>JACEFO010001734.1:0-2400000 GCA_015342445.1 Digitaria exilis
TCTACTCCTTGGCATCCATTTTGCGTCTTTTCCCTAAGTTACTTATTATTACACACGTTACAATCAGTGGTGCAAACACAAAACAAAATGGCGCCAATAAGTATAATAGCCGTTAGTCGTGGCATAAATGTATAAAAAACTGTTGATAAAAACATAAGTATAGAAAACTCGAGCATGATTATAATTTTTTGATGACGAATTATAAATAGTAGGGATGGAAGACATAAATGTATCAAAGATCAGTTAGGAAACTTGAGCATTATTGTAATCATGACGAGGATTATAAAAAGTAGTATTGAATAACCATAATATGCAAGATCAATGCAAGCAGATCACTACTAGTTGAATCTGCTCCTATATACTTATTAACATTGAAGTTCAACCATTGTTGCGGAGGACGGTTCAACCTGACGGCCAGCAGGGTTGTTGCCGGCCGGTGGCCCGTGTGTCATACATGTCATTTTGCTGATTGCCTCTTTCCTCGGTGCACGCCTCCAACACTTCCAGCGGACTAGAGGATATATCCCCGGCGCAGCCTCTCCCGCCCTCCTCAGCCAAGCCAACCCTAGCCGGAGCCGCCTCCCAGGAGCTCTTCCGGGAGGGTCGTCAGGACGGCGGCGATGTCGGCGCCGCACGTGAGCGCGGACGCCAACGGAAACGGCACGCATGCGGGGGATGGCGGCGCAGGTGGGGGCGCCCACCAACCCCATGGCGACGGCGCTGCTCACCGATCAGTACCAGTTCTCCATGGCCTACGCGTACTGGAAGGCCGGAAGCACGCCGACGAGCCGTGTGAGTGCCCTCCTCCCCTTGTCCCGCTTTCGTCGGGTGTGCCCGCGTGCGTTGCCCCTGTTTAGCCGTGCCGATTGGATTGGATCGGGGGGTGGTGATCTGGCTCCAGGGTGGTGAGCGTGGACGGCTTATCCGTGCGTGTTAGGTTTGATGGATGGGGCTTTTGGGGGATGGTATGGGCCGTCGCTCATGCAAGTTGCTGATGAGATAGATCGCTCGTTTTCGGTTCTGATCAATGTGTTGGTGTTTGTTCTTGTAGGATCGGCTGTTAGCTATTGCAATTTTTTTAATCACTTCCTCGCCGTCGTGTTTTTAACACGGCCATGATCATTTCCGCTGCTAGTTGATTGATTGTTGGAGTGTTTGTTTTTTTTTTTCAATTTTGTTTTTTCTAGTTGATGCTCCAGTTTTGCTTTGGGGATCCTTCTCGTGAGCAGAGCAGTTTCCTATCGATTGCAGTAGTCACACTCGAGCATCTGCGCAGCTCCAAATCTCTTGTTCGTTTTTACTTTATACTACGTTAGTACATTTCCTGTATGTCTACAGACATTACTTTTTGCCAATAGGATGTTGCTTCTTAAAATAATGAGCAGACGGGGCGACACTTTTAAGTATATACTACATGCATCTTCTTGCTCTGTTTTTCAAAAGGGGCTTTCGTTTTCATAGCTCAACTTTGTATTGCTTTGGGAAGCCCTTTTCCAATGTGCAATTTTAATCAATCTTTTAGGTTGGTATCTTAGCTGCGTTTTAGTTGTTTGAAGTTGGCGAAACTTTCATTTGGGATGCTCTAGTGTTAGAGGTATATCCTGGATATGGTGTTACTTATCACATGTCAGGTTTCAGAGCCAAAGCTTTTACAACTTTGCCCTTCTTGTGATAGATTCTAACAGATAAGTGTACCTAGTCTTGGGTAATTTCAGAGTCTGTGCATAGAGTTTTTAAAAAATTCACGACTAATTCATTAGAGACAAATGGATGGAGACATCTAAGTTAAGACAAACAGATGTATGGGCTTTACTACTTGTGTAAACAAATGAGACGATCATTTCATCTTTGGATTTCATATTTAATTGCTTTGGCCATCAAGGTTTGAGATGTGTACAGTCACACGTTTGCAAGAAAGCGACATTTACTTAAAAATGTTGCAGGTCATTAGCAGACGTCTCCTTTTCCTCAGGAAAAAAAAAACAAAGTGATATCATGATAGTGTATGTAATCTAGTACAGGGGCAAAGGAAATTGCGTTATAATTTTCCATTTGAGGAGGTACTTAGAAACTACACTGGACATCCTGTACATTGTTAGGTTACCAATGTAGAACTATGGGCCACCAAAATTACCAGTACATACTGAGCTAAACAAGGATCTTTGGGCGAAGCGATTTTCTCTATGTCGGTACGGAATGTAATCATGGTTCTTGACAAGGGCAACTGAAACCTATTAGCTTTTCTTTATTGGTAGTCATATGTGCCTATGTATCCCCGTTAGGTTTTATCTGAATAAGGTAATGGGGCGTGCTTTTGCATGTATTCATTAATACATTGTTTGCATACATCATAAGATATTTTGTCGGATTCAGAAAATGTAGTGTGTCCCCCCCTCCCCCCTCTTTCCCCCTTTCAACAGCTCCCTAAATCACACTAGTGAAGTGCTTTCACATGCCTCCAAGCTAAGTGACATCAATATCAAACATATTTTTTGTATCACAATTTTAGGATAAAATTGAACATGTAAACTAGGCTGAGTTGGGAAGGTGTTTTTCCCATGCTCCTCCTAATGTTTTGGACCATTTATCAACAAGCATCTTAAGGTATAACTACTGTGTGCATTTGCTGGAACTTATTCGTGTTAACAGCATAACTAGAAACACTTTAGGTTCACGGAGATGAAAAAATAAAATGCTGAAAAGTTGACCGCTGCACGCCAGGGTGCATGTTGTTGCCTACATATTACAGGCAAAACTGAGAGGATAATGGCAAGCTGGATTTGATATTTTCTGGTTTCTTCCTTTTTTTTTGGTTTGTCATATCTTGGGATTAATATGCTGGGTGCACGGGCTTTTGACTTGAAGCTTATGGTTATTGAATTTCAATCTGCCAGCATTTTTTTCAAAACCATCCTTCTATAAACGAATCCATAATGGTGGAATAACCAAAGTACTCTTTGGCACAGCATGGGAAAGTGATTACCTTGTAGCAACTTTTGTGTGTCATCCAATGTGGCCCATCCCGTTGCATTTTTAGTCTTTATAGAATAGGGAAACACTTTATGTCTGCTTCCTGACGCAAGTGCTATTCCTCTGTGAACCCTTTTAGTGAATCTAGTTTCTGATGTCTTTTTATTTGATTTCAACAGATGCAAGTCTAATGAATGGAAAGAATGTATGGCAGTTTATTGCTTTGTCAACCTCATCCTGATTTGGTTCCTTTTCCTTTCACAGATTTGACCTTTACTTTAGGAAAAATCCATTTGGTGGGGAGTTCACTGTTTTTGCTGGCCTTGAGGAGTGCATTAAGTTTATTGCGAATTTCAAGTTCACAGAACATGACATTTCTTTCCTGCAATCAGTCATGCCAATGTTGAGGTATCATCTCATCCAGACATGAGTAAATCTCTCCTCCCATGATTTTGGTGAATGGTTCTTAGATAGGGTGCTGGGTTTTGCTGCAAATCAGCCATTTAGTTACCCATATGTAAGTATAGGCTGATAAGCATGAAGCCGTCACTAAAAAACAAATTGGCTACTTTGAATGAAGGAGCCAGAACTAACTTCAAAATGCACATGCCGTGGCTTAGATATTTCTTTTTTCATCCAACTTTTAATATAATTACTTATTTGATTATTTTTCTTGCTAAATTCTCATTTTCTGATGTAATATACAATTCCCAGGGTGCATTCTTCGATTATCTCAGGGAAGTTGACTGCTCTGATGTAGAGGTGTACTCCATTCCTGAGGGCTCAGTAGTTTTTCCTAAAGTGCCCTTGATGAGAGTTGAGGGTCCAGTTGCTGTAAGTACATAGCCCTTATCAGTTGTTCTGCTAACATATGTTTGTCATAAAATTGTTTTAAGCATTGACCAAATTTTTTGAAAAGCCTCTATGGTAACTTGCCACTTATTATGTCATCATCAGGTGGTTCAACTTCTTGAAACTCCATTTGTAAATCTTATCCAATTATGCCTCTTTGGTAACTACTAATGCTGCACGACATCGTCATGTTGCTGGAAAGTCAAAGGTTCTGTTGGAATTTGGTTTAAGACGAGCACAGGTGTGACATTATTATCTGCCCCTTCTGAACCACACTTTATTTACAAATTAGTATTCATGTATGTTAACTATCACTGATAATTTTTTTTTGAAATGATATCACTGATAATTTTATTACTGCAGGGACCTGATGGTGCAATAAGTGCCTCAAAATATTGTTTTATGGGAGGTTTTGATGCAACCAGGTGGGATTCTTTCACTAGAGCCTTGCTCTTTATAATGATGTTTTACGAAGCAGTATATTTTCTCTTATCCTTGTATTGCTTACCCTTTTTTTTGTTCCCAAAATGTCTTTTTTATCGTAAAAAATGCAAAATCTGTTCATCATTTGCTTAATTTCTTCTTGTTTTGCAGTAATGTGTTGGCTGGAAATTTGTTTGGCATACCACTTCGTGGAACACATTCTCATGCTTTTGTTAGCTCATATATGGTCAGTAAAATATCCTACCTTTTATGAATGAACGAGAGCCTTCACAAATACTGTTTCTTCATTGGAAACCATTACTTATGTACATATGGTAGTTGCATTAGAAAAAAAAAAACTTTGTTCTTCACTGCACTAGTTGGTAGCCTCACTGGCCCACTGTCATATTCAGGATACTGGGCATTGTGTTCCATTCCTTCCCTTTTAACCATGCTATGGTTTTTTCATCATGTTCTTTTAGTCTGCTGTGAAACCTATGGATTAACATTTGCGCATAAATGACTCCTTATATATGTCATTTCTGTATAGTGCACAACAGTTTGTACTGTCTCTTGCATTTGCATCTACAGAATTTCATGCTTAAGTACACATTTTGGGGGTGGGGGTGTGTGTTCCATTTCTTGCTATCTGGTTCTTTCTTGATTTAGTGATATTTTCAAAACTTTTCAGAGCCTTGATGAGATCCCAGACAAGGTCCTCAGGAGCAAAGATGGTTCAAGAGTCTGCCAGGATTTTGTTAGTTTGGTTCAAGAGTGGCTTCAAAAGATACAGGTGTGAATGCGGAACCTTTTTTGCATTGGTAATAGACTAATAGTTGCCACTGTGTTCTTATGTTACTTTTTTTCTCTTGATTTCAGGTAGCAGATTCATTAGGTGGTGCATTTTGGTGATACAAATCAAAGTGAGCTGGCGGCATTTGTATCCTATGCATTGGCTTTTCCAAGCAACTTCCTTGCTCTTGTGGATACATATGACGTGAGTTGTTTATTTCTTCGAGCTTCAAAGTTTTCTTTAATTGTCTGTGCTTCTCTTCATGTCTGAATGAGTAAGTCCAATGGTCTTTTTTCGTGGTGGTGAGTAGGTCTGAAAACTACCATGTGATACTTTGTCAGTGCTGACTTCATGATTTTTCTGTTTTTTTCAAGTGGTCCTCCTTTTCATTTGTGATATTGCTAAATGATTCTCGTCTTCAATGCTGGCATTAAGAAATCATGATTGCTTGATTACTGTCGTTCTGGTTGTTTTATTTAGGCATAGAGATGCATGAACTTATTTCTGCCTGAGGCCTTGTTCGGTTGCTTAGCTTTGATTCCCGAACTGGGCCAGTTCCATGCATGGTTTTGAGTGGTTCCATGCATGTCACTCAAACCATGGGGTTTGGGTTTCATGAGGATCATACTCATGGAACGAAACTAAGTCTTTTTGGCATGGAACGGGGCCAAACCATGCTGAGTTTCAAACCCTTCCAGGCCTAACCGAACAAACATTTTGGGGTGGATTGGGATTGATCCCATACCGAGATATTTCATATGTTTGGAGCCCATTCCATAGCATTCCAGGCCAAAACGAACAAGGCCTGAGTATAGTGATTGGTGATTGCATGATTCTGAACAAATGTGTTTTAACTGTTATTGTTAACCTGCCATTGATTCAGAAGGCACAATCAATTCCTAACTGATTCATGTATATCTTTAACCTATGCCCTGTGTCATTTAACAATTACCCTACATGCCATACTCAACATCTCTTCTGTTACAGCATTCATTTGCAGAGTGTGGATATTATCTTATTTATGCTGCATTTTTATTCCTTATTTTCTGGGGCATAATTTTTATTACTATTTACCCTTCAGGTTATGCGAAGTGGTATTCCAAATTTCTGTGCAGTGGCTCTAGCACTACATGACTTAGGGTATGTCAATATGTCCTTTGATGCTCATTACTTGTGTGTCTGGCCACAGCCCAATTTTACATGGAAATGTCATGTACTCAAAAGAAAAAGAAAATCAATAAAACACAGATGATGCTTAACTTTATCAACAGGTCACACCAGTAAGTAGCTTATAATTTAGTATGGTTTAAACCTATAACAACGTTTTTTTTATATAATTTGAAGCACTACCAATCAGGCTGTGGTTAATACTGCTGTGTCAATGCAAAAATAAACTTCAGTATCTCAGCACTATAGGTTCCTTGGGAATACAGATGAAAATTGGCTGCATATGTTGTTATATTTGTTTGATTTGGTTTTCTTACATGGCCATAGTTATAACTTAGATAAGAAATATACTGTGATGTTTCTCTCAAACTGTTTTAAAAAATAATTTTGGCTAATCCTATCCTCTTTTGTAGGTACAAGGCATCTGGTATTAGATTTAGATTCTGGTGATCTGGCTTATTTGTCTATTGAAGCACGAAAAAGTGTTTCGTGCCGTAGAGAAGGAATTTAATGTACCTGGTTTTGGGAGGATGGTCATCACTGCTAGCAATGACCTGAACGAGGAAACTATTGATGCCCTCAACAAACAGGTAATGGATTTATGTCGTGATCTAGACCACAATTTATGAAAACTATATCTTATTTTTGTATGATGGCACCAATGTTATCTGATGCATCGTATTCTGCTCTGGATTTCTCTTTCTTTTTAATCCCATCAATTGTATATATAATTTAAAACCTCCATTTCTTTGCAGGGTCATGAGGTTGATGCCTATGGGATTGGAACTTATCTTGTAACGTGTTATTCCCAGGCTGCTCTTGGCTGTGTGTTTAAGCTAGTTGAGATAAATAGTAAACCTCGTATCAAACTTTCTGAGGATGTGGCAAAAGTATGTCCAGTATTGTAATGTCTAAAATAAATTGTTTTTTATGTATATATTTTACTGATGGCATGATGTATGTTTCAGGTTTCCATTCCGTGCAAAAAGAGATGTTTCAGATTGTATGGGAAAGAAGGGTACCCACTGGTAGACATCATGATTCGTGAAAGTGAGCCATCACCTAAGGTAAAATACACCTCTGTGTTTCTTTGTTCACATGTGAGCTTTATATTTAGCACAAGATTCTCAGAATTTTAGAATTTATACCTTAGAATGGAGCTAATAATACAGTATTTGAGTTCATCGGGTTCTTTTCCTAGGCTCTGTATCTTGTCTTCGACTTTTGTATTCAGTAAATTCGATTGTTTGAAGTGGATTCCATATATCTAATATTGTAGGCAGGAGAACGAATCCTCTGCCGCCATCCATTCATCGAATCGAAGAGAGCATATGTTGTCCCCCAACATGTTGAGGAGCTTCTTCAGTGCTATTGGCCTGGGAGATCAGGTATGAATCTTTTATCATTCTTGTAATCAGAATTGTCAGTAATCATGCACTCATGACTAAATTTTTGGAAACTGTTAATCAGAAATGAACTAATCTAACATCACATCAGATAGCCTTTAAAAGTCGGGATCCTCTATATTTTAATAGAATGGAGCACAGTGACATGGTATTTTCTCTCTCGAAAACAGGTGACTGACATAAAATCTTACTTGAACAAATTGTCATGTAGAATGACTAAATTTTGGAAACTGTTAATCAGAAAAGAACTAATCCAATATATCACATCAGATAACCTTTAAAAATCGAAAGGATCCTCCACATTTTAAGCAACATTTTTTTAATAGAGTGGAGCAGAGTGACAATGTATTCTCTGTCGAAAACAGGTGACTGACGTAAAACCTTACTTGAACAAATTGTAATGTAGATTTGCTCTATCATGTTGATATTTCCCCTGCACTCAAACGATCAGCAGAGGAAATCAACCCCTCCATGTGCTCCTGGAATTTTCTTAAACAAAATAGGATACATCCCTAAATAATAAATATCTGTTGGATCATTAAAATACTGCTATTAGACTGTAGCGTCCTCACTCCCGACTTATTGTCTGTCTTGTTATGCGTCAATGACATGTGCCCCTACGTTTTCCTTCAGATAAACCCAGAGCAGAGCTGCCCTCTTTGGACAAGATCAGAAGCCGCTGCATGCAACAGCTTGAAAAGCTGCGGCCTGATCACACCCGGCGGCTAAATCCAACACCGTACAAGGTTTGTTCCCTTCTTTTTCTTATCATTCCCATAATCGCGTGTCATAATCAGTAACGTCACTAACTCTTCACGTTGAGCAGGTAAGCGTGAGCGCAAAGCTGTACGAATTCATCCATTGCCTCTGGCTGAACGAGGCACCTGTAGGTGAACTGCAGTAGAGGACGGTCACAGAAATTTTGGGCCATCTTTGAAGTATAGCAGAAATGCAAATGCACCCCAAAAAAATATTTTACAGTTCTCACGCACAACATCAGTTCATTGCCCATCCCGTAGGATTTTGCTCTCACAGTTCTCATAATTGTACAACCCGGTTGTCCGTGTAGATGCAGGCCTGATTCTTACATCCCTTGATTGGTGGGGATAATACATGTACATCGTTGTACGAAAAAAAAACAGAATATATCAGTCGGAGTCGATGGGAAACTAACAGCAAAAAATGTTTAGATCCTACCGTGTTTGTCGCATTCGCCGGTGACTGATCGAAACCAGAGCTGCTGCTGCACTGGGAATCTGCCACTGGTTTGGATCGCTAGTGTCGCTGTCGTCTGTTATTGGGTTGCCTGTCGTAAGACGAGTCCGGCCAAACGGTGCAGTCGATAGAGTAAAGCAGGAATTGGTGATGCGCTCGCCAACCACCCTATGCAATTATCGCGGTCGCGGCACAGTGAACGCTCTGGTTGGTTATTTTTCTGAACAACCATTGCGTTATGACAGTATCTGTACATGTAACAGATCGGTTCTTTGCTTTTGGAGGTTGTGGTGGCACGCGTGGTTGTTTGCTCAGTTCTGCGCAGTTCCTGCCAAAAGGGTGACGATGTGCTAATTTTCGTGGAAAGAGCACACTTTCCTTGAATGGAGCTTGCAAAGATAGAGACCTGAGAGAGAATTCGAAGGGATAGAGACCTGTGACTAAAGCATCACAACACTATTTTCTTTAGGAAATTCCTAATAGTTTTCTAGACAAAATTTGAAACTAAATTATCAATTCATGTTACAATATCGTTGTCCATCTCTTTCCCCCTGTCTTATTATGGAAACACACTCTCTACACACTTCAGCGTAGAGCCGCTGCCACCAAATCGTCTGCAGCTACCCACAGATGACGCCAAGCCCTTGGGTCACCTCCATCAACCACACTAAACCGCCGTTGCCTTGATTTATCACCTTTTTGTGTTCCCTCTCTCGCACAGTATTTTTCCCCAAATACTTCACAGTGACATGCCTGTGACTATGTGGCTAGTTAATTTGCTTGACAAATTTTAAACCAAGAGAATTGTCAGCGACTAGAAGCAGCAAACGTTTTCCTACTCTAAATGTGATGATATAGCTTCGACAACATTTATTGTTTACCCGCAAGTGAAGAGATGGCTTCTTTAAAAAATAGGATTTTCTAGCCTAATCTCCAATATTTATATCGATGCTAAATAATATATATGGTAGATAAAGACCATAAAAATATTTTATGACAATTAATATATCTATATTTTATGATTTAATGTATAAGTAACCATTATTATGTTTTATCATCTTGAAGAGATAAACATTCCGACACCCTATCTACAACAGAAATTGGTACAAGGACTGAACTAAATAGAAGGCATATGGCATTGTTAGCAAATGTAATTTTAGGTATTATTTAAAGTACATAATCCAATTAATCGCACCTAGTCTTCTCTTCATTCACTCTTGTGGTTCTACTTATATCCTACATCTAAAATATCTTATCTGATTATTATGCATCCATTACTAATTCCATAACGTGGCAAGAAACGCATGGCGATCGTGACAACTTATGAGTCACTTGTCACTATTAAATAATCCAGGAACTATACAATATTTTTGAACCTATATAAAAAAATAGTCGCCTGTGTGGTTCATATTTGTCAGCCCTGTTTGGATTCGCTTATAAGAGGCTTATAGGTGAAAATAACTGAGAATCCTACCAAACACTTTGCTATTTGCCGCTTCTCGCTTATGTGGTAAGCTGCTTCAGTGATTCCAACCACAAGAAGCAAAAGGCCAAAAATATCTTCGTTTAGATTGTATAATCAAAGCGTGGCTAGGAGAAACAAAAATAACAGGACGTAGAACAAATGTTAGATGGTGATTTGCAGGCTCAATCAATATTCAATAATAACTTTCCCGAATACATACATGACACATGCTACTGCTTTCTATGAAATCCCAATTTAACGGGATGCATGATAGGAGTAACAAAATATAGCAACTCTCACTTTTAGGCTTATTCGAAACAAAAAAAAAAACCCTAAACTCCATAGAAAGGAACCATCAAGAGAGTAAACTAATAAAATCGTCACAAAAAGCTAAAAGAATAAAAGATTTTCTCGCGCTAGAGTATAACTCTTAACTCATGGACCCCTAGCTTCATCTCTCGTCTGAAACCGAACTAGTATGCGACCACAAAATATCCTGTTTGTTTACGTATCCGGTATTGACTTCTCTATCACAGAATTCCAAGTCGCCAATACAATTATGCAAAGCCTGCAGCAGCCTGTCAGGCTGTCACTGCTCCTCTCTCCCACTGGTTCTGGAGTCCACTCCTCCCTGCCCTGTTCTCCACTGTCCACTCGCTCTCCTCACCTCTCCGGCTCACTACACAGCACACTACTCTGAGCAGTCGCTTTTGTACTGTCCAATGTCTGCATTTCTTGTTGATTTGGGATGTGATTGGCCTCTAATGATCGCCACCAACCACCCAGCCACCCAAACCACACCTCACCTCACCACCACCACCCTCCTCATCCACACCAAAATTCATCCCTGCATCATCAGAGCTAGATTAACCTCGCTCCACACCTCACTACCCCGGAAATGATCCGCTCTCCGCGCCCCACATTGCCCCAAAATCCAACCTTTTCGGGCCCAAACACCCTCCAAATCCACCTTTTTCGTCAATCCATCCTGTCCTAAATCCCCCCCTCCCCCCCAAAGTCCTACCTTTCCCACTACATCCCCTGCAGAAATTGCAGAGATTCTTGGCCACTTTGATTCTCCACTTATTTGTTCCCTGCGAAAATCCACTCTAGCTCACCAAATTCCCTGCAAAACCCCAGTGCCTGGTGATCTTTTTTCTCGGAAAATTTCGTTCTTTAGCGCCCAATTCTGCTCGGGTTCCGGGGAGATCCACCGTTTCCGGCTTGAACCAGGAGGGAGCTGGGCAGCGCGGCGCCCATGTCGGACTCCGAGCTGTCCCAGGGCACGCTAGTGTTCGGGCTCCACCTCTGGGAGCTCGTCGGCATCGGTGTCGGCATCGCCTTCGTGCTCCTCCTTGTCCTCCTCTCCCTGGTGTGCCTGCTCGCCTCCCGCCGCCGCCGACGCCGGCGTGCCGCCCCGGCCACCCCCGTCCTCCACCTCCCCGTCGTCGTGCCCAATGCCCAGCCCAAGCACCCCGCCAAGCCCCCCAAGGACATCCAGGAGGTGCCCTCCCGTGGCGCCGGGGCCCCCGCCGCCCCGTCCAAGGTGCCGCTCGCGCAGGTGCTCCAGGCGCCGCCACCGGACTCCATCCAGATCGAGACCGGGAAGGAGCACCGCATCACATTCCCGGAGCAGCCGCCGCCGCCGCACCACCAGCGGAGCGGGGGGCCGTCGTCGCGTGGCGCCAGCGGCGAGAGTCGCGGCGGGGGCGGGGAGCCGGGTGTCCCGGAGGTGTCCCACCTGGGGTGGGGCCACTGGTACACTCTCAAGGAGCTCGAGGATGCCACGTGCATGTTCGCCGACGAGAAGGTGATCGGCGAGGGCGGGTACGGCATCGTCTACCACGGCGTGCTTGAGGGCGGCGTGCAGGTCGCCGTCAAGAACCTGCTCAACAACAGGTACTGATGCTACCTGTAAGCTGCATCGTAGCCGTATTTAGAAGCTTGTGTTTTGAATTGGCCTCCTGGTTGATTATAGTCTAAGCAAGAATAAGATGCACACGAATGGTCAATAGAGATGTTGACAATCAGATGGTGAAATTGTGTAAGAACCCAGCCACGAAAATAACCAGGTCGTGTTTCCTACAGTTCATGCTTTGTAGTGATGTCCACAGTATATAGATAATGAAATGTGTGTTTGTATTAGTGACTTTAGTGTTGCCGAATTAGTAAAATTTGATGCTCTTATTTGTTAGGGGGCAGGCAGAGAGGGAATTCAAGGTTGAGGTGGAAGCAATTGGGCGGGTGCGGCACAAGAACCTTGTGCGGCTGTTAGGATACTGTGCTGAAGGGAACCAAAGGTATCTTCTTGTATGGACATCAGTTTTAGCTCAGATAGTGAGATTGTAGAAGTGAGGACCTTATATATCATAAATTTCGTTGAATATGGTTTGTTTCCAGGATGCTTGTGTATGAGTATGTCAATAATGGAAACTTGGAGCAATGGCTCCATGGTGATGTTGGCCCTGTGAGCCCTCTTACATGGGATATCAGAATGAAGATTATTCTGGGAACAGCAAAAGGGTATGCACTTTTCGTCCTATATCTGCAGTCTATATAATATTTTGCTGTCACTGTCTGCTTACTTTATATTACCTAACTGTGCAGCTTAATGTATTTGCATGAGGGACTTGAACCGAAGGTGGTTCACCGTGATGTGAAGTCAAGCAATATTCTCCTTGACAAGCATTGGAATGCTAAGCTTTCTGATTTTGGCCTTGCAAAGCTTTTGGGTTCAGAAAGGAGTTACGTCACAACCAGGGTCATGGGGACATTCGGGTTAGACATCAACAGACTACCTATAAAGTTAGAATCACACAACATAGACATGAGTGTAGCGGCTTATTGTCATCTTATTATTTGCAGGTATGTTGCACCAGAATATGCGGGCACTGGCATGTTGAATGAAACTAGCGATGTCTATAGTTTTGGAATTCTTATCATGGAAATAATATCTGGCCGGGTCCCTGTTGATTACAACAGGCCACCAGGGGAGGTTAGTAATGACCATGCTCTTTGTGAATGTCAGTTAAAGGACTTGTAAAATGCATTTCTGAACTGTGTGGAGTGATCTTTTTCAGGTTAATCTTGTTGAATGGCTGAAGACAATGGTCAGCAACCGAAATTCTGAAGGGGTTTTGGATCCAAAGATGACTGAGAAGCCTACTTCTAGGGCATTGAAGAAGGCTTTGTTAGTGGCTCTGCGATGCGTAGATCCTGAAGCTCGCAAGAGACCAAAGATTGGGCATGTCATCCACATGCTTGAAGTTGACGATTTTCCCTACAGAGATGTAAGTCAGGATTGTCTATTCTTGATCTTGTACACTATCTGATTTTGATGATTTGCATTGCTTTTGTTGCCCCTAAATTTTATTGCCCTCCGATTCTGGATCAAGAAAGTCATCACGATGAACACCTTGTTCTGTACGCGTTTGCATTTGGATTAGCAGAGTAACATCTCTTTTTGACCTGTTAGTGAAGCATCCCAATGGGTCAGCCTGTGAATTGCTTGAAGTTTGTTTTCACTTGGTTATCATGATTCATGAAATATGTCTGAGATTCTTGTTATTTCTGTAAATTATTTCTGTCCTCCAAAGCCTTCAGGAACTGCCAACTTGTTTCTTCTAACAATTTCAAAGTTCATCACAAAATATATAGCAATATTTTTCAAAACTACACAAATTTGCTTGCTAACATTTTGCTACTCTTGGCAGGAACGTCGCGGTGGCAAGGCTCCAACCCAAGGGAGATCAGTCGAAACACCTGCAAGCGAACCAGGCGATAGCAGTGGGAACAACACGCCAAAAGACACACCGAAAGGAGGAGAACCTTTCAAATGGAGAACTTGAGAGACCTAGCTCTGAGGAAAATCGGTGACTGTTTAGAGTCCTTGTGCCTGACCAAAACTCTACACCGTGAGACCACAAAGAGCTCATTTACTGGCTTGTCGGTTGGTTGAGGCGTTGGGCACACATGCCCTGCAAGCAGCAATGGTGATCGACGTGACGGTTTCTGTACATTGTCGGATTAATATGTTAGGCATAGTGATTTTTTGGTTGTTTTGTTCGGGTCGTATTTATGTTAGAGATGGTTTGTATGGTAAAGGCGTGTCTACTCTTATAAGGTGAAAAAAATTGATCATTGTTATAGCTGAATCTGTTCCAGTAGGATTGGCCAATGACCTCCAAACTATGCTGCCTGTTTTGAGCATCTGTTTGTTCTCGGTTCCTGATGTCCTACTAGCTGCACTTACTTTCATATGACTATGATTATGCAGCTGTTTAGACTGAATGCTCAAGGTTGATGGGGGCGTACCAAACAGCAGCATGTGATTATGTGACGATTCAAGTTCAGACTGTGTGAGGGCCTGATGTATCTGCCATTGTTTGGTACACAATCACAAGAATCCTGCATCTTTCGACAAGCAACTGCAGACAGGTAGTCACAAAAGAGTCGGTTCTCCAGGTGAGGAGGTTACCTAATACTTGTTGTCATTTGGTCAGAGGTTCAGAAAGCGATTAGCCCATGATGGATGGAACCTGTGATGATGATACACAGACCGGAGAAGTTAACGGATTTCACGATCTGCACTGAGCAAATCCGGCTACACCTCACATGTATTCTCTGAGGTGAGAATTGAAATTACAAGCAAGGGGAGGAAGGAGTTGGCTCCGACGACGACCAGTGAACGGAATCGTTGTACAGACGGTTACGGGCTGGCCATTGCCGTGCGTCCTACGACGCCGACAGGTCGCTGTCGGCGGTGGGCATGGCCTGACACTCGCATCTGCCTTCTCGAAAAACAAACGTTCTAGATATCTGTCTTCTCTGCAAAATCATGTATGTATCCTGAAAATACTGTACTACCGCGTATAGCCTTGTTAAGATCCCAGATCCCATCCGACTAACACCAAGCGTTTAAAATTTTTTGAGCTAGTTTTGTCCTATTCTTTTGTAAATTGAATTGAAAGGGAAAATCCAATTCCATTAGACAATAGCATGTAGGTAAAGTTTTAGTTGAAACTCCAAGTTAGATTTCTCAGGTGTTCAAAATGCAAAAAAGAAATGAAAAAGAAAAGAAACCTTCAAATGCAAAACGACGGCCTGGATCAAGACACGTAAATGGGCCAACCCATTCGGGCCTTGAAGCCCATATGCCACAGGCCGCCTTCATTTTGACGCTTATACCCCTCACTCGCTCTCCCTGCTCCCCGAACCAAACCCTACACTGCGGCGGCGGCTATATAACAGCCTCGCCCGATCCGGGCGCTAGGGTTCTTCGTTCCTCCCACACGCCGCCGCCACCACCTCCCCGAGCCCCAGGCGCTCCAGCACCCGGAGCTCGCCCGCTCGCCCACCATGGTAAGCGAGTACCCCGATGCTCAATCGGCCGCCGCTACTCGGCTTCCGTATGTTCTCCTGCCGGTGCTAAAACTCGCGTTTGATTTCTTCTCCCGCAGATCATCCCCAAGAAGAACCGCAATGAGATCTGCAAGTACCTCTTCAAAGGTAAAAAATTCTTTGACCCTTCTATTTGCAGTAGATAGTAGCAGGAATAGATTATGGTTCTCTTCGTCTGGGAGGAGTAAGATCTAGAGAAACACTAGTCTTCAGTTGAGAAACTTGTCTCGTAGATGGATTGGTAGTATAGTTTTTGGTGCTCGATTCGTTTACGAAATTTAGGACAACCTATATTCGTAGGAATAAGGTTTATCTGCCCAGCAGAGCATGCTTAGGACACGTTTTGTCGTTTAATGTTTCGTGTCTGGAAATCAATGAAACAAATATAGGTTCTACAGAGCATGTTTTGCACGTTAAATGTTTGGAAACGAATCCTGGTTCTCGCTTGCTAGAAATCCAGAGAAATGGAGGGACCTGATATCTGGTTGTTATAGGCTTTTTGCTCACATGATGTGTTTGCTATTGCAGAGGGCGTGCTTTATGCCAAGAAGGACTACAACCTGGCGAAGCACCCACAGATCGATGTTCCCAACCTCCAGGTGATCAAGCTCATGCAGAGCTTCAAGTCGAAGGAGTACGTCAGGGAGACCTTCTCCTGGCAGTACTACTACTGGTACCTCACCAACGACGGCATTGAGCACCTGCGCAACTACCTCAACCTTCCGTCTGAGATCGTTCCTGCCACGCTCAAGAAGTCTACCAGGCCACCTGGCCGCCCATTTGGCTCTGGCCCTCCTGGTGACCGCCCAAGGTAAATGTTTCTTTACCTTGAGGATGTTATATTCCAAGCATTTGATATGATTCTTCATATATGCTACTCATTTCTTATGACGATTTCAGTTGAAGTACAGCCACATCTGAGTTATATGTAGTGATTTGTGCCGTTTTCAACTTTTGATAGGATCATATAGTAAAAATTCCTAGTGATGGTTGTTTGTTCTACTTTGCTATTTTTGTTGTTACGCTAAATTATTGCTCATGATACTTGTGTTGTTCTACATGCAGTTTTTTGCAGTAAACGTTTGTTCATGGAATTGTTTTACAATCAATTCTACAAATTGTTGGTAGCTTTTTTTTTTTTGAGCAGAACAAATTGTTGGTTGCTTTGATTATCCTGCTGTATGCTTTTGAAATAGAGTGGTCCTGTTTAACTGTTTTGTTCTCTGCTTGTAATTTATATAGGGGCCCACCTCGCTTTGAGGACAGGCCAAGGTTTGGCGACAGGGATGGGTACCGTGGTGGTCCTCGTGGTGCTCCTGGTGACTTTGGTGGTGAGAAGGGTGGAGCTCCTGCTGAGTTCCAACCATCTTTCAGGGTAATCATTTATATTACTCTTAAGCTTCATTGTTTCATTAATTAGTTTTGGGAATAATAGGTTCCAGCTGTGTCCTTGCAATTGTTCATGCCTTGGGCATACAGCTTCACATTGTGCAGCGTGCAGCCAAATTGGTATCTGGAAACATTGTGACAAAGCAATCTTATAATGTGCGCAATGCTTTTGTATGTTAGAAGCCATCATTTTATCTGGTAGTGATTTCCTAGATTTTTGTAGCTTTAGGCATCTTAAACTTAGTCATCTGTAACGCCAAACATGCATAGATTATGGTTATCTTTGCCATCCTAATGGCCTTCCGAACAATCCCTTCTGGCCCATGCTCCTCCCTGAACTCTAGTTGAAGGAGGTATCAGCACAGGTATAGATTGCCTAAATGCCTCTGTTCATTCCAAGTTATTAGCTTGTACAGAGTATGCTCAAGAATAGGTTGCATTTGTGCCTCTGTTCATCTTGGTTTCTCTCACCATTCTATTCGCAATGGGATGATTGGCTGGTTTAAGATTAAAAGGTTTCATTTTATTGTTTATCGACTTATCCATTTCGTGATTGCTGATATTTGTTTTCACCCCTATCAATTGTACAGAGTTCTGGTGGCAGACCTGGCTTTGGCCGTGGCGGCGGCAGTGGCTTTGGCGCTGGCCCGACCTCTTCTTCCATGGAGTGAAGTTGCCTGTAGTTTGGACATGGTGTTTCCCTTCGCGTGAGGCGTTTAATTTTGAAGGGCAGTTATTATGTACTAGTAATGTTATCTGGATCGGCGATTGCTGACATATGCAAAAAATTAGGCTATCTTGGTACCTTGGTTCCAGTATAATAGTCTTCGCAAACGCTTCAGTTTCATGTCAGTACTTTTCTCGCAAGTTACCATTGTTTGTTGTGTGGCACTCTGGCCTGTGATTCTCCCCTTTCTTTATTATCGTCAATAATCCACTTATGCTGGTGCCTGCAAGTTAGTTGCTACTTTTTTTTACCAAGTATTTGTGACGATCTGCTGCAACTGTGCAACTGAAAGGAGCGATTTTTGCCGTCTTTCATAATACGGTTAACCACCATGTTAACTAATCGATTACGAAAAATTGGATCGGATTTTGCGGTTCTTTTTTCTGCAGTACCTCGACGTGACATGAGCGTGAAAGAGGTTCAAGAATCTGTTTTCTTTTTATAAGGGCTAAAAACGAATCACTTATTTTTTTGGCTTTTTGACCCCATATTGTAGGGTGGATCTCGAAAGATGGGAAAGATCTTCCTACAAGCCGTACATAGACTTTCATCAAATACGGCTTTCCACAGAATTATATAGGGATCTATGAGATCGAGTATGGAATTCTGTTTTCCCGCTAGGATCGGAAATTCTGTATTTTCCATTACGATCGAATCCTTAGGTTTCCGAAATAGTGTAATGGAAAAAGAAGTGCTTCGAATCATTGCTATTTGACTCGGACCTGTTCTGAAAAAGTCGAGGTATTTCGAATTGTTTGTTGACACGGACAAAGTAAGGGAAAACCTCTGAAAGAATTTCCATATTGACCTTGGACATATAAGAATTCCGAATCGAATCTCTTTAAAAAGAAGATCTTTTGTCTCATGGTAGGCGTTGCAGATGCCTTCGGGGTCTTGCCTTTCAGGGTAGTGCATACGTTCCGTGGTGCGGTTTTGTATTACTGCGGGAGCGGAGTGTAAGTGTTATTATTTTCGATCAACATGGAGGTGTTTAGCTTTCCATGCCATCTGATTCACGATGTTGCACCCATTCTATATGGTAATATATTTTGTGTAATATCTGCTAAAGGTGTTAATCTAGACGTCATTGGTTTTAGGATTGTGTCTATTTATGCTCCGTGTTTCCTCCGTCTCAAAAGAGGGTAGTTTTATGAGTTAGGTACGGGAATTAAGCATATGTGAAAAGGTAGAGAGTACACAGAAACAAGAATGAATAAGAGCATCTCTAAGAGCTCTTGCATCTGGATTTGGTTAGCTAAAAAATGAAAAACGAGAGTAAAAACCACATCCAACAGATACGGCAAATCCCTCGCACGCTACATATTTCTCCCACAGCTCGGCATCTTTGCCTAGCGCCACTCGCTCTGCATCCGCGCTCGCACGCCCCTGGGCCCGCCCTTTCCGCGCGTTCTGCCCTCGCTCCCGCGCCGATTCGCCGCTCCCACACCTCGCTGGCCTATTTCGTGCCCACGCCCGTGCCTTGGAGGATGCGGCGTAGGGAGGTACGCCGCCGGTCGCTCACGCCGCGGGGAGGTGGAAGAGGATGCCGATGAGCTGCCCTGGGCCGCTGGGGAGGACGCATCGTGGAGGTGCGCCGCCGTCGTGCTCGCCGTGACAATGAGGACGCCGACGAACCCGCGCTGGGCCAGTGGGGAGGACTCGCCACCGGCAGCAGGAGGGAGGTGGAGGATAACGTCGTCGAGCCGCGTCGGGCCACCAAGGAGGACGTGCTGCAGGGATTCAGAGCTCCGCCGGATCTTGAGCTCCTGTGGCAGCGCGGTGGTGCTCAAGCAGATATCGGTCGTGGCGTGCGCGTCGATGCTACTTGAGATGACGACTGAGACGAACTAGAATCCCTCGCTGGGCTTGATGCCGGCCATTGACGTAGCACGAACCTGTGGCGGCGGCGACGACAACCGCCGGTGCTCTCGTCACATGCCGCCGGCCGCGGTGGGGTTGACCGAGGGCAGCTTCGACAGGAGCACATCCAGGCTGCTCATCGACAACACGGCGAGCATCTGCGTTGTTGCCGTGACAGCGGTGGCCTGGCCGTAGTAGGGGTTGTAGAGCTCCATCGGCGACATGAGTCCCACTCCCAGCAGTCAGCCATAGGCCGCGTCTGCTGGGCCACCGCTGACGGCTCACCCACCGCCGCTCAGGCAAAGCTCGGCCGTGGCGCACGAAGAAGGCGAGCGGCGGGTTCCATTTGGAGAGTTGGTGGCAAATAAAAAATCATAACAAATAAAAAAATCAGAAAATAAAAATTCTGATTATGTTGGACTCAAAATGAGTGAAGCGTAGATCTAAAGCTATGGTAAAAAAATATACTAAATTATATCATATTATATGTTCAGTGTGTGATAACCTTCAATCATAAAATGGAAATCAAAATCGAACAAATTTTTTACCATTTTATGATTTTTTACGATTTACTATGATTTTTTAAAACTGTTTTAGGAGGATAATTTGATCGATTTTGAGAAGTTCAGGGAATAATGTAGATCGTTTTGAGAAGTTCAGGGAATAATGTAGACCGTTTCATAAGTTGAAGGTTATATAGTCTAACATCTATAGCTTTGGGGTTATATAGATTTTTTCCTTCTCGGTTGAGGACATTCTGGAACTTCAGTGAACAACTACACTTGAATCGCTATCATTGGCAAAAGCATCATTCACCCTTTAGTGCTGTTTAACTTTGTATATGCATCTGTATCATACAAAGACTAATGCGTGGACTAAGCTGCTCGCTGGCCGATGCTATCGAAGTATCTGCACAACAAAACGTAAAAGAATTCACAGGCGCAGAAGAACAGCAAAGACGGCAGGTAGCAGGACGAGCCGCTGCCATTGCAGCACCGGCGGCGCCCGCCACGCCGCGGCGTCCGACGAGGCGTTGAAGATGCCTTTGGGCGTCTTGCCATGCCGGGTAGTGCAAGTGCCATTCACCTGCTCAATACACCCACAAACAGTTTCATCTCAGCACGAAATTCACCAGACAGAATTTGTGCAGTGAGGTGAGGAGGATGAGGCAATTACGCTGCAAGACGAGATGCTCTGGCAGCCGCAGACCAGGCCGCCGTTGGCCTTGTCGGTGGCCTCCGCCGCGCCGCCGCGATCGCTCCTCTGCATCATCGACGAAATGGGAACAGAGGTCAGAGGTTCAGAACACACCAAGAAGAGCTTTGTGCATGGCGACCATCGCGTCGTCCGGAGACAAACGACTAACTGACCTTGTAGAAATCGACGGCGATGAAGTTGGCCCACCGGTCACCGGACTTGTCGTGGCAGGCGGTGAGCAAGTCCATCAACGCCGCCGAGTTGTCCTTGCACGCCTCGGGGAAGTTGGGCAAGTCCCTGAAGTAGTTCACCAGCACCAGCGACCTCGACAGGTCGTTCATGGCGGCCGACTCGGCCCGGTTGTGGCACGTCCCCTTCACCATCCCCTTTGTCCCGTCTGCATCCACACGAAGCACACACGTCGTCAGAGAACCTGCATATTGATCGTCTTGTCAGGAGCAACTGAACTGAGCAAGGGGCGACGGAGAGAGACGCACACTGGTTCTCGACGACGTAGCGCCACTCGTAGGCGATGCCCTCGGTGGCCTCCTTGGCGGCCTTGGAGGTGAAGACGAGGAGGCGGTGGTTGTCGCGCACCATGTCGCTGAGGCGCGGCCAGTCGCCGCCGCTCTTGGGCATGCGCCACACCGGGAACATGTAGGGGAGGAGACCCGAGGCGTTGAGCACGCGGGTGAGACCTATGGGCGACTCCACGTAGTCCTCCACGAAGATGGTCACCACCTCGGCCGGGTTCCGCGACAGGAAGCGCTCCACCTCCCGGAGCACGTTCACCGCCGGTTGCTGCCAGCCCGGCGGAATGCGAAACGGTTGGCGTTCAGTTCGTACGATTATTATGCAGAGCATGAAGGAAGGGAGGAGGAGGAGCTTACGAATGCGGTGAAGTTCTGGCAGATGCCGCCGAAGGAGTGGCAGAGCCAGATTTCGTTGCGGAAGTCGTACATGTCCAGCATCAGGCCCCTCACGCCGTTCTGCGCGCACAAATCAAAGCAGAGGCAGAATTCCGTGTCAGAGACCAAGATGCAGCAGATCCTGCAATAGAACGGTGAGGTGAACTGAATCTGAACGAACAAGAAACCAAATCAATGGAACATTGGCCATCAGTTGCTACAATGGGATTCATGCCATTGCCAAGTCGACGACGGCATTTACCGTTGGTAATTCTAGTTCACCGCTACACTTGTGTAACGAGAGCTGAAGCTGATTGAGTAGGCGAGATGGCACCGGGAATTGACGCGCCAACCATGCTCTCTACTCTACTCTCACATGACCACACAAAAAAGACCCACACAAAAGACACGTGCGGGGCACTGGTACCTGGTCGTGTCGTGCGGCGCGCCAGGTGTGCAGCCATCGCGCTGCAAGCAAGCGCAGCCGCAGCGCGGCGTGTGGCTGCTCTGCCTCTGTTTCGGTGCCCGCGCACGCCGGCGGCCGCCAGGAGCCCCGGGCACGCGTCGCCACGCGGACACCACCTCGCGACACCTGTTGGCGTCGCGTTCTCCGGCGCCCATACCTACCAGCTGGACGGTACTCGAAATTTTGCCCTCGTCGCGTGTCCGCGTCCAATCAAGGCGTGAGAGCAACAGGGACAGGGAATGGCCTGCCTTTTTGGTGCTCCAAGATTCGCGCTGGTGGCCTTGCCCGAAAGGCGTAAAAATTCACAGCGTACAGGTGCATGCGTGGACGCGAACGTTTTAGCGCGCGTGGCGCGTCGCGGGCCCCACGGGTCATCCAAGCGGGCAAGGGAGGGCCGGAGTTGAGGTCGGGGCAGAGCTCTGCATCGCTGGGCTGAGGAAGATGGGGGAGAGGTGGTGTGGAAGAACAGAGGAACAGGGCACTCACGTTGAGCTGCTCGGTGACGGTGTCCTGCTGGTTCCACGGCGTAGCAATGGCGACGCCCGTCTGCGACCGCTGCCCCAGCCGGGCGAACGAGTTATGCGTCGTCAGCCACGCGTACCGGTTGAACGGCAGGTCCTTCGCCTGCACCATCACACACACAGAGTCCACGGCGACAATCAAACACAGAGCACAACTGCACGACCAGCCAGCCGTGGTATTCCCCCAGCAATACTGTAATCCGATCGCGTTGGCATACGGAATGGTTTCGCCTTGAGCAGCGGCGGCGGCGGCGGTGGAAGAACGCTGCGAGCTTGGAGGAGAGTGTTTTGTTTGTAAAATTGTACTACCTTGGTCTGGGGGTCGACGGGGACGACGCGTGTGCAGCGCGGCCGGACGTTGCCGTCGGCGACGCAGGTCTCGCAGTGCAGCCCGGCGTCGCAGTTCCGGTCCAGCGCGCACGACTGCCCCACCTTCCGCGCCGACACCACCACGGCCGCCGGGGAGCACAGCGCCGCGAGGATAGCCACCACCGCGGCGAGCCGCCGGAGACGCTGGAGCAGCGCGACCCTGTCCCCACCCATCATCTCCTCCCTCCCTCTGCCTCCGGCGCCTGGCCTTCTCCTCCGGCTCCGGCGGCGCGGTTGCTGGGCTGGGCACGGCAATCCGGCCAGGCCAGTGGCGACGGCAAGGGGATGGCTGGTGCGTGGGCGGCTTCGTCTCGCTCTCGCTCGCGTCCTTTTGAGTGGCGCATGTGTGGCTTGCAAGGCCAGACATGCCCACCCGGGCGGCGTGGTGTTTCTTGGACGCTTCGATCAACTTCCAGCTTCGTGCCGCAAGGATCCCGGCCGTTGGTGGGGATGCCCCACCTACCGTGGGTCCCAACGGCGGCCGGGCGGGGACGGGGCGAGGTAGGCGCCGACGGCGGCTGCAATGCAACCGGTCCGAGGTGGCCGTTGCGGTGGTCCGCCGCTAGGGTCCAACGACCGCCAGGTGACCTGGCACGGGCAGCAAATGGAATTATAGAAATGACCCAACCGCAGCTCATGAGTAATCACGACGCGCATTATTCGTTGCCATAGCTCGAGACCATGATTTTAGCTGTTGCCATTTTCACGTGCTGAGTAAAAGGGACCGATGGATGGGATGTTTTTTGTTTCAAATTAAATGGGCGACCTACATACATGCTTCTTTGTTTCCTCCAGTTTGGTTTTTGCTTGAGAAATTGGGATTCCGGCGGCGCTCATCCCGCTCCCCACATGGGAGTTTTAAGACGTAAGGTAGCGGCCAACATGTATCCAGCTATAATAAATAAGTAATACCACATGCATATGAGTTTTTCAAGCCCTTTCGTTGTTGTCTGACTAAATTTGGCAACATGGTAATTATATTTTCTTCCGACACAGGTGCACCCCCACCCCCGTGAACCCCACAATTCTTTATATGCAGATTCTACATCATCGAGATTTCCGTTTAAATACAGGGTTATATGTAAATAATGTACTAGTACTCCCTCCATACTCATATTAGATGATGTTTTGGACAGGATTGTGCATACCAAGGAGTCATTGAATGAGGTGTATTTTTCTCTGTTTGCCCTTATTAAATAGGCCTGCGAATACATCTAGACACCAACCCAACGCAGTCCAACTTGCTATTGCACCGACGTTTGAGCCATCAGGTCTTGGGTTCGATCCCCCCAGCTGCACCTTTTTTGCCGTCGACATGAATTTGCATGGCACTATTCAGGACGTCCGCTGCATGGTGCTCGTTTTTTTGCCTCGCACGCGCTCGTTTTTTTGGCTGGCGCTATTTCAGTTGGACTTCCGCTGCATGGCGCTTGTTATTTTGCTAGCACGCGCTCTTTTTTTTGCTGTGGCGCTCTTTTCTGCCTCGCGCGCGCTGGCTGTGGGATGGCGCTCTTTTGTTTTGCCGCGCGGTAATTCCTCCCTGTCGCCTGACTCTTCCGTGGCCTTGGTATTTAATCGTGACTCATCCAGACCTCGTGCAGACTCTCAGCCATAGCCGTACTCTCCTCCAAAGCTCAGTGCAACTAATGGACCTCAACCTCGACTTCAACGCGTTTGATCTTAACCTTCCACTAGATGAGTTCGGCGCGGTCGTTTTTGATTTCGTTCAAAACAATCTTGGTAAGTAAAACTACGGGCGTCTTATTTTATTTTTGCATGTTACAAAAATGTGTTTGCATGTAACTTTTGTTGTTTCCGTTCATGTAGAACAAGTTGTGGAAGCTCCTGTTGAAGCAAACAACCGAAGAAATCAAGAGGTGTCAGATGAGCTTAGAAAGCAAGTTTACCAAGCTTTGTTAGCTAGAAGCAAGAATGGGAGACTAGGCAACAAAGATACAACTATTGTTGCTGAGCATTTTGGGGTAAACATTCAGGCAGTCCAACGTTTGTGGGTGAGAGGTAAAACACAACTTGCAAGTTTCATTCTAGTTGATGTTAGCAGTAGAAAGAAGGGTAGATGTGGTCGTAAGGCAATCCCTGTTAATTTGGAAGCATTGCGCAGCATTCCTCTCAAGAATAGAATGACAATAGAAGATGTGTCTAGCAATCTTAACATGAGCAAATCCAAGATTCAAAAGTTACTGAAAAAAGGTTGTATTAGGCGCCACTCTAGTAGCATCAAGCCATACCTCACTGATGCTAACAAAAAGGCTCGGTTAAAGTATTGTGTTGATATGATTGACAAGGATATCCTAGATGATCCAAGATTTAAGGGTTTGTTTGACATTGTGTTCATTGATGAGAAGTGGTTTTACCTCTCTCAAAAATCAGAGAAATATTACTTGTTGCCCGATGAAGATGATCCCCATCGCACTTGTAAGAACAAAAATTATATCCCTAGGATCATGTTTTTGTGTGTTTGTGCTCGACCAAGGTTTAGAGATGGAGAGTGTATTTTTGATGGCAAGATTGGTTGCTTTCCATTAGTTACTTATGAACCGGCTCAAAGAGGTAATGAGAGAACTGGTCGTGTTCGTGGAGACTTGATGGTAAAGCCTATAACCTCAATCACAAGAGACGTGATGAGGGACTTCATGATCAACAAAGTGTTGCCGGCAATTAGAGCTAAATGGCCAAGAGAGGATGTGAGCAAACCAATCTACATTCAACAAGATAATGCACCTTCTCATTTGAAATTAGATGATCCTGTTTTTTGTGAGGCTGCAAAGCAAAAAGGATTTGACATTCGCCTAATGTGTCAGCCACCTAATTCTCCAGATTTTAACATTCTTGATTTGGGATTTTTTCGAGCTATTCAAGCCATACAGTACAAGAAAAATGCAAAAACAGTTGAAGCACTAATTCCAGCAGTACAACAGGTAAATTCTTCAATTCTCTTCATTTTATCATTCATAATTTCGGGTTTATACTCACTGAATTTTTTTCAACACATGTAGGCATTCATGGAGTACAGTCCACACAAGGCAAACAAAATTTTTGTGACCCTCCAAACTGTTCTGATGGAAGTCATGAAAATTAAAGGATGCAACAAGTACAAAATTCCTCACATAC
Organism: Digitaria exilis; assembly: GCA_015342445.1. Lineage (NCBI taxonomy): Eukaryota > Viridiplantae > Streptophyta > Magnoliopsida > Poales > Poaceae > Digitaria > Digitaria exilis. Next base: position 26,261 of record JACEFO010001734.1, read on the forward strand.
AAAAAGAAAGATTAGAGAGAGAACAGCAGCTGCCCTTGCAGATTTCTTGTGATCCGTCATTGCTACTTGAAGCCATTGGTAGTCTAGATGCATGAAACAACTAGAACTCGATTATTACTTGATCGTAAGCATTGTAATGCATGAAACAAGAGCAATGTAATCTTACTATTTCAGCTCGCCTACTTGTTGTTCATCCTCCTCCGCTCCCGCTCATCTTCCTCCATCTCGCGCTTCACTTCCAGCGCTGCGACACAGTCGAAGTCATCGATTCTACGAATCTTCGATCTAATCCAGTAATCCATGTGGACGATGCCGCAACGCAGGCACGGCCTCAAACGCGAGTGCGAGCGCTCCCATGACTCACGATCTTCATGAACAAAGTGGCAGCGAGGACACAAGAAAGCGCCCGGCGGCAAAGAGTTCGGCACGACCGTCGACTCCGGTGCCGCCAAGGAGTCCGGCACTATGGTGGAGTCCGCTGTGACGTCGTCCGAAGCGACGATGGGCTCCGGCGCCGCCAAGGAGTCCGGCACTATGGTGGAGTCCGCCGCGACGTCTTCCGAGGCGACGATGGACTGATCCAGCGCCATCAAGGAGTCTGGCACTATGGTGGAGTCCTCCACGACGTCTTCCGAGATGACGATGGACTCCGGCGCCGCCAAGGAGTCCGGCACTATGGTGGAGTCCGTCGCGATGTCTTCCGAAGCGACGATGGACTCTGGCGCCGCCAAGGAGTCCGGCACGATGGTGGAGTCCGCCGCATCCATGACGCTCGAGCAGCAAGAGAGAAGGCGAGAGAGAATGCTTTGGCGAGAGAGAAGCAAGGCGAGGCAACGGGCGAGTGAAAGAGCAGGCGATGCCTTAATGCGAGCATGCGCAGCGCGGGGAGAATCGAGGCGTTCATGCATGCCGTGGAGTTACTGCCTTGTGCTGAGATCGAAGAGCCTAAGGGCAATCCCGTCCAAAATACTGTATGCGCTCCAGGACATCATCTATTCCGCAAACTCTTTGTTTCTCCAGGACATCATCTAATATGAGTATGGAGGGAGTATGTAGTACCGATCTTTTTGGTCAACTAGGATACTAAACAAGTTTATGAATTGCTCTAGAAGTTTTCCAATATGAAGTGCACATTCTCTTTCTACTCCCTACCATGTGCCCAATTGCACGAGTCAAATCTGCAAGAATAGGCCGTTCACAAAAAAAAAAAATCTGCAAGAATACAATGAAGCCAATAAGCCCAGTTGCACGAGTCAAACTTCAATGGGAGCTTTTCAAAATGAAGTGCACATAGCACATTCTCTTTCTACCCTACCATGTGACCTTGTCGCGACTCGCGAGTCAAGTTTGCACGAATATCATGGAGGCAATTAGTCAGTATACGGTGGATTATGCCTAATGGTTCCTCGGCTGCTCAACCGAACGCATGTCAGTTGTGAGAGCATGGCAATCACCATCCTAATCGGCAAGTACGTACGTCGATGCACAATGCAAAGTCCTGGCAGAAAAGAAGGACGCACTTGTACGTGCCAAGTCATGCGTGTCGTGACGTGGTTGACTGGATGCATGGTTAGCAGTCGAAGGCCATGTTCAGATTCTAAAAGTACATTTTATTTTCTATTTATCTCCTCACAGAACACGTACCTCTAAAAATTCCTTTTTCATCTTTCCTATTCATATCTCCTACCTAACACGCATCTCGGAAAAAAAAGTACTTCTTCCTCGATCTGTCTAAACACAGTAGAAGATATAAAGAGACGGCCGAAAACGTATGTCTTCCAGCCAGGCTGCTAGCTCGTGTTGGTTGAATGTGGACACACGCGTGAGCTTACCAACTACTCCATCTCCTCTCCTGATGGTAAAACTAATCTAAAATAGACACAAAATATGTTTTGCCGCCATGTGGGCTTTTATGCACGTTGAGAGCCGTAGATATCATCACTCATCAGGGCGATGGCCGCTGGGCAACTGAATTTGGATTCGGACAAGAGCTTGTGGCCAGAGAGCCGGTGGTTCTTCACTTGGAGATAGCTCCTGCTCCCGCTGCCGGCTGCTCTCGTAACACACCTTTTCACAACCTCTTTCCGGCGTGTGTGCACGCAGTGTAGCGCCGCGTCCCCCGAGCCCCGAGGGGGGAACTTGCCGGGCTCGAGAAGGCACCAACGGGCAACGGCTCCGTGACAAGTCGCCGCCTCTGACCGACGACTACTCTGCGTTTGCTTTTGCTCACGAGTGTTTTTGGGCAGCGGTCAAATGCAACGTCTGATGCTGGTCCCCTATGTGGCTTTGTGCATGTGTTGACATTTTACGTTGGACTAGGAGCATCGGACGGCCTATTTAGGATACCGGCAATGAGTTCGTTCCCTCGCATAATGTAGGTAGGGAGTGAGCAAGGTGGCCGAGTACGCGGACCGCAGAGCGACCGTGGTGGCGCGTGTGGGCCGCCGGCCGGTCCAGCTGCTGCTGTTCATCATCCTGCCGCGCAGCGCGGTCCCACCCGGATCAACCCCAACACAGGAGAGCCATGGGGGCATCCAAGGGACCAAGACTATGCAACAGTCGTATGTCAGCGTGTCGCTCGACGCCGCAACACCATTGCATTGCACCAGGCCGTGAACGCCATTCTGATTCGCGGGAAAATGCCGGGGAAGAGGATGCGATGCGAAGAACAAACAGCAGCGGTGCTGCGAATCGCCGGCTCCGGCAACAAACAGATGTCCCGTCAAGTCGTCGGTCAACGCACACGACGCAACCCGATCCCCGACGAGATCACGAGAGACCAGACCGCCGGTCACGGGGAGCGCCCCCCCCTAGGCCGCCCTAGCGGCGTCGCGACGGCGGCGGAGGGCGGAATCCTCGAGCCCGGCGCCGCGCCCGGCTTGGCTCGCCTGGCTGCTAGTAGTACTACTAGCGCTCACTGTTCTGGCCGCATGGGCCGGTCCACGCCACGTGCACCTTGCCAATGCGCTTGTGCGCCCGTGAGCCCAGCCCAATGCAAGGTCCCAACCAAATGAAAAGGGGGCGAGCCCTCTGCGGCCGCCGGGGGCACGGCAAAAGCGAAAAAGCGGCGAGGAAAAGAGACCCCCGGGGGTTGGCGTCGGGTGCGCGGCCTGGCATCCCATTCCTGCCTTGCCTTCCTCCTCGTCTCGTCCCTCACCGACGAGCCCGATTCTCTCTCTCTTTTTTCTCCACCCGCACTGAGCCGCTGACTGTGCACTGCACGCTCTCCGAGTCGACTCCGCGCGGCTCACGGGCACACTCCCGCGCCCGCCTCCTCCGCCGTCCACGAGCGCGCGGTTCGATGCGGGCGCCGGCGCTGCTCCTCGCCGCCGCGCTGCTGCTGCTGCTGCTGGCGGCGCGCCCGCCCCCCGCGGCGATCGCGGCAGGTAAGCGCCCCCGTAGGGGTTTCCCCCCCTTCCCTCTCGTCTGCCGCTCTCCCGTTTCCGGCAGTAGGCCGTGCTAGCGCGCAGGCAGCGGCGCTTCGCACCCGGTGATCGCTTGGGTTTCGGCTGGTAGGGTGGGAGGCACACTCGCCTCAACCAATGCTTGGAATTTTTGTTTTGTTTTGTTTTCCTCATTGCTCCCCTATCTGGCTGCTATTTCGTTGAGTTCATAACGCTGCTGAAGATTTTCCTAATGACGAATCTGTATTTCCGGCCTCGGATTAGTATCCCAGAGCTGCATTATAGGAGCTAGATTAACATTGGCAATACATTTTTTTTTTCTCTAAAGGGTTTGAGACGGGGTCACCTCACTGGGAACGCAGGCACCGCACGCCTCACGCAGCAGAGGTAGTTCGGGGCCGACGCATGTGTCGTCTCTGCCATGGGGGACCTCCGTTTCGCTCGTAGTTGGAGTCCTCTCGCGCCATTCAATTTGCTTACCTAATGTGGGTGCTGTGCTGCGCTGCGTTTGCACAGTTACCTGTGTACCATTCGGAATTTTGGAGCGGTCAGGCCTCTCTCGACTTTTGCTTCCGTGGCCGTTGGATTTTGCTCTCCAGAGGCTCCGTCCTCTCATTTGGCGTTACTGAATCACTAATTTGTTTTTGATTTCAACTTCACCTGATGTTTTCACGTGGGATGCTCAGACTTTTGCTCTATACTGCTGAATAAGTGTGTATCCACACAGGCTTATCTGTGAGTACGCCACATTCTGAATATCTGGTTATAGCATGTCTGACGGTACGATGAAATCGGGGCGTCGGATTTGGAATTTATTGCACGTTCGGTTGGTCATGCAAGATATATCTTGTACTGGTCGTGCGATCTGAGGCATTCACTTCAGTTTCTGTTTTTTCTATTATGTGACTGGTGTCATGAACAGAAAGAGCAAGATGCACAACTTCATTGCTGATTTTGTTCTTCCTTCTTAGTAAAGATATCAAGTGATTAGGCTGGTCCTCAAAAAATTGTTTATTTTTTAAGCTTTTTGTATCTGCACATTTGTGGCACCATTCCTTATTCATAATGGTTCTTCCATCATGCAGATTGTCCTTTGGATTTGAGTTGGCCCAACTATGGACTGATAGCTTCCGTGTGCTCCGATCAAAATGGACACACAAAATGTTGCCGCTACATCAATGCTGTTCTTGCAGTCTCATCTGCCATGTATGCAAACACAACTGGCACACTTGGGGTTCCAGATGAATTTTCTGACGCCTGCATTGCCAATATCTCTGATACTTTGGTCTCAAAGGGGATACTGCCCACTGCTGCTTCATTCTGTGGCCTTGGGATCAAAATTCAAGTGTCCTATCAATGTGTTGGGATGACCACCATCGTTCAGATGCTCCAGTCTCCGAATTTCAGTGATGTCACAAGAAACTGTGCAACTACACTTTCAGATGATATCGTTTGCAAGAGGTGCTTAAACTCTGGCCTGTCGTACCTCCGCCATCTCGTGGGGGAACAAGATAATGTCACGTTGAATACCTGCCGTGACGCTGCTTTTGTTGCATTTGTGAGTCAAGGGAATATATCTACTGTTGATACAGCCGGTTGCTTTTTTACCGTTCAGGGGCTTAGTGCTCTTCCAGGTTTGCAAATTTGATAAAATTAATTTTGCCTTTGTTTTATACAGAATGGCTAGTGTGAATAAAATTTGTTGGGCAGAAGTTCTTTTAGATTCTGTGAACTTAGACGTGCTACCTCTTCTTCCTGTCATAAATGGCTTTTGTTTCTGTTATGTGGAGCGTGTCACCTTAAGGCATAAACTTGTCACCTTACATAATCATTTCCTAGTTTTTCTCTCAATGGATACATAAGAAATGGTCTCTGTGGATATTTCCTCTAATTCTGTGAAGCAAGGTTATCCATGTTAATAGGTATCCTGGTATAAATAAGTAACAATAGGTATCCTTCTTAATCAAAGATTCATATAAGCATTTATTGGTACCAGTGTTCATATAACCATTCATCTGCTTTTGTTTCTTGTTTCATGAGTTTGGTACTTCAGTATTTTCGTGTTGTAGACTTGTATTGTAGTTCACTATTTTGTAACTTGACCTTGTCCAACACGTGATCTTCTCAATGTTGAATATATAATGCAGCGAACATATCTGGACCTGCCCCAGCTGGACTTCTTGCGCCAGATATATCTCCTAGTCCACTTACGGTGCAAGTTCCTGTAGTGCCACCCAAGCATCATCGCAGTTACAAACTTATTCTATTCCCAGCAATTGGAGCTTTGGTTACAGGACTAGCAATTCTACTTGTAGTAGTAATGATTCTGCTAATCCGTAGAAAGAATGAAGAACTCAAAAAGATAGAAGGGGATGCTTGGAGCTGTGTCAAGAAGGGCCAAGAGGGTAAGGATTTCCTGATCTTTTTTTTTATTGTGCTATCGTAGTTCTTTCATGAATGTTTGCTCATTTGGATGTCCAACTGTCTTCGATAATTAATGAGATTATATTGCGTACAATACAAGCTGTCAAGTGCTGGATGCTATCTTACCACTTCTTTCAGTATACGCTTGATTTTCGATGATAGAAACACTAATTTATGAAAACCGTTGTTTGTGTGATGATTTGGTAAAGGAGTCAGAATGAGAGTTCTAGCCCATGGGCCATGGCCAATGTGAGGTAAAACATAAGGCCCTAAATCCAGTCAATATGTTTGGCTGCTTCGATGATGTTCGAATTTCTTTAAAATCTACCATTTACACATCAATATCTCATAAATTAGATATTCCAGTTGTATCCATTATCTAAATAAAAAACTAGACCACCTGGGAACTAGGTGATTTCTAATGACGAAGGAAATAGGCACCTAAATACAAGCATCCATTGACTGAACTTGGGCCGTACACCTACACCTGACACCTCCCATAAATTGAGCTAGTCTCAGTTCCTTTTAGCAGTTATCCTGAACTATAAATAAATAATATGGAAAACCATTTGTGATCTGATTTTTTTCTTGCTTCTATGCATAATACTAGATGTTATGTTGTACTTCCTGCGGTTTATTTCAGAATCTTATGGTCAAAACTGGATAGATTGATGCCTGACGCAGAATCTTTGAATTACTTTAGAATAAGAATCAGTTCAAGAGCCATTTCAATTTAATCGCCTAACATGAGTGTTTTGCAGGTAATTCAACCATTTTTACTAGATTTAGTTACAAAGAAATTAAGCAAGCAACAAGGAATTTCAGCACAGTGTTAGGAGGCGACGAAAATGGTACAGTATTCAGAGGCCAACTGAATGATGGATCTGTGGTTGCTATCAGTCGCATCAAGAGTTTGCCAAAACAAAGTCAGCAAGAATTTTGTAAAGAAATGGAATTTCTTGGGCGGTTGCATCATCGGCATCTTGTCGGACTAAGAGGCTTTTGTTTAACAAGATTTGAGAGGTTAATACCTGTCATACTCAAATTGAGATATCTGCCAATTTACGGTTCTTACAACGCACTGTAATCCAGGTTCCAGGTGCATGAATACATGGAAAACGGGAGCCTTCAAGATCACCTACATTGTAATATGTCATGTTTCGTTCTCATTCTTCCTATGGCGCCTTGTTTTCTGAATTGCATACTGAAAAACATTTTACTCTTTGCAGCACCAAGTAAACATCTGCTACCATGGAAAAATAGGATACAAGTTGCCATTGATGTTGCCAATGCTTTGGTGAGTTTCAGGAAAACAGTGATCTCAGTTATGAAATGGGCTTTGTTTCTTGGTCTTTCTTTTCCCCCTTTCTACAGAAGTCATTGATCCTTGTATCATTAGTAGTTTCTAGAGTTTGGTCAACATGTATCAGGCCTACATCAAACTTTTGCATGCTAATTGTCATGACTAGATATTTTCCAAATGTTATCTCTAACTTTTGTACAATTTTGGTTGCAGGAGTACCTTCATTTCTACTGTGATCCTCCACTATACCATGGAGACGTTAGGCCTAGCAATGTCTTCTTGGACAAGAATTACCTTGCAAAGGTAATTCGTGCAGAACTTTGTCACAATTCACAATCCTTATTTATTTCGCATAAATCAAACTGTATGCGCGCCAACAGCTTGCTGGTTGTGGTCTTGTGCACCGCCCAAGCAGTGGCAACACAACTCCCAGTTCCACTTCCACGCCAGTGAATGTCAAGATTCAAGCAACTCCTGGTAAGCCACTCTTTCTAAGTTCTGGTGCCCTTTTCCTCTCATCTCCGATGAACATAGCACGCATTCGGTACTGTGTACTAGTATCTTAGTAGCGATGTCATCAAAATCTGTGAGCAGGGTACGTAGACCCCGAGTACGTGGTGACCCAGGAGGTGACGCCGAAGAGCGACGTGTACAGCTACGGCGTGCTGCTGCTGGAGCTGGTGACGGGGAAGCCCGTGATCCAGGGCAACAACAGGAGCCTCGTGGAGTGGTCCCGCGAGCTGATCGGCACGGACTACCGTCTCCACGAGCTGGTCGACCCGGCGGTGGCCGACGCGTTCGACCTCGACGAGCTGCAGGTGGTGGCGGACGTGATCCACTGGTGCACGCACCGCGACGGCGCGGCGCGGCCGTCCATGAAGCAGGTGCTCCGCATCCTCCACGAGCGCCTCGACCCGCTGTCCGGGCGGTTCTCGCGCGCCGTGGAGGGCGAGGAAGGGTACTACTACTGCGGCGGCGTGGGGGGCAGGGTCGCCAAGGGGAAGCAGGCTGGCGCCGGCGGCGAGGTGATGATCCAGTTCAGCGGCGAGGCGGCGCGGTCGTGGCTGCCGTCGTCGAGCAGCACGTCCCGGTCGCACTGCAGCCGCAGCGTGCTGCTGGAGTGCAACTCGCCTGAGCAGCAGCTGTCTTCACCGCCGGCCCACGGCAACGGCGCGTTCCTGGCCTGATACTGGCCCGTGTAGTGGCCGTCCGTTCATTTTTGGTCACCGTGGAGCAAGCTTGCATTGCTGCTGTGCTCCGTTGCGTCGACAAATTCTGCAGCCCCGGGTGTCAGGCTGCCATTTTTTGAGGTTCTTGGTTGTGAGTCGTGATGAATGAATGATGCCGACGTCAGTGCAAGGATCATGCGAGCTCGGGAGGGCCAGTCCGCCAGTGCCGACTGTCCAGGGCAGGGGCAGGGGAGCAGCCTCTGCAACGGCAAGGAGTGATTGGAGACATGGGAGTGGAAAGCGAGGCGCCACGCGTGAGAGAGTGACTGACTGCTGTCGTTCAGTTCCCTAGGTGTCGGTGGTTGTTTGTCATTGATCACTGCATTGATGTGCGTTCGGAACATGGCTACGCATTCAAGTCGTGACCGGGGTCTACTGCATTGAGGCTTCCCAAGTGTCCACGCGCAGCTTGCAACCTTTGGGTTGGCTACACGACTCGCTTCTTCAGTTCTCCGGACTCCCCGTAGTCCAGTTCTCCTACCCGTTTTGTTCGAGGCTGAAAGCTGAGGTTTTTGAGCTGCACAGAGTGCACGAGTCCTGCCGTGTAGCACACTAGCACTGCAGTACAGCGCCCGCCATGAAGCGTGGCTGTAGCCTGAAGCATCACATCTTTGCCGACGAAATTAGGAGAGACCTGCTGGTGTCCAATGACGCGGGGGACTCGAGCTGAAAACGGGAGCTTGACTTCCAGACTCCAGATCACCCTCCGAATCTTGTCGCTAAATGGCTGGGAGCAGCTGGAGTGGAAGTTCGAACCGTTCATCGGGCTGTTCCTTCCAACTTTCAGTTGAACCTGAACGTTGCTTGCGCGCGGCTTTCGGTTAGCCCTACCGGCTGGGCTACCCGAGGGGTGGGGTGGTGCCCCACATCGGGAGGTCAAGGCCGGCATGATCGGCCGAACACGCCCACACCCGCACGCGCGCGGCGTGCCTGGCTGCAATGCAAGCCAAAAGCGGACCGGATGCGGGCGTGACGCCTGCCTGCGCCGTGGGGCGCACTAGCAGTTGCAACGGAATGCCAGCCAGATGACCAGATCCCGTCGGCATGCGCGCTGCCGCAGCCCGGTGCCGCCGTTGCCACCTTCCGCATCTCGCATGTCCCTCGCGCGCGTGCCGTGGCGGGTCGGGGCTGTCGCGTCTAGCGAGCCGAGTCACCGTCGGATCAGTGGCCGGTGGCCTCCAGCGGACACGACAAAGGCTGACCTCAGGTGCGTGCCTGGCGCCAACTGTGATTTTTCTTTCCTTCTTTCTACCGTGGCCGAATGAAATGTGTATAAGTACTTGGGCACACGGTTTAGCAGGATCACAGTGGTACAGGCTAGTAGATCGAGGGGACGTGACCTTTAGATCGATCGTACGGCAAGGCAGGCAGCGAGAAATTACAGAGCATCTCATTCTCGCCGTTCGTATTCCTTCCGGCCGCCCTGTTGACCTTCTGGCGGTCTGCACGGATGCTGGTTCGATCGTTAGGGCACGGATCGGCAGGGCCGCCGCGCGCGCGAGCTCCGGCGCGTGGCGTCGGTAAGCTAGCATCGGCGTGGATCCAAAGTCAATGGCGTCCCCGCGGCTCACGACGCGATGCGGCGCCCAGAATTCTTTCCACGGCGCCGTGCCTCCGTCCCGTGCGGCGCGTCAATGCTGCCTCGGGATCGAGACCCAGCCCGCGTCGTGCTCCCGCACACGTCTCTGTCGGTCTCGAAGGGCAGTGCAGTAGGAGGAGTACGCCGTAGCTCTTGATCGTCGAATCCAATTGCAGTGAAGTGCGGTACTCCGATGCGTCCGGAAAACCCAGCTGGCGCATAACACGACGAGGGTAAGGTGATCCGTGATCACAAAATCGGCGACGGTAGGCGACACGGGGGCCGGCCGTGGCTCTCCCTTTCCAAGTTTCCTGTCACCTGAAAGTGCGAGGGGGACAGGACAGAACGGAGACAGATCCAAGGGATGGACCGGGCACATCAGCAGCCGGATCAGGAACAGATAAGACCCAAACCCAACGGACGGATCGGTTCGCGTCAGAGTAACCAAACCCTGTGGACGTTTTTCATTCCATTTTTTTTTTCTAATCGTCCAGCTAATACCTGGGCTGTAAACAACTCCCTCCCGTGCTTCCCCTCAAGTAACCTGCACATGGGATTGGGCGTTGCGTCCTCGCTATCCCAGACGTCGTCACACGTACTCCTACTGTATTGTTCGTGCCCGTCTCTCTCGACGCTGGATTCAGACCCTAGAGCAGGCAGGTAACGTTAGGTGCCGGGTTCCCATCGCGAAACGGTCAGCCGCCGTTGCACGTCTCTACTTGTACTCCACGAGCCTTCCCCGACAACACACCACATCGTCTCTCCGCAAATCACAGACACACACGGGGGTGAGCCGTTCACGTTTCATCTCATCTGCCTGCCCTGTTCTGTTCCCACCCACCCGCTGGTCCGTTGGGCTCGCTCGGCTCGTCCCCATCCCAGGGATCCCAGCGCGCCCCGACACCAACAACCCGCGGCGGGGCGGGTGAGTCGCGGAGAGGTGGCCGCGCACCACTTCTACTACTTCTACCACCGCCCCGCTGACCAAGCACGCACGCACACACACCGCAGCCCACAGCCAGCCAGCTCTCGCCGCCACCACCGACCTCCCCTCTCCCCCACAAAATGCAGCCGCAGCGGCAGCAGCAGCAGCAGGCCCGCCACGCGAAGACGGACTCGGAGGTGACATCGAGCATGGCGCCGTCGTCGCCGCCGCGGGCGGCCTACTACGTGCAGTCCCCAAGCCACGACGACGGGGAGAACAAGACGGCCGCCTCCTCCTTCCACTCCTCCCCGGCGGCGTCCCCTCCCCGCTCGCTGGGCCGCGCCTCCCGCGACTCCTCCTCCTCCCGCTTCTCCGCCAGCGCCAAGTCCCGCGCCGCCGGCGCCGCTGGCGCCGGAGGCGGTGCCGTCCCCACCGCCGGCGGCGGCGGGGGAGGGCGGCGCGCGTGGGCGAAGGAGGCGGCGATAGAGGAGGAGGGGCTCCTCGGGATGGACGACGACGGCGACGACGACGGGTACGGAGGCAGCGGCGGCGGGTGGAGCGGGATCCCGAGGAGGGTCCGGTACGGGATCCTCTTCGTGGGGGCCTTCTTCGGGCTCTTCTTCTTCTTCGCGCTCATCCTCTGGGGAGCAAGCCGCAACCAGCGGCCCGTCGTCACCCTGCAGACCGTCACGTTCCACCGGTTCGTCGTCCAGGCCGGCACCGACGCCTCGCTTGTTCCTACTGAGATGGCCTCGCTCAACGCCACCGTCAAGCTCACCTTCCGCAACACCGGCACCTTCTTTGGTGTCCATGTCTCCGCCGAGCCCGTCACGCTCTTCTACACCCAGCTCCAGCTCGCCGCCGGCGATGTAAGCTTACTTACTCATCAATCCCTTCCTCTTTCGCACAAGATATCATTATGAATTTGTTTGTTTGCCGCTCCGAGTATGTTCGTGCCCACTGCCGCCACACATGATTTTATCAATCGCGTTTAATTAATGTGCTTGGTTTCATAATTCGCTTGATCTCACTTTATTACGAGGATACTGGAGTAGAGAATGGTAATTGGTCACTTCGATGGTGTTTTACGACCTGAGCAACTGAACTGAGCAGAGTCGCACTAGTAGGAGTTTCTGAGTGCAATGAACTAAGCTAAAAGTTGAATTTGCCACTTCATGCCCAATTCTGGAACATGATTGCAACATCTCCGTTAATTTTAGCGACTCTGCTCCTGTGCATTCTAGGAGCAGTGAAACCTCAGATATTGCCAATAAATCGCCTAGTAGACAAAAAAAAAAGTCCACCAGTGCTGCATATTAATGTAAGAACATGGCACCACCGGTTTTCCAGTCATTATCTTTGCATGTAGCAGTAGATATATGAACACTGGGCTACAGCTGCACACCGACGTTGACCCGAGCAAAGCGCGGTAGCTGTTGCCGTCGACAGCGACCGCTGAGGGGAACACGAGGGCAGATTCACCGGCCCATGCCGTGGAAACTCGAACGGCCACAGCTCATCGGCTCGATCCCTTGCAGCTTCCCGCATCAACCTCCATCGCTAGCTGTCGTCCAGTTCACCCGGGTCGCGTTCCTGCATGGCTGCGGCTGTGCGGCATCTCATTCGCATCACCCCATCCTGAATTCCTGATCCCGATAAAATGGAGCATTTACATTAAAATTCCATGGCGATTTCTTTAATTCTTTTTGGAAAAGATCTTTGCTTGTCGAAATGATAATTGACGGCGACGTGTGCCGCGGCTGCATGTCGGAATGCTGCAGATCAAGTACTTCTACCAGGCGCGGAAGAGCCAGCGGAGCCTGACGGTGGCGGTGGTGGGCGACAAGGTGCCGCTGTACGGCGGCGGGTCGAGCCTGAGCAGCACGCCGACGACGCTGCCGCCGCCGAAGAAGAAGATGCCGTCGGTGGTGGTGCCGCCGCCGCCGGTCCCTCTGGAGCTGACGGTGCGGGTGCGGTCGCGCGCGTTCGTGCTGGGCAGGCTGGTGAAGCCCAAGTTCTACAGCGAGGCGCGGTGCAGCGTCACCATGGACCAGACCAAGCTCGGCAAGCCCGTCTCGCTCAAGAAGCGCTGCACCTACAGCCACTGAAGAGTATAGGTAGTAGACAAATCCATATTCAATCTGTTGGCGTCGTTGCCGTCTTCGTGGCCATCTTTGATGTTGGTGTTCGTGGTGAACTCTCTCGGTCGAGTATACTGCGTGGGTGCGTGACATTTGGATGGGAGAATTGTTGGCTGGTTGTTATGTACAGAGAAATTTTTGATGTGGGAGAGTTTGATATGGAATAAGAATTAAACGTTTCTTTCTTGATGCGGCGCTCGGGTGAAACTTGGATCAGAAGAAATTTGTCGATCACTCATGTCTTGTTCTTCATCTGAATCTGATTCTAAACAAATGTAACAACAAAGGTTTCCCCTAGAAATTGATCACCGCTAATTCGCAAAGCAGGATCCAAGATAGCTGATGCGAAGTTGTAGCTAATTCGCAAAGCAGGATCCAAGATAGCTGATGCAAAGTTGTAGCGGAGTGATACTTCAATGATTCAATCAACTGAGGTACCCTGTTCTAGCGATCGGCCGATCCTAGGGCATTGAAGTAGCAGGGTTCAGTGAAGGCGTCAGGGATGGAGCTCACATGGACACCGTCAGACTCAGACAGTCAGTCAGAGATCAGAATTCATACCGGGTAATAGTTCTGAAGATAAACAAAGATGTATGCACTGAACACTGCTGCGTCGGATTGCACGCGTCCCAGCTGAAGACGCGGATCTATTAAACTATTTTATCGAGTATTTTACTGGAGGAGCATTAAACTATGTTTAGAGGGGGCGATTGTTTATGTGAGGCGGCGAAATGCGTTACTAATAGTTAAGCATATTGCTGCTCTAGGACAAAAGGTTCTGCATATTGCAATTGAGTAATGTCATGGGTAAATTCAACTTTGATCTGTCCCTTGTATGATTGGTCACAAACTCAGAATGAACTCGACCGTAGTCATATAATTGTATTTCCTTCAGTTCTAAATATTTGTTGTTTTGGCATTTTCTTTTACAATCTTTAGAGTACCTGCTGTTCTACGACTTCTACATAACTTTGGGCAAGATTTTCCAATCTAGTTGCACCATTAAATAACTTCTTTCTTGCCTCAATAGTCAATACAGAATAACGGACTAAACAATTGCGCTGGGTATGCATATATGTTCTTTGTAAGTACCAATCCAAAGTTAACTTACCCAGTACTTTCTTGACATATGCAGACTGAATTGACCATGGCGTCCAAAATGTCCTAGAGCTAATGTGAGCAATTTTCAGAAAACAAGGTCGATGTTTTTTTTTTCTTTTGAGTTTTCAAGGTCGATGTTTGGTTCAACTAGATATAAACATCGGCCTTGTTTTCAGAAAAGTTTGAGTTTCTTCACAGCGGAACCCCACGGATAGCCAAGATGATCGTGAGCAATTTTCTGAAAAATGACATACATAACAAATATCAACTGGAACATAGTTTTTGATATATCAATGATCACATTCGAAAGGAATTGGAACACTCACTAACTAATGACTATGTCATTAAACTATTGTCACTGAACTTGCCAAATAAAAAACACAAAGCCAAAGCACATCAGCACTGCAAGATGATGGATTTGTGATTCACTTGCCACGCCATACTGTAGAGTGACTCATGTATAACCATGTTATAGATCAGCAATGAGCTAATGATATGTATAAGTTTATAACCATGTCGAGTGATTCCAGTAGCCATGGTCACTAATTGCTCACCTATGCATGCCGCTCACTAGCTTAAGCTGAAAAGGTGGTAGCACCAACCATTATGCTTAAGTTACAACCATGTTATACATCAGCAATGAGGGAATGATACATTGATGAGCATATGAGCTTCTAAAATATTCTGTTCGGGTATGGGGAGTGACCTTGAGAGACTGGTCACAAGGGAGAAAGTTATATATCAACAATCTCTGATGATACTCTAGCTCGCATCGTTCTTGCTTGAGCTGGATACTGATGGGTATGGTCCCACAAATGTTCACATTGTCTTGCAGAAATCTAGGAAGTAACTCATGATTTAAGTTTACTAAATAAATTAATTTAAGCATGTGCAGTGGTGAAATTTCATTTCACTTCACAAGTATATAGTTTAGTTTAATTTCTTGAAATAAAAATAAAACAAAAATACGTTCAAACGATCCTCTAAATCCTTAACATACTTATGATTTTCGGACAATGGCAGCAACAGTCCAAATATAAAAATAAACACATGTTCACAATCATGATTAGTTGAATTCAAGCCAAATGATTCATGAATACTTGGTTGATTCTTTGGACACTGAATCTGCAAGGGACTGAAACTGAACAACTGCGATTCTTTCCAAGCGTGGCTGTGCCAGCATTTTTTTTTTCCAAAAATGACTCAATGTTTATACCAAAATATTAAACTGGAACATATTAGTGCAATCCATGCTCACATAATAGGAATAGTAATTGGGAATATTAAACTGGAACATAGTGCAATCCATGCTCACATAATATACATAGGAAGATTAATTGGGAATGCTAACTGAATAAGTAACTGAACTTCTCACTGAACTTGCCTCAGACTAACAGAATACTGAAGAAAAGATTATATATTTGCCGGCTTCCTCCATTTGCCAGGCCATATTATTTCATTGTCGAGTGACTCACATAGAAGATCACCGATTTCCCACCGGTGCTTGCAATTTGCCACTGGCAAGCTTCACCTGAAAAGGTAACACCAAGCATTAAAGCTTATAACCATATGCAGTGGATCAGCAATTTGCATGAGCAGATGAGCTCGATGAGACAACTCAACAGTTCTATATGAAGTTTACAATTTATGTTTGGGAGTGTGATCTAGAGATAAAACTGGTCTCAAGGGAAAATGTCATAGCTGCTACTATGAGAATGAGTTACCTTACAAAGCACCGTCAGAGAAGCCAAGTGTATGTAAAAAATGGCGATGTCATAACAAGTTGACTGACATAGTGGCGGAGCCACCTATCTGGCGAGCCTAGGCGACCGCCATACCTACAACTACGATCATCCACATACTAATGTTTAATATTTCTCTATAATTTTGACTAGCGGACATTTGATGACCATGCCTATGTCTTATTATTAGTATTATGATTTCTAAATGTAAATAAGCCTTTTTTTTTAAGACTCATCTCGGCATGTATCATGTTCATGTATGGACACACCAACAAACAACACTATGCACATCTTACGTACTCACACCACATGCACACAACCAGACCAACCTGTAAGTATACAATATCATGTCCTTGTAGAAATCACTCGCGTCCTAATAGACGAGCGATTTCTTAATTCTTTCGTGACTGCAAGAGTGAGAGGGTACAAATGGTGCATAGTTCCCCTGTGCGAACCCACACCAAACAGCTCTCGAACACGGGCAACAGGCGCTCCAACAAGATCTATACAACTTCACTACGCGCGCCCTGTTCATATTGTTAAAAAAAATACTGTAGCTTTAGAAAAACACTGTAGCTAAATGGTTTGCAAAAAGTTTTTGCAGCAAACCATTTACACATATCTTTTGCATATTCTCTTGGCATGCTGAATTTTGGATGAGGTGTTTAGATGCACTAAAACTTTTTGCAAAAAGAAATTTTGCTATCCCTCAGCACATAGCCCAATGCACTTTTTGCAAGTCTTGGGAGGTAACACTCCCAAATGCAAAAACCACTTATTGGTATGAGTGTTTAGATCTATTTTTGCAAAAAGGAGAGCTAAATCACCAAAACTTGTTGCAAATTTGGGAAACTATGAACAAAGACTTAGTTGTATACTTGTATTAGATACACCACAGTTAAATTTAATCCTGGCTCCGTCATCTATATGGTAACATCATGCGTTGTAAAAGATTATTCTTTTTACCGGTGCTATGTCTCTGATTTAGTTACGGTAAGAATAAATAATCCGAAAATCATAACAATGAACCAATGCAAACACGGGAGAAGTAGAAGCCATAGCCATACCAGCAACGATTCAGTGTAGAAACTCGCAAAGGGAAGGATATCCACCTTGCCCGTCTCGTACACCTTCTTCACCTGCGACGACTTGACCTCGACGGCGAACACACCATCTTCCGAGCCGACGTAGATGACACCGCCGTCTTCAGTAACACAACTCAGGCATGGCCCTCTCTTGGGGTCGCTGCCAGGCGGGACCAGCTTCTTGAGATCAATGACCCTGCTCTTCATCCACTGGCCGCCGTTATCTCCGACGCCGGCGGGCCCACTCGTCGTCGTCGTCGTCTCCTCCCTCGCCCACAGCGTGACGCGCCTGTTGCGAGACATGCTTGCCAACCCCACCCCGCCGCCCTCCGCCGCCATGACAATGACGTCGCGGAGGCGCTTCTTCCCCAACGCCGGCGGCTCGATCACCGACAGGACGTCGGCTTCCCTGACGCCGGCCGAGAAGATGCTCCGGCGACCCAACCGGCGCAGGAGGCCGTACCGGTACCGGAGGAGGAACCCTGACTCGCCGACGAAGTAGAGCGCGCCGCCGACGAGCGCGGCGGCGCGGCCCAGGAGGTGGTACTTGCCGTGGTCGAGGTGGATGTTGATGTGAACGCTCCACTCGCCGGTGTCGGACGCGTAGTAGCAAGCGTGGGCGTCGTAGTAGTCATCCTCGTAGATGTTCTCCACGCCGGCGAATGCGACGACGAAGTGGCCCCCACCGCACCCGCGGTGGTCACAGGCGCCGGTACCATCGCCGGCGGCGGAAGCGCTGACCACGGCTGGTTGTGTCAAGACATCTGGCACGTCAGGGATCTTGTGCTTGACGTCGCCGGAGATCGGGTCCCACACGACGAAGGACGAGAGCTCGCCGTAGTCGAAGAAGACGACGCGGCCGTGGCGGCAGTCGACGGCGTGGCGGTTGCGGTGGTCGACGCCGGCGAGAGGGCGGAAGGAGGTGGTGGGGACGAAGCGGGCGACGTGGAGATTAGACTGGTTGTGGAGGAAGCCGAGCACGGGCGGCGCCGATGATGGGTGGAGGGAGCGGTAGCGGCCGGAGAAGGAGGGGTCGGTGAGGATGCCGTGCCAGGTTTTGCAGACGGCGGAGGCGCGGATGATTCCGGCGGGGTCGTCAGGAGGGAGGCGGAGGAGGATGCCGGGGATGAGGTCGTCGGGGAGGGGCCTCGCCGGCGGCATACTCGACATTCGCGTAACCGCCTCGGAATTGGAAAACCTTCGCGTCTATATATACACAATCTCGATCTGTACTCCTTCCTCCTCGTGTACGATATGCATCTGCTTCTTTCCAATCAGGTGGATCCATCTTCCTTGTAGACACATCAATTCCATCTTTACTTATATGTATCTTGATTTGGAAAGTTATAACGCTGCATGTTTATACTATCAATTATCTCCGTGTATTCAAGATTTATTAACAGCACACATGCTTTCCTTTTGTTTTATCAAATTTGCTGCGCGATTTGAATTATTTGATTGCATTCCTATAGTCTTTTGGCACATGCGACACGCACATGCTATTAAAATAAAATAGTGTCGAACATGCTATTAAAATAAAATAGAATAAAATAAATAAGTTTAGTGTCATTACATTTTATTTAAATTCTCATATATACAAAAGATATAAATATAGTATAGATGAAAGGATATGGAAGACAAATTATATAGTATCGAAAAAGGTCAATGATAACTATTTAACAACAATACCTCAGCTTTGACCATCTTCCCAAATAAAAAAAACATTCCCAACTTCCATCTAGGTTTTGTGGTACTCACCAGTCCATGTTTCAATCTCTCATACAATCCTAAATTATTTTTTTTTCTGAGAACTAGCAAATGCTGACAAGGAGCATATGGTAGTGATTAGTAGTTGATATAAACCTACATGGAAAATACTCATTCAGAAATACTTTGGAACCATTTGGGCAAGTATTGGCCTCCGGAGGTTCAGATTCCAACTGAACTGAGTTTGAAAACGGTGTACTCCACTCTGTCTGGAAGGCCAATGTGCACTCTATCCCAATACCGAAATGTTTTACTTATGAATTAAGTTCATCTGAATAATTCAGTTGCAATTAAGTCGAGTTATACTTTTTAGTCAGGAAAGGAACCGCTGACACCATGTCCTCTTTCATCGACCATGCTGGGAAACCAGCCCCCGGCGCCGCCGCCTTGGCCTGGGCCTGTAGCGACTGCGACGACTACTTGAAGCAGTTGATAAGGCGAAATAGGAAGGCACGGGCATCCTCATCTGTCTCATCCGTCCATAAATCATGCTGTGGAGAGATTTCTTTTTATTTTGGCCACAAAGAGATTTATTTCTTGCGTTAGAGAGAAGATCAAGGGCTTTCCATTTTTTTCTTGTCGTTGGAATGCGGAGAGAGCAAGCGGTAGCCATGGAGAGATGCATTTTCTTTTCTTTTAATTGGACACCTTTTATTTCCTTTTAGTAGCAAGCCTCTTATTTCCTTTTAATAGCACATCATTTTATTTCCTTTATTTTTTGTGTTGATATAAGGGGCTTTCCATTATTTTTCTTGCCTTTATGATCGGATGCAGTGAGAGCACGCGGGAGGGGTGTGTTTCCCATTTTACTTACCTTGTTGGGTGTATTTTTTTGTGAAAAAAAATTGACAATAAGGAGGTGGGAGGAGAGGTTTTGAACTGGGGAGTACGACAAAATCAATCTTCCTCTTCCCTTTCGTCGCCCTAGGCCCACCGCTCAACCCTGAAAAGTGGGCCTTTTGAGAGGGGTAAGGGGTAGTATTTTGGGTGGGTTTTTTCCTCAATTTGTTGATTCATTTATAGTATAGATAGATTCTATCTTTATTTCCTTTTTCCCTTCAAGAGAAAGATGTGATTGGCTGGGTTTATTTTTGGAAGGAGAAGCGCACGTTGGGTATGTGTTGCGGTGAGAAAAAATAAGGAGGGAGAATATCAGGGGGCGTTTTTCAAATTGAGGAGGACAACAAAATCAATCTCCCCCCTCCCTTTCATCCTAGGCCCACCGTTCAGCTCTGAAAATTGGGTCCTTTGTGAGGGGTAAGCGTGTGTATTTGTAAGTGATAATTAACATCACTTTGTTCAATCCTTTATAGTAAGATAGAAATAGAAAAATTTTCAAAGCAGGAAATTTCATAAACCTTTCATGGTTAGGACCTTTAGTTTACTATGCCAGGTTAGTTATTCTACCCTCTTAGTCCTAATATTTTGAACCCATTAACATGTCTAAACACGATATTATACTCTCCATGGTGTGTGATGATAAAAGATAAGTGGCCCATTTACAATCTTTACATGATCCTATCAAGATTACTAGATTTAATATCATCTGGTTTATTCTCCAATTTTTAGGTTATGTTTTGCATTGCCATGTGTCCGTGCATCGTAATCAACATTCTTCTCAAGCCCAAAGTAAAAATCACTCAGCTCTCTAGGGCTTCAGCAACCTACAATCAAGACTTCAAGAGGACAAATATATTTTCAAGTCGCAGAGATTTACACTAAATAGCTCTTAAAAATGTTGCACTTCACGCATTGCTAATGTCGACTTCCGAGTCTCAAGGTTAGGAAGTGAGCTGATGTATAACACAAGCTTAGCAGTTAGACATCCAAATCTGCAGCTATGACAGGAATTGATGGCAACCTATCAATCAAAGGAAGGTTAGAGAACTGCAATCGAGAAAATTTAGGATATTATGATTAATTTATAATTAAAAAGATATAACCAGAACACGATATAAAGAAAGCATACTTCTGGATATCCCAAGAGTCCAAAGGGAGCTGATAACCTTAGCTGGATATGAAATATGGGGAATTCGACCTATACTGTGATCATAAGGATTTAGTTAATATTCAGAAATGGTGTTAGCATATAGTAGTCGTAGTCATTTAAATCCAGAGTTTCAGACTATAGTGCAGTAAGTATAAAATAATATGTGACTCACTATAGTCTGAATGAAATTTCTGAGAACATTCACACTAATATCAAATAAGTAATAAATCCACCAAATAAATAATTCAAACACTTGTATGGAAATTTAGACTCATTTCTCGCTTGATTGATTACGAGGGATCAGTTAGCTATGATCCATTGCAGTAATTCAATGAAGTGAGCAGAGAAATGTGACATCCCCTATTAAGAATGTGTTAGAGTTATGGTGGGGTTGGAGAGTTGAATTGGAAGGAAAAGAGAGAAACAAAGAAAAGAGACACAAAGGGATCTTTTGACCAAAGTCCAAAAAGTTGCTAAACTTTGAATTTTTGGAAGCCAAGAATTTCTAAATTTAGTTCACAAGATAAGCAACTTGGTCGTCCATAAGTGGTGAGAAAAATTTGTTGAAATGATGCTTCAATTAAATTGAAGAAAGAAATGGAGAAAGAGCACTGTTCACGGTCCGACAACAGCACTTAACTGTTTCCGGTTTTCACTGATTGAGCATAGTGAGCAGCTATCTTTGAGGTGATATCGTGATCGATCTGTGGGTTGTCTGAGTTGGGTGTTAAAAACAAAGTTGTGAAGGGAAGGATTTGGGACAACTTTTGTTTTTGGGTCAGACTCAGAAGATGGCTGGATTCAGGAGAAAAATGCGAGAGGAAATGGTTCAGAAACTGTTTTCAGTTAAATTCAGTAAACTGACAGCTGAACTGAATTTATGCCATTTGAGCTTGAATTTGAAGTTTTCTGCAAAAACTTCCAACTAGGAAGTTGTGCTTCTGAATGTGAATTGCAATCTTGTGTTTGACACCATATGCAGGTTCTATTCAAATTTTGAGAGTAATTTGAGAAATTCAGTTAGCAGCTCGGAATTTGAAATGTGTTACAGCAGAAACTTTGAGGCTCGAATTGGACCTCAATCCTTGCTCAAATGGAGTGAAATGCAATTCAATGATCCAGCTACAAGTTTGTTGTTGGGAGTTTTGGAAGTTTCAATGTGCTTTTTGGAGAAAAAATGGAGTTCAAATCTCAGGTTTTGGAAGCAAAGGTGGGGAATAGCTGACGTCGGTCAGCTACTAGGCAGCCTGCCGCCGACGGGGAGAGGCGGTAACTCCGGCCACGCGCCCGCGGTGCATGTGGTCCACGCCGGCGCGGTCAGAAGCAAGAGGTGGCAAGCGACGGCTGCATCGATCCGCAGTTAAAGGCGTCGTCGTCGACCTTCTATCCCTCTCTTTTCACCTCGTCGCCTTCTCTTTCGCCTCGGTCGCCGGCAAGCCGCAGCTCGGCCGCCGCCGTTCGAACCTCCCCATCCAGTTCCTCTCCACCAAAAGTTTTGCCTTCACCTCCTCTTTCATTCCCGCTAGCTCTCGTCCTACATCCATCTCTCCAGAGCTCGGCGCAGCTCGTTTCCCTCGTCCTCGTCGCTTTTCTCGCTGGGGTAAGTTCGGGTCACCATGGTGGTGATGTTGCCATGGGTTTAGTCAGGGTTTGAGAGCGCAGTTGGGTTGTTCTTGAGCTGTGGAGTGTGTTTGGGGGTTTTGCTGGTCGTGTGCGACGTTCCTCAGGCCGGGAACGTCGTTCGCTGTCGTGGCGCTCTCCCGCCATGGCCGGCGCACGAGGCCAGCCTCGCTCGAGCTTCCTCCGGCCGAGTTGGTGCGCACGCTAGGTGCAGTAGGGCCTGCTGATGCTCATAGGGGGGTCATTTGTCGTGTTTGTGCCGTGTCGGCTCCGCTTGACGTGTGGAGCTAGCGCGCTTCGCGTCGCGTTTGGTCGGGTTAGCTTGTGCGTGAGCTGTGCTGTGTCTCAGTGTTGGTCGTAGGCAGGTTTTGGCGCGGGTTCTCCTCATGTCGTTGCCAGCCTTCGTCGCGCCACCGTGCGCCGCCGCCTTGGCCGCCGCCGCGCTAGGATTGGTGGTTTGCGGTGGGGGCTCTAGGCTAGATAGGTGCGCGGTTGCGAGGGGTAGCCATAGAGCTAGGTGTCGTCGTTGGGGGGCCTCGCCACCGGCGAGCGGCCTGCAGTCAACGCCGGCGGAGCTCGGTCCACGCCGGAGCTCTGTTCCGCGTGGGCAGGGGCCTCGGGGTAGAAGAGGAAGAAGCCGAGGGGGGTTTTTGCAAGAAAGCCAAATACATTTTAGAATTAGATTTAATTTATGTTTTCCACTATTTTAATTATAGAAAATCATAGAAAACTCAGAAAAATGTGAAATAAATTTTTATAGCCTCCTTAGATTTTCCTTTCTGCTATAAAAATGTCAAACCTTTAAGTTTGTGCTGTTTAGAATTTAATAATAACATCATTCTTTGAATTTAATTGCTAAAAAATATTTAGGATGATTATAAAAATATTTAAAAATACGATCCATGTTTTACAAGCACACTTAAAAAGAGATGAGGGGTTTTGGACTTTAGGGAAGTGATTTTAGTACACTTAATAATTCTTCTTTAATAAATGTAAAAGAAATAAGGACTATTTCACCTAAACAAAAATGTCAACTTTTTCTTTAGTAAAGGATGGGTGGTTGTGTTGGCTTGCAACTTTATCGAGAGATAAAGTTTTGTGTGCTACGTTTTAAAAACTGTTGCATCTCTAATCCCTGACTCGCATTGCATGTTAGAACCTGAAGCCTCGGAGGTGGAGTGCGTGGAACTTCCCGAAGAACAAGTTCACTACGAGGAAGTTCTGGTGATCGCTCCGGAGTCCCAAGAAGTCGCTGAAACCGTTAATCTTTTTGGGACTCAAGGCAAGCCCCGGAGCATCTCTACCTACGTATTTCATAAAGTTCACGAGTCCAAATATTATGCCTTTGTGTGCATTAGGTTAGGAGTTGAATGAAAACCTTTGATGTATGAAATATTCCTTGGTAGAACTACCCTTGATGCTAGAAAATAATTTGATTAGAAGTATCTACTTAGCTATGCTTAGCAAAAATAAATAAAAGATGATGATCTAGGTTCTCACTAATTATAAGAGAATCATGGAAATCTTGGTATGAAAGATAGTGGGCAGAAGTTGTTAGAGTGGATTGAGGTAGGCTCGATCCTTAGTTCTGCCTACTAGTTTAAGTGACTAAGGACCGATCCGTTGTTTAAAAGTTTGATCAAGTGATTCTACCTGGTTTCTTATTGGGTTACGGGACCAGTAAAGCCAATTAGATTAGCTGGCTCTTTGATTGGAAATATCACTTACCCGTGCTTGCTGGGTCGGAGAAAGGCGGGGCCGTAGCCAGTAACTCACGGGGTGGTCGCAAGACGTGGGGCCCACGTGGGGGTGCGTTCCCGGGTTCGAGTAAGGATATTTCCGGTCTTTGGCCCAGCTGGTTGAAAGGTTGTTGCGTGCAGCCGGCGCAGCTGTACGTGACTGGGTGCTAGGTATCTCCTGCAGGATGTAAATTGATCCGGATCGCCACAACTCTTGGTTATGAGTGCACTTGATCAGGTGTTAAACATCGTAGAGGAAACAAGTTGAACATTATATATGGTTGATTCAAAAATGATGTTTGAGCCTAGCATCACATGTATGGAAAAATGTTTTGAAACTTAGATGAATTGGTAATTACTAAAATTGAAAAAAAAACTGCCAAATAAGGATCAACCAGTAGTAAGCTTTTCCGCAAAAGTTGAGTCAGTCAAATAACCACTAAAAGGCCTAATCATCTATCCTTGAGAGTCTTTTCTTTGGTAAGGCGGGTAAGCCTTGCTGAGTACCTTCGTACTCAGGGTTCTTCCCTTTCTGTTTTCCAGAGGATGCTCCACAGCAGGAAGGCGAGGAGGAGAACCAGAAGCCCTAGAGCATCAGTGGTCCCGGATGTCTCTAGACAAATAAAGTACCTTTGGATTGTAATATGACTTTTAGTTGTATAAAACCAGTTTGTATTAAGATCTTAGTACTATAACTTGCATCTAAGGTTGCTTCAAAACTCGGTTTGTAATAATTCGTACCTTTCCGTATTTATGTAAAAAGGTAATGCCTGTTGTGTACCCCAACTTGGTATTGATCCTGAGCTATGGTTGAGTGAAAGTTGTCAGTGGATGATTCGGGATGTCCCGGGGACACTCGACGGACTACCGGATTTAAACTGTTTAAAGTGCGTTATGATATTATTCTGAATTAGGGTGATTAGGCGCACTTGAGCCAGTTTAAATTGGACGGTTCTGCCACAAGAAATTACTGAAAGGCCGTCTGGAGAAAAGTAAGCCACTTTATCCCAGCCCGTACCCTTGATCATTAAAGTGAGTTGCAAATTGCCAGTAATGAACAAACGAAACCACCGAACTTATGTGTACCATGTACACGAATCGACGAGTTACTACTATTCGCGAGAGTTCTCTAGCGTAGGCGAACCTGTTTCATGAGGTGGTGTGCTGCAGCAAGGCCGGCCCAGCCGGCGCTTGCAACGGCTACCTTCTTCCGCTGGGACACGCCACCTAGCGAGACCTCAGTCTAGACGGAGGAGCTCCTAGGCGGCGGCAGAGCCAGTGGGAGATTGAAGGACGAGGCAGACAACCTTCGGGGCCGAGCCTGAGCACCCACACATTCCATACGCAGGAAGCTTAAAAAAAAGAAACAGACTCAAATCAACCAAGAACTCATCACAAATCGGGCAAACTCTGCATCAAAATGATTTTGAGGGGAGTTCTGAAGCAACAAAATATACATACCATCTTGAAATCAGCGTGAACTCTTTCCTCCGGCCAAATCGACCACCTATACAACAAACTTCGCACAGGCACCATGATTCTCAAAATCCATAATTTGTACGTGTTAAAAAAGAGCTTATCAGCGAACAATATTTATAGCTAGAGGCTTAACATACCAGGATTTCTATTGTCCGTATGGTTAGAGGCTTCACCGAGCACTCCTCATGTACCAACATCAAACTAATAGATCGTTCTTGATGAATCTATATTATAAAGAACATACCAGAAATTATGGGCTCAGCAACATCCGGTGCATCTTTTGACCTCTTGATTATACGACCAGATCAACGCTTTACCATCAGCGCACGGTAGTATTTGTTCCACACAAACATCAGTGATCACCCAAAAAATGAACAAGGCCACCACAGTCAACACTTAAACACTACGGAAAATCAAATGGATCATGAACAACAAAGAACATACCAGAATATACATCATCATACACGAAGTTTGCATCTTGTCTGGTCCTCTTGGGTATACATCCAGATCGAGAGGATGGTTGGTTCAAGACATCGCCAAATGGTTGCCGGTGATCGAGATCCATATGCAAGGATGATGAATCGAGTACATGATGTAAAAGAGATATGGTAAAGAAAAGGAAAATGGCAAACAAAGAAGGAAAAAGGAAAGTAATTAATGCAGGATGACAGTGTTTTACAAGGAAAAGAATCACCTGGCTGCACGGGCATCGTCGTGTGTGGAAACTATTCAAATTGTTTGGAGGGAACATCCAAACCTGCCTGTTATGGAACTTTGGGTATAGGTGGGTGGGTAAACAAAACGTTGGAAATATTCCTTTTAGTTTGGCCATGGAGAGATTTATTTCTTGCGTTAGAGAGAAGATCAGGGGCTTTCCATTTTTCTAGCTGTTGGAATGCAGAGACAACGAGCGGTGGCCATGGAGAGGTGTATTTTATTTTATTTTATTTTAATAGCACACCTTTTATTTTCTTTTCCTAGCACACCTTTTATTTCCTTTTAATAACACCTTCTTTTATTTCCTTTATTTCTCGCATTGATATAAGGGGCTTTCTATTTTTCTTGTTGTTGGGATGGGATGTAGGGGCTTTACATTTTTCTTGACATTGGGATGGGATGTAGTGAGAGCAGGGGGAATGTTTCCTATTTTACTTTCATTGTTGGGTATATTTGTTGGTGAAAAAAATTAGGGATGAGAAGGTGGTAGGGGAGTTTAAAAACAGGTGAGGACGACCAAATCAATCTCCCCCTCCCTTTGGTCGTCCTAGGCCCACCTCTGAGCCCTGACAAGCTTTTCTAAAATGACTATTTTTATTGCATCGTATTTCTAAAAAAATAAAAGTGAGTTAATTTAACTTATGCAAACTCGAAATATTTGAATGTAGAAAAAATAACTTTACAATCAATGAATAGTAAAAATTAATTAAGTGCTAGAATATGATCTGTTAATAGAAAAATGAATGTTAAGAAAGTCAAATATAATGCTAAAAATTGAAATGTGACTTGTGAATAGAATTAGAGAAAATATAACTTTGTACTCTAGCTACGAAAGTGAAGAAAAAATAACTTTGGTGTATCTAGTGTATGAGTAATGATTTGTGAATACACTTCCACATTCTGTTAGCATGAACGTTCACATGCGATCCATTATACCTACGATTCAGACACCAAAACGTTTTCAAACTAAAAAGTGTTCAACATAGAAATGTCTAAAATCTAAAGCATAAGCCTTTACTACAAAACAAATTTTATATTCAAAGCATTCATGTGCCTTTTCTCCACCACTCTCTTCTTCCTCGTGCCCCCACCACGCCACACCACTGGAGATCGCCGTGGCAATATGGAGGGACTTCTTCGTTCCCGCATCAGCCGCACCACCCCAACGCTCCACATAGGGCTGGACGCCGAGCCAACTCGGCTTGTTTCTGGCTCGGTTTGTTTTGGCTCAACTCGTCCTGGCTCGTTAACAAAACGAGCAAAAAGTTTAGCTCAGCTCGACTCATTAAGCTCGCGAGCCAGAAGTATGCCAACTTAGCATGTATAAACACATAGAAATATTAAAATAATAAAGTTTTAAATTTTTAAAACCGACCAAGTTTGTACCTTGCTTAACCATAATTAATCAAAACAGAAATATATATGCAATAGCTTCGTATATATTTGAAAAAAATAAGACAACTAATATTACACTTTAGCCTTTGTATTATGTCTTCTAGCTTGTTTAGCTCATGAGCCGCTCCCAAGCTGGCTCGAGCCAGCTCGTTAGCCAAACGAGCAGAAAACGCTGCCTGGCTCGTTAAAATTTTAACCGAGCCGAGCCGATTCAAGCCGAGTTACAAATGAGCCGAGCTAGCTCGCGAGTTTTGGGCTCACGGTCCAGCCCTAGCTCCACACTGAGAGGATCTTGTAGATGCCTAGAGGAGGGGGTGAATAGGCGTACCTAATAAAATCTGAAAATTCTTTCTTCATAAGTTGTCAGTGAAACCGGATCTTCCGAGTACCTCTAGGAAGATCCGATAATCGGATGTTCCGAGACTTACTCGGATGATCCGAAGTGAGAAATAACCTTTGCTCGAGATTCAAAATCTAACAAGTTATTCGCAATTCCACCTGAATAGAAAGTTCACAAAGGTACTCTAAGAGCTATATATGATGATCAAATACAGCGGAAACCTTTATAGAGATAGATCGGATAATATATAGCAAATATGAGAATATATGAACAAAATGAAGTAAGCAACACAAAGAGACACGAGATTTGTTCCCGGAGTTCACTCCCAAGGGAGCTACGTCTCCATTGAGGCACCCACAAAGGGTAGAGTCTCTTTCAGCTCGTTTCCTCCCTCAATCGACCACAAAGATCAAGATTGAGTCACTTACTAGATGGTTCCATACAAGGAATGGGTGATACAATCCTCCAAGGCGCTCCCACAAGCTAGGTGCTGCACTTGGTGACCTCTAACCGTCTAGGAGCAAGCTCCAAGAGTAACAAACGTGAATCACAAGCCAAGGATGCTTCAAGCGCTTCTTGAGATGAACAAGTGAGTCCCTCACTCAAAGTCAACACCCAATCCTCAAATCTCTTCTCTCAACCAATCCCCAAGTGAATCTTAGCTAGGGCAAGGTTTGGAGGGGAGTGGAGTGAAGGGGAGAGAGCTCAAGATGTGTTTTCTGTTCTGTTAGACGAGAGAGGGTTGAAGGGGTAAGAGGGGGGTATTTATACTCATCCCCAAAATCTAACCGTTATGTTCTGAATCGGGCAAACCGGAACTTCCGAGTATCACTTGGATCTTCCGGATAGGCTTAAGTTAGCTGTCAAAAACCTAAGTGTACTGCCAAACCGGAACTTTCGATTCACAAAACCGGAACTTCCGATTTTGCCAAAATTTTACTCAGTACCGAACTGGATCTTCTGATGAACAAAATCGGATCTTCCGGTTTTACGCAGAACCGAACCGGATGTTCCGAAGAACAAAACCGGATCTTCCGGAAATCTCTGAGAAAGTGAGTTTCACCACTTTTGCCTCTCAAAGTTAGTTTTCATCTCAATATAGCACTTTAGCAACCTTGATTCATCAGATACGCCCCCCTTGATAGTACGGTGTTTCCTATACTCAAATTCAAAGAATAAATTCAATTTAAATCCTCCATATGAGCTTCACACCATATAATTTGAATTTAGGGACCTCCTTTGTATATATTCTTTTTCTTATTTCATTTAGCACCTGCACATATCTTAATAAAAGTATGAAACCTCCAAATTGTGGTTGTTATCACCACCAAAACCACTAGGGGGCCAAATGCACTTTCAATCTCCCCCTTTTTAGTGATTGATGACAACACAATTTGGGTAAATGATAATAGATAGATAGTTTCATTTTATTTTCAGAATTCATGTGATAAAGCTCCCCTTAAATATGTGCATCACCATAAAACGTCCTCAAATGCCTTTGCACATATTTTTGTGAGAACTTTCTCATATCAATTTGAAGCATAAATACATGTGCATAGTGTGAGATATAAATCCGTGATGCATATGACAATATAATCACACAATAAAGTGAGAAATAACATTACAACATCCATAGCATCACACATAACAAATATGATAATCAAACCACACATCTAATAAGTCTCACAAAGCGAGCATAATAAAGTTTTACAAACCAAATAGTTCAAATGTCTCAAGCAACACACCACATCACAAACCATCACAAAGTTCTTACATGTACGCACATAGAACGGGAAATGAAAAGATGGAAAGATAGATTGAGGGGTCTCCAAGCACCAAATTCACTCCCCCTTTGGCATCAAGCACCACAAAGGGGAGCTACTCACTGTCGTCCTCCATGGCCTCATCATCCTCGTCGTCTTGTGCACCATGAGCTCCACTAGTGCCAGCTCCCGTCTCACGGCCGCCCAAGTCTTCCTTGATATCATCATCATCTTGAGCACCAGAGTGGAAAGTGTAGCGCTGAGTGTCAGGAGCATATGGATATCCTTGTGGAGGAGTCCACTCATAGCACCATGGGTTCTCAAAAGTAGGAGGAGCAACCCTTTCTTCAGGTGGAGGAGATGGTGTGCGCTAGATGTCATAGCGATCAAGGAGCTTATGTTGCCTCCGCTCAATCCGGTCAAGCTGAAGCTGCTGCCTGTGCATAGTATCAGAGTTGTGCTTAGCAACTTTGAAACATGCAAAAAGACTATGAGCGATGAAGCTGGAGAAGATGGTCCTTGAGAAGATGAGGCACCTGGATTACCTCTAGGAGTTTCCCTAAGCCTGTGAGAACCAATCTTCAGAAGTTGCTCAAGTTTGCCCTTTGGTGGCTTGTATGGCAAGTGAGTCTTGTCAGCCATGATATTTAGGCTAGTCAAATGCTTGATCACATGGAATATGTAGGGTGCATAGTGACGGCCGCTCTTGGAGTCATGGGAGCAGTTGGCTATCTCTTTCCATAGAAAGTCTGTTACCGAGAAGCCATGTCGGTGAGGTTCCATCTGAAAGAGAAGATTCCTGGCATAGTTGGAGATATTGTCTGCATCTCCAGCTCGAGGTGTCAAGGTGAATCTGAACAGCTGATTAAGAAGCTTGTAGAACGATATGAGACCCTTGACTTGACCGTACGCACACTTGGGGCCATAAGCTGCATCATACATGAAGGCCAAGCGACTGCTCTCTATGACGCCAGCAGTGTGCAGTCGAAGTGTGTCCTCTCTGTCATATCTGTCCAAACCAAGCAACTCACCAAACTGCTCATACTGGAGCACGAACTTCTTCCCATCAATGGTGAAATGCATATCAGACTCCTCATCATCAATATACAATGTGGCATAGAATTGTGCCACTATCTCCTCATTCCAGTCACACCGAAAAGCCATGAGCCTGTCTAGCTTCTTCCTCCGACATGATGCATAAACTTGATCTACCACCTGTTTGATAGGTAGATCCAAGGATCTTAAGTAAGCCCAGTCAATATACTTCATCTCAGTTGTAGCATGGGCTTTGCTCATGATGACACTTTCATACCAGTCAGCCTGGAATGGAAGCCAGAACCGTGGATCTCCCCGAAAACCTATGGCAACAGTGCTGGGATTTGTGCCATACCGGACGGTACACATGTCCAACTTAGTACTACGCTTCCTGTAATCCACCAAGCGAGGATCACGGGACTGTCTCTGTGGTATGGTCAGCTTTGCTACAGTGGACTCAACGTAGCTGAGATCAATGTCCTCATTGTTTCCTCTGCCTCCACCTTTGCCCCTACCACTCCCCCTGCCACTGCCACGGCCACCGCCCCTGCCACCAGTGGACGTAGTGGGCTTTGACCGAGGAGGAGCAACTTGCTCCTTGGTCCGCTTGCCCTTCCCTTTGCCCTGAGGATCTGCGTCGACCTGAAACTCCTCTTCAGACGATTCCTCTGTCTCATCACTGGAATCAGGCGGAGCAAGAGGGAAAGATTCCTTTGAAGCACATCTCTTGGTACGACCCATCTAAGAAAAGAGAGTGACAAAGGGTTTAGAGAAAGAAACAACAGTTAAAAGCTTGAACCGGTGCAAACCGGATGATCCGGGTTGGAGCCGGAAGATCCGGGCGTCGGATCATCCGGGTCGGACCCGGAACTTCCGGTTTTCACGGGTTTAAACCGAAAAACGTTGAATCTCGAGTTTCAGCCCACCAAAGTTTATGAGATCATAGATATGAGTTCTAGGACATAGCAAGAACCTAAATCCAAGAGTATATCAACATGCATCCACTACATTGAGAGATCGGGTCTATGGATTTTGAATATGAACCCTAGGTTTGAATTCATGAAATATGTGATATCCAATCCATTCAAAGGCTAGGCATTGATTCTAGATATGTCATAGACCTAATATCTTTCATAGAATCCATCCAAAACTTGCATATATGAAACTTGGGATGATGAGAGATTTTGAATGAATTACCGTTGGATTTCCCACGTGTTTTTGAAGAACTGGAGGATGGATTCGGATTTTCCGAAGAGAGGAGCACCAAATCCACGGATTGGATTTGATTTTTGGTGGTGGAACTTGAAAATCGCCACCGGAGGGAGAGAGAGGGGGGGCGCCGGCGGTGGAGAAGAAAGGAGTGGAGTTAGGGTTCTTGAGGGGGGAAGAACTGAGTATATAAGGCTCAGTCCGACAAAACCGGGTGGGAGTCGGAAGATCCGATTTCCACCAGAGCCGAACCGGATCTTCCGGACCCCAAACCAGAAGTTCTGGTTCCACAGAGGAAAGCCCAAAAAGATTTTTCAAGGAATTTGATTTTGAAATGAAAGATGGTCTAAGATATGGACATGTAAGATTCTTGACTTACAAAGATCAGTGACAAACAACAATACATAGCTATGATCTTTGGGAGCCAAGATATGATCCAGCGATCACAAAATCCAACATTTTGAGAAATTCACTCAAATAAAACATTTTATTCCTATCTAGGCAACATATCAAGAGTGTGTGCTAGACATCAATCCAAGTTACGAGAATCCAAGATATTTAACTCATTCTTTAAATAACAAAACCTTCGCTCATCAAGTGGCTTGGTAAGTATATCCGCTAGGTTTCTCTTTGTGCTCACATGGCGCATGTGTATATCTCCCCTAAGTTCATGGTCTCTCAAGAAGTGATGTCTTATGTCTATGTGTTCGGTTCATGAGTGGTTGATGGGGTTCTTGGCTAGGTTGATGGAGCTCTCATTGTCACATAGGAGTGGAATTTTGGTAAAGTTGCATCCATAGTCACTCAAAGTTTGCCTCATCCATAATAATTGTGCACAACAAGCACCCGCCGCCACGTATTCCGCTTCCGCGGTGGATAAAGCAACCAAACTTTGTTTCTTGGAACTCCACGACACTAAGGACCGCCCAAGGAATTGGCATGTCCCCGTCGTACTTTTTCTATCCACTTTGCAACCGGCATAATCCGAATCGGAATAGCCAAGTAGACGGAAATTGGAGCCTTTGGGATACCACAAGCCAAGGTTAGGGGTATGAACTAAATATCTAAAAATTCTCTTAACGGCCATCAAATGACACTCCTTAGGATTGGCTTGAAATCTAGCACACATGCACACACTAAGCATAATATCGAGCCTAGATGCACAAAGATAAAGCAATGAATCGATCATAGAGCGATATACCTTTTGATCAACGGATTTACCTTTGGAATCAAGATCAAGATGTCCATTCAATGCCATTGGAGTCTTGATGGGCTTTGCATTTGCCATGTCAAACTTCTTGAAGCATATCACTTGTGTACTTTGTTTGACTAAGAAAAGTTTCTTCCTTCAATTGTTTGATTTGAAAGCCAAGGAAGAACTTCAATTCACCCATCATGGACATCTCAAATCTCTTGGTCATGATCCTACTAAACTCATCACAAAATTTCTTATCGGTTGACCCAAAGATAATGTCATCAACATAAATTTGACAAACGAATATAGCATTATCAACTTTTCTTGTGAAGAGAGTAGAATCGGCTTTGCCTATTTCAAAGCCATTCTTGAGAAGAAAATCTTTAAGGCATTCATACCATGCTCTAGGAGCTTGCTTAAGCCCATAGAGCGCCTTTTTGAGCTTGTACACATGGTTGGGAAATTTGGGATCTTCAAAGCCCGGTGGTTGTTCCACATACACCAACTCGGAAAGGGGGCCGTTCAAAAATGCACTCTTCACGTCCATTTGATAAAGCTTGAAATCATGGTGAGAAGCATAGGCTAATAATATTCGAATTGACTCAAGCCTAGCTACCGGTGCATAGGTTTCACCAAAATCCAAACCTTCAATTTGGGTGAAACCTTGTGCCACAAACCTTGCCTTGTTTCTTGTCACTATACCATATTCATCTTGCTTGTTGCGGTAGACCCACTTGGTGCCAATCACATTTTGCTTCGGTCTTTCCACCAACTCTCATACTTCATTTCTTGTGAAGTTGTTCAATTCATCTTGCATGGCTAGAACCCAATCCGGTTCTCCAAGTGCTTGTTCTACCTTAAGAGGTTCCAAAGAAGAGACAAAGGAGTAAAATCCACAAAAAATTTGCAAGCGTGAGCGAGTGGTTACCCTCTTTCTTATGCTACCAAGAATATTCTTGACGGAGTGATCTCTTTGAACTCTTCGGTGAACTCTTGGATGAGCAACTTTTGATTGTATTTGAATGGGTTGCTCATCTTCATCATCATCTTCATTTTGATTTACATTTACTTGATCACCACCTTTTTCATGAGTTTCTTAACTTAGGCTTTGAGCTTGGTCATCAACTTGAACTTGCTCTTGACCTTCATGAGTGCTAGGTGGTTCAACTCTTGTAGAAGAAGATGATTCCTTTTCTTGCACTTGAGCTTCCTTCTCTCTTGGTCTAACTTCACCAATGGCCATTCTCATGATAGCTTCACTTAGAGGTTCTTCTTCATCTACAAAACTTGGATTAACTTGCTCTACTTGAGAGCCGTTGGTTTCATCAAATTTTACATCCACCGAGATTTCAACACAACCGGTGGTTTTGTTGAAAACACGATAAGCATGCTCGTTAGTACCATAACCAAGAAGAAAACCTTCATCTCCCGTTGGTGCAAACTTTGAGCTTTTGGGTTTCTTGTTAAGTATGAAACACTTGCACCCAAAAACTCTAAAGTAGTGCACCTTAGGTTTGTTACCGGTTAGGAGTTCATATGCCGTCTTGCCAAGAATTTTGTGGAGATAGAGTCGGTTGATGGCATGACATGCGGTGTTGATTGCCTCCGCCCAAAATTGATCCGAAGTCTTGTATTCATCAAGCATGGTCCTAGCGGCTTCAATAAGAGTTCTATTCTTCCTTTCCACCATACCATTTTGTTGAGGGGTATAGGGACCGGAGAACTCATGCTTGATTCCCTCTTCATCAAGAAATTCTTCAATATTTATACTCTTGAACTCGGTGCCATTGTCACTTCTAATGTTCTTGACCTTCACTTCAAATTCATTTTGAGCTCTCTTGATGAATTTCTTCACAACACCTTGCACTTCACTTTTATCTTGCAAAAAGAATACCCAAGTGAAGCGAGAATAATCATCAACAATGACAAGACCATATTTGTTACCATCAATACTAATGTATGCAACGGGACCAAATAAGTCCATATGTAGGAGCTTGAAAGGCCTTGTTGTAGTCATCACGTTCTTGACGGGGAGTGGAGCTCCAACTTGCTTTCCGGCTTGGCATGCACTACACAACCTATCTTTCTCAAACACAACATCGGTTAGTCCTAGAATGTGCCCACCTTTTTGAAGTTTGGCCAAGTTCCTCATCCCAACATGAGCTAGACGGCGATGCCATAGCCAACCCATGTTAGATTTTGCCACTAAACAAGTCTCGGGCATCACTTTATCAATTGTGAAATCAACTAAATAAAGTTTATCCTCCCATAAATGCAATAGAGGAATCCTCCCTTCTAAAGACGGTCACACCCTCATGAGTAAAGAGACAATTGTAGCCCTTTTCATAAAGTTGAGAAACGGACAACAAATTGTATCCCAAAGATTCAACTAGAAAAACATTGGTACTCGAATGATCATTTGAGATGGCAATCTTACCAAGACCAAGTACCTCCCCCTTACTATTATCACCAAACACAATCTTCTCCGTGGGTTCAATACTTGGCTCAAACGATGTGAACATGTCTTTCTCCCCGGTCATATGATTTGTGCATCCACTATCAAGCACCCATCCCGTGCCGCCGGAAGAGTAGACCTACAAAGCAAGTTTAAGCTCGAGATTTAGGTACCCAAAAAGATTTGGGTCCTTCAAGGTTAGCCGAATACATTCTAGGTACCCACACATTTCTCAAAATGGATTTCTTTGTGTAGGCACCAACATATTTAACCACAAATTTACCATTCTTGTCCATGGTTACCATATAGTCACTCGTATATGATGGAGAGGGCTCATGTGTCATACTCTTCACCTTCTCTTTACCTTTATTTTCACCCTTAATCTTGTTTGAGTGATTCTTACCAACATCACTCTTTGGAACACCATAAGCAATGTTCATCAAATCACCAAGTTTAGTCCCTTTGATGAACATGGGACTTTCATAGCCATTTGTCACTTGCTTACCGTTGGTCTTACCACCTCTCTTGAGTCCAAGACCATCCTTGATGCTATGATGCCTACCATCATCATATTTTACCTTGGACTTACCTTTGTCCTTTCCTTCTAACCCTTCTCTCACTAGCATATTCAATCTCTTGATCTCATTGTCTTTTGTTTTCACTAGCTCCTCTAGCTTGGCAACGTTAGTGAGATAAGCATCCACATCAATTTTATAACATTTTGAACAACCTTCACTAGTAGAAGCATTAGAATCAAGGTTAGCCTTGGATGAAGAAGAGGTGCTCTCCCAAAGAACACTATAGTTCACTTCAAGATCTTTGTATTTGATCTCTAAGCATGATAAGCTTTCTTGAAGTTCACCATTTTTGCTCTTTTGGATAGCAAGAGATTCATTAGCCATAGACAAGTCTACTTCTAATTTCTCTACCTTTCCTTTTTCCTTAGCAAGAGCTTCTTCTAAAACACGGTTTTTCTCCTTCTCAAGGATGAACAAGTCTTCTTGTTTTACAAGGAGCTCATCCCTTTTATCTAGCTTCTTAACTAGCTTTTTAATTTCTTTATAGCCTTTCTTCCCAAAACGTTTTTTCATATTTTCCTTAACCATTTCATCATCATCACTAGACTCATTTTCTATGTCATCACAAGGAGGAGTAGAGGAAATAGATTTAGATGTCACCTTAGTGCCCTTAGCCATAAGGCAAAGAGGGGCATGATCTTCGTCATCACTATCAGACAAGTTGGTGAAGAGACGGCTTGATGAAGAGCTTGATTTATGGATAGCAAGTGTTGCTACGTTCTCATCTTCTGACTCTTCATCACTTGATAGCCATTCCATACCAAGATGAGCTTGTCTTGAATATTTCTTCTTATGATCATAGCTCTTCTTGTTGTCATACCTTCTCTTGTTTTCTTCTCTCTTGTCCTCCTTCTTGTGCTTGCCATTTTCCTTCTTGTTGGTACACTCGGCAATGAAGTGTCCATATTCACCACATTGGTAACATGGTCTCTTCTTGCTTCTTTTAGTGTCCTTGCTTCCATTTCCTTTCTTGAAATTTCTTTTCTTGAGGAAGCCTCTAAAGTTCTTGATAAGCAATGCAATTTCTTCATTGGTGCTCTCATCTTCATCACTTGTATCTTCCTTCTTGGCTTTGGATGACTTCCCTTTTTCTTCACCTTCTTCTTTTGCCTTCAATGCAATATCCTTCTTGTTCTTCTTACTTAGGGCCGCTTTTGCTTCCTTCTCAGCAAGTTCATGTTGAAACAACTCGCTAAGAAGGTGAACCGGCGTCATCTTCTTAAACTTCTCATCTCTTCTAATAATTTGGGCAAGATGAAAGTCTCTTGGAGTGAATGCCCTCAATAATCTTTTTGTGGTCCGATAGTCACTCCACTCTTCACTTCCAAGTGCTCTAATGGTGTTGATCATCCCCATGAGTCTATCAAACATTTGTTGAGTAGTCTCATTATCAAGCATGACAAAATCTTCAAGTTGAGCATCTAGCAAATCAATTTTGCCCTCCTTGATCATGAATGTCCCTTCGTGTGACTCTCTAAGAATATCCCAAATATCCTTTGCCACCTCCACATGTTGAATCTTGTTGAATTCTTAAGGGGACAAGGAGTTGGTGATGATTCTTGTGGCTTGAGCGTTGCGGTAGTAGTCTTGTGCAAGCTCCGGAGTCATCTTTCCTTTCTTTGGCTTCTTCACACCTACACACACAATCTCCCAAAGAGAGGGGTGAAGCCCGAAGAGATGTAATTTCATGTCATAGGCCCATTTTGAGTAGTTTGATCCATCAAAATATGGTGCCTTGCCAAGATTAATAGATTGAAAATGAGATGCATTGAAAGTAGATATATCATTATAGTCAAGTGGAACACGAGTTAACTCCCTTGACTTGTGTTTCTTCTTCTTGTCTTTCTTCTCATCCCCCTCTAGCTTCTTTAGCTTCTTTCTCAACTTTTCTATCTCCTTAGCCTTGGAGTCGTCATCCGAACTCTCATCCGAGCTAGAGTCCAAACTTGAGCTTGAGCTTCCACTTGGTGTGGGTGATGGATCCTTCTTTGATCTTTTGCTTCTTGTTGACTTGAAAGAAGCTTTATCTTCATTATCTTGAGGAGGTGGATCGATGGGTGGAGCTTGAGAATTGATGATCTCCACGTTTAATTCACCTTCAATCCCCAACATCTTGATTCTCTTGAGCGGTTAAGCCTTGACAAGAGCCTCGGCTCTGATACCAATTGAGAGGATCTTGTAGATGCCTAGAGGGGGGGTGAATAGGCGTACCTCATAAAATCTGAAAATTCTTTCTTCACAAGTTGTCAGTGAAACCGGATCTTCCGAGTACCTCTAGGAAGATCCGATAATCGGATGTTCCTAGACTTACTCGGATGATCCGAAGTGAGAAATAACTTTTGCTCGAGATTCAAAATCTAACAAGTTATTCGCAATTCCACTTGAATAGAAAGTTCACAAAGGTACTCTAAGAGCTATATATGATGATCAAATACAGCGGAAACCTTTATAGAGATAGATCGGGCAATATATAGCAAATATGAGAATATATGAACAAAATGAAGTAAGCAACACAAAGAGACACGAGATTTGTTCCCGGAGTTCACTCCCAAGGGAGCTACGTCTCCATTGAGGCACCCACAAAGGGTAGAGTCTCTTTCAACTCGTTTCCTCCCTCAATCGACCACAAAGATCAAGATTGAGTCACTTACTAGATGGTTCCACACAAGGAACGGGTGATACAATCCTCCAAGACGCTCCCACAAGCTAGGTGCTGCACTAGGTGACCTCTAACCGTCTAGGAGCAAGCTCCAAGAGTAACAAACGTGAATCACAAGCCAAGGATGCTTCAAGTGCTTCTTGAGATGAACAAGTGCTTCCCTTAATCAAAGTCAACATCCAATCCTCAAATCTCTTCTCTCAACCAATCTTCAAGTGAATCTTAGCTAGGACAAGGTTTGGAGGGGAGTGGAGTGAAGGGGAGAGAGCTCAAGATGTGTTTTCTGTTCTGTTGGGCGAGAGAGGGTTGAAGGGGTAAGAGAGGGGGTATTTATACTCATCCCCAAAATCTAACCGTTATGTTCTGAATCGGGCAAACCGGAACTTCCGAGTACCACTTGGATCTTCCGGATAGGCTTAAGTTAGCTGTCAAAAACTTAAGTGTATTGCCAAACCGGAACTTCCGATTTACAAAACCGGAACTTCCGATTTTGCCAAATTTTACTCAGTACCGAACCGGATCTTCTGATGAACAAAATCGGATCTTCCGGTTTTACGTAGAACCGAACCGGATGTTCCAAAGAACAAAACCGGATCTTCCGGAAATCTCTGAGAAAGTGAGTTTCGCCCCTTTTGCCTCTCAAAGTTAGTTTTCATCTCAATATAGCACTTTAGCGACCTTGATTCATCAAACACGTCCCCCCTTGATAGTATGGTGTTTTCTATACTCAAATTCAAAGAATAAATTCAATTTAAATCCTCCATATGAGCTTCACACCATATAATTTGAATTTGGGGACCTCCTTTGTATATATTCTTTTTCTTATTTCATTTAGCACATGCACATATCTTAATAAAAGTATGAAACCTCCAAATTATGGTTGTTATCACCACCAAAACCACTAGGGGGCCAAATGCACTTTCACACACATCCGCCATGGAGCCGTACTCGCCTCCGAACACGACTCAGGCGCCATGCAGTGCAGTGGGGAATCCCCACCAGCCCCTCTGCCAGCCCCAGGCCCCACCCACGCCGCCGACTCAAAATCCGCCAGCCACGCGCGGCGCCTTCTCGCCCTCAGCTGTGGCCTTGCCACCGTCCTTGTCGTCTACCTCCTCCTTGGCGGTGGTGGCAGAGGGCCACGACTATCGAGATCTGACGACGATGGCGGCCGCCATGGGCTCGAGGACGGGCTCGCCGCGGCGGAGGCCGACCCACTCGAGGAGATTCGAGCCCGTGCACAGGTCTATCACTGTGTGCGTCCACGCCTCATCGTCGTACACCGTGCCGGCGAGCTGGGCCACCCCGAAGCAACCGCGGCGCCATGGGAGGGGAAGAGGAAGAAGAGAGATGGGATAAAAGGCATGTGGGCCCTAGTGCCATGCTATCTCAAAACCACCTCCAAAAACATGACTGAAAACAAATATATTAGATAGATGGGGATGCTGGATATCTGGTTTTAAAGATGAGGGACGAAAATCAAACTTAGACGATAGATCGGTGACCTTTAAAGGACTTTTTCCTATCCGTTTTACCTATCTCCAATTGGATTCGAGGTCGCAGCGAAGACGTGAACCCGATGGCCTGACAAAAAAAACATAAATAAGGAAAAAAAACAAGCAACCCAATAATGTGACCCATCGTCCAGCACTTAGCCCACCCACACAGCCCAGCGATAACACAGCCTCAAGCTAGCGATTATAGACACCCTTGGCCATAGGGCACCAGCTTCTTCCAGCTATATCTAAAAAAAAATCTTCCAGCTTGACGTCATTTTCTTCTGCATATGGAAAGCGCAGAATGCGGTGATCTTTGATCGTCAGCAATCTTCCGCCAGGGCAATCCTTCGGCGCGTGGTAAACAACATGGACTCCTTAAAAGCTTATGACATTGGGCCGTCTGGTGCAATTTTATTTTCAACTCTTTGTAAAAATTATTTCCCCCCTCTCTCTCTCCCACTGTACCCCTTTATTCTTGAGAAAATTATCTATTTGACACTTCAAACAATGCGTTTCAATCTTCGCCTGGTATGCCAGGTCAATCCTATGTAACGGGGCCCTAGTTAAGTGTAATGGGCGCTACGTAACAAATTAATGATGAACGATAGCGTCT
Organism: Digitaria exilis; assembly: GCA_015342445.1. Lineage (NCBI taxonomy): Eukaryota > Viridiplantae > Streptophyta > Magnoliopsida > Poales > Poaceae > Digitaria > Digitaria exilis. The sequence continues at coordinate 67,247 of JACEFO010001734.1, forward strand.
TGTGAATATGGATTATGCATTCGTAGAGGGCTATATCTGTCTCAAAAAAAAAATGTAGAGGGCTATATAAGAATCTCTTCTCTCACAAAAAAGATATGACAACTAAGGTGCAAAGTTTTGTGGTTGCCATCGAGATGGATACAGTTTTGGCAGTTTGTATTTTTCTTTTGAGAAAAAAGTTTTGGCAGTTTGTTAGTTCGGGTGGGCCCAAATGCTAGAGACCACAAAGCTTGGGCCGAGCTTATCCCTTCTTCCTCCCCCTGCGGCCCTACCGTCCTTCCTTTCACTGAAGTTGTTTATTCAAGGTTTGTTTGTCCTGGACTATACAACCTGAGAGGTCAGAGCTGGAGGGCGACTCATTTACACATCAAACATTGTTTAAAGCGCATATACAGATCAAGCATATTGTTGATACTTTGATAAGCTACTTGCTAAGCTTTAGATAATGTCTCCAAACAAAGTGACCTTTTAATCTTTCAACCTTCCCTTTTGGCCTTTTCTCCTCGGTTTCCTTGTCTCCACAACAAGCAAAAGCCGCACGCTTACACCAACCGTTTGAAGAGTAATCGACCTCAACAAAGCACCACCATTATCAGTCACCTTTGCATCATGCTGCCGGCCTCCCGCTTCATAATCACACCAATCATCAGTAATCGCCATTGAAAAAAAGGCTCTTCTAGGACAATGCTGTCTTAGAAAAGCCTCTGCAACCACTGCTATTATACTTTGCAGTACTATCTCTTATTTTTGCCCTGTACTTTTGCCCATCTGCATTTATGGAGTTAGAACCCATGAGTACAATGAGTCATGTCTGTGCCATGAGTTTGCAAGAAGCAAAGTTTTTGGAGCAGAATGTGATCGCAGAGGTTCTCAGATAGAGTACTCAACTGAACTGTGCTATGGAACAGTGCAATGGCAGGTGGAGTCCTCAAAGCCTCAAGAGTTTTCAAATAATATAAGGTTTGGAGCTTACAACAAGCAAGGTTCATGCGATGCCACAACAAACAACATGTCCATTGCTTTCTCCTTTGAAAACCTGATGGTTCATGCGATGCCGAACTGCAGCCTGACAAAGGAGTTCAGATCACTTTCAGGTAACATCGTCGTCAGGAATTAGAGAATACCGTTACGCCAAAAAAAACTCATGCAACTTGTCTGCACTGTCCCAACTGCACATTTCCCAATTCCTCGAAGTTTCAGTAGATATATAATAGTTGATCTGAATATCGCAGCAAGCAACATCGACGATGCCACACCAGACACCACATTCACAGCTTCTCTCTGAAAACCTGATGATTTGCTCAATATCGAGCTGCAGCCTGACAGGAAATAGAGTCGGATACGCGAGAAAATGGAATTAAATGAACAATGTGACCCGTTACGCGAGAACTCAAATGTTAACGAAGAACTCCTCCAGAATGGGCACGGTTTCAGTCACTCTCAGTCTCAGGCTTCCAGTGATCCAGTCAACCTGATCGATCGCTCTGAGCCGCAACCAAAGGCGGCGGCGAGAAGGCCGCCGGCCGACGGCGGCCGTTGAGCACACGGCCGGAAAAGGATCGGAGCGCATGATATGAATGGGGGAGGCAGCTGGCAGCACACACGACGATCGACGACCGTCCTTGGAAAATCCGGATGGATTGACAGCCTGAGTGCAGGAAGCACCCACAAAAACACTACTGTGCTTTTGTTTCCTGCTGCTCTGCTGTCCTGCATACGTTTCATTTCATTTCATGCGACCATAACCAACATCCATCAAGAGACAAAGATAACAAATCTATCTCCAAAGCGCCCCTTTAACTTTAATTTCCTCCCCTTGTTTTTCCCCCATGTCTACAGCACTATTGACAAGTGGCGCCGCTTGACTTGGAAACACTGGTTAACAAACTGATTGACGCGTAAACAAGGTGTAATGGTATTAGCTCTGTAAAGGCTGAGGATTAGGGAGGGGCAGGTGATCAAATCAGGCCATGCGAGTGGCAAATGAGAGCCGCTGTCGTGGGAGGAAAGCAAGCCGATGACATGGACGTGCACCGAACGCTGATGATACATAACATGCTTTCGTGACAAGCTAATGGCACTGTGCAATGATTGCAACGTCGACGAACATGCAGGCCACAAAATCGTCGGTAATCACAAGCTTGCTTCGATGATCTCGCCAAAGATTCTTCTTGGGTCCTTTCCCTTTTGTGTGTCTGTGTGTGACATTTGATTAGTCCCATGCATTGCCATGCCGCCATGGAATCCATTATGTATATATAATGCATCTGGTACGGTGGCACCACTGCGCCGGCGACGCGACGAGTGACAGTGCTCTCCAGTCGTGGCGTCCACTCACTCACTCTCACTCTGCTCTGCTCAACTCAGCTCGCAACCTCTGCTGCGGAGGCATAAGAAGCGGCAGCCCTGAAAGTTCAAGTGTCTCAGCTCAGCTCACTTCATCCACGAGGATGTTTCGGACCGCGCTGTTCGCGGCGATCAGCCTCTTGCTGCTGGCGTGCGCCATCGCCGGCGAACGGAGGTCTTATATTGTTCACATGGACGTCGACAAGATGCCGGCGCCATTCGTGGAGCACGAAGGATGGTACCTCTCGGTGCTATCGTCGCTGACGTCAATGGAGGGCTCACCGGCGCCGGTGCACCTGTACACGTACACCCACGCCATCACCGGCTTCAGCGCCGTGCTCACCGCGCGGCAGCTAGATGAGCTCAAGCGTGTCGACGGCCACGTGGCGGCGTTCCCGGATACGTACGGCCGCCTCCAAACGACACACACGCCGGCGTTCCTCGGCCTGAGCACCAACTCCGGCGTCTGGCCGGCGTCCAAGTACGGCGACGACGTCATCATCGGGATCGTCGACACGGGCGTGTGGCCGGAGAGCTCGAGCTTCAGCGACGCCGGCATCAAGACCCCCGTGCCAGCGAGGTGGAAGGGGCACTGCGAGTCAGGTCAGGCGTTCAAGCCTTCCATGTGCAACAAGAAGCTCATCGGCGCACGTTCCTTCAGCAAGGGGCTCAAGCAGAGCGGCCTCACCATCTCCCCCGACGACTACGACTCCCCTCGTGACTACTTCGGCCACGGGTCCCACACGTCATCCACCGCCGCCGGCGCTAACGTCGAGGGCGCCAGCTACTTCGGCTACGCCAACGGCACGGCCACCGGCGTCGCGCCCATGGCGAGGGTCGCCATGTACAAGGCCGTGTTCTCGGCTGACACGCTCGAGTCGGCTTCCTCCGACGTGCTCGCCGCCATGGACGCCGCCATCGCCGACGGCGTCGACGTCATGTCGCTCTCCTTGGGGTTCCCCGAGATGGCCTACCACACCAACGTGATAGCCATCGGAGCTTTCGCCGCCATGGCGAAGGGCGTCTTCGTGGCGTGCGCCGCCGGGAACGATGGCTCGGAGGGGTACACCATCATGAACGGCGCGCCGTGGATCGCCACCGCCGGCGCCGCGACCGTCGACAGGGACTTCACCGCCACCGTAACGCTCGGCGACGGGGTGAACGTCCATGGCAAGTCAGTGTACCCACAGCAGAGCTCGCCGCCGGTGATCGCCGGCGGCAGCCTCTACTACGGCCATGGCAACAGGAGCAAGCAGAGGTGCGAGTACTCGAGCCTCAGCAAGAAGGACGTGCAAGGGAAGTTCGTCCTCTGCGACGCCGGAGGTGTGAGCGTCAGCCAGCAGATGGACGAGGTGCAGAGCAATGGCGGCCGTGGCGCCATTATTGCCAGCGACATGAAGGGTGAGGTCTTCCTCCAGCCTGACGACTACACCATGCCGGCGGTGATCGTCACCGTGTCGGACGCTGGCGTCATCGCCAAGTACGCGACGGCGTCATCATCAGCAACGGCGAGGCTCCGGTTCGGAGGCACGGTGGTCGGCGTCAAGCCGGCGCCAGCGGTGGCCTACTTCTCGGCCCGTGGGCCCGGGCAGATCAGCCCGACGATCTTGAAGCCCGACGTCGTGGCGCCCGGGGTGGACATCCTCGCGGCGTGGGTGCCCAACAAGGAGATCATGGAGATCGGCGAGAAGAAGCTTTTCACCAAGTACGCGCTCGTCTCCGGCACGTCCATGGCGTCGCCGCACGTCGCCGGCGTGGCGGCGCTGCTGCGGTCGGTGCACCGGGACTGGACCCCGGCGGCGATCCGGTCGGCGATGATGACGACAGCCTACGTGAAGGACAACGCCGGCAAGGTCATCGCCAGCATGCCCAGTGGCTCACCGGGGACGCCGCTGGACTTTGGCAGCGGCCACGTCAGCCCCAACGACGCCATGGACCCGGGGCTCGTGTATGACGTGGCGGCCGACGACTATGTCAACTTCCTCTGTGGCCTCCGCTACAGTAGCCATCAGATATCCACCGTCACCGGCCGGCGTAACCCCAGCTGCGCCGGGGCGAGCCTCGACCTCAACTACCCGTCCTTCATGGTCATCCTCAACAGGACCAACTCGGCCACCAGGACGTTCAAGCGGGTACTGACCAATGTCGCGGCCTCGCCGGCGAAGTACAGCGTGTCGGTGGCGGCACCGGCGGGGATGAAGGTGACGGTGTCGCCGACGACGCTGTCCTTCGGTGGCAAAGGCAGCAAGCTGCCGTTCACGGTCACGGTGCAGGTCAGCCAGGTGAAAAGAAGCTCAGATGAGTACAGCTACATTGGGAACTATGGGCTCTTGAGCTGGAATGAAGTTGGAGGCAAGCATGTCGTCAGGAGCCCTATAGTCTCAGCATTTGCCCAGTGAGGAAGACATGCTAGCATAACAGGAGGAAAAATAAAAGGATGACAGTAGAAAATATACTACATTTATACTTACATATTTATAATCAATCCTGATCCAAATCAGGAAAGAGAAAAAAAACAGACTGAAGAAAGGGAAAAAAAGGCTCACCAGATACTAAATTACTACAGCTGACAAGTGTATTTATATCTGATAATCAAATTATTGAATTCCCAATTGTTTTTTTGTCAGCATACCAGACTGTTGCAAAATGAACTGCATCCACAGCTTGAATTGCTTCAAAAGGAAGAATGGTTACAACTATGGATGGCATTGCACCACTTCTTTGGGAACCTCGGAATCAGATAGGTGCCGTTCTTCATCATGAACAGCATGAAAATCAATTTAATCACAAACTTCAAAACCATACGATAAAAACATGATGATCCCTGTTAATATGGACAGTGATATATCAGATGCTAAGATAAAGCAAAGACAGCTCCCAAGCTCCAAATGTAGCATTGTTGTGAGAAAATAGTTCCCCAAAACTGAGCAAAAAGCAAACTCCGGTATCGCCACAGCCAATTAGATCTGCAAAAATTGGGATACTAGCAACACAATCAACAATAACTAATTGGATACTGTGAAAAACAAAGGCACCCCATCTCCAAAGCATCCAAAAATGCTGTCCTTGGGCTCCACTGAGATAATTTGCTACACAGCATAAAAATCTTGAAAACTCATGGCCATCTTGCTGCTACCAGATCACTGCAGGTCTGCAGTACCTCAGACACCATACCTATAGCTAATCCAAAACTCTACTCATTTACCTTAGGGCTAAGTTCATGGTTAACAGAAAAAGACCTGCTCACCTGCAAATGATTATCTCATATCACATCAAAGTCCTTTGCAACCCACAGTTGCGTCGTCTCCATGCTGTTGTTGATCATGTTAGCACGGAAGATCTACACAAAAACTAAATGCCATCAAGCATAGACCAGTTATTGTTGAGTGCCTGACTGCTAGCTGTGTGGCTTCTGAGCTATAGTACCTTGTGTTTGTGTAGCACAGGTTTGTCTCTTGTACTGGCAAAGTGGCAAGGCAGAGGGGCCAGTACAATTCTGAGATGAGCAGATGATGCTTCACTAAGCACCCAGCGGCTCATGAACTTTTCTAAAAGAGACTTCAACACCAAAGCCAGTACGTCCGATGATGACAATGACAATGCACCACCCAGGGATGCAGGCAGTCATATATCACACATTTTATGGTTTCAACAACTCATCCTGAGATCAGGGTGAGCTGTTGGATTCACCACCAGTCATTGCCACCATAAAAAGTACAGATGTGCACTAATTAGTCTCAGCAAATCCTTTGTTCATCAGCAGTCCATAATTACTTTCATGGTTACAGTGATCAGATAATGCCTGGCAGCATCCACTTTGAGTGTTTATCATGATGTTAAATTTCCAACAGTCTGACAACCACATGATGTCTAAAACCCACGGTGAAGGCGATCTGTGTCATGTTCAGCTGGTGTGGCTCCCAAGGGTACAGCACCATCCATGTTCTGGACCAAATGTATACCAATTGACATCTATCACCAACATTAATCTCACGTCGGCTGTAGATAAGTCGCCCAACACTTAAAACTTATGATGGCATGACGGCAGAAGATAAAATTCCAGTAGCAGACATGAAGCGGTCAACTAGTCATTCTGGCAGATGGTATGCAAGTACTCCAGGAACTAAGTGATTTCCTCATGAGGCTCTTAAAACATGGGCACACCAAGTTACATAGCTGCAAGCCTGCAATCAGTGTACCAAAGATCAGTGTCCATTCATCATATTGATTTGGGGCTGAAATATACACCATGAGTCATGCATGGGCTTCTGTTGAGAGCACTTAATGCCGAACAAGAATGCATGGACATTGGTGACACCAAGTTGATCATCCAGTACATGCTCTTTCTATCATCACCACGTAATCATACAAACTCAGTTTGCTGAATGACTTGCGTGAAAGTATGGGGAAGTAACCATCCAGTCTGCCAGACAATATATTTGGTCAAAGCAGTAACAACATCATATTTGGTCAATAATACCAATAACAAGATCAACAACCCAAAGTAGAGTAGCCAAAATTCAGCAATGTTTAGGTAATAGTCATGTCAACACTTCAATCTAAACTTTATCAAGTATAAACTGTGCACCTGATCCATGTTTAGAGTACTTCTATTTTGTGCCTCCATAATCTTTCTGGGGGCAGTAGTGACAAAGATGTCCCACAAAAACCCTGGCAATGTCCAATATTCTTATATATTATCTCTCCTAATCAGTCTTGAGAAGAGCAAACAATTCTGCAATACTCGATGGGATCTTGGAAAAAATATGTAATGTGCATTCGATTAAAATGTTTACATGGGGCATCCTAACTGCGGTTAAGGAAATGAGGTTCAGATCTCGTGCTGGCTCTGCTCAGGGGGGATGTATCATTTATTAACCTAGTTCCAGTTATGTTCTTGCTACAGGTAAAGTTCATTTCCATAATACTGTTATTCATTTATTCTTCCTTAATCCATATATAGGTGTGATGACCTCTAAGGGAATAGAAAATACCTGTCTAACCAGTAAGAACCACAATTTAGCAAGTTGACTACACATATCCAACATTGATGAAGATGGTAGCTAAAAGGCTAGGTCCTAGAACATACCTTGAAGAGAGAGCTGAAAAAATTAGGTTGGTGTTGATGTACTAAGTGAGTAGCAACACTAGTACTCACATAGTGGCGGCATGCCTTTTGAGAAGAAAAACCCAACTGATTAGCGGTCCTGTAATGTATATAGCTGTGATAAGAGGTGTTGAGTTTCGTTGGAAGGAATAAGGATTGTGAGAGCTAAGTAACTGCAAGATTTGTACTATCCATGTAAAGCATGAAGGATGAATGATGAATCTAGATGGGACTTCATTCAATAATATATTGTCGAGGGACTCAAATATGCTGCCCTGTAACAAATTACAGCCTTGGAAATAAAAAAAAAATCAGCATTCTTCCTGTTTCGAAATACATCTATATTTACATTTGCTATTGCATAGCACAAGGACCACCCTCAGTCTCATACTACTAGGTAAGATGCTCATGTTGTAAATTCCATCTTTACCTCGAGTATTCTCTGCACCATCTGGTAGCAAAAAGAAGTATTCGTAAATCTGGACCAAAGAAAACTAATAAAATATATCATTGTTCTGAAATTGATTTCTCAATGGCTTGCACATAAACAGCCTTTGGCAGTGTCCCAGTAATACTGTGTATTTTCTCTCCATCCTTGAAGAGTATAACAGTTGGAATCCTGTCGATACTATAAGCGGTAGCAACCTGCGGGTAATCATCAGTGTCAAGCCTGTAGCATTTTATTTTCCCAGTGTATTCTTGTGCTATCTCATCGATAAGTCGTGTGACCATTCTGCAAGGTCCACACCAGGAGGCCCAAAACTCAATAACCACAGGTACATCGCTGCAGATCACATATTCATTCCAAGAGCATGCAGTAATTGGTTCAGCTGTAGAAACAGACAAAAAAATTGACATTAGAGATTTTCTAAATATGTCTAGACAAGCTATGTGGAGAAAATTCTAAAATACATTTATACAATACATATAGTGGTCATGTAACAGAGTTAGGAATTTTGAAAAGGAATTGTATACGACAGCTGAGATGAATACAAACTGTACGAACATGAGTAGACACCATACTATCATAAATATGATGGACGTGGCTCAACATTCTGTGGGTCAGTCAGATAACATAATAAGCACAGATGCATAATACATATTCTATCTTTATGCTAATAAATTATTGAGATTTGAGTCGCATTCACCATCGTGCGTACAAACTAATTCACACATAGACAACAAAATTCATTTACTCGTTAAATTTTCGTTGCAAATTGCATGCGAATAGAAACAGCTATTAGAATTTTTCGACATAGTTCCAGGTAAGTTCAAGTTTATTGCCAGAATTGTTTACTTTTTATAGGGGAATTGCTGGACATATAAGGTACTCTAAACATGTATTGATGCTTAACAGTCCATTCTCAGATAGCAGTTTCAACTTTCAACCCAAAGGATAAACTACAATGGTCTAATTCTTGTGCCTCTGCCTCACTCCGTGGGTTACATTCTAGCTTCCAATAGGCTGTGTTTCACCACAGCATTTTGGCCGCACTGTTACACAAATCCATCATAAGCAAGTAAGCTACAAAGTACAAAGTAATGGCAAGCGGAAACTACAGCACAAACTCGAGGCAGGCTATTGGCACATACGGTACGACATGCGGTTAGTGAGCAGTAAGAGAGCAAGAGTAACCGCTTTGGGGGGGAAAAAATCCTCTTCAAACGGAGAGCATGAGAAATAAAGCTTGAAGCCTCACGGCACATGGACTAATCAGTTAGGTCCTTACCTCCAGAAGAGTAGACGCAGCTCACCCTTACTGCCGCCGCGCGCCGTGAAGGCAGTGGGCGCCGGATCCGGAACGCGGCGGACTCCGGTCGGTGCGCCCAGCGGCGGCACGGCCACCGGCGGGCGGAGGAGCAGCCGTAGCCGACCACCCACCGCCGGTGGGACGCGGCGGGGGAGGGATCCCGCAGCGCCACAGCGGAGGAGAGCCGGCGCGGCGGCGCGGGGCAGGAGGTGACGGCAGCGGCGGTGGCCATGTGTGATTTCGGTAGTCGAGCTCGAGTCGTGGCGGAGAAATGCGGTTGGTAGAAAATTCACGAGACAGCCGCACACGGCCTCAAGACAGCGACAGTTGACCCACGGCGAAAACGTGCCATTGCCCGAGTGTTGGACCCTTCCCATTTCTCTTGGATCTCACAAAACCAAAAGAAAGCTAAAAGGATAAATTTCAATGATGGTTTGTACATTTGTGGGATATTCTTCCTGTATCCATAAACTCTAGAGATTAGCAGTCAAATGACTTGGGCATGCACGTATATTATCTTCCTTCTTTTTATAGGTTTATTTAGAAAAACAACAAATTTTAATGAAATGAAATGAAATGATAGTCCTATTTACCATGCGTCACGAAATAAATAGCATATGCAACAAGAGTCTTCAGCAGAATATAAGTTAAAAGCCTTGTTTGCATTAATTAGATGATAAGTAAGCTTGTTTTTCTCATTTTTATCAAAGTGAAATAAACTATCAGAGAGAATATGGAAGAAGTAGTGGTTAGTGTCCTGATTCACATGAATCATTCTAAAAGTATCATTCATAAGGGGAAGCACTCCACCAACAGTACCATTTATTTTTACAAATTCCTCTTTTCATAGGGTGCAAAGTTTACAAATTCCTCTTGATTGAAAATATTATGCTACCGGCTAAAGTATAGTTAGATCCATTTGGAAATACTCAAATTCTTGTTCACAACAGCATGCACTATGAATAATGAATGCTATTATTTATGCTCCAACTATATAATCTAGTGTGTCATGTCTTTTGATCTTCTGCCTTCATCCCAAAATATAAACACAGCCGAAATTGCATTCTTTTCGGGACGAAGGGAGTAGACCACACTAATCACAATAGACTCATATGGAAACCTATCTTTGTTGATTATAATTTGCCGGGTTACACTCGATTAATTAGCTCATTATCCCATATGCTTACTCGTTTTATTTCTTGTGTCTAGAAAATTTATTACATAAGCTTTGGTCTCCATATTATTCAAAACATGTGATCCTTATTTTCTCACATAATTTACTATTTTGGAGAAAATATCTCACAAATAAAGAATCAATAAACAACCAACAATGCTTGTATCACAAATAAAAACTATAGCCTAAAATCTTACATCTGGATTATTGCTCCAGCACTTGCGCAATATTTGCAACATTACTTGGCTGCAAAAGGCAACAAATCAACCATTGTCCTTTTGGCAGTGAGCAAGTATGGTCATCACAAAATTCAATTGCGCAATCTCATTAAAAATAAAAAAGTTATGTTAATTTGGCTGGTCCTTACACAAATAAATGTAGTCACTAATTGGTTTACTGTTAGTTATACCATCAATAGATGTATTCTCTTTGTGCTCCATCATTCAATGATTATCTGAAATCCAGGAGTTATTACTATATGTCAAGGTGAATAGTGGCTTCCTGGAACACCTAGAAATTAATTTTACTGCAGTCAACGCACTGTGGAGTTTCGATTTCAGTTCCTTTTGCTAGCATAAGGCTAATATCATTGGGGTTTCATGAGCAATAAATAGATTGACACATAAGCATTTTTTATGATGTGTAGTGTATTAACGAAAAGAGAGGTGAAATGAGTTTTATAGAGATGAAACCATGTATATACAGTTTTACCTAGATAACTTGTGTTTTGAAAATTATATATTAAGAGAGGGGTGTTTCATCCTAGGCATTTTTAGATGACGTGACACTCTAAGTATCTTGTCCATGAAACTCCCATTGAGAATGGCCTAATGCATGCAAATAGAAAAAAAAAACAGTGCATATATCTCATCTTTCTCACCGCAACAATCATATGCATCCCACAACCAAGATTATCCCACAACAATCATCAGCTAATTACTATTTTTCTAGACGATGCGTGAAATGAAATTATCAAGGGGTTTAATTAATGACAAATTGGCTGCCTGACTAAATAAACAAGCCTTTGAAACTTTTTGCATGGGCACGAGGAATTTTCAGCATCCAAAAACTTACACACGATTCCTGTACTGTTGGTTTGATTTAATCTTATCCAGAATCCGTAAGCCCATACGCCATAACACGAAAGCAATGAACAAGCGTTATTATATTACTCCATGAAATTCCATGGCAAAGATTAAAAAACGAAACAATACTTGTGCAATCCACTTTCAACCGAGCTGCATGTTATCTAATCTAACAAGACAAACGAGGAACGATCTCGATCATCACAAGAAGGAAGGCGTGAACCACGCCGGCGGCGGCCAGTGCGGCTCTCCACGTCGCTCATCAGGCTCAACTATCCTCTCCACCTTGCCTGTCCTGAGGTTGTACACGCCAGCTTCCCGGAGCTCAGTGTCATCAGGCACGTCGTACCCGTAGCGGTTGCTGACGCCCAGCCCCTTGCGCAGGCATGCATCCCCGACCTCGTCGTCGGTGAAGTAGACGCAGCCGGCGGCGATCCTCCCCTGGTGCTCCCTCGTCGACACGCACACCGTCCCGTTCACCCCCACGAACAGCGCCGACTCGCCGATGTCCGCCACCTTCTCCCACCTCGCCGCCGCGTTCCCCACCTGCGCCTCCGCCAGGACCAGCACCTTGAAGAACACGCGTGTCTTGGGCTTGTCCCTACTATAGGCATATTGTCCCGGCGCTTGGACCACCTCCGAGAGCTTGAGCACGGCCATGAGCTGCTGCCCGTCCGTCGACACCGCGAGGTACTTGCGGCGCAGCTGCTGCTTATTCTTGTCGCTCCCCTCCGCCACCGACGACGCCTCGTGATGGCAGTCCAGCCTCGGCGCGACGACCCGGCTCGTGAACTCGGCGGACCCGGCGTCGCGCTGCCACGCCTCGACGTCGCCGGCGTAGGTGACGGAGTAGAACCGGCCGCCGTGGTGGATGGCGTCCTCGACGCCGCCGGGGGAGCGCGCCATCCTCCAGTTGGGGTCCGACGACGTCGCGAACGCCGGCGCGCCGATGCGCTTGTACGTGAGGAGCATGGCCTCGTAGCTCCCCGGCCGCGGGGAAGACGAGAGGACCACCTTGCGGTAGAATCTCTCGCGCATCTGCGACGCGGTGAGCGTCAACGACCTCGGCGGGTGGGCCCCCTAGTCCTTGTCCTCCTCCGGCGGCGGGCCACCGAACCGGATCTGGACGAAGGGGCCCAAGTCGAGGCAGAACAATTGGCCGGCGCTGAGAGAGTAGAGGAAGGGGATGGTGTCGATGGCCGGTAGGGTGGCCTGAGCGCCGGTGGCCGGGTTCGCCATGCGGAGGACGGCGCGGTCGTCGGCGGTGACGACCCACCCGTCCGATGAGCCGATGATGACGTGGCCTCGCATCGCCGTGCGGACGAACGCGGCGGATCGGCCGTCCGCCATGGACACGACCTTGGACGTCTGGGCCTGCTGCTTCTTGGCCTCCTCCTCCTCCTCCTCCTTCTCCTCGCCCGTGCAGGGGAGGATGAGCCACGGCGCCTCCTGCCTCAGCACGTGGCCCGACGAGGCGGTGCAGATCGAGGCGAAAGCGAGGCGATGGAGGAAGTCGAGGCGGCGGTGGATCTGCACGTGGAGGTCCGGCGGGAGGCGCTCGACGACGGCCTTGACGAGGCCGTGGAGCCGGGCGGCTTCGGCCGCTCGATGCCTCTGCCTTTGCCTCTGGTCGCGGCGGCGGCGCGAGTCTCCTGGTGCCATGGCTGGCTGTTTGGATCGGAAGGCTAGGGCACGGGGATAGTTATATAAATATAGGGAAAAACTAAACAGGAGTTCGCCCCAGGACGAAACAAATCTCTCTCTCCGGATTTTCCCGAAACTGACGTGAAAACCGTAACGAAAATTCCTGATCGACCTGTAGACAGTTTCCGTTGTTAAACACAAAGATCGGAAAAAAATCAAAACATATCGAAAACGATACGAAAAAGGGAGAAAAACATGTGGGAAACCGGCTCGGAAACAGGAGTGTGTTTGTGCCATGCATAGAATAGCTCGTGCAATTTGCAAACAGGCGGGAGATTCATTGTTGCAGGCGGACTAGACGACGACGGCAAGCGCCGTGGCCGCCGCCGCAACTCAACTACGGCTCCCCTCTCTCACACACGGCCAGCTCGTCGGCTCCACACGCCGAGCCACTTGCATGCGCCAACAGGCGATTGTCGCACGATAGAAAGGTGATGGGATATTTTACGTATAACCCATTAACCTCTAAACCTATAGGCAACGTATCAGGTGCAAACCTATCTATCCGTGCAAACTATGCAAACTTCAATCTAGGCCATACGATGTTGATCTAAGGGTGCGCTCAGGTGAGGTGGGAAGGGTGATTTGCAAAAGTGTCTCTAATCACGCTTTGCAAATCACCCCTCCCACCTCACATGAACACACCCTTAGATTAATATTGTGTGGTCCAGATTGAAGTTTGCATAGTTTGCACAGAAGGATTGGTTTGCACCTAATATGTTGCCAAACCTATACCATAAAAAAAATCCTTTGCAACCTACAGTAAACCTAGCTCCTCTCGCACCCTCATTCCTCTCTCTCTCATCCAGGTTGCTGCCACGGCCTCTTCTGCTTCCTTCGACGTCAGCCTCCACCGTACCGTCATTTGAGCATCCATGATTGATCGATGATCCATGGCAAAGCCGCGTGATCTATGCAGATGCAGTGTAGGGAGCCAGTGACGATGCCACCCCGAGTACGAGGTCCAGTGTGGCGGTGTAGCAGTCGGCAAAGTGGTAACTGGAAAGCACGATCAAGGTGCTACATTTGCTCACGAAAGAGTTATCCATGCACGTGGCCCATAGCATTAGTGTCGTCCATTCCCCCTCGCCACCGAATCCAGGGGTAGGCCCACCCTAAAATTTGGCCCAAAGAATGCGTGGTATATATAACTAGTTGTGTAATTTTAGTGCAAAATAAATTGTTTTGAAACATAAAGAAAGATGCATGAGAAATTGGAAAAAAATTGTGTGCAGGAGTCATGCACCGAGCAAACCGTGCAGGACTGCCCTGGATGCTAGCCGCGTGGATCTCCTGACCATCGGACGCTCGCGAGAAGTATCCACTTGCCTTCCATGTGAGCGAGCGGTCAGCTCCCAGTCCCAGCCAACCAAGGTTCCAGCCGGCTCGTGGTTCAAGTTGCCCTGCTAAGCCCAAGCTTTTACGAGCCGAGGCTGCCGAGCCACGCATCATTGGCCGCCAGACTTCGATCGCATTTGTGGCGGCGGCCTCGTGCCCTAGCCGCTGCAACCATCATCTTCATCGCGTGCTCAAACCTAGCGAGCTGCCGAGTTCTCCCCGTGTCCTCCTGACCGAGCTTGTCTGCGCCGCCGCGGCGCACCTGTTGCCAATTTGTCATCGAGGGGGCTCCGCTCGCCACCGCTCTAGCCTCATGGAGTCATGGCTGCGGCTCCAAGATGGAGGGCATATGAGAGAGAATGAGAGATGCGAATCCAGCACTGCAAACCACGTCTTCGTTTTTCTTTATTGGAGCGAGTCAGACCTGGGACTCGAGCTATTATTTCCAGAAATATGAGGCAGCCTCGGCTCGTACGGAGTAGCAGCCTAGCAGTAGCAGGTCAACCTGCGAGCCGGCCAAACACTGTCCTGGCTGGGAGCCGAGCGCTCGCTCACATGGAAGCCGAGCGGAATTCTCGTGAGCGTCCGATGACCAGAGGTCCACGCGGCTAGCATCCAGGGCAGTCCTGCACGGTTCGCTCGGTGCAGGACTCCTGCACACAAAATTTTTTCCGAGAAATTACACCTCTCTAGATAAAAAAGTTACTATAGACGAATGAAAATAAATTGTCTACTTATTGGACCATATAGCTTCGAATCCTAATTTGCCACTGCCCTCCCTCTCATTTTTTGGCTAGCCGCGGCCTTGTTGCCTTGGCCTCAAGTCTCAACTCCCTCCCTGACCTATATCCAACCATGGGGTACATCCATTGCAGCCTCTCTCTTTTGGATACTAGAGCAATGGAGAGTGGCTTAGCCAGAGATAGATGTCAGGGCGCAGTCGATGAGCAGCAGCCCTTCCTCCTTTGCTCTGTCCCGCCATGAAAGTAGCGGTAGTGTACATAGTGTACGACCCACTTAAGAGACATCATGAGGATGTGGTATACGACCATGAGAATCATAATCAAAGCGTAAGACCCCATGGGTGTGGCCTATCTCTACCGCAACAATGCTGCCGCCTCTAGACGAAAACAACAGAAACGCCACATGGGATCGATCGCCTCCAGGAGTCCAAGTCACCGACCAGGCATTCCGAGCGGGCGGTATACGTGTTCGCCAGATTATGCATGCGAAACCTAAGGGGCTATAGGAATCTCAACTTCACCAAAAATGTTTCAGACTGAAAGAAAAAGGTATTGAAATTATTTAGAATTTTTTTGCCAAAAAAAGTTAGATATAAATTGGAACAAGTTTTCCACTCTTTTTCAAGAGGCAGTTATTATGCTAGAAAGTATATTGTATATATCATTTGTTCTTACTCCATCGTATCTTTCATGCACATCCGTCCTGTGAACACACACTGTATTGTCTGTATATATATAAGTGCCTTCAAGAGATCGGATGAGCACATCTTGAGATAGACACATCACATATGTTTTTTTCATTGACAGGTATATGCATATCACCTCTGATTATGAAAAGGATAAATATGAGCACCCATACTAAATCAGAAACTCAACCCCGATGGATAGATTCTACTGCAACAAACCTTACCTTTGCTTTTACTTTCATCGCATCGGCAACATCATTTAATTTCGCTCCACATTGGACGGTCATTAACACAACGAATCAAAGCTGCACATCGAAAGCGTAACACAGCAAGTGCAGCACGCATTGCAGCCGGCCACGGCGCTACGCTCAGCCATGATTTTGCTGCTGTTCTTGTTACTAACGGCTTTTCCAATAACAGGCACATTGTTGCCTACGGTCAGCAGCAACCTCTCCCAACAGGTAAGCTGCTGCTCCAGTCACGCATTTTTATTCTCGCCATAAACCAACGGCTAAACGCAACACCGGGCAGACCAAAAACCCGTGGGCAGACGAAGGACTGCAGAGCCCGCAGCCTGCAAGGGCCCACGTGGCAGCCACAGCCGGCCTCCTCCGCCGGCCGCCGCTTGTTCTTCCTTCCTCGGAGCGCGTTGGTGTCCCCGTGCAGCCGTGGCCGTCCGTGCCGCCGCGCCACCAAAGCCGCGGCGCGACACGACACGCGAGACCATATATACAAACAAACAAACAAAAGCATATACTATATAGATATAGCCGCAGCCGCCTCGCCGCGGACACCGCCGAAACCTTGCCAGGAGGACGCGATCGAACCCTCCATATCCCCATCACCCGGCTGCACTGCAGCAGGCCGCCCCCCGAGACCGACGTGCTGCCATGGCGTCATCGTCGGCGTCGACGCGGCGGAGGCACGCGGCGGGGGTGGGGGAGTGGGCGGCGGTGTCCGGTGCCGGCGCGTGGCGCGTCGAGGCGGCGGGCAAGCACCAGCTGATGCGGCGGACGGGGCTCCCGGCGCGCGACATCCGCGCGCTCGACCCAGCGCTCTCCTACCCATCCAGCATCATGGGCCGCGACCGCGCCGTCGTCGTCAACCTCGAGCGCGTCCGCGCCGTCATCACCGCCACCGAGGTGCTCGTCCCTGGCCCCCGCGACCCCGCCGTCGAGCCCCTCGTCCTCGAGCTCCACGCCCGCCTCTCCACCGCCGCCTCGCCCTCGCCGCCGCCGCAGGTCTCTCTCTCTCTCTTTGATCCTCGTATTCTTCGCCCTCTCGATCGCGCCGGGTTTCCTTGGTCGTTTCGTTTCTCTTGGACTGTGTTTGGCTGAAGCAAAGGGTTCCTCTGGTTTTTTACGGTGGAGTTAATGAAGGAGGAGGGCGCTGCTTTGTCGCCGGGGGTTGGAAGGGGAGGGAAGGACGGGCAAGGGTTGGGAAGAGACAAGGTCTTGCCGTTCGAGTTCAGGGCGCTCGAGGGGTGCCTCGAGTTCGCGTGCAAGTCGCTTGAACAAGAGGTACGTACGGCATCGTTGCTGCCCTGTTTTAATTTGTTCATGGCCAAATTGCTGCGGCGTTCGATCTGTAATATTTCTTTTTCAGACTTGTACATTGGAGGAGGAGGCGTACCCGGCTTTGGATGAGCTCAGTTCCAAGGTCAGCACTCTCAACCTTGAGCGTGTGAGGCAAATCAAGAGCCGGTTGGTTGCTATTTCAGGGAGAGTTCAGAAGGTACTAGAATAAGTTGCTCCTGGATCACTCACCGTCTCTTTCTGCTAGCTGCACAAAATTAAATCTCGTCCAGATGATCTCCAATGCCGTTCAACGTCGACGCTGCTACAGGAATTCGTAAATGTCTTGTATGCTTATGCGTGCCATTGACGCGCATGCATGTCTTGACAGGTCAGGGATGAACTGGAACACTTGCTAGATGACGAGGTGGACATGGCGGCCATGCACCTGTCTGAGAAGCTCGCCTACCAATCCGCTGATGGCTACTCGTCGAGGTTCGGCGTCGACAACGAACCCAGCGAGCTCGACGATGCGAGGTACCGAAAGCTCATAGTATGTTCCAATGCAAGCTTGAAAAGAGTGCGTCAGTGTCAGTGACAGACGTAGCATCTGTGCCAACGCGACATGTCAGCGACGGACAAGCCAAAGGAGAGGGAGGATCATCCGAGGTCGGCTATGGCAACGGGACCTCCGCCGCCACTGGCTTCACGCCCAAGATCGACGAGCTGGAGATCCTGCTGGAGTCCTACTTCGTGCAGATCGACGGCACCCTCAACAAGCTCTCCACCGTACGTCGATCCATCGGCTCTTCATTACTGACGAACAAAATGTTTAACCTTATTACGATCTCGATGAACTGAAAAATCGATTTGATGGGGCTTCAAACTTCAAACTGCTGAAGCTGCGCGAGTACGTGGACGACACGGAGGACTACATCAACATCATGCTGGACGACAAGCAGAACCAGCTGCTGCAGATGGGGATCATGCTGTCCACGGGCACGCTGGTGGTCAGCTGCGGCATTGCGGCAACCGGCGTCTTCGGCATGAACATCACCATCCCGCTCTACACGTCCGCCACCGACGGGGTCTTCTGGCAGGTCACCGGCGGCATCGCCGGCGCCACCGCCGCCGTCTACCTCGTCGCGCTGCTCTGCTACAGGAGGAGCGGCATCCTGCAGTGACACACTGCTGGAGTGACAGTATATGAACCCGGCTTGGACGGGCAGCAGAGAACACAGATGGGAATATGGTGGGATGGTGAGAGGGGACGAGTGATTGAATAAGCTACGGTATTTGCATCTATTATTATATTATTACTTGAAGAAAAAAAAAGGAGCCACCACGTTCGTTGAGAGGACCAAGAAATTCCCATGTTAATCGGAAAAAGAGAAGGATTTGGACCGTCGGATTTTATGAAGATCTGACGGTTTAGATTAGCCTAAAGAGTCATTGTCCAATACGGTGAAAGGATTACAATAATTAAAAGAAAGTCCTTATATGGTTTAGATTATACCTGTCTGGCCAAATATTCTCCCGTAATAACGTCTGTCTCCATCTCTTTCTTACATGCAATAGTTATAGAAAAGGGAAAATATCTGAATAAATAGGCAATTCTTGGCTTCTTGCCATGTATCTCCATGTTTTGACAACGTTATATAGCTATAGAAATAGGGAAGCAACATACACGACCGGCCTATCATCCCCCTACATGAAGTATATGCACTTGCAGTCGCAACAGGGTTGGTACGCGAGGATTGCCACGACTTTGTAGTGCGTCCAACATCTTCATCTTCAAGGCTCAATCATGCAACGGTAGTGCAATCAGCAAGAAATTTCAACAAGAGTCGCGCGGCAAGCAAAGGAGCTCCGTTCTCATGTGCGTAGGGAAAGACATGCCAGAGCCGGTCTGGTGGTGTCTGCAGAAATGTTGCCGAGGATCATGAGTTTAAGCATCCAGAACCTCGCTCTCTACGTCGTACGTGGCTAGAGGGTGTATGTCCATGCATAGAGGACAACAGATCACCATTGTAGCCACGGAGAAGATGGATCAAAATAATAATAGGAGCTGATTCCAAATTTCCAATAGAAGATGAATGTTTACCTCCCTTAACCGCACGATGGTGTGATGCTGCTCCTCGAAGGAATTTGATCCTTATCCCTTTGTTGATTGAGTTTGACAAATTACGGATTAACTAGCTCTTATATGTATATTAGTATATATATTCTTTATGGCAACTAGCTATTATATTAGTTATGTTTATCGTTCAATAATGTTGTTGAGGAAAAAAAGGTAGCCACCACATTACTCCCTTATATATATATATTTTGAAAGCAAGTAGCTCTTATATTAGTTATGTTTATCATTCAATAATGTTGTTGAGGGAAAAAAAAATTAAAGTAGCCGCCATGTCCGTAGAGAGGTCTAACAAAGTTCCCATGTTATGAAGTAGACTTGAACCGGTCTATAATAGCCCAAAGAGTTCATGTCTAATAAGACTGACAAGAGACTAAAGAGTCTATGTCTAATATTACTAGCAATAGACTAGACTACAAATACGACTAATAAACATACCATGTTAATTGAAAAAGAGTCATTATTATATATCATCTTAATCATAAATAGAGTCAATTTCAGATATGATTGACAAATATTTATGAAAATCCATCTATGATATCGCCAAAAATATCTAAGAATAAATTAGCATATAATTTCTATATTAATGAGGAGGAAAAATAATTAAGTAAAGAATCCATGTCAAACAAAAAAATACCTTTTAATTGTCATTGTATTTAGTTACCAACAAAAAATTACAAATTGTTTTAAAACAAGGCACCATGTTTGGTGAAGGGGCCAAAAAAAATCCTATGTTAATTTGAGGGAACTTCTAGATTAACTATGGAAATAATCCAAAGAGTCCATATCAAGTACAATTCACAAATAGCTTAATTTATCTATAAAAGAATGAGTAGAATTGAAAACAATTCTTACCCAAATTAGGCCCACCTTACCCCTCACGATGGACCCACCTGTAAGGGTCAACAAAGTTGGAGAGGAGGTCAAACCCCCCAAAATTGATATTTAGAAAATGTTTCTGCCAAAATTGATTTGTTTTTCTCACCCACGTTTTATCTACCCATTGTTTTCTTTTTTTTTTCGGCGTGATCGCACGAGACAAAAAGTCCTAACCGCGTGGGGCGCACAGGAGAACAGCAGGCGCGTGGTCTATTGGGGCGGCTCACGCGAGGTCTGCTCAATCGAGCCCATCATTGGCCCATTTGCAGGCTGTTTAAATCGGTCACCAAACAAACGAGCTAGCAGCCCATGACCGATGATAGATAGGTCGCGCAACAGAAAACGTTGCAGGCTTGCATCTTGCACCCGGCTGCTCCTGGCATGCATAGAGGCTCAGGACTCAACGGCAGTTTTTTTCAATTCTTTTTTTCTATTTTTTTTCTATTCTATCCTTTGACTGCTTAGCTGCCTTCTCGTTATCTACGAGACAATTCCTTATTTGGCCCTAGAAGAAGTCATCCTTCCTTCCTTGGCTATGAAAAAGTTTTTGTTTAAAAGTTTTTCATCCATTCCTTTTGTGGCCCTGCCGTCCAATTGAAGAGTTAACACCGTTAACCAAGGCGAAAAAGAATTTTTTGCTCCTGAGCGAAGGTTATTGATGGAGCATTTTTTACTAGAGCCAAAAGACATGTTTGGCGACCTAGCCACGCCACTGGCAGAGCCAGAATTATAAAATGGATATTTAAATCGAAAGCCAATTATCAAAATGAACTACATAGCAAATCCAAGTGATACTGGTTGACAATACAAATTATGTAAAAGAGCTTTTATACTCATATTTAGGTGATCTTCGGAGGTACACTAGATGTGGTTATGACCAGGCAATAGAGATTTTGGTTGGCAATGGATGGTGTTTTGCTGATAAACTTCTTTTTGTTTAAACTTATGGCATCAGGTACTATGTTTCTTCGTATCTTATTTAAAGTTTGTGGTCGTCGATGTAATAATGAGACTCGTTGTAGAGGCTAGAATATTAAAATATATTCTTATTTCTAAAAATGAATGTTAACAATGATGGATGTGTATAAATGGTGAATTTTCTTTCAATCACGTGTGTGTCACACGTGCGTCTTTGCTATTTAAACAAATGAAGAAAATCTATCTATCTACCTATTATATTATTACTTGAAGAAAAAAAGGAGCCACCACGTTCGCCGAGAGGGCCAAGAAATTCCCACGTTAATCGGAAAAAAGAGAATGATTACGACCGTCGGATTTTATGAAGATCTAACGGTCTATACTAGCCCAAGGACTCCATGTCCAATACAACTAATAATATGCCTAAATTTAGAATTCTTAAAAATAAAAGTATAAGTTGATTTCAATACGAACCGAGTCTATGTCCAATAAAACTAATAATAAGCCCAAATTTAGAATTTTTAAAAATAAAGTAAGTTGATTTCAATACATACGGGAGCCAAATTAGGTTCACAAAACAGCCTCATCATATGCTGATCAAAACCGGAAGAAAAGAAGGGTGTATCCAGTTCTAATCACGTGTTGTCTTCTAGCAGCCGTCCACTCCATGTGCCATGCAAAAAAGTGCTGCGTTGCACGTCCCCACCCCATGTACACTCTCAGATAAGTCAAGCGTTATGCATGTTTAGTCCGAAATCTATCTCTCTCTACAAAAACACACTCCAGCAGCTATCATTGTTATCGTTCCCTTACAAAGACCGCTAACCCAAGCACACGAGCCAGCAACCCAAATCGATTTGGCTAATCTACCAACCGTGCAAGTGTGCAGCCAAGAATCCAAGATCACAAAAGGGAGCTGCAGAGAGGAGGTGACAAAAAAAAAATTACAAAGCACCTGTAATTCCTATACTCTTCCATAAAATCAAAATACGTCACATAACTATGCAACAGAGAGTCTATATCAAATATAATTTAAATATTTTTTTTTAAAAAAAATGAGTCTATACATGATATAATTTCAATTATTTGGGATGTAAAATAGTTATTGTATACCTTATATAATTAATAAATATTACTTGAAGAGAAAAGGAGCCACCACGTTCGCCGAGAGGCCCAAGAAATTCCCACGTTAATCGGAAAAAAAGAGAAGGATTTGCGCCGTCGGATTTTATGAAGATCTAACAGTGTATATTATTCTAAGAACAATAAAAGACAATTGATGTTATAAACTAAAGATTCTATGCAGTAATATTTCCATTATTTCATTTATTTTATATCAAGTACAAACTATTTGATTCAAGATACAACTGTTTTTTTTAAGAGTCCATACACGTGTTTCCATCTTTCTATTGAGAAACACAAAGAGTCCATACGTGACATATACTTATACATACGTGATAGGAAACAAGTATATGAGTCCATGTCAAAGTCAAGGACGTATACTTACACATACGTGAGACACTTGCAAATTCCATAATAAATATATTTGGAGTCCATTAGAGATCAGAGAACGGAAAAACAAAACAAAACGGACATACATGGTTACACACGGACACGGTAAGGACTAATCCATGTTTAATTCTAACCACATGTCATACAAAAATAAAGAATAAACAATAGTTAGATAATAGTAAAAAAATCATATATATTTTTGTCAATAAATATGCCAATAATATTTTTCCTCAACTATTAAATAATTTTATATGTATAAAACCATCACTCTCTATGCGTGAACCTATTAAAGGAGAGAGGTCATGCGAAATTAGGAAAGAAAAATATCATTGGATTGTATTGCAAACATGGAGTCCGTATCAAACACATACATTAACAGGTTTATTTCTATGCATGTTAGAAAGCAGTAAAAATATTCAATTATTGAATTTGGGAATTCGCAGCAAAGGAAGGGAAAGTCAATGTCATCAAATAAAAGAAAAGATCAATAAAAGAGACGCCAACCCAGAAATTTTGGGACATCATGCTGGGAGAGTGTTAAATTTCGAATCGATGCCTCAGTCGCGCAGAGAACATTGCGGCAAAAAATGATCAATGAAACTCATGTCTTTTTACCGTCTATGGCTCAGTGGCAAAGAGACCCAGGGCCTGCCAGCCGCCTCTGCTACTGACCTACTGTCGATGCGGCAATTGTATTTGACACAAAGCAAGCGTGTGTGCTTCAAGCCTTCAACAAGGCAGCACTGCCTGCCCTGTTCAGCGGACTGTGGACCACCGTACACCACCCATACACCACCCATGTAAGAAAAAGTGGATCGGATCTTAAAATAATACATCAAGACATTGTTTAAAGAACATTCAAAGGATACCTTTTGTAAAATAAAAAGTTTGCCATGAAGAAAGATAGGTATGCAGAAAAGGGGTATAGACTCGAATAATATACTTAGATCACAAACAAAGATAAGTTAACTTATTTTAGATGTAGTTTAAAAGGACGTACGGAGCTGTTGCCCATATGAGCAAATAAAATGCCATATGAGCGAATAAACTGTGAGTGCGTCCGTGTATGCGTAAGTTGAATACCAACTAGGGCGACCTACATATATACATCTGTAGGAAAAACAAATTATTTGTTGTTATTAAAAAAACTAGATGAGTGAGTGTATGCGTAAATTGAATAACAACTTGAGAGGACCTACATGTACATGTAGGAAAAAAAATGTTTGTTGTTAATAATTAGCACCACGATAGCTAGCCAGACTAGCCGCTCTATTAGCCCTATTAATTGCCACATGTTAAAAATGATTGTTACCGATATGATTCGTAAGACACAAAGCTAGCAGGTGCCTCCTCGATAGAAAAACGAAGAACACGCCCCTCATAGGTATTGGGTTGCGGTGGTGAGGGCGCCGGTGGTAGAGATGACGCTGACCAACACCTTCTTTCGCACCTGCTTTCTGCCTAGCTGGGACACTCTCATGCCACATGGCATCACCATCGGCTGCGGCGCTGGGGCCGCAACCACGGAAGTAGGGTGGGATGACGAAAGCAAAATATTAAAAGAAAGAATTCGTGCCAATTAAAAAATATTATTAATAAAGACCTAAATTTGAAATAAAAATAATACAAAAGTACCTAATCTATTATTATGGTGTTAAGTTAGCAGCAAAATATGAAAATATTTGCCAAAGAAAATATTTCCACGTTAATTTGAAAAAAAAAGAGAGAAACTTGGACACTACAATCATGGTGATCTAAAAGTCTTAATAACTCAAACAATACAGGTCAAATATAATTCTAAAATAGCTATAAAAAAACTAGGTACCCGCACTATTTGTGCGGGCCATATGCCTAGTTACTCTTCCTGGAGACAAAAAAAAAATTTATTTGACATTTTTCAGTGTCGAATAAAGAGTTTTCTCCTATTGCAAACCTCAGTACTGAAACTGACAAATCCATCTGAAATTGAACTATATGGTGAGGGTCGAGGTAGAAACTTTGGGAGGCCGGAACTAATTTGTTTTTCTGTTTCCTTTTCTTGTGATTTGCTCATTGATGTTTTTGTTGTGTTTGTGGCGCCTTCGCTCGTGAATGATTCTTCCAAATTTCCCATCCAGTACGTATTTCCTGTACCAGTATTTTGGGCACCGCCATCGCAACAAAGTGTTAGATCAACGTTCCATCGTTGGTTTAACATGAGTAAGGATGGCCTTTTGCCAATATGTAGACCAGATAGCGATTGGACTGTCATAGGGTCCATGGATGGGATCCCCTATCTTATTAGTACAAATAAATTTTAAAGTTTCTTGATGAAAAGACATATCTAAATTTCTAGAGTTAAATCACACTATCCTGGAGAAAGTTCATTTGCATTGAAATTTAAATCCAAATGTTATGAGTAGATAAAAATGGATATGTTATCACCTACTTACCCATGAGGCAACTCTAAGACCTTTATGTGGAGCAAAGGAAAATTAGAGAAGCCTCCTAGGTTTTTTATCCTATTGAAAATTCCCAATGTTAGCCTAAACAGTAAATGTTAAACAGACTGTCACTCATCATGGCTAAACAGCCATTAAACGAGCAAAACATCCAATCACATGGACACGACTAGGCACTTTGTAGCATGTAAACGGTGCGTAAACGTCTAAACAACCATTATGTAGACGAACAATAAAAATTCCTTATAGAGCTTTCTTGAACAAATAATCAAATTATATGAAAAATTCCTTGACATACCTATGCGATGGTTTGTGCCATGAGAATTTCAGGGGATTTCTCCAAGAGGTTCAACTTTTCTGGGAAAATCATTTGCGTTTGGGATTCTTTTCCTGTTTCACACCACTTTTATACGCCACATCAAAACAGTAATTCGTGCAGTTTCATTTCATCTTCCATGAATTGTACTCCCTCTATCCAAATGAAAATGCAATTATGAAATCACACCAGATAAAATATATTATGTTTGACCAACTTTATATTAGATAGTACTAATATTTATGTTTTCAAGTAATTTAATTATAAAAATATATTATATAAGTAATCTAATGATACTAATTTTATACTATGAATGTTTGTACTTTTTATATAAATTTTGTCAAAGCTCAAATTGTTTGACTTATCGAGAAATGAGAATTGTATTTGTTTTACTAAGGGAGTAGTTGATAAGTTGGAGAAAATATGCTGTAAGTGAGTGAATTTTTTATATAAATTTAGTCAAAGCATAAATTGTTTGACTTCTCGAGAAACAGAAATTGTATTTTTTTTTACGAAGGGAGTAGTTGATAAGTTGGAGAAAATATGCTGTAAATGGAGTAGTAACTTGTTTGAAAACATGTTAGCTGAGAAGGAATGAATAGTGAAGTCGTAATTACTAGTGAATTTTGTGTAACCTTTTTAGACAACTAAACACGCATAAAAGTCTGCACTCTGGACCAGGTCACTGACAAATCCACCCGATTGGTTATCTGGCCCACCTGTCTGTGGCCAACAGCATGTATTTCCAGTCTCTCACCAATTGCAGATCAGCACCTGTGACACTACTGTGCTGTGCACGCCCCATTCCCACGCGAAACGACCGACCGACCAGAAAAAAGGGAGAGGAAACCAACTTCCAGACTACGAAACATCAAACTATAGGAGTAGTTATCTAGCACAAATCACCCAAACCTTTCACCATTTCTTGTGCAGAGAAAGGCCAGCGAAATTTGTTATCCAGGAACACCAACCCTCTCGGTGACTCCGTTTGACGCGGCTCCGATGGTCGCCGCCGGCGCCTCAGCCGCCTCCGCCGCCGCGGTCAACCCGTGAGTCCTCGCCCCTTCGCTTCGTCTAGGGTTCGATCCGCACGCCAGAATCCCACGCTATCCGTCTGTTTTATTTATCCAATTTACCGGCTCCAATTTCGTTCGCTCGATTTGCTCTCGTTGCATCTGATTTCTTCTGTCCCCGGTGGAATGGATTGGGCGCAGCAGCAGCAGGGCGTGAGCTTGCCGGCGCCGCGATCCGAGCTCCACGCCCCGCGGATGCAGTACCAGCACGGCGGCAGCCGCATGCCGCCGTTCCCGCGCGGCGGCGGCGGCGCCTACCACCGCGCCCAGAAGCAGTTCTACCCGCCACCGCCGCCGGCGCCGCCTCTCCCGGCGACTGTGCTGCCGCCTCCGCCTCCGCCGCTGAGCAAGTATGAGGTGCTCATGGAGGCCGGCCGCCTTGCCGCCGAGTACCTAGTGGCGAAGGGCGTGCTGCCCCCGGCCTCCCTGCAGCAGCGCGGTGACACAGTTGGTGCTGGGGGATGGGGCCAGCTGCCTCCTCCCCCTCCGCTGTCGGCGGGGCTGGAGGCCCCGGCGTACTACAACGCCAGGAATGGCCGGCGGCAGGTCGATGATGAGTGCGGTACTCGTAATGCCCGCTCGAGGCGGAACCGTGGTGGTGATTATAGTAGCGGCAACAGCAGCAACTACAATGGAAGGGGGAAGAGGAAGTTTGGGGCTGACAATAGGTATTCGGATTTGGGGAGGGATAGGGGGAGGAACAGGGGATATTCGGATACCCGGAGTTATGATGAGGACGATGAGGATGGGGCTCCTGGGTTCAAACGGGAGCGGCGAAGCAGTGGTGGGATCGACGAGGTTGGGAGTAGCGTGTCAGGAGTGGCTGGGGAGGGGCCATCATCGAAGGCAGAGGCGATGGGGGAGTCGGAGCTGGAGGATACTGGGTCAAAGGCTAGTTCTAATAGCAATGTTCAGCAGAAAGATGATGCTCCGCAAGAGGTGGAGGGCGAGAATGAGGCAAATAAAATGCAGGAGGACAGTGTAGTGTCTAACTCAGAGGTAGTGGAGCAAACACTGAATTGTGAGGGCAATAGCAACAATGATTCTTCTGCTATTGTTCAAAAGGAAGAGACAATACATTTGCCAGCATCCTCAGGTGAAAAAGTATCAGAGGAGAGGCCTGAAGATAGTGGCATTCAGAATGAGAAGGTTGAAGGTGATAAGGCTTTGGCTGAAGATGATATGGAATCAGATGAGGTCTCCATTATGGAGAATAATTTGCCTAATGATTCTATAAATTTGCTAAACTTTTGTAGTTTTGCAAGAGTTCCAACAAGACCGCGATCAGTGCTTGCAAACAGGAATGCACGGCCAGCCCAAAGAGAGTTTGGTGTGCCTGAACAGGTCAATCTTGTTCCTACTGAAGAAGTGTCCCAGACAGCAGTGGATGAAGAAGCTAAAACTAACTCCATAACTAGCATCCAGGAAGACAGTAAAGATGATCTGGTCAGACAAGAACATGCTGAACCAAGCACTACCTGCAATCATGTGGCAGAATCAGTGACATTCCATGGAAAGGGTACACAAGGTGAAACTGAAGAGATGGAAGAACAGTCTGAAGATAAGAACATCGCTCAACATTGTGGACTTGAGGATAATAAGGAGCCCAATGAACTGTCTCCTGCATTTACTTCTCGCCAGAATAGCTTCACTTTGCAAGTTGAGAAAGGAATACAAATTTACAATTTAGATACGCCGCCACAGGATGAAGTGTTGATTGATCCACCAGATAAAGGGAAAACAGTTGATTCAGAGCTATTACCTAATATCAAAGCAGAAATTGCTGTCACAGAGGAAGAGGAAAAGCTTGGTCAGTCTAGCTCATTTAAAATACGTGATCTCAACCTGGTTGGTAGTCCAGAGGTTGCTGACATGCGAGCTGATCCTCGTTTAGGCCAAAGCTCCACTGCTGGATGTTCAGTGGAGCTACAAAATAATCAGCAAGTTGACTTTGGAGCTACCAATGGTAACAATTCAATTAATACTGACACATTTCTATTGGGAAATAAGGCAGTTCAAGTTATTGATATCGAAGATGACCCACCAATTGAAGCTGATGCTTGTGACACTTCAAAAGCAAAGTGAGTTATTCTTCTCTGCTGTTTCATTCTGGTGAAAGATACATAAAGTCATAGAGCGAATGTCTTATTTTTATTTCTGATATTATGGGTTGATAAAATACAGGAATTGGAGCCCTTTGAGAAACTTATCTTGGGCTAGTTATCTTTATGTGACCATCTTTCTAGACGATTATGAGTGTTAGCTACGAGTTATTTCTGAATATGCTGCTGTTGGCAGACAAGGTCGACAGCTGTCGTGCTACTACTCGGTTCATGACTGATACCGTGTAAATCTCGCCATTATGTCAAATAGTCAAAAGCAAGATTACACTTTACTTCCAGTCAAGGAAAGCATCGAACCCATTCATAGCTGCTGGAGCTTGTGGGCTTTGGGCTATACTGCAATTATTATTTACCCGTAAGAACATTGATCGGACTTGTTACAGATTTCTGGCTAGCATTCATTTTTATTACAGAAACTTTGTCGTAGCAGTGTTGAAGATGAACTAGTCACTTATAGTCCCATGTCATAGATTGACGGTTATTTCCATGGTGCACTTGTACCCTGTAGCAGTAGCAGCCTTCCCCAGCCTTGTTAGTCTGTGCACCAGTTAACTGTTGTTTTATGTTTACTGGATATTCTTATCTATCTCCTGTGGCATCTGGGCACACACTTTAAATCTGATGCATTTTGGTGTACTAATACAATTTACTCTCAATCAGAGGTCAAATGGTATATTCTAACATGGGGAACATGATGAACCCGCCCACAAACACCGATGCCCTTCATGGTATCCAAGACGGTTATACTCTTGCGATTTCAGATTACCTTGGTGCTGATATGCCATGCTACCAATCAATACAAACAGACCTTCAAGCTGGGATGGACATAAATGGTTCAGAGGTGAGGTTTCCTGCTATTTTTAGCCACCACATATATATTTATGATGTAAATTTCAGTCAGATTTTGCCTTATCTGTGTCATCTGTAATGGAGTACTTACATCCTTTTTTCTTATTGTTCCTGCAGGGTATAACTGTCATGGATGATTCAATATATGGTTCTCTTGGCGACATAGGTAACTTTTCTGCTTCTTCATTAGTCTTTCTACAATTACGTGCTTTATAGTCTTCTTTGTGGTACCTGTTTATGCATATTTGTATTCCACCATGCATCCGTTTGTGGTCTTTCTAACATTATGTCATTTCATGTTTTTTTCCTTTGAATGATGTTGAAAGCTTGAAAAGGCCACATGAGATATGCAAAATGGCCTCTAGCCTAGTATAACTTGCTCAGTCTGTGTAACTTCCTGTGCTGTATATCAGTATATGTCTACTGGGAAATCTAAAGAAGGGTATTTTCTTTACGATCTCGTAATTTGAGTTGTGTTTGGTTGTCATTCCCCAGAAATTGGTCCACACTCGTGCACTTGAAGCCTGGAGTTTCTTGTTATATTGGAATTCATACTGCCCTGAGATCCTTGCGTGCCCTTTGGTAAATTTTACTCTGGTTATTGTTTCAGGTTTTATGGAGGTTTGGGACCAGCAACCTCAAGACTATGAAAAGTTCTTCTGAGGCATGAATTTGTTGTGTTGCTGAAACTGTCGCAGAGTTTGCCAGATAAATACGAGTCACACAACACTTGCATAGACAGAAAAAAGAAGAGCAACAGTTTGTGCCTAACACATAGAATCTCAGATGATCGTGCGGCATCATCATCTCACACTTGCATATTCCAGACCAAATTTGCACTTTTGTGATACAAGGGTCTGCGTCAGCCATCTCAAAGAGTGGAATAGAGATGCTCAGTTGCCCAGCCTTGTCGAATCCGACGCACTGGTGTAAAGGTTGTCACATAGGTCTGTCATGTAATTCAAGGGAACTAAACCCAAGCCCGATATTCATCGAAAAATAATTCATCATCTGTAAACAGTTGATATTTACAAAATAAACAGTTTTTTTTTGTTATATCTGTGTTAGTGCCGTAAGCAGTATGTGGCTTGTTTGGATACCTATCAAAAGTAATATCCCTTCAACTGGATAGATGATTTGGACGAACTGGTTAATCAAAGGGGATTGGCTTATACCCTACACCCTACTTATCAAAACAAACTTTTAATTCAAATGTCATCTTCAATTAAGATAGTAATGTGTAATGCACCACTAGCTCTGGGAGCGAGTGCTTTATATGTCTCTAATTTAAAACTGAAGATATCGAGCAGTCAATACATCTGGTTATGTATGCCCAATGCTTCACTGTTTCAGTGGACAAAATTCCAGCAGATTACAAAGTAACAGCAAAACTTCACGCTGGTATACATAGGTGACCCTCAAAGATCAAATGCCCCCGTCATGTTATGAACAGAAAAAAAAAAGCTCAAACTAAATGATGGTTTGCTCAAACTTGCTTGGTTACAGCAGACTGTTTGAACCATATTCACACAGCGGCATCTTTGGTTGCCTCCACTGAGCTCACGCTTTGTTTGCCAGACCCAGTAGAAACCTTCACAGTAGCTGGCCTTAGCAGCCTTTCCTTCAAGAGGAACCCTCGTCGGATTTCATGTGAAACAATCCCTGCCTTGAATTGCGAGGATTCTTCTCTGGCGATGGCCTCATGTAGCTGCATAAGAAAACACAAAGTATGACTGATGTCTATATGATAGATTGAAAAGTAACACTTTTCAATTATTCATCTACATATTTTCTAGCAGCAAGCATGGAAAGTAAATGATACTTTTCTTTCTTCCGAATATTCAATATGATTATTTGGATCAAGAGCTATGCTGCGAAGTAGATGCTGTATGTTGCCCATAGTTATCAGTAAAATGTGCGAAAGCAAAGCACCACAATGCGTACAAAACAGGCCATAAAAAGTTAAATTCAAAAACTATATAATTAGGCGCTTGTTAACAAAGGAGCTTTTTTTTTGCATGTTCAAAAGAATCCAATATGCCATTTGTATCCAAACTTTTAGGGATTTGCGACTAACAATTTGAACAAAATGGAGCACGGAAATAGTAAATTATACTTACCGAAGGATCAAATGGCTTGCCAACTGTTTCCACAACTCCTACACCCAAATATCTTAGCGTCTCAACTAACTGCTTGTATATGCCTTGATAGCTTGTACTGATCTTTTGCTCCTTCTCAGTCCCTGGGGTGTTCTCTAAATTTGTCTTCTCAAAACTATCAACCAGAGGCAACAGACTCTGAACAGCATCTACCTGTATATTTGATGTAAACTTTGCTCTCTCCTTTTCAGTTTGCTTCCGGAAGTTCTCCAGATCGGCATTTAAGCGAATAAACTTTTCCTTTGCAGAAGTTATTTCGGCTGCAACACTTTCAAATTTAGAGGCTACCCTACTCCTCTCTTTTTCCACAGCAGTGATTGCCTTCTCAACTTCACCAAGAACCTCATCATTTCCATCTAGAAAAGCTATCTTGTATAGTTGAATTAGGTCTTTCATAGGAGGGAAGTCTTCCCCATTGACTATCTGCAGACACACTCATTTTGGTGAAACTTGATGAACATAATTTACCAAATTCAAAACTAAATGCATAACAAGTGCAACAAGCTCAAACAAATAATACAAACACTTCTGAATGATTCTGTTTCACTTTTCACTATGTAAATATGTTATCGTTACTTTGACCTCATTGCCCATAAAATTACAACAGTAGCTTCAAACACAAATCTTTCAGCCGTGCCTAAAACCCGTGTTCCAATAGATCACACCATGCTTCAAACTATTCAATTTATCCAAGAGAGGAAAATAAGCACTTCTCAGCGCACGCTGTGATTGTCAGAATAATAGCAAATCGGTCTAATTTTAGCTCATCTTCTCAATTTGGCCAACCCCATGCAGTATAGGCTAACATTGCAAGTTCTTGTCGTCCAGGACAAAGAGCACACTAAAGATGGGCACTTATCGCAAAATTAGCAATGGCATCTTAAAATACATTTTCAGTCCTTCAATCACTAACTCTTAACACTCCAATTGCAGCTTGCCACAGAACCAGCTATTGAAGAATAACACACACCTAACTACCTAAGTGAGCACACATACATAAGAAAGCACGGGGAGCATTCTTCACACTTTTTCACGAACAGCGCTTCCATACTCTCTCTGCTCCCCAAGCATGAAGTGCCCCAAAGGGGCGAAATTATTCACCAGCCAGTTCTCCACAGAGCTCTACTCCAACCCACGTAACCACGAGCGGCAAGAAGAGGTCTCAAACATCTCACCTTCGGGTCAACTTCGGCGCCGGCGGCGACGCGGAGCGGCCGCAGCTCGACATTGGGGCGCCGGAGGGATAGAAAAGCGGGAGCCGGTCGGCCAGGTCTCCAGCAAGCTTGCAGCACGGAGGCCCGAACTGGGTTCTGGAGGCGGCGGCCGGCGAAGCTAGGGTTTGCTGCGGCGGAGGCGGCCGGGCCAGCGCAGAAGGTCGCCGCCATACTGTCCGTCCTATCTATCGTCTTCTCGTCCCCACTACTGCCGCGGAAAGTACCCAGAAAACTAAAATAAAAAGGAAAAAAGAAAAGTAAATGCCATGTAAAAATGGCGCTCGCTGACCCATCGGAGGCCTCTGGATGCCGTCCGTCTGCGTGGGCGGGTCATCTCAGTCGTTGATCATCGGGTGGGATCCACTCGACAGATAATTAGAGGCGCACGAGACGGCAACGTCACTCGTGACGTCGGCAGGTCGCTGCCGCCCGCGCCTCGAACTATCTCGTTTCGTTTCGCCCCCCTCCTCCCTCGCCTGCCGCTCCCCAGCCACATCTCTCGAGCGCGCTCGTGGCGGCCGCCAACGCCCCCCCCCCCCTCCCCCCGGGTGCCGTGCAGTGATCCGACGCGCGGGTCTTAGAGGCGAGGCGGACCCCGTCGCTCGGCGGCGCGGCCTAGGCTCGTGCCGCCTACCCGCCTCCGCCGAGCCTTGGTTAGGGGGGCTCGGATTTCCCGCGCTTGATTTGCAGCTGAGGAAGGGTCAAAAGGGGAACCGAAATTAGTTCTGCAGAGGCCGAGGATTTCCGTGCCCCTTGCGCGTACGCTCTGCTTGAATAAGTTGGAAATCCTCCAAGCTCCCGGCTCCTATGGCTTCCTCAGGTATGCGTCGACCCCCACTTTATAGGATTTATTGGAGATAATATCCTTTCTATGATTTTTTTTGTTCGGGTTTACCTGTGAATGTAATGATTTGGTATATACGTGATGCCAAAGTCGCTCAGAATGAATCGTGTTATGGTGCAATTTTATTAGAATCCCTTTTCTGTTCACAGTTTGGCCTTGCTCGAATCAATGAATAAAGAAGTTTTGTTTTTAAGTACCAGGTACAGGTGGATTGTTGGTGCATCTTTATTTTTTGGGGGTAGAACCGTTTGTGGTGATTTGTCAATTGGATTTCTTAAGTTTTTCCCCAAATTGAATATGTGGTGGGTCAAATTGTAGATCACACATGAAAAAAAAAATCCAGCTGTTTGCAGGGGGGGGGGGGGTAGTTTTCTGTGCTCATTTAACTACTTGTTAGACACAAGGCCTACAGGCGTAAGAAAATCGCCTGACTCAAGTGCATAATGTCAATATAAAGTTTATTGTGTAGGATATCATTTGACGAGGTGATAGTATACTAACGCAGAGCTACTTTCGGTGCTACTACTTAAGGAAATAAAACTGCTATCAAAGTTCTTCAGATAGGATTGTGCTGTGCTAGGGCATAACAAAAGTTATTCTGCGAGATAACACCATATACACTTATGCAGTATAAAGGGGATGCACAATCTCATTGAACTTTCCTGGATAGCATAGTCATAAGGGGGAAAACAATTCTTTACTGCTTATCTTTCAATTGCATCTAAGGATTGATATTTTGCATCAAGAGTTAGTATGTCTGCAGAAAATTGTGTTTCTATGGCTTAATTACCATTCACTCTCACAGTCTCACACACTTATGTGATATGATAATGTCTTCTCATGCAGATATCTCCGTTGATATTCAGCCCGACTTCAACTCATTTGATAATTTTCTAAGCATGCGATACATTGCAACAGATAGACCCTGGCTGAGTAAGTATAACATCAAGCTGTTACTTGGATAGTGCTACAGAGAGATTATTTAGTGCTACAGAGAGATTATCTGGTTTATCGTTTTGTATCTAATTCCTTAACAGAGTTGTATGGAATAAGAATTCAGCCTGTGCCGCCATTCAGAAGTTTGAGCTGCAAACCTGATCCAGCACTCATTCATCATTGCCTACCTGATGAGCTACTTCTCGAGGTGATGGTTATATTAAGTTATGAATTAAGGAACATTTATTTTCATTCTTAACACATAAACAGAAAAAAGTTTTGTTGGATTGTTATCCATTTATGTCATCTCATGTGTGTTTCCTGCTAAGTATCTGTGGATATATCATCATCAATTCATCATCATCATATTATGGGATCATCATGAATTGATTGACCCATAACATATTTCTTGCTTGGAAAAAAATCATTTTATACTCCACGGAAGCATCATGAACTAACCCCCTAAAGTATTGTTTGGTTTACTTAATCCCTGATGAGATTATAATACCAGCCCACATCACTGTTATTCCGGTTTTGCTAGATATTTTGATGACATGGAAGACTGTATGACCATTACATGTGGTTTCTCCTTTTCTCTCACCACTGATGCCTCTCAGCTACAAACTCAATTACTCATCCCAGTCATGTTATACTGTGACAGCACACTGCTGCTGTTCTGCTCTTTTAAGTATTCCTGTGAGCCCATGACTTACACCTTATGCAAGTACCAACACATGCATATTGCAAGCCGTGACATGGTGTAATATGCACGCCACCAAGGAGGCCAACAATTGTTTCTGGCACATGTGCATGCCCCATGATAATTGATAATGTTCAAGTGCTGACCTTAGCTAAGAGAGGGAGAGGAACCTTCCACATCATCATCACCGCCATAAGCCATTGTTATCATGCAAGGGGGCTGAAGTAAACCTAACAGTACTTCAGTTAACACTGCCTAGCTAAATTGGCATAGGGGTGCTATGAACCCTTATTATAATCTAAAGGAGGTGAAGTAAACCTAACAGTACATTAGTTTGCTAAATGGACTCAATCAAAACATCGGTAGAGTAGAGTGGTTTTTTTTTTTTACTTCTTACTAAGTAGATAAGTGTCACCCATGTGCCTCATCCTATCATGACTTCAGCATTAAAAGAATCTGGTGATTTATGCAATATTGCTTTGCTCAACTGTCTAACGGGTATTTTTTGAAACAGATTTTCACAAGAATGAACCCATATACTTTAGGGAGGGCTGCATGTGTTTGCCGCAAATGGAAATACACTGCACGTAATCCAACTTTGTGGCGTGCTGCATGCTTGAAAACCTGGCAGGTTAGTGTACTCATATTTTGTTTTTCAGTTTTCATGTTCTTGCATTTTTCTCAAGCATCCAATTATATCATGAAGAGGAGTGGAATGGAGGCAAACTACGTGATGGTCCGGTCATTGTATGATTCTTCTTGGAGGAGAATGTGGCTGCAGAGACCAAGAATCCGAAACGATGGTAAATATTAAGAAGCCTGATATCATATAGTGTGGTGCATTATCAAAAAGATATTTCTCCAATCAAATAAGAGGATTTTATATGTTCTGTTTTTTTTAACATTGCCAACTGCTGACTGATTTGTAATTTCATCGATGAAATTATCAGCATGAAATTATTGATGTTTGTCTGAATGTATCAGTGACATAAATAAAAAATCCCATATAGAGGGCTAAGACTAAGACGATAGAACTATGACTTGACATTCTTATCCAGTGTGCCCAATTTAGTTTGCACGCTGCAGTCCGGTACACTGGATGCTACATACAATATAGATCTTTTGAAGTCTTAGTTTAGGTTCAAAACTCATCCATGCAATTCATGGTGATTGGTCTTCTCTGGATATTATTTTTATCTTTGGAGACCACCTGAAAGTTCCCTGCTTTTCTCTGTTTCTATTGCTCTCTAGTTGGTAGAGCTTTCAGTATTGTTGGTGTATTATATTTGCACTGACTTTGATACTTGTTACTTCGTCAGGTCTCTATGTGAGCAGGAACACATATATTCATACAGGAGTTACAGAGTGGCAATTCAAGAAAACTGTCAATGTGGTATGATGGCACTGTTTATTTTATAGAGCTCTGTGACTCTCGTTTACAAACACTGATCCTTTTGGCCATATCTGATATGTTTTTCTTATTAATTTCATGTTCTATGTTGTCAGTACTAATGATAATACATCCCTTTCATGTTCAGGTTTGCTACTACCGTTACCTGAGGTTTTTCCCTAGCGGGAAGTTCCTCTATAAGGTCCTTGTCACATCTCATGTTGTCATTTGTCAGCTCTCAACTGCATGATTTTCACTTGTTACGCCTTTTTTGTTCTGTGTCTTTGAATTGCAGATTTCCCCAGATAAAGTTAAAGATGCCGTCAAGTCCATGCATTTCCGGGCATCAAAGGCTGATTGTGTATTTAAAGGTGACTACATACTGACAGAGGATGGCCAGGTGAAAAGTTAAGACTTGGTTTGCTTTCTTTGGCTGTCCACCACATTCTTCCTAACATGAGTTATTCTTGCATGCAGATAGAAATGGCACTCCTATATCCGGGGCATCGGTACACACTTGTTAGGATGTGCCTTAGGTATTTTCTATGATATTGTTGCACAGGTTTTGATGATTGTTGCTACTTCTAGCCTCTAAAATATGTGGCAAACATTCTGCAGGCTTAGAGGCACCACAGTTGGTGCAAATAACAGGTTGGATGTGCTAAAGATTCTAACCACTGGAGTGAATGCAACTGAACTGAAAAACTGGACAGGCAGCATACTTGAACTTGTTGAAGGCTGGGAGGAGGATGAGACGCATGACCCAGATGTGCCTGCTGTTTCACACAGCAGGGGTTTGTCTCCCTTTGTGTTTGTTCCATTTGAGGAGGTACACAATTTTAATCTATATGGCTAAGTGCATGTTGTACTAGTTCTCTGTGATCAGGCTGCCATTTGAGGGGGGTTAATTGCAGCTTGTAGTTCGATTTCTTGTACCAAACATAGTATGATTGATTAAGTGTCTAAAATTTTCAGGCTGATACTTCGGTACTAAACCTCCCAGTGGAGAAGATGGACTACTATGTCCCTGGTTGAGCTCCTCATGACGCAGATGAAGAATGGAGATGATTGATGACCGTCTTGCAGAATGCAGATTATGCCGACGAGTCGACGATGGACATGATCAATGATTTCATTCTCTTGCTGAATTCTTGCGAAAGCAATATGTAAATATGCCGTGTTGTTTTATTTCCTCTATTTGGTTGCTTGCATGCAGTTGTATGAATAATCATACATTATGTTTGTTGATGTTTGAGAACAGGCTAGGCAGAAATAAGTTATCTGTTAGTGCTTGAAAACGGGGTGGGGGGAAATAAGCTCTTGTTAAAACGAGTGGAACCACCCTTCTGAAGTATTGTCTGTACTATAGAGGCAAGCAGTCAAATTGTTGTATACTCCTGAACCTGAATATGTATTTTCTGGTTGTACAGTTAAACATTTGTATTTTTGTTGTGCTAATTTGTCCCCAATAGCTGGAAATCGTAGCCATGCGGTTGAATTTGGATACATAAACACTGATGCTTTCATTTGTGTAGGCACAAGAAAGGAAGTTACACCCGCTGTTTCCCACAAGTTGCATGTATTTGAAGCATCTGTTCTCGAAATCAAATGGATCTAAAATATAGCACATGGAGACATGCGAGTATCCTCTGACATGAAGGACACTTCGATCAGCTGGATATCTGCTTATTTAGTAGGAACTGCTTATTGAGTGGAGTACGCGTTGCTTCTACAATCTACCATTCTACATGCTGCTGGGTTTGGATCCTTTGGGATGTGGGTCTTGATCCTTGTAAACAAGCTCTTCCAACGACGGATTACGAGGCAGGTACGTGTCCTGCAGACCAGAAAACCGTATCAGTATTTCAGCAGAAAATCAATAATATAGCATTAGCATGATTACATTTGCTAAATTAGATTGGTAAGAAGACAGTGCAATAGAAGAAAAATTTTAGAGCTGAGTTAGAAGACAGTGCACGCTAAGCTTGCCTTTCACTGCAGGTAATTCAAGCACCTAATTCTAGCTATCAATTCCCATATCGTCTTCCTCGAAGTATCAGGGGAGCAATAGAAGCGAGAAGCAGCTAGCGGAGGGGAGCAGAGGAGAAGAGGGGGTCTGATCACGCACGGAGATGTAGGAGCAGGTGGGGACGACGCGCATGCCGCGGCCACGCGCGTGGGCGAAGGCGGCGTCGCAGAGGCGCGCCGCGAGCCCCTGCCCTCGCTTGCTCCGCGGCACGTACGTGTGGACCATGTCCATCACCGCCGGCGACGGGAGGCGGTACTGGAGGAAGGCCTCGCCGTCGGGCGTCTCGAACCTCCCCGCGTCCTCCCTCCACACGATGCGCTCCGCCTCCGGTGCTGCGCCCTCCATCCGCACCCCCGCGCCGCCTTCCTTCGCCGCTGGTTCTGCTCGTCGTCGCGGTCGCCGCAGATGACGATGACCGAGGCGGTGGGGAATCTTTGGTGAGAGGTAAGGTGAAAGCATGCAGCTGGTGGGCTTGGCCCAACTAAACCTCGATGACCCAGAAAGGGTAGGCCCGTAAGCACTGGAGATTGCAATCCATATAGAAACACTGTAAAGAAAAAAAAAAAAGACTCCCTCCCCTTTAAAAAAAGACTCAATCTCTTTGAACAAAGGAGAAAGGGATGCCAATCTTTAACGGGACACCAAATTGCAGAGCTAGGGCGAGGAATCTTTAGCAAAGCAAGAAGGGCGGTAGAGACTTCCATGCTTTGGCTGTGTGAAGCAAAGCACCCAGCCAGCCAAGCGGTGGCACCAACAAGCGAGGAGCCATGCACGTTTCAGAGGAAGCAAGGTGAATGCTGCACCGGTGCCTGGCCACAGCCCACAGCTACCCAACTCTCCTGCCGTACGTCTTCCACCTCTCGAATCCCAGCGGTGTGTTTCAGGCTTCTCCCGTTTGATGCGCGCGAGGACAGAAAAACGGTGATGGGTTAGGGTCTTAGGGATTCTTCGTTCTTAAAACAGGTGCGTGCTCCTCTTCTATACATTTGCCTAAGTTTGCTCCCATAATATGATACATACTGCTAGGCGGTAGCTTAGTGTACCGCTGCTCGCTTACAATGAGTCAATAACAATGTTTAGGTGCAAAAGCTTGGTACTTTTTACTCACAGTCTGTTGGTTTCTACTCTACGGGCGCAGGAGCTGGCGACAGGTCTTGATCCAACCGGCGGATTCATGGGTTAGTTAGGACGGCGTTCGTGCGCACCTTTCTTATTTCTTGGTCCCCGACGACAGAGCCAGATAGGAATCTCATCATGGATAAAAGGGTACGGTACTACTGTAATTAATTTCACTATTCAAGCATTGGAAAGTGCTTTCAATCCAAACAAGTTTTCAGACACCACACACCAGCGCACTCTACTTGCTATCTACTCCAGTTTATACACACGCCAACATCCACTGATCCATACCATACACCTTACGTCCTTCACCAGAGCATGCATTCGTACTCGATAACTGAAGCTGCAACGAATTAATTATGCTGCCTCACTTTGCTTCCTGCTTACTCCACTGCAGTTTATCTATACAAACAGCATTGATGGTGCTATAAAGGATATATTTACAGAAATTCAGCGTCGCAGAGACAGAAAGGTCATCTATTTTGATGGTTGGGATGGCTTTGGGGCGGCACCGGTCCTCAGATACATGGCACAAGAACTTCGGTCAATCCAAGCTAAGGAAACTCCTCCAGAATTATATTTTGACACAACAATCTACATAGATTGCTCAGCGTGGGAGAATAGAAGGGAGATGCAGAGGAAAATCGCAGAGGAGCTCAAGCTTGACCCGGAAACAATGGCCATGTTTAACAAGCAGGATGAGGAGGATGACTTCAGTTGTGTGGACCATGGCTCCAGGGATGTGATACCAGGTGTTTCGCGAGTGATTGCCCAAACCCTGGTGAACAAAAAATTTATGATGATTTTCCTTAATGGAAGTGATGAAGAGATTGATGTAAATGGATTTGGTATTACTCCTACGTATTGGGACCATGTAATTCTATGGACGTTCAAAAGACGGACTTTGACCATACATGCACATGCTAGACCTGATGAGATATCAAGTAAGCTACGGTACACTCAACTTTTTCTTAGTTGCTTGTGGTCGACCCCAAAAATAAAAGGAAGTTCGGCGTTCCGGGAGCTGCTGTGTGCCGAGGCCGCTAACATAGTTGCTCGCCACTTATGGATGCGGAGCATCGACCTAACAATGGTAACAGAGTGCTTCATGTGCGAGCTATTCTTGCAATGTAGTTTTCATAGTGCCACTGAATTTGGCTGGGTGGATCATGCATTAAACTACTGGACATGCGATGGGATCATTAAAGGGGATGGAGCAAGGAAGATTATTAGTGATACATTGCATCAGGAAATACATTGGGATGGTGATGCTTCTTTGCTTGAGGAAGTGTTTGCAGAACTCGTGGAAGATCCGGAGGCTCCATTTTTGGTAATCAATGAAGATAGTTCGTTCTTTAAAAAGAGGCCGTATTGTCGTTGGATTTGTGTCACGTCAAAGAATCTACCGACGATACAAGAGAATACAAAAGAAATATTGGAAAGGGCATCGTCTATGTTCGTAGCCCTTGAAAAGTCTGATAACCTGCAAAGCTTACCAAATGGACTTCTTACACAATGCAGCAACCTTTGCGTACTAAATCTCTACTATTGTGCCTTCAGTTTTATATCACCTCCTTTCCTCCAGTGCCAAGGATTGAGATTTCTCGGGTTGGATCACTGCACACATGACAACAATGATGAAGGTGACAACCATACAATCTGGGCATGTCTAAAAAGCCTACAGGTGCTTGACCTGCGTTACACTGAGTGGGATGACATCTTATCTGAAGAAAAGATGAATATCATGGCCAACCTCAGGGAACTGAATATCGAGGCATTCATGTGTTGGCAACTAACAAGTAGATTACATGGCAGGCTACGTTACCTCCAAAAGCTTCGTATAATCAAACCTACTCATCATATGGTAAATACAACATTAAAAGATTGGCACAACTCATTTGTGGACAAAATAGATCTAGAAATACTTGATTTGTCAGGCAACAGAGACATGAAAAATCTACCAGGGAGCTTATCAATGGCAAAGAACCTCCAAATGCTTATCCTTGATGGTTGTGATGAGCTAGAAAATGTTGCTGTGCCGAACGGGCTTCCCTCTTCACTAAGGTCGTTTAGCTTTGATGGATATGGACCAGCAACCCATTGGGAATCATCTTTTAAGGTACCTTTAGAATTTACTAAGCCGATGCAGCCACCTGATGCAGATAAAAGGGATGCCAAAACCTCCAAGATATCTCTACAAGGCTGCACGCAGTTGGAGAATTTGTTTGTACGCGGTCTACCGAACCTTGTGGAGTTGGACCTCTCAGGTTGTGCAATCAAGATACTTGACCTTACAACTATGGTGGTAAATGTTCCAGCTCTCAAGAGGCTCTTACTGCTGGGTTGTGAGAAACTCCGTGCAATATTATGGGGATCAAGTGATTCATTAAAAAATCTAGAGTTGTTGTGCATAGACACGCGACCTAAGAGAACATTTGGATTTACTGAGCCATCTCTTGCCAAGCATACTCAGCCGTCTCTTGCCAAGCATAGACATTGCAGATTGCAACTGAATGCTCTTCTTGCAGATGCAAGGCTTGCTAGGTCCTTGCATCCTCTGGTGAACAACCAAAGTTATGATGATGTTTTCTTTAATATACACATCACCTCTTCATGTGAGTATGGTGCGGTTTTTCAATTCGATGCAAGTGGAAAGGAGATAAGTGAACCCGAGAATCAGCGGCACCATGTTCCAGTGAGCTGTTACGGTGATGTAAGTATCGAGATTGGTAATGCCCCAATGCTTGTCTTCCCCCAGCCACCGACTCTATCAGATCATCATATCGAGATCAGTGATGGAAGCCACAACTCCTTGGATAGTGAACTGACAAGCGATCCCGCTGGGTGGATTGGTTTGGATGGATTGGTGGCATTTTGCACCAAATCCATGCACGTGCATGATGTTTCAACCAGTGTCATTATGCCATCAAGGTGGACCTCATGTCGCCTAAATTGGTGTCGAGTGGAAAGGTGCCCCAACTTGGACACAGTCTTCTCTAGGACACGGGATGACCATAATCAGCTAGAGGTCATATGGGCATCAGATCTCCGCATTGCCCGGTGCATTTGGAGCAAAGGTTTCGACCGTCGTCCGTCCTTTGGAAATCTACTGCACCTGCGCCTGCGGTCCTGTCCAAGGCTCCAGTTCATTCTGCCGGTGTGGGTCGCCTCCTTCCCCAGCCTGAAGACTCTCCACATCATCCACTGCGGCGACCTCACGCACGTCTTCGTGCTGGACGAGAACTACCCGGAGAAGATACTCCTCCACGGCGTGCCGTTCCCGAAACTGACCACCATCCACCTCCACGACCTGTCGAAGCTGCAACAGATTTGCGAGGTCAAGATGCTCGCGCCGGCCCTCGAGACCATCAAAATCAGGGGATGCTTTGGCCTACGAAGGCTGCCGGCATTGCAGGGCCGCGAGCCAGGCATGAAGAGGCCCACCGTCGAGATGGAGAAGGACGTGTGGGACGCGCTGGAGTGGGACGGGCTGCCCGCCGGCCACCACCCGGACCTCTTTGAGCCACCGGTGCACTCTCGCTACTACAGGCGGAGTCGCCTCCTCAGGGGCACCGTCCTCAGGTACGTACTTGCATATATTCTCCGTTTGTTGATTGCAGAAACATCCATGTCATTTAGCTCTGCTACTCAGTCACCACTTACAATTCTGCCT
Organism: Digitaria exilis; assembly: GCA_015342445.1. Lineage (NCBI taxonomy): Eukaryota > Viridiplantae > Streptophyta > Magnoliopsida > Poales > Poaceae > Digitaria > Digitaria exilis. Next base: position 111,007 of record JACEFO010001734.1, read on the forward strand.
CTCGCATTGCCTAGGTGAACTATATATGATGGAGCCGTGCATCTGTTGCTGGTATGCGAGATCAGTGGCTCGTTCGCCCGCGACGGATGTTGGTTTTGTTTCTTTCATGACGTGTGCCACTGACTCCGGTTTGGATACTGCTTTAGTTGCTACATGTCTTTTGTTGAGTTTGTTGTATGAAGTAAGGGCCTCAGGTTGGCTCTTGTCTTGACCGTGCTGATGGCCGAGTTGGCCTAGCGGTTGCCGTGTGCTTTGGAATGAAAAATGTGGCCTGGTTTTCGGGACGAGATCGTCTACCATCGCGCCCGCTGATGGTTCTCTGCAGTCATCGAATCCCACCCGCCCACTGCGAACCGACGGCGATCAGTGCAGGTACCAGGTCCTTTCCTCCACGTATTGGGCTTCAGCCCAACACAGCACGGCCCAAGTTGTCGTCGTCCTGGTCGTCACCGGCGCCGCCGCGATGGCCGAGGCTCTGCAGACTACGGCAGCCCGCCGGTGAGGCTGTTGTAACAGAACAGGTTCACTAGCTCCTTGAAGTCGCCGAACTCTGGTGGCACGCCGCCGGAGAAGTTGTTGAAGAAGACCTGCAGCGACACGAGCTGCTTGAGGGACCTGAGCTCGGAGAGCTTGTTCTGGGAGGCGTCGAGGAACTGCAGGTTGGTAAGGTTGCCGAACCCTGCGAGGGAATTGTTGTAGAGCTCAAGCTGGATGAGGTTGGTGAGCCTGGTGATCTCCGGCGGTTTCTCGCTAGCGAGGTTGTTGTCAGAGATCTGGCTGTCCACGGAGAAGCTCCTCCATTCTCCGCGATAGCACGCTGCGGGAGCCGGCGGAGGATGGCCGCCAACGCGTCGTCCTTAGCGGCGGCGCCGTCTTCACTTCCTGGGAGAAGTAGAGCACGAGCGTAGAGCACCGTCGGAGATCGTCGTGGGCTGTGTCGGCCTGTTGGGCCTACTGTAATTCAGCCTGGGAGATTAACAGCCGCACGATGCAAGCCAACGGACGTGATGCCCCTGACGGTAGGCTGCCATCAGCGGGCGTGATGGTAGAGGATCTCGTTCCTGGTTTTCTGCCTGCGCGCGTGTTGCGCTCCGGCGGTCTGACCCAGGTAGCATGTGTGGCTTGCGATTGGATCTGAAGCGATGAAGCGGCAGCTGGGTCTGGGTGTGCCTGCCCACCTGCTGCACGCGTCTGTGTGTTTGATTTGTGTGTCTTGATGAGCGCCTGCTGCGCCGTTTCACACAGGATGCGCAGCCAATAAGCAGCGGTTGCACGTGTGTGCTTTGTCGTAGCTGCCCTGTGTTTTTTTGCTATGTAATTGTTGAAGAACCAAGAAAAGGCTGGTTTGTGTGCCTGATGCTGGCTACCGTGTGATTTCTGAACCATTTATTAATCTTCAATGTAATGATGTTTGTGGTGTTTGAATTGTTCGTACGAGTATCGGCTGGGAGATGTCGCAGAGGCGCGCCGCGAGCCCCTGCCCGCGCTTGCTCCGCGGCAAATACGTGTGCACAACTGCACCATGTCCATCACCGCCGGCGACGGGAGCCGGTACTGGAGGAAGGCCTCGCCGTCGGGCGTCTCGAACCTCCCCGCGTCCTCCCTCCACACGATGCCCTCCGTCTCCAGCGGAGGGGCCTCCACCTTCCGCTCGCCCGCGCCGCCTTTCTTCGCCATTGCCCCGCTGGACGCTGGTTCTGCTCCTCTTTCCTCCCCTCGTCGCGGTAGGTGAGGACGTGAGGTAGGTGAAAGCAGGGCAACTGGTGGGCTTGGCCCAACTAAGCCTCGATAGCCCAGAACTGTAGGCCTGAAAGCACAAGTTGTATTTTCCTTGTCTCTCTGAATTAACAATTCGTGAGCTGCTCATGTCTCTCTTTTTATTCTGTCATTCTACTTGATGGCTGCATGAATATACTATTGAATTATAGTCAAACTATGAGCTGGCAACTTAATCAGGGCAAATTTCAGGGAAGACTTTGCATCATGATTCGTTCTAATTACAGTGGATATGAGTAGAATACTATAATGTTTTTCCATGCTTGCCGGTAATCAATAAGGTTACTATTGATGGAGGGGCAGATTACTTTTCTGAATGTGTGGGCTATACTGGAGTAGTCTCTGCTGCCCTTCCATCGTGTTCTGCTGTAATTTCCCCTCTCACCCTTTTCTTTCCTTTTTTTCGGCTTGTCCGTCGCCGGCCATCAGCTTGACTTAGCTAAATCCACCAGAAAACGGCCATGGAATTAATCGAAAGCGCAGTATTGCGTTGCGGAAGCAAGTGATTATTGCTAGCATGGGTATTTTAATTGACACCGATTTTTTTTATATGTCCGCTGGGAAGCAGCAAGAGGATATTACTCGGAAGATTCGATTGGTTAGCAGCCGGGCAGCCGGCTAGAGTATTTAAGCAGCAAGCAGCCAAGCACTAGCGTTTCTCAACGACGTTGACTTTGCTTCTTCCGAAACAGTAGAGAGGAGAACTAGAGAAGTAGAGACCAGAGAGAGGGGAGGAGCGCATCGCCGGCGATGGAGGTGCTCGGCCCGTCGCCGCTGCCCAGCCCCTACCCGCGCCTCCGCTGCGGCGGCCGCCGGGGGCAGCACCACGGCGAGGCGTGCGTCCACGTGGCGGTGGGGAGGTCGCCGGAGAAGACGCTCGGGCTGCTGCGCTGGGCCCTGCGCCGCTTCGGGAACGCCCGCATCGTCCTCCTCCACGTCCACCAGCCGTCGCCGCTCATCCCAACCCTCTGTGAGTGTACTCTCCACGGCTCGCATTCGCATCCTCTACTGCGTTTCGTTCAAGAGTTCATCATCAGGCCAATCATTTGTTTGTTTCATTCGTTCGTTCGTTGAACATGACCCAATTCAAATGAAATCCCATCAAATTAGTGAGCTGAATTTTTTTAAATTCAGTAGGAAAGATCCCGGCGGCCCAAGCCACTGAGGAGCTGGTGCTCTCCCACCGCAAGTCAGAGAAGGAAGAGATGGACAAGGTCCTCCTCACCTACCTCGCCTTCTGCCGCAGGGCCCAGGTGCAGGCAACGCTTCTTCTCACGGATAACGACCAAATCCACGACGGCATCCTCAACTTGGTCAACCATTACAAGGTCACCAGGCTTGTGATGGGTTCCACACCCGATAGGTATATGCTTCTGAAAGCTACTCCGTAATCCGTATCCGTAGCATATGCTATGCTCTACTATTATTTGTCTGAAAAAGCATTCTGGTGCCCTGAGTGCGTGTGCAGTTGCTTCAAGTTAAAATATGACAAACAGTCTTTAACGGCTAGCAATGCTCCTGCATTTTGCCAAATCTGGTTCGTATGGAGAGGAAGGCACATCTGGACCAAAGAAGCGAGTGCAGCCACAGACAACAACACCCTAGTTCACTGCCAAGATGGCATCATGACAGCAAAAAGAATTAGATTCAGCTCATATTCTAACAACACCGAGACAATACTTGATGATGAAGGCTGTGTCACGGGCAAGGCATTAATGGCAGTTGATCTTAATCAAGGCATCGTTTCAGATTATGATGATTATGAAGCTCTTGGGCCACATGAAGCCAACCATTTCTATGGTATGAACATGGCAAAATGGCAAGATACAGAATCAGCACTCAACTCAACCTTCTTGTCTGATTCTTCTGCGCATATGCACACATTGCCTTTATATTCTAAGGTGGTCCTCTTCTTCATTTATATATGCATCTGTACTTTCATGCTTGCGACGTGTAAAATATAATATGGATATTTTTTCTTAGGAAGTACTGGACATAAATCTCAAACAGGTAATGATAGAAGCTGATGGATCAAGAAAGGAAGCTTTTGTTGAGCTGCGGAAGCGCAAAGAAACAGAGTCAAAAGTAGCAAGTGCTTTTGCCAGGGTATGCAATATCTAAGATATCATGTAGCATTTACTTTGGTATCCTTTTACTGTAGGACTGTGAGTCCGTGACTGTGACAATAATGTGAGCCTCTATTGCAGGTGTTCATTTGCTTAACCAGCTTCTTATCTCTGTGCAGGTGAAAGATTATGATTCTGCTAAAAAACATGAAATAAAAATGAGGGAGGAACTTGAAATTTTATTGGTAGCCACAAGAAAGCAGCATGAAGATCTTATAAAAAATAAAGAGGGAGCTGTAGCAGGACTGGAATCTTCTATGAGAAGATTAGCCATCCTAGATGCAAGTGCCGCAAAGATAAAGCTTAGGGTGGATGAAGCTTCAGCAGAGCTTGAAGTGATCCAATCTACCATAGAAAGTCTCAGGCAATGGCCCAATCAGCGAGCCAAACCAGCCAGCCGAACAGGCCTTATGGAGGTGGCTGGAAGGCTAGCGGAGTTGGAGCTGAGGTGTAGTGAAACCAGTAGCCAAGATCACCCGGAGCTAACTCCTGGGACCGTACGAGATCAAGAACAGCTATACTTTATGAGGGAGAGACAAGCACCCTCCTGTTTCCTATGCCCTATTCTGCAGGCAAGCACCAATCAAGGTTATTGGACTGGATGTGATGAGTAACGTGGAACTTAGTATGTTTCTTCCTTTTTTTGCTGCAGGAGATAATGCATGATCCTCAGGTGTGCGCTGATGGCATAACGTATGAAGGGCGGGCGATTCGTGAGTGGCTGGAGACTGGGAAGGGGACGTCGCCGGTGAGCAGCCTGAAACTGGAGCATTATAATCTCACACCCAACCATGCCCTTCGCTTTGCTATCCAGGATTGGCTTCGTCACTCACTCCCAATGAAGCTCTAGCTTTGCGTCTGTTTTGCGTTTTCCGATCTGTATAGATTCACTTGTAAAAAAGAATAACATATATAGAGCATCTCGTAGCACGTAGTAGTGTGTATGAATAATTTGAGTAGTTGGTTTAAGGCTTTTCTGCGCGAATTGACCAAGAGCTTAGTACTCGACAGAATGTATCAGTATGTTTGTGTGCTCGGCATTGCAGCTGCAGGATCACATTGATAGCATACTTTTGACCATATATTTAGGCCTGGAACATGCACTCAGCACTAGCAAGGCAGTAACTTATCTCAGGTGCACACCTTTCCATTACTAATCTCAGAATTCGCTTGTGACACAACACTTAGTGCGACCACGCTGACCAATTCTTTATTTTGCTCCAGTAAGGAGACGAATTGTGCTTTCATGTCTGAACGAGGCAGAATCCTTGCATGCATTTCTTTTGAATCCACAATTCCTGTGAGCTGCAATGTTTACTCGTTCTGATTCTGTTTCTGGTTCCAAGAAAAAAAAAACATTACTGATACTCTCTTCTCATTTTCGTTCCATACTTAAGCGAACAACTACATGTTCATCGCTCTTTTCATGATCCGTCGGAAGCAGAAATACCAATGGAACAACCTAACGGTCGAGTCCAGATTCGCTGCAAAAGATCATATATGAACTAAAACAAAAAACGGTCCAGTCCAGATTCGGTGCAAAAGACGAGATGAAAACAAAAATTACAAATAAAAAAGGTCCCGCCGGGATTCGAACCCAGGTCGCCAGATTCAAAGTCTGGAGTGCTAACCACTACACTACGGAACCAATTGATGTTGATTTTCAATCATTAAACTTATTTAAAGCATAGTATCGGAGCACTGTACACACTTCTTCATCCTCAAAGACTCAAATGGGAGCAGCGTCACATTCAATCTGCAAGTCTGAATCATTGGACATCTAGAATCGTCACAAGTTGCAGCATCAACTCAACAGAAAAACGAACTGAAGCAGCACCTCAATATATAGATACTGTCGCTGTAGTAAAGCTAGCATGTTAATGCTCAGGAGTCAGGACACAATATTCCATCTCACAGCCCACAATCGTGCCAAACAAATATTCCGCGCTAGTAAAAACATGGAGGAGGAAAAATGAAACCTGGTGGTTAACTAGTTATCGGCTGATAAAAGAATAGCCCCTGAGAAGCACAAAATTGGCGATTGTCACAATGCAAGTACATACTTATTACCTAACCCATAAAACATATGCGAAGAGTATGCACATGCACAATAACTTCCTGACGAAAGAGGAACGATACATATTATCTATTTTACAGTTTCTTGTTTTGGAGGGATTTCAGCAAATTTTCACTCACTTGAGCATCGTTAGACTGGCTGGCGGCCTCAGCTCTTTTCATTGCGATTTCTCTTTGCATTTGTATTTGCTCTTGCATAACTTTTTTCATCTCCTTCATTTGTTTTTCTTCTTTCTCCAACTGCATATCTGTGATGATCTTAGCATTCTTGTCAATTGGTTTGAAATATTCATCTATGGCAGTTTCCTGAAAATTATGATGGAAAACAAGTTGGCAAATCATTACAATTGGATATGCATAACACAGGAAGCATTCGTCTTATTGCCATGTGCTATCAATCACATGAAATTGCATCAGAAATCTGAACTTGGACTTTTAGTATATATATTCAAAATGTTTCACATCAATCAAGCATGTACAATTGCATTGTTTTCCACATGCCAATCTTTGTCCAATTGTCTCTCACTGCTGTCGACACAGGAATTCATTCAGGTTGTACATTTGTTCAGAAACCAAGGCTCCGTTTGGCAGATTGGAATGTTTCTGATTCTAGCTAGAGACGCTAGAATCACTTCCAAGCGGGAAGCACCTGAAAAACGGCCTCGGGGTGGAAGTGATCCAGTTTCTTTACCTCCTCCCATCTACTTTAGTAATCATTTTTCAAAAAATTCTTTTTACGTGAGTTAAAAATGGTTTGCATTAGAGTCTTCACTCACGAGAAGTTGCAAACTTTTTTACGGAACCTATCTATTTTTATTTATTCTTATGTAAAAATGTTTTTATAATCCGAATCTATCCAATTAGCCAAACGGTTTCTATAAAGTGATTCTGATTCATTGGAGAAATGTTTCCAGAAAGAATCTAGATCCGAAACATTTGAACAAGAATACCAAACACACCCTAAGTTATTGCAAAATGCAGTATAAATTTCCAAGGCAAGTTGAATAAAACTTTTAAGTGTAAACTTACAGCTTCTTCAAGATGCTGATTGAGAGCTTGCATCTGCTGAACCACTTGGCGAACCTCTGACAAGATTGCTTTTTCCGGCTGTTTCCGCAGCTCTTCCTTCCTAGCTTGGGCCTGAATGAATGATAGTGAATTCAATGAGATTAAACAAACTGACAGATGAGGACTGACATTTGTAATTTTTGACACACAGTTAACTCTTTTCTCCCTTACCCCTCTCGTAACAGCTATATCTCCTACCCATATCTAATTATATGTTCTTGGTACATGAAGGATACTAGCTAACATTCTAAAGCATAGTACCATATATTTCTAATGCCACTGGTATTAATAGATTCAATAACTCACAGCTTTGCCCACTCAATATTTATGTTGCTAAAATGCCAACATAATTAATAGTAACAGAATGAACAATCCAAGAACTTCAGACCAACGCAATCTGCAAGATACTCCAGTGCAAAACGGCGACCAAATAGAAAACAACATGATTTTCCTATAATACTAAAACACGTCACAAAACAACAAATTGTTGGCAGTTAAAGGCCTGGGTCCTACCATATCATTAAACTACATTGGAGACTATTTTGTGGAACTTTGCATAAGAGGCTTTCTACTAACGATCAATATTCATGTAGGATAGACATGGAAATGACAAATCATTTCGGGATGGGCATGATATAACAATCAGTTGTCGTCATCATTAAAAACCTAAATAAAAGTTGAAATACATCAGGTACATCTTCAGATCAATAATGTTGACCAAAAATACATATTTTCGGCACCTGCTACTTTTCACACAAGTGAGTATGACCAACAAACCCCTAACGCCACGTAAAAGCAGGTTTTGTACTAAATGTTAGTAAGCACTGGACACAATATGCAAATCAGCTAAGCATTGCGAGTCACATTGAACAGGAAATGACAATTCCACTACGGAACCTCTATTCATTAACCTTATCCTATTTTCAACGAGAGGACAACTAGGAAGGACTTGTATCGTGTGGGCTTAAAAGGTGAAATCGGTTACAACTCTACCTGCAAATGTTTGTTCAAAGATGTAACAGGTAGCCAGCTAGGCACTACTACAATATCGAATGAGATTTCGTGGCGAAAGTACTTGCCATCTCGAGGCGCTTCTGCAGCTGCAGCCTGTAGGACCGGATCCTCCTCTCCTCGTAGCCGGACATCACCCGCACGATGAACCATGCCTTCCTCCCGAACTGCACCAGCTTGTCCATCCCTCCGTGAACGGGGGCACGCGCTCGCCGACGCACAGAGCGTAGGGTAGATCGGCCTTGCGCGCTACGAAGAAGAAGAAGGGCCTAGTGGATCAACGGACGGATGGGCTCAAATTAGACAAGCAGAGTACCACGCAGCGAACGAACGGCGACTAACTGAAGGGGAAAAAAAATCGGATTTTGAAGAACATACTCCGGGGACAATCCTCCCAGACACGAGTGGGCTACTTACGAGGAAATGGAGGAACTGATCCAAATCCGAATGGATCCCCACCCCACGCCGGTGCTGTCCAAGCAGAAGGCCGGGAAGAAGAGTGGAGGGGTGCCTCGACGAGAGAAGGGCTTCAGTGGAAAGACGCCCTGCCGGCGGTAAGGCCGCCGATGATGGCACTCGGATGGTGGCGGGCCTGGCGGCGCGGAGGAGTTGGGGAGACGGAGAGCCGGAGAACCCCAGCCTAGTCCGTTTCCGGTTTTACCCCTGGACCCGCCGCACGATGGCGAAGAAACGGAGGGGCTCTGATGTCCCACAAACAAAACCGTTGGGCGACCTGGTTCACCTGGTTCTTGTCCGGTCCGAGCGAATGGACCGTCTCCTCCTCCGTCTGAAACTCTGAATGAAAAAAAAATGCAACTAGATGGTATTTCATTAAAAAGAAAAGCAACTTCGAAGGCAAACCTTAGTGAGACAACACGGAAGCGATTGAAAAGAATCGAACCCAGACTGGCTGCGTTCTTCAGCCCTCGCCATCTGAATAAATGGAAGCGAATGGCGCTGCCACGGAGACTAGGATTCTGATGGTACTTCTTTCTCGATAAAAAACGGTCAAAGTGTTCTTGACGATTGACCTGTGACCACCCGATCTCTCGTCGCATTGCTGCTCAGACGACGCAAAGAGCAAGTTTAGTAATTTCGCCAGCAGCCGGCTGCAACATGTATTGAGGTGGCGCATGCGCACTATGGACCCTACAACATTTAATGCTCTGCTGCCCCGTTCGACCAATCACTCTATCTGTTGTGCGTTCAACCAATGTTGTGCTGCGCTCGCGCGTTGCGCCAGCGAAGGGCAGGCGCGTCGCGAGACGTCGGCTCTCATCTCTCCTCTGTTCTCTCTCCACCACGTTGGATTCTGCTCGCTCTGAGCCCATTGCTAAACTTGCTCTAATGGGGACAGCAGCACAGTAGCACTCGATGATTTGGCTATGGCTGCCGCTACCGTGCACGCCCGTCCTTGCCGTTCTCGATAGCCGGATCGGATCGCTTGCGGTTGTGCACAGGAGGTACTATACATGACACGAGACGATGCGTGCGTGGATCGGCATACCCTTCATCAGCCTCCGGTACACGCGTTTTAGCTGCATCTGGAGTGGTGGTACAGTGCACCGCACGCGGAAAAGAGCCGAGGCCGTTCCAGTACGTACGCTACAGTGGTTGTACAGGGGAGAGCAGCACCCACGGCAAAAGGGGGATCGATGCCGGACACCACATGCAATGATGCGGTGCAAAAAGGCAGGCCGTGGACGTGGAGTGGGACTGGGAATCTCCTCCCGTGCAAGGAAATCAAAGTCAAAGCCGAGGCAGGTCAACTCGCCAACCCTACACGGTACACTGGCGAGAGCTAGCCGGTAGACTCGGCGTGCGTGCCGTGCTTGCGGCCGGAGCGATCGATCCGCAGGGGGTGTGGGCAGCGAGTCACGGCAGATGCGCCGGGGCACACAGCGACGCCGCGACGCGGCACCGCCGGCCTCGCCTCGTCAGCACGTCTTGTGATCTTCCCGATCCATGGGATGGGATCAGGAGCCCTTGCACAATGCCCAGTCAGCTGGGACTGCTGCGAGATCGATGAGTGGCTGCTGCTGTGCTGGAACTGAGGCTGCGACTGGGATCAGGAGCCCACGCGTCACGTGCCTGTCTGTCAGGCCGCGCCGCGAGAACCCGTCGGCGGGTGCGTGCGTATGTTCCCGCTTCGATCGGTCAATTGGGCGGGCGAGACGATGTGTAGTCTCGTAGAGCCGGGGAGCCCCATGCCGGGGCCGCGGGGCGCGGCGCCCATCCTCCTCCGGCCGGCGCGGCGCGTGCGCCCTGCTCTGCCCCTGCCCTGCGCGATCCCGATCCGAGCGCGTCCATGCGTGCTCTCTATATTACCGTACGTATTTTTTCCCTCTTCCTGCCCGGCGGATGGGACGGGCGGCGCGCGGTGCATGCACGCGTGGATGGACGGCGACGCGGGCGCACGTGGATGCGCACGCCGATGTGTGCGCGTGGTCCATGGCCCGGCCAAAATCTACCGTTAGATCTCGTTAACGGTTTGATCCCCCGTCTGTTTTCCGAAGTTTTCGGGCGCTCTATCTGCAACTCATCACAACTTCGCTGCATCACCCCTGTGCTAGTTTATATACTAGTAGTACACTCTTAATTTACTGTTTAATACAAGTCGCCTATAAAAAAGAAGAAGGAAAAATTGCTTTCTATGTGTCCAGCCCGGTCAGCTCGACGAAAATGAATTTTGCTATACATTGGAACCGTGGTCCCTCCATTCAGTTCTTTTCTTACTCCTCCGGCTTGGAGAAAAAAAAATAGCTTCAGAACTCGGGAGACACAGGAGAGATGCCGGCCGAAAGGCGAAGCGCACCGATCAGAGTTTCGTTTCCACGCCAACATCGTACTTGGTACACGCGGCGGGCCCTCACGTGCGGCCCATGTGGCCCTCGCTCGCCGCTCGGATCCCTCGCCCCTTGCCGCCGCCAGTCTCGCGAGCTGGCCTGGAATGGCTGATGGCTCCGCGGTCAACCCAACCGGATGAAATCATGGAAGTGGAAGGCCATCGTCCACAGTCCACCATCCCCATGCCCGTGTCACGCAGCGCAACGCGCGCCTGGAGGCACGCACCGAGGCAGGTGGTAGTTTCGGCGCTGTGGCAGCTGGTCTGGGCTCTACGCAATTCTTCAGCAGTTTGACGACCTGATGAAGGTGAGCTTCCAAATTCAACACAGGGAAAGAATGATCTGTGAGAGATCTGCTGCAAATCTCAAAGCTTTATTTTGGACGGATTGTTCCAAACACTCGGATTCAGCGAGGACCATACCACAAACTGCAAGAAACCAGAGGTTCAAAGTGCAATCAGTCAAGAAGCTAAAAAAAAAAAGTCCACAAGCGGTTATGCACTTATGCACGCCATATCATGGCAAAGCTTAAACAAATCACGCAATATAAAATGGGCTCCCCTCACTGGGCTACCGTTTGTACAAAGCGAGCTCATCCCAGCAAGCAACGAGCTTCAAATCCTCTTTCCCTCTCCCCCCTTCTTCCTCACCCGAGCGAACACCCAACCTTCAAAAACCTCCCGAGAGATTTCCCTCGTCGTCAGCCCGGTCGATCGGTGAGCCCTCGCGCGGAGCCATGGAGAAGTACGAGCTGCTCAAGGACATCGGCGCCGGCAACTTCGGCGTGGCGCGGCTCATGCGGAATAAGGAGACCAAGGAGCTCGTCGCCATGAAGTACATCCCGCGTGGCCAGAAGGTGCGGCACGGACGGGCGCTCTTGCTTATTCATCCCAGCTCCAGGCCTCTCTCTCTCTCTCTCTCGAGCTGCGTGCGATGTGGTGTCGTCTCGTGCAGAGAAGAGGTCGATTCATGGTGTTTCTGACGGATTAATTTGCGTTTTGCAGATTGACGAGAATGTGGCGAGGGAGATCATCAACCACAGGTCGCTGCGGCACCCCAACATCATCCGCTTCAAGGAGGTGGTGCTCACGCCGACGCATCTGGCGATCGTGATGGAGTACGCCGCCGGCGGCGAGCTCTTCGACCGGATCTGCACCGCCGGCAGGTTCAGCGAGGACGAGGTCAGCATCAGTTACTCTCCCTCGAATTAAAGGCGCCTGCCTGGCTGGCTGGCTGTGAAATCATCATGCCCGTTTCTTGTCCTTTGGGGGGTGTGGCTAAATGGTGGCTGTGATGTGCTGTCCTCTCGCAGGCGAGGTACTTCTTCCAGCAGCTGATTTGCGGCGTCAGCTACTGCCACTTCATGGTAAGAACGAAAGAAATACCGATGCTTTTAGTTTTAGCAAGCAGACATGTGGTGCCATTCGGTGCAAATGGAAGAAGCGACGCTCAGTGCGAAAATTTCTCGTGGATTTGCAGCAAATTTGCCACCGGGACCTGAAGCTGGAGAACACGCTGCTGGACGGAAGCCCGGCGCCTCGCCTCAAGATCTGCGACTTCGGTTACTCCAAGGTGCTGTGATTGGTTTCCTTCCAAAAAAAAAAGAAAGGAAAACCGACGAGCTTTCCGTCAAAAAGGCGCCATTTTTTCACCTTTGTTTTGCTCACCTGAAATTGCTTCTCCGCCTAAAATCTCTTTGTGTTTTCTCTCGCGTGATGCGTGGAACTCTGAAACTGCTTCAACAAGCAACAAAAACTCATTGGTTCTAGCGCTGATGCCTCTCTTCTCCGATGTGATCCTTTGGTTGCAGTCGTCGCTGCTGCACTCGAAGCCCAAGTCGACGGTCGGCACGCCGGCGTACATCGCCCCGGAGGTGCTCTCCCGCCGGGAATACGACGGCAAGGTCAGTCACAGTCTCTCTCCGTCGTGAGATCCCTCTCTCTCTCTCTCCCACTGTGACGTAGCAGAGGTGGGCCCGGCTCGCAGTGACGATACTGTCTCGCTTGTCGCGAGCCCGCGTGCACGTGCCGCCCCCTTGGAGTCCACGTAACGGGGGCCTCGATGCCACTTGCCACCCCTCCGTATGGTCGGTCCATGCGCACCCGGTCCATAGGTGCCAGCTGTATCATCAACTGGGCCCATCATGTCAGAAAGTACAAGTCTGTAGACTAGGTCCACACAAGATGCCACCGCTCCGTATGGTCGGTCCATGCGCACCCGGTCCATGGGTGCCAGCTGTGTCAGCAACTGGGCCCATCATGTCAGGAAGTACAAGTCTGTAGACTAGGTCCACACAAGATGCCACCGATCTCTGGGCTTCCTGGCTGATGAGTGATGATGAAGGATTTGGGATTTGTCCGAGATGGAGATTTGCTTGCCCGTGGTCGGGCAGACACAGCGCGTCCTGCCACCGAGCAGTGGGCCCGCTGAGGCCCATTCGTGTCTGCCCCCTGCCGGCCTGCCCAGTGCATCGTGATTCGTGACCTTCAGGTACGCGCATCACACCAGGCAGGCGTGCTGCTCTGGGCCCTGCCGGGCTCGGGCCGGACACGCTGTGCGATGGGCCCGGAGATCATGCTGACTCTCAATGTCACACTGTCACTTGATGCTGCTCTCCTGTAGTTTACTAGATTCCAAGCTATTGCGATGTGGTACTAGCACCCCAGTGCTATGAGTTGAAAAAAGAAAAATTATTCTGAAAAGCATAAAGAGATCATGCGAGAATATGTAGTATGTTTCTTCCAGTGTGATCTCGATTTGGACATTCACAGTCTCTTGTTTCTCCGGCGATCACATAACATGCTTGATCTGCTCGCTCCACCACTCCACATGCTTTCCCTGCACGTCATGCACAGCTGAAGGGGGAGAAGAAAGGTTTAGGTTCATCGGATTCAGACCGGTTTAGGGGTCAAGAATTTGTAGTCTGGACGCTCTGGCCGCTCCCGCTTGCTTTATTAAATTGTGGCCTAAAAGAAAAGTTAGATCAGCTGGAGAAAGCATGAGATTCTGTAGATATAGATATTGTTCGGCAGTGCTACTTGATTTGGCTGAGTCGTACTACTAGTGAAGGTTTTAGTAGTATGCAATTAATTTTGACTGTCGGATCTTTCTATACAAGTCCTTTTTGAACACTAGTATACGCCAATATAAGGCACCATAAAAGAGCTCTTTTAATATAGGAGCATGCAACGTCCAAAGGGTCTTTTGTTTTTCCATCATTAGGAATTTGAAAGGAGCAGGCAAGAAAATTAGGTAAATCCATGTTTGTGACAAGGTTGTTGGGATAACACACACCACTAAGGTGTTTCAAGTTGCCAAGACCATTAGGTTGAGCAGCTTGCGGTTTTTGCTTGATGAGCCCTCTTTTTAGGTTCAGTACACACTTTATGTCATTTTCCTACTTCCTAGCCATTTTGCCATCGTGGTTTTAGTGCTACTGACCATCTGATTGGTATTATGACAAGAGGGCTTCAAGCCCAATCGTTTTCAAGCAGTCATGTTAAGCTGAACCTCTCTTTGGCCTCTTGCGGTCCTTTGAAGCTATTTTCTACTCTCCTTTCTATATTTCTCATTGTCATTTACCACAAACCAGTGATTGCATTTTGTTCCATTGTTATCCAAGAAACATTATTATTCTGCTTGCACTTCTCCTTTCGAGCACTGAAAAATTAGTTTTATTTGCTTGTCAGAGATAAATAGTTCATGGATAGAATATCAACTGTATTATTTAATTGGTGTTCTAGAACCCCTTCAAGACTATGCTAAGACCAAAGTGGGATCGATCTGCCCCACTGTATGGTGCCATTTCTATGTCATAAAGTTCTGATCTTTTGGTTGCTTTTGCATTAAAAAATACTGTAGTGATCTTCTTTTGTTTTCTCCAAATCCACCTGATTTTTGTTAGGGTGAATTTGACTTCCCTGCCTGCAGCAGTTCTTGGAACAGATGCTTGAGAATACATTTTTTTAAAATCAGAATGATCACAGTTCCCTGCCTGATGCCGTCTTTCATCTGACGTCAGAATATAACCATCAGCCTAATAACAAACACTCATCTGGACATTTTACATACATGCTTTACAGCATTGGTTTTTTAACCTTTCTTTTTCTCTTAGCTGAGTTGATTTTAATTGAATTTTAACCCACTTTAAATTGATCTTTTATGAAATCTCATATATTTTAGAAGTTTGCTCAAATGTAACAGAAATAAAGTTTTGCCTGCTTCGAGACTCCTGAATCCTGTGTGCATCTGCCACAGTAGCATGTGTAGGTTCTACCAGCAATTGAAATTCAGTCTATGAACACTTCCAACCAATATCTAGAATTCCAGAACAGAGCCAAATCTTGCTAAAAAATTAACCATCATTTGAGTAGTGTTTTCACTGGAAGCCCTTGCTATAATATTATAGGAAGCCCTTCTGAAGCTTGTATTAACAACCATAACAGCATCTTAATATTTATTTACTTTACCTTAATATATTTGCATTTTTTTTACTGATGATTCAGACAGCGGATGTGTGGTCCTGTGGAGTGACCCTTTATGTGATGCTAGTCGGCGCTTATCCTTTTGAGGACCCCGACGACCCCAAGAATTTCAGAAAGACAATTGGGGTAAAAACTTTAAAACTTGCTCATTTTGCTATTCTAAACCCTTGAGTTCTTGTCTTTTTAATGGTATTCTTGGTACATTCTTTCTTTTCATAGAGGATCATGTCAATCCAATACAAAATCCCGGAGTATGTCCATGTATCCCAAGACTGCAAGGAACTGCTCTCAAGAATTTTCGTCGCAAACTCTGCGAAGGTACCCATAACTTTAAAACTCATATCGGCCAAGTGGTTCATGTTTGGCTCATTGGCTTCATACCATTTCCAAACTTCATGCAGAGAATAACAATCAGGGAGATCAGGAACCACCCCTGGTTCCTGAAGAACCTGCCTAGGGAGCTCACAGAAGCTGCACAGGCAATGTACTACAAGAAGGACAACAGCGCCCCAACCTACTCAGTTCAGTCCGTGGAGGAGATCATGAAGATCGTTGAGAAGGCACGGACGCCACCTCCTTCGTCCACCCCGGTGGCTGGCTTCGGTTGGGCAGAGGAGGATGAGCAGGAGGACAGCAAGAAACCAGAGGAGAAGGCCGAGGAAGAAGAGGATGGCGAGGATGAGTATGAGAAGCAGGTGAAGCAAGTTCACGCCAGTGGCGAGTTTCAGATCAGCTGAGGCTTTCACCGCAACCACAGACAGGAGATACAGTGGTAGCAGCTGATGATGAACCTTATACCACGGCCCTGAGTTTGTGGTATTGGATTCCAAATTTTCTTTCATTTTTTTTTCTCTCTTTGATGCTGCAACAGTGTAAATTATTGAAGTGGTTCCAACACTGTATTTGTAAGGACTGATCAAGTTAGCATGCACAACATAATTATGGAATAAAACATCTCGTTGAGCATGCACTCAGGCAGCCTTTAGGCGGGCATATGGACCTGATCACTTGTGTTGGGACATGAATAACCAAACGCAATGTTTATGTACCCGTCTCTGTTACATCCTTCGCATAGAATGACTTCCATTTCTACGTTCAGGAATTTCCCGGTGCAAACCTCTCGGTGGTGCTGTGGCGAGTAACGTTTGAAGCAAATTTGCTGTCTCTTCGGAGGGACAGCAATAAATTTATGTATCATTACTGTAGAGAGCTTCCATTAATAGAAGAGCATAATAGAATCCAGTGAGTGTTTATAGGCTTTCTTCATCTAAATATCCAGCAAAGAAGAATTACATAGTGGCCCCTTATGTTATCGCAGGAGAGCAATCTCAAATCAAGGTAAAGCCGATGTGGATTATGCAGTATGCATACCACAGTTCATCGAACATTGTTTGGCACTTCCAACACATGGGAAGTGATTTAGATGGCAACTAAGTTGCACCATATCAACCTATGCTAACAGTTAAGTACCCCTTTGCCTTGGGGAAAACTGGCAGGGGTTTACAAATTCCATTATTGCTTCAAAACAATCCTAGGATAGTCAATTAGAGGTAAACATCTGGATTTAGCCGGCTTTGTATAAGGGGAACACCATCTTCCCTCCATAAAATGCGGTCCTCGCACAAAGCAGCAACTGCTTCAACATAGACTTGATGCTCCTGGATGCAAGATTTAGGTTGTAGATTAACTTCAATGTTGTGTCGACGGAATTGAAACTAATTCAGGCTGGAAGGCCGAACTCTTACCTCATGAAGGACTCTTGCAGCCAATAACTCTGGTGTGTCATCTGCAAACACAGGCACAACCCTCTGTGCTAATGTTTTCCCTGTATCATAGTGCTCATCCACAAAGTGTACGGTTGGACCTGAGTATCTATATAGGAAATTATTGTCAAACGACAGAAGTCACATAACTGAAATGCAAAATCAAAGAACATTTCCTGATCAGCCATCCATCACATGCTTCAATTTGTAAAATACCATGTTCAATTCGAGAAGAACGTTAAAACACAATGTAGTGTCATGTTCCTCGAAATCACATGGGTTTATGCATACAGGGAATGTGTTATTGCCTAACTGGGGATTCCACAGGTGAATTGTGCAGGTAGAATGTTACTTCAACATGGTGGAACATTGTTAATTACCTTGCTCCAGAGGCAATAACTGCTTTATGCACCTTTAAACCATAATAACCTTTGCCTCCAAATGCCGGAAGGAGAGAAGGATGGATGTTTAATATAGATCTTGGATATTTCCGAATCAATTCAGCAGGTATAAGTTTCAAGTAACCAGCAAGAAGAACAATGTCGACTTGATGTTCCCTGTTTCATTGGTAAATATGAGCCAAGACATTATTCAATTGTCAGAAAAACTAAATCAAACGAATCCGAATGTTAGCATAACCCAAGGCCAGGCACTAGGAACTACAGTACACAGCAGGGTGTCACAGTCAAGCGTAAACTAGAACACAACAGTGTGGTAGGAGGATCTGTGAATTATTCAAAACCTACATCCGGTTATTTTCCTAGCATGGTTGCTTTCAGAATGACACGGACAAAGACACACGGAGAGGGACATACAAGAAACAACCTCAGCGTATCGAGCAGCTCTGGCACCGAAACCCCCTCCGGCGCATTCTTCGACTTGGGGAACACAACGACAGGAATGCCGTTGCTCCTGGCGTGCTCTGCACCACCGCAACCTGCAACGCGGAGCGTCATTCTCAAACCAAAACCATCTCTTCACAACAACCCGAACAGTTGGCAGGATGCCAGTTTCCTTCACCTGGCTTATCGGTGACAAGCACGACGACGTCTCCGTGCACCTCCCCGCCCAGCGCGGCCTCGTGGATCGCCCGGAAGTTGGAGCCCCCACCGGACACGAACACCGCCAGCCGCTTCCTCCTCCCGGCCCAAGCAGCCTCACCGCCACCACCCTGCTGCGCAGCCGCATCCGCGGCCGCGCGGAGGACGAGCCGCGGCTCGGGGCGCCGCGACAGCTTGCACCTGACGGCGTGGCCCCGGCCGCTCGCCGCCGGTCCCCACGGCCTAGGTCTCGGGCCCCGTCCCGCGGCGGGAGCGGTGTTGGCGTGCGGCGAGCGCCCCGGGCGCGTAGCAGGTGGAGCAACGGTTGCATCCATGGTTGAAACCTATGCCGAGAATAAGGAGGAAGGAATAGGGGAGTGGCTGCGTACCGGCGGCCGGCGGGCGGCGGCGGCGCGGTGGGGAGCTGGGAGGGCAATGTTCGAAGCTGACCAGTCCAATCGCGGGGGAAAAGCGAGATGGGGAAAAGGGAGGAGGGCCCAAGACCGATGGAACATTACCGATGGGCTGGCGGAGTCGTCCAGCTCGAGGGTCCGGCCCGCGTCTCGTTCCATTTGGGCTACGATGGGAGACTGTCGGAAGAAAAAAGGTGTTCGTGTTGGACCATTTATTTTTTTTCTTTTCTAGTAGCACACTGCAAGAGGCCGAACAGTGGATATTATCACCTACCACTAAAATAATAACACTTGATGCTAAAAAGAATAAAATAATAACGCTTGTTAAATAATAAAATAAATCAAAACGATATAAACATCCATACGGAGTCGAGTACTCAAAGCTAGATGGAAGGGGTTCAGTGTTCCACCATAAGAAACTGCGTCCAGTTCGGTAGCCCCTGGTTAGGTACGTAGTAGTATTAGGTTACAACTACTTGCTAGTATTGAGTAACGTTTTCTTAATTAATTAGAGTGGGAACATATATAGCTTGTCTCAGGAGTGCAATGCTAAGACTAAGTTTGCACCGTACCGTGTCGCCGGCAGTCTGACCTAGAATGTGATTTGATTTACCCCGTATATAAAACCCTCGCTACAACCAGCGGGGCAGCATTGTTCCTTGGACCAGCGCGATGGATGACGGATGGATATTTCCACATAATTTTACCCAAGATACTCGCACACAAGGCTTGACTCCGGCAAACCGACCTATACACACACACACCGTGACGCAAAGCGTATATCCACGAGAACGATGGCCACGAGCGCGACGCACGCGCGCAGATGCGGAATTCCTCGGAGCACATGTGCTATGCTATGCTATGCTAAGCTCCTCGCTACTATACTAGACTCCGTAGTATAATAGCAGTACAAATCAAATGACAAATGTATCGAAACAAACACCACCCGTGATGAGGCCGTGCGGGAGAGCGTGCACTGGGATATTCTCCCGCAAACGACAGACAGACAGGAGCGATGGGAGCCTCTCTCTCCTCCAAAGGTCCAAGCGCACGCGGACGCGGTCGGCGAGGAGACACGACGCCCACCCCCACCCGGATTTGGAGAGATCTCTCGTGACGGACCGATGCCCAAAACAATTGAAACAAAAGCGACCGCGGCCGGCCGGGGACGCGAGCGAGCGAGAAGAACAGTTGGTTCCATGGTTCATTCCATGGCGCTGGCGTGGCGTGGCGTGGCGGCTGCCCCGGCGGCGTCCCAGCTGCCAAGACGGAATCTTCCCAGGATCGATTGGGCGTTGCCGGGCTGCGCAGCGCAGCGCAGCGCCGGGATCGATTGGGATGTGATGGTGACCCGGGCGCGTGCTGTCCGGTAGCGCTTGGACTGGACGACCAGGGCTCCGGCGTTCCGTTGCCTTGAGCCCTTGACCCCTGGAGCGCGCTGCAGAAAGCCCGGGAAATTGGTGGCTCTTGGTGCACGATGGGCACGGGGACCAGGGTTCCCCGAACCATCAGGAACCGGTCCGGTTTGACCGGTTCCTGACCAAAACGCCCCGGACCGGTAGCGGTTCGGGGCGGTTTGAACCGGTGGAAATTCAAAATTTTCAAATTTAACTTTAAAAATGGAAAAATATCGTAAAAAATCCTAAAAATACTTCAAGGTGTGTGTAATCTATTGGTGTAAAAAGTTTTCAAATATTTGCTCATTTGATATATTTTTTGGCAAATACAAGTTAAATCAAAAAAGAAAAAGAGAAAAACCGGTCAAACCGACCGGCTAACCGCTCAAACCGAATTTGAATTCAAAATTCAAATTTGTTCGGTTTCCACCGGTAACCGGTCCAACCGGACCGGTTTACCGCTACCGCCGGGCGGCGGTTCGGCCGTCCGGTTCGGTAAGGTGAACCCTGACGGGGACGCAGGAACATGTTCGCTGTTTGCCCGTGGCCAGAGTTTGGGTTGGACACTTCACATTTTAAGAATTCGGGTCGGGCTGGTGTAGTACGTGCGTGCTTGGACCCTGGGGATGGAATTCAGCGATGTTCTTCACTTCTTCGCCGTGGAAACTTCAGCTCCATCGGGCTAAATAAAGTATATATTTCCGGCAAAGATCTGGAAGAAGACACGTCAAAAGGAGCATAGCATGGCTGTGTTTAGATGGGTGGGAGGAAAAAGTACTTTTAGATGAATAGTGCACTAGAAAACGTGTTCTATGAGAGAAGTGAATAGGAAAAAATTGTTGGAGAAAAGAACTTTTTGAATTTTTGAATTTGAACACAGCCCCTATCAGCTGGATAGCAGCAGTGTCGCGCTCTGGTCGCCTGACGCCGGCTGGGTTTTCACACGTTCTTTTTTCAGTGGTACGGTACGTTGGTAATACTGTTGCTGATCTGACAGAGGGAGGCTGCGCGCAAGTGCCACGCCGTGCCTTGAGCACCCCCCCCCCCGTCGTCCATTTTGCGTGATTGCGTGGCTTAACTGGTCTTCGACACTGTTTCCATCGTCTGTTTGCATTTGAATTTCTATTTGTACAACAATTGTACTTTTACAAAAGACAACTTTATTTCAATATGAATATATACAACCACGTACGGTATTTCGTATTTTCACGCAAGTAGCTAGGCACGTACGGTTGCTGTATCGGTCAAAATATGCATCGTGTCCAACTGCCCATTTCCGGGACCGATTTCCTCTTCATTTTCCAGTACGGATTATATTTTTGGGGTCGATGATTTCAGGCAATCAGTGTGTCTCCCGTTCCACACGCATGAAATGAACATGGCCGGCGGCGTAAAGTCAGACAACGCACCTGCCTGCACGGCGGGGCCATATCATGCACCGTGGTAGATGGTGATGATAGGGGTGGTCACGTTATCTCTGACGATGCAGCATGATCTCTATCTCCACACTGTACTGTAGACCAAGGAAGGACTGTCAGAGGATTAGTAAACTCGTGCGTGAGGTCCGGACGGCACAAATGGCGACGTTTCAACGATGCTGCCGTCTCTGTGAGGATCTTTATTAGGTGCAGACCCAACGGTTTGGTGAACCACTCCCTGGCAAAGGTCAGATCCTTTCTGTTTATCCTTTAGTTTCCACGGTACAAGGTGGAGTCCGATCCTTTTTCACTGGACCGGTGCATCGTAGTTTAAATTACTGCCTTGCAAGTCTTGTTCCTTTCTCAGATATATGATTATATTTACCCTTGCGAGTAACTTCCATGTAAATGCTAGAATAACGCAAAGTCACCACCTGTTCAAAGTATACGATCGATGGATGCCCTTTATTTCTACGAATTGAAACTTTGTTACAAAATATTAACGTACTGGAAGTCCGGAACAAGTCAAAGTGAAAAGATTGCTAATAGCTTGTGTTTGTTACTAATGGACTTAAAAATCGAACGGAAGCAAAAAGGTCAACTAGCTTGGCAATCAGTACAACTTGACTCGTACATTGGTATAAGTATTAACATTGTTTTGGATGGATCATTTGTGAGCTAGTAGTGCCTAGTGGCATTAGTCAGCTCGTCATGTGTATTTTTTTTTTTTTTGAGGAAACGCTCGTCATGTGTATTAAAACCAGTTTTTATTTATCATTGAAATCCTAGTCGGTTGATGCTTCGATACATTGCTTCGAATCTAATGATGCTTTGTCTATTTCTGTACGTATCAATCGTATAACAACCCTTTTGGCATCTAGTTTACATGTAGGTATCAACGAAGAAAGGCACAAGAGAAACTAACAACCAAACCTTCTCTCTCTCTTAGCAACGAACCAATTGAACAAACCAAGAAGGTGCCCATAATCTTACCATCTTGGGCTTCCAATCACTGCAACATACTAACTGGATGTCTTGCTGGTCGATCGACGGCGCCGCCTCCATGCCGTCGTTGTGATCAGAGCACTATCTCGCCACCCCAGAGACATCGCCCTGCCGCCGTCGCCCTCGATGACCCGGAACCCTCCGCCGCCGCTGCCGCCGCACCCGCTCTTCATCTTCAGCAGCAGCTTCGCCTGGCTCACCGTTCTCGAGCTCAGCTTCACGCCCTCGTACCCCGCGCTCTCCATCATCTCCTTCCAATCACTAGCACTGCTGCTAGGCTCTGATGCCATGATGTGACGACGACCGTCGCCATGGGTAGCGTGGTCTAATAAACAAGCCATGGCGTTGCTGATCTCGACACCTAGGTGGTTCCTCTCGATGGCGAGCCTCTCGGCACTGTCGGCCGGCAGGCACTCGTGCAGCGAGTCGAACACCGCCGCGAAGTACCGGAGGCTCGCCGTGAACGGTGGGAGCAACCTCGAGCGTCCTCTCGACGTTGCATTATTGCCGCCTCCTCCTCTCTCTACCAAGAACACAAGGGAAGGGTTCATGGAGCGGATGCGAGCCAACGCGCTGATGCACGCTTCTCTTGTGCTCGTCGTCGTCGAGCTAGAGCTCTGTGCTGCCGGGAACGCCAGGTTGACGATCACCGTCGCATCGTTGTCGTCGTTCCTGATGATGCGTTCATGGAGGACGCTGGTTGGTGATCCGTCGTCCACGACGCCCTCGAACTCGAACCGAACGTTGGGGCAGCCGCTGGCGAAGCGCGTGAGTCGAGCCTCGGTTTGCCGCAGCTCGTCGGCGTTCGTCCCAACGCCGGTGATCCGAAGGGACACCGGTTCGATGCAGTAATCACCGTCGCCGGAGACGCCGCTGCTCGTGCTCGTGCTCGTCGCGGCGGCGTCCGAGAGAGACTGGATCAGGGACGGCCACTGGAACCCATACGACACGTCGAAGTCGACGACGTGGAGTCTCCGGCGGTGGCCACCAACCTCGAACGCCTCCATGATCGCCTGGTTTGCCGTGAAGTGCGCGAAC
Source organism: Digitaria exilis (assembly GCA_015342445.1). Taxonomy (NCBI): domain Eukaryota; kingdom Viridiplantae; phylum Streptophyta; class Magnoliopsida; order Poales; family Poaceae; genus Digitaria; species Digitaria exilis. The sequence continues at coordinate 134,468 of JACEFO010001734.1, forward strand.
TGGTAGAGCGGGGACGCCTGGTAGAACATGGTGTAGGCCAGGAACTGCTCGGAGCGCGTCGGTGACGCCGGCGAGGTTGTCGGCGGTGGCCGGACGACGACGAGCCTCGATGACGCCAGCGCGTCGGCGAAGTGGGCCGCGACACGTTGAGCTGGGTCACCGCCGCGGAAGGACGCGCGGCGGTAGACCTCGTGAAGTGCCGCGGTGGCTGCGTGCGCGTCGCCGGCTTCTCCGGCGATCACCGACGAGAGGAGCAAATGCATCAGCCGCAGGCCGGCACCAGCACCATCATCGGGCGATACCATCTTCCTCTGATCGTCCAGCTCCAGCCTCCTCGTCATCATCCGTTCCTTCGCCTGGAGAAGCCTCATGACGACCCTTTCACGGTCTGCACCATCGTCCACGTCGTCGATGACGACGCTGTCCCGCACCTTGCGCTTCTTGCCCGTGCCGATGCCGGCGCCAGTGTCGCCATTGATGGCTAGACTCAGCGTCAGGTTCATGTAAACCTTCCAGCTTCTACAGCCCAACAGAATTCTCCGAGGCTTCTAATGAAGAAACCACCTCACACGGCGACGGCGATGACGACACGGAGGAGGGGGATCGGAGGGGAGGAAGGAATGGCCTCGGCGACGGCGAAGGTTATATAGGAGTACTAGAAGCCGCCAAGGGAATCTTGGGAGATCTTGGCAGGAGGAGAACGAGGGAATAGCGTGTAGCTTTGGATGCAAGAAATGCTCCCATATGCTGCCCCGGTTCGATTTGGCTTGTTCCCCGGCGACGTGACCTTGGGTTCCAAGGATAGGATATGCCGGTGGAGCGGCTCATTCGCTGGCTGCCTCTTTTGTTTTGTGCTCCAAGGATCTTCCTGTCCTGTCCACCCGGCACCAGGCCACCACTCCCTGGCCTTTCTTGGAAACATTGTTCAAATATAGTGTTAACAATTGAGGGACTGATGCTGAATAGAGACCAGTTTATACGATGTGGACGTACTGCAGTATGTCGTATGTGTGCTTTCGATGGCATCTTTTTCGTGCTAGAAGGTGTGCTTTTACACTGTAGTAAGATCTGCCAAGTAGGCGTATATAGTAGCAACGACAAGCCTCGACGGGTACAAAGTTTTTTATACGGTTTTCAGACGCTGGATTCTCTACTGAGTTGGCACAAGATATTGACTTGGGCATCATCGTATACGTCAAGGCCCAATCAAGCATACGTTCTGTGGACTTGACTTTGTGTTTGGACATGGAACCGGTAAAAACCGTGGAAAGGGTTTTTGGTGGTTGGAGGGGAGGTGAAAAAGGAGCCGGCAAGAAGATACGACGAAGGGAAGGAGAGTGGACCCCCTGGCGAAAGGGGTGAGGGCACATATGACCAGCAAAAAGGGCATCTGAGAGACGGTGACACTCGAGTCTATCAGACAGACGATCAACCATCGATGAGGACCACCGGTCACTGTCCTCCGTTCTAGAATGGTCCTACAATTACAAATATGCGACAGTTGGATTGGATCGTTCTGTTCTCTCTCTAACCTGAAAACTGTAGATTCTCAACAAATGAAATTGCGTAGAGCTGGTGACTTCGCTTAAGATTTATCATGTATGGTAGGAGGTAGTGGTACATATTGCATTCGCATGCGAAGGCATGGCGACAAATTACAGATCGTGGGTAGGCAAGGAAAAAAAAGGTCAAACAAAAGGAATGGTTGGTGCCACGGTATGAATTTGAAATTGTCAAGGGCCCTTGGTGGACGGAAGAAACAGAATTTGGCAGGCATAAAACATTTGTGCTTCTCTGCAACAGTAGTCCACGATGGCAGCATAATTAAACACCTTGCTGCATTACGTACTGTATTCATGTCGTCCTGCCCTCTGTGCGATTCCATTCTACTACTAGTCAATATTTCTAGAATGAAGTAACATCCATTCAAAACCTATTGAGCAGTATAGCATCACGCGCTATATCATAGCAGTCAACTATGCGAGGTTCTGGAAACTTGATGTCTCAAGTGGACAGCAAATTCTTGCGAAATGTTTCAGAATGGAGAGCACTTCGTACAAGATGTACGGATACACTATCAAATTCAATTGTACCAAGAATGGATCAGTATATACTTCGTGCATTGAAAATGGTGCAACTCTGCATTTCTAATCCTATGCAACTGCCAGCACCAACGCATTTTGTCATCTATTTATCGTCCCGTATATGTATAGTTTTTCATTTTCTTCTCTCGTACACATTTCAAAAGTTAGATTGACAATGATCCTGGCTAGCTTTTGGGATTCCATTGCCCCATAGTTTGATGTATATAAGTTCTCCACTTGGGGTAAAGGGTACACTAAACCATATTGCAAACATCTTTTCCGGCTTGCAGCTTCCACTTGGGCAATAACCCATACTGTAAGAATGCTTGCAGACATCAGCGTGACGCATGCGCGGTGGCAATAACCAACACAAAAATATCAAAATGACCAGACTATGAAATCATCTGCCTGATGCAACTGGATTGCATCATTATGTCCAACGAAAAGGGAAGTATCTGGATATTAAAAGCCTAAATTAGAAACAAGACCAGTAGTTACAATAGACCGATGTACAGTTACTAGGTATCCAAAACTTCGAACAATGTTTTACTATGATAATGAGATCTGGCTTTAGCTTAAAAAATGCACTTTATTTCAACTTTTATGTTTCAACATGAGCACTGTTAAATTGTTGTTCTATCCATAACAAAGGTTCACATCCCATCCTTTCTATGGTGGCCCGTGCAAGTCACTTATGCCAGCCAATATAGAAAATAGAACGTTCAAGGTGGGGCACCCATAGTTTTCCAAGTGTTTGCAACGTGAGCGAGCAGAAATTCTAAGATCGCCATGGATGCATTTAGAACATATCGACCCTCGGTGAACAGTTAGAAATAGAATACTATAATTAAGTTACCAAGCAGATGAACCAAGAAACCACTGGACTCACCAATTAGTATTAGTGAGATATGAAGTCACATGATTGAAAGCTATGGAGCTACCAACACAAGCCCAAGAATTATACCTGGTCATATGCAGCATAATACAGGCATCTTATGTACACTCCCAAAGCTCTTTGGTTGATTCTTCCACTGTTCCACCGTTATCTACATTATAATTTGTTGACTGAATCACAAAAATTAACCATTGAAATTAGCATTACTAGGCCATTGAAAACTAATGACATGTTCAATTAAAATTTATGTGATCAATAATATCAATAAAATGCACTTAGATACATAGAGACGACATGACATGCTCACTATACAGCTCCAAGGCTCTGCATGCCTTAGGTCGGTTGCTGCTTTCACCAGTGGGCTCGGCTGCATGGCTGGTTAAGGTTATGGCGCCCGCAGCGGCAGTGATGTGTCATGATCCAATCCAATGGTGCCATGAACCAAGAAGAGAAGCCTATTGCTATTAAGCCCATTTGCTAAGTGTGCACGTAGAGACATGACATGCTCACTAGACAGCTCCAAGGCTCTGCATGCCTTAGGTCAGCTGCTGCTTTCACCGGTGAGCTCGGCTGCATGGCTGGTGAAGGTTATGGCGCCCGCAGCGGCAGTGATGTGTCATGATCCAATGGTGCCAGGAACCAAGAAGAGAAGCCTATTGCTGTTAAGCTCATTTGCTAAGTCGCAGCCTAGAAGAAGCCCAAGGTCAGTGTACAAAGATAGATTGCGTATAATGGATGCAGTGCATTGAGGGGGATAAATATGGCAGTCTATGACAGGAACATATAAACTACCAAATATACTCTAATAGTCAGGACTACATAACAGTACCTATGCACATCAATTAGGGAGCGAACAAGAAATTGAGATCTAGCCGGCAGCTACGGGCTGTTACATGAGGATGTCAGCAGGGGCGAGCAATAGGTGGCATGCAGCAAATGGGACTGCTTCTAGGGCACCGGTGGCGGCGTGGCTTGAGAGATTGTGAGGGAGAGGAGAGTGATGAGATAGAACACGCATAGTGAGCATGCCATGTCACCACTATGCGCGCACGTAGTGGGGCATGGACCTGCGGTGAATGACTTAGAGAGTTTATGGACCCAAAAATGCACTTTTGGAGTTGATGAACCTAAGTGACACTTATAAGTCCATGGACCTTTAATGCATTTTACTCAATCAAAATGTTAATCATCAGAATTGCTAGATCGGTTCCTATTGTTAATTTGATGTCAACAGATCCTAACCTTCTTAGTTTGTTCAATCAAACTAGCCTTGTTGATAAAAATGTTTTTTTTTCAAACATGCAGGAGAGCAACGTATCATTGTACTAATCGGAGAAGCAACAAGTCATACATAAACCCAAATGCACACCCACAGAACCACTTTTATTTTCCATGAATATGTTAATGATCCGTATTCAAATTGGTTATGACTATTTCATCTGCACGATCCTACTTTCTCAAAGTAAAAATATAGTGTCAAAAAATTAATTATCAAATATGATTACCATGATTTCATGCTTGTTGGGCCTTGTCTTCTTCTAAGAGTAAATGAACGATGGACCTGACCACTTCATTGTCAACAAAAGTTGCCATCTGAAATAAGACAATAAAATCAGCTAATTGGAAAGGGGAAATTGCAGCATACGCACTAAGATCCATCTTCTGTGAGCTCTGTCAAAGCAGGATTTCGTACAAAGAAAATTATACATATTTACATGCAGTGAATCAGTCTATTATTCAAAGCAAGCTATACATTTTTACTGATACAGAATAGATACTAAGCAACTGTATACACCATACCTCTGGCTTTCTTGTCAGTTCTTTCAGAACGGCATCAAGTGTTATTCGAAGTTGCTTGAACAACACAGCAGTCTGTGCAGGAGCAGACAGCCTCAACCATCCATCTATAACAACCACTCCTGTCTGGGAACAGAAACTATCAGTTTGCCTTTCTGAGAATTCGGATATCACATATTATGATCATATAACAAGCATTCCTAGAGCCTCTCCAAAAAAAAAAATGTTTATCTAATCCACTAGAACAAAAATACCAAAAGTATACCCTCTTCCTAATGTGGTCCCCATTTTTCATATATATTTTTTCTTTTTCTTTTTCTTTTTTTTTTTTTGCATAGAAGATGGAAACATGTGCCAAAATATAACATACTACCACCAGAGAACCCAAATGGACTAAATCCTGTCCATAAGGATCAGAAAATTAAAATCCTTGAAACTTAGATGCATCACATAGATACGAAAAGAGGTTATGGGGTTCCAGGAGTTCAGTGTTCAATGAGGCAAAGTACCTGATGTTGGATCACCATGGAACCACCAAACAGAAGGAGAGAGTAGGGGGAAACAACGCTAGTATCACGTAAAAACACCTTTGTTGTCTCAACCTGAAAGTAAGGAACATAGATAGATAGCTTTCAAAGAAAAGAACAGAGATAGAATCATAGAACGAATATATCAACATCAAACATTTTATTCAAATTCATCTTGGTGTAGTGACAAAAAATCCTTGGCAATAGAATATGCAATTTCAATTTGTCTTGGTGTGGTGATCACAATCCTTGATACTACAATATGCTCACTTGAATAAAACAAATAATTATGGAAATGCACATTTTATCTGGATCGGCTAATACAAGATCCAAACTCATACATAATCTGGAGGTAAAATCTAAACTGTTTGCCACTGATAGCAGATGACATAAAAACCATAGAAAACAAACTTCTGTATGCAACAAAAGGGAGATTATAAACTCCATTCATGTCAAAAATCAAGCATATACCTTTTCAAGAAACACCAAAAATGGATATTGAACAGTTTTCAAGCTGTGGTTCACAGATGAAGGATGTACATGGACTTCTCGCCTTCCATCATACCATCTAGGCCGATCCTTACTGAACAGTATATCAGATGGCTTTCTTCCACCTAGAGTTCCAGGATCAACACCCTCCAAAGATGCCGCAACATTAGGGTAAAGACCCGCACATATGACCGACTGCACAACCCAAATGCCATATAAGCAATTTTCGTACAATGTGTTAACATCATACCCATCTATGTGAAATAACTAGTAATATGATAACCATCACAATAGCATGTTACACTTTCAACAAGCAAAAGTACAATATAATTCAATCACAAATTCAAAATGGATAAATATACTTTTGGTACACATACAAAAGCTGCTGGTAGGTGAAGCATTCCAAGCTCATTCAAACCAAAAACAAGAACAGAAGCCATGCCGTAAATTTATTCCTATCTAATGTAAGTGAGTTTTCAATTTAAATAGCATTCATTTGTGAGTTTTTGTACACTAGATCTGATCAATATTTGAAGTATATACATTAAGCATTGTCATTCGGTATTTGACACTGCTACAAGAAACAACATTCTCCAAATTAATAATGTGGCTGTTTTCCTTTGGAAAGTAGTGGCTAGAAATCATGCTATTACCTTAATAATTGAGGTGCAGCGAGCGTAAGTGTTGAATGGAAGAGACATATTAGAAAACCAGCTCTCAAGATTACTTTTCCTACTCCCCTCCTTAGGCCTCTGGAAATATCAAAACCAATTTACATTTGAACATTGATTACATATATTTCAATTCAGATTAAGAAGAAAGTACATAAAATGCTAATTATAAAGAGGTATATGATATATTTATAGGATTGAACTGAACTAAACCTTAGCACGTCATGACTTGTGAACTTGTCATTATTTTTTAGAAAGTTAAAGTCACTAAGGTTGAACTGAACATAAAAACTGATTCATGACAACTCTATGAATTAAGAACATGGATAGCAGTCTACTAAAGTTTGTTTCTTTTAAATAAATGTTCTCAACCAGAACATCCCATTAATAAAAACATAAATGGCCTAACAGACACACTTCTAATGTCAACTAGGGGTCTAAGAGGTAGTTTATATTTTTTAGGGGCTTGTAGATCTAAATCAGCTCTCTTAAATAGACATACCAGACTATCTTTAGGAAGATCTATAAGTCCGATGTCAGCTAGCAATGTGCCAAAGACGCATGTCCCTGCAAAGAAAAGTACACCCAATTAAATAACTGTAGTGGCTAAACATATACATGAAAATTTAGTCATTTCTACGCTTCATGGCAAACTTGGTACACATTTTCATGATTAATGATAGCCAAAAGTAACTGCTGAATCGACTTGATATTGCAATATGAGAGATCTGGAAGTAATGAAAACAACATAATAAACAAAAACTTGTTTCCACAGAATCAGTAGCTACTTATAATTGGGTTTGCGTGTCCACCTATGAGCTTTGAAAAAAAACAATTACACATGAGTTTTGGGGGGTGTACTTAAGATTTATGAATCTGTTCTTATCAACACCTAGTTCAATAATTACCTGCTAAGCTGCAGGTGTTATGTACCAAAAACACATTCATACAGTGCAAAGATAATGGGAAAAATACTCATATGGATTTCGATTAAAATATGCAGTTAAATAATCTCCAAAAACAAATTTGCAGGATCCATATTAATCAAGAACAGATACTAGATGACTAGTTCCTCCATTGGAACATAACAACACCCCCACCCTAGCATTTGAAGCTTGAGGCAATCCCGCTTATTTGGTAAGCAAATTTCCAAAATAGTCTTAGGAAATCTGGTCTTTTGCATCAGGTTCTACATAAACATGATTACATGACTAATTTAGCTTCTGCGGAAACAAACCTGATCATCTGCATTACTGTACTATTCAAGTAGTATGAATGGCAAAACTGACGAGCAGATTTAGCTCCATGCTGTAATTCAAAAACAAGATTATTAGAAATCCTCCAAGAAGCAGTTCCATTACATGATCTATCTATGACACAAATAAATGACGCGTCAAAATTTATGATAAGTATCACGCTGCTAAATACACATTAAAAGCAACCAAACAACAGAAAAGGTGCATTCTGGAAAAAAGAGGAAGTAGTTTACAACCTGTAGCAGTATCCGAGACCATTTGTCGTACGCAATTACCATTAACAGGTGGTCTGATTGTTTATTATCTGTTGCAGAAGTAGACCCATCAAGGTTCTCATTCAACAATGTGGCTTTTGCTCTCTCTACATTTATCTTCTGTGGTACAAATAGAAAAAGAAGGGTCTGAAATGTCAGGGCACATGTAGGTTGCAAAAATTGTTCATCATTGCAGTCACTAATACCTCATCTTTTGGAGAGAGAAATGGGGATTTATAACTCAGATAAGCAGCAACAGAAAGAATTGGTGATAAACAACCAAAGATAGCGCCATAAAGCATCATCTGCAGAACATGAATCAGAACATCATCATGCGGAAAAGAAAAAATCCACTATAAATTCACAAAGATGTATGAATTATATCTATTTTTTTTCTTGAACTGGCAGGACTGCCCGTCGTTATATTAAGAATTCTTAAGTTGACTACATTTATTGATTTTTAAGAACCCTGAAATTACTGCAGGTTACATACAGAAGTGCACAAGAGGCCACCACATATGAAAAATAACAGTTCGTAAGTTTTCTATAATTATATTGAATGAAAAAGGGCATTGACTACATATATTAAAGTGAAATGGGACTCTCAGAAAATCTCAAACTTGACAGCAACTCGAGCATTGCCCTACTTGTAAGTTGTAAATGAGCAGGCCATGAACCTTCACCAAAACAAAATGTTCAGTTTAAACAGTTCGGTTAGGTTCAAGCTTACTCAAGACAAGCTCAAGTTTTAAGTTGTCATATGTAATGCCTAATCGTGAAAGATGCATGCGTCATTCTTTTATTGAGCTCAGTTGAGACAAGCTCGAACTTCACAACATGGGGTTGTCGAGCTTGGCTCAAACTCGGTTCTTTGACAGCCTAATGTGGACATAGAATGATTGAAAAATAAGGCATTATGCTCAGATCACTTAAGCATGACAAAAAATAAGAGGGTTAGTTTACTGAAATTTCAAACTGCACATAGTACAATTTCCAGGGTAGTGAGAGGAGGATTTTATAAATAGAGCAATGTAGTGAATTGTGTAAGGTGGAAGAATCCAAAATTCATATGAAAAAAAATTCTGTACGTAAAGGTAAACAGGAAAAACAGATTATGTTTTGGTTTCGATACTAGATGCACGACAGAGAATGTAATGTACTTTGTGTTAGCCCATGTGGCTCGAGGCTAACGGTGTAATGTGTATGCTGCTACAGTGCTACTTATAAACTCGTCATGTTTGACAAACCCCACCACTACTTAACTTTGGCCGGAGAACCACCAATAAACTGGGTTGGGTGTTAAAGACAATCCTTATCAATAACTAAATCAATATCTAATCTGCTACTACGTCCATATCAAAATGTTTGAACTACCCAACAACAAATATTTTGATATGGAGGTAGTATTAAGAGTTACTGAAATATAGAGTTACTGAAATATTAGCAAGCACAGTCAGTAAGTTAGTTTGCTCAAATGATACATGTCATATATCTTACACCAGCCATCGCATTTACTAGAAAGGCTAGAAAACTAAGTTTTAGCCACACCTTTCCAATCAAAACATCAACAGGCAGTTTTGCTAGATGATACCCAAGAGGCGACAACTCTTCATGTCCTTCAAATGCTCCAACCTAGATAAAGGAATAGCAGCATAAAGTTTGATTGAGAACTACAGAAAGAAATGCCAAGATTGCCATGCATAGTCACACTTATCACAATGTATACATGTATAATGGGTTAATAAACAGAACAAACAGAACCTTATATAACAAATCAACTGCAGAGGAAATAGATTCTTCATTAGGGGGCTCTACTGCCTGGAACAAAACAAGGTAAGATGTGAGCAAATCACTATATCCCGCACAGATAACAGAATGAAATGCATAACACAAAAACTGACATAAATATAGCTTACTACTAGTATGTCACGACAGACTATAAAAAGGTGCAGAGGAACTCAACCTTTCATGCAAAAGTTATATAAAACTTGTGATATTACATGGAGTGTGATGAAATAAAAAGAGAGATGGTTAAAAACAAGAGGGAAATGTACCTTCAACAGGAAGGATTTGATATCGCCCAGATGAAGTGATTTTATTTGCAAGCACAACTCAGTCAAAGGCATCCGTAACATCTCAGGCACCTTCAAGCATAGACTGAATATGAATTCCAAAAAACTATGTGCTATTTAGGAAACTTTTGACAGCCTTCAACAATGGTAAACAATAACATAAACAAATAATTCATTTGTGTCAAACAAAGCAACTTTTTTATAAATTACAAATTAGTAATATATAATCCCCTAGCTCCAGAAGTGGGTTTGCAATTGATTGATATAACTTCCCTATAAGACTTGATTGTTATACTGGAGATCGATTAGCAGAGTGAGATGGCGAACAGGCAATAGGGGAAAGCATATTAGAAAGAATGGTCACCATATTGGGAATCCAGGAATGTTAAGGTGTATATGAGAGGCAGGAGAACATTAGAAAATCATGATTAGGGACGGTAATAACCTGAAATGGTCGCATAACGTTTTCAAACCGATGCCTGGTATACAAACAGAAACATAAACCAGGCTTGACACGACCAGCCCTTCCACGTCTCTGCTTTGCATTTGCACGAGAAATCCAATCTTCTACAATACTTGACATTTTCTGCAAGGATACAAGACAAAGCAACCAATAACAGAATTTTTAAATATTGCTGTTGCGCCTTCTAAGATTGCACAGTTTCATCAGAATCTCGTTACACCAACCGATGCATAAGAAGTAATAAGAGCCCATGCACAAACACCTGAACAGTCGGCTATCCAAACAGCCATACTGAGCACCATCGCATTTTATTTTGGGACTCATGGTCCAAGTGCAGCCAAATCATGAGTTAAACATATTTTTTTATGGTTCCAATATTAGCATCAAGCCATCAAGGCATCAGGCAACTAGTCCATGTATCAAAGTACAAGCAGTACTGAATAAAATGAATTCAGAACAGAAGGTTCCTTACTATGTTACAAGCCTCCTCAGGAACAGAGGGATCTGAGAATTTTCAGCAGTCTTCCATTAGATCTGCTAGGGCTTCTTTTTTATTATTTTGTTATATATACCAGCTAGTGTATTTTTTTTTCTTAAAAAATACTGAAGGGCCAAACAAATATATGTTAACCACAGCATATGGGAAATTTTGCCAACTGTCCTTTCATTAAATCCAACTAGTAAGCCAGAAACAAACTGGTGGAAAATATAAGTCCATGGGAAAAGATTATGAATATCTTCTAAATCCTCTATTTTCCAAAATTACAGGTGAAAATAAGAGAAATCTGACCTTGCGTGGGTTATAACGGTTCTGCTTGTGCTTTCCAGTATCAACTACATATATTACATCATCAATTGTAATGCTGGTCTCTGCTATGTCTGTGGCAACAATAACCTGCAACACTATGTAGTAAGCACACGGTACGTCTGTGAGAAGTGAGAACAGAAGTGGTTGTAATCACCTTGCGGAATTTATCTGGTGGAGACTGGAAAACTTTTCTTTGGTCAGAGGGTCCAAGTAGTGAATGTAAAGGAAGGATCCAATCAGATGCTGCCCCTCCGAATCTAACTGAAGCAGACAATCTATCAATCAACATGTCAATCTCTGCAACTCCCTGTAGCATCATCAATGGCAAGAAAGGATGTGCCCTTTAATGAAATATACATATTACCAAACAAAGCATTAAACTGAGGTATAGCCATAAACTTACAGGAAGAAAAACTAGAAGAGCGCCAGGAGGGCAGTTCTCGTCAATATAGCATATCAAGTCTTCCAATAGATCAAAATCAATCACATCTTCATTCACGTGTTTCTGTGTTATCAACAGAAAATCTTCAGTAAGAACCAAAACATAGTATAGTGAAGGGTGCAAAACATATGGTTCAGGAACTCACTAGATTTTGGTTGGTTCTCTCACTGTATGACTTATAGTGATCAGAAATATAATGAGGGTTAACATAGCCTTCAGAAAGCGTTGACTCGTCACCCCATGAGGATAAGACAAGGTTCTTTTTTCCTCGTCGATTATTCACTGAGCTGTTAGCATGCTTCCACTGGAGCAGAGTAAAAAGATTAAAACTTAAAGATATAGCACTAATGATCAGAAACACACCATGTATTGGTTAGCTCTGAGGATCTTAAGGGCAGTGGCAGAACATACCATGCTATTACCCCTAAAGTAGTTCTATAAGTATAAAATGGGGAATCCCCAGATTTTAGGCAAAGATAAAATACTTAGTTCATGTTGGTGGTAAAGGGCCTGTTTGCTCCCCTCCTAGATTATATAATCTAGCTTATAGTCCAAGGCCAATATAGTAAAGGTCACCCTAAACCACAATAATAATCTGAAATAAGCTGCCATGGGGTAGCATATTTTAGTGGTCCAAGGTGAATATTTACTATCCTATCCTTGGAGAATAATTAGATTATAGAATCCAGGAGTAAAACAAACAAGGCCAAAGTGTATACTATAAATTATTGCAAAAAAAAAAAGAAGTTGCATGACCAACAAGATTTCATACTTTTGTAACAAATACAGAATACTAACATAACAAGACTATGCCTACATATATAATGAGCAAAAGAGACATAAGATCTAGTCATCCAAAAAAAGTAATTGTCACAAGCACCAACAGATGAGGAATGTGTACTCTATCAAGAGTGAGAATTTGGAACATGAAACCTTTTCCCCATGCTGTGCGAAGTATGCTCCTGATGCAGGAGAATCCAATGCAAGACAGTACTCCATTTTCTCATAAACATCCTCAAGAAAGTGAGTTGACACCGGATGTGTTCTTCCTTCCACACTAATCACAGGGCAGTCTCCAAAATATCGTGCAAAGAGGCTTGAATCAACTGTTGCAGACCTAAATACAAAGAGCATTGGAATAAAGATAAGACTACCAAGACAAAAAAAAAATGTAAATGTAAACAGTAATAGAGAATAAAAAAATAAAATGTAAGATATTATAAACCAAAGGGAATGAATTTTACATGAGAATCACTTGCAACTTCCTTCCTTGTTGATTGGAGCGTTTCTCAACAAGATTCTTAAGAACAATAAGTAGGAAGTCACTCTGCAGGGAAAATAAAGACCATTCAAGTACCTCATTTAGCACAGGAACACATGAAATTTGTAATATGAAAAAGGATAAAAAAAACATGAGTGCATACCAAAATAGTACGTTCATGTACTTCATCCACTACAACATGAGTAACATCACTTAAGTCTCTGTTGCCCTGAAATATATTACACACATAAAATATTATACTATAGCAATCACAGAGTCATGATGTACACATAAATTTCTTCTTCTATTATCTGAAAGGCATATATAGACAAAAGGCAGCCTCAAATTGTTATGCGTATGAGGGCACTACTTACAGATATTTTATGAGGCATATATATACAAAAGGCATATATCAGACAAATGATAAAAATGGCGTTGTCTTTGATTAAGAAAACTGCATGAAACAATAATTAATATGCATATGAGGGCACTACTTACAGATAATTTCCTGAGAAGGATACCGGTAGTACAGAATAAAAGTTTTGTCCTCTCATTCCTAAAACAATAAAAACGCATCAGACATTTAAAAAAGGTATATACATATTAATATAAAATAAGCTGTACAAAAGCCCAGGGAAGAAAAACAAAGAGGTAACAAAAAGGCAAGAAAAAAAAATCAAGGGGATAACGTCGGGGAGACAAGTTTTACTTATAAAACTGCATGGATCATGTGAAAAAAGTCTGAGCACTGTGTGCATATGAGAAAGAAACACACCGTGCACTGTCGAGACGAACTTGATATCCGACCAGTGAATCATTCGATCCAGGTGAAGCTTCACACCTTTCATCCGACACTCTTTCGGCAACAGAAATGGCCTAAACAAATGTAGACCAATCCAAGTAATATTCAATTATATCTGTTTGATCAAACAAAATGGTTTGAGGTGGTTTCTGATCAAGTTTAAAGTTTTAACAAACTTCATAAGAGTGGCCACCACAAGAAATTATCTGATAAACCAATACTCAAAAGTTGTGATGTGAGATTCAATATATAGCCTTGCAACTGAGTTCAAGAACAAGGCAAGCAACTTTTACATAATACCATTGCTATTATGATGCTGTCAGGGAAGAAAAGATAAAGATCTGCATCGTGGTCTCACCGCTATCCTTCGGGGCTGTGTGCAAACTATATTGCAATAACCTCCAAGTCCAGACTCAATCATGTCATCCAAAATAAACTGTGGAACCTTCAGAGATGAAAAAATAATCATGACTTCATGACCTCCAAGTCCAGACTCAATCATTTGATCCAGTAGTATTGATCAATGATTAGTATTAGGCAAGGATATCAATCTATGGCTCTGATTCTATAAGCCATAACTCTAAGACTACTTGCATATATATGTACGTGCACAACCCTCAATTATCAATCATTCCAATCAATCTACTATTCTGGGTGCCAGTCTTGTTTAAAATAATTCATATGAGAGAATTTTAACGATAAGGTAGCACGGGTACCTGAGTTGTTTTCCCGCATCCAGTTTCTCCACTAACAACAATTACATTGTTTTCTCTCAGCAATTGTAGGAAATGTTGCTTCTGTTTAGCTATTGGTAAACAAGTTCTTGCTTCCAGCATTTTCTAAATTCAAGGTGAACACAAGAATTCATTAGTAACAAGACAAAGAAACAGATCGTAATTCTGTAAATACTCTTATTAGATTGCACGTTCATTGCATACCAAGTAGTTCGGAAGCTTCCTTTTATCTTCCAATTGCTTTTTCAAAATTGCACTCTCTGCATTCTCATGGGATCCTAATCCTAATTGTGGAAGAACAAAAAATCACACTTCAATTATTAGCAGATATAAGAAATAAAACTACAACAATGACAGTACAGCTTTCACTCATTTGATGATTTCAATTAGATAGGGGAAAATGATTAACACTAGGAATATGACAGGAAATGAAAGCTTACAAATACAAGACATGCATGTCAAATAGACAACATAATTCCATATTATTCATCCTAAAAGTAGCAAGCCAACAAATTCCTTATGATCGCAACATTATTGATGCACACTACCCAGAGAAGTAAAGGAAGCTATAACTGCCCAATAAGCCACATGGAAGTCATGTCTCAATGTCTGTAATCAGTTACAACCTAGCGTCTTGGAAGGGGAAAATGATAATCATCCACAAGAAAGATTGCTTACGATATTATTCAGAAATATGTTTTAGGAACAAGCACTTGAAATGATGATTGTTTTTCATGGACTGGTAAGAAAGATTGCTTATGATATGTCTCAATTCAGTAATAATCTTGGTGGCCTGGTCTCTCTGGAATCACAGGAATAGATGTGTTTTTGATGGACTGCAGCCCAGTCTAACGGGGCTTATTTCAAGCATGGAGGATGAACTGAAAACATGGGAATTGGCTGGGGCTAGAGGAATTACTCATCTCCTCGCCCTGCGGCCTAATGGTTAGTCTAGTGGGCATCCTAGGTCAGGGGTCTGTTTCTTTAGGCTTTGTAATATAGTGTGAGCGTGAGCGGGGGTTTTGCTGGTTTTGCCCATAAAAACCTTTGTATCAGTTACTAGGGTGCTACACCCTTTTTCTTCTTAATATATTGATACGCAGCTCTCCTGCGTGTTCGAGAAAAAAAAATGATTGTTATTGACAGCTTACCCACAGAACTAGTAGTGGCAGTCTCTCTCTTCTCATTTACAGATTTGTTGTCTTCAGTATCCCCAGAATCCATAAATTTACCACCAGCAGACGAATCTTCAATTTGAGATGTGTCTGCATCCATATTCAATAACATATCCACAAAGCCATCTCTTCGACTATCTTCAGTATCCAGCACCCTTGATGTTGACAGCAATTCACCTGTTTTATGAAATCAGGCAATGTTAGCACAAAGACATTACGGTTCAGAGTCATTAAAGAAAAAAAAATGAACCAACAGCTTCAACCTTCTTGCCATTTTAAAACAAGTGATGAGTATGGCTCAGCAAGCAGCTGACGTAATGGAAGGTCAGCAAAGAATTGATATAGAGCAAAAGCTGCAACTCGACTCTGTGCTTCCTGTTCACAAATTCAGTTTAATATGAAAAATTAGATAAGGACAGATACAATAATTCCAGTGTGAGCAGTTAGGAATTGGCATTTTGCTATATCGTGTTGGAATAAATATTTACTTCCTCTAATTGAAATACAAGTCCATCTATGGTACTAATAAGTCAAACTTCTTTACAATTAACCATGAACACATAAAAAAAATTATATAAATTGACTTGACAACTGGCATTGGCATTGCAAGATTATAATTATGAAAAATGCTTTTATTATATAAATATAATTTTATAGATATTCATAGTCATAGTGCGACCATGTTGATGTCCTAATGGACTTGTACGTCCAGTTGGAGGAAGTATCCAAGCGACATGCATAACAACATTAAGCATATCAGAATAAGAATTAGCTGGGTTCAAGAAAAACAATAATACTTGTTTAAACTATTTGTAAGAACCATTATTCATATAAAGTAACAGAAAAGCTGTAACCTCAACAGATCCATATTCTTCATCTATTTCAGGTAACTGGATTTTCGTCAATCCTCCAGCCTTCCGACTTTTACCACGGCCAGTAGCACCCCGCAACACATTAACAACATAAATAAATTTTCTATCTTTCTCGGATATTTTACTGTACTTTGGTGCTTCCCAACCAAGTTTCTGACAAAACTTTTGTAGAATGGCCTTTGGCATTTTACCAGGATCTCCCTGTAATTGAAAAAATGAATAATTAGAAATAAGTGCATATCATAAGCAACAAGTCACATGAAACATGTTCCCTCAATATAAAGAAAAAGGGGAAGCACTTGGACCTTCTTCCATATATCATCTATGTTTCCAAGAAGATGGCCATAACCATCGTGTGATAATTTCTCTATTTGTTGCTGTTTCAAGATTTCTGGAGCCACTGCATCCCAAGCTGATGAGTCTTCAAAGAACATGTTACCAAGCTCTACCTCCTCTTCTTCTGTCTCCTTTGTGCAAGTTTCAGTGACATCCTTAGGAATTTCCTTTTTCGAATCAGATCCCTCATCAACATTGCCTAGACTGTGAGATTTACTTTCAGTTGCCCCTAAATCATTCTGACTACCCTCAACATTTTCCGTTTCAGAATTTGTAGACACAGAATGAGCAGAACTGCTTATATGTTCCTTTGAGCTTCCATTTTTGGAATTCTTTTTTGCAGCTGTAAAGGGTGGGTGGGGGAATCATAAGACTACTATGTATGAACTATGTGAAAACAGCGGAAAAAACTAATCAAGATCATGTAATTAACAACTAGTAGACGATAAAAGTCTAGTTATAAAATGATGAATAGTGATAATACAAGAGCTAAACTTACCCTTGCTCTTCCGCCTACTTGGTTTTGCTTCAACAACTTCAAAACTTTGTAAGCAGTGATCTTCCCATGTGGATGAATCATTAGAATTTGTATCATCATCCTACCATGATACAGAACATAAAAAAAAGAATAAGAACAAGAAGCCATGATAGAGGGAGGGATGGAGAGAACTTGAACAATCATTTAATTCATCGCGAATTCATATGCATAGGATCTTCCAGTGTTGTGTTTATTTAATATCAGCATTAGCACTATATTTATAATATACTATTATAATCCCTATCATACAACATTGACAGCGTTTCAGGTGAACGATGTGAGGTTTTCATAATGGTCACATTAATGTGTAAAAAGATCACTCAGATTGACAACAAGAAATTAGCATAGGTGAGGTGTCATCACAAGTACTTCCATTGTATTCTCTAATGTTTACTAACCTGGAGCTGGTACAGATAATAGTCAGAGCAGTAATATTTTGAAATCTAAAAATGCCAAAGTGGGAAATTAACACATTGAAACTACAGATAAACCATAGGCTAAAGAGATAAGAAAAGACTTGAATTGGAGAGTTCTCAGTTAAGATTAGTTACCGCCATGTTTTGTTTTCCAAATATTACAAAGCATCAAACTACTGAAATTAGCACAACAAAGCAATTGTCTAACTTCTAAACTGCAAATTGCACAACTTCATGATTTAGAGGCACTAAGTGTCCATGGAAGTTCAGTACAACCCGAGAAAGTATGGAATAGAACAGTAACATTGCAATGCAGAATAACAAACTCCAACTAATGTTCCAACTTCCAAGAGTATTAAGACTCGGTGACTCAATTCAAATGATGCATGGATTGTTTGTACATCAATACCTCCTCTTGTTGTTCCATATACTGCCGAATCCATGCAGCTTGTGATGACCGCCCATCATCCAAAGATACATTCTCCTCTCTCCGCCCACCAATTCTAACTTCTAACCGCTCAGTACTCACCTTCACTTCCTCAGGTTCACGACTTTGTGGGACCCAATTGTCCTTGGCTGTGGACAGTACCTTAACAGAACCTTCGGCTCCTACAACACAACCGTCATTGTAATCAGCACATGACTCTCATGTGAAATGCTAACACCCAACTAATCAACCAATCCATGTCTCCACGACAGGGGAAAGGAGACAAAGCTCACCACTTCAACATTTGTAAGGCATGCCACTTCACAGATAAATAAGTAAACAGCAGAATCCAGGCTAATGATCACTGATGTGAAGGCTATTCTATCTGTACATGCAGGAGAACACTCAACAAAGCAAATGCACGCACAAGAGCTGAAGACCGCACACGCAGACTGATAGGGACACGAGTGCACGCAGAGAGAAATGTGTGTCTACACATGCTGAACTGTTCACCGCCTTGAAGCATTAATAAACCTTAAACCCTCGAGATTTAATACCTGTGTGAGAGGAGGTGGTGCTGGTGCCACCGCGGGAGAACTTGAGGGGGAGTTCATCGCCTGGCAGATTAAAGCACAGCCAGTCCAACGCCGACTCAAACGTCGCCGAATCCTGCCCCCCGAAGTAAAAAAACCAAAATCATCATCTCGCAGCCAGCCAATTCGATAACACAGTGCGGTTCTATGTGAGCTCGGATACACTCACGGGTATAGCAGAGAGCGCTTGCTCGATTTGCGCGGATGTGAAGCCCTCGAGCGCGAGCTTGTCGTACAGGCCACGCAGCCGCCGCGCTTTCTGCTCCCTCGACTCTCCGCGGGCCGCGGGACCGTCAGTGGGCGCCGGGGAGGGGGCGGCCGCCGCGGAGGAGTTGAGGAGGAGGCGTCGGAGGCGGCGCTCGTTCTCCGACGAGATCTGGAGGCGCGGCGCTGAGGCGGCGGCGGCGGATGAGGAGGACGACGACGAGGAGGAGTGTTTGGGCTTGGTCTTCTGCTTCGAGGCCGGCTGCTTCTTCTTCGGCGCCATTTGGACTCGGGCGCGCGGAGTGCGGGCGCTGCCGTCTGATCGTCTCCGGCGACGGCGGGCCTTTCGGAATTCCGTAGTTGCAGGGAATTGCTGGGTTTAGCGCTCAGCAGGGGAAAGACGGCGACAAAGGGTCTGTTGCTGCCGATATTATCCCGGGACTCACCTGTAAGAACAAATCTCGTTCTCGTGGGATTTTTTTAAGGCGTCTCCAACCGTTTTAAGTTTTGCAAGCATGAAGAAATCCACGTCATCTTGTGGACCCATATGTAAGATATTAAATATTCTATCTCATTTCTTTAGACTCCACAAATATATTTTTATTTACCTTTTTACTAACATTTAGTATAGTGTTGCATGTGCTTTCCTTGATTCATGTGAGCAAATAGCTGGAGAACTCATTTTTAACCAGTGCCCAAAATAATACGCAGTATTCAGCAATAGCCTTTCCATTGTCAGTCAAAACAACATCACGGACCTCTCCGTACCAATCTGAATACAAAGTTCAATACATGGATGATAAGAAGAGAAACCATCACAAGATGAATCATAGCACGAATCACTTACACTCTTGACACAGACAACGTGTAGACTATTAGCATGTCTGTCTTCCTCATAGCCATCAGGATGCTCAGAGGAACTCAAATAGTACATGCCATTCAGAGAACTATTGTAAAAATTCTGCAGCACACGGAAGTCGTTTTGATAATTGAAGTTCCAATTGGTGAAAGTTTGTGTGGCGCTGCTAATTCCCCATGGGGTAACTCCGCCGTGACCAAATCGTATGAAATGCCCTCTGCAGATTCAGAGTTTAACATGAATGGCAGTATCAGGAGAGATATTGTACTCCAACTTGAAGGTCTAATCAGGATACAATTCTGTCCAAACTTCCTACGACTGAAGCTTTGATGTTGTTCGAGAGGATGACTTAACTTTGCCGTTGTCAAGAATTCTGCCATACACTTTCTTGCAGTCCCTTATGTATCTTACCTGAACATGTACAAATAATTCGTAGTTCTGTGAATAGCATTGTCAAACATGATGCTCCATCCACTATGCTTGCATCTAAACAGTCCTAAATACAGGAAACATTCCAACTAATGAATCATCAGAATATGCAGGTGATGTACATTTCAGCTAATGGATCATCAGGTTAAAGATGTGTACGGGGTTAAGCTGATGAGAGTGACATATCCACTCACAGTCAAAAGGGACAAATCAATGGCGCTTCCAAAACCGCAATAGCAGCCTAAGTGTGCTTGTTGGCAAGAGAGGGAAGCCAGCAGGCCTTGTACTTAGCATATACCACCAAAATCAAAAGGAAAAGCATTTTGCATAGGACTGAAACTCAGCTTCATCTATTTATTAGGTACAATTTTGCCAAAGCCTGTTGGAATTCTATTGGTATTACTCTGCCCACACATCTGTCAGTCCTAGGTCTGATCCAAGCCCCTAAGAGAAAGCTCAATGTTCCCTTTTATATGGATATCATAATCACTGTGTGTTGGAGCATTTGGACTACAAGAAATTGTTAGAATATTTGGGCCCGGCCCATTATTCTATTTATTCTAAAAGGATTATAGCCTACTTTTAATGTTATAGTTATTATGGTTAAAATCATATTAGTAGTGGAAAAGAATCTAAACCGACTTGTACGGTCAACCTTTGGTGCACCTCTTGTGAAGCCGGTAAGGGGAGATTGGCGAGCCACACGCGCGCGCTCGCTCGCCTCGCCGAGCCGTGGCCGTGGCGTGGCGAGCCGTGCCTGAGCCCGAGCCTGCTGGAGGGGTCTCTCTTTTGCTGGTTATGGCAATTGAAGACGCGGTAATTGGGAGGGTTGATTGTGGCAATCAATGATACCATAATTGAGCCTTCCCGATTCTCTCCCGTCCAGGTTCATCCTCTCGTCTCCCTCCGCTGGGCTATATAAACAGGGTTATCCTCTCCTTCGAGATTCAGATCTGAGACACTACTCCTCCTCCTTCCTCTGCTGCAACTCCGCTTCCCCATCATCGGCGCTGCGCGCACATCACCGGCGAGAGCAGGTGCCTCCGACACCGTTGCCTCTTTGAGATCCTGCTCGGGATAGGGATATCATGACGTATATTCCTCCAGCTGGTAACGGCGCAACCGATGCCTCCGGCAAAGGTCCCGCCCCGGGGTATATTTCGATGTCCGAACTGCTATCCTTTATTTTATTTGTGTTCTTATTTAAATTTGTGTTAAATCTGAACATGTGCACATGGATTGTTTCACTCACTATAGTCATGCAAATATTTATGAATTTAATTATAATCTTTGAAATTAAAATATAACCTATTACAGATAATTATCCAACAGAAATGGGTGGCTATTTAACAATATTGATCCCACAGTTCAAGGGCGCCGGGAAAAGTTTTTCCGAGAGCTCAAGGTACTTGTTCTTCGAGATAAGGCGAGACATACAGATCAACTCAATCAATGGATCAACGACAGACTAGATCATTAGCTAGCCTTTTCTTTTTTCTGATCTTCCGTTTTCTTTTGGTTTTGGCTATGTAAATACACTTTGGTTCTTTTAATTAATAATAATCTGTAGGGGCATGCCCTCCAGTTCCTTCAAAAAAAAAATCAAAAGGAAAATTTTAAATGACATCAAGGGAAAGCAAAAACCACTGTCATAAAACGTCGCCTCATCTGAAATTTAACCCCGTACTCAAAATCTCATTCGCTAAGTAGTGTTTCCACAAACAATTTGGCATCAACTGTTTCTTTTCCACTGCCTTTGGACCTTCTTCCAGGCTGAACTCTGGTCCCTTTCAGTCCTGTCACAAATCCACCACATATACATTTAGTTGAATATAAATGATATGGTGTTTAATCGTGCTAAAACTAATACATTCATGCGGGTGGTCTTCAGGGCGGCCTTTTGGACACGAACTTGGTCGCTGCTGTCTAAGGACGTGGAGGCAAGAGAGAACCTGAAGATTGCGTGCCGCTTATTGGAGATAGTTGTTATGGAGGTGTTTTCAAGATGTGGATGAAAGTTCTCGAACAGAATAGCGGCATAGTCGTTCTCCCTTTTTCGTGAAACTTTCTGTGTTTTTGTTAGCTCCCTATGGAGTGGTTGGTGAGCCTGAGCGTTCTTTGGTTGTAACTTAACGCTGTGTATGCTAACCCTACTGGCGTAGAGGCCGGGACTCTTATTCCATTATCTAAAAAAATAGATATAGAAGAAAAGAAAATGTCTTTTTAATCTTTCTCAACTTATGTTCTCTTTTCATTCTAAAAATGGGGTAATTATATTCTTACTCATTCTCAATTCTAATTGTGTTTTTACACTCATTTTTTTCAACTTTTGTGATTTTGTCCTCACCTTTTCAAAGTGATGACTCCATTTGCCCCTACTGGAGGTAAAATCATAATATTTTTGTTATGGTTTTGCCCCAGTAAGGGTAAAGTTAATCTTTGGTTTTAAAAAGTGAGGGCAAAATCTCAAAGTTGAAAAATGAGGGTAAAATCACAATTATAATAGAGAGTGAGTGTAAAAAACACAGAAAAAAATGTTCACTTCCAAATAACAGGTGCAACAACGTTTCGTGAGATGGTTTATATTTTAGGCGTGTATATAAATATTTTTCCTTTTATCAGTTGGACAAAATTTGCTATTGTGCCCTCTGAGGCTATGGTTTTTGTTGTAATGCGACAACTCGTGATTTAACATGCAGCACAATGGAAACTCTTGGATCTTGGCTGCAACATAATATTTAATATTTTCGTTTTTATGTATGAAATATACATTATTAATTGAAGCATTGCACTGATATACACAGTGTTGTATTTTCAGATTGTTCATATAGTTGGTTTGCAAAAAAAAAAAAGATACATTATTCTCGTTGAAAATAAATGCTAGGGGTGAACTGACGACCTCTACTTATCTTTTTATTGTGATGAGTAAACAAAGTAATCATCATCCATATATAGGCCATGGTCCATAGAAAAGCCCCAGCTCGCATCGGTATGGACTAGGATCGAACGGTGTCTTCTTGGAAAGAAAAAGAAGAAGGTATTTGATTCTGATCCGGGAAAGCCCAATCCTCTCCTCCCATACGAGAGCAATGCGATTCATCCATATATATATATATATAGAAGAGGAGTAAACCCCCAATTGGGCCAATACGATTCATCGCAGCGATCCTATCTTCTCGCTGCTAACGCCGCCGTGCTTGGTTTCCAGAGGGTATGAGGCTGCCGGAGAGGGGCAGGCTATTCGTGGGCGGTGTCTCTCCGAGCACCGGCGACGCGGAGCTCCGCAGCCACTTCCGGCGCTTCGGCGAGGTGTCCGACATCTGCCTGCCCAAGGACAGCATCACCGGCCGGCCGCGCTGCTTCGCGTTCGTCCAGTTCATCCGTCCCAGCGACGCGGCCCGTGCCCTCGCCGACCCACATCACGTCATCGACGGCCGGGAGGTAACCCATCACTTGAAGAAATTCAGTTTCGCCTAGTAAGTACGATGGTGCCGTTAATTTATCGTTTATTTTTTCTGTCCAGGTGTACATCGACAGAGCACAACCGAGGAGATCAATCACGCCTCTGTGCCACAGGGTTTTGCGGTGGCGTAACAAGTGTTACCGGGTTGGTGACCTAATGTGGATAAAAATCGGCCCCCTGACTGACGCCTGCGAAGAAAACGAGTATGTCAAGCAAGCGAAGAAATTCGCCGCCGCCATCGTAGACAAGACGTTGTTCTTTTACTGCGTCATTGGATACATCTCGCAGGACGGGAAAGAGTGCTTGGTCAGATGGCCACCGGTTCAGAGAGATGATTCTAAGTCTACCCAAGGCAGAGCACCAGTCTATGATTGCCGGATGATAGACAAATCAGCCCTGCCTTGCCAAGGCAGTATCGTACCAGCTTATGACTTCCGGCTAAAAGACCTTGCTCAGC
This sequence comes from Digitaria exilis, assembly GCA_015342445.1. Classification (NCBI taxonomy): domain Eukaryota; kingdom Viridiplantae; phylum Streptophyta; class Magnoliopsida; order Poales; family Poaceae; genus Digitaria; species Digitaria exilis. The sequence goes on from JACEFO010001734.1 coordinate 158,792, forward strand.
TCTCCAACCGTTCCTTAGATGGGGATGCTAGACACCACAGCTGGTGTTGGCTCATGATTGTTGGTTCATGAGCGTGATTGTAAAAACGCTAGTACTCCACTTTTTTTTCTATGAGTTTTGCAATTCATCTGTCAACAATAGCGCTGTTATGGGAAGTGGTTTCTGCAGCTACGCATAGTTTTTGGGCTGTTAATCGCTGCAGCCACAGCCAACAGCTGCAACCGCAGGAAGCACAAGCGATCAGGAAATACACCCGTGGGATGGTGATTCGAATATGCGTTGGACTTTGTTAGTGTGCAACGTGTTGATGGTCAAGAATTTGACAGATTTTGGGATGGGGTCCCTTTCTTTATTACGGAAATCAGCGTGTAAAACCTAAAGTTGTCTTTTCAGCTGCAAAATCTCGCATGTGTTCTGCTCGGCAACTCACATGTTCAAGAACATCGTACAACTAATGCATGCTTAAAAAAAAGTTCTGAATTTTGACGCTCAACAATCTTAGCATTCTCTTTTCGTCTCTAAACTGTGAAACCAGATAACCTGAGTCCCTCAATTATCAAATTCACTCGCTTTTCTTAGCTGACTTTTCCCAAGATCCTTTCTCATCAATAATCACACTCCTCTTTTCCCACAAAAAAAAATAATCACACTCCTTTGAAAAGCTTGATTGCACCATTAGTTTATTAGTTTCTCTGAGTGTGGAGGTATTGAGATTAAGGAGAACTGAAAAAAGATTAAGACAATCTTTCTTCCCACAGTGAAGCAAATGACACCTGGTGCATGCGTCTGGTTGATCTCAACCCTAGCCTCAACCATGCCATTGGAGGTGTGACACCCGACCCAAGTTGATATGGCCCATAGTGGCTCATGAGCGTGGTGTGCGTATGTTTAGTACCACCACCTTTTAGAGAGGGTGGAGCCAACTTATAAGCCTTTGTCCCCCATCCATAGCACCTTCGGGTTGACCCTTTTACAGGAAGCGAGGACGAAAGTGTAAGCAGGGTGCTATGTGTACGCGTGCCCATGGAAGGGCTGGGCGGTGCGGCCTTGGGAGACGGGGTGTTACAGGAAGTCAGCTCCTATTATCTTGCTTATTTGTTATACCATCCCCCCGTCCCCGTTCCCCACAGGTTTGAATTTGTTAATTGCGCAAGCTTAACATGTTAATTGCAGTAGTTTTCCCACTAATTTGGACTAAATTGCCACCTATAATTCAGGGGGGTTATGCGATGATTAGCTATTTTTTGCTTTATGGCTGGCTTAGGATGTGGTGTGTTTGGTTGTTGAGTGTCCTTGTTTTCGTACATATATTAGATTAGAGATGCAATCAGATTTCATGATCCTGGTGTTATGATTCAGTATTTTAAATTAGGAACAATAGCAGCATTTTGGTTATCAAGATTTAGAAGGATGAAACCAAAATAAAATCTTTCGTTTTTTGGAAAAAAACTAGACCAAAATAAGAACAAAGTAAACAAAGGTTAAGTTAAACTGTGAGAACAGGATCCAAATTCACCTAAAACCTGGCATCTTCTTACCATAAAAATGAAATGTAAAGAAAAAAAAATCTTTTCAACACTTTCTTACTTTCGACGAGAATTACACATTGTACAACTGAGATTCATACATGGGAGGCCACCAAAACAAAGCAAGGAGTCGAAGAGCAGCAATGAATGTTATAGCCCAAAGAAACAAATCTGTTTGACTCTTCTTTTCTGACCAACACAGCACTAGGTGTTCTACCAGCCAGCCCCCACGTTACACCGTCCAAGAGGCCGACCTCCTGAGCACCGGCTTCATGGCCTTGTCCTCCTCGAGGGAGATCATGCCGAGGTGCGACGGGTCCTCCAGCATCATCTTGGCCACCAGGTACCCCGCGATGGACCACGTCTGGAACTTCCTCGCCTGCTTCCCTATGTACCGCCCCAGCTTCCCGTCGTAGTACTCCGGCCAGCCGTCCCTCGCCAGCCTCGCCTCTGCCAGCTCGATCGCGCGCCGAGCAATCTTCAGCCTTCCGGTCTTGATGCACGCCGCCGTCAGCAGCCACAGCAGCACTGCAGGAACGAAAAGAGTTGCATATGTGAATGTGAGTGTGTTCACTTTCAGACTTTCAGTAAGCAATGCAAGCTTCAGAGCATCGACGAATTTAGATGGCTGGCTGACTGACCTGGCCAAGATCCCCCATTGTGGTAGCTCCATCTCGTGTTCTTGGGGTCGCATCCGGTGACGGTCTGCCACTCATGTCCCTCGATGGCAGGGTAACAAATCTTGACGGGCATCTCGCCGACGAGGTCCTCCCACCGCTCCTCGACGAGGTCCATGATGGCCGAGGCCTGATCGGGCGTGGCGAGGGAGGCGAGGATGGCGACGCAGTTGCCGAGGGCGAACCACCGGAAGTCCATCCGTGCCGGGCTGACGTTGCCGACGAAGTAGCCGCCGCGGGAGGGCATGAAGTCGAAGAGCCAGTCCGGGATGGACTCCGGGTTGACGTTGAACTTGTTGACGGCCGTGTGCGAGTACTCCTCCGTCTTGAACCGGTAGATGTCGTTGAGCTGCTGGAAGTCGACCCAGAAGTAGCTCCTTACGTGGTAGCTCAGCGCCGACAGCCGCGTCACGATCCGCTCCATCATCTCCTTCCCCTCCGCGTCCGGCTTCAGCATCAGCAGCGCGCACCGCAGCGCCATGAAGAACAGCGCCTGGATCTCGATCGGGTACCCGTACACGCCCTGCGTTCAAACCATTCAGTATGGATCGGTTTGTAACTTTGTATATATACATATATACGGATCGTGCATGCATGAAGAAATATTCAATCGGATTGATGAGCTGCTTAATTACCATCCTGCGGTCGATCATGCAGCAGCCGTCGGCGCAGAGGAGGGTGGGGAAGGTGTCGAAGCCCTCGGCGAGGCACTGGTTCATGATGAGGCGGATGCCCTTCTGGCACATGGGAGTCTCGGCGAGGGTCATGTCGCCGGTGGACTTGGTGTAGGCGCGCAGGATGATGATCCACCAGAAGCCGGAGTCGACGGGGGCGACGCGGCCGATGGCGCTCTCGCCGAAGTCGGCCACCAGCTTGTCGACGCCGCGCTTGGGGTCCTTGAGGACCTTGAAGCTCGCCGGCATGGCGCCCTCGCCGAGCTTGAACCGGTCGATGCGCTTCTCCCACCCCTGCAGCAGCAGCGTCTTGAGCAGGAAGTTGCGCACCACCTCCGGCTCCCCGTTCATCAGGAACGCCAGCGCGCTCGGCACGAAGTCCCTCACGAACACCTGCTCTCATGCGAAATCGAGCTGTTACTTACTATCAGCTGCTCCATGCAGGAACATGAACACGGTGGGCACATGATCAAATTAAACTGCACGATACAATCGAGATCCTTGAAGTGGTGTTTGCGATGATAAACATCCTTGATTTAAGATTAAACAAATGAGAAATTGCAGTGAAAAATCTTCAATAAATGAGTATTAAGTATGACTGTAGGAGTGTAGGACACAAAATGTGACAAGTAGATAGGCACACAGAGACATGTGTACCGCAACTAGCCACTTGCCGGTTCTCTCAGGTAATAATCATCTAGTTATACGGTTTCAAGTCTATATTGATCAACATAAATATTCCCCCAAAAAAAGGGAATGAAAAAAAAGGAGATATTGATCATCATAACAGAATCCAACTACCCAAGAAGCAACGATGCACGAGCAAGAAAGTGTGTTGGCGCAAGGCAGCATGCCGTTGTCGTGTCACATACACACACAGTCACACATACCTGGTCGTAGTTGAGCACCTCGCCGGCGGAGTGATCGACGGCGGCGATGGTACCAAGCGGCTGTCCACGGAAGTTCACAAGTGATCGCCGCAGAGCGTCCCACGCCTCGCCGACGAGCGGGTGCGGCTCGAACGAGAGCCGCGTCGACGACGCCGGCGTGCCGCAGTAGGACCGAAGCCCGCCGCCGGGGGAGTACATGCTCTCGTAGCTCTCCCTCTCCATGGCCCCGCCGCCGTAACCCCAGCCGCCGCGGCTGGCCGTGCCCGTGCCGGCGCCGGAGAGGGAGAGCTCGCTGGTGAGGGAGCGGTCGTCGAACGAGCGCTGGCGCTCCACGTTGATCCGCGGCTTGTGGTTGAGAAGACGGGTCAGGTCGAAGTCGTCCGCGTCCGCCAGCGACGCCTGCGACGACGCCTTCCTCATCGCCGCCGCCGCCTCCATCTCGCACGCCGCTGCACCCGTCTTCGCGGTATATATGTATATGTATATATATACCGTGGCGCGGCGAGACGACGGCTAATACGAGGAAGTGGGGCGGAGAGACAGAGGCTGAGCTTTGTGTATGGCTCGCCGGAGCTGGGTTTGCTTTCCCGGCGGCGAGGCGAGGCGTGGTGTCGCGCTGCAGAGTCTGGGCTCTGCTCCGGCGCGGGAAGGAGGGTTGTGGTGGGGCGGGGGTAAATAAAGGGCCCGGCGTCCAGGGGATGACGTGTGGGGACGGGCACCGGGCGGGCCCACGTGGCGGGGAGATGGTGGTGGTTGGCGTCGGGATTTCGTGGGGCCAGCGCTGAGGTGGCGGGGCGTCCGAGTGGCCAAGTGGCGAGTGGGGAGTGTGGGACTGCCTCGTCGTCGCTTGCTGTTTGCGTGTGCCTGCTTGGGGTGGTGGCCAACGGCCCAACGCAACAGGTGGTTGTCTGGTTCTGATTTGTTGTTGTAGTCTGTCCGAGAGGAGGCGGTGTTCATGGGGGATTTCTGTCTGAGTATTCTCTTGAGGATAAGGATCAACATAGAAGCAAGCATGCATATAGTTTGGGGATATTTCTCGTTGAAAAAGTTTATATTGCCAAATAGAAAAAATAACTTCGTAAGAGAGCAGAGCACCCGGACTCTGAATCTGCCACCTGCAAATCTAGGTGCTTGCATGCAAGTTGCATTGCAAGTCGTGTCAGTGGGGATTTGCACATTTTACATTGATCTGAAGATGCATTGAGTACCTGAGGCTGTAGATTGCCTACCCGCAACGGCGCCAGACAATTTTCTACAGGTAACAGAACTCCTAACTCTGTTATCCACCGCCAACCTCGTAGAATCTTCTCAGTAGCAAGGCATTTCTGTTCTGTATGGTCACTTGACGACTCGGACACAACAACTTCTAAAACAGCATGTAGGTAGAACAATTGCTCTGGAATACTACAAGAAATCATGAGAATATCTCTATCAAATAGCTCAAAAATTCTCTGGTGTTTTATGTGATATTACATCAGCATGACCAATAATGTGCTCCTTCAATAATCAGTTCACATACTCGAAGCGAGTAAATGCGCGTCACGTCGTGGGGTTTCCGAGCTAACGATGTCCACAGAAGAGAATATGAAACGGGTAACAAATGTATCATTGCTGAAAAGGAAGCAGAGTGAATCATTTGAATGAAAAAAAAAGGAATTAATGAGCACACATAATGATCGTTATGTGTTGGTCAGTCCTGAGTCCTGTCATCGTGCACGTAATTTAAGCACGAGACGAAAATCGTGGGAGAAAGATTGTAGACCACGGAACGGGCTTGCAATCAGAGCACGAAGGTCAGGAACAGGAATGTCTGGACCCGTAGATGCGTGACAGCGTGAGATGAAATCCCGGAGACAAAACGGGTCACAAATCGTGAACACAAGCTAGTGTTTTGTACGAAAGCTTTTCAGTGCTTGCTGGCACCTAGGAGGAGTTTCAGTACAGAAGAGCACAAAAGAACAGTCTCGCGGTGCGTGATAACGGATGTCCTGCCATGTAATTTGGTCCGATTACTTGACCGTGAATTGAGAACGCAGCGAGAGGTCACCGTTTGACGTTTGTGCGCATCTCTTGGGTTGTTGTCGTCGAGCCAATTATGAAGGCGAAAACAACGCCTGCCATGCCCTTGACGTTCCTGGATCGATGATACTACCTGCGAGTCCAGTCGACACTGGACAGTCGTTGGTTGGTTCACAGCCGTCGCGCGCGTTGTTTTACGCCTCGACGGCTTGAGCTTGACGCTGCTGCCTGGAAACACAGGCATGTCAACAGTCCGGACTCCGGAGCGTCGAATTTTGCACGACAGGAGACCCATTCCTTCTGCTCCAGTAACAAGATCAGAGGGTTGTAGCCTTGTAGGTTTATAGCCCGTTTATCCCAGATTGCCAGGCACGTGACACGAGCAGACGAGCTCGACGGGTCACCGCGAGCGGACGCGGCGAGCCGGCGGCGAGATACCGACGCCGAGCGCGCGCGCACCGTCGGCTGTTGGTTGCAGGCAGCTGGTGTTGTCCCTGTTGACCAGCCTTGCCTTCTTATCCGGGGAACCCAATGCAAGGCGCGGCCATGGCTCTCTCCCCGCTGGCCTCGCCCGGCAATGTCACGACGGCGACGGCCGGAATGATGGCCGCTCGGGAGCGTTCAACGTGGCCGTTTACGTACCCTGCACAAGCCGTTGCATGATTCGACGGGCATGGTTAGTCATCACGCGGCATGTCGCAGGCCCTGCCTGGCGGCCTATTACTGGAATCATGGAATTTGAAATTCATGCACCCTCTGCGTCGGCGTCGTTGCTCATGATGTCTCGTGGTCAAAGGGGCCGTGCGCCTTCCAGTATCTTCGCGAGGACAAGGCCAAGGGTGTCCTGCTCACGCACACAGGTTGCAGGCGTTGCAGCTACTACTACGTACAGAGCATTGCCTGCAGGCCATGGAAGCCAGGGAGCAGAAACGGAGAGCCCAGCCCGCCAGCCGATGATCATGATGCGATGGCGACACCTCCGGTCACCTGCTGCGAATAACTCCTCCTCACAGGCTAGCACGCAGGCGCAGCTTGTGTCGCAAGGCCCCTAACCGATTTGGCGTGCGGAGGAGGTCGGTGACCAGGTCGTCGTCTAGGCTCTCAATCAGCATCGCTTGTCACACCGCGCCGACAAGGCGACCCCCCACCGCTACCGGCCGGCCACGCGGTGGCGGCGCGACCGCGCAAGCTACGTACGGCCAAGCTCACACCCGCACGCGCGCGCGCGCGGCGGGACGGTGAGTCGGTGGCGCCGCTGGTTTCGTTCGTCTCTCACGGCGGCGCGGCGGTCACGCTTCTAAAGGCCACCTCCCAACCACCCACACCCAGCGCCGGTTCGCGCACGTACATTCGCTGCCTGCGTCCGGCAGCGCAGGGCGCCTAGGCTGTTGGCGGCTGCGGTTGCCCGGACCCGGTGAGTGGCGACCGCGAGTCTCCGGGGCACGGAAGGAGATGCGGTTCTGGTAGAGCGGCGCATGCAATGCATCCGCCGATCCGCGCAGGATGGCGCCGGCGCCCGCGCGATGCCTTTGCCACCGGGGCACGGGCACTTTCTCCTTGATCTTGATCCAGTAGACTAGTGTGTTCATCCAGTGCTCTGCATCCGCTCAAATCTTCTGAACGGCCGAACATGGATGACGGGCGGGCCTTCGGCTGGACGCTGTCACTCTTGCTTGGATCAGGCATGGATCACGCGAACATGACGTCCTGTCACGTCGGGGTTTTAATCATCGGAGTACGGCGAGGCGCTGGCCAATGGAACCCGATGCCGATGGATCGAGCAACAGAGGAGCTGGCCAGATGCATGGGCGTGGGAGCCCCGGCTGCCATTCGATCGCAGGTATAGTAGTATGGACTACCGAGTACCGACAAGGATGGGGAGCTTTACAAGCAGGACGGGACAGAGGTGGAGTTCCGTCCAGTGTACGCACTTGTCAGAAAAGGGTGGTCACGCATAAACTATCTCAGCGCAGCGAGATGCTCACGCATTCAGTGTCGCTTGAGCAAACTATGCCAAAAGCTAAGTGCTCAACTTTACATGTTCTATCTAGTTTCCATTTGATGGTTTCAATATGCTAAACCTCTATTCTGATTTCTGAACCAAGAGTTCTAGCGAGATGCACACACGGAATTTAAGCACAGTGATTCCCAAGCTAAAAAGAAATTGGAAATAGACCCTAGCGATGTTGGGACTGCACAGCATTGAAGGTTTCGACGCACTACCCGTCACAAACTCACAATCTTTACTCCCTCCGTTTCCTACCACAAGGCTTATTAGGATTTGGAAAAATTCATTGTATGCGTTAAAACATCAGCTTTTCTTACAATATATCATCAATTGCTACAAAACCGATGTCGCATTAAAACATTTGTGAAGCACTGATCTATTGATACAAATTCCATACACTGAACATGCATATAATTTGGTAAAAAAATTATGGTCAGAATTATAAAGTTTGTCTTCTTCAAATTCTAATACGCTCTATGAAAAGAAATTTGGCGCTACCAAAACATGATAAGCCCCAACACAGATGCCAGTCGTACTTCTATCTCGCTCTTCTTATTTATTTATTTTGCCAATGAACCAATCAAGTGAAAAAACAAAGCTGAACACAAGAAAGCTCTTGATGAAATGTCTATACAAAAATGGCTGCACATCTGAACCTATATAAAAACCACTATCAACAAAACGCTCCGTTTCACTCTTCTAGGGACAAACCGACAACCAGTAGGAGATAGTATCATAGAGTACACTTTATATATCCTGTATTAATTGTACACAAGTTTACTATCAGAGTACGATGACAAATATATCTTCACAGAAAATGTCTAATGCACAAGATGAACTGAAATGGCAGTTTCTAAAAATACACAAGCGACGCTAGCTTCTAAGCTCTAGACAACCAAGAAATTGAAGGACAGAAATTACAAAAACAAACAGGCAAAATGTAGAAGTTGATGCTAGCCAATAGAGATCGAAGAATGTCAGCATCAATTTCTAAAACCACACTCTTCAGGATTCACGTCAGTTGAAAGATTGAGATCCAACCTCTGAGCTAGATTAATCACCTTTTAGTGCAAGAAGCTCCTCAAGCTTCCATCACTCTTCATGAACTCGTCTTGGCTGAGGAGTATCATCTTGCCCAGCAAAGTACACCGTGAAAGCCAGAAGGGCAATGACAAATATAAGGATGTACAGCGAGTTCATGCTGACCAGTGAGTTCAGGAAACCCATGAAAGAAGGGCCACTGACTTTCTTCTTTGTTGTTCTTCCTGCTCTGTATCCCTCAAGGAATTGGCTTATTTGGGATGCCTGGTCACCTTCTTCTAATCTCTCTGAACCATCCACCTTCACCAAGAAACATTTTAATTCAATCCCAGAGTATCTAATTCTTCATTTAACGATGATCCAAGAAATAGTAGCATTTCTATCTTAATCAAGCACTAACTTTTTCAGGAAAATTAAGGTAAACAAACAGGGCAAGAATAAAATTATGCTATTTTTGACCATCCAACTATCGTACAAGTTTGATTTTGGCCATTCAACTTCAAAACCGGGTATTATTGACAATCAAACTATCAATTTGTTCTTTCTCTCCTCTCTTTGTTTACCCAGTTTTGGAGTTGAATGGCCAAAATCAAACTCAGACGATAGTTTGACGGTCGAAAAATGACTTTCTTCCTTTGAATAATGGGTGTGCAGTAACCAGTAAAAAACATGCCAGTAATACAGAGTAGTTTTTAAAAGAATGCTGGTATTAAAAAATATAAATTGATCACTGGGGAAACTTTACTTACCAGCTCATACTCCTCATTTCTATCCCACACCAGTAGCTTTGGAAGTTGTGAGCTCTTGGAAACGTCAAAAGTCTCCACAAACTCATCCCATTGCCTGATACCGACATATCCAAACACCAAATCACGGTTCGCATTAGCAGCAGATCTCAAAACTTGTACCAGTTGTGTAGAATTTCCATCTGAATCATCCTCCACAATTGTGAGAACAACTTTCCTCTCATCATCATTCAGCATTCTTAGTGTCTCCGTATTGATTGGGACAACCAAAGGGAGCAGGGATTGTCGTACAAAATCTTCCAAGAAGTTTCCTATGTCCGAAAAATTGATACCATCAGTAATGGGGAAAGCACCATGTCTATGAATCATTCATAATATGATATATGGCACTTCAAATTACTTCTCAAACTAACCATAAGAACAGAAAAGATCAAGTCATCAACACAAGAAAGGGATAACAAATACCTTCAAATGGGCCATAGGATACACTTTGTTCCTTATACTTTGGATGGATTGCAACTAGTGCTGGCACCTTATCAAAATCATAGGTTACCATGATGTCCTCAGAGAAATCTTTAGCAACAGCAAACCATGCTCTTTTCTTGTATTTCCTTCCATATTCAGTAATCAATGACTCATTCAATCCAAAACCAAGGAACATAGGAAAGCTTGTACCAGCATTCTCAACAAAGTTCTTTATCGCAGTGTCTGACTCGAGGATAGAAACATCTGGTGCAACAAACTTCTTCAGATTGCGGACAAGCTGGTCAGCTTTCCTCGAACCAGTGTATTCAATTGGGACACCGTGGATAAAAAGCATCAGGGTAGGGAACCCACTGTATTTAGAAACCAAAATACATTAGGCATGCAATCTAAAAACCTTTACTTCCACACCAAAATACTTAGGGATGAGAGCATACTCTACTCCATATTTTGATCCAAGTTTTCTGTATTTGTCCGCATTTACTTTGGCAACTACAATGGGCTCACTCAACCCTGCCAACACCGGAGCAGCTTCATCTAGCTGCATCAACAAAATGGCAATAGTATTAGAAGCTCATTATCTCAATCCAAGACAGAAGTCCTCGCCTCCTCGGCAATTTAACCCACTGGCACTTCACGGCTTTTTATGAAGTGGAAGGAAGCCAAGTGTACATTTGAGACTATATTAATGGGCCAGCAACATACTGTGCCTGCACTTAGTTTCTTTTCTTCCATATAAGCTAATCTACTCGAATTCAGGTGAGGTCACATACCATCTCACTGTGTATTCGATAACTGAATAATAACAGTCTTTGTTGTTCAAACAATGGCATAAATACCCTGAAAAATATCAAGTTCGTACTCTCCCAACTTCGCCCTAATCTGTCTGAGTTCATGGGAGATGGGACCACGCAAAGAGCATGCGATCCCAGAATCCCAATGAACCCAACCCACTACCACATCACTAGAGAGGCAACAAGATCCACAGCGACAACCCCACGGCATCCCAACACCCAACACAACCCAATTCGCATCGCATCTCGAAGGGGCAAGCACCAGCAGCAAGTTGCAGGTAGGCAGGGCGGCGGACTGGTCAGCGCTCGTACCTCGGGCGCGAGGCGCTTGCAGTGACCGCACCATGGGGCGTAGAAGTCGACGAAGAGGAAGTCGATGGCGCCCAGCGCCGCGTCGAAGTTGCTCTCGTCAAGGTCGATCACCCGCCCGTCGCGCGGGAACTCCTCGCCCGCGGCAGCGGTGGCGCGGGCTGCCAGCGGGAGCAGAAGGAGGAGGAGGAGAGGGAGTAGCGCCGGCGGTAGCACTCGAGTCGCCATCACGGCGGCCGCTCGATTCGATCTCCGCCGCGTCGGAAGAAGAAGAAGGGGGGCACGGAACTTGACCAGTTTCCAAGGGGTTTATTGGGGAAAAGGTTCGCATTCACCCTTCACCCGAATCTGATTTTTTTTTAAAGCTCGGAATCTGATATTTATATTTTTGGTTCACTTTTTTTTTTTAAGAAAGGACTACCTTTTTTTGTCTGAATTGGGGCATCTAAGTCCACGCCTATGGATCCTTCAAAGTACTCCGTAGCAACTTTTTACACTACTACAAATGAAAATTTGAAAAACAAATTTAAGAAGACCCATGTGGCCATGTCAATTTATATTTCTGTAGAATACATAGGAACTGAGTGAGGTAATTTGCCTCGTCCGGTCTTCCAGATCTACTACAATTTCAGCAGCTACAAACGGCATGGCCACCGACTTTGGTGCGCCAATGTCACGAGGACCACCACAGAATCTCATATCCAGAATGAGAATCAATCAAACCCCCCGTTGTATCACATACTTTCCGTTCTACTCCTATACTATGTAGTAGATCAAGTGACACCTCGAAAGGTAACACCAGATACCCGTGCTCAGTACAGGTAGCGTGACAAGAAACAGCACAACAACGAATGACATCACTGATGAGGTTTCTCCACAGCCTGGAAAAGTTCAAGCCACGATATTATTAACAGAAAGTTGTGTCCTACACCAAATGGCAAGAAACGAGGTTACAGTTTCTCATAAGAAAATGCGGTAACAAGCAACAACCAAAGTAGAATGAAGTCCAAGCTTTTAACTTCACAAAACGTTGTTGAAATAAGTCTCCAATATGTAGGCCTTGAGAGCATGATAGCTCAACCTGAGGCAGTCTTCTTCTGCTGGAATACGACTGCGTACACAGGGACTCCAACGCCGATGCTAACTGCTCCGATGACGGAAAGAGTCGCCTTCAACGCCTGATGCTTCATCCTGTGCAAGTTGTACATGTGCTTGGCATGAATGTAGTATGGCTCATCATGGCCATGCCCTCCCATTCTCTTCACACCAGTGGCATGGAATCCTCGAGTAGCTGCATGCAGAAAGAGAAGAAAAACAGCAATCAGGGTGTGCTTGAGGGAGGGAGAACAAAATGAGTTCATGACTTCATTTCACAGTAGAGCAAGAATCAAAAGTATTACTAATAAACCGATGCATCCACAAATACCTGAAAATCAGCAATCAGAACTTCAGAAGTGAACTTAACAGAAGAGAGTTCAATGTTGTGTCTGACTTCAGAAATACAAAGATCAAGCCAAACAACTAAAATTCATTCCCAGAAATCATTATCTCCAGTTCTCTACAAGATCACATGTACAAGTTGCCTTTTCACCTTTAAAACAAATTGCAAGAAACAAATGAATTTTGACAACTGTATTTGACATCAGAAATACAATTATCAAGCCAAATAGCTAGAAGCCATTAATATTCATTCCCAAATATCATCATCTCCAGTTATCCAAGCTGCCATTTCACCTCTAAAATACAAGAAACACATATTTGGACCTTTGGGCATTGATACAAAAGAATGGTTAGACAGTTCTATGAAGGTAACATATTGGTTCTCTCGAAGAAAAAACAGTTTGCACTTTGCACCATCCAATTGATTTATAATGAGGCCTTTGCACTAATTACAACCAGCAGGGATGACAACCTTCCAGGCCAAAGGTCTGAGCTCATTGTAAATATTATAAACCCCTTTTGCTTCAAAGGATAAATAATAATAGCACAGCAAAACAATAACTAACTCCTCTGTAATGTTAAGAGCAAACCACTGCAATCCCTCAAAGACTCTGATACGAGAAAAGTGAGTACGCAAGAAGAAATGGAAAGAGCACATCTATGCCGCACCCAAGCATTTTAAGCCTATCTAGCACTCGAATTTTGATCCGTACATCCACCAGATCAACGGCCCATGTTCAGCCTCTCATCAACCCCAACAGCCAAACGCTCTTCTCTCTCCCGAATAGAAGCACTCCACCGCCAAACCGGTCCGTCGGCCCGCCCTCCGTTCGCTTGGAAGCACCGTCTCCAGTGTCGGAGAGCAGCCCAGGCAACCTCAGGCGGCAGCCCGTGCCTCCATCACTCCATTTTTGCTACTACGGTGAGTGTCTCCACCATATCCTCACCCCCGCCTCATCCTTATTCCCAATCTCCGGCAGCTCCCTGCCGCCACGCTAACCCAGCTCCACTGGGCTATCACCGTGACGCCCCCGCCCTGACCTAGCCCAACCGACTTCCTCCCCTGCCTGGCCTCACTGCCCCTGCCTGGTAAATTGAAATGACACAAAAGAATCTACAGAATGATCATCTCATGTCATGGTTTACTAATAATTCCTGATTTCTGAGTTACCAGATGCTGTAAATTCGGAAATCCTCGACCAAAAAGCCAAGGCCAAACATTTCCCAATCACTACATGTAAATCAAAAGGGCGTACCCAGTGCCGTAGGCTCCCGCACTGCGCGGGGTCTGGGGAAGGGATGTATGCGCACAGCCTTACCTGCACAAAGTGCAGAGGCTGGGGCTCGAACCCTGGACCTTCCGGTTACAGACGGTAAGGCACTACCGCTGCACCAGGGCAGCCCTTCATGTAAATCAAAAGGGCAGAGAATAAAATTCAGCGCATCACCTGATTCATTCATCAAGACAAACATACCGAATGATCTTATAACACCGATCTAAAGCATAATCACAGCGGAGGGAGGACAAATCTTGGACCCAAAATATTAGCTACCTCGTCCATTTCATCACGCGACCAGAACTATTCCTCAAGCAACCAACGGATCTACAGCCGCCCGCATCCACACAATCATGACCAACGGAAAACTAACACCCAGTCGAAGCGAATCGCGCCGCAGTAACCCTAATCGGCCCGTGGTGTGAGATCAAGGCCCAGGGAAACGGGATGGGAGTGGGAGGGGCGCTTGCCTGGCTTGGACGCCTCGGCGCCAGCGGCGAGGAGGCGGATCCCGGAGCGGAGGCCGCGGTTGAGCGCCGTCGCCATCGCCTTCGTGCTCTCGACTTGGGTCGCCGCCGCCGCCGGAGGTGAGGGGTGGTGTGGTGGTGGGCGAGAGGGTGACTCGGTGTGATTCGTTGCGGTCGGGCTTGAGGAATATGGAGGAGGTTGTCAGTTTGGGCCGCTTGTTTCCTAACGAAGACTCGAAGAGGCCCGGCCCAGTGAACAAAGAGCATTTACGCCTTCAGTTCTCAAAGGAAACACGCTTTCGACAGGGAAACACGTATTGTTTGAATCCGTCTTCTGGTTCAGGTGACTTCGAACCGAAGAGTAGTATGATTGCCGATCAAATAAAATCATGCCCGAGAAGCAAATCCGAACAAGAGACGCTTCGCCTTCCCCTCGCCGATGGAGTCGCTTGCGTCGCAAGCGAGGCCAGCGGCGGTGCTCTGGCTCGCCGGCTTCCTCCAGGCTGCGCGCCTCCACCGCGTCGTGTCCTTCTGCGCCAGGTGCTCCCCCTCTGCCCATACCCCCCGGCATACCCCCCTTCTCTCCTTTTTTTTTTTACAGTTTTTATTTATTTGATTTTTTGAGGAAATTAGAGCTAATTGGCCTGTTCTAACTTCTAAGCGTCTATTACTTACTCTGTTAGTATAAACTTGTTGATTTCTGGTTGGATGCAGTTCTAGGGCACTATTTATCAGGATCGCACAGTGCTTCCTGCTGAATGGCCTTATCTTCCTGGGGAGGTACGGTTGTTCGTGATTGAGTTTGAATATCGACTAAATTGTGTGTCCTTTTTAGAGCCTGTCAGTAGAATGCTAGAGTTTTGTGCTAGGTGTTGTTTTGTACAAGTTATAGTTGCCCTGTTTTTTGGCAACTAAGTTATAGTTGCCCTTTGTACTGATCTAGGGTAGCATAGCAAATACCATTAGAATGCTATGTGTTCGAATGTTTACATATATGTGCCTCTGCTGGTGATGAACTAGCAAAGCGAACATGATGGAGTTTGATGTGCTGTTTGGAGTCATCCATGGAATAATGGACATTCGTCACTTCTCTTAGTTCTCTGTCACTTAAGTTCAATTACTATGTGTTAAGTCTAAGAAAATTGTATTATTTATAACCATATTGGCATTTGGCTCATCTCGTGATATTTCTTTGAATGTCCATGCCTAGGCTCGTTTTGTGTTGTTTCTCATTAATAACCTTCTAACTAATTCTTGTGCATCATAGCTTGCTAACCCTGAAATCGGTGGTCATTCCAACTCTATTGTGGATTCTACCAGAGCAATGCAATCAAATGGGGGGACAACATCTTTGTGATCACAAGGCAGCCATATCTATTTATTCATTCTTACGTTCAGGCCTTGTTGAGATTTTTTATGTAAGTGCTACCTTTTATGTTCTGGCAAACAAATGGTCACCAGTCATGTTGCTTTTTTTTCAATTTCAAATTAACTCTCCAATTTCAAGCTATTCTGATCCACTAAGTTATCGAATTTGCATTGAGCCACAACCACACATGGTTATTGATTCTAGCTAATGCGAAATTAGTATTTGGATTATATTTCTTTTAAGAAAACAGGAATGTAATAACAGATACTGGCATAAAACAATCTATTGATTGACGCTTATCTTTGCAACAATTCCCAAAAATAGAACGCGAGGTAGGAAAACCTTTTCTTTTTCCTATCAATAAAGGTTCACGAATCATAATACCAAATGGCATATTGAGCGTCACTCATGTTTTCCAAGTGGCATGCTTGGCTCTCCATATGCTGCGAAGTTTTTTTTATAACATACTTCACTAGTTAGCAGGATCCAATTAACTGTTACTGTCTTCCATAAAAATAACGCTTACTGTTAGTACCATGTCATTCACTGTACTTTGTAATACGTGTGTCACTGACACTGTAATCTGTGTGAATTATACATTTTCTCTCTAAATATTTATGCATTGCTTATTATTATTACGTTTTGGTTTCACATAAGTAAACAACTATTTCAGGTATTTTGGTTTTATCCTCTTTACATCTTCAGCTTCATATTAAGTACGCTTTGGTAAGTTCTATTCTTTTCAATACATGATCTCGAACTTCGTCTATACTAAAAAAAATCTTCTTTATGTGAGTACACTGTTAGTTTAATTTCATAATGCCATAATGAGGTGATCAAACATTATATAAGCTAATATGCTTGTAGTTTCTGTTTTTAAAATTGCGCATTTTCTTTTAATAATGCAGTAATTTACACTACAGAAACTATGGGTCCAATATTCCAGCAAGCCAGGCAAGCACCTTGTTGTAGCCTATTCAAAGTTTGATTTTTGGTTGCACCATGACACCAATTCTTGATCAGCTCGTGGATAGTTAAATCTACTGTAGGATATGGAATCCTGCACTAACAGGAGCAGTTAGTTTGTTATTTGCTTTCGTACAATGTATTTAACAAACATTTCAATGAGTTATATGTTGCCAACAGGCAGTTCAATTTGCGTAGTCTATGTTTTCTAAAAGAAAGAAGTAACTGTTGTCTGTTGCTGCACTCTTAGTTAGGTGTCAACAGAACATGAAAACTGCCCTGGATTGGTCTCTGATATTTTAAAATCTGTTTATATGGAAACTGATTTGTATTTAATGAACTTGTTGTTACAGGTACGGATCTCATTTTGTTATCCTCAAATTATGCATATTTCAGCATATTTCAGAGACTAAACAAGGGAGCATCATGTTATCCCTTTGTGATGTGGGCCATCTTATGTCAGGTATAATGACATTGCCAAACATGCTTTGGAGGTTGTGAGAAGTAGGAGTCTAGATTCGACTCGAGCAACGAATGCTCACAACATAACTGAAGCAGAAGACCAGCCTGAAGGATTTGACAGGTAGGTGTGTTCATGTGGAACTGGTTGGTGCCTGATTGCATGCTCTGTTACTGATTTCGATTTTAGGGTTGCACTTGGCATAGGGGAACAGGTCTATTCAATCCTTCTTCTGACCATTTTCTTTGCTGAGGTATGACTCTACGTTCCTGTGATGTAATGGGACATGGAATTCCACAGAATTTCTCCTGTTTTTCTTTTTGGTTTGTCAGTTACTGTTTTCATATATTTTCATCTAATGGCATGCAGGTTTCAGTGATTGGTTATATCCCTTATTTTGGCAAGGCAATGAACTTCCTGCTCTTATCATTGATGTATGCTTACTACTGCTTCGAGTATGTATGTCTGAACGTTGTTCAACATTGTTCCAACTATTGTTTTTTAGTGCATATGCATTTGCAGGGTTACTTCCATAGTTCTGTTGTGTTGACATGCATTTTCTAGGTACAAGTGGAACTTCTTTGCAGTGAGTCTGAATAAGAGGCTTGAGTTCTTTGAGTCAAATTGGGCATTCTTTGCTGGATTTGGTATGTCTACAATTCGTTGACCCGGAAAGTATATATTTTGTACACATTTTGTCTATTTGCTTTGACTTTATTCCTTTTACATGTGTTTGTGGCAAGAAGCATTCATACTTTCATCTTGTAAGTTGTAAGAAACATTTCTATGATTATGGACAACAAAATCTTTTTAGCTGTTCAGGTTGTTGATACATTAAAATGAAGCATTATTTTTAATTGCAGGAAGCTGAAACCATTTTCATCATAAGTTCCAAATGTAAATTGACAGCCATTGTGTAATAGGTTCCAAACCAATTAGAACCATATTCTTTGCTGTAATTTGGAGAACTTTAGTGTTAATGAAATACCTCATGTAACTGAGAATTGTTGTTTTGCTTTTCCGTAGTTTTTTATGTAAACTGCTTGTTTTATTACTGTCATGTCCTTTCTTCATATTCTTAAATAAACTATATGCTGCTTCCTGGTTTTTGTGAAATTTTGACGCATTGTTTGTTGTTCATATGTAGGTGCTCCATGTGTCCTTCCAATTTTCTTCTTCTCTCCTCTTACAAGCTATGGATTTATGGCCATACTTTACCCGTTGGTACGGTTAAGCACTCAGTTGCAGTTCTTATTTTTTACATTTTATTTATTGTTCTATCTTGGTACATTACATTTGATAACTTTGCGCACTTGCAATCTTCAAAGATCTTACATTGTGCGATTGTTCTCTCTTTGTTCAAACATGCACAATTTATGTTTGTGATATATATAACTGCATTTAAGTTTGTGGCTGTGAGGATTATCAGAATCTCACTGGTGGTGTTTTTTTTCCACAATGGGGTCTCCCCCGAATTTCATTACCGATCAGCAACGATATTACAAGGTTCAGCAGCTCACTGCTGGTTTATGGTTGGACTTAGCTAATAGATAGTACACTTAGGGCCTGATCGTTTACCTGGGAACAGATGCCTGTAACCGTTCCAACTGGATCAGTAGGTTTATTTATAGTAGGAAACAATCAGCTGGAACTAATCCAGGCCAAAATCGGCCCGGAACGGAGGTAACCGAACGAGCTCAGGACAGCCTGGCTCGTACAAATCCAACAGCCATGTTCAGTTGGAACAGGCTGCACGAATGCAAAACGTTGTTGTTTGGTTGCATGAATCCGCAGGTACCAGATAAGCGCAGCAGATGTTTGGTTACCTGGGAGCTCGCGTGTGCCCTGACCTCCCGCACACGCCTTTGTGTCTTGTGCGAGCCAGGTTGCCAAGAAACACATTTCATTTTTTTTTTCTCGGGAGCCAGGTTCGTCGGGGCATCTTGCACATCAAGGGCCAGGCCCAGTTAGCAGTCTAGGCAACCAATCGCTTGTATCTTGTATCCAGCAGGCTATGCTGAACCATATCCAGCTAACCAACTGTGCCCTAAGTTGCACCAATTGTAGATTTGCTTCGTTGCTGGGAAAAAGGAAGTGGTACATATGCTCATAAGCTGTTGTGGTTTTCTCATTCACAAAAAAAGCACTTTCATAGAATTTTGGAATATTGAAAAGAATTCACAATGATGCAAGGATGAAATACTTCTGCAAACATATAGATTAGATTTAAAAAGGCCCTTGAGATCCAATATTTTGTTCGAGTTGGCTTGACACTCTTGTACAGTAGCTCTAGTTGACCCTTTCTTCTGTCTCCACTTATCTCCAATTCTACTTTCTTTGCTTCCTGCCTCTGTACGTTTTTTCCCTCTTTATGCATGTACAAATATGTATACACCTTGGAATAACTCATTAGTCTGTAACAGTAGCTGGAAACTTGTACTGGATGAGACCTTGCATCCTCCGTTTTGAAAGTATGGTCATATAGTAGTTACACCATATCTGTCATAGAACATTAGTCCTGAACTTTATGGGATATATATCAGACTTTTGTATAGGAAGAATAATTAACAGCACTGGACAATTGGTATCAATTGTATGTTCCTTGTTTTGATCTATTTGTTCTCCACATGTTGCCCTGGAGCAGAAGGTTTGAAATATGGGAATTTCCTCCCTCCTGTGTGAAGTTCTTGCCTCAGATTATATATGCTTTGGATAAGATTGCTTTAAGACATAGTAGGAGTGCTCGTAATTTGTTCTACGATCCAACATATATGCACCAAATTTTGTGCCCCGATTTGACAACATTGCTTTTTTCCAGTTTGTCTTGACTGCTGCAGGCACTCAAGCTGAGCAAGTAATTAATGAGCTGAGACCTGCACACGAAGGGAAACTACAAAGAATACCTGTGTTCTTTGTCGCAAAGCGACTAACGTGAGCTCCCAACCTACCCTTCATCAATGGTGTTTGGTTTTCTTTCAAGTAGTGAGTTTCATTAGCAAGTCAAGTATAGTTGATGTTCAATCTCTTTCCATGTTTTGAGCCTCGTGGTTTCTCCACAACTGTTACTTTGGTTGGTACCTTAGGTGCCTGATATTAACAGTTCAAAAACATGTCTGAAACTGGTACCTACAGGACACAAGCACTGCAGTTGTTTCCAGCGATGCAGAAAGAAGAATGATATAACCACAGGAACAGTCGAGGAAAGGAGACACTGCGGTGCGCATATCACAGCGCCACTGTTTTAAAGAAGACAATGCGTTGTGCAGTTGTGCTTGTCACAACGTGGCATAAGCTGCACGCCTCTCCATAACTCGGGATGGGCCGTACACCTTCGCCACACTGTAAATACCATGTAACATTTGCTGTGACTGTGTAGCATAAATTTCTTGTAAATGGAAGCTTTGAGAGAGAGAGAAAAAAGTTCCACTTGTCCACATGGTACCTGACCATGTTGTTGTGCGTACTAATTGCATCTCCTCGTCCTCCGACCATTTTGCTAGTGTCAGTTGCAGATTTGGCACCAGAGTTGTCTCATTTTACACCTGGTATTGAGGATGTATCCGGTTCATTAATTGTAGGCATTGTCGAAGACTGAAGAATATGGCAGTGATCAAGCATCTGCCCAAGTTTAAAGTTGCTTTCTTTTCTGTTACACATTGTAGTAGACTCTGATGGAACATCTGTGGCACAAGATACGCATCTGTCGTTTTAACTCCCACACCACACCAATACCCGTTTGTGTAGAAGCTCATGTAGTATGCAAGTTTCCTGTGATGCCATTGAGGTAACTGCCTACTACAACTCTACATATAGGATTATCTCATCGTCGCATCGAGGCGTGCCACGAAAACCAACTGAAGAGCATAGGATCACACGACATCTTAAATCACCATCAAAAGCCGAGAGCGATTTAAGAATGATGATCAGATATCCGGCTTGAATCCTCCTCCGTCCAAGAGGATTAACCGACGAGGAAGCGAAAACAAAGGTCGAGATCCACAGACGGAAATCTGAGACGTGCAAAGGATAAACGCAGCCGCAGCTTGGAGAACGGGTGGCGACTGGCAAGAATGTAGGGACGCATGCATTGCGATGGTAGGCTGGTAGCGCGAGACCAGGTCACGGCCGCGTCCGTGCATGGCGGCTAGGATCGTGTCATGGCCTCATGGGTGGCGGCGGTTCAGCGGTTCAGCGGTCTAGCCACCAAGCGATTGTGCACAGTGCCGTGCAGGTTACTCATCACTTGCTAAACGTAGTCTTGCAAACTCTGATCATGTGATGTGAAAAAGGCAACGCATATTGGTCAGTTAATTAAAGTGAGCAAAAAAAAAACAACCAATATCGACATCGTGTTTTTTTTTCCTTCCATGCATGCAGAACTTTATTTTATTGAAATAACAAAGTGCAACGAGAATCTTAACAAGTAGTACTCCTAAGTGTTTCTATCCTGCAAATTCACAGGCAAAAAAAAAAACTAATGATCAATGGGTAATGCGCCGTCATAAACACCGGCGTTCATGAACACTAATAATTTAGCCCAGAATTAAACATGCTACCAGCACCTAATCAGCCAGCCTACGGATCATCAGCTATAGACAGACGTCGTCAGGTCATCAGGTCAGGTCAGAGGTCAGGAACACACACACAACAGCAGCAGCGCTCCCACGGCGTTCTCAAAAAGGGGACAGCCATGCGACGCGGCAGGCGGCGGCGGCCTTGACGAGATCGACCGGTCCGACCCCGTCGCCTTCCTCTACTGGCCCGCCTGCAGCGACGCCACGAAGCGGCCGAGGTCTCTGTTCACCAGCGCGTTGGACTTGAGGGAGCTGTCCTTGGCCATGGCGTCAACCAGCTTCGTCGGCACCAGGCACCGCCCCTCCGCCGCCAGCCGCTCCTGCACGCCGCCGCACGCCAGCAGCGCCTGCATCTGTTCCTCCTCCTGCGCCGCCATGAATGACATTGTCTCTTCCTTCTGCGTGCGACAAGGACGACACGAAATGGTTAGAAATTAAAACTTGGACATTGACAGAGAAATTCCGTACGGACGTCGATAGAGAAATTCAGATGACTGAGGAAATCAATGCGTTGCTACGTACCTCGGTTGAGCAGCCGACGTCGACGCTGTTGTGCATGAGGGCGAGCATGCCGACCTGGGTCTGGAGGAGCTTGACGTGGCGCGCGGCGGCCTGGAGCATCTCGGCGGTGTTGAGCTTGTGGCCGCCGGGGATGAGCCGCGACAGCTCGGCCGTCTTCTCGCTGATGCGCTTCCGGCGCTGCCTCGCCGCGGCGCTCTGCACCGACTGCTGCGACGCGTTCCCCGCCGCGGGCTGCTGCGGCTTCTTCGGCTCCGGAAGCTGCCGCGGCGGCGGTGGCGAGGGCAGCGGCGGCAGGGCGAACTGGTTGAGGAGCCCCGGCAGCGCAGGCACCTGCTGCTGCAGGTTGCCGCCGCCATTGTTCCACTGCTGGTCTGCACCAACGGCAGCAAGGCCATGATGCCACGCGCGCTGCTTCTTGGCGCAATGCCGGTCGGCGTCGGCGTCGGCGTGGTCGTGGTGGTGGTCATGGAAGGGAGGGATGTTGAGGAGGTCGTCGAGGGCGGCGTTGGAGGGGTCGAGCGGGTCGTAGACGAAGCCGAGCAGCGCGTCGATGACCTCGGGGTGGACGTCCTGGAGGAAGCTCATGTCGTCCGCGCTAAGGATGGGAGCTGGGCGGGTGAGTCGGCGGTTGCTCGGCTGGGCTCCCTCGCTCTACCTCTCGCAGCGCGGTGAATTCCAGGCTCTAACTGCCGTGGGGCCAAGACACTAGCAAGACACGAGTCGGAAGAGGAGGAGGAGGACGAGCCGGCGGCGGTTGTCTTCTCTTCTCTTTATTACCTCCTCGTTTTTCGCCTGTAAACTCCGTGTCTAGGATTCCTCCGGGGCGGTTAAGGACTTCCTCATTTGTAGCTCCCACGGGCCCCACCTCTTCCCTGCATTTCGTGTAACCGCCTCTACGTACATACGTCGCCGCCGCCTCCGGTCTCATCTCTCTCCTCGTTCTTAAGGCACGCGCGCGTTCCGGTCAACTAGGAGCACGCGCAAGCGTGCACGTGTCCGACGTACGTACGTCTATACCTTCCCCGATCGTGTGTTGCTCGTACGTCTCACTCTGGCATAACCGGCTCCATCGACCGGTCGTACTCGAGGTCTTGAGGAGAGCTCGACGCTGATCGCAGTCGTGACCAACACACTAAGTGGCGCCATCAACACGCTAACTGCCTTTCTTGTGATGAATATATATACGGTCGTCTATTGGTGATGGGTCATGCTCTTGTCCAAATAAAAGTCATACGGTTACCAAAAAGGCACTGAACTACTCCTCGTTGGAGACATTGGCGGCGTTGGCAAAGACACTGGAACGCGCAGAGCGCGAGTGCCCCTGTCCCTCGCCTCGCTCGCGCTCCACCCGTGTCGGAGTCTCATACACCCACCGACCGACCGAGCACAGCCCACCCTCTTGGCTGTGGAGCAGCAGGACACGGGGCTCCGCGACGTACGCGTGCCCCAGCCAGCGCACTGCACCAACGCCGGAAGGCCCGGAAGCGAGGGGGGATCCTGAGCGAGTTCGTAACGATGCGGGTTGAGCATCGCGACGTAAAAAGGGCAGCAGCTCTACTGGTGGTTCGACGCGAGCTCTACTGGCAGTGCGGTCCTAAACTCGTGGCGACTTGGCGAGGCGGGCGTGCAGGCGCAAGAGATGACAGTGCCATCCCGCCAGGCGGGCCGTGTTCAGTTTTAAAAAGTATTTTTTAATTTCTATTCATCCTTCTCACATAACAAGTTTTAAAAAAAATTCTACCTTTTTTTATTTATCTCCCACACGTAACATGTTTTTTAAGGAAAAAAAATTTCTCCCCAGCTAAACACAGCCCGGCCTGAGGGCGCAGACCGCCGACGCGCGCGGAGCAGAGGCGACGGCGGAAGCCCAAATTAGTTGGCGGGACGACGCACGATGGCCCAACACGAGGTGAGCACGAGGTACTACGTTGAAACAGGTAAGGGCCAACACAACTACTACCCACCAAGAGAGACGGGCTGCAAGGACACAAAACGGCCCATGAAAATGAACGCAGTAAAAGGCAAAATTCCCCAATGGCCCACAGCAAAAATCGACGTGTGGCCCAAAAACAAACACGCGTCGGGGAAAAAGAACATTAAAATTTCTTGGGGGTTTCATTTCAGTTGGATGGATGCTTGATCATTCAAGGCTAGCACAGCCGCTGCCGACACCAACCAAGGGTGCCGCTCCTTGGTTTCAGCTGGCCATAACAAATTCTTCTGCTGCCTGAATTTATAATGCAAGCCGCCTCCCCTGGGATTATTGAGCGGCAGCTTATCGTCCAGCTAGCATAATTTGTCAGCTACTTGTCTGCTCATCCTCCTCCTCGTGCGTGACCATCCATGGCGTCCCGCTTTAATGCTTCTCTTGGTTCCACATGCATTACATGTACTCGTACGTACTAAAATACGGCTCGGCTTGCGCGTACTACCCTATCATTTCGTATAAACGACCAAAGGAAAGACGGGCAGCAGGATGTAACCAGAGGCGGCTGTGAACAATAACAAATGCTGCTAATTTGTTCCATTCACTCTGCGTCCCATTTGAACAAGCAACTTGCTTGTGCGATGACTTTGATTCACCGGCTTAAAAACAAAACAGGTAAAAAAAAGAGTGCAAATACCTTCGCAGCAGCCTCTTAATTTGTTGCGATGACTCAAGTTTCAGACACTTTCGTTTGCTGTTGTTGTAGTAGCTCTTAATTCAATTGGCAGGAACTGCTACAGTGGACGCTTAATTTTTCAATTTAGTATTGCACTCCAAGAGGCGTGCTGTGGGTCCCGGCCTGACGCTGCTCTGATTTGAAAGTGTGTTTTCCATCTAATTGCTGGCAGCTGGAGCTGCTCCAGTTCTTTCTTCCTTTCTTTCATGCTTGCTGCACATTCACATTCCTCGTGCTGCCGTGCCCCCAGTGCTCTGAGTACTTTCTCACCATAACTTGATGTTATGGCGCCACCAAACGCACTGGTGCTAGCAGCAAAAAAATCAATTGGCATATGTTCCTTCCATTTTATTTGTCATTCCAGCAAGGAATAGTTCGGCCATTTGCATTCAATTATTATACAATTTGCATTCAGTGCACAAGTGAGCACCTGAAGTACGTATTCCATTTTCACCATTCATTGTTTGACTTCGACAGCACTGCGTCATTTACCAGCGTCTTAAGCCACTACCGGAAAATCCTAATATGCCGAGAGCTTAAATCTTTGCCGTGAGCCAAATGACGGGCTCTCGGCAAACCAGACATTCGCCGTGAGCCAAGCCTCTAGACTCTCGGCAAAGGAACAACCGTCGGCAACAACAATGTTTGCCGTGAGCCTACAAGGACGTGCTCTCGGCAAAGTTTGAACTCTCGGCGAACGCGAACTTCGCCGAGAGCTTGAGCAAAGAGACTCTCGGCAAACTTGGACCTCTCAGCATACGTGATCACGTGCCACGTTCGTGCTCTCGCCGCCAGAGACGGCGTGTGGGGCGGCTAACGGCCGTCAACCTCTTTGCCATGAGCCTACAAGGAGCTCACGGCAAAGGGTTCTTTGCCGAGAGCAGCGGACGTCCTCTCGGCAAAACTTGACACGTGGCACGGCGTCCGCTAGGTCGGCATGGCCACGTGGCAGCCTCTTTGCCGAGAGCTTTGGCTAAGCTCACGGCAAAGGCAAGGTTTGCCGAGAGCTTTCCAAAGCCTCACGGCGAAGGCAATCTTTGCTGAGAGCTTGCTTGCGGCTCTCGGCAAACGTGTCCCACATATTTCACATTCCAACGCCCAAACAAATTTTCTTAGTTCACACATCCTACAAAGTACAACATGTGAGCATTTGACTATTTTACCAATTTGTTTGCTATTTTTAATTTCTTTGTATCAATTTGTTGGGTTTATGGAATAATTCTAAGTTGAATAGAGAAACGATTTGAAAAATGGTAAAAAATGAATTAACTAATGAGATTCATGTAAGTAAGTGTGATGTGAAGCCTTACCAACAAAATAAGAGTATATTTCGATGAAAACATTGAAAAGACCACGTGGATTAATAGTTTTGCAGTTATTAAAAATAGCAAATGGAGTCCGAAAATCATGATTTTTGTAGACATCCAATGATTTGGTGTACTAAGAGTGTGGGAAAAGTTAGACGAGGTTTCGGGCAATTTTGTGTCAAACCATGCACAAATCCGAACATCTCCGTAGAAGTTTCGTAAACATCACATGTGATCTCTAGAATTTGAACTCAAAGGGAACTTTAAATTTGAGTTTGCATGCAAAACTTTGTGCACATGTTATAGACACTATAATATGGTCTATGTCAAATTTGGTATTTTTTCAGAATAATTTGATATATATTTCTACTTCATATATACATGAAATAATGAAAATTTACTAAAATACACATGAATAATGAAATAATATGTAAACAAATAGGACTTCATGATTTTACTCATCACATGAAATGAGATCAGTATCACCAACACTTTAGAAAAAAGAAATGGAGAGCACGATAAAATAAAAACTAATGGGGGAACAACTCTTTGCCGAGAGCCTCAAGGCGAGCTCACGGCAAACAGGGTGTTTGCCGTGAGCTCGGCCTTGTGGCTCTCGGCAAAGAGTTGTTTGCCGAGAGTTTGCATAGGGGCTCACGGCAAAATGGTTTGAAATTTTTCGAACCGAAAATTGAATCTTTGCCGTGAGCTTCGACCTGGCTCTCGGCAAAGGCTGTCTTTGCTGAGATCCCGATCTAGGCTCTCGGCAAAGGCTGTCTTTGCCGAGAGCCTAGATCTAGCTCTCGGCAAAGACAGCCTTTGCCGAGAGCCAGATCGAAGCTCTCGGCAAAGTTAAGTACCCGCGGCACAAAAACAACGTCACCGTTCTCTTCTCCCCCACTCAGTCATCTTTCTCCTCCCCCGCGCCGCCGCCTCCCTACCTCGCCGCGCGCCACCGCCGACTCCTCCCTCGCCTCGCCGCGCCGCCGCCTCCCTCCCTCACCTCGCCGCGCCGCCGCCTCCCTCCCTCGCGGCTCCTCTCCCTCACGCGCGCGTCATCCACCCCACCTCTCCACCTCGTCACGCCGCACTGGCCCGGCCCAAATACCCCCGACCCCTCGCGCTCGCTCTCGCCGCAAACCCTAACCCTAGCTCCTCGTCGGCTCGCCGCCGCCGGTCCGTCGGTGCCCCACTCTCCGAGGTAAGGCTCTGTCCCCGTCCATGGCTGGGTCCCCTGTCCGTGTCCCTCACGCTCTACCGCTCCATCGTGCAGGCCGCCTGCTACCCGGTGGCGGCCTACGCGGCGTCGCGCCACAACCGCGCCCACGTCATCGCGTTGGGGGCATTCCTATGGGCCGCCGCCACATTCCTCGTCGCCGTCTCCGACACCTTCCTCCAGGTGAGCTTCCCTGAGACCGTGACCGCCGGTGGATTGGCCCCTTTTTTTTCTGATTGCTCGATTTGATGCAAGAACACAACACATTGCACTCGCAGACGCGACGGCGCTTATTAGTAAGGACAGGTCTCGCTGTATTTATTTTAGGTGTGTCTTGGTGGCAATGTCCTCCAACATTTTGCTGTTGTTAGCGCACCATTCTCAGTCTGGTAGTGGTAGGTGGGGGAAGTTCGGTAAATTTGTAGCAAACATAGCGGTAGCTGGTAAATTTGCTTCGAGAAGGGTGAGATTGTTCCAAGGAATCGCCCAGACAGTGAAATGTTTGGTTCAGTGCGAACCTTGCTTACAGCCAGTTAATTCCTGCGGAAACATTTTGCCACTCACTTTTTTTTTAACCGTAGAATTTGAGGATAAGGTTGTGGAAGTCACACTTGATTCGTCGGGGTGTTTGCGCTGCTTGATTTCTCTCGGGGGGTTTTGGGGGGAGCTCGTGGGGTTTGGCGGCTTGATTCTTCGCGGGTTGCGGTTCGAAGGTGCTCATCGGCGTTCAAAGGTGCTTGTCAGCGTTCGCTTCCGCGCTCCAGCTTTCTATCTCGCTGGTGCGTGGTGCACTGGTGCTTCATTTTTGGTATATTTGTTTTGAATTAAAAATTGTATAAACTTGTAGAAAATTTGGATTCATGTGTAGGAATGAGTTAATTTAAAAATACAAATTGATATGATGGTTGTTCTATATTTGTGGATGTATATGATTGTATGAATGTGTGATTCTATAAAGTGAATGTGATTCTATATATGTGAATGTGATTCTTTGTGACTAAATCGATATGATGGTGGGCTTTAGAAACCTCACCGTGCAGGGGAATTGCTGCCGAAATTTTTCATTGAAATTGTTATGTTATTTTTCCAGGTCAACGAACAAGGTGGTTTTGTAGGATATGGTCATGATCATAACTGGACTCATAAGTCTGGACTGTGGAGGCTCGCCTATATGCCAGACATTCTTCTTCCTCATAACATTGATCTGATGCACACCGAGAAGAATAATGCCGAGGCTCTTTTTTCAACACTCATGGACATTGCTGATAAGACCAAAGACAATGTTAAGGCCCGAGTGGATCAAGCAACATTGTGTGATAGACCAAAGATGAACATGGTGCCTCCCACAACCGGTAAGAACTGGAAGAAGCCCAAGGCTGATTATGTTCTGACGAGGGCCCAAAGGAGGGAAGTACTCCAATGGTTCCAGACATTAATGTTCCCTGATGGATATGCGGCCAATTGGAGGAGAGGAGTTAACTTTGCCACCATGCGAGTCAATGGGCTCAAGAGTCATGACTACCACATATGGCTTGAGCGCCTTCTACCGGTCATGGTCCGAGGCTATGTCCTCGACCGTGTATGGGTTGTGCTGGCAGAGTTGAGCTTTTTCTTCCGCCAGCTCTGTGCCAAGAAGATATCTCGAACAGTGATAACCGAGATGGAAAGGCTGGCGCCTGTCTTGACCTGTAAGATGAAGAAGATTTTTCCACCCGGTTTCATGAATCCGATGCAGCATATGATTTTGCACCTACCGTACGAGGCACGAATGCGTGGGCCTGCGCAAGCACGTTGGTGCTACGCAATCGAGAGATGTCAAAAGACTCTACGCAGCAAATGTAAAAACAAATGCAAAATTGAAGCTTCCATTGCAGAGGCTTTCATTCTGGAGGAGGTGTCAAATTTCACAACAAAGTACTATTCTGACAACCTTCCTAGCGTGCATAACCCCCCTCCTCGTTACAATGTTGGCTGCAATGAATCGAATCTGAGCATATTCCGAGGGCAACTAGGCAGTGCTAGTGGCGCGACCAACAAGACTCTGGACATTTCAGAGTGGCGCAAGATCATGTTGTATATCTTGACCAACCTCTCCGAAGTAGAGGTGTACATGTCGTAAGTTCTCAACCTTGTTTTCTACACTTCAACTATTCTGTATCCAACACCCTTGTCTGTTGTTGCTACAGAAAATTTCATCATCAATATTGGCGTCGATCAAGGGAAGCAACCCCACAGGAATACGATAAGCTTCTCAGGGAAGGTGCGGGACCTGGAATGTCTGATTTCATTTCTTGGTTCAAAAACAAGGTACCGTCATATTCCTTTGTTGTACATGCCTCATGCGTAACGGATATGACAACGATGTACCTTTCCTACTTGATCCTACACAGGGACAATCCGATGGTTCTATGAGTGCCGAGTTGAGACAGGTTGCCAATGGTTTTGACTACAGGGTCAGGTCATTTTCCGGTTATGATGTTAATGGATATCGATTTCACACAACAAGACACGAGCGTAGTCGGCCCAATCGAAGAACAACTAATAGCGAAGTGTTTACGTCGGGCTCTAACGGCGTCGACTATTATGGCAGAATCGAGGAAATTTACGAATTGGGGTTTCGTGGTAGCACTCCTTTCAATCCTGTCGTATTCAAGTGCCAATGGTTTGATCCCGAACAAGTGAGACGAACACCGAATCTTGGCCTAGTCGAGGTCCGACAGTCTTCCGTCTATGCAGGAGATGATGTCTATATTGTTGCTCAACAGGCCACACAAGTTTATTTTCTCCAGTATCCTTGTCAGACGGACGAGCATCTTCAGGGATGGGATGTTGTGTACAAGGTATCACCACATGGCAAACTACCAGTCCCAAACAATGATGATTACAATATTGACCCAAGCACATACGAGGGAGAATTTTTCCAAGAAGATGGGCTTGAAGGGAGTTTTGTCATAGACTTAGCCGAAGCGATCGGAATGGAAGTAGACAATGAAGATCTAGGTGAGGAAGACGATGGAGATGAGGTTGAAAATGTGATAGACTTACGATTACTTGAGCGATGGCAATTAAATGATGACAGTGATGACATTGCCCCTTTGGAGCACGGGCATGATGAAATTGATGCACGGGATAGTGATGATGAGTATTATGAGGAACAAAATCTTGATGATGATGATTATTTTTAAAAAAATATGTACGTTACTTTCTAGTTATGTTTTAGATTTATATTTTAAAGTTACATCTTGCTATATTATATTTTAGCCTGTTTCTAAGTATATCTTGCTTATTTGTTCTAATTTGTTCATTCTTTTTTATTTTCAGGTGACTGAACAAATATGGCGGGCGGCAAAATGAGCAAGGTGTCGTCCGTGTACCAGAGGACGAGTGAGGAGGGGGAGGGGTCGGGTTCGGGGTCGGGGTCGGGCAGGAGGAGCTGGTGGAGTTTTAGGCGTCGAGAGCCCCGTCGAGAGCCTCCTCGAGAGTCGATGCCACAAATTCAGCTCTTCGACGAGGACGAGTACGTGGAGGAAGAAGACACGGACTTTCGGCCTTATAGGCAGCCGGACTCGGAGGACGAGAAGGAGGAGGAGGACGAGGAGGAGGAGGAGGAGGAGGAGGATGCTAGGGAGGTGGAGGGTGAGGAGGTGGAGGGGGGAGTACGAGCCGGAGGAGGAGGAGGACGACGAAGGTGCAGAGGACGTGCCGAAGGTTTGGTTGCGAGGCCCGTCGATCCTCCCTCCCCGGCCGCCTCCACACCTACGCCCAGTGATTAGACCCGCTGGACAAAGGTCAGTGCTTTTGACGTGACCCTTAATTTCCCTATGATTAGTTGCGATCTCAATAGAAACCAATATTGTATTGTAATTATTTTCAGGGGTTGGGACCTGATGGGTGGTGGAAACCACTCACGCCTTGTCAATGGCATACTCGGCCTCTTGTGCAAGGAGCACTTCCCCGGCATGGTCCAGCATGCCGGAAAGTACGAGCCGGCTTTTCACTTTGAGCACTACTACTCCGCGCCGGACCAGCGGGACACCCTGGGCCGAGCGTACAACAACAAGGCGGAGCGGGTGAAGGCCGAGTTGTGGGTAAGTCTTTCTGGCACTACATTACTGAATTCATCGCATTTTAAATACTGACATAATAATTGATGTGTGTATATGCAGGATTTCTACAGGTGCGAGGAGGGAACTGAGATGAGGGCGGAGCGTAACGCCCACCGAGCCTGCCAGAAGCTCCTGCACGACATTCACTATGAGGCGCGCCTCCAGGCTATCGTGCACTACCACGCCCACTACGAACATCGAAAGGTCACCAAGAGGCAAGCCGTAACAATGACGTTGGAGAGGGAGGATTTCCTCAAGGTAACTAACTAACATCAAAACTTTTAATTTCTAAGAATAAACATGCTTCATTGGATCTTCTACCTTAATTGCATTGAATTGCAGGTGCCTCCTAGTTGGTATAATAATCACACAGAGGCCTGGGAGAAGATGGTGGACAAGTGGTGCTCTCCCGAGTGGCAGGAGAGGCACAATATTCACCAGGACAGGCGTTTGAAGATGGCAGGACCATCGCACCACCAGGGCAGCCGAGACCTCACGGGATACGCGAAGGCATGGGTAAGCGGCTTTAATTGTTTATTCTGATGCAAGATATTATGAAAACATTCTAACCGCTTTGTTCTCTTTTTCTGTAGTCGGCAGCACATGGCAACCGGGACTGCCCTCAGTTCAAGGCGTGGTGCTTAGCTCATATGGGCAAGGCAACAGACGACATCGACTACAGCGAGGACACTCCCGACTCGGCATTCACCAACCCCACCATCCCTCCGAGGGTCAGTTCGTACACGTCTAGGTCAAGGGAGGTCCATGGGCCAGACTACACTCCAAGCACCCAGAACTTTGATGGGCGAGTCGTCATGGAGGTGGGCGGAGGGAAGAAGCATGGGCGGTACTGGATGGGTGACAGCGTCATGGACTCGACCACGACGCCAAGACTCCCCGAGATTCGGCAAAGGGCGCCGAGCGGAAGCGACACAATCCGCCCACGCATGACACAGGAGCAGCTGCAGATATCGTCTCTACAGGTTATTTCTTTTTTACTTTGTTTTCCATTGCTTTTGATGTACGATTGCTTCGCATTCTAACATATATATTTTGAATGTATTGCAGTCCCAGCTCGCCCAAGAGAGGACCGAACGGGAGAGCCTACAGGCCAACTTGACCCAGATGTACGCCTGGATGCAGAGCGTGGGCACTCAAGTGTCCGTTCCTCCCCCACAGCTTCAGTTTCAGCCACCGCCTCGGCAACCGACCCCTGTGAGTATAAAAACTTTTGGTTTGTAAGTTCATTGGTTAAATCTTGTCTCACGTGAAAACATTTCTCCTTTCTGCAGGGTCTCTCGGCGGGATCAAATGATCCCGCTGGAATGGTCAACATGTCACCTGGTGTGTCGCCTGCGCCTCGTGTGTCGGACTGGTCGCCTTGGGGAACTCAGCAGGACGGACAGGGCTCACAGGATTGCGACCTCTCCAACCCCTCCCAAGCACACAACCCGTGGGAATGGCGGCACCACCATTAGGTAGTTGACGGACGTTGTGGTTAAACTTGTGGTCGAACTTGAATGTTATGTGCATGGACTTGTGGTATAACTTGTTGTTGAACTTCTGGTTAAACTTGTGGTTGAAACAGTATGTTATGTGCATGAAGTGTTTGTGTATTGGTTATATTAATTGCCTGTGATGTATTTGAGATGTATGTGTGATATATTTCAGTTGTTGGGCACCATATATGAGCAAATAAAAAATAAAAAAGGCCTCAACCCAGGGGTTTGCCGAGAGCATGGGGCCGGGCTCTCGGCAAAGGTGCCATTTTTTTGCCGTGAGCAAGCGGCCAGGCTCTCGGCAAAGATGCCATTTTTTGCCGTGAGCCCTGGCC
Organism: Digitaria exilis; assembly: GCA_015342445.1. Taxonomy (NCBI): domain Eukaryota; kingdom Viridiplantae; phylum Streptophyta; class Magnoliopsida; order Poales; family Poaceae; genus Digitaria; species Digitaria exilis. Next base: position 192,160 of record JACEFO010001734.1, read on the forward strand.
AAGGCTCTCGGCAAAGCCACTGTGCAGAGGCCCCGCGCCTGCCCCCCCGGTGTGGGCCCCATGGGTTCTTTGCCGAGAGCATGGCACGTGGCTCTCGGCAAACCTTGAATTCTTTGCCGAGAGTCTGGCACGTGACTCTCGGCAAACCTTGAGTTCTTTGCCGAGAGCCTAGCACGTGACTCTCGGCAAACCAAGCTGCGGGCCCCACAGAGACGGCGCAACGCCGTCCGCCGGCGTTAGGGCCAGGCTATTTGCCGAGAGGACACATGCTCTCGGCAAATACCTCCTGTGCACACGGCAAAGGCTTTGCCGTGATGCCGACAGAAAGCTCTCGGCAAAGGTAGCTTCGCCGAGAAAATCTTTGCCGAGTTAGCTTTGCCGAGAGCCGGCTCTCGGCAAAGCCTTTGCCGAGAGGATGATCCTCTTTGCCGAGAGCGCTATGCTCACGGCAAAGAGCCTGGATCCGGTAGTGAGCCTTGTCGGAACGCGGGGATGCATGTTTCCGTATTCTTGCAGAACCTGAGTTGTTCTCTGCAGAGTTGTTGCATTCCAAGATGGGGTCGATCTGGATATTCAAATTAAAATTCGAATGCTCCCAATGATTGAGCATTAATTATCCCGATCGAACTCTTTGAGTTTATTCATTAATAATATCTCAGACGAACTCGAGCAGAAGATGCGATAGGTATCGTGGTGGAGCCGCAGCAGCCCACTACTGGGTGCACACAGGCTGCTTTCAGGTCTCAGGACCAGCACTAGCTTGTCTACTGCGTCCGGTTGTTCGTTGATCCTTCCATATGTCTTTTTTAGATCATCGTATGGCATCTCAAATAACTTGATCATGCAGCCACACTATTGCTAGCTATCTGCATTGCATTACAATCTACTCCTATTTCGCCTTTGCTTTGCTGTTGGCCAGAATGCGTCATACATATATCAGTATATCACGGGGAGAAAATAGAAGAATTTTGGAGGATTGGAATCCTATATGAAATTTTCCCCAAAGTTTTTTGAAACAAAGGATTGATGAGTTCCTACAAATCTTAATTATGAAATACGTTATTTTGTAGAGATATTTAGGGAATCCTTCCAAGAGGTTGAACCTCATGGAAAGTTTACTTTGTGTCACTGATCTCTCTGATCAAACTCTAATGTTTTTCTTGCTCCATCCAAATACCATGCAGTGATTCATTCCTGCATGTTAACACTACTCCTACGACGAAAAAAAAGACCACATCCTTTCATTCCAATCCATGGAAAAGTTGTCAAGTCAAATCAAAATTAGTTAGCGAAGAATAACGATAATTTCACAAAGAAAAAAAAAACACTGCTGCACACGTTAGCATCTGCCACCAGTTTTTATTCGGTTGGACGCGTAGACATGATGCATATAAAAGCATCCCCCAATCCCCGCAGGCCGCAGGCAGTACGAGTCCACGCCTTGGTCCGCACTCGACAGCGGTCGTACGTGCACGTAGAATTCTAAAACGCCATCAAGTCGAAACACAGTGCTAGATCCTGTCGAGCGAGGATTAAGCAACTGGTCCGCTTCGTCGTCGTCATGATGCCCGCCGAGAAAGAAGAATAATGCCGGCCGCGCGTGTACGTGCCCAACCACCATATAGCGTATGTGTACATGCATGTGTTTCTCTGATCAGAAACGAGACGAGAATCAGCAGCAGCTAAGCGTTAGGATTCATGTCCCCGTCCGTGTCAAGTAAAAAGGATCGGATTCGGGAATCCCCAAGTGGCCGGAGGAGGCGTAAAGAGTGAGAGCGTCGTCAGGTTATGTGTTCGGGTGAAGTGTTTGCTAGCACACAGTCCCATTCCATCCAAGGCAAAAAGGAGGATTCTCGTGCCACCTAGCGGTTAACCGTGAGGATTATTTCTGCAACTGCATGATTATATCAACTCATAAACAACTGCAAAGCCATGGCCAAACACCATTATTCTTTTTTCTAGAGTATACTACGTGTACCTCGATCACTAGCCATCAGTCCTATATTTTTTTTATTCTTCTCCCTATATCTTTCTGGGCGTCAAACGAAAGCATTTCTATGTGCCAATCAGCCGTGTACTTTAATTTGCATTAACTGGAAGCAGGCTGCTGCTGTTGCAAATAAAAGCGTTGAAAAACGGGGAAGAAATATGCTTTGTTCTTTTCAGACGCGACAAGCGGTATTCCCTCGCCTAGTCGCCTTTGCTGTTGCCGATTGTCTCCTTCCTGCTGTCCAGCCATGCATGAATGCGTCTGCTAGTATGCACCACAACAGAGATAGTATATAGGAGTATACAGTACTGTGATGGAGGAACACTATCATGCCAACGGCGGCATGGCATGGGCATGCGCGCGCGGCACGGCTTTTCTTTAATTTCCTCTCCTCGTCGGCTCGTCGCGAACCTGGTGGTCTGGTGGCTAGCCGACGGCGGACTCGCCGAGCCCGGCCGAACCAAGCAACCGCCGCGCATCAGCGGTCGAGCGCATGGCATGGGCACGCCGCACACCCGGCGAAGGCAGTCCGGGGCCCACGCGACCGATAGGGGAGCCTTGGCGCCGCTTTCAGTTTTGACATGATTTTTTTCAAGTTTTGGTGTAGAAAGAATCGGAACGATGAGAGAGAGCGATGGATAACAGCCCGGGTCTCGCCGGCGTGCTCAGCAGTTTTCAGCAGAGGGCAACTGTTTTCATTTGTCTTCAACATTGTGCATTATATTAGGCGTTCCTGTATACGAAAAGGACTTCAAGCTTCACGAATCGGGTCCAAAACCTTTGTTGACCTTGATCTTCCTAACCTAAAGCATCGGAAATCTTGATTGACCTTGAATTCATCCCATATCGATCCCATCTTCCACCGAAGTAGACAGGTTATTTGCTTCAAATTAAGATCGATTGTATGTATCCTTAAAACTCAACGTGAAACCGAACACCACAAAAGGGGCTGGAACTACTTAGAACAGTTTCAGTACGGGTTTAGAGGCGATCTTGGTCTTACGAAGCCCTGATCAGGCGTCTCGATTGATTTTGAACCTGGAATTTCAATTCAATGGCAAACTCAAGCAACCCCAAACCGAAAAGGATCACGTTTTGATTCAGGGGCACTTGAGTAGGTGGCAGTGCCCGTCAAGGCACAACCACAAAATGAAGTCGTAGTTACAGGACTGCTGGTTGTTAGAGAGGCTAACGCAAATGATTAGCCCCAGCAATAAGCATGTTTAGCCCGGCTAATCACGCGACCTCCGTTTCCTAACCAACAGTGACGCGGCGTACGCAGGGCAGCGCGGGAGTTAATAAGTTGTCCGGTTAGCGTGTCAGGATCTGCTCAAAATTTGGGAAAAAGAAAGGCCATGTCTCGCTCCGTTGCACTGTTTCGTCTCCCACGGAAAACGAGGTGTCGAGGAATGCTGGTCATTAGACAAGGATGCTCTCATTCCTTTGTAACATCCTTGCCTAACCATGTAGGTGCGTTGCTTGGTAGGAGTATATAATGAGGTAGGAGTAGGACCAATGTACATTGAGAATCCTATACTCATGAGTTTGAACGGTTTTTGTTTCTAAAGATGGTTTGTTTTATGTTGCCCCTCTATATCGTGTTCCCGCGTAATTTTCTCGATTGAAACTAAATGTAATTAAGGCAAGATGAACATGATCAACCATTTGTATGAAAACATGACATTTTAGTATTGAAAAGTAGTTAAATACTGTAATTGGCGCTTAAACCTTTTCATGTTGAGTGTAGGAATCTATCTCTTTATATCAAGCTATATCATTTTTCGTATATTGGTGCTTAAAATTTAAAGTTTCACACATCCATCTCTTCTCGTTTCATTCACATCTATTTTCGAAGGGGTTATTTCCTCCAATAGAAAACATAGTCTCATTTAGCTTTGTTTTGAATTAATTAAACTTCTTTTACGTTCCTTAATAATATCTAAAATTTTATATGGACTAACAACGTATGGTTAGCAACTAGATGCGTTGTGCCAAATACTTGCATGACATACGTAAGATAATATATTTGTATAGATATGGCTAGTCAAAGTGCCACATGCCCCACCTTATAAACACGTCCATGTTCTAATGGACTTACTATATTCCACAACACAGTATGAATGCTTGATCTGATTACCGCGCCGTAAAAAGGATGAGAGTCCGCTCTCGATCTCGAATCTGCCATCGCGCATAAACTACATTGCTACTATTACCTATGTTAGCGTAACAGTACAGTAGCAGAGTAGCTTCACTACTGTTACCGCATTGATCCGATGTCTCGGACGCAGAAAATTACCAAGATCAAACCCAACCTGCGCATCCGGATCACGTCACCGGCGCCATGGCCCAACCATAAAAAGCCCCGACGCAGCTCCCGCACCTGCGCCTCCCTCCACTCCAGCGCTCTCTCTCTCTCTCTGCTCTGACCACCACCACCAAGAAACGCAGCACGGCGGCAATGCCCAAGCCCAACCCCTCCTCCTCCTCACCCACGCCGCCGGCAGCGCCCACCGCCGCCACTCGCCGTCGCCGCCGGCGGCAGCTCCTCCCATCGTCGACTTCTTCCTCCTCTACCGTCCCCACCTCCACCTCCGGCGCGTCGGCGTTCTCGGCTTCCTCCTCCTCGTCGTCGTTGTCCTCGGCTTCCTCCGGCCTCTCCTTCTCCTTCCCGTCCTTCTCGCCGGCGCCCTCGCCGTTCCACCACCGCTTCCTCTCCCCGCTCCGCGCCTCCGCCGTGCCCTTCTCCTGGGAGCACCGCCCCGGCATCCCCAAGACCCCCGCGCGCCAGACGACGGCGGCGCGCAAGGCCACCACCGCGGCCAAGGCGGCGGCGCCGCTCCCGCTCCCGCCCTCCCTTATCTCCAGCAAGGTCGCCGCCGACGACCCCTTCTTCTCCGACGACGGCGGATACCTCATCGTCCCCGACGACGCGAAGGCGAGGCGGCGCAGGAGGCGTCAGCAGCGGCGCCCCCCGGCGCTCGCCGCCACACTGACCGACTGGCTCGCCGTGCTGAGCCTCTACCGGTCGTGCACGAGGTCCGGCGACTGCCTCGCCGGAACGCCGCCGGCGCGCCGCCGCCGCTCGCCGGCGAAGGCCGTGTGATCGGATCAATGCATGACTAGTGAGTCCGCTGAAATCGCGCGCCTTGCGTCTGTGTGGTGTGTGCGTGTGTGGGACTGTGGGGCTCCTGGCGCCGATTAAGAATGTGCTTAGGATTAATCATACTTGCTGGCTTGACACTGTAATTAAGATGTGCGTGTTGCTTTTGTTTGTTCCGGGCAATAATTTGAGAAATCCTGCACGATTAGCGACTCGATGTGTATGTCGTCGCTGCTCTGCTGCTGGTGGTAGCGCTGCTTAGCTTTTACATGCTGGTGAAATGTTGAATGGTGATGTCGCATGCTTGCATCATGTATGTCATCGTTAATTAGGTTGTAAGCTTGGTCACAACATATCTATATAAAAAAAAAGTTACTGTGAAGCATGGAAAGCAGGAAAGGCCGGAATAATGTGCCGTTGTTTGTGACAAGGTGAATGTACTACAGTATATTATTGCCGTCCTTTCTCTGACGATGCATTGTTCACTCGGAACTACTTGAACGGGCTCAACTCTGTTTTCGATTTCAAAGCTCTGATGAACAAACAACTTCCATGAACTGTCGGGGAACGGAGGGTCGTCAGTGCGCCACTGCTGAACTGCACTGTGCATTGTTCGACTATGATTAGCTTCCTTAGGCCATGTTCAGATTTCCAACTATTCACTATTCATTTCAACTTTTCACTATTCATTCCAACTTTTCACTATTCCTCCCTCACAAAACACGTTTCCCAGCGAATGCTACAGTGTTTTTCTTATGCTACAGTGTTTTTTCCTACAATCTAAACACACCCTTAATTGCTCATCACCGGACAAGTGGTGGCGGTGGCGTAGAAGAGCGAGCACCGCCGCGAGCAACCGGTGCATGCGCGCGGGACGGGAACGGGACGGGAGGGACAGGGAGAGAGTTGGTTGGGTCACGTCGGTCGTCTTGACCACGGAACCAGCTTTAATTTGCTGCCTGCGGGTACAAGTGGTGTGTGCGCCGGGCGAAATGCATCCCTCGGAATAAAAGGGCTCCTTTTTTTTCATTGTGTCTTTGAAAAGTTTGTTTGGGTAGTAATTGTAATTCACGTCAGTGTGCTGGTGCTTGTCAAATCACTTCCAGATCTGGGTTGATGTTTGATAGTTAACTAGCCTAAGGAGCTTTGACAACTGACAAGTGTCTTGTTTTTATCTAGATTCAGCTTTTTTAAAATATAAAAACATGTCAAAATGCACGTTGAACGTGTCTCGGTTGGTTTACGTAGAAACACGCACACCTGTGCGGATTGCACGTAACAAACTAACAATACAGGTTTAGGGATGCAAGGCCTGCCCCTGGGCAATGCATCATCCTGCAGGAAGAAATGAAGAACAAAAATAAAAATAACAAGGATCATCCTTAATAAAACATTTGGAAAGAGCGCAACATGATAACTAACAAGGTGGTAATTATAACCAATCTGGGGTTGATGGGATCAATTGATCGAACTGGAAGATAACTTGATGGCAAAGCGTCTACATCTGTCGTTGGCAACAAGCATTATTATTTACCTTCCTCGACGGGTATAGGTAAATCCTCCTTGTTTGACGGCTACCAAGTTACCTTGGAGTACAAGGGAGTGTCAAATTCACCGAGTCGATCGACACTGGCTTCCAAAAGTCAGCGAGAGCGTCCTGTGTACTAGGAGTACTCTCATATGCGTGCACACATGTGCGATCCGGAGTCGATCGACTAGGCTTGCATGCTTGTCGTCACGCCCGCTTGTCCCCTTGCCTGCCAGGAACTTTCAGCATAGTCTAGCAGCAGTGTGCTAGTGTCACTCATGCCAAAATCATGCGTGGATAAACAGTTCTACCCAAATGATTGCCAATAATTGCAGAAGCTATTCTTTAACACACAGGGTTTCTTTCAGGCGAAAAAAAAATTCTTTCACGCAAGAGAATTGGCTCAACTGTTCTTAATTACCAGTGGCTTTTTATAGCTGAAGAGCCTCGCGATGTGATGATACAGCAAGGTCAGAGGCGCCATCAAATCGCACCAGCCGAAATCGATCGAGACGTCATAGCAGTCAGAACTTATTTTTTTTTCCTTCTATTTTTTTACGACAAGTGTGTATTTCTAACGCTATACTATCGCTGCCATATAATGTGCTGTCGTTTTTCGCTGGGTTTTCTAGCCTTGAAACTGTTGGTATGTCGCTAGCTAGAGAATGAAATTAAGTCGTGTACAGAATTCTTAGCATATATACATACATGCTTGATACTACTGAGCAACAGGCGTTAGTAGGTAAAGTGGAGCTAGCTTAGGTCGATGCTACAAGTTTAGTCTTTTGACCAGTGACCACGGACTAGTACAAAATTAAAGGGTGCCCCGCGCGGTTAATACAAAGCCGGCCGTTGTGGATTAAGATGTAAGTACTATGAAAAACAGTTTGGAATGTGGTTAAGGGATTTAATAATCTGCAGCGACATAAGAAACTACATGGCACACCAAACCTGCTTATCGTCGTTCGAGCTGAAGATTTGGTCAAGGCAAGATACCAAAGGCTTGATTAGCTAGGATCAGCCTTAAACTGGGCTTGGTCGTCGCGAATTCTCGATGGATCGGCTGGTTGGTTGGCCTCCCTAAGTGCAAGCAGCTACTTGGCCTGGTGTATGTACGTATGGCCTGTGTAATAACACAGACATATGAAGCCACCGTAGGGCAGAGGGCGCGCGTCGCGTGCACGAGCTGAGATTCCGTCCAGTGATGTTCCGAATCACATGCGCTTCAACTCCCTGCGCGGACGTGTGTACGCGTGGCACAAGCAAATGTGCGTGCCAGATGGGCAAATGATGATGTGGCCTTGCCCAGCTCGTCTGCGTACATGCGCGTCGGTGGGCGATGACGCGCGCGATCGATTCCTCGTGACCTATCTATCGATCTGCTGCTAGCGCCTGCCTAGCGATCGACCCATCCGGGCCGGTCCAGCAGCTAGCTGTGCTGGCTTTTGGCACCGCGCCGGCCGGCCGTTGTGGTCACATACTCGCATGCCGGGGACTGGAACCCCACCGTGAACTGCATTGCATCGATCTGCATCCCGGCCGGCCGGGACTTCCTCGACACCACCGGCCAAATCCCAGCAACCCCATATCCTTGGCCTGGCCACCGGGTCCAGCTCATCATCCCAGCGGCTCGCGATCGATCGGGCACGTGCCGATCAACCAGGTCCCCCGTGCGCGTGGTATGCCCATGCCCAACAGGCCGGGAGACGCATGTGCGCTTGGGTGCACGGGTGACGCGCTGCTAGGCCACCCGGTCGGGATGTCCGTCCCCCGGCGAGAAAGTTGCGGCGCCATTTATTACTTTGAGTTCGCGTCCGTCCGATCAACTCCAGAAGCAGTGAAGCATAGCAGTGCAACTTCCTGATGCATCAGCGCACGTGACACGAGCCGAGGCGCAGTGGTGTTTGACTGAATGACTGGTGTACCACACACCCAGTGATCACGGCGTGCGGCACACGAACCGGCCGGTCAGGGGGCCAGCCCAGGCCGCCTCGTCAGGGCAGGGCGAGGGGCAAAAAATGCTTGGAGCACGTACGGGCACGGGCAATAACACAGGACGTTGATGCTTGGGATGGAGATGGGTACCGTACGCCGCCCTGGCCACGCGGGGCAGCAGCAGCCCACCCAGCTCGGAGGCCCTTTGGATTGGACCACACATTTCTGGGCTGAGGGATCGGCTCTTCTCTTTTCACTCCCTTGCTCGCTCTGGCTGCTGTGCTCAGACAGAGCCTGAGAGGACCAACGCAAAGTGCCATACCGTGGAGGCTAGCAATCGCAGACCGCTTCAAAAGGGAGCGAGGGCGAACGGGTGGCGTGCTGATGGAGGCACACCCAACTCACGAGGATGATACCCCTCGTGTTGTGACGGAGGTGGCACCGTGTGCGGCATGGCATGCACACTCAGCGACACAAATGACTATGATGAAATGTCAGCTGCCTACGCCGCCGGGTTTCCGGCTCACGGAGATTTGCGTGCTCGCGCATGACACGTGCGCCTTGCGATTTTCCCTACCCTTTTATTTCTATTTTGTTTCATCTCCTCCTGGCTTAGTTGGGCCGAAACTGCACTGGTCTGCACAAAACAGCATTCGGCCCATGTTGGCCCGTTCACCGCGTCGCGTACACAACAAGCCAGGAGGCGCACACACCCCACAAAAATACATGTATTCTGTTTTACTTGTACCGTACCGGAAAGCTACGGATACGTAGACCGCTCGCTTCATTAGTGGGTTGGACAGGAAGGGTAACATGCTCAGTAAAGGCACACCTTCCCAGCCCCATTCACAGTGTGTGCTGCATGCTCACTTGAGCATCTTCATACTGAGTATTGGTAGCGTGAGCAGCCACCACCGGCCGTCCATCGCCGGTGGACTGTGCTCCTCTCTCCATCAGGTTTACAAATCCGGTCCGGTAGTTCGAACCGCCGCCCGGCGGTAGCGGTTTACCGGACCGGTTTGACCGGTAACCGGTGGAAACCGGTTGAATTCAAATTTTGAATTCAAATCCCCCGTGCAATCGGTTTTGGGCGGCTTACCGCTCGGTTTGACCGGTTACCGACCGGTTTGAGCCGGTTACCGACCGGTTTGAGTCGGTTTTGTGGACACCCCAAAACCGCTCGGTTTCAACCGGTTACCGACCGGTTTGAACCGGTTCGATGGACAGCAAAAATTTGGCATGAAATATGCGTAAATTAAGGAAAAAAATAACTAAAAATATAGACAAACATCCATACATATAATTGTACATACAAACATAGTACAAATGTCCATGCAAATAGTTCAGTAGTCCTCTGATACAAATAATTGTTAATACAAATAGTTAGTTTAGTAGTCCTCTCATACAAATAATTGTTCAACGGTAGCATCGCGAGGCCATTTCATACTCCGCGGTGGACATCAAATTCAAACCCTGCCTTACAAGCAACTCAGCTTTGAACTCCTGCCAAGTTTGGCCCGTCCAGGCCGATGTCGTCTGCCATTCCTGAAGTAACATATTATACCAATGGGGATCTTGCCATTCGTACACCCATCTCATCGGTGGCTGCATGCTCAACTCCAGTATAGGATAGTGGTAACTAGACTGTGAGGATTCCCTGTAGGAGGAGCTAGAAGAGAACTGTGGAGAGTCGTAATCCGTCGGTCCAACCGTTCTCCTCTGCGACATCGGTGCTCCATGGTCAATGTCCTGGGTTGCATGTGTGAACTCAGTCTCCCCTGCAATGAACCACATAGTATAATTAATACTCATAAGTCAAAATAATAAAAACATGTTCATATATACGTACACTTGGCACCTGTAAAATGGAGACCAGCAGGTGGGTTCGAAGGTGACACGCCTCCGCCCCCGCCACCGCCAGTAGCACCGCCACTGCCGCCACCACTGCCACCACCATCATTGCTATCATCACCATCACTGCTACCATCACCATCATTATTGTCATCACCATCATCGCCAGAGCTGCTGTCCTGAGACTCCTGATACTCTGGGCTTTTATCACCCTCACCATCATCAGTGTCTTCATCGCTCAGGACTTCTATTTCTTTCTGTTTCCCTTTTCCCGTTGCTTGGCCTCGTTGGCGCTTCGGGATAACCTTGCTAGGCGCGATGTGGTACTTCCAGTTCCCTACATGAGTGTCACCCACATGTCGCCGTGCCCAATCACTGATGCAATCTTCCCCTGTAGAAGTACGGAGGTCCGCCGGATTTATTTTATCAGCGACAATATTAGAGGGAAGCGGCGTGTCACCTTCATCGTCGTCCTCGTCTAGAACAGGAGCTTTGTTTGACCTTCCATATTCCATCCATTCCCGCACTGGATTTTTAGGCTCATAGAATGAAAGATGGGCTAGCTGGTCAATGAAATCTTCTTGATCCCGTGGAGGATCGGCAACATCCGCAAGTCGCAGGCGTAGGTTGTAGTTGACATAGACAAGCTTGTTCAGTTTTTTGTGTGACAACCGATTGCGAACCTTTGTATGCAGCAAGGCAAAAGTACTCCAGTTCCGCTCGCATCCACTTGACGAACAACATTGAGCAACAAGCCGCAAAGCAAGGGCCTGCAGCCTGGGAGTTTTGTTCCCGTTCATCATCCACCATGAAGATGCAGTTGTCTTTGGGTCATGCGCCATTTGTTGTGCCAATTGTGTGCCAAAGTCACCATGTTTCTGTCGAAACAGCTCAGCCTCTTGTAATGCCTGGACGGCGCTCGAGATATCGGTCATGCGCTGAAAAGCATCCTTCAGTGTACTCCACATTTCAGGGCACGCTGCAGCTCAGCCTCCTCATCATACGCTTCACCTCCACCAGGATAGTTACCTTCCGCTGCAGCCTTCTCCTTTCTCAACTTCTCTTGAGCACGTTGAGCATTTAGCTTCTTTGTCCTTTCAAGCTCACGCTGAAAGTACTCACGCACCTCCTTTGAAACCTTTTCACAATGGACGACCTCCGTCCCCCGGCCTGCCAAATGTTGTTTCAATCTAGTGGCACCACCGCCTCCCTTGGACTTATGACAATAGTTGCATCTCCAACCAGGGTGAAGATTTTCACCGTGTTCCCATACAACATCTCTATCTCTGCCAGACATTGCGTACCTGCAAACATGGAACGAACATAAACATATCAATGTCAACTTGGCAACACATAGCTATATCACAATACTTAAATCCTACATCCATTTCCTTATTTCCAAAATCACAATACCCTACATCAAAATATACTTACATGGCTACAAATCACTACATCCACTTCATACATTCTAAAATCACTTGGATGCAATCAAAATATACCTAAATATCTCCATCACTACATCCATTTCATAATTTCATAGATCACAATAGCCTAAATCATTGAAACCCGCATCAAATCCATACCTCACCCGCGGTCGGGCGATAACCGCCGAAACCGAACGGAAACCGGTGAAACCGGAGCGGTTTGCCGGCGTGGGGAGCCGGGAACCGCGGCGCCGAGAACCGGGGCGGTTAGCCGCTCAATCCGAGCGGTAACCGCTCGTACCGGCGCGGGATCCGGGCGCACGCGGCGGTTGCGCGGTTGGGGGCGGTTTTTCGCCCGATCTGAAGCTCAGCTGCGCGGGGGGGGGGGGGAGTGAGGGGGTGTTCTGGGGGGTGAGGGGGGCGGGGGGGGGGGTTATTAGGGTTTACGCGAGTTGGGCCGAGTTGTGCCGAGTTGGGCCGAGCTGTTTTTTTCTTTTTCTTTTTTTATTTAACTTGTATTTCGCGAAAAAAATAGCAAATGACCAAATATTTGAGAAATTTTGACACCAATAGATCCAGCACACCATGAAGTATTTTTAAGAATTTTTATCCGATTTTTCAAATTTTTAAATTCAAATTTAAAATTTTTGAATTCAACCGGTTTCAAACCGCCCCGAACCGCTACCGGTCCGGGGCGGTTCGACCGGTAACCGCGGTAACCGGACCGGTTACCGCGAATTTTTGAACCCTGCTCTCCATGCGCATGTCACGTTTTTCCGTTTCCCGCATGCTGTAGCCATGAACAAGCTGGCTAAATTATGTGTGCTACCTTTAATGGCCAAGTTGTTACAATTTTCTAAGTGTCATAGCCAAATTTAAACAAATCAACACGTATGATGGTTTTTATATGGTTATTTATACATTTTAATCTATTGTTTATGCTTCTTTTTGAAAGCCAAGCTAGCACTAGTGCTCATTGTGGATCTGTACCAAGGGTCCATGCAGTACATTCATTCGTGTGCGTAGATCCCATATGGATCTGTACTTCACCGGTGAAGAAAAAAGAATTCTTCCAAGTCCGGCTTCCAGGGTTTTTTTTTTTGCATTAAGAGAGCTTTTATTCATTCAAAGCAGGGTTACCATCTTTGGCTACTAACCCCATTAGCCAAGATGGAGTATAGTAAGACCAAGATCTAACAGGACACGACCGAGAGGATTTCTTCGCGCAACAAGGTGTTGCTTGATTGGCCTCTCGACTTACAAAGACACACTGGAAGTTTAAAAACACCCTACTAAGCTCTCAGATTTCATGCCATAAACCAGAGATTGGTGATCTTGCTCCGTGCTGAGAAGTGATCAGACTGACAAGTTCTGAGCAATCCGTCTCCAAAATCACTCTGTTGTAGCCATGCGCCACTGCTAACAACAGACCATCTCACGCCGCCAAAGCTTCGCTCGTGAGTGCGTCAGGTAAGAGCGAGTACCATTTAGCCTCCACCGCAATGACATCTCCTCCGTGCCCTCTCAGGATCATGCCGCTTCCTCCATTGCCTCTTTTGACGTCAAAAGCGCTATCCGTGTTAACCTTTATCCATCAGGTCTTACCTATCTCACTTCCTCCTTTGCACTTCTGGGTGATTGTTTCAAGTCCATACACACCAAGTCCGGCTTCCAGTTTGTTTCTGTCTCGAAGGCCCGAGACAACTACTAGCAAGTAGCTATCCATCTGGTCTAATAAAAAGGAAAAAGTAGCTAACTAGCTATCCGTCATTGGTTCGGCGGTTCGGCTAGACGCCTTTTTTTTTAAAAGCAGATTCAGGCTGTGTTCAGATGGAGAAGAGAAAAATGTATTTTTTTTCTTCTGGGAAGCGTGTTATGTGAGGAGGATGAATATGAAGTGAAAAAGGAATTTTTTTAGAAAATATGTTATGTGAGGGGATGAATAGGAAGTAAAATGTATTTTTTTTTCACTGAACACGGAGGAAGCGACAGGCTGATTCGTGCGGAGGCGGCGATAGAGCGTCGGCGGAGCAGAGGAAGGCGAAACCGAGGCGATCGCGGGGAAGAGAAAAAAACTTTAGCTCGGTGAAATCGCGTCACGAAAAACAAAACGGACGAGCCAGACGAATCCAACTGCGCCCGAGTACGAAACGATCGGAGGATGATAGTCCAGTCGAGGCGGCGGACCGAGCGCTAACGCGTGTTATCGTTTTTTTAGTACCGTACCGTGAACGTAGATACGAGTATACCGGTATATTAGCGTGACGGTCGGGAAGGGTCTTGTGCTCAGTGAAGGCACACCTTCCCAGTCCCCATTCACAGTGTGTGCGGCATGCACAGTTAAGCATCTTCACACTGAATATTGGTAGCGTGAGCAGCCACCGGTAGTCCGTTGCCGGTGGACTGTGCTACCCCCTCCCCCCCCCTATGCGCATGTCACGTGCGCTCGGCAAACTCCACCACTTTTTTTTTCTCTTTCCAAAACATAAAGTTTTTCCGTTTCGTCCGATTGGAGTTGCCTGCATGCTGTAAAGCCATGAACAAGGACGTGAGCGAAGATCTGGCTGCTGGCTATGTGTGCTACCTTTGCGCCCATGTTACACAATGCGTTGGGCAAAATCCTATAATTCTTTGCCAGCGAGCGAAGATCTTGTACAAGGTTTCCTTGATGTCTTCTGAAGTTCTGGAAGCAAGAGCAGTACCTCGGATGATGGGTAAAATTCACCAGTTCTTTGCAAGCGAGCCCAGATCAAACTGAGAAATCACAGAGTTAGCAAGAGATCGAGACTTATCGGTGTCGATTGAACTGTGGAAGAGTAGAATCCCCAGCAATATCACTGATATCTACGTTGCTCTCAGGCTGTTGCCATGTGACATTCACTTGACCAAGAGAGCTGCGACGATGGTTAGCTCTTGAAGAGGATAATGATCATAATGTGACGGTCCCTTGAGAGGGAGATGGAAGGTAGGGATGAGCTGTCGTAGCATTCATCTCTGAACTATGAAGATAAACAAACCAATAGTAAAAACAACTCGTAGTCCCGTCGCCCCATGCAAGAAGGAACAAAATGAACTCTGGCACAAAATGCAGAGAAGATGAACTGACCACCGCCCTTGATAATCATGTCTGCTCTACGTTTTTGATACTGCATCGAATTAGAGCAAGTATTATGGAGCCACCTAGGCGGGCTGAGAGATTTGACACCTCAGAAAAATCCTCGTTGGCAGTGAGAGAAAAGGAGAGAGAGTGTGGACGGCGTCCCGTCAAACGCCGGCTCAAGCGGGCGTAGACGCATGCATGCAAATCTCATTGGCCATGCTGCTGCTGTGCTTGCTACCCATTGGCCCCATGTGTCGTGCCTTTTGATGTTGCTGCCCCGGGTGCAGTAAATGCTCTTCCACGCTGGCTTCATTCAGCCGGCAGCCGGCTCAGCTATAAGACTTCCTCCAACGGCTTGACTCATAGCTAGCTCATAATTTTTTTATTCGGTGAACAGTGGATGAACAGCACACGCTAGCGCGCTGTGGAGCGCTAGGCGCGCGCGTTCTCCGATGCTCTCCTCTCTCAACCATTTGTCTGCTACGTGCTACTGTGCGGTACTGTGCTGCCAGCTTTTACTGTAGCTATGAGACAACGGCTGACTCTTGCCATTGGAGGAGGCCTAAGCGTTGCTCTTACCAGCATTCTGCAGAGTTGCTCGTGAAAAGGAACCTCTTCAGTTCTGGCGATCATTGTAATTTGCGATATTTATTCACCTGTTACTAGCAACTGAACACATCACCTTCATTTGAAACACTGTGGTATCTTCTGATTGAGCTCGCAATTTGGCTTCTCATAGAGTAACTTGCATACTTGGGACCGGCGAAGGCTGTGTAAAACTGAGATAAACAAGCAAACCACAAACACCGAACTGGTGAAGGGTTAATGATAGTTTACAAGGATCTTGGCGATTGATGAGTCATCTCTGCTCCTTTCTATACTAGTCCTGTAGTCCACGTCGAACAATCCGCAACTGAAACTCTAGCTCATAAAGTCTGGCATGATCCTACAGAGAATCTGCCACAGCCAGAGCACTCCTCAAGGAACAGCCTCGCGAAGATAGTTGGTGCTGTAGGAAGGTCAAACAGACAAAACAATTTCCCAACCTGCAGAGACAAGTGACCGATTCATCTAAGAACATGTTCAGAACAGGTGCCGCGAGTGAATGAAGCGTAGTTTTTCAGTACCAAGAACATACTCTTTTTGGCCACAGGGTTGCACTTAGCCAGATACCAGCTCCTCCATCCAGGCCTTTGAAGGAAGGATCTATCGATCTGAATTGTCACCAATTACACAGCCAGTAATGTTCTTCTGTTCCTCCCCTCTTCAAAAATTCTTGGATGTAATCCTTATCCAATTAATATAATGTTCAGGTCGGCGATCGTGGAGCTCCTCGAAACAAAAATTACACAACCAGTAATCATGAGTTAAACCCCACGGAGAGCTCCGCATTGCTCTGGCACCAACTTCACAGTCAGACATCACAAATTGGAATGGATATCAGGTGGATATCACAAATCAATATGACTTATGGCTCAAGAGCACAAAATTGATACTTTCTGATATGCAGATATTTGTTTTCAGCTGGACAGAAGAAGGTTGTTTGTTACCGATTGAAGTCCAGGGAGCACACGGCGTCAGGGATGTACATGACCTTAGAGGCCGACGACGATGAGGTCCAGCACGAGGCCGCGACGAGGCCGGCCAGGAGCAGGGAGATGCCATATGGGGACAGGAAGCCAGATCCGGCCGTCGCCGGCGACCTTCGAGCGCCTTGAGGACGAGACGCGGCGAAGATCCGTATAATTCTGATACGCGCGATCGCAATTATACGAGCAAAACGGTGAGGAATGAGTACGAAGGCGAATCGTATCCGTATCCGGCCCGGCTTTGAACCGAACGCGGGCCCACGGGAAGCGAAGAAGCCAGCCCAAGCCCAGTTTTTAGTCCCGTATCGCAGATCGTGGCAGATGTACACGGCTTCATAAGGTGGACGGACCGGTCAGGTGCCGTGCCTCGTGGGCACACCGTACCGTACCGTACCCGGCGCACGGCGGAGGCCGTGACGCGGCAGTGGGTACGAAGGCGCATCGTATCCGGCGCACGTAGGATCGTGTCGCGGCAGTGGGTACGATGTTGCGTTGAAGACTTTTCCAAGATTATAATACCCGGCGCACGTGGGACCGTGTCGCGGCAGTGGGTATCATCTCCCCCCGCATGACATGTGCGAATAGCAATCACCAGTTTTTTTTGTGTGTGTTTTAATTTAATTTCTTCTCACTCTAATTCATAATTTTCGTTGATTACCGTGTTACCAAACTCGGTATCGCTTAAACGATTATGAACTTATTTTTCTCTCTAAATAATAATTCTCTTACCGTGTTACCATGTTATCAAACTCAGTAGCTTTGAACCACTATGTTTTTATTTTTTTCTCTCTCTCCCTCTAATTTAAAATTCACTTTTGCGTGTTAACAAACTCGGTAATGTGGCAATACGTGTGTGTTTTATTAATCTAGACCAATGTGGCGACACCTATGTGTATTATTAGTGTAACTAGAATATACTCTCTCTCTCTCCCTCCATAAAAATGATATAAAATTATTGGAGCTAGGGTGGATAATGAGCGAGCCGGGCTCGGCAGGGTGCAGCTCGTTATTTTAAAGAGCTAGCTCGGCTTGTTAAGATAACAAGCATAAATGCCAGCTCGGCTCGTCTCGCCTCGCCTCATGATCAAGGGCAGTAAACGTCAGTAGAAATCAGAATGCAACAAAATTAAATGGAGAGACTTAAAGAATAAGCTAAGAAACAAAAGGATTCACACACATTTGATGAGAAATGTGGAGGGAACTGCAAGTTAGACTATTCGGACTTGTTCGTTAAATTAACGTGCTGAATTGGTACCTCGGCTGGTAAGTAAAATAGAATGAGCTGAGCCGAGTTGACGTCGAGCCAAGCGAGTTAACGAGCTACGAGTATTTCTTCTAGCCCTAATCGGAGCAATACTTAATTTATTTTATATGATACTATTCTTATTTCTCTAGAAGCTCGCTCATTTATAAGAACTCCACCTGAATTGTGCTACTTCTTCTGCGTAAGAACTAAGAAGTAGACATTCCAGAGCATGCTAAAAAAATATATTATGATTTTATATTATTTTATGTAATATTAGATTCCAATGATAACTTTTTTTATAAAATATCCTATCCTATCAAATTAATTATATAAAATTGATTATATTTTTTCTAACATATGTTATGATGTTTGCTATCATCTCTCCAAATTTTAACCTAATAATACCACACGAAGTTTTTTTTGTTGACTGATGAAAGCGACGTTTGCTAAAGTTAGTAGAGAGTGGAGGAGATGTCCGGTAAGTGGACCATTGAATTTGCGGATTTATGCGGATACAGATATAGAAGCTAAAGACTCGAGAGAGTACAGGAGTCGTCTTGTTTAACTCCACGACTCGGATTAATTAACGTACGTAGTGTAGTACCCGCAAAAAAAAAAAAACGTACGTAGTACGCTCTATCGGACAGGCCTTTAGTCCCATACCCCTGGCTGTGGCGGGCGCGCGCTTCATAAGCCTGTTGAGACGGACAGTGGCGTGCCCTCCTGCAGGCGCACACGCCCTTCACACGAGTCCGCTCGTGATGACAACTAGAAAACGGTGGCCTACGTGCGGCATGCACGCCAAGCAATAAAACCCCCCCGGTACATGGAATCGTCTGCCGCCGCGTCCATCTTTGAGATGGTTACTACTAGCACGTGACACACGCGCTGGGCTTTTTTTTTCTTTACCTTTTTTTGTTATTTTCACGTCACCTCGCTACGTATGTTTTTTTTAACCTTTTCTTTTCACAACACCTCTACGTATGTTTTGAAATTGAAATCGAGCCTACTGCTATAACGATAAATAGACGCGGGGCTTCAACTATACCGAAGAACGGTCCGATAAAACATAAGAGCATCTCCAACAGGTTATTTAAAAATGAATAGCTAAAATCTTGATTTACCTATCTTTTAAACTAAAATGGGGAGCAAAACAAGAAGGAAATTCAACATCTTCTCTAAGGCTTTGTTCGGCTAGCCATAGATTAGTTGGGTTCCATATAAAATGGATGGGATTGAGTCCATGGGTAGTGACTCATAGACTCAACCCCACCCATTCCATATGGAACCAAACCAATCCATGCCTAAACGGTCGAGCCCTAAGTGCTGCAGCCATGCGCCTACCGTCCGCCGTTGCCTTCTTCCCGCGCACGCCGGCCGCTTGAGCACAACCATGCCGCTGGCGGAGCTGATGCTGCCTGAGCACAACCCGTGTGCCGACCTCGACGAGTGCCTCATCTACTTCCTGGCAAGGGTTTGTTCGACAACCTAGGAATTGCTCCCAAGCTGGAATGGTTCCATGCATGGTTTGAGTGGTTCCATGCATGTCACTCAAACCATGGGGTTTGGTTCCATGAGGTCATACTCATGGAATGAAATAGGCCTTTTTGGCATGGAACGGGGCCAAACCATGCTGGGTTTCAAACCCTTCCATGCCTAACCGAACAAACATTTTGGGTAGATTGAGATTGATTCCACGGCAAGATATTCCATGTGGTTTAGAGCCCATTCCATGTCATTTCATGCCAAAACGAACAAGGCGTCGACCTCGTTCCTCCTCCCGCCACCTGCTTCTTTTTTATACAACACGCCAAGGAAGGTGACGTAAGCTGGCCTTTGTTTTTTTTAGAACACCTATATATTTAGAAAATTACTCCTTCCAATTCTGTTTTTTTTAATGACCACACGCCAACTAAGGTGACACACTGACACATGTAAGGTGGCCTATTTTGCTTTTTTGTAGAACACCTATATATTTAGCAAACTAACTCCTTCCAATTCAACTTTTCTACGACAAGAAAACTTTAAAATGTTTAAGAATACAGCTTTTCTACTACCATAGTCCTTATTTCCGGGTGCGCATGAGTGATGACAAAATACGTAGTAAAGATATATGTTAATCTGTGAGGACATTCTTAAGATTCTATAGAGCTGTCAGACGTAAGCGAGCCCAGCCCAGAGTGGCGCGACACTACAGATTCTGTATGGTGACATGTTTCCATTCCATGGTCTTTATTGGACACATGTGTAGCACTTCACCGGTGAAAAAAAAAGTTCTTCGAAGTCCGGATTCCAGTTTGTTCCTGTCTCAAAGTCCAGAGCCCCCAGCCAAGTAGCTATCCGTCTGGTCTAATAAAAAAAAAAGGTAGCTATCTGTCATTGGTTCGGCCAGACACTTTTTTTTTTGGGGGGGAGCCTGACAGAGATTCAGGCAGAGGAAGCGACCGAGCGACAGGCTGATTCGTGCGGAGGCGGCGATAGAGCGTCAGCGGAGCAGAGGAAGGCGAAACCGAGATGATCGCGGGGAAGAGAGTCGCGTCACGAAAAACAAAACAGACGAGCCAGACGAATCCGACTGAGGGGAGTACGATGGGGAGGATGGTACGGCGGACCGAGCGCTAACGCGTGATATGGTTCTTTTTTAGTACCGCACCGTGAACGTAGATACGAGTATACCGGTATATTAGCGTGATGGTCGGGATGGGTCTCGTGCTCAGTGAAGGCACACCTTCCAGTCCCCATTCACAGTTTGTGCGGCATGCACAGTAAAGCATCTCATACACTGAATATTGGTAGCGTGAGCAGCCACCGGCAGTCCGTTGCCAGTGGACTGTGCTTACCCCCCTGTGCGCATGTCATATGCGACTGGCAATACCCACCAAATTTTTTTTTTCACTGCCGGTGGTCTACGCTAACCCTTGCCCGGTCTGTGGCTCTGTGCTACCCCTTACGCGTATGCCACGTGCCTGACATGACCACCTAACCATTTTTTCACCTGTATATTAGATAAAAAATTCTAGAAAAACACTATTTATCTAGCTTTTTTTTTATTTATTCTATCCCTCCTATTTATAGAACACTATTTTTTTAGTCTATAATGTTTTTTCGGAGAATCTTTCCGTTCTAAAAACATGTTTCTGCTGCCCATGGTCTGTGCTAACCCTTGCGTGCATATCACACGTATTTACGTTTAGCGAAATCCACCAACTATGAGCCACCCTTTTTTCACCTATACATGTCGTTTCCGTTGCTCGGCCATGGAGCTAAACTTCGGCCCAGCCTGCAGTAGCTTTGACTACGTAGTTTACAGAGTAGCGCGTAGTATTAAGAATAGCTTTTCGCTTTGATATGTACTAATCTATTCTGAGGCCTGAAGTCACTCAAGGAGGCACAAGAATTGATAGCTTCTCTCAGCAAATCACTCGCTGACATGATCACCACCGCATATAGACTCAAATGTGACGTTTGTTTGTTTTGCCGCGCGTTGCCGCAACACAATGCACGTTTGACGTTTCCCATTGTACGAATAACCAACACATGTCGAAGTAACAAAGCTATTATTATACTAGACGGCTAGACCTACTCAGCTGATGTACAGAGCAATATAAGCATGCCCGATTGTATCTGGACAGAAGAAAAAACGCACGTCCTCCCTGGCAAGCACAACTCTAGCTCCCATCTACATCCTATCAATGACGAAATCAGCCGATGGACTGGATCACAATAGCTTGATGAATTTGCTAACAACTTAGAAAAAAAACAGTATTTACGAATAACACAGTCATGATCATTTCGTGCTGTTCGTTAGATGTAAAGACTGGTCAGTGGTCTTTTGCATCGCCGGCCGGCTACTCTGGTTGACAAGGTGGTGAAGCCAAACGACCAACTCCAGGATGTGATCCTCAGTCCTTGCCTTGTCCGCATGGTAGAGCGTCTCGATCGGATCAGCTTGGCCTGGTCGCCTCCCGACTCTGTCAGTCCTGAAGAATGGAAAGCAAGGGAATGTCAAATCTCAGAACTGTCATACCCTAAGTGTGTTAACAAGCCCGCTGGAAAATAGTTAAGTCATCATACCCAGATTTAGCCCATTCGCTAAACCTCAAGAAGCCTCGGGCACTGAAGCAAGGATAAGATGCAGTAGAAAGAATTATGATATGTAAATCTCAATTTAACTGAATCAACCTTAAAGCAAATGGTTTGATGTAAACAGGCTATAGTACCAGGTGGTATTGACCGCCATAGGAACAAGCCATTTCAATGACTTCTCCATCCGAGCCCTTATATCATCAATGGTCATCTGCATCAGCATTCAGGTATCAAAATGTGAAAACTTTTGTTATGTGATTCACTTGTTATCTGGCTGTATTACCTCCTGAGGTACTGAGGAAGTTTTTAATCTATTTGGTAGAGCTGATCTGACCCTTGGTGGCAGCCCCTGGTAGAGGGCCTCTCTTGTGTTTGCTGGTACGTAACCCGATCGAGAAACCTGGATAGCCAAATAAAGTGTTTAATCTTCTGCCTTCAAAGTTCAATGACAGCTAGTGGCATTTGCTGAAAGTAGTTCACTCAGCAATTAGAAGATTTTATATTTTGTTTCTGGATACAATCCAGTTATCCATTAAGGGAAGTCATGTGTACAGAAATACACAAGAATTAGAAGTCTTGAATATAATATGATGAGAAGATGCTAGTATGATATTGTAATATTTTATTGAGATATATGATCTGATGGCAAAAGCAAGCAACTCAGAACCTGAGCTTACTTAACAAGAATAATGAGAAGAAACTTACAATGCTATATATCTGAATGATAATGTTTGCATAATGTAATGCCAGTCCAGCAGGTCCTAGCCTTTGACAGCTCACAGTTGATTCAGTGCTCAAAGCAACTCCATCTACAAATGCATTTCAAGGATCAGCTGGCAGTAAATTTGACTGATTCAAAAGGAGATATTGAGCCATGGAAATACCAGAAGATCCAAAAGTACTGTTAATCTCAATGTGTATGTAGTGCACAACTTCTACAAGCTTCTCGACCACCTATCATGACAAATTTATGTCATAAGCAATATAGCCATATAAGGCAGACTGACATAGCATGCATGCAATTCTACTTAAAAAAAAAGCTACTTACTTCTTCCAGTGTCTTGGACCAGAGAGATCTTTTCTTCAAGCTCTTCACATAATTCCGTTGGGTCTTCAACTCCAATCTCACAATTTGAATATTGTCTCCTGCAAAATAATTGGATTATAGATTTATAATATAAAAGACTCAAAGAATTATAGATACAGTCATAATGAGATGGTTTTGGACTTCAAGAAAGATTAATGATAAGGGAAATTTTCTTTTCCTGAGGTTCCAGTCCCTTTTTGTTCAGGTAATGGACACAGTATATATTCTGTATCAGTAGGGTGCACATTGATTGAAAGAAATACAATGGCATAGATAGTCCTCGTACCTTTTTCAAATCTCTCTGTATCCTTTCCCTTTAGCTTAGAGTTGTAATCTTGCTCAAATCTATCTAATGCATGAAGCTCATGGTACAACTCCTGGAAAAAGAAAGAATAAATTTAAATAAATAAGACGATAAATATTTGTCCCTCGAGGCCTCAGAGATTACTTCAGAGAACAACACAGTGCTCACAGTTGTACGTTGAACAAGAGCCATCAACTTTTGCATCTCTGCTATGGCTGTTTCTTTCAGTTGCTTCTGGGGTGCACTTTCAGATTCTAATCTAGACACCAAATGATGAAGATAGTAAAAAAACCATCATCTTTTAATTGCTCCATGTCGAATAATGATAAATGCTTACTTGAAAAAATAGCGGTCCAGGTTATGCCACTGGGGATCTTTGCAACGGTTGCCAAACCTCACAACCTCTTGGGAAAATATTTTCAGTTCTTCCCTGCAAATATTAGCCAGAGTTCATAGACCTATTGGGTCAAAGATGATCAGAAATTCACCATGGTATTTGAAGAAAAATTATCATGTGTACCTTTTGTCATTAGCTGCAATTCGCATCAACTCACTCATGTCACTGGAAACCAAACTCTGTACACCTTCCGAAGGAAGCACTACTTGTTTGAAGTACGTAACAGCGTCTTCTGAGAGAGATTGCATAATACAGGCACCTTTTAGTATTGTGTTGGCAACCTCAAAAGCAAGAATTGATATCTTGCACCCTTTGGTCTTTGATCTTGAAATGAAGCCACCATCTGGGCTGAAAGTTGTGACCAAGGACCCTAATGTGTCTAAAATCTCCACTGCTTTGCCGAATCCAGCTATGCTGGCTGTTCCAAGCACAGAGCCCACTCTAGTAGTCTGCTAAGAAAGGTCAAGGCTTTCAGGACAAAAAACATTTCAAATTTCAGTAATGAAGATAAGGTGAACCCTCAACACCCTTGACCTTGTGGTTGTGTGAAGCACTCATCCTCTCACCAAATTCACCGATGCCATCTGCAGCATCCTCGAAGCTGGAATCCGCTATGCCAACGAACCTTCTTGATTTCATGACTGCAAAACAGTAGGCGCCACCGTGAGCGAAATTCTCAAACTACTCCAGTTAAGTATTAGTACCTTATAACCGCCGAAATTATCAAGAACTGGATTTTTTTTTAAAAAAAAACCAACAGCCAAGGAAAGCATATGGCAAGCATACCGTAGCAGGTGTTGCAGTCCATCCGCTAGGCACCTGCTCCCGCGACGAGACCGGCATGAGTGAACCCTCCCGCGAAACCAAGAAGCGGAAGCCCGTTCACGCACCAACAACAAAAGAGCATGAAAAACAGATCACCCACGCCACCCGGCGCCGCGCGGAAGGTGCTCGACGGAATGCCCGCCGGAGTCAACGGGGCGCGCAGGAAAGATGGCGCCCCCGCGCAAGGACCGAAGGAGAAACCGCGAGGACAATGACCAGCCAACCGCACCAACCGACCGAAAACACCACCGTACGCAGAGGGAAAAAAATCGCGCCCGGCCACGAATACGGAGCGCTAGAAATCCAGAAGAAAGCCAAAAGACAAAAAGGATGGGATTTTTACAAACCCCCCGAGAGGCCGAGAGCGAGCGTCGATCCACGACAGGAAACGACGAGGCTCGAGGCTAGTGGTGGCCTTGGAGAGAGCCGGGATCTGGCGCAGGAGGAGAGGAAGGGACCGCTTGCCTTCCTGGCCAGCGGAAGCGGACGGAGACGAAGGTTTCTTTCTCTCCCCGGGAGCGGAGCGGAGCGGAGCAGAGCAGAGTAGTATATTTTCTTTTGCCTTTTCCGCTTGGGCGCCAACCGGACACGACAGGGGCGACAGGCAGGCAAAGGGTTGCCGCCGATTCGATCGCGCTCGCGCGCAGGCAGCGGCCGAGTCCACGCGCTGACCGTGATTTTTTTTATCGGCGGGCGCCCGTGCGCGGTCGCCGGCCCAGCGACGGCACCCGGGTCGCCGCCGGACACGGCCGGCACGAGGAGGATTGGGTCTGGCCGGCCGTGGCTGGCTTGGTCGCTGTGATGAATCTGGCTGGCTTTTGAGCTTCACCTGCTGACAGGCTGACAGGTGCGGAGTGGTGGTAACGTTGTCGTTGGTGCCTGAGAGCCGATCCTGCTGCACCGGCTGGTTTTAAATTTGGGGTTGAAAAACTCGTGTGAGCATTTAGTAGTCGTATCGCATTGTTGATTTGGGCCCGATCGTTTGATTTTATTGGTGACGTGTTATGGGTATATTATTGTTACATTTAGTCACCGGATCGTCTCGTATCGGATAGAGCAAATCTGTGTTTGTGCTAACTCCTTCTTGAAATATTGAGGTGCATTGCAATTTCGATACGTTTGTAGTCACAAGATTGGCAGTTGAATATAAGTAGCATTTGTAATTTTTCGAGTGGAAGAAGCTGCGATTAACCCTACGAATTTTTATCGATCGAAAGTGATTGCAGGACAGGAGTGGAACGTGCTGCCCCTGCATAGTAGAATAGTAATAAGGGTGTGTTCAGATTTCCAACTAAACACTATTCATTCCAATTTTTCTCTATTCATACTATTCCTCCCACTCACAAAACACGCTTCCCAGGACTTGCTACAGTGTTTTTATCTAAAGCTACAGTAGATACTTTGAAATCTGAACACACCCTAATATCTGAACACACCCTAATATGCACTCGGGTGCCCGTCAATCCTTGTCCAGCAGCCCAAGCGGTACGGATCCCGGGCCTGGGCATCACGTCCAGATCGCTGGCTCTTGAGATCCATGGCCGGTCGCTCGCCTAAAAATTTTCAGGGAGATCGATCCAGATGCGCCAAGAGGCACAGGGCGCACGCACAGCCACCGCTCGTTCCGTCGCTCTCGCGCACGCAAGCAGATTATCGTCAAACCTTTCTGGTACACGCTGCGCTCACGTTGGGAGTACGTAGCAGTACGAGTACGACTCGGACCTCGCTCGCTCGTGGCGAACTCGTTTGCGCGGCACGCGGACACGACGCGATCGAAGAGGGCGTTTCCGGTGGTCCGACGCGTCCCGACCCGATCTCACGCTGGCGAGAACCCACCCACTGTTTTGTTGCGCGCAGCTGCTGATTCGCGGACGAGGAGGCGAGCGTGTGCGTCTCTCTCTTTCGCATGTGCGCTCGAGTGTGAACGCGCGCACCGGTTGAGTGATTTGACTTTTTTGCCGTTGACAAATAGGGCTTGTTAGCCATATAAATTATGCGTACGGAGCACATCTCGTTCAAAATTGGCTCGGAAACTAATAATATATGCATGGAAATAATATATGCATGGAAAACACAGCTCTCTATACATCCACAAAGTCTCCAAGAAAAGAAAAGGGAGAAAATGGCGATAGACAATAGACCAACACTACTGTTTCGTCACCACCTTGTTCCTGCAACTCGTCAACCAAAAGAACTCGTCAGGCCCGTGCGTGTCGCCCGACCAAGCAGGCTGCGCTCCCCGCATCGGCCATCACGCGATCGCACGTCCGGGTACCACCTGATCGTCTGATTCGGTGTCGCTGGAATCCGGTTGGACACCCGCGCGTACACCTGCGTTCCTACGAGTCTACGACACGTCCCTGTGAAAGAAAAGCACGTACGGCACATGCCAGCGCAATGCCTGGATGCTGAAACTTCAAGGAAAGGCTAAAGACGAAGCCTCGGCATAACTGGAGCTAAACGAAGAAGTCTGGTCTTTCAAAAAAAAAAACACACGAAGTCTGGTTTTCTCATACAAAGGTTCAGGCCTCGATCCGACAAAGGCCGCCATCAACAACAACAACATCCTTCGGCTCGCCGCCGACAAAGGCAATAGTTATAGAATGCTCGTCGCAGTTACATTCAGTACCAACACCACCAGCCGTTGCAGAGGGCGAACCGATCTTCAGAGCATCTAGCTTGTTAACGAGACTTTGTATTACGCAATCTGGCGCGGAAACCTCAGGAGACTGATCAGCAGACAGGTCGTGGAGATCATCCTCTGGCGACGAGTAGCGGCGCTCCATGCTGTCCACTGCGGCATCTTATTGGCACATCACATTCAAACCGGTGCGGTTTCTCGGCATGCGTGAGTAAACTTTGAAGGGTTTAGGGTTCGGCGGCTCACCGGTGGCGGCGCTGGTGCCTGCACTTCCACACATGTTCTTCTTCAGTAGGACAGTTCCAGGAACTTGCGCCAACCTGACCTTACTCAGCTTCTTCTTATCCGAGTTGTCTATCTCTCTGAACCCGAATGTCGATGTCCATGTGTCCACTAGTTGCGGTATCGCTGATAGAAGTAGCATCTCCACCTTCAGGGATTTCAGCAACTGCCCACAATTAAATTGTTTGGGTGTAAGTTTTAGAGTAGCAACATAAATTCTACATGGTGCACAAGGAATGATATAGAATATTATCATCAATGCTTGATAAATCACTAAAATGTTCTGAATCTGCTAGATGAGTTCTAATAAACACCGCAAGGGGGAAAGATGGACTGGATTCATTTACTCATAATCATGATGTGTGACCATCCAAAGACGTCAGACCGACAAGCAACAAAGCACTGCTGATAGCTAGCTAGGTAACTCAATGGTACATGACAGAAATATAACCATTAAGGTGATTGAGAAGGGTGAGTGCTGATCTGACATGGTATTTTTGGCACAGCATTTTTATAAAAGAAGCCAGACAAACAACTAAGATACCAGCACCTGCAACTCATGCTCGTACCTTCTCGATGTAATCCATGAGGCGCCTGCACATTCCCTGCTGACGATTCTCTGTACAAGTAGCTATTAGGGGCATCTCTGCTACAATAGCACCATGAAACCTGCAGCGACATGTATGTTAACCCCAGATGTTCGCTTCTATTAGTTTACAACTCGATTTTACATACATAAAAGGTCAATAAAAATGAGGATTCTTTTCACAAGACACCTGATGGATGCCACAGATATGATGCTGTCATCATTTTCCAAGGCTATAGTATAGAACCCCTTGTGATTCAAGTGTACAAAATCAGACCTATCAAAGGAATATAACAGTGTAAATGGAGCTAATAGCTGACATGTGACAGAAAAATCATAATATTAAAAGAACAAAATCCAGTGAAAATTCAGTAAGCAACTAAGCATTAAAGTTCAGCTCAACTGATCCAAGAGAGAAACAGAAAGGGTGTCTCACCTCCAGTTATATAATATGGAGGGAATAATGTCGATCCCTGTCATGGGATCTAAGATAGGTAGGAAGCATTCTTCCATAATGCTCAATGCAATCATTAGTTTCATGTTGCATTCAGCCATGAGAGCAATGCCCGCAGCTGTACGAACCTTTTGGTCACCGTTATTATGAAGAATGGTGCAAGAGAAACCATCATTCATATGGTAAGGCACTCCAACACGACAATGAAAGCTCATATAAATCTGACAGTACTTAAACAATGTCAGTGTCATTCAAGTAAACATCCTGCAATCTTTAGGAACCATGCAGCTAGTGTTTTTTAAAGAACAGGTCAAGGCCTTTTGAAATGTACCTGCTGGCATATTCTTCCACAAAGAAAGGAGTCAGTTCCACCTTTCTCATTGCGTAAAACCTTGCCACCTATGCATTTTGCATGATCTGAGGAAATAAATTGGTTACAAATAAGAAATAATATGCACTATATATCAAATATAATGCACCAACTTTCACCAAAATGTTAAAATGTTGAAATCTTTCTCCAAGCTTGGTTATTACAAGAAACTATAGCTGTAATAAACAAAGAATTGGTTGTAGAACTGAAGTGCAAATTATAATTGTTACAAGATGTAAACATTGCATATAACCTGTATTTCCACTAAAAACAAACAACTACTCAAGTTAACTAACTGTTATATTATATAATCAGACTATTTCCTTTCAGAAAAAAAAAATAGAAACAGACAAGCATAACACATAGGCAATGTGCCTATGTAAAGTTAAGACTTGATAGCCCATGAGTAATGCCCTTTTATGAAACAAACAGCTGTGCATAAACATTGGATGACAGTAAAATATGATGGTCTAGGTCTCTGAGAACCATCCTTATTGATAAATATGAGATTTAAGATGGCAATCAAAATGCAGAGGGTGCAATGTCGCATTACATTGACGTTCACACTGTAAACATTCTAAAGCAAGGACTGAAGTTCTTAGCTCCTTCGAATTGATCACTTCCCCACAAATGTCACAAAGGCACATAGAGCAATACCAGTTGCCATCTGGGATATCCTGAAGGAAAATTAGGATACAGTTGGAGTAGTCAGTAACAGTTAGGAAAACCCTGCGCCTTACTGCTGTTAAAGATAGTAAGGTAGACAGTCTGAAGCAAGTCAGAAAGAATGGGAGGTTATGGTAAATAAATGGAAGCTTATATCAATAGAATGAACTCTGTTGTGAGTGATGAAACTGTAGTTCTGACTTCTGTTACGCATATGTGAAACAAGAACACCTGCATGCTACAGAGGCTGTCATATTCACGATGGAATTACTCGACGAAAAAACTGAAGCGCATCTTTGACACAATCATTGTAACTCAGAGCCATGATTAAAAATATAGTAGTGACTAGTAACTTCTTTGTCCATTACATGCTCAGTATTAGCATGGTAGTAATTAGTAAATATGGTTTGGATGAATTGTAGTGATTTTCCGTACGTTTGTTTCTCCTAAGTTACAGCAATGAAATAGCATTTTTTGAAGCATCATTTCAACTGCAACTGCAAGTATGGGTCCAGAATAACATAATTATTACTACTCATTAGTTAATCTTTTTATTTCTGGCATCTGTATAAACCTACATTTTAGCTAACCAGAAGAAAAGAGTGACATCCGGATAACAAACCTGACAAGGCAAGCAGGCTTGATGGTAACTAGCAGGACAGTTGTCGCAGCATATCAGTTCACCAACGTCCCCACATGATCCACAGATATCATCATTTTGATCTCCTTGAAGCGACATAGTGCCTTTTGCACGTTCTTTCCTGACCTTCTGCTCTATAGACCATGCTTGAAGTTGACAAAGGCTGTACGATTTACCTTTACCCAAGAAAAGATTCAGAGACGGGACTTCTTGCTTGAGACCTGCATGACACTTAAACTTGGACATTGTGAAGGTGTTGCCACAGCAGCGGCATCGAATGCCATTGCTAGTTATGTTCCCATCCTTTAACACATTTTTGCTTCCTGGCCCCCGACATTGAAGAATGTTCACTCTAGCAACAATTCCCATTTCAAGTAACTTGTTCAACACCGTTCTTGCTCCTCCAATAAACTTCTTCCTTCCACCTTCCTCCTCCCTCTCCCAGCGGTATCTTGGAAGACGCCTGAAACCAATTTTATTTGTGAGCCTTCGATGAAAACGATTCCTGTACCGTGCTGTCAGCTTATGTATTACAGCTGTCATCAGAAGATCGTCATCATCAAACTTGCATGTGCGAGACCATGTTTTCTTTTGCTTTTTGTCATCCTGTATGATTGGTTCTTCGGGCATGAGCTGTTTTGAGTATTCAATTTGTTCATCTTGATCCTTGCCATCCTTATTCTTGGGCTGAATATACTGGCTTTCACAATTGCTTAAAGGGGCATCATTCACTTTATGTTTCTTTCTACTGAAACAGTCTTGGATGTCTGCA
Source organism: Digitaria exilis (assembly GCA_015342445.1). NCBI lineage: Eukaryota > Viridiplantae > Streptophyta > Magnoliopsida > Poales > Poaceae > Digitaria > Digitaria exilis. Next base: position 223,033 of record JACEFO010001734.1, read on the forward strand.
ATCTTGTTGGGTCTTTTTCCCCCCTTCTTACTTGAGCCAGATTCCAACATCTCTTTGTGTCCATATGCTGATTCCTCATTCTGCAAATTCACTTCACCATAAGTTTTTGACAACTCCGAGCTTGGTTCCACATCAGCAGCACAGATCAATTGCCTAGGGGGTTCTCGGTTTGTTACCGTCCAACAAATCGGAGAACCCTGACTGTCAAGGTATAAGAAACCCTGAATCAGGCTTGCCTCATAAACTGGTGACCGAGTACCCATGGCGTCATGGGATGCATTCAGGAAGCTCAACATGTCTTGGTTGTTCATACTATTATTCATAAAGGAAAGAGTCCCATCTTCAGGCGACAAAAACAACACTTGTGGCTCTGAGATCATTAAAGCATTGCCCCTAGCTTCAGATGATAACTGATCTGTTTTTGTTGGATCTTCCAAGCTCATCTTTTTAGCTCTCAAGTCCGTATCGTTTTCTGACTGTAGTGATAATGAACCTGAAGGTCTATCTCCTGCATCTTCATCTGCCATTTCAAATTGAGAGACAACTGCAGGATCATGACAGCTAAATTCAATACAATCTTCTTTCTCTCGTGGTAGTGATGATGCATCAGAAGGTCCATTCCTGGCATCTTTATCTGCCAATTGGAGCTCAGAGACAGCTGCAATAACATGATGCTCGTTGTTGATGTCTGTTGTAATTCCAAGTAGCATCTCATCAACCTCAGGGGAAAACAGTAAGCTCTCTCCTAGGAGCATCTCATTTGGAGTGCCTGCGGAATTGGCCGCATAGGGAATTTCTGTGGGTTCATGGCCATGAAAATTCAGGTCTTCAATTTGAACATTTTCAACCAGGTCATCTAATGCTGATGAATAGCTGGGTGGGAAGTATAATGGGTCAGACTTATCCGGAGCTTGCCATTCTACTTTAGATTTGATGCATGGAAACTTATTTTTCTTGCTCAAACAATTTTGCTTTGAGCCAAGAAAAGCTGTTGCATCATGGAGACCTGTCACTATGCGATGAGCTGTGCTTCTTATGCTGCGCCCATTTGAGACGCAGAGGGATTTTTTATCGGCTTCACATTCGCTTGGATTGTTTGAGAAAAATATAGAAGATTGCTCATTGAGCAAAGAATTTCCTTCCTCATCAGGTTGAATATCAGTTTCAGAGAGAAAAAGTGGCAGAAGACTCCTTTTGCATGACCCAAGTGGCCTGCTTTCATTCTTGGCATTCAATAGCTTACCCTCACTGCCACTGAGGAAAGTTACAGTGCTGTTCATAGCTTTCAGCGCCACTCCATTTTTCAAAGCTGCAACCTTCTTATCAATGCAAACTACAGCCATGAAAGGATCAAGGAGCCGCCACTGGTGGAGAAAAGATAACGATTGGTTGGGACGTTGGACTTCATATTGTAAGCACATCAGTGTGTTCTTCAAATCATGAACAAAATCATGCATGTTCGACCACTCCTTCCCATAGTCATTTGACTCATTTCCATCAGTGCAGGGTGTAGTCATAAGCAACCATTGACCAAAGCATTTCCATGCCCTGGGAAGAGAAAACAGTTGCGTCATTTTGTCCGGTGCCACATAGATGTGGTCAACCTTAACCTTACTCTTACTCCTTGGCTTGTTCTGGATCTTCCACCCAGCATCCACCATCAGAAGATGTGCGTGCATACGGAGATGACTCCAAAGCTCTCCATAGCCACGGCCATCCCTTTGGCGACCAAAATTGCGAATGTCAATGCCCTCCAAATCCATAGCATTGCAAAGTCTTGCTCTCTCGCTCCTGCGAGTTGCCCTACGTGTGTACACCCGATCAGGGGGAGGAGGCGTCCACTTGACCACAAGCTCAGAAGGACCAGCATGAGGAGAAAGCATTGCTTGACAGGCCTGCTGATCAGAACCATGACAGAAGACATGGTAGCTTGATAAGTTACCAGCAGTGAAGGACTCAACTATGCGACAGAGTGCCATCTTGTGATTGGAGGAAGAACTTGATGGTGTGATAGACCCTGTCACTGCTTTGCCTGCATCTGCAGTATGTCCAATGCCTTCATGACGATGATCAGTTAATCCATCAATGCTTGGTAGGCAGAAGACACCCTCAAAGATCTGTCTTTCTTCCTTGGAACCATCAAATGCGTCTTCTGCCAGTTCGGCAACTTTCTTCCCGAACAGCATCATGGCAATGTCCTCCTCCCTCATCCCTATCTCCGCAAACAAGTCTGTCCCTTCCATCTTGCTGATTAACAGCCAGCTTGGTTGCTCCGAACGCGCACTAGTTATTCTGCAGGGCAGTAAACATCACGAATTAAAGTACGGTGGAAGCAAGATGTGGCCGAGCATGGTACAGCCAAATTTAGAAAAAAAAGTCAAGCAATAACGATTTGCATTGGATGGATACACAACACATCATACTACATCAGGTTACATGGCTGATTGAAAATCTGGGAACCTATAGCACGTTCAACCCTAGGAACTTGCAAAATTCAGCCTGAAATAATTGCGACACAATCGAAGCATACAAACTCGAACACATATTGAGCCACTATCACTGTGCATTGCCCCCATTCCATAGGGCACTAACCAGAATGAGTGGCCATCTAATATCCAAACTTATTATCAGTCGAAAAATGCGGGGAATAAGTTTCCTAACATGCTGGAGAAAATAAAATCATGAGGCATCCTAAAAGGCTCTAATTCCAAAATAGGAACCAATACCAAATATGTCAACCTACTCATGAAGCAAGCAAGATGAAAGAAAATAGATACATACTCCTAAGCACTACGGATCCGCAGGAGCATCGGCCTCCTCGCAATGATATCAGAAACAACGACAGCAGTAGCTACCAACCACAAAGTCGCAGAGACGCAGACCCTAATATAATTAACTTGACTGAACATGAATTCGTCCAATGTGGATCAGTAATTTTTATCTGAAGTTGGCATGACTGGAACAGAGGGGAGGCGTTCTAACAAGGAAAGAAATGATGTTTCTATGGCAGCGGAAATGAATGAACCAAAAGAATCAATGGGTGAGCCAAAATATGCCCCCAGGAAGCAAAAACATTCTCGGTGGGACTGCAAAAACCCACTGGAACAAACCAACTTCAACATGCAGCAAGAACTATCTCCAACGTTTATTTTCTTATTACAAAAAGGCAGCATTTGAGCAACAATCCGTTGTCTGCAAGGCCAGCGGACGGATCAAATCCTCCATCAGATGAACTGATAGATTATACCGCAGCAGCATTTCTTCCCCCAATCACAGTAACCCAACCCCCATCCACCAAGAAGATCAAACAACACGGGACGCCCCGCGAATCGCATTGCGTCCAGGGATCGACGAGATACTAACCGCAGAGTGGGAGACGCAGACACGGCGGCATTTTCATCGGCGTCCCTTATCCCTTCCCCATCAGAGACGTCGCACAGCTTCTTCACTCCCTCCCAACCTCCCTCCAGCCCCTTCTTCCTTATCCCTCTACCTCACCGCACCGTGCAGTAATGGCAGGCACTCACTCCCTCACTCTGCTCCGGGGCGCGGGCAGCAATGTCTCTTTCTCCCTCCGACCCTCCCTCCCCCTTCTCCCTCCCCCACCCACCACCTTTTACCCGCGGACAGAGGCGGCAGAACCGGGAGCAGTTCGTGCAGGCGCGCGCGCGCAAACGGATGCTTTGACGCCGTGCTGTGCCTGCGTGTCCGTCGCCCGTTACGTGGCCGGCGTCACTCGTCCCATGCCCTCGGACGGGTCTCGCTGACAGCTGGGGCCCCGCGCATCCCATGCGCGGCGTGGCGGCGTCACGTGACGGCGGATGACGAGGCTCGTGCATCAAGCTGTGTGGTCCGCCTGACGTCTGTCAAAGTCGATGGAGATCTCAGTACTCGGGAGGCCGACGCTTGGATGGATTCAGGATCGCACGTGTGGCTGGCTAGGTGTGGCTGCTCTCTCCGTTGGCAAGGCCGTCTCTAGAAACTTGGTTCGAGAGCGAAATACAAAATGAGACTTTAGAACATTTTAATTATATCTTTGATACAAATAAAGCACATTTTCATACTAGTATGTTTAACCTCGTGTTATTGCACTTACCATTTTCTACAGGAAAATGTCATGCTTTACATTTCTCATAGATACAATAAGGATGGAGGAAACAAACCTAGTTAATCCATAGGTATGTAAAAGGCTTGGAGACTTAAAAATATAATAGACAAAAGAAGACCAAACCTAGGAAATTTAAACGAGCAACTATTTTAGAAATCATGAATGGTTGTGTCTACGTGCGCGTGCAACAATGCCTTAAGCTTTTACCGCTTTAGCTGTCATAAACGTCGAAAAATTAAGGAGGTGCTTGGTTGTTGGCCGCAACTCGCCACGCCACGATTTCGACAGCCACAACATTTTAGCTGTTGTTTGGTTCGTACCTAAGCGTAGGCTGCCACGGGCTTTCTTCGTTGATTTTACTGCCCAAGGTTCGGCGGCCAAAAACGACGCTAAAGCTTCGGCGGCGCCACAACAAGCGTGACGAGAGCTGGCCGGAAACCAAACAGCCTCTAATAATTAGTACTCCTTTCATAATTTTTTAGTAGTGCTATTTCACTTTGACACAATGACCGAGAAAAATAACCTCGTTTATCATCTCATTAATACAACATAACTTTTTTTTGTCATCCAATGTTTTAACTGGGGATTTCTTGTTGTCAATATTATTTATTGTCATTCTTCACCCGAATAGCAAATATGACTATCATCTGTGAACATTTGAGTTTTTAAATATGACTATTAAAAGTGAATGGAGTGAGTAACGTTGTTTATGGTTAGCCAGCTAGGAATGAACAGTCATGTCAACTATGGCTACTATCCAGCTTGGTCGAGATGATGTAGTGAGTCGCCTATGCCAAAGTCACTATCTTGCTGGCTGTCATCCTTGCTTATGCATCAATAAAAGTTGTCAAATGAAGAATGGTGATACACCTCTACCCCCCATATGGATTACATCAAGTGCATGGGATTCGTCGTAAACCATATGCTAAAAAAAGGCAGTGACTTACATTTACCAAGTTGGAGCTTTTGAGGTTGAAGAAACCCCCACAATATCACGTAAGCCAAATATATCGCTCTCCAGTTCTTATCCTTGGACTTATATTTTTATAAATTTGAATCCACTAAAGTCTTGTTCGGTTCCATCGTAACGGTTCTGGTTGAAAGGTTCCTAAGACATAGATATAAAAAAAATGAGATAGAATGCGAGGCTGGAATTTATTCCAGGCAAAAAACTAATTTACTCATGATTGGGATGACGGGAGACCGAGAATGATTTCCCACCTATTGACTAACGGATTGATTCCCGGTCTCATGTCATCCCTGTTACGAGTAAATTAGTTTTTGACCCGAAATATATCCCGGCTTCTCATTCAATCTATCATAAATTTTCTTTCTATATCTATGTCTTAGGAAGCATTCGAATTGGAACCAAGCTAATTTTCATTTTTTCTAAAAAAAGTAAAGCTCAGCTCCCAATTTGGCAAGAGCGCCTTAGCATTCATCCATACGGCCCCTAGCGCATGCAGCTGATATGATTCTTCCTCAACCGCACACCGCACGACCTGTACCGAAGCTCCTCGGAGTCGGAGATTGTGCGAGGTGCAGCACACCACCACTGACCAAAGTGGAAATCCCGGAAAAGCCGCGCCCGATGCGCGCACTCGCTCGCTCGCACGGACTGACCCACCCCACACCTCCACGATTCCCTTTCCGTTCTCGGAGAAGCCCGGCGGCCTCCGAGTGCGAGCCGTGTCCCCCCGCACCACACCCCACTCCACCCGGGGTGGCCGACACGCGCGACGTCCACGCGCCCCAGCTCCCGCGCCGAGATACTCCTCCAGTCCCGGGGCGGTACGGTGGCGCTCGTGCTCCGACGTGGGCCGGGGCCTAGCAGGCAGCGGCGTCGTGCTCCGTCTCCAGACCATGGTTAACCAAACCGCTGAATGGCCGGTTTCTAAAACCGCTCAAGCCGGTCCGGTAACTGAGAAACCGGCCGGCTAACCGGTGGGAGCGGTTTTATAGTGTCGGTTCGGGGCTGGTTACCGACCGGTTTTGTAACCGGACCGGAGCGGTACGACCGGTTACCGCGAAAACCAAACCGGTTTGAGCGGTTTTGTTAACCCTGCTCCAAAGTGCCCACACGATGTTGCCTCTTAACTGTTCGGGTCTCCATCTCGTTTCCGGATTTGGCCATTTGGGTTGGGTTGGGTGGCAGCTGGCTGCCTGGATTTGCCTCTGCGACGACGCTGTCCGTTTCCGTTCGTGCACACGCGCGCGCGCGCGTCGCCAGCAAGCGCCACGCGTCGAGCTGGCTTGCCACCCAGAGCGCCGCGTGTCGCCGGCGGCGAGGGCCCGCACGTGGTGGCTGCCTTGCCTGGCTCTGGCTGGGGACGCTGCTCGCCGGGCGGACTGGCTGTGGCGCGGTTGCTCAAACACGAGACGCGAAAATGCACCGTCATCTATCCCTCTGTCTGCGAAAATTCATCCGTGTGTCGTCGTCCCGGACAGGCCCTTGATCGAGTCGAGACGCGCCATGCGTGCAAGTGGGAGGCAGGGAACGCTGGTCACTCACGGGTAGGGACGAAAGCGGGCACCGCGCATCGACATGGGTATCTCCAGAGTCCAGGACGGCTGCCAGGCTGCCACTACCATGCCCAAGTTCAGTGGAGCCAGGAGGATTCTCTGGTCGCTTGTGCCATGGCGCGGCGTGGATGATGCTCGCATCGCAGGAGCTCCCGCTAGGCAATTTTGCCGTCGCCATTCGCCAATACGTTCGTGTTCGTTACCCGCAAAAAAAAAAGTTCGTGTTCGGGCTGGGCGTCCGATCTCTTCGTGCAAAACGGCAACTCATCAGTGCCCAAAAACTGTTTGGGTCTGGAATCGGTCGAAGCCGTGTGCCTCTCTATTTATATCATTTGTTTCCGCCACCATAAACGTAAATCAGAAGCGTGGTGGGCCCATAACCCACAGGTCCCAGGATCGAAACCTGGCTCTGATATTTAATTTTTTATTTGTCTCGGCTTTTTCCCTCATTTTTTTAAGCTCCGTTAAGTTTGTTTTAGATTGGCTCTATCTTGTTCGGATGACTGTCTAAAAGTTATCTGACGGCAACTTTGGGCATCGATTCCCTCCACGGTATGTGGATTGTGCGCTACAAGAAATCAAAATCGTACCGCAACATCAGAGCAAACGACAATGACAAAACCTCTTTTGCATCCATGTATTTGTAATGCCACAACTTTGCAAGGACTTATATAAGTGATCGTAAATAAACCGCCAAAATTGATCAGCAACACGCTCAAGACAATGTTACAAGTTACAATGCGGCTTAGGAGGATGTGGAAGACATCTTGCTAGTAAGGAGTACAATCAAGGCTATAGTTGCAGCAAAGCTCACAGCTAAACCGCACCACAAAATTGCGTCAAGATTTAACCCTCTCCTAGTTACTACGTTCACCTGCTGTTCCTTTCCTCCCGATTGTGCTGCACTGCTTTCGCATGCTTTCGTTGATCCCTCTACGTTTCTTCTCACAAGCGTAGACTGGATTGCCTCCTGATGTTTAGCATCACCACTGCTCTGGGGCGCATTACACGTATTCTCACACTGTTCAGTACTACAGTGCTGTACCGCATCAGAGCATGCACAGGTGCCACAAGAGTCGGTGGCGCAACAACCAGCTTCCTCCACCTGATTCTGCCTGTGTTCTTTCTGCGGTTCAACGCTGGTTTGCTTAGGTGCTTCACCTACTAGAACAGATCCTTCTATCACCTCACCAAATACAGACCACCGTCCAACTGATGTGATCTTCACATCCGCCGATGTTCCTAGCATGCTGTCAGGGGCAATGACCAACACCTGGATATATCCCTTGGTATGTCCAACCTGTGCAGCGAAAGATAATTTCATGGTAAGCTTAGCATCTGGAATGCATCATCGGCAACTGGTGACAAGAATCACTACGCACTTACCAAGTGAACACCATCAGTAGCTATCTCAGTGATCCAGATTCGCTCTACCTTGCCTTCCATTCCCTGGTAGGGTGAAAAGGATTCGAAAACAGAAGTTAACTCACGACTTCGCTTCTTCACATCATTGCTTGGCACTTTCTTCATCCTAGCAGCAGGTGTCCCTGCAGATACCACATTGTAAATGTACGCGTAGGAAGACAATTTTGACAATTACGACTTGTAATTGTAAAGAACGTTTTAGCTAGAGAAAATCCAAAAAGTCTACCTGGTCTGGGGTAAAACTGTGATATGTGGACTTGAGGGAATTGATATTCCTTTACAAGATTAACAGTCTCAGCAAAATCTTCATCGGTCTCACCTGAAAATTGCATGTTATAGTACAGTTGAACTATTAGCAACAACATTTTTTTATGACATTGAATTCAAACAATGGCTCAGATGCACTAATAAATGATAACTGAGAGCGAATTGCAAAACTGAGAACTTGCTCAGCTTACCAGGAAAGCCACATATAATATCTGTGGCAATTTGCATTCCAGGGACAAGCTCACACAGAGTATCTACTACCTTTCTGAACTCACCAACAGTGTATTCACGATTCATTGCCTGCAATGTGCGATCATATACTGAGTCAGATCCAGGGGCAAAAACATGGCATAAGTTAAAAAGAATATCCGATAGCACGTTTGCTGCTAAAAAAATCTTTTCCTAACAAGCGTTGAAGTTTAATCATACCGTTAAAACGGCGTCACTTCCAGATTGCACAGGAACATGGAGGAAAGAATAAACACATGGATGACGTAAAACAGCAGCTATCTCCTTCAAATGTTCTAATATGAAAGGAGGGTTTGTCATGCCTATCCGGAGCATTGTGCTTCGGTCAGCAGGAAGCTCTGCGACAATTGCATTAAGCAGATTTGGAAGATTTGTTCCGATATCCCTGCCTGAAAATTATGCAAGTCAGAATAAGTAAATTACCATCTAACTATAACATGAAACAGTGATAATAAGATCCGTATGGGACTGGACACCAAGATTACCATAAGCACCAGTATCTTCACTGCTCAACCATATCTCTCGAACACCTTCAGAGACAACAATTTTCACGCGATTCACCTACAATAAATTGAAGATCAATTGATCTACCAGGAGTTTGAAGCAGCAGCAGAAGCACTATCAACAATAGAAAAATTATAAATATCACTTACCAAGCTGTCAATAGTATAGCTTCCCAAATGACCACGAGCATGCTTTGTCTTGCAGTATGTGCAAGCGCCTAAACACCCCACATTAATAGGAAGAATCTCAATAAATTTGTTCTTTCTTACCTGTAGGTTTAGTTTTACTGAGTCATCAATAATGAATTTACAGGACCTTAACTACTGAATAGCTACTAGCGAATCAATTTGCTTGTTAAATAAGAAAATTGCACACCAACATGCTCATGTTACTGACAAGATACAAGTACTGTGCTCCAGATAATGCACACATGTGCTACTTGTACCTTAGGTAAATCAAGTGAGGGCAGTGTTTTCCGACTCAAAAGCCGAACCTCATGGCCCTTTAAGGTTTCCTCAACCACTTCAACAACCCGGTCTATCTGTTGCACGCCAATTACACTAATACCTTCAAGCTCCTTGAGACCCTGGCTTCCTTGTGGTACACATCCAGCCACTACTAGTGGTTTGTTTGCATTCTTGCATTTTGATATGAGCGTTGTCATTGCAGATTGACTAGGATTTTTTACCGTGCATCTGGAATAGAAGAAGTAAAGTTAAGCTATATATAGTTATCTTTTTTCAAGCTTGGTATTGCAACCAAAAAATGTGTAAGTTTCTTCACCATGCATCTGGAATAAGAGGTAAATGTTAAGCTATGTATAGTTAATATCATTTAGTTTGGTATTGCAATAAAAATGTGAATCTCATGACCCTAAACATCAAAGACCCGAGCTACTGTCAATGGAAATGTACTTTGTATCCAGATAGTACAGCTCACTGAATAGTGAATAGTAATGTACATTCAATGCTACAACTCCAGAGCCATAACAATTTGAGATTCCTGGTCATAGTCCACCTGAAGCCTCCTATGAATAAATCAGCAAAAACGAATAGAGGGATCATACGTGTTAATTAGCCACAGATCCGCTCCTTCGGGTTCTTCAGTAATAGCATATCCAAATGCAGAGAGCTGCCCAGACATGTATTCACTGTCACTCTGTGGAGCAGAAAAAGGAACATGTGTCATAATAGCACAAAGTGAAACCAATGGTCCACTGCCCTCCCAGCATTTGCACTAGGCGCTAGCAATACGGCAGCAAAACATAAATCATACAGTGTTTCAAGCTACCCACACAAACTAGTTTGGAAGCCTGCGTACAGTTAAAAGTTGCTAGCAGGAAATAGCGTGGAGGAAAGCTTGCCTGGTTATGCGAGCACCCGAACGTCTTGACGTAGATTGTCTGCAACACCGACAGCATAAAAATATGGAGCGCACATCAGATCACACGAGCGCAGACGCATCACGTCGAAGAAGCCAGCAAGTGAACGCGAGTGATGGTGTTACCTGCGTGCCAGGGATCCTGGCATCGGGCTGGGGCGGCGTCTGCGCGACCCTTGATGAACGGCGCTTCGGCTTGACCGCGACGGCGGCGAGCGGTAGGCGGAGCCCCGGAGGCGCTCCGCTGCCGGAGAGCCCGGCCGGGCCCAGCACGTCCTCGATGTCCTCCATCTCCGGCTGCGGCGGCGAACGGCGAGCCGACTCGAGTAGGGTTTTTGCCTGCGGTTGCGGACCCGGTGCCACACGCGAACACCCCCTGCAGCGGCCAGGAAAGCTAATTGGGCCTCTGTGATGGGACCGTGGGCTTCTACAGCCAAGCAGACCGGGGCGGTGTGTTCTTCGGCCCATAATTGAAGCCCACATCAGCGTCCATGGTAAAAAGCCCATATGCACATGATCTCGAGCCAGTTTTTGCTGGGACCCTCGTGACTGTCTGTGCCACGCAATCACCCCCTGCTTTTCTTTCTAACGGCCGGCCGACTTGAAAGGTCCCCAGGCGCGCGAGAACCGAAACCATGGCGGTCGCCGCCGCGTGCACGCACCCGTGTCGCTCGTAGACGTGCCTTACGTGCCACACCGCGCCTCGCCATCCATCCACGTGTAAAAACCACACCACGCCTTCACCTTTCGGAGCTTCTACAACCATCGGCGGCCGCGAATTTAAGCTGGTTTAGCACGGCGGAGCAACGGCGACACACTCACTGACACTACTCGCTCGCTAGCTTTTAACTTCACTTTCTTCCAACCAAAAGCTTCTGATGCGTGCTCACCCAATGCGACCCCGTAACCTCGCCGCCGCCATGATGAACGTCGTGGCCATCGGCCTCGTGCTCTCGACCTTGGCCGCCGCTGGCGTCTGGTCCCCGTCGCCTTCCCCGGCGGCCCATCAGCAGCAGCACGCCGGCGACCACGTCGTCCGCGAGGGCCGCCGCGTCGTCATCGTCGAGTACGAGCGCGAGGTCCCTCTCTCCGGCGAGGACGGCGCCACCGTCAAGGTCAAGGAGACCCGCGTCCTGCCCCCCGATGCCCTCGACGGCCTCGACGTCGGCGAGGGCGTCTTTGATGGCGCCAGGGGCGTGGCGTCCGACGTCGCCGGAGAGGCTGCCGGCGCGGCGGAGGAGGGCAAGGAGAAGCTTTACGACGCCAAGGAAGGCGCCAAGGGCGGCGTCCTCGGCGCGGTCAAGCGATGCAAGGACAGGCTGTGCGGCGCTGGCAGGAAGGTCGAGGAAGGCGCCATGGACGCGGCCTCCCGCGTCAAGCATGGCGCGGAGGACGCAGCGGAGACGGTCTCGGGCGCCAAGGACAGCGCCGAGAACAAGGCGTTCGACGCCGCGCGGCGAGGGAAGGAGGCCGTGGAGGGCGCCAAGGACAGGGCGTCCGACGTGGCGCAGGAGACGCTGAGGAGCGCCAGGGACAAGGCGTCCGACGTGGCGCAGCAAGGGAAGGAGACGGTGAAGGGCGCCAAGGACAAGGTCGCCGACGCAGCCGGCATGGTCAAGGAGAAGGCGTCCGACGTCGAGCACGGTGCAGCCGAAGCCGCCAGGAGCGCGAGAGATCAGGTGTCCGGTGCGGCCAGGCACGCCAAGGAGACGGTCCGGAGCGCCAGGGACAGGGTGTCCGACATGGCGGAGAGAGCCGAGGAGTACGCGGAGGACGCGGCGGAGCGGGCGGCGGACAAGGCGGCGGAAGCCGAGGAGGCGGCGAGGGCGAAGGTCGGCGAAGTGAGGAAGAACCTGACGGGCATCGCGCGGCGTGCTCGCCAAGTGGCGTCCGGCGCCGCGACGTACCTGCTCGGTGCGCCACGTGAGGCGGCGCGAACGGCGACGGCCGTGATGCACCTGCTGGGTTTCGCGGTCGCGTACGGCGCCGGGGTGTGGGTGACGTTCGTCTCCAGCTACGTGCTCGCGGCGGCGCTGCCGCGGCAGCAGCTGGGCATGCTGCAGAGCAAGATGTACCCGGTGTACTTCCGCGCCATGGCGTGGGGCGTCGGGCTGGCGCTCGCCGCGCACCTGCTGGAACGTGAGAGGAGCTCGCTCCCGGCACGCGCCCAGAGCCTCAACCTACTCACCGCGCTCGCGCTCGTCCTCGCCAACATGCTGCTTCTCGAGCCCAAGGCCACCAAGGTACAGTATGTAAAGCTTAGCTTGCTCGTCTTCGTGCTTGCACGTGCACGTCCAAAACGCCCGTTCCATATACAGTTATCTTCATAAATTCGTACGTGGCACAGGTGATGTTCGAGAGGATGAAGGTGGAGAAGGAAGAAGGCAGGGGCCGCGACGTGGCGGACATCGTGGACCCGCCGGCGGTGACCGTGTCGACGCCGGCGACCAACGCGGCCAGGGCTGCCCGTGCGGAAGCCGCAGCAGCACATGCCACCCACGTCGACGGCGCGGCGAAGGTGAAGGCGGCGCCGGACGCGGAGATGTCCAAGGGCAGGGTGGGGAGGCTGAGCAAGCGGCTCAAGCAGCTCAACGGCTACTCGTCGCTGTGCAACGTGCTGTCGCTCATGTCCCTCACCTGGCACCTCGTGCACCTGGCGCGGCGCCTCCAGGCGGGTGACGCTTGCTAGGCTCGCTCGGCGTTATCGGCGAGGGGCCTCCTGTAATCCTTTTGCTCCCGCTTCATCGTGCTTGGATGCGTGTTCATTTAGCTTTTCTTTAGGGTTCTTGGATGGGTTCTTGTAATGTCAGTTGTATCTTAATGCTAGGAGTAGTTTGTTGTATCTTAATGCTAGGGGTATGGTTGTAAGTTAAAGCTGCAAGCTTTCAGGCCCAAGTTCCATGTCTGCAATGGTGGGTCGCGACCTGTGCCGAATGGTTCATGATCCTTTTTTTTTTCCTTTTTTTAGTTGAAAATTTCCATTTTCTAGTTTGCTTGCTCGCCGGCTCGGCAGTCAGCACAGGGTCAGCTCGTGGCTTCCATTCTGATTCGATCGTTGCATCCGACTCCAAGTCCCTTCCTTTCACCGGGGGAGACCTGTTCTCACACATTCGGCCCCATTTGGCGTGTGGCCCATTTTGGAAGCTTGTTGGACCTCCTCCTCGGACGATTGTTAAAACCTGGGCCTTGGCGTGAATTTTGGGCCGTCGATAAAATCAATCTTTAACAAGTGGTGACTGACGGCCCACTTGACAAGTAGTTCCAGCGACGACGCAGTGCAATTGCAATGTCACCCGGAATGACACAGTACAATTTCATCTAGGACTAGTAGTCCGTCTCAAAAAAAAAATCTAGGACTAGTAGTCACTACTACTAGTCAGTCCTCAGTAGTCAGTACTCACACCGGCTAAACGGACAGATATGCTACTATGATAACATCGTTATCCTTTCTGCAAACTTTTGCTGGACATAATTCCTTGAACTTCGGTTGCTCTATTTATCATGACTTCCGGCGGCAAACGAATGCAAAGCTTTTATCAAATTGAACCCCGTTATAACAGCCTCTGGTTCTTACATTTTTTTTTAAGCTAACCGCACTTCAATTTTTTTTAAAAGCTGCTTCAAATTGTGTAGTTTACAAAGAAAAAAAACTGAGACCCTGTTCGGATTACAAACTAAGCACTATTCAACTATTTCTCCTTCTCACAGAATACGCTTCCCAGGACTTAGCTGTACTTTTTCTACAACTACAATATTCTTATCCCAAACTGAACACAACATGATCTTCTTTTGTTATCGTCTTCGGCTTTTGTTATTTTTCACATGATGATAAATATAGTTAATTTTATAGAAAAAATAATTCGAGCTATTAAAGATATTTTTATTATGGTTTTGTTATTAGGAAACCATATACACTTGGTAATCAACGAGGTCTAGCTTCTCTTCAAGTAAGGATCTGCTCGGCTGCCATTTTTTATGGTTGCAGTCGCCGCTGTGCAGCCCAGCCGCTCGGCTGTAGGCCAAGCCTACTGCGCACCGGCTACGGATCCTATAGTTCCTATAGTACTGTTGTGACTGCTGCAGCTGCAGCCGTAGGCAGCCGCATCCAGCTCAACCGAGCAGGCCCTAAGATGTGAGCTTCGGGGACTTTGGGGAAAATTTAGGCTCTATTCCTATCCCCTATGGATTAGGAGAATGTGGGCGGTGGATTGTGATTATGAGAGTTTGGTTCTAGATAGTGAAGTCGAGTTCGGCGCCATGGGGACCCGAACGCGACGCGCCTCCACAGCCCCACACGGTCACACCGGCAGAGGAAAGCCTCGGCTGGCCAGCACGAGCACCGGCGAACCAGCGGCCGAGAGCCAACCGCCAGGGGTCGCAGCACGGCCACCGGCAGAGTCGGCAGACGGCAGGGCGAGGCCCCCGGCTCCACCGCCGCCGCCACCCACAGCCAAACTCAACACCGCGCGCCGGGCCGGGGCGCAGGGCGCAGATGGCAACAAAACATGACGCCACAGGCTTTGGAAACACCCACCCACCGATCCCGAAGCGCGCACGCTATCACAAACAAACAAATGAAACAAACGTGGCCGCCGTTGCAAAAACTAAAAGCAAGCAACGCGATTAGCTGCCGACCGGCGTCACCAAAAAGAAAATGACGCCATGATCTCTCAGATCCTTCCAAAGGAGATTTGATTTTCCAAGCACTGACTCTGATAGTCTGAAGCATTTCAGGTGGATAGAGCATTACTCAAATCATTAGTCACTGATGATGGTACCATTAGGAGACAGCAGTTGAGCCATAGCAGCAGAGCCTAGAACTAGAACACTCCTCCAATAAGCGGCAGTAGGCAGGAGGAAAATGACGGGTGTGCCCTCGGTGGCACGGACGTACGGAACGGCCGCGTCACGGGGGGCAGGCTGGAGGTTAACATGAGCTCCACTAGCAAGCTATACTACTGTTGAGTACTCCTACTACTGACTTGCCGACAGTTACCTAGAGCTAATTAAATTTGCTAAACCCTAGGGGTTAAGCTGAGCTCATTAGCGAGGTAGAGTGCGGAGGAAGCCGCCCTCGATCGGCTTGGGCTGGTGGCGCTAGACGCTGATGGGGGAAGGGGAAGGGGAGGATACGGCTGCGCGGGGCGGGGAGTCGTCGGTGTCGTCTTCGTCGTCGTCGTCCTCGCCGTCGCCGGTGACGCCGGTGCCGGTGTCGACGCCCGCGCCGGCGGTGTTGATTCCCATGCCGATGCCCCCCGCGGCGGCGGCAGAGGCGGGGGAGTTGTTGTTGTTGGAGGCGAGCTGGTGCTTGTGGTTGTGCATCCACACCTTGAGCACCTGGCGCTTGACGCCGATCTCGTCGCAGAAGCGCTCCAGCGCACCGTCGTCGTTCCGCTGGATGCGCCACCCCTGCTTCTCCGCGAACTCCCGCATCCTCTCCTTCTGCTCCGGCGTGAACTTGGTGCGGAACCGCTTCCGCCCGAAGCTCCCGCTCCCGCTCCCGCCGAGGCCGAGCCCCGCGACGCCGAAGTCGTCGGCCCGCGGCGGCGTCTCGGACCCGGACCGCGCGCCGAGCCACGGCGCGGCGGCGGCGCTGGGCACCACGGCGTGGTAGGGCAGCGCGAGGTGGGGCAGCGCCGCTGGCGCCGCGGGGACCGAGGGGAGGAAGCCCTGGAGCGCCGCCTGGTGGTGGTGGGGGTGGTAGTTGAGGTGCGGCGCGGGCAGCAGCGCGGGCGTCGGCGCCGGCGGAGGAGGCTGGCGGAAGAACGCGGGGGGCCCGGAGCCGCCGCACGACGCGGCGGCGCGGCGGTGGAAGCTGCGGTGGCAGCCGCAGGCGGCGCACTTGAGCGAGTCGGGCGGGGACGAGGGCATGTACTCGCCGCAGCCGTCGAAGGCCTGCCCTCCCATGGCCGCCGCGTGGTTGCGCATGCACTCCTTGTACTTGCCCCCCGCCGCCCCCTCGCCGCCGCCGCCGGCCGCCTCGTAGGGCACCAAGCTCAGCTGATCCATCATGTCCCCACCAACAAACGACGAGCGACGACGATCTCCCCCCTACCGCCGCTCAGCCCGGTGGACGTCGGCGGTGTCCTCTCTCTCTCTCGCGCGCGCGCGTGCGTGGTGCCGTGTCTCCCTCGCGGGCTCGGCTCTCTACACTACTCTACCTGGCTATCGCTTTCGCAGCGGCAGCGACCATCTCGGCAGGCAGGAGAGCGGCAGGGGTTTTTTTTATCCGCGCGCGGCTCGCCTGGCGGTCGGTCGCTGTCAACGAACCGCAGCCGTTATTAACCTTAACAGCGGTTAAAGCCGACGCCCCCGGCGCGCCACGTGGCGGCCGGGAGGCGCTGATCCGAGGCCCGCGTCCGCCACGTGACAAGACGGGCCAGAACCAGGACTGCAGGAGAGGTCAGTTCGGGACGGAGCCAGGCGAGGGAGGGAGGTGCGGTTGGGAACGTGTCGAGAAGGCACTGGGGCGGCGCGGTAACTGTGACGTCCGTGCCGCGCTGGTGGGGTGTGTGTGATTGTGTGAAGCTTCACCAGGCGGGCCCGCCACGTTCTGGCGGTGGAGAAGGTGGCGGCGGTACGGGTACGGTCGCAAGGCTCGGACGGGCCGTGATGCGATCGGACGGTGAGGTATGGGCTAACTGCCAGGCGACCGTAGCAGGCAGAGGCAGGCGGCCGGCCGGCCGGCCTCGGGATCTTCTGCGCCGTGCGTCCGGTGACGGGTGATCGCGAGTTGTTGCGAACCTGCAATGAAGGATGGTTAAACGGACTCGTGAATGATGAGCAGGACGGCATCGTCATCAATCGCGCGTCGCCGGAGGTCCGGTCCTGTGACGAGAGAAGGAACGCTCCCACCGTTCCACGCGTGACGAAAGGCGGGCATTAATCGAGCTTGAGATCTCTGACCGACCCGACCCGCGTTAAGCGGCCGTTCATTCATGGTGATCACACCTCATACCCCCCTCGTTCATTCATTAGTTTCGCCTGTTTGCGTGCATTGATAGATCGCCCCCACCGTTTAGCGAGAAGACACGGAGGCGCAGCAGGGAGCCAGCCAGGGACATACATGCATGAACGGGAGCCCGAGCCCGCTGGGTGCAGTAAAGGCGAGGGGATATGCTCATAGCTGCGTCCGTGACGACGATCTCATCTCATCTCATCTCATCTCATCTCCCGTATACTCTAACACTGTAGCATCGCTCGTCCGCTCGTGCATGCAGTGCGTCTCTCCGGCGAATGTCCCGTCGCCTCGGCCATCGATTCGCGAGGCGTGGACGATGGAGAGCTGGAGCCTGGTCGAATCGAAGGAATCGGATGCTCCATCCACCACAGGACACACATCGCGCGCGCGTTTGCTGCGTCCGGTGGCCGTGTCGCGTGGATCCGACGAGGAGGGGGGGAGGGTAGGCAGGTGGTGGGAGCAAATGCGATGCCTATCCTCGCACGGATATTTGCCGTTCACGGGCGATGACTCACCACGGATCATGTGGGTTCCTGACCCCCTGATCATCCATCCGTCCTTTGGTGGTGGTAGCGGACGTGTGCGCGTGGGGTGGTGTCAGCGGCAGCGGCAGTTGGTGGAGTTGGGCCGGCCATTAATGCCCTCTCGCCCCCATTGCGTCGTCGTCGTCCCGGTTTCCTCTGAGAGACAGCAACGGCCACGCATCGTTCACGCTTGGCCACACACGATTGTGGCGTTGCTATAGCTTGGGCGC
Source organism: Digitaria exilis (assembly GCA_015342445.1). NCBI lineage: Eukaryota > Viridiplantae > Streptophyta > Magnoliopsida > Poales > Poaceae > Digitaria > Digitaria exilis. Next base: position 241,204 of record JACEFO010001734.1, read on the forward strand.
TCGAACCACGCTCGAAACCGGCCAATTTGAGACCATCAAGCTCAGTGCAGCCGCCAAGTAACCGAAACACGAAGAGACAGACGGGCAGAGACGAGGGACGACACGCGGACCACGCCGATCTCAGATCAACAGCCGGGACGGGATGGAGTTTCGAGACATATCGCACTGCAGCAGCAGGCAGCCGTCTCATCCTCCTCCATAGCCGGCCGGGTGATCAGCCTCGTCCCGTCTAGTCCCCATTGGGTCCCGTCGCGCTCCCTTTCGGTTTTGTTTGCTTGTTGCGATCAAAAGGCTGCCGCGACCATGATTTCGCTACCTGCTCCCGGCCCCTTCCGTGCCCGGCCGCTGCGTGAGTTCGCTTCCAACGGACAGATTGACAGAACATGAGCCTTTGCTCCCCACGCAACAGACTGATCCCTAGCATCAGGCCAGTAGCAACTTGGAGCTGCACTGGCTGGTCAGTGGTCACTGCGCATGTTTCGGAACTTGGGACGACCATCATCGCATGCTTGCGTGGGACTACAGTGTGCCATGGATTATTTTGGGATTAACAAGTGGGCTGCTAATACACTTTCCTTTGTCCTTTTGGCATCGATTTACACGTGAGAGGGAGCCAAAATAGGTGACTTGTTCACCTGTTACTACTACCATCTCAAGACCTGGCTTTAACACCGTTGACGGGGGATACGACATCTCTAGCCGTGTTCTGTATTACGGTGTTCAATGCTTTTATTTATTTATTTTTGACGTCGAGGGGTCTTCGAATTGAAAGTTGTAGGCGGCAACAAATACAGGCGTGCTATTTCTCCCGGCATATTTTCTGCCCCCCCTCGGATGTTTCCGGCTACTATGAGTCAGCACAGCAACGGACACTCGCACTGACGGAGCACTATCATAATCCGTACTCCTATAGCCTAATCAATCGCAAACCCTTATCGGCTGCGCATCCTGGCGAGGCAGCAGCTCCACGCCCATGCGCGTAGGCCTGTCGCTGGGTATCCAGCATCCACACCCAAATTCATATCCATGATATTTGGGGAGGGTATGAATAATTTTTTTTTATCCATTCAAGTTTGAATGTGGGTAGGGTATACCCACCTCCTATCTGGATAATCCACGCATCCAGTCACGATAATACATGCACACCTCCCGGCTCCCCTGCTCTCCGTCCCAGGCGCCCTAGATCCCCGCCCCAGATCCCCAATCAACCTCGGAGCGAGCCCCTCGATGGCGACAAGGGCGTCTCCTCCTCTGGCTCCTACTGGTTCTCAGCCTTGCCCGCCGCCGCCGCTCGGCAGCTGCCGCGCGTGCACGCACAGGAACGCACCATGCCGGCGAGCCGATCTCGAACCTCTCGCCAAAGCTTCTCAGTCGGAAGAGGGGCCGCGCGATCCATGCCCAGGCGGCGGCTGCGTAGTACGGGCGCGGCGCTTGGTGCTGCCCGGCGCGGCATGCTGCAGCCTCGGCGGCGACGGGGACGTGTGATGGAGCGGCGGCGACGGGTACGTGCGGGTAATCCATGCCCAACGGGCATTACCCACTTTAATTGGGTATGGACAATTCAATTTGAAGTGGATAAGGGTAGAAGTGGATTTGGGTTTGGATGCTCCATACCCTCCCCAACGACAGGTCTACATGCGCGCCTGAAGGCCGTGCGCCCGCGCCCACTGCTCGGCTGATCGAGCCAAGTCAACCGTGCCTCGGGCACGTCGCCAAGTACAGTACACGGCAGTCATGCGTCAGATCGGCTGCAAGGAGCCAAGCCACGGCCGCGCGTCCGATCGCGTCTGCTACAGTTCTTTAAGGGTAGAACATGAACATGGTGCAAGAACTCCATCTACCGTACATCTACTTTCCACCAGAAAAAAAAAAAAAACTCCGCCAGTCCGCCTTCGGCGTCTTCCCAGCTGCTACAAGTAAACACAAATTGTATCCGGTACTACAGTCCTACTGCTAATAGCATCTTTCTGGTCCATAAGCTGTACAGGAGAGGGTATCTGCATCCTAAACTAGTGAACATAAGCGCCTGATGCATCTTGCCACAGTTCGCTTCTTTTGCTGCCGGTTAGACCTAGGATTTGAGTGTCCAAATGCAGGCTAATCAAGGTTGCCTTCTGTTGTAGCAGCAACGATGCGTCATTGTGAGTGAAACATCACAGCGAGGGGGCATGGAGGGGACATCTCTGCACGAATGCAAACCTCCATGAAAGCGGCTCCTCACGAGAAGAGCTTTTGCTATAGCACCTGACTTGCCATCTGCAGAGCACGACAGAGGAGGCGTGTTAAGGATGGAGGACACTTCAGACGCATGTTTCAAATACTAACGTATGGAAGACCCAAAGCATGCTGACTAGTAGCTCCGTTAAAGAAAGGAGCTTCGCCCACACTCTAGTACGCCGGAGGGCTGAGTGCCGTGTGCGTGGGGGGATAGTGGGACGTTGCAGGTGAAACGGTATACCTTTTCTTGGCAGATCCTTGACAGTGCCTCTACATGGAAATTCTGTAGCTCTTCAAGGACTTTAACATCCAGGCCCCTGAGGTCCTCGCCCTGAAAAGCAAAATTCGTATCAGAAGCAGAGAAATACAAGAAACTAAATCACTGAATTTCAATATAGTATTATGTAAAGTGGCTTCAAGCAAGGCAGGCTGCCAAAGAGAAATTTTAGAGAGCAAAAAAAAAAAGGTTTATCATCTTCCAGATGGAAAATTAGTGCAACAACAAAATATTATAGTCACCTTCAATCTGGAAACAACGCTTTCCAATTCTTTGCAGCGCCTTCTTTCAAAATTGTATGCAGCTCTTGCTTCTTCTATGGTACTGAGGCCATCCCAGCTCCCATTGTCTGAAGCTTGCATTTCATTTGCCAATCTGCCACTATCAGTCTTCGAAGAATGGAAGCCGTTTTGCTTTGCTTTGAATTCAAATACATCCTCTTGAGAGCTTTCTTTCTTTATCTTTGAAACAAGGACCCACATACTTGCCAGCTCGTTTTCCAACTCATGCTCCCGGCACTTTGCATCGTCAATTATCTTTAGGAGCTCACTCTCTCTTCGGTCCTTTTGAGATAGTGTGTCCTCTAACACAGCCTCCCTCTGGCAACTAGCAACCAGCTCTTTCTGCAACTCTTCCACTAGAATTCCATTCTCATGATCACGCCATTTTGTGTCATTGTGAATGTTACTCCTTGAAACTGATGTGGTCTGCTCTTTTGCCGCAGCTAAGTCTGCAGTCAGCCTAGCATTTTCATAAGAGAGTCTGGTGACTTCTTCTGCCAAGTTCTTTAGTTCAACTGCAGCGGCAGATGCCAATTCTTTAGCATAAGTCGATTCCTCAGCCAGCTTTTGACTGTGAATTTCCAGTCCATCCTTCTCCTCCACCAACCTCACCTTTTCTTGCTTCAAACTTTCAATTTCTGAAGCCTGCAGCACCGTTTTTAGGTTTCAATGGGAATATCGTAAAGACGAACTAAAAAGGAACGTGATGACTTAGGGGCAAAATGCTCTTTACCTGCTCAAGCACTTGAGATATCAATCTTGATTCATTTCCTTCAGTTGTTCTTGAGGGCATATTTGCATTGTTTGAGATTTCATTTGTGTTATCCCTAGTATCAGTGCTTGCCGTTGATGGATCACTAGACTGCACACTGGCAAAACTATCCTCACTTTTGGCAGCTTTCAAGCTACTGTTTTCTTTCCTCAATTGTGCAACTATTTCTTGGAGTTCTGCATTTTCTGTTACCTGTTTGAACAAGAAAGTGGCATCAGATTAATCTATTCAACATAAAAAATGGATTTACGACCCAGCCTGCTCCTTACCTTAGCTTGTAGCTGGTCTTGAAGAATTCTATTATCCGCAGACATGATCTAGAGAAACCACCCAGCCAGAAAGAGAACAGTAATTAATCCAGCATAAATTTCAAGAAAACAAAAGGATAGTAGCTGAACGAGTGACTGTCGAACAAACCTCCAGTTCAAATGTCTTCTCACTCAACTGCGTGCTCAACTTCGAAAAGGTCTGTGAGAAGATCAGATTACACAAAATCTTCAGAACATTGATATGGCCATAAAAAAAACATTCTAGCATGTGGGACTAGCAAACAGATTAGAAATTGGAACAATTAAAATGTCTTCTCCTTCCAACAGCAGTGCAAAAAATAACTACAATATGCCCACTATTAACTGGTTGAAAATTGCAAGTGAACAAAACTAAGATGAAGTTAGACTTCAGCTAGTCATTGCATAGCCATTTCATGACCTGGGACAACTCCGTCTTAGTTGCCGGGTCCTCTGTAGTTTGAAGTGATTGAACCATCCGCTGCTCTAGCAAATGTATATGTGATTTCTTTTCAGTGATTTCGTCTTTCAACTTCTCGATTTGCTCCTGCAGTAGAAAAAATATAAGGGAAAAGATACTTAATAAAAATGCACAAGAAAATGTTTAATTGGTTACGTGAGGATAATAAGAGAATTACCTGAATGTGCACATCGTCAGGGTTGTTGGCTGCTTGCTCTGACAGCCTTTTGAGTGAGCTTGTGCAAAGTGCAACTTCCCCAGCCAGCATTTTGACCTGCTCTTGTAGAAGATCTATTTGATCCACTATGGTTGTTCCACTCTACAAATGCAATGAGGCTGTCAGCGTCAATGACTGTTCAAATACCCACCAAAACAGTACACAGAACAATATGAGAAAACCAAAGCAACATGATTGGATATCCTATTATCAAGGTATGACATGCTGCTGCCGATCAGAGAAGGTATCCAGCAAAGGAAAATAAGCACTAGGGAATATTATCAGAATTTCAGAGCCTGCATGAAATCAAACATTCAAACTCCATCATAAGCTTGAGTCCAATTAGCAGCTTCTTTCACCTACTATAGTCTGATATTACTATCCTTCGATGGGCAGCAAAGGTTCCCCAAGGGCCATTGCCCTCCGGTAAGCAATACCCAGACTTCAATTATTTACATAGTCTGTGCAAGCTAAAGTTGCTTGTTGCGATAAGGCAATGCATGCACAGGGAATGAGGCAGGGAGAAAAGGGAAAGAGAGAAATAAGAGTAAACATAGAAATTGAACTCACTGGCAGAGGGTGGCGTGCTCTGGATGCAGCACTAAATAAGTCACCAGCTTGAGTCCTTTCAAGAAAAGAATCAGAAAGTGTTGGATCATCTCCTTTCCTGGTCATAGATTTCCTCCGACCATCCTTCAGGTCAAGCAGCAAATTTTTTTGTTGCGATGATTTAGAGCAGGAAGGTGAGCCGCTAGCATTGCTATCACCATCCACACTGGATGACAACCCCGATAGTTGGTCAGACTTCTGCATAAGTTAATATATATAATTACTAATGCATACAACCCATATAGCACTGTCTTTTCTTCATGCTATCCATAAATCCATTTTCCATATAAAAATACCTTTAGTTTGAACCAACCAAGCATTCCACGTTTACGATTCCTTCTGTCAAACCTGGATGACTCATCAGGATTGTTCGAATCAAGTTTCCCTTCAAGCGAAAGTTCTGAATCTAGGCTAATATCATCATCATCTACGAAGTATTCTCGCTTTCGATCAGGTAAATACACAAGCTGCAATTTGAAACAAAATAAGAACAATAGATACACTGCAGTACACACAGGGGGGGGGGGGGGAATCATACTGTGAATATCTTAGGCAACACATTGTCATAAACATTACACATAGGATTGATAAGGTGTTCCAAAAGCACCATAGTGCGATGGCATATTGCATGCCCAGTAGCAAATGACTATTCTTTTGCACACTTCAACTAAAAGGGTATATATATATTGGGATACAAAGGGGAGGTATTAATCCAGTGCTGGTTTCCATGTAGCAGTGCGACAAGTAAGTTTTCTCAGGCAGTAATCATGGTACATTACTAGTGTTCAGAAAGAAATCCTCAACTACATATTTTTGAACATCAACAACTACCTAGGAATTAATAAGTTTCAACAAGAAAAGTAGCATATAGAAGTGGAACCTATGCTGCTCTTCCATGCTTGAATTATATTTAAGTTTCTAGAGTACGCTATTGTTATGTTTTGTCTATTGTTCTGAGTTGGAATAAGAGAACAAATTGGCGACTGAACAACCAAAACAAAAAAGGCTCAAACCTCATCTTCCCCAAATGAATGTCGTCGACGGAGGTTAGTCTTTCCTGAAACATTTGAGGATATCGAACTTTTGGTTGAGACCAATATTAATTTCGTTAGCCTCTGAATTCTACCCATCAGTGCTGCTTTTGCTTCCTCTTCCTGTTCTAGCCTCGACTGAAGTTTGACTTGCCCAGCTTCAAGCTATCACACAAATAGATATTGTTCACAGGGAAAAGGTCAGTTTACTCTACCAGAATGTTATCAGGAAAGGATAAATTTCATGATCCCTATGTTTTGAAATATATGGTGTTTAGAACAAGGTAATTAGTTCATTTGAACTAGTTACCACGTCCTAAACGTCATATATTTATAAATGGAGGGAGCAGAACAGAAGCATATAAGATAAAATAAAAGCAAACGGTACTCATGCGGAGAAGTTCTCATTTCCATATTCTTAGAGTTATAGACTTGTAGAAATACTTTCTATTTCCAGAGATCAAGAGAGAATATTTCATCAAAAGTTTGAATAATATGAAAAGCAAACCTGAAGTTTAAGATTAACAAGATCCTCCTGATCTGTAGGGAGAATACACCCATTGCCCATGATACCACGTCTCAATTGCTGTAGCTCTTCTTTCAGGCAGGATATCTCCTTTTGGTATTTCTTTATCAACGACTTCTCGTCTATAATCTGAAAAGGAAACTCCATCAATATTATTAACAAGCATACCTATGGGGTTTCCCCTACTGTTTCCGCTAAAAAATAGTTAGCATAGTAGTGCAAAAAAAAAAAGAACTACAGACTAAGTGATTAATACCTTATTTTGAGAAGCTTTTATTTCAACATGCTTGCTCCTGTGAGCAAATTTTAATGTGTTATGTGTCTCCTCACTGTTGCTGGATGCAGGGGTAACAGTGCAAATAAGCTGCAAAAAGGAAAACATTACAACATAGCAACAAAAGCTGCACTATGCATGTGGTACAACATTTAGTTGTAAATTTACCAAAAAAATATAAACACAAAGGTTTTAGTGAAGCAAGATATAAAAGCACACACAATTTCGTATAAGTACTCACTGATATGCGTCCGTGTCCGCTAAGAGAATATTGAAGTAAACGTGTGAGCTTTGAGTCTCTGTAAGGAATATGAGTGGCCTTGCCATCAGTAAGTTTAGCAATTACCTGCAAGGAAAATGTTGACGAACAGTTTTACCAAGAGATCCACCAAATAAATGAACAAAGGGGTATGACCATTTCTGCAGTATCTATCTCTACTTAGCCAGCCATATTTTTCATCTACCAAGTAGTAGCAAATAAATCTAAGTTTTCTTAATTGCAGGTTATGAGTCATGTGCTGATCTGTCACCGAACTAGATCTGAGAGACAAGAGGGGAACACCGCTTCGCATAAATATAAGAAAGAATATTTCCATCTATACCACCATTTGAGTTGCACGTTTAATCTATACAACCAGTCTGTCTCAACGACATGTGGAACTAGAACCCATAAGCCATTGTTTAGTTTGTGGTATAAATGAAAACTGTTCCTCAAGTGGTGGTATGTGTGCAAAACTCCCTATGTATGAAATGGCCCATAAAGTTGATATTTTCTATATGTATCAACGTCATAGTAATAAGACAAATAGTTAGCAAATATAGGATACTTACAGTTCCAAGGGTGAGCAAACTCTTGTTTATGTATGAACCTTCTTTGCGCCGTAAACCAGTTGTTTCAGTCTTCGAACTCTCAGACCCAGCCAGATCAATCAAGTTCTGATCAAAGGATATAGAAGAATATCATAAGAGCACTTAGATGGCCCAGAAATTCTAACCAGTCTCATGTATGCTAAATACCAAGAGACATAATTAATAGTAAGAGCATGAAAATTAGAAGTATACTGCAGAAACTAGAAAGAAATTACCAACTGAGATAGTTTGACTTCTTCTGCGGCATCACTTTCACCGGAGGGACTACTCTCAATGGTCTGCAGTGAGTGTTGTGGCATATAAGTTTAACAAGTCCACCCAATTTAACTGCTATAAGTTTATTAGCCTAGTCTTACTAAACAAGCATCTAATGGGGAAAAAAAGAGTTTGAGATCTAATAAAGTACTACTATGTGAGACAATTAACTTTTTTTTTTTGCAGCTTTAACAAGTGTTAGTTGCCATACATATTATCTGGACTAATGAGCATTAAACTTTGATGGTCAATTCAAGTATGGAAATGAATGTGTTTTAGATAATTATCACACTTGAACCTATACATAGTTTCAATGAACAAAAAAGAGAGGCAGCAATACCAATGTGAAGATAGTATGACTCCTACTGCTGACAAGATTGAAGTTGTTTGATCCAACATGTCTGTGCTCTGTAAGAAAGCAATAATGACCAATAGTTCAGAACAATATTGATTTGATTCCATTGTGTAAAAACTACTCCCTCCGTTCTTTTTTGTTTGACGCTGCTTAGCTCAAATTTGAGCTAGCCGGCGTCATCTAAATGAGAACAGAGGCAGTAACATTTAAGGAATCGCTCAAACACACGCTCTCCAAGTCTCCATACTTGGATACAGGCACAAGAGTTATGCACATTTGAATTTTATATTGAAAAATCAATAGAAGTATGAAATACGGGTGTTATATACTTATGTTCCAGGGGAAACACCAATTAAATGAATCAACCCCATGGAAACTGAGATTCCTAGGATGCAGTTGTGACAATTTGTGAGAAAGCATTGAATTTCATGTAACAACTAGCTCATCCAAGAGCTTACACCCCGTTTGGATGTAGATATTGAAGCCCCGAATTTGGAATTGGTATTGGATCCACTGAATACCTGTTGTTTGGATGGCCTGGGAATTAGAATTGGAATTCGAAACCAATACCAAGCCGTATTTCCTCCTACTGCCGCACCCCCTCCCTCAATACCGAGCCTCTCACCTCCGTATTACGTGGAATCGATCTCTCTCTCTCTCTCTCTCTCTTGCATCGCTTCCCTCTCTCCCCCGCACGGCCTTCTCCATCGCCGAGGCCCGACCCGAGCTCTTCCTCTCTGCCGCCGACGAGGCCTAGCCCAGGCTACACCTCCCCTCCACCGGCGAGGTCCGGCATCGCTCCTATTGACCTCTTCGCCGCCAGCGAGACTCGGCTGGCAACACTCCTCTCCGCTAGTCCGCCGCGGCCGAGGTCCTGTGCCGCTCCCTTGCACCTCCGCCGGCAAGGTCGCGACCCAGGCTGCTCTTCTCTGCCACTGGCGAGGCCCGGCCCAGGATGCTCCCCTGCACATCCCCTCCGTCGGCGAGGTCCCGACCCACGCCGCTCACCTCCACCGGCGAGGTCCCAGCCTACGCCCCTCCCCTGCACCTCCGCTGATGAGCTCCCTCCCATGGTGAAATCAATTCCTCAGTATAGACATCCAGACAGGAATTAGAATTTCCCAGGACCTTGAATGCAATCGGGCAATTCCATCGACATCCAAACAACAATTTTGATATTATAGTCCATTTCCAATACTAGTTGGATTTGGTATTGAACACAATTCAATGCCAAGGTTTCCAATATCTACATCCAAATGGAGCCTTAGATTTTTTAGGTAAGTGGACAATGTACTTGACTTGCCAAAGACATACAATCAAATTACGCCCCCTATTTGTATGGTTAAAAAGGCATCAGCCATGTTTTGAACTTAGGTCTCAAGTTAATTCAATATGGGAACTCATATGCCAAATCAATTCACCCAAAGGCTTAATCTTTTTAAGAAATGTGAGCAGTACACCTCAACGGCACAACATAAATACAAAATGTGTCTTCTAGATAGAAACAAATACCTTCTCCAGATGCGATTAGAGAGAGTGCATGTGCAGGTGATAAAACAACCTCTTCTTTAATCCCTTCCACATAAGTTCCCTAGATGATTAGATCAACAGAACAAGTAAAGATATGATAATTTATAAGCTAAGAAGGAAATCCTTCACGATAATGGACAATATTATCTTTATTAAAAATAATGAGAAAAGGACCCATTGAATAGATAAAATAAACCAAGAATGAATAAAGTAACAAATATGGAATGACTCCTATCAATAAAGTAAAAGAAACTTGCGCAGCTTAACTTTTAGTGTTGTACAAATGAAATGTCCACAATTGACAACAACAACAACAACATAGCCTTTAGCCCTTTAGTCCCAAGCAAGTTGGGGTAGGCTAGAGATGAAACCCAAGAAACAAAGCTCAAGGCTCAGGCACATTGATAGCTAGTTTCCAAGCGCTCCTATCAAAAGCTACTTCCTTGGAAATATTCCACTCCTTAAGGTCTCTGTTTACCACATTGTCCCAAGTCAATCTAGGCCTACCTCTACCTCTCTTTACATTATTGGCCCGCCCTAGGACCCCAGTACGCCCCCTATTTGTATTGTTAAAAAGGCATCAGCCATGTTTTGAACTTAGGTCTCGAGTTAATTCAATATGGGAACTCATATGCCAAATCAATTCACCCAAAGGCTTAATCTGTAATTATTAATCAATTCACCCAAAGGCTTAATCAATTATTAGTTAGTAATTATTAATTTAATAATTACTAACTAAATTTTAATAAATACTAGTACACTAGGTACCTGTGCATCTTCTCGGATTCTGAGATTCTGTCCCGTTGGATCAAGTAAATCGTTGATAACCTGCGAAGTTATAAAGATAAACCAAGCTGAACAAGTGCTGCAGAGGTTTCATGATTGAGTTCTGAATCAATGCATTTCAACACATTTCAATCACTTTGCACTGGCCTTCAATTAGTTGTATGCAGTTCAAGTTGACTAATAACATCAGAATCCATTTGTATAAATTGCACGTTAAAGAGGACCATATTGGGAACTATCATCAGGTCATAATGTATGCATATGCGTAGGAGATAAACTGGCATCTAGGATATACCCTGTGTATGCAATCAAAGATCCAATATGGACTTGAATTTGTAATTGGTCTTGGTTTTGCTATGCAGTATCAAGCAAATGCATGGTTTGAAAAGAGAAATCACCTCATTGTAAATTTCGAGATATGAAACTCGCAGAAGAAACTCTCTTCCAGGTGTCTGATGTCAACAAAGAGATGACAATGTCATGCTGCCCTTTTTCAGTCAAACAGTGGATATAAGAATAAGAAAATTACATCTTGAATGATGCTGAATACATCTTTTACCGCCAATGGAATGATTCCAGGTGACTTCTGTTCTCCCTGCAACAATAATCCAAGTGCACCACGAAAGGAAGTTTAGCATTGAAGACCAGTAAAGCCGTCATGCCCAAATTTATTGCGTGTGAAAAATCAAATTGAGTTTCTTTAGCTTGGTGTCATAAGAAGATGATGAGCAACGTCTATAGTAAACAATAATGCATGCCTTGTGCTGAACAAGCAAGCACACAGCAGGCCACTGCTACAGGAAGTAGCCACATAACATAACACCAAAGCAGAAACTTACATGCATAGTGTGAGTTTTCCCACTGCTAGTTACACCATATGCAAAGACAGTGCCTGTAAGGAACAGAGAAATGTTTCGGAAACTGAATAAATCTTGAGGTACACATGATATCTCCAGTAAGGTTTTCTTGTCTTTTAGGTCATTATTACAGTTCCGAGACATATTCGATAAAAAAAAAAACTCGACCTGCGGGGGGTAAGACCGCCCGCACGGCTTTCATTTGAGAGAGAAGATCTTCTCATGTAGGTCGAGAAAACCCCCGAACCCAGACAATCGATAATAACCGCTCTTTCAAAGTATATGTTTAACAAAATTAAATTAATTTTAAGTAATGAAATTATGTGTTTTTAAAACTCATAATAGTCAAAGTTTTTAAATGTTGACCACACACTTTCGAGTATGGCATATATTTTGGACCAAAGGTAGTAAGAAAGCATGCTGGTTGCTGGTGCAGCGGCGCGCAACATCAGCTGGATGTGTTAAATTTTGAGATAATAGAACAGGCAACACTTCAAAGGATATAAACGCGATACCCCCCCACCCCCCCTTTCCTCCAAAAAAAAGGCTCAGTGGGAAGGGCCACCAAGCCACCAAACCCTACCGTCTGCATTCTGCAATAAACCTTGTTTGCATAGTCCGTAACTGAATCTGCTGTATACAAAGCTCTTCTGGCATGCGGCTATCACAGGAACTGACTACCCAAGGTTTTGTCCCACTCAAAATTCTAATAGGTCTGTAACTACAGTGCATATCCCAGAACTAATAAAGATCACTTATATTTCTAGAAAAGAGATGGAAATGGAAACATACCATTGATTCCTTGCATGGCACCACTTACAACATGCTGAGCAGCAACATCATATACATGCCGAGTAGTAGTAGCAGGGCCAAAAACTTTATCTGTAAGAGAAAATAAAAGAATCAAAGGATTCACATGGTAGTATAACTACAAACTTCTTGAAAATCTCTGGAACTAGAATGTAAAGCTTATCTCTGAACCTACAATGCAAAGCTTATCTCTGACTTAAGTTTCTTTTTCTGGAACATAAATTTAGATTTAAGATTACGAATTAACAATCCTCTAAATAAGAGAATTAACCACATGGTAATTTACGATTTATTAAAACTTCTACTGAAAAGCATGAAGACCTTTCACTCTACATTTGGCGTACTGTACAGCATGCCTTATCAACAAAGTGACAAATAGTACAAGCGAAATCCGATTTTCTTTATTGATAATGATACTGACACTAGGGAGTTGTCTACGCTCAAAAAAAAAAAGACACTAGGGAGTTGTCTTAAACTGTTAGTCTCTCTGCTTCACTGTGATAATGTATCAACATTCATATAATCATATAACCAGAAAAGGAATTCGAGTTCCTACTGATAATCCATTACCAAATATGCAATCACTATTCTTATTCCTCAGATACCTAGTAGGACTCATCAACCAATTTTATCCCCTTTTCGGGCAATAGATATATTTCCTTCACATCATCAACTGTTCCACAATGTAGTATCGCACAGCAGTGAGCCCAAAAGCACTCACCGAAAGCATAGGCAATGCTGGGGTTGTACTCGTTGCGCACCATATTGTCACCATCCGCGTACCACGCCACTTCGTCCCCCTTGTTAATCTCTCTAGGACTGGAACAAGAAATTCAAAAACGAATGAGATGAACACCCAGCTCAAAGCCCAGGAAATCGAAAACCTCACTCCCTACAACCACGGCACAAAGCACGCAAACAAGAATAAAAGCACACCTGAGGGGCCGGAAGCGGACGGTGACCATGATGTTCTCCTTGGCATTGGCGGCGTCCACGAGCGGCGCCCTCCCAGCGGCCCGCGAGGAGACCGAAGATGGCGTGGTGGGCCGCGCGGAGGCGGTAGAAGACGGCGTGGCGGGACGCGCCGAGGACGACGGGGTGGTGGGGCGCGCGAACGCGGCGGACGGAGTCGCGGGGCGGCCGCCGGGGGTCGACGACGGGGTGGTGGGCCGAGCGGAGGCGGTAGAGGAGGGAGTGGACGGGCGGCCACCCGACGAGGTCCTCGACGGCGGAGGAGGCGCCGCCGCCGCCGCCGGAGCCGAGCGGCGGGATCGAAATGGTGAGATACTGGAGCGCGTCGACCTCGACGACGACATTGCCGCGTCGCGGCGGTGGAGATTGGGGCGGAGCCGGGATTGGGGCCGGAGACTAGGGTTTTGGGGGGAGAAGCGGCGAGCACGAGCTCGTGGGGATGGAGAGGGGAGCTCGTGGGATTGCTTTGGAGGGTCGTCGTCGTCTTCCTCCGAGGCGCCCGGGTGCCGCCTTTTTTGTGTTTTTGGTCTAAAAGCTCTGAAGTTTTCTGGGGTTTTGGACCACCGGTGGTGAGATCACCGCGAGTCTTCTGTCAATGTGATAATTTAATTGGCATCTTATTTTGCTAGAGTATATACTTAATTTAGGTCGTCTAAAATTGAATAAAGCTTTTGTCAACAGTTAGCTTTGACTGGTGAGCTTAGGGCTGAACTGTGGAAGCCTGCAACCTGGCAAGATGGTAAGAATGTCATTAGCCATGGACAGTGAAGACGGTAAAGAGCCAAAATTATAACGAACACAGACGATTAGCCGCTTCAATTTGAAGCTTTATATTTATTTAATATGGTGTCTTTGTTTGTATTTTTGTTACATGGCTTGAAATAAGTGGAGAGAGATGAAAAGGTTTTACATGGATGAACATAAAGGCTAAAAGATTCTCAGAACTATGAAACATGATAAAAATTGGCATTAGGGGTCAAATCCCATTCATAATAATTAAATGCCACATCCAACCTACGAAATCCATAAATAAATTAGAACCCCATTTCGTAGGGCATGTTTAGTTGTGCAAATTTGCACGCTTCTCAATGTGAAAACTTTTGTGCAAATTTCACCAACTAAACAGGCCCATATACCAAATATCTTTAGATGACGTGGCACATTTTAGAGCTGTGAAATGAAAATCTCCATAAGAAATGGGCAGTTGGCTGTTGAATTTGGACAACACCAAGACCATGATAGCGAGGAAATGAAGTTCCCCACACCCAACACACACACGGAGGAGATAGAGGAAAGGACAAACCCCGTCAATGAAATTTGGATGCAAGACATGCAATTCACCAACTTCCAAGTCATATCGAGTCACATCATTTCTCACAGACACGCTTACCAATGCACTATTCACACCTCCAACTTCCCACCAACTTTCACATATAAATAAGGCCTTAATCAGTTTCTATTGTCCTAATATTTAAATTTAAGCTATCAACTCATGATTGTAATACTTTATTTTGTTGTGATTTGTATATAGGTTTTAGATGGAATCAGAATAATAACTGAAGGAAAAAATAAACACATAAACACACAATGGCAAGAAGAATAGATTGATCGGTAGTTCACTACGTCACTAGTTCTAGGACTACAAAGGGCCTGTGTTAGATGATGAATTTTGCCAAAAGAAGAACCTGGTAGCTTTTGAGCTCTTTTGAAAATTGGAACTAAGCACCCCTTTGCAAGTTTGCCAAAAGATCTCACACGCGCGTAGAAATCAATGCATGGACTTTTTGCAAAGTTTGTGGCCCACCTTCTAATGCAAAAGCTTTCCGTAAACTCCGACTGGCCAAATCTGGCCCTCTGTATCTTCTTTTGACTATCCATTCTGAAAATATTTTTTTCCGTATTACTCAGTGCTCCAGCAGACTAGCCAATATCGTCTTCCAAATCCTATTAAGCCATATTATATTCAATTTAGCATGAATTAAAAATTTTCTTCCAAATTTTTGGGAATTAAGTTGACACCATAAAGTTCAAATAACTTGGAAAAAGAGTAAAACTATAAAAAATTAATTAAAATCCGTAAGATATTTATTGTTCAATCTAGTTAAAATGGGTTCTCTATTATTTATTATATCATCATAAACACATACCTGATTCTAGGGGCTCAAAATCGCGACTTTTTGATTTATGTAAGAGGAGAAAAGGAGTAGTGTTTTGAAGAAACACAACAGAGATAACACATCGGGCCCTTTTGTCAAACAGACTGGACGGAGGATAGCGAGCTGCTCGCACCAGCTACATTTGGCGGGACGCTCTCCTGCGATGGCGCGCCAAACAGGGATGGCAAATTGGCAATGCCGTTAGCCAGTACTCCCTCCATCCTCTTTTGATAGTCTTATTTTACTTTGACACAAAGACCAAGGAGAACAACCTTATTTATCATCTTATTAATGCAACACAAATTTTTAGTTGGTCATCCAATATTTTAATTGAGAACTCCTCGTTACTGGTGCTATTTATTGCCATATCCTGTACCAATGGGAAATATGACTATCATGTGTGAAAAGTTGAGTTTTTAAAATAGGACTATCAAAAGAGAATGGAGGGAATATACTAGAGGCTCGTTTTGTCGGGAGGATCGTAAAAAGGCTATGGCCAGCCGGGTAGCGATTCCACTAGAGATGCTCTAAAGAGGCATAGTCAATATATGTTCAAGTTTACATGACCTTAAAAAGATGTTCTACCGCCGAATCGAACATGTATCACCCTCTATCTTTCCGCGCGACAGAACCGCTCATTTGGGCGGGAAGGGACGGTAATTGCCACTAGGATCACCGGTAAAGTGACCGGACACGAACCTGCGGCCATTACTCACTTTGAAGTTTGTAATTTGGCTACTTGTCGCGCTCGCTCCACAGAGCGTGCCGTTGGTGACCGGCACGTGGCGTGCACGTGACGCTGATCAGAGTTAATGCCGGGCTCGTCGCCTCGGCCTATCAGCAGCATCTATTTGGGGCTGTCCCGTTCGCTACGCTGTTGTCCTAATGATGTCTCATTGTCCAGCCCTGTTCTCCCATGAGTGGTGGGCGCCCACCAGCCAGACGGTCCAACCGCGCGATCCAAAATTCCAAATCCAGGTCGCGGCCCGAGTTTGGTGGTGCCTTGGTGGACCGGGTCCGTCCGTGGCGGCCAACTGGCCCATCCACTGCTTTAAAGATTCTTTACCTGCCTGTGACGACAAATCCGGGAGCATGGCCAGATGAAAATTACTCCTGGCTGTCTGTTGGGCTGGGAAGCACTCAGCACCAGCAGCTGCCACAGAAGGTAGGGTCCAGAAAGTTTTTAACATCTACAGATCCGCTGTCAACTGCAGCAGTAACCCCGTGCAAGAGGACTAGAGGAATCATGTTGCAACTTAGTAGAAAATTGGCACCACACGCAAAGCATCATGTGAAGGAGAAATGAAACATCAGATCAGATCTCTATTCGGATTATCACCAAAGGATCTGAAATTCATGCTGTAAGTTCTTTTATTCCATTTATTTGCAAGCTCGGTTCCGAAATCAAGATAAACCGAAAGACTTCATGAATCATGAAAAGCTGGGGACCGCTCCACCTTGTACGATGAGCAATGAATTGTCTGTGTGTCTCTTTGATCCTGAAAGGGGCAGTGACAGTTTATTTTATCTTCAGTATAGAGGGCCAAACGAACTGCTTTCATTTTGCCACGAGACATGGCGAGCAGGTGTACGCACCTTTTATAGGAGAGTATTTGCCTACTTCATGGCCCTGTCTAATCATCCAGAGAGAATCCCTGCAGGATCAATCGATTTGAGTAAAGGACGATAAGGTTGGTTATCATGCTGAAGGAAAAACAAATCAGCAACAAACTGTTGGAAGAAGCTAGTTGCCTACCAAACACGAAGCGCC
Organism: Digitaria exilis; assembly: GCA_015342445.1. NCBI lineage: Eukaryota > Viridiplantae > Streptophyta > Magnoliopsida > Poales > Poaceae > Digitaria > Digitaria exilis. The sequence continues at coordinate 258,517 of JACEFO010001734.1, forward strand.
AACTGAAATTTGCTATTTAAAGAAGCTGCAAATGAAAAGGGCAACCTCGCAGGAAAGAGTGAGATGCTGACACTGACCTGTGGAGGGTTGAACTTTGCACCCAAATTGCTCAATTTAGCATGAGCCTCAGCGTAGTCTTTAAAGAACGCATCTTGGTCTGCTGCATATTTCTCTGCGTAAACCTGGTTTTGTTGTGGATTCTCAGATAGTAAGTTCAACAATTATTTCATACTAGGATACTAACATCATACAGTTCAGCATCAGAGACCACCTTGAACCCTGGGTCCTCAAATAAAGCAGCATCTGTAGGTAGGACCAGAAGATCCTGATCTCTTTTCTCTTTAATCTCCTGAAGAATTGCTACCAGATCAGGTACAATAAACTCAGATTAACTTTTTACAGTATGTAAATGTGGCAAAATACATGTACCGTGAAGTAACTGTTATCAAATTTCAGCCACTCTGCTGTCCATGATTGCCCACCAGGTGCACCCGGGCCATTTTTCTGCAAGAAAAGTTGCATATGGCAGATAAATAAGATTAGTCCAGCGATGTTTATCCACATATATGATGCAGCATGTTTGACTTCATATGGCCAGGTGATATCAATGATTTGGAGATGATGTTAATCTAAGTGAGCAAATTTAGATCCTTTAAATAGAAACGTCAGATAAAAGGGACAATACATGACATGCATAGCTTAGGCAGTACACAAAAATCAAACAAAAAATTTATAGATATTCTAAATAACGGTCAGATGAAAAAAAGACCAAAAGACAATACACGACATATCTTAGTCAGTATATAAACATCAAACAAAAGAATTCCAGAGAGGTCAAGGACAATCTAAGAGCTCTGCAGGCACAATATATCAAAACACTGAGAAATTGCAATGCTCCTCTTAGTACAAAATTATAAAATGCAATGCGATCATCAATCAAAATAGAGTGGATGGAACAAATCATGCTCCAAACAGAATTCCTGCAGAAAAGAATAACTGATTTTCCTGCTTTGAATTTTTCACAGAAAGATGAGAACATACGGTATATTTTGTCTCTGGTTTTCCCCAGCCACTCCGTTCAGGCCTGGACCTTCCAAGTGTATGTGCTCCAGACAAGACAACAATGTCCTACACAAGATTCAAATTCCAAACCATTCAACATAGTAAACTACAAGCACATACTGAAACGGGCTAAGTGTTGTCATCTGCACACCTTGTCATCAAGGCCCATTCTGTAGAATACCTCCCTCAAGTGGTCAGCAGGTGAACTTGGGCCAGCATCTGTAAAGCACAAGATAAAAGAAAGTTGGCAGGCATCAGACTAATGGAATTGGGTATCATGCCAGTGCATCTATTCCATCTAGATAATAACAGTTTAGACATCAATGTGGCAACGAAGGCGTTCCCTTGATTTCTGGAATGAGAAATACACTTATTTGATATTTCCGGCAGATAAGATAATCTTAATGAGTATCACTTGTATGTTAACTCTTCCCTACAAACTAATAAAGGCCATTGGTACTGGATGCATAAAACTGCAAAGTCCAGAGAAGAAATCAACCAACCTGGAAGCTTCCCCTCAGGCGGACATTGCTCAGGTCCTGTAACATCAACCCGTCCATATTTCATTGGAATCTTTGGGCCACCAGCTTCCTGGAGTGAGATTGACTAGGATTAACATGGCAGTAATATATTAAAAATAAAATAGCTAGATAGTTAAATGAGGGAAAAGTCAGACCTCAATTGCTGTAGCACTTGCCAACTGAAATAAATCTGCATAAGTGATACTCGGGTACTTGTCCTTAATTGGTTGTATAAGCTTTAGAGCATTTACCAGGCCTTTGAGAATTCCAACAAAAACTTATAGTTACCATAGTACACATAAGAAGAATAAGCAATGATACTGAGTCTAATAAAAGTACCAGCATTGGCTCCATGTTTCAGCTCAACATCAAATCTTAAGCTTCCATTAGCTCCACCTCGCTGTGGCCACTCCTCGATATTCTTGTCATACGTACCAGCATCATGCCATCCCAGACGGACCTTCATCCAATCAAACAAATAACAATCAATCGTGTTGCATACATATAAAAGAAGCACAAAGGTAACCTGACTCCATACACATTTGTCTTAGAAAGCTACTAGACAGAAACTTGCATTGCATTTGGTAGGGAAATAGAAATATGCACAATTTCGTGCAACAGCACTTAGCTTGAAAAACAGCAATCCCGTGGTAAGTGGTAACGTGCAACCTCTAAAATTTGAAACAAAAACTAACATGACCATGCATAGGTAAAATACATGAAAACATAGCAGAGCTAATGAAACACTAATGCCCATCGTTTACAAAGTATCATTAGTCATTACTACATCCTAAGGTTTGAGATTATTTAATACAATGTCATGACTAATCAAACTTCAATGGCATGTCACTCACTCGTTTTACATCCATACTTGATTACTGGTTCACTGTATCTTACATTCTCAATACCATTTCATATCAAACAAACCACTAATGTAGTCACGCCGAACTTACTTTTACCTACCTATTTGTGCTAACCTTTGTACATCATGAAAAGACACATATGAAGCTCAATGACGGGGCAACTACAGCATGTACTCAAGTTATCTTAATCCAATGCCTAATAGTGATCTTAGCGCGTGCACAACAAGTGATAGGATCGTAATTCAATGCCTCATGTCTTCTATTGTTGCCTTGTGAATTTGTGATGGCAAGGTCACAACTCATAAATGGTTTTAGTCACGCCCCAAATCTTGCACAACACATAAAATCTTGCACAACACATAACGCTGACGATCCAATGGAGTTTCATGAGCAAGCAAGCGCTGACAAGGGGCCACCGTACGCACCAGGATGGGGTGGCAATAGGTCGTCCTGAGAAGCTCCCTGATGTCCTCTCGGGAGGCCTTCAGCTGCGCCGCGTCGGACACCGCCGCACCCACAGCCGCGCACCGCACCGCCATCGCCCTCTGCGATCAATTCACACACGTGAGTACGAGTCAAGTAGTCAACAGCCGGTCCGTCCGCCGCATCATTTCGAATTTCGATCTGCGTTTCAAAAGCCGTCCAAGCAGAGGCGGGTAGGGTACGGAGTACGGACCTGCGGGAGCCGGGAGGGTGGCGCGGCGCGGAGCCCCACGCGCGCGCGGGCTGCCGAGGCCGACGAGTTCGGGAAGAAGGCGCGGCTGCTGGCCCGCGCCGCGCGGCGGGCGGACGGGGCGGCGGCGGTGGCCGAGGCGCGGAGGGTGGCGGCGGCGGCGGTAGTGAGGCGCTCGGCCATGACGGACTGGGTTACTAGGGGTTGGGTTGGTGGGTGGGAGTGGGAGCAGCGCGGCGGCCCTTGGAGCGACGAGGAGCTGCGGCGCGGCGGCCTCCGAGAAAAGTGGTCGATTCCACCACGGGGCTTTCGCCTGGGGTTCTGACTTCTGAGAGGGGTTTTGGGAGGGTTGGTGCGGGGAGCGTGCCCCGGGCGGGCTGGGTTCGGCGGGGTCAAGGCAAGCGGCGGCCGGCGTGGGGAGGGAGTGGGGTTTGTTGGTTGGTGGTGATCCGGGGTAGTTTATTCCGCGGCGGCCAGTGAGCGCCGGGCGCGGCGAGGGGGCGGTGGTGGGCCGCGCCGGTTTGGGGACTCCGGCGGAGACTGGAGACTTCGCGGTGTTTGGTGATGGTGGCGACTGCTGCGTCGACCCAGTGACGTGTTCGGTTGCGGTGGCGGGGTGGTTGTGGTTCTGGTCGTCTGGCGTTGCATAGCCGTGCCACGGACCGAGGGGGGTCTCCACGGCTCCTCGGCGGAGCCGACGACGCCTACGGTCTCTGTTCGTTCGTCCTTTTGTGCTTCTGATGATACGTGTCGATTGCAGGACCTGTGTCGGTTGCAGGACGTGTGGCTAATGGTTCTTGACCTCTTGTTTACGAGATCCCTAGCACATTGATAAAAGTGGTGTTTAGATAGTTGAAAATGGATTAAATTTATTATAGCAAAATTCTGTGAGAGGAATCCCATTCAATGAAATGAATGGTATAAATGAATAGTGAAGTTCGACATGCAAAGTTTTTAAGCTAACTAGATAGATCCTCGAGACGGTTTCGTGCTGGTACGGAGGCCGCAGAAATTAGAGTTAGTACAAAAGATAAAAAAGAGATAGCTATGTCGTAAAATAGTGCTGCTATAATACCATGACAAATTAAGCCAGGGCTGGTAAAGCTGTGCCTACCAGGCTCTATATCTGATGTGAGAAACACAAAGAGGTCATCTCAAATTAAGTATACCTGTGAAACGTATCTAATCATGTGAATTATCTTTTGGTTTCATAAGTCTCGTATTCTCATGTGACTAATGCATCTCCATTATGTTTCACTTTATAAAACACGTCTGGTCTCGGCGGTTTGATAGACGTTCAGCAAGACCTACGTATCTTACATTGCTATCATAAAAATAACTTAGAGAAAACTGAATTGTTTTTTAGAGTAAAATTAAACTAGACATAATTGCTAGTACAACACTTTTTACAAGGTCTAGAACACACGCAGGAGCCCGATCCAACCACACTACCGAGCGAATGTTTTGCCTAGCTAATGCTAGTAACTCATTTTGCTATCTGATTACATGCTCTCTTTATATGAGCTATCCTCTGATCCAGCCAATAAGAAGTTGAGATAACTCATTTTCTTCATTTATCGAAAACCCATTTTCTTAGCTTTCTTGCATATGAGATTAAACCACCCTAGCACATTCACACTCAAATAGTAGGCCCCTGACAGTTGACACCATTGAGTAGCGACTTAAGAGCGTGGTTGGGTGCACGTCACATCTTGCAAAGCGTGTCGTATGTGCAACGCGCGCCGTAGCTTAACGCCCAAATTTGGCGCTACAAGTTTGGTGGAAAAAAAGTGATATATGTTGTTTCTTTCTTAGAGTCCAAAATGTTGGTTGTTTTCAATTTCATAAAGAAAATATTAAATACTAGCTCCCAGTGTTCACATGTTGTTTTTTCCACAATATTTTTTAAAAAATAATGAGCACCTATGATTTTAAATTGTTGGAGAGGCTGCATTTGAGTGCCCTTTCGGATATTGTTGAGACTTGAGAGACTACATTGTTAGAAGGTGGAAGAGCCAAATTGTCTCCAACAATCCTCGAAAGCTTAGTTTTGACCCTAAACTATGAAAACGATTGTTCTCATCCTCAAACCTTTGCAGCCATCTCAAATTCATACCTGGTCTGACGTGGAGCGCTAGCTAGCTCGCCGTGTCGGTGCCCAGTCAATGTTGGGGCTGTAAAATACCATTTTTACCTTTGCCATCCCCAACATAGGGTATAAAAACATCAAAGAGATTCCGAAAGATTGGCAAGGCATCAAACCTGATCCACTACAAGAATGAGATGGTTTGTGGCAACTGTAAAAACGGTATTTGACAACCCTAACGATAACTTGGCAATGATGCGGCGAGCGAGATGGCGCTCTAGGTTGGACTAGGGACGAAATGAAGCCGACTATAAAAGTATGAGGACCAGAATTGTCATTTTCATAGTTTATGGACAAATTGAGCTATCGACGATAGTTCAAAGATGGATTTGGTTATATATTCCACCTTTTAAGAACTAAGAAATTGAATTGGAAAGAGCATTTCAAGAGCACAAGCCAATTGGACTTCCTATACATCTTGTGGAGTATGGATAAGACATATAATACTAAACCCATATTTGGCTCAATTATCTAAAGAAAAAGAAAGGAGATTAATTCAATATAATGTTCAACAAATCCTAAACATGTTCAAGAATGTCTACACGCGCTCAACATTGTTTGTACACGCATGCAACATTGTCTTTTTCAAGGTAAACATTTGATATTTAAATGTTGAAATTGCAAACCTTAGACGTGGAAACTGGGAAACCGAAATGTTGCAATTGGGAAACCGTAATGGGAGGCATAGGCATCAGATCCTCCTAGGAGAAACGAGCCGGCTCAGTCTCTTGAAGGTGCTCATAGGGGTAGGGTTGTATATATGTATTCATAGGGATGAGTGTGTGTGAGCGTCTTCGATTGTATTGTGATTCACAAAAAAAAAACAGTTGGATGCACCTAAATACCTGTTGACACTGTTTTTTGACACATGTCAAGACTGGCATATAGGGAAAGGAAACGGCTTGACTAAGAGGAGAGATGTTGAATCAGGTGAGTCAGCCGATGATCTTGGCGTCCAGCCGATAGAGTTGCAGCCGATTTGGGCGAGATGGGTCGGCAGTCAAAGAGCCAGATCACGGATTCTTGAATAGTCAAAAGGGAAAGGTCAGTTCGATGGCATCGTGACCAGAGGAGAAAATGAAGTGTCCGGACAAGCTGGATTGTATCAAGTTGACCCGACCCGATTTGGGTCATATCTTTTAGGAAATTTTGTTTCTTTATATTAAAGTAATGTATGTTGCACTGATCGGCCATGAGTCAAAGGTTCCAGGGTATAAATATGAGCCTTGAGGGATCGTAAAAGTAGTACACACTCAATACAACAGATCTCTTACTCAAACTCCTATTATTTTTTTGTGGCTTTGCCTTTTTCTTTTTAATGGCAACTTCTTTCAAGTTGGATCAATGATGTCTCACATTCGAGGAACTTGGTTCTGCTGGTGAGTTTTCATTACAGAATTCTTCGAGCTTTGGTCTCTAGGCGCATCATTGTTTCTTCGTTTGAAATCTTTGACAACTATCAAGTAATATCTAGGCTTTAGCTTCTGGCGCATTGCTGTTTCTTCATCTAGATTTATCCACAATTTACCAAATATACCTAAGCTTTGATCTTTAGGTGCATCGCTGTGATCTTGTTTGGGTTTTATTCACAATTTACCGGTATTTGCTAGATTTAAAGGTTTTACCTGTTTTTCATGCAAATCACCATAGTTATCCTGGTCGTAACGTGTCTGATCGGCTGTTAATGCTCTTCTATTGTTTTATATCCCCATCTACCAATTAGATCCATTGCGGTCTTAAAGTATTTCACGTGTAATATCTGTGAAGAGGTGTACATTCCCATCCTTATCAGCTTCTTATACCTTTGCCTAGACGATGCAATCAATATTTTATCATACTTAATTGCTAAACCTACCGTAAAATTGATTAGATCTGTCTAAAACCTACACGATAAAGTTCACGTTGCACATTCGTAGTTGTTCGTTAAACTTGCACACATGGCACTAACCCTAGCCGATCTGTTAGATCTGATTGGCTGAATCGGCTGCCTTAGGCTGATTCTTGTCCTTTTCCGCATCGGCTGATGATAGCCGATATGGCATGTGAAAGTGCATTCGGAAATCCAGCTTGAGCCCTAGTATATGACGTTTGCACTATTTTCTTGTCAATTTGCAGGTAAAATTGTTTGGCACGCCCTGGTCACCAAGGCCAATGGTTCGAGCTTGCTATACATGACCCTCGAGTCTGAGTGTTGGTTTTCTGCGTCAACAATACCTTTTCTTTCATTTCTGTATTTTCAAAAGTTTTTTTAAAAAAAATCTACAGAGCACATCTCTCTCTCTCTCTTCCCTTCTTTTCCTATCCACTTCTTTTTGGATTTTCTAAGGTGAAACTACGTCACACTATGCCTTATAGGTGTCCCTTGCCTACTAGGGAACAAAAGGTTCATCACAAACGAAAATGAAGAAAATAAAAGGAGACATGGATCATTATCATTTTGCAGGCCATCGCACTGCTACCACCACGATCAATATAGCATACAGACTTGTTATGCTCTCGTACAAAAATTTTCCTTGGCACCTATCCATCATCCTATTTTGCAAGCTACCCTTATCACTTTCTCCGTTATTGTAAAATCGGTGAGCTTCCCCTCTCACTTTCTCCGCTACGATGATTAGCTTGTTGGATAACCTCTATCTCTTGCCGTCAGTGTTTGCAGCAACCAGCTTGCAGCGGAGGGAAATGAGCTTCATCTCTCAGTTGGTACACCTCTTGTGACCTACACGTTTCCATGCAAAACATTATCAGATTTTCTTGGCCAATATCACCTATACAACAAAACTACATAAGCACAACAGTGTCAGAAATAACATGAGCGGCAAATAATCTAAACAGCTCTGGTTTATTGAGTAATGGCTACCTGCTTTTAGTTTCTACAGGCTCGGTGCTTGCCGTTGGTGTGGTTGGGGCTTTGGCAGGTCCATTGCTTGCAGGGACAATGACTTCCTCTGCACTCTTTCTAGCTGGAAGAGCTAGGAATGCTTCCTCAAACTGCTTTGAGATAATTCCCAATGAGAGAGGCCCCATTGATCCAAACTCAAGACTCTCCATGGCTTGCACCTTTAGTTGTTGATAATCCACTGTGGTAGGTGCGGAGGGCTGGCAGGCTTTCAATACCGGGGGATTTCCTTGACCATTATGAGGAAGTTCTATCCCTGATGATAATGCTAGCCTTTTCTGTCTTCCCTTATCAATAAAATCTCTTTCTACTTCCTGTTTGGTTCCACTCTTGCTTGCGACGTGCTTCTTGAAATCAACAAAATCTCCACTTGGAATTGAGCTCTTGCTTGAATAACTATTCTGTTGCAAACTGGTTTGCTTCTTGGGTGGTTGATTTGTTGCACTTTGAGTTGTGGCGTGCTCAGTTTGTGAACCAGAATATCCTTGCTCAGAGTAATGATGACCAGGCGCCTTCTACCTTTCCTTTTTTTCCTGCAAGATTTCTCTTTCAATCGCCTTCTGATCCTAGTATGAATAGAAACCCTAGGAATGAAACCATGAATGGAGATCCAATGAATAACCACCGAAAGGTTTTATCCAGAAATAAACACACACATGCATCCTGGTTTATACCAAAAGAGCATTGTGCATGAAGCCTAAAATTAGAGGCTAATGATGCTAATCGAAATTGAACCTAAGCCTTCTATCTACAATTTTATTCCTAACCCTAAGGTGAAAAGAATCAATTTATGCTTGAGAAGAATCAGTTTATCAAGAACTGGATAATTTACTAGAAGCAAAGCCTTTCAAACCATGGAGTAAAAACACATAAGATTACAAGTTAAGAGTTCTTACAGTTTTGGGAATGTATGTGCCAGTACCCTGCGACTTAGGAGAGACACAAAACCAAGAAACAAGATAGTTATCTGAAATAGCAGAAGGAGATGAAAACAATGGTAATCCGTTGGAGGACATTGGCAAATTCTGCAATGCTGATCCGCTGGAGGACAATGATAAATTCTGCCGCCAGAGCTCACCCACTTGGGCCTCAGCACGTGATTGCTGAGAATCAATTCCCGTGGTATGGGAACAATGTATTGGAGATAATTTCCTTCTCTCATTGTCTATAGATGAAGCTAATGATAGTTTGGTGCCACTATTTGACTTTGAGTTGAAGATCATTGTTGGAATCTCAGAAGAATCCTCATCTAGCCCACCAGCTAAATATGTTTCTTCAACAGCCCGCAGGAGTTCATCAAACAAGGACTCCAGGTGGTACTGAACTTTGCGAAGGCATCCCAAGTGCGAATCTAGATCACCTAAGAGATCCAACATATTAGACATCAAGAAGGGTAGAAATGGCTTCTTAACTGCATGTTGAGCAGTCCAATCTGACTCATTAACAGGACAAGAACCGGAAATATCCAAGATATTTGTGCGTGTAGAGTTAGTCAATGTATGCAATTGATGGTTTCCATAAATATGTTGTGACATATGTAACCTACTGGAGAGGTGTAAATCTGCTTCTGCTGCATGATTCTCGAAGAAGTCTTTAATGTCGCCATTACTATTCTCGAAAGAAAAGGATGACTGGCTACTCAAACCCGCAAAATATGATGAATTTGCACTGAAATCATATGCACATTCCATAAACCAGACTTTGTTCCAAGGAAGATCCTGCACAAGACATGGCGGACATCTACCTGTATCCTTATGCACATCTATCACGCTCAAGTCCTTGTCAGGCGGTGAACTTCTGTGTTCACTCTCATTCATGCAAGAAGTTTTCAACATCGATCCGACTTCACCAAGTGCACTTTCAGGACCAAGCAAGGATTGGAATGAACTATTGTCAATGTCTGATCTTTCTCCCTTTCCATGTCTCTTTAGAGTGTTTGCAAAAACTCCATAAATTTCATTGCGAATAAACTCAGGGGATAACATGAGAATTTGACCAAGCTTTTGTGCTCCGAATGAGAAAGCACTTCGAATGCGATAGAAGTTTGCTACAGAAATTATAATACATCAGAACACTAACAATAACATACCCTCAACTAAAAGTGATAAACATGGCCTTTTGTAAGCTTTTGGCTTTGAACAAGCCCATTTGAATGGAATCAGGTGGGGACATCTACCCCCTGATAAAAAAACTACGTGCTGCATGACTGAACACACACAGTTTTTTGTGAGAAAATGGAACTTGCACTTTTGTTTTGGGAGAAAATGTAAAACACATGCCCGCGCGCACATACATGAATGTGTATTGTATGCAATACGGTATTTAGTACACATATATAACAAATGAGGTGACACAATATAGAATATAAATGCTTTATTCTAACCTTTGCTGACACTTCTGCCAAGATTATTGTTGCCCTTGAGTGGATCAACTATGTTCAAAAACTTTTGGCGAAATTGTGCATCGCATCCATCAGACTCATTTGGGAATACAAGTCTATCCAAAAAGCCTTGAAGGAACTCCTGGTCAAGCAATAATTCATCATGTCCTGTTGTAGGTTCAACTGCAAGTCACACATTTTGATAATTAGACTAAAAGACCATGGCATCCGTAATTCCTTAACAAAACAAAATAATACAAGAGCACAACTCACCAGTTAAGTTTGGCAACGACGACAATTCAATAAGACCATTTAAGCTAATGCCATACTTGTCCCAATCAAACTTGCTAAAATATTCTAAAAACCAATAAAGGGCCTGTCAAATAAATCAGGTACACGCAAAAGATTTAGTTCACATATTGCATAAAGCAGCTCGTAAGAAGCAAAAAAATGAAGCGGATTCCAAAATTTACCTCAAGAGGACCATGCAAAGATTTGTGGAACATGTTGAATATGTATAGGACAAGTGTTTCCAATGCATATGTGGATATTAGTCCATGATGAGCCCCTAATATGCGGCTTTCATAGTAGCACCAAGCCTTGATTAACATAATGCTCCTTTTGAACAAATGGTTTTTCCCAACCTGACGGTCAACCTGAAATAGTAGCAGTAAATAGCTCAATCTTGTTGTTTCTCAAACTAAAAAAGTTAAATTGCAGCAAACACTGTAAGTTTGCATTTCCTTACCAGCTCAAGAAAACAGAATGTGGACACACCACCAATCTGGTTGAAAGAGACATCAACAACAATGTTCTCGATAACACATTTCATGAGCTTAACCTGGTTGAACAACAAAATCAAAATTAGTGTGGCTGTAAAAAATATACAACTTTATTTCCAATAAAAAAATAATGTGTCTGAACTACTTTGATAAATAAATGGGTCGAATCTAAGATCCAAAAGTGGGAATACATGCCTCAGCGTTGATGAAATGCAAGTCTGTTAGTTTGAACTCGGCATCACAGTTCTCCTGCTCTGACTCGAGTACGCTGCGGACATCATCAATGAATGTACTGTTTAACCATGTGTTACCCAGTACTGTTATATCAACATCGCCATCGGGGAGATAAGTCCTCAGCGGGACAGATCCAAATGCGATGACCTGGATTATGATAACATAAAAGTAGCATTATTTAGTGGTCAAAAGAAAGAAGAAAAAGTGCTCCACACAGCATTGAAGAAAAAAAATAGCCTGCATTTGGAAAAACAAATGTGCTAAATACTAATATGAAATCGACTAAGAAAATCTCACATGCATTTCAATCGAACAGTTGGAACAGTGCATCTATAGTGAACTATAAAAATGATTTAATAGAATTGTATGTACAAATATAACATTCCAATTTGTTACTACTAAGTATTCCTAAAACATTTAAGAAATTGGAAAATCCTCTTTGATGACCCTTTACACAATTTCTCACCATTTTTGTATGCAAGGGCTTAAGTATAATATACAAGGTGCCAGGGTAATTAATTCATTAATTATCCATCAACACTGTTAGTGAAGAAGCCCTACGAAATATTACTAATGGCCCCAAATCTGCTACATTAATGACACTACTATTATAGTTTCCTAACTTCTCTTAATGCGCTTCTTAGTTTCATCCTCTTAGTTCTAGTTTGCTAATTATAATACATCTTGAACCAGAGTCTTGACCTCTTGATTAGGCTGCGAGGTAGCTACACTGTGGTCTTGAACAGGTTGCCAATAGTTGTGACATGTCATGTATTATATGTACGATGAAGGTAATGTTAGAATTTTATAATTTGGCTTCTCCACCCTAGGCTATCTCAAATGGATTTCTGTTATATATATAATACAAAGCAATCATTCTTGACTAAAGCCAGCAAAATAGTATTGACTCTTATAATAAAACATTAATGTTTCAGCCCCTCTCAGGTAAAATTATTTGTTAGTCCGTGTAGACAAGTATAAAATGGCATACGTGTCTTATTAATGAGACTACCACAAGATGTAGTTTTCTAACAGGGCCCCTATGAAATCGTCGGGGCGGCTCTGAAGGCGCCTGATTATTAGAACACAGTACAAGGTTTTCCAACAAAACCAAATAAAGAAGAATTATGTAGTTGTCTACAAGTGCATGGAACTATCATAGCTGTACAGTGTAATGTGTTTGGCTGGCTAGACACAACATTCCTACCAAATTCAATTTTTATGAAGCTGAAGAAATATGATGAGCAAATCAGCAAATATGGTGAGTGGCTCTATACAGTGAGGAAGAACTTCTATAAACACCCGCATGAAATTTCCAGATCCCGTGTGTGATCCACTGTTACATATACAAGATGGTGGGAGGACCATATGCTGGCATGCTGCATAGGCCTCAAATATTTCTCGTGCTCTGTGGAGTTCCTATCTTATATGTTGGCATGTCCGCATGTGGCCACAGCTTGAGGAGGGTTAACAAGAAGGTGGTCACTAGCTTTCAGTAAATAGGATACTGCATGCCTGCATCAACCTAAAATTTTTTTAGTCCGGCTTTGTTGCACTCGTCCATTCGTCTGAGTACTAAATATTTGTGTTCAGATGGGTGAAAAAAGTACGGTAGATCCAAAGAAACACTGTAGCAGAAGTGTGTTTTGTGAGGGAGGTGAATAGTTAAAAGTTGATGAATAGTAAAAAGTTAAAATGAATAGTGTTTTATTAGGGAATCAGCTGAATAGGGCCTAAGTATCTAACGGATCAGCATGTTAGAGCAGGTATGGCGCTAGGGTGTCAAAGAGCTCTTTTACAACGCATAATACCATCATATACTAGCAGTAAAAAAGGACTACCATATAAAGATCCCACGGTCGAGATTAATTGTATGCTACACAAAATGGTCTTAGTGATATAGTAGTATTTAAGGGTAGTATAGTAGGCTAGAGGTAATCTAGGAAAGTAATTTAATAGCATTAATGTAATATATTAAAAAACAAAATAAAATTTATGTATTATGTTATTAATTAGTATTCTTTTATGCTTTCATTATTTTGAATTGATATAATTATATTACAGATTAGAGTGCAAGAATTGTTACCAATTAAAATAATTAAAATAAATAGGTGTAGGATAAATTACTAAATTATGCTTAACCAATACTTATATACTACTGGACACTAGTATTATAAGATGTAAAAGAGCTCGTGTCAAAAATCGAGACAAGTCTTAGATGCCTGCTTGGTTCAGGCACGTGATGAACGACCAGGAATGCTACGACAACATGTCAGCATCCCAGCTCAGCTAAGCATTCACGAGAAAATAACCGAGACAAGACCACCCTAGAGCTTGCTTTCTTTGGGAGCGGTAAAGGGTTGACCCGTTACCCCCTCTGAAAACCAATCGCCCATGGATGGATCGTGCCTTTTCTCTGAAGACGCAGAGAAAGCTACAACCTACACAACAAGGGCCAATGCACAGTCCATGCATGCAGGCAAGCAGAAAAACTACCTCGAACGTTGTGTATCTCTAGTGGGAGCTCGTCCATACTCTAAATTATTTAGAAAGCAAATAAAAAAAACTCTATCCACTGGAACTCCTAAATTCACTTATATTTTACATGCTCCTAAATTTTCCCTCCAAACCTCTACATTTGGGAGCCTCCCATCCTCCCTCCTAAACCATGTGTCCCACCATTGTTCACGCCCACTAGAGTATGGATGCATGCCCTACTAGAGTTGGATGCAAATTTTAGTCCCTAAATTTTACATGTGAGCTTGTAAAATAGGAATTGAGACCCTAAATTTACATGTCCCACTGGATATACTCTAAAAGGAACATGTACTGTGTACTATCGCAACAAGGTGAAAGCGAAAGCAACCGGTATAATAAAAAGAATTACCCAACTGTAAAACAATTACAGTTGAGCCCACGCAGCCAACAGTGGACCCGATGAGGCGCTCAAGGTAGCCCATGACATCCTGGCGGCGTTGCTCTGATCTGATTTGTTTTGTTTTGTTTGTCAAAACGAAAGCTCTAGCTAGCTTATGGGAATCGAATGGAATGGAATCGAATGTAAAGGTCGCGGCTTTATTTATCTCTTCACCCTTTTTGTTTTGTTTCTGTATACAATTTGTTTGTGTATGGACAAAGAGATGATGTAGATGACAGCCAAAACCGGGGGCTGGGCCGCTAGGGGTTGGGCTCATGTATATATGGCGCCATTTGTTTCATACAGTAAAACTCGCAGGTGTAAATGTAAAAAAATATATTCTTTCATATGCCATGGAACATGGATGGAGCATTGACTATTGCATGAAAGTGGCTTCATCTATGGGTTCAATTCAAGGTTCAACAATGCGCTAGGCGCTCTAGGCGGGAGGGTCACCACCTAGAGCTTAGGCGTGCCTAGGCGCGTCTACTCGTTGCCTAAACGTTTTGTATGGTTACCATACACATATATCTTTAAAAAAACATAAATAGAGGACTCATTGGGACTAGAGTTGAATGGAAAGGCATATTAAAACAGCCCAAGTCTGAACATCACCACATGCCCCCGAGCATTCCAATTCTACCTTATCCATTCGTGAGAACGAACCCTTCCTGCTGGGCCATCGTTACTACCTCCACCATTGCCCACCTAGTCTGTGTCGTGCGAATCATCTCGTCGCCGCCCCGCAGCCCTGCGGTCTAACCTCATCATCAGTCATTGCTGCCGCCCGACATACCCAATTCCACCTCTCCTATGCTACCTCCTCCGCATTTGCGCTCTATCTCCGCCTGCTACGCCACCACCCGATGTCCTGCTGTCCCACATCCCATCATATCCGTCCGTCTCTACCTACAGATGAGGGGGGAGGGGGGCTACCCCCTAAGCGAGGCGGTACCCTGAGTGAAAGAATGGGGTTGCTCAACACTTTTGTTCCAGTGTCCATAACATCCAGAAAGGGGGGCGGGGGGACGGGAGGTAGTTGTTCAAGATAAATCAGAAAAAACATCAGAGGTGCATAGCTCACAACATTCAAGCACTGCCATAACAACAGACAGATTTGCCATAAAATAAACAGATTTCCATCCTCTAAAAGTAGTATATGATCTCATTATTCATTTCCTGCTATTTTACCATGAGCAAATCCAAGCTAAATTAATAATTTCCTTGAAAGACAGATGTGCGTGACAAAGTTGTATGGCCATCGACATACATATATACTAGCGGCAGGCGCAAAGCAAGTGCACCCATCAGGCCCGACGGTTGGGATTGGGGAATTCGGGATTCGGGGATAGATAAGCGGCGGTGCAAGAGAATTCCTGGAACAGGAGTAGTACCTGCCGCGTGACACAGAACGTGACGCTAGCTATACAAGAGATCACAAGCTGGGTGAACGTGACGCGACCGCGCAAACCACGAGGCTTGCACGATGGTTAGACAGGGATGCCGACAAGCTAGCACATGTGAAGTTTCGATGGTGGGAAGGGGAGCACGCACGCACCTCACAACCGACGGAGGAGCCGATGAGGCGCTTGAGGTAGCCGATGACATCCTGGCGATGCTGCTCCGCCTCCTTGGTGGGGTGCACGCATAGCACCACCTCGCAGGCCGCCGCCTCGGCCGTGCGCATCGCATCCTGCAGAATCACGGACGGAGCTGGCGCCCTCCTCGCCATCACCGCCACCAACGTCTCGCTGGAGCCGGCTGCAGCGCTAGCGCCGCCGTCCCTCCCCCACGGGAGGCACCGATCGGCGCCGGGCACGAACCACCGGGTGCCTTCTGTGCCGCGACCACCGTAGTATGCCGGAGCCACCATTGGAATCGGAATTGAATCAGAAGAGAATATCAAAAGCGCCCGTAAAATCCAAGGGGTTTTCTCCCTCAGTGGCGAGAAGATTTCTCGGAATAGGCTATTTTTTAATTTTAGGTGGAGTTGGTTTGGGTCCTCCGGTTGGGGATGGAAGGGCTTCTCGCTCTGATCTGATTTGCTTTGTTTGTCAGATCGAATGCTCTTGCTAGCTTATGGGAATCGAATGGAATGGAATGCCAAGGTCCCCTCTCCCTGCTTATATAGGCGACATCACGTGTTTGTGCCTGCTGTGGCTCCATTTTATCTCCTAACCCTTTTGTTTTGTTTTGTTTTGTTTTCTGTAGACGGTTTGCTTGTGTATGGACAAAGGGATGACGTAGATGACTGCCAAAACCGGGGGCGGGAGGCTGGGCTCATGTATATATGATTCATCAGACGGATTTCCATTCCCTAAAAGTGGTATATATGATCTTATTATTCATTTCCTGCTATTTTACCATGAACAAATCCAAGCTATATTAATAATTTCCTTGAAAGACAATGTGTGTGATAAAGTAGTATCTATATTTCTCTCCTGGATGGAAGTATTATATTATATACTAGCATATTGTATTTCTTCGACATTAGTTTTATTTCCTTTATTCTTGTAGAATTAATTGACCATCGAGATACGGGCTACTGCAAAATTCAAATCTTTTAGCATTAATGCCGTTTGGCTATGAGCTGCTGTATATTTTGGATCCGGCCAGTTGATAATGTTGTTGGATAATTACTTGTCTAAAATAAACAATTAAAAAATGGAAATGTCTAACGACCTGCCGACACTCCTTCTAAGGTGAAAAAAATTACCTACAGGAGTAATGTAAGAGCAAGTATAAAGTATAGTGGTTGGCAGGGAGAAGGCTAAATGCTGACTTTGATGAGAGAGAAAATGAGAGAGAGGGGAAGTGGGATGTAAGCTTACAGCTCAAGAACCAAGGGCATATGCGAAAGAAACATGTGAGCCTTGCATTTATAGAGAAGACTTAACCACTATATGAGTGGGCTAAAAGATATGCTATAAGGATCTATACATCCAACCGCTGACTAAATTATTAGCTTTCCCTCAAAATCAGCCTCCGTTTGACAGTAGGAAAGAAAGACAAAATGACAAAAAAGACATAACGAAAATAAAATTATATTGTATAGCCCACTAGTCGTCTTCTCCATTTGTGGTGAGAGGCGACTAGTACATTTTGAGAACTACGAAATTGAATTGGAAAGAGCGTTTCAAAAACAAGAAGACCAACGGCTACGGTCTGGACTCTGGGCCTCTGGCCCAATCATTCATACAACCCAGCCCATTACGGCATTACCTCCAGAAGACCCACCAGCCAGTGTCAGAGCTCTCGATAACGAGCGGCGAGGCAGAGCCGCCACAGCGGCATAGCCCCGCGACGACGAGATACCGATGCCACTCGTCTGTCCCCGCTGCGGCCCGCCGCTGCCGCTCGCCGGCCACCACCGCCGGCGGTCGCATCAGGCCCGAGCGGTCGCACCCAAATGCGAGGCGTCCTCACCCTCTCTTCCGCCCCTGACCCGGAGGGCTGTGTCCACAGCCTCGCTGCTCCTCGCCCCCGTCCCCTTTCCTGCCTCGTCGCCGCAGCTCCCCGTCGCATCCGCGTCCGAGGCGGCGGCGGAAGATCAAGGAGAAACTGGAGTTCCGGAGGGGCTAGAACTGGAGCGGTACACCGACCAGGAGCAGGGATTCACCCTCCTCAAGCCGGCCTCCTGGCCCAAGGTAATGTCGAAAGGTTAATCTGAACTTCAGCGACGTAAATACTGCGTAACAATGTAATGTACTAGCAGCTTAGGATGTTTTTTTGTACTTTGTGGTTGCGAATTTCGTATGTGAATTGTTGTGCTGCTGCTGTGTGGTTGGTGAAGGTGGAGAAGGCTGGCGCGACGGCTCTGTTTCAGCAGGAGGGGAAAGGGAGTAACAATATTGGGGTTGTCGTCAATCCTGTCCGGCTTAATTCGCTGACGGATTTTGGGACGCCGCAGTTTGTTGCCGACAGACTTCTGCAGGTAGAGAAGAAAAAGGTATAAATGCCGCAATTGCAACTCCTCTGTTCACTGCCACTTATGAATGCCTGCACACACCAGAAAGTGACAGTTGAAGTGCCACATTTAGATTAACTGCTAATGTGTTGATAATGATTCTGGCTGATACCTGTGATCTATGTACTGCTTTTGAGATGTTCAGTGAATCAGAGCAGTAGCCTCCAGGCAGCTGATTGAATCTTTTCACTCAAAACAGGAAAGCACCAAGTCTGCCCAGGTGATTTCAGCTGGAGAGAGATCAGGCCATAGTGGCCTGACAGTGTATGAAATTGAGTACACACTGGATAGCACAAGGGGAGGGATGAAGCGTATCTTCTCAGCTGCATTTGTTGCTTCAAGGAAGCTCTATCTGCTCAATATTGCCTATTCAGACGCCCAGGAGAAGCCCTTGGACAACCAGACTAGAACTGTTCTGGAACAAGTTCTCCATTCTTTTGATTCTGTATAGTTGATCTTTTAACAATAGAGGTATGCCACCCTTTCTTATTTTCAGAATTTTCTTTTGCTTGAAATACATTTCCAAGTATTTATTCTTTTTTTGTAAAATGAGTTCTACCCAAATGGTTGCTGTGTTCTCATGTCGAAATACTGTTATACCTTTATCAGTTATTAAGGATATAAGTTATTTCAGTTTATACAATTAGCTTCATTTTCCTCAGGTTGGTTAAGTTTGCCACTTTGCCTCACAAGCAATAAAATAAAGTGTTGTAATATCTAGTTGCGGCATACTGCATGTGTAATATCTTGGACAAAGTTTTATGCTATAACAGTGTTACTCCTTTAATCTTGAATGCTGTATGTCCTCAACTATGATTTAGATAGGAAACAAAATGGGAAGCTGAGGGGGCCAAGTAATTCTGAAAAGTTTATCTGAAATCGAGGTGCTGGCTCTCTCAAACCCAGATTAACTTTTATGCAAAACTTTTGAAACTGATATTGTTCATTACATGAAAAATAAGGAGCACATAAGAACCTGCTAATTCATAGCAGCTTCATGTTCTTTTGTGCGGGTAGCTTCATGTTGTTTTGAACGTATATCAGCTTCAGGATATGATCCTGTTTTCATGAACCAGGAATAAATTGTTGGATTAGAAGAAAAGGCAAAATGTTTCTTGTGTTAGCGTTCACATTTCGTAATTCATTAAATCATTATGATACAGTCTTTGAGTTGGCATGCAAGAGTGATTAGGCATAGTTATACTAGACCATGTGCAATGGAGCCCTTAACGCATCCTTACGTGTAGTTTTCCCCCCTGTATTCCTGGTTGAAGGTACCACCGTGTCATATTTAAAAGAAGAAATAATTTCTTCTCACGATTTCTACTGGAAAATGTATATTCTCCTAGTAGCAATGGAATGCTCAAGACCAACAGTCAAATTCTTGTGATTATTATAATGATAAGACGTTATGATATGACATGTCATATGTTTAATCTTGCCATCCAATGATGTTGCCATGTGGAGTATGAATTAGCACCTTTGCCATTCTTAAACTCTAGAAAAATAAAGAACATGGCACACTTGCACGTGCACATAAACTTCTTTCATATGTATGGACTGTGAAGTAAATTCTCATCCCGTTGGAATGTTAACCATCCCGTTGTTCTAGAAAAAAACATGTACAATATGTCCACTGAAACAGCTCTGGACCTTTCAAAGGTTTGTTTTGGACATTCTGAAATACTAGGGCTTTCTGGTACCATTTTTCTTCGACTGTCTCCTTCAGATGACATTTCAGAGAGAATAATCTCTGAAGTAGATACCTTTGATTCAGGCAACTGAGACTCTGATTGTGCCCAGTTGGTCCCACCATGTGCAAACATGAATAGCATACGATGCGAACTGAGCTCTAGCTCAGCTGGCAAGGTTCCTTGTGGTTGAACCAGCCCACCAGGGTTCGAGTCCTCGACTCGGCACTGGTGCTAGCATTTTCTTGGATTTATTTTAGGATTTAACCGGCGCTATTCTTTCAGTTGTAGGTGACGTGCCCGTCGATAGCGAGACGCCTGTGGTGACTTCGTCAATTTAGAGAATTTGCCGGTCCAGTCTTTCGGAGGTGCTCATAGGAGTAGGGTTGCGTGCGTATGTTTGTAGGGGCAAGCATTAGTAATTTACATGTCACGTCACCAATTTTGTTGATTTGGCAAGCTATTTACGAGGAGAGAGAACGAGGAGTACCGTCATATGTGTTGTCAAGGTTGTGGGTGATTCTCCAAGAGCTGGATCACAATATATTTAGGATCTTGATGAGCTGGTCAGATTCTGTTATCTTTTAGTCCAGTGAGATATGTCGCACGGGAATAACTTCCCGGCCGCAAAGTTGGGAGAGAGCTGGTCAAAAGGGCGAGACTTGTCATCGTCCCTTTCTTCTTAAAGAATCTGAACTTCGTTGTCACTTGGAGAAAAAACTGGCTGATGGTGGTGTCCCAAGTCAAGCATGATCCATGAAATCTTTCCCAAAGTATGACCGTTTCATGACGGCAGCAATACTTTGATGATTTTTGCAAGAACCAGCCCCATGCTCCTACACATTCTTGTCAACTGCAGTCAGGAACCGAGTTGACTGGCAGCTGGATGTATTTTGAATGAGTTTGAGATGTGGGAGCAATTGCCGATCTGTCTCTCTGAGAACGCGTGGGCTCGCTTCTCAGATATACAAGGGGCATTAGCATGACACCGTGTCACATGTGAACGGATCAAGGTTCTCAGAGCCTCCTGATTGCATGCGACTTGTGAGCCCTTTTTTTTTTTGCGGATACTTGTGAGCCTTTTGATTGTTAGCGTGAACGTGTTGTTAAGCCCCGCACCTACCGTCAGCGTTACGTGCAGCGGATGGGGACGCCGGTTTTCTTCACGAATGGGGAATGGCTATTCAATTGCATTTTTTCAACGCTCAATGTGTATTCTGGCTCGTTCGTTCACACCTCGGCACGAAAAACTATTCCAAACGTTGCTCTTCTGGTAAGTTTAATTTTAAACTACTGAACTGATTGAAATTTTTCAGAGAAAACTTTCCTTTATATCTTTTTTTTATTGATGTGAGGAGTGCCCACTTTACTCTGAGCAGATCATCTTGTCAACCCCCACAGATTGTCTAAAAAAGAGAACAAACTCTTCCACCCACTGTCCACACAAAAAAGATGCGTGCGTGATTTGCTCCGTTACGTCGGCATGTGGACTTTTTCAAAGGTCTTCTTTGGACGTTTGTGCTGGAGCTGACAGCTACGTGCGGACTCCGCCTGCCGCACGAGAGGGGAAGAAACGGAGCTCTGTGACTTGGGCGCCGTCATTATTCGGTCGCTCGTTCGGATAAACCCAGTCAACGGCCGGAATCAAGCGTTACGGCTGGACCCGTCTCGTTTGAACACGATGACGGGTGGTGTGGAATGTGGATGCAAATATGCAATGCAACATGAACATGAGCAGGCTAAGCTGACGGCCGACGAGGGCATTGTAGAGCGACGGAGCATGCTCGCATGAACGAACCAAACAATCATTCCTCTTCCTCTACTGTTTTTGTATCGTGGCACACCTGAAAAACCACGTGGAAAGTAAAGCAGTAAAGCACCGTGCATGCGCCCGGAATATATATTTTTTTATATATACTAGAACTCTAGAAGAGAAATTTGAAGATGATGACGCTGCTGCATGGTGCCAGCTAAGCTACTAGGAAGACGGGTATCATTCGTGGCCATACATGAAAAGGAAAAAAAAAACAGAGAAAGGAAACCCCGTCGTTCACATGTGCTGCGTGATCCGTGATAGCGTGTTTCCTTCCAGAAGCACACAACATCGCAAACCCGTCACTGAAAGCCTGCGTGACCTTTTTGGGCACGGACGTGTTTGTTACTACTACCTGCTTTTACTAGTACTCCTACGAGTGAAAAATCTTGTACTCGTCACGTCAAGTTTTGCAGCACGCCGTGCACCTTTGTTTAACCTCCCCATGCACCAAACTACAACACCAGATCCTTTTTTTTTTTAAGTTTTGACACGTAACTAAATAAGCAGAGCACATCAGAGAGGGCACGCACTGCATGCTTTGGTACACTTTGAGGTGTGCCCATGCCACTAGCGCCTGGTACTACTCCCTCCGTCTAAGAAAACATGTAATTCTCGCTTCCCAATAAATTCCAGAATCTTAACTTTGACTAATTATAAATAAAAAATATAAATATTTATCAGATAAAATATATATCATTAGATTCGTTTTAAACTGTAGTTTTTTAATAAATTTATTTAGAGCCATAAATACGAATACAATTTTTTAGAAATTTAGTCAAACATGAATTACTTTAACTGGCACGCATCCTAAATGTGTATGTTTTTTTGGGACAGACCAATTAGCAGCAGGCGAGGACTTGACTACTGTACTTGAGCGAACTGTCTGGGTAGGAGGCGAGCCCTACTAGTCAACCCGGGGGACTTAACAAACCCAAGCGGCCAAGCCCACGAAATATTTGCGCTGAATATTAACGAACGCGAGCCAAGGCGCAACCGCGCCCACGGCAGTCCCGGACCTCCCGCCTGCTCCCGCCCACGAGGAGAGGCTAGGCCCCGCCCCGCCCCGCCCCCCTGCCCTCCCTCCCTCCCCGCGCGCTTCTCAAGGCGGCGGCGTCCCCCGAGGCGGAAACATCCAGCGCAGAGGCGGCGGCGGCGGCCGGAGGGAGAAGACAGGTGGGTTTTCGTTCGTTCGTCCGTCATGACGGGGGAGAGGGTGGAGACGGTGGTGGTGGACTCCGGCGAGAAGCGCCTCAACGAACTCGGGTACAAGCAGGAGCTCCGGCGGGAGATGGTGAGTGAGATTTCCACGCCTCCTTTTTTTTTTTTGGGATCCTCTGCGTACAGAGTTTGTTGTCAGATGGCGGCGATCAGGTTTGAC
The DNA here is from genome assembly GCA_015342445.1 of Digitaria exilis. Classification (NCBI taxonomy): domain Eukaryota; kingdom Viridiplantae; phylum Streptophyta; class Magnoliopsida; order Poales; family Poaceae; genus Digitaria; species Digitaria exilis. The sequence continues at coordinate 281,846 of JACEFO010001734.1, forward strand.
GAGGCCTGTTGCCGACTAAAATCGCGCCGTAGAAATGCGTTCTCTTTTTTTTCCCCTAAAAAAAACTGGGTACAAATGTGATCTTGATTGCCTTTAGAAATGCGATCTTGTTTGGCTTCCTCTGATGTTGGATTGTAAGTTTTCGTACTAGTTTGTTCTTGCTCCTAAAGATGAGGATACTGTTGGTGTTCCCTGCAGACGCTGTTCAAGACGCTGGCCATCTCCTTCTCGACGATGACGCTCTTTACGGGGATCACGCCGCTGTACGGGAGCAGCCTGCTGTACGCCGGGCCGGCCTCCCTCGTCTGGGGATGGGTCGTCGTCTCCTTCTTCACCTGGTTCGTCGGCGTCGCCATGGCCGAGATCTGCTCCTCCTTCCCGGTACGCCTCTTTGCTGACAGCATAACCATCTGTTGATTCGCGATTTGACCATTCTTTAATTCTTTATCATTTGGTTGGCTGTTCTAGTTGCCTTGTATGGCCAGATTTCCTTCTTGATAGGGCCAGTCGTGTTCAGTCCAAACGGTGCCGTAGAAACCATTGTTTTCTTGGGGATTCTCAAATCGTTCGACGCCGTGTCAACACTAGCGTGTTTTTTAACTTAATTGTTACCATGTGTCAAACAAGATTACCTATTTAATTGTGTCCAGTCTTTTGCATGTCTGTCACTCAAAAGTCAAACGTCTCTCTGCTTGCTAAACTCGAAAGAAGATATAAATGTCAGACACAAGATTATACTCCCTCCATACTGGTAAAAAATGACGTTTAGGACAACATTTAGCATACCAAGGAGCGATTAATTGTGTGAGTTTACCATGTTTGCCCTATTAAATAGTGAAGCGTGTGTGTATTGGACACAAATCTCAAAGAGCTGAACTGGCTAGCGTATCAACTTCTAAGGCCACACATCCGTGTTCGAGTCCCCGCATTTGCTATGGTGCGTTTTTTTTTTTTGCCATTTTGCATGGTTCTGTCATCTATGCACCCTGGCTGTGCATTTCCAGGCTTTGATCTCAACGAGCCCATCCAAGCAGATGACAGCGACGATGATGTTTCATTCGATCTCGACGACAACGACAGTGCTAACGCTTGCTTGGTAGTTTGCTTTTGCTTCATTCGATACTAGCTTGTTCGCTGGAAGCTGCATGGCCGCGGGCACTTTTTTTTTTCCTCTTTTCATGACGGCGTCCGACGCTAAGGACTCCGGCCCGAGCTCCTCCAGCGCTAGTTCCACGGCGTCCGACACCCAGGACTCCCGCACGAGCTCCACCGGTGCCGCATCCATGGCGCACGGGCGACGGGAACGAGCAACGCACGCGAGCGCAGCTACAAAGAGCGCGGTGGGCGATTCACGAAGTAGCGCTATTAACGTGGTGTTAGTAACGAACTTAGACACAGCTGCTAAGGAAATTAATGTAGCCGGCTACTAAAGGAAATTAAAGGAAGGGCAAAGGAGTCAAAGTAGCAGGCATCCAACGCAGAACGACTTCAATTTTGCAATCGCTCCCTTTCGTAGAACGACGTTTATTCCCGATACGGAGGGAGTACAGCTAAGATGCTAATTTTTTTTGAATTAAATGCACTGCTAATTTTCATCACTCATCCTTGCAGTTTGAAACTTGAAATACTATTCTGACTTTTGAGTTTTGAGTTGCACCGCTGTAACTTCATTGCGCTGCTCTTCATATACTTGTGCTTCTTCTTCCAGCGAAAGCTGCATGCAACTGAATACTGACAAGGCTTTTCTGTTTGGAAACAGACCACTGGCTCTCTGTATTTTTGGGCTGCTCATTTGGCTGGTCCAGTCTGGGGTCCGTTGGCATCTTGGTGCTGCGCTTGGCTGGAGGCCATCGGCCTCATTGCCGGAATTGGCACACAGGTACAGTTCTCTGTTTATATAGTCGATCTCATCAAATGCTAGAGTTTATATATATATATATATATATATATATATATATATATATATATATATATATATATATATATATATAAGTCTTCATCTGTTCTGGCGTGATATTTCAATTTGATCATTACTCAGAAACAACAGAGAATATTAACTGCCCATTTATCTGCCCATGTATTTTCAATCACAGCCTGTCATGCCAACTCATAATACCAAGTATAAATGTTCACTCTTGCTCTGCTATTTGCATTTGATCTTATCTTCCAAAAATTTCATTTGATCCTTACGCGGAAATAATAGAAAGCATTAACTGTCCAATCCACTGTTCTCATCATCTCATTGATTATCAATCACACAACCTGTCATGCCAACTCATAAGAAATCATATATAAAATGCCCAAAATGTAGAAGTCATACTATGCTTTGCCATTGCTATCTGATCAGGTCTTCAAACTTTCCATTTGATCATTACTATCCACTTCCCTAGTCTCACGAACTTAACCAATCACACAACTCGTCATGCCAACTCATCTTGCTGCCCTGTTGTTGCAGGCATATGCAGGATCCCAAGTATTGCAGAGCATAATTCTACTCTGCACTGGTACCAACAAGGGTGGTGGCTATCTGGCCCCACGCTGGCTCTTCCTGGTCATGTACATCGGGCTAACGCTGATCTGGGCCGTGCTAAACACATTCGCGCTCGAAGTCATCGCCTTCCTTGACGTGATCTCCATGTGGTGGCAGGTACCAGCAGTCCCTTCTAAGCTGCCACTGCCACATTTGGAAAGACACACATTTCCCGGTTTCTTTGTCCAGTTTCCAGCTTCAACTGTTGTTTGATGCCTGCAGGTGATCGGTGGCACTGTCATCGTGGTGATGCTCCCGCTGGTGGCGAAGACCACGCAGTCGGCGTCGTACGTGTTCACATACTTCGAGACGGCACCGGAGTCGACCGGGATCAGCAGCGGCGCCTATGCCGTCGTCCTTTCCTTCCTGGTGAGCCAGTACTCTCTCTACGGGTACGACGCGGCGGCGCACTTGACGGAGGAGACCAAGGGCGCCGACAAGAACGGCCCGATCGCCATCCTCTCCAGCATCGGCATCATCTCCGTGTTCGGTTGGGCGTACATCCTCGCGCTCACCTTCAGCATCCAGGTAATTTGCCTCCCACACTTCAGGAAATGCGTGCAAATCCACAATGCCATCTCCCAAAAAATTCTCTGAAACCCGAAAGCCGATGGACCAACCTGTGCTTATTGTGTTTTGTTCTTGCAGGACTTCAGCTACCTGTACGACACAAGCAACGAGACGGCTGGCACGTTCGTGCCGGCGCAGATCCTGTTCGACGCGTTCCACGGCCGGTACAACAACTCGACGGGCGCCATCGTGCTGCTCTTCGTCATCTGGGGCTCCTTCTTCTTCGGCGGCCTGTCCATCACGACGAGCGCGGCGCGGGTGGTGTACGCGCTGTCACGTGACAGGGGCATCCCGTTCTCCTCGATGTGGCGCCGCATCCACCCCAAGCACAAGGTGCCCGCGAACGCGGTGTGGCTGTGCGCGGCGGTGTGCGCGCTGCTGGGACTGCCGATCCTGCGCATCAACGTGGTGTTCACGGCCATCACCTCCATCGCCACCATCGGCTGGGTCGGCGGCTACGCGGTGCCCATCTTCGCGCGCATGGTGATGAAGGAGGAGAACTTCCGGCCTGGGCCGTTCTACCTGGGTGCAGCCAGCCGGCCGGTGTGCCTGGTGGCGTTCCTGTGGATTTGCTATACTTGCTCCGTGTTCTTGCTGCCGACAACGTACCCGATCAAGATGGACACCTTCAACTACGCGCCCATCGCGCTCGGGGTCGTCCTCGGCCTCATCATGCTCTGGTGGGTGGTCGATGCCAGGAAGTGGTTTAAGGGCCCCGTCAGGAACATCGACGAGCACAACAACGGAAAGGTCTGAGCTACTCGTGCCTTGGACGGCCGACGCCATTTTTTTCCCCTCCTTAACTAGGGTGTTCGTGATGACACTCTCGGCCGGCCGGCCGGCTGGTTCTCCCTCTATGTGTCATGTGTGCGTGTATGTGTTATGCTGGATCCATGGGGTTTAGTCTAGATTGTGGGATTTGCGACTTGTGTGTGGTATACGAGGAAGAAGGAATGAAGAATGGATTAATTAGATGTAGGTTGCAAAAATGAACTCAGAAGCATTATGGAAGCAAGGGAAATGTCGCGCCAAAGAAAAAGATGGGCTCTACTGCATTTTCCCTCTGTTTACAAAACGAAAACATGTTCAAGATAAAAGGTACAGAAGCAAATTCCTCCATTATAATCCGCAGACCATTAGCTATTGTCTAGTTAAGCATCATTGTTTGGCGATCAGTGCCTTAATTAAACCTAGCTGTTTGGCTTGCTCAAAAGCTTGATTGTGGATTGGCTGTTTGATTTGCATTACCTGTTCACTTTAATTAAACTTCCAAGTCATCACTCCTCGGACTACACATCTCTAGTGTTTAGACTCGTCAAAATTGACAACCGATACCTTCTGGAAATTGCTCGTTAAGAATGGATTAACTAGATGTAGGTTGCAAAAATGAACTCGGAAGCATTATGAAAGCAAAGGGACCTCTGTTCACGAAACATGTTTAGCTCTTGCATTTAGTTAAGCATCATTGTTTGGTAAACCTAGCTGTTCAGTTTGCACGATTGCGATTGGTATTACCTGTAGACTTCAACTTCTCAAGCCCCCGGACTAGTAGTAGTTTCATTCTTTGGAGCCCCCCCCCCCCCCCCCAACACACACACAATCAGAGTTGGCATCCGACATCACCTTCTGAAAACTCCAAGTGTTTAAACTTGATTTCCAAATCCTTCTGCAAATACACCGCAAAAAAAAAAGAAGTTGGAGGAATTTTTATGATGGGAGAACTCGATTTGCAATCTCCAACTATTGAGGAAGTGTGATTTTCAACCCGTAACTACGAAAACTCACATGTTGAAAGTCGAAACCTGATGAATTTGGTCCTTATTGGTGGTTTTTGAAGGCTGTTTCTATTTTATAAAAATAAAATAGGTTTTTGGTTTAATCTAAATTCACAAATAATTAATTTTAAACCAGAAAAATATGAAAATAGTACCATAGTCTTTCTAAAAAAATATTACATATCTATTGGTGTTTTATTTACAATAAAGAGTAAAACTATAATTGAAATAAATAGCGCATGTGACTTGAAGCCATGAACACTAAAAATATACGAATGACTTCAAGTATAGCACCAACAAATATCTTATATTTAATAAAAAATATATTAGTTGAGAAAAACTTTAAAACCACCCAAAGGACCAAATTTATCCGATTTATATTGTTAAATGGTTTTCATATCCGATTTTGTAATTAAATGTTGAAAATCAAACTATCATATTAATTGGAGGATGAAAATCAGACTTTTCCCAATTAAAGGGGTACTTGTATTTGTGGATGGAGGAAGTAAGTGTTATGAAAACAAAATTGATGGCACATGTAGTCTGTGCTATCCCTCAATGTTTGTAAACCTACGGCTCTTGGATACTACATATACTTCTACAATGAGTCCACACTAGATGAGTATAACATGATATCGGCTCTAAGTTAATACACCTCTATGCAAACAATAAGGAAGACGAAGGAACACGCAAGAGTGATAGGAATGGAAGGCATCGAAAAAGCACACAAGCAAAACATCTCCTGATACGTCTATACTAATGAACTGTATGGCATTGGCCACCCCTTCTTGTTTATTATTTTTTTGAGAAAAAGCACCACCGCTTTAGCTTCAGGTGTAACATCCCATCTCAACATTCTCGTGCGTCTCTAAAAAAAATCTCGTGCGGATGTGGGGGTGAGGTGAGGTCGTACTTGGAATGGGAGAGGCTATGGTAGTATACGAGGAAGGAGTTAAGAATGGATTAATTATATGTAGCTTGCAAAAAATGAACTCAGAAGCATTGTGAATGGAAGGGAAATGTTGCGCCGAAAAAAATGGACTATACTACATTTTCCCTCTGTTTACAAAAGAAAACATGTTGGTACAGATGCAAATTTCCCCTATTAAAGCTGTAGACAATTAGCTATTGCCTAATAATTAAGCATAATTGTTTGGCAACCATTACCTGAATTAAACCTAGATGTTCGGTTTGCGCAATTGCTTGATTGTGGATTGGCTGTTCCATTTGCAATGCTTGTTGACTTTAATCAAACTTCTCAAGTCATCTCTCCTCGGACTATGCATCTCCAGTGTCATTCTTTGGAGGCCTCATCTAAATTGACATCCGGCACCTTCTGGGAATTTCATGATAATTAAAACTCAATTTTCAAATACTTCTGCAAAAGCAATAAAATTTTAGAAGGTGGAGGAATTTTATGATGAGAGAAAAGGCTTTGAGTGACCCAGAAATGCTTATATTTGTGAAACAGATAAAAACCCTCCATAAGTGCTTGTGTTTGTGGACGGAGAAAGCAGGTGCTATGAAAATACAATTGATGGCATATGTAGTCTGCTATCCTCGATGTTTATTAATCCACTGCTCTGAGATAGTATAGAGTATTAGAGTTCAGACTAGGCAGCATGATCGGGTATAAGAGAAAGACTTACGCCCGCCGTGGGCTGCAAGAGGGCCAAATCACCGCAGGTGCAGGGGGTGGTGGGGCCCGTTAATATTTATTGTGCAACAGCAAGAGCAGCGTAGCGTATGAGAGGCACCGCAAAGCGCATACGCTCGCTTCATGTTTTAGAACTTGCCCGCTTCAATCTCTTCTATTTCCTATCCCTTCCATCTAGGATCCAGCCAATTATTACTTGCTCTAAGAGGATATCGGCTCTATGTTAAGATGCAAAGGAAGGAACACGCAAGAGCTATAGGAATGGGCGACATTGAGAAAGCGCACAAGCGACACTGCTTCCGACACATGGGTGTGGAGAAGAGGAATAACTGATCACACTTTCTCGTATGTTCCCATGCCCTACACTCTTACACTCTTACACTGCTTGGGACGGCCGGCGCCATTTTTTACTCCTTAACTAGGGTGCTCATGATGACGCTCTCCGGCCGGCCGGTTTCTTCCTCTGTGTGTGGGTGTATGTGTGACGCTGGATCCATGGGGTTTAGTCTAGACTGTGGGAGTGACAATTTGTGTGTGGTATATGAGGAAGGAGTTAAGAATGGATTAATTAGATGTAGGTTGCAAAAATGAACTCGGAAGCATTATGAAAGCTAGGGACCTCGGTTCACGAAACATGTTTGGCTCTTGCCTTTAGTTAAGCATAATTGTTTGGAAAACATTACCTTAATTAAACGTAGCTATTCAGTTTGCACAATTGCTCGTTTGTGGATTGGCGATTTGATTTGTATTACCTATTAACTTTAGTTAAACTTCTCAAGTCCCCGAACTATATATTTACAATGCCATTCTTTGGAGCCCTCCCCCACACCCCAATCAAAATTGACATCCGACACCTTCCGAAAACTCCAAGGTAATTTCAACTTGATTTCCAAATCCTTCTGCAAATATACCAAAAAAACCTTTAGAACTTGGGGGAATTTTATCATGGGAGAACCCAATTTAGAACCTCCAACTATCTAGGAAGTCTAATTTTGAATGATTAAGTACAGAATTGGACACAAAGAACCAGTCACATGTTGAAACCAGATGAATTTGATCCTTTTTGAGGTTTTGAAGTTTATTTCTATTTTATAAAAATAAAACGGTTTTTACTTAATCTTTAATTTCACAAAGAATAAATTTTAAACTAGAAAAATATGAAAATATTACAATAATATTTCTAAAAATATTAAATATTATTGATGTTTTATTTACAATAAAGAGTAAAACTATAATTGAAACAAACATGGCATGTGACTAGAAGCAACGGATACTAAAAATATGAAGAAAAATAGCACCAACAAATATCTTATATTGTTTTTTAAATGATACAAGTTTCATATTTTTCCAATTGAAAAGGAATTAGTTATTTTTTTATCTTTTTAGAAAGTCAGATAAAAAACCTCTGAGAACATCTGAAGGACCAAATTTATTCTATTTCTATTGTTGAACGGTTTTTAATTAAATATTCAAAATCAAACTATCATATCAATTGAAGGGTAAAAATCGGACTTTTCCCAATTAAAGCAGTATTTTATCTGTGGATGGAAGAAATAAGCATTATGAAAACAAAACTGATGTCACATGTAGTCTGCATGCTCCCTCAATATGTTTGTAAACCCACTCCTCTTAAATGCTAGACTACTTAGGCCTCCTCCAACGGGAGGCTCATAGCTAGCTCTTTCACCTTTTTATTCGAGAGTTAGTGTCCTCCTCAGGCGCATAGCTCGCTCACAACCCGAGGGTAGCTCTCTCACTGAATCCTCTGCAAATGTACTGTGCAAACCATTGTGTTTACTTGGAGGAGGCCTTACATTGAGTCCACGTTAGAGGCATGACCGAGTATAAGAGGATATTGGCCCTATGTTACACCTCTATGCAAACTATAAGGAAGACCAAGGAACACGCAAGACTGCAAGAGCGATAGGAATGGGAGGCATCGAGAAAGCACACAAGAAACACATCTCCTAACACGTTTGTACCAGTATGTGCCACTGGCCACCCCTTCTTTTTTTTTTTTTTAGAAAAAGCACCACCCCTACAGTTGTATCGTCCGCCTCAACACACTATACTATACCCGTTCTTGTAATACTCACTTGGCCGGCCCGTGGCATCTTGTCCGACTAACCCGACCTTAGGCCTTCTCTAACGATACGAGCCAGCTGCGAGCTCGGAGGCACATAAATCTGACAACACAGTGAGGCGTAGTAGAAAGCAAAGGAAGAGCAGAGAGAGTGGGTGTGGGAAAACGTGCGCGCTCATCTCTTCGCAGAGCGCTAGCGTGGAGTTTTCAGTACTACTTATGGATTAGAATATTCTAAGAGCCAGCTTCGGAGCAGGCGTTGGAGGAGGCCTTAGGAGGAGGCGCGATGGCTACGTGAGCATCCTTTCAATTAAAATGTGGCACTGTGACTGATACTTCGGGCTCAGTATCTATGACAAGTTACTGGTGGTTATGCTCGTGAAGTCTTAGATTAATTAAAGCTCAAGTACTTTAAATTGTTGGGGAATTTGGTGTCTACATTGAGTTAGCTTTTACGCATCGGTCATGACGTGACTCTGACCGTAAGTCTGCAACTTTAATCTTTGTCTTAATACCTTGTGTAAACTGAAATCATAGCATCATGCATCTGCCACCGAGATTAAATGAACTGTGAACCTGTATTTCTGTGAATGTTTTTTTTTGTCAATAACAATAATGCTATAAGATATGGGGGCTAATTGTGGAGAAAAGTAGTTTTCATAGGTTTTCTACCATGCATATTCCCACGCCCAATGCTCCTAGGCTCTCCGTTTCATCCTCTTCTGGACTTGTGTTCCTTTATGCATTTGTTTTGTATTGTTTTTCCAACTGATGAAATAGCCAAAAAAAAAAATAGACCCGGCAGGGGGTAAGAGCTCTGGTTTTTTTTATGGGAACGGCTAGCGCCCGGACGGTGTTGCATGTAATAATTTTTTTGCAACATTCAGGTACAATATTAAAACATTGAAAAATATGGACATTGAAATATCGAAACATCGATTCTGGATGGTGTTACACGTAACATTTTTTTTTTTGCAACATTTAGCTGAAAATATTGAAACATTGAAACATGTGGACATAAAAACATCGACCCGAATGGTGTTGTATGCAACATGTTTTTACAACATTGAGGTGAATATATTGAAACATTGCAACATGTGGACATTGAAACATTGATTTGGACGGTGTTGCACACAATATTTTTTGCAAATTCCAAATGAAAATATTGAAACATTGCAAGTTTGTAACATGTGGACATCGAAACATTACAAAATTATAGCTGCAACACCGCGGGTGAGTGGTGGGAGCGTCCGATATGCGCCGGAGATAACACGCATAGCATTACTGTTTTTTTTATTAAGAAGTCAGACCTTCTCCGAGTCAGTGGATACACCTACTACATGGTACACATTATGCATGCCAATATTGAATGGAAGCCGGCCAAACAAACAGTTGATGATAGTAACATTTTACAGAGGGAATATCTAACAGGTCAGCAAGAAAGTCATGTGTCGTTTGTTTAACCATTGTCATCTGGAGGTGCTTCTCAGATGCTGCTTAGGACATCTCGTGGTGGCAAGTGAACTATTGTGGTAGTTTAGGCTTAGCTTAGAGTGATGTTGTCACTTGTTTAGGGTATATATTAGATGCAGAAAAACGTGTTATGGTTGTTGAGCGTAGTATGATCCATCCCTATGATTGCTCGATCAGAATGATGTTGTCACTTGTTTAGGACTATACTACATTTTCCTCTTTTTACAAAACATGTTAAATATCAAAGGTACAGATGCAAATGCCCCTATTGAAATCCGTCGACCATTAGCATTGCCTAGTTAAGCATCATTATTGCTTGGGAACTATTGCCTTAATTAAACCTAGCTCGGTTTGCACAATTGCTTGATTGTGGATTGTCTGTTCCATTTGCATTACCTGTTGACTTTAGTTAAACTTCTCCTCGGACTATACATCTCTAGTGTTTGCCTCATCACAATTGACATCCCATACCTTCTCTGGAAATTTCATGATAATTAAAACTAGATTTCAAATCCTTCCGTAATAGCAATACGGAGTAATTTTTAGAAGCTGGAGGAGTTTATGATGAGAGATAAGGCTTTGAGTGACTAGAAGTGCTTATGTTTGTGAAACAAATTAAAACCTTCCATAAGTGCTTGTGTTTGTTTACGGAGAAAGTAGGTATTATGAATTGATGGCATATGTAGTCTGCTATCCTGGATGTTTGTAAACCCACTGCTCAGATAAATACAGTCCAGACTAGGCAGCACGATCGGGTATAAGAGGATCATATCAGGCTTACCAGCTCTATGTTAAGACACCTACGCAAAGGAAGGAACACGCAGCAGCAATAGGAATGGGATGCACCGAGAAATCACACAAGCAACACCCCTCCTGACACATGGGTGACGAACGGACGATTCGCTCATCCCGCTTTCTGTTTTGTTCCGATCCCCACCAGGTCACCACTCTTCCCGGATTGCTGCGTTGGCCATGGTCTCGGCGAGTGTCTGAATAAGAGCAAGAAATGCCCGAGTAGTGTCTTTAGCGCAGGTTGGGACCCACAGGCAGCTTGTGGCACCGCAGGTCCGTAGCATGCCATTGCAATATATCACTTGGAAGGACACAATGGATATTACACACAATTATCAAAACCAACAAAAAAATTATGTTCCCGTGCCGGCTTTTACTTATGGTTTATTTATTTAATTTGATTTGCCATTGACGTACATGCATATGATGAATGATCTCACAATTACATGCTCAAAGAATAAAGGGAGACACTCTATAGCGAGGTGCTGTGCTCTGCAACATCCGAATGATCCAGACCAAGATGCTTAATTAACATTATTGGCCACCCCTTCAAGTGTTCTTTTTAGAAAAGTTACCACCCCTTCAGTTGTCTCGTCCTATCAACACGAACGATTAATAACCATTCTCATGCGAGAGGAGGGATGGGGTCGTACTTGGAGTCTTGCACGGTGCTGTGGCGTCTTCTCCCACTGAGCATAAGAGGCGGCATTCTGGCTCAGTATCAATGATGAGTTACTTCTTTAAAAAAAATGATGAGTTACTGGTGGTCATGTTCATGAAGTCTTAGACTAATTAAAGCTCAATAACTCTATATATGTTGGGCAATTTGGTGTCTACATTGAGTTAGCTTTTGCGTGTCAGTCATGACCTGACTCTGGTAAGTCTGCAACTTTAATATGTCTTATTACCTTGTGTAAATTGTGAAATCATGCATCGGCAACCGAGATCAAATGAACTGTGAACTCGTATGTGTCTTTTTCAATAACCAACAATAGTGCAGTAAGGTATGGGGGCTAATTGTGGAGAAAAATAGTTTCCATTGGCTTTCTACCATGCATGTTCCCACGCCCAATGCTCCTAGGTTCTCAGTTTCTTCCTCATCTAGATTTGTGCGCATGTATTCATTTGTTTTGTTTTTTCCCCTACCGATGAAACAGCCATGTAAGTCAAAAGGAAGGGGAAGGAGAAACTAAGAACAATAGGCATGGGAGGCATCAGGAAAACACCGAATGAAGAATGCATGTTTTCCTCCATGTTCCCATGCCCACTGCTCTTAGACACTCAATTCTTCCTCTTCCCGACCCACTCTCAGCTCAAGCCTCAAGACCCCATCACACCTAGTGCTATACAATGTATATGTTTTGTTTTTCTTCACTGAAACAAAAATTACAAGCCAAAGGAAGAGAAAGGAGAACCTAAGAACGATAGGAATGGGAGGCACCAGGAAAACTTGAACCACAGTCATGCTTTCCCCCATGTTCCCATTCCCACTGCTCTTAGTCTGTCTCTTTCTTCCTCTTCCAGGCTTGCTTGTCAGGACATAAAGACAACAAGTTGGCTAAGAAGTTAAACTGCTGAGCAATGCGTACATATTCTGTGGTATATATAGGCATGTGATGTGGCACTTTAGAATGTAAAAAATCCTTGTGAGTGAAAGCAGTGGATACACCTACTGCATGGTACACATTATGCACGCCATTGAATGGAAGTGGTCCAAACAAACAGCTGATAGTAATATAGTGCATTTACATAAAAGGGGAATAGGATACCTTTTCTATATACATCTCTAACAGGTTAGCAAGAAAGTTCTGTGTGTTTAAGAAATGCATTTACATCAAGGCAAATAAAAAGAACTGAAATGATTCATTTAATTTTTTGAATAATGAAAGAGAAGGTCTGTGCGTGTAATGGGAAACCAAAAAAATAAACCCAATAAAAGAACAGTTTAGAAATGTCCACTAAGAAATATGCCATCGTGATATTATCCACTACAGAAATCATTTGAGTCATGTACAACACAAGGATCTTGGCTTCTCTTACGCTGAAAATAGAAACAAAATATGAAACAAAACATGTGCTGTGGTACATGACTCAAGTGTTTCCTATTATGGATAGTATCGATAAGATTCTGGAGGATGGATAGCTTGTCTGTTCCCGATGCGTTATACTTGGATCTGGGAGAATCATTATTAGCTGAACCAGTAAGTGAATGGGATGGTTGAATGTTGCTACTCCGTAAGAGCCAAGGAGTCTGAGAAGGACATCTTGTGGTGGCAAAAGAACTATTGTGGCAGTTTAGCTTAGAGTGGTATGTCACTTGCTTAGGGCATATATTAGCTGCAGAAAAACCTGTTATGGTTGTTGAGCGTAGTATGATCCATTCCTGCGAACAACTTCTAGCATTTCTGTCCACTCTAATCTGTTATTCAAAAAGACAAAATCTATTGCTGCCTTAAGTCTTATCCTCTTCAAGTCTTATGTCCCATTTTGTAATAGTTGTTTGTTTATGCCTGTGGTTGGATACCAGAGGAGGTTTACCGCCGCAACATGTTTTTGCGCCTGAGTAGCATTTAACCCTCGTACTCATATGTTTTTTTTTTTAAAAAAAAGACGGGATCTTTCCCCTTGATGTTGGTGTGCCTCTTATTATAGATGTCACAGTGCTAACAAAGTGTGTAACCCGAATTAAGTGGTATGGAACATCATTAGAGATCTGAATTACGATGCAAATTATATATAGTTCATTGTTTCACTATTTTACCTTAATTTAGGAGAAAGTAAGGTGTCACACTATAATAAATAATTTATTAACTTAGAAAACACCTCATATATCATTCTATGCTAGTGGCCCGTAAAAACAGTTTCTGATAATGTGACGTGTTTGAAAAAATACAGGGACATCTTTTAAGTACAGTTGTCTAATAGGAAAATCGTGAGTTTTAAGAGTGCATTTACAATGGATAAAAAGCAAAAAAGTATAGAAGAAAAAAAGATTATTTGAAATGGACGCAATAGCTGTTAGGTTTGTGTGACCAATATTAGCTTCAGAGGTGAACTATAAAGAACGCAAATCGGCCCATTTGACCCCGAATTGGCCAGCCCAATAATACATCCGGAACAAAAGATACCTATGCCCATTTGTGCTAACAGGCCCACACTCCTGCTCGCAGAGTCGTTGCAGCACCACCACCAATCCACCACTACGGGTTCAGCCGTCTCTGAGAGTCAGGTGCTCGCCGCCAGCACCCGAAATGGACATGCCATGGAGTGATGGAGGCATGGAGCCAAGGGACGTAGCTGTCGCTGGGATAGGGCTCCATGATTCGGCGACCCGGTCCCACTTCCGCCATCCTCTGACGCCAAGCGCGAGGGCAGAACACGACGACGTCGGTTTCGGCCTTTGGCTTAGGCGTGCCTTTACTTTTTCTTTCCTTTTATTTTTCCCCAATGTTTGTTAATTTTCATATGTTTCTCGTCTGATTATTTGGGTTTCAATGCACCGTGAAGCTACTGGTCCTGTTCATCCATCAAGTATGCGACTTAGATTAAATAACCGGGCAATGCTACATCTACTGTTAAAGCTTCCGAAATAGTCCGAAACAGTTCGTTGGCCATTTGATTCCTACACAGAGTTGGCTGTTTAGAGCACCAAAAAACAGTAGGCATGATAAGCATTTGGAAAGCATTGAAACCAATCTTGGTCCCTAACTGTACAGAGAATTAATCTCACTGTTGTTAACACATGCTCCTATTCCCAATGTGCTCTTATCTCATTCTCTTCTTGACTTGTGTTCCTGACCTCACTACCAAAAGCCATGTGTGCATATCTTTTGTTTTTATCTGTCAAAAAAGCTGTGTGAGCCACAAGGAAGGGGAAAGAGTGACTAAGAACAATAGGCATGGGAGGCATTGGGAAAACGCTGAAGTAATCTCCACCCACTAGTTGTAGATGAAAGAGAAATTTAAGCCTTCCTCCATGTTCCCATGCCGACTGCTCTTAGACACTCGTTTCTTCCTCTTCCTGAATCACTCTGAACCTCATTAGCTAAGCCTACATATATAATGTTTTCTTCCCAGGAATTTCGCAGGCCTAAGGAAGAGGAAGGAACATCTAAGAACCATAGGAACGGGAGGCATCGGGAAAACACTGAGACTATATAAGCTTTCATGCTTTCCTCCATGTTCCCGTTCCCAACGCTCTTAGAAACTCTCTTTCTTCCTCTTCCTAGCTTACAGACTCAAGACCTCATCATCTATGCCTACACAGGTACATTTTACTTTGTTCACTGGAACAATTTCTCAGTTCATAGGACAGAGGAAGAGGAAGGAGCACCTAAGAACTGTAGGAATGGGAGGCATCAGGAAAACGCTGAGACACATGTCTGTATCGGATTCTAGAGATAAAAAGCAGACAATTCTCATGCTTTCCTCCATGTTCCCATTCCCACTTCTCTTAGATATTCTTTTTCTTCATCTTCCTCGCTTACCCAGGCCTAAACAACACGAACAAGAAGTTTCAACCGTTCAACAATGCCTATGGTATTCTTTGGTATATATAGGGCTGTAATGCATTGCTGCAGTGCTTTAGACCGTACAAAATCCTTGTGAGGTAAAGCAGTGTGTGCATCCCATTCACTGAAAGTGGGCCAGGAAACATATCTGTCGTTAATGCTGCACATTCGTTATATGATTTCATGATATCTTTTTCCTATTCATATCAAGAAGGCCAACATTTAAGTCCTTGAGTTGAGCCTAAGAAACGCACACTACAGCATGAGGAACTAATACATAACAGAGCAAGTATCTTAACAGGAAAGCTGATTATTATCTGTCCCTGTGCTGGAGAATGCATCTTTGGCAGAATGCAGCAGCGCGTGCAAGTGGTATGGCCATGGATTGTACCCATATTTTAGCAATGATAATTGATAAGGATCGGCGTTCCAAGAAATTGATGAACTATTTTGCATTTGAATTTACAGATCAATTAGCGGCATCCTATCCTTATTTTGTTGAACAAACATTATTTTATATTAGGTACAAATGAAAGATAAATATATTAAAACATTCAATGCCAAGTCTAGTTCTGGTCAGATTTGAAGATGGGGTGGCCCTTCTCATGTGATCCTTCTGGATGTGACAGAGGCGACCCAATTCTCCAAAAGGTGTCGAAAAACAAGTCTGCCTCTTTGAGTGCCCTGTTTAGCTCCTTTTTCTTTTTTTTCAGTTACGTTTGGACATCATCTTCTTCAGTGTGGAATAATATCTTCTTCAATTTTGGACTGTGATATAATAATTTGTGTGGTAGTTTGTCAATCTGGGAAATAAATTTTTGTGCTATTGTCTCTTGATTCAGTAATCACTGGTCACATACTTGTATCAATTCACTGAAATTGTTTAAGGACTGAAATAGTCTATTTGATAGCTCACAGATGAAAGTGAACCATGATATCACCATGGACTATGTGCTTACTAGTTAATCGTTGACATCTACACCATTTCTTCCAGTAGAATCTGCCATTTTTTAATGTCTTGAAATGCGAAACAAAACTAAGCATGCCAAAGAAAATCATATTTGGTGCAAGAAGCAGCACACCACACATCTGCAACATACTGTTGAGAGCCAAAGGAAGAGGCAGGATCACCTAAGAATGATATATGTTAGGAAAAATCAAGTATTATCCGCCATTATATGAGAAATAACAGAGCTTAAACATTCCTCTATTTATCCATTCCTACTATACCTATGCCCTCTTATCAGACTCTTCCCGAACTCATTCTCCTGAACTCACATCTAAGCCTATATATAAGTCTCTTGTTCTCTATAAGGCCAATGTGCGAGCCAAAGGGGAAAGGGAAGCAGTATCCAGGAACAATAGGAATGGGAGGCACTGGGAAAACAAAATGCCATGTCTCTTTTGATACTAGAAGACAAGGCACAGAGCTCATGCTTTCCTCCATGTTCCCATTCCCAGTGCTCTTGGATCCTCTCTTTCTTCCTCCTCCGTGCTCACCCTCCATATGACCTTTTGTTTTCTTCTTTTAACAATAATGCTTGCTACAAGGAAGAGGAAGGAGCTCCTAAGAACCATCATGTTTTATTTTCCTTCAGAATTCTAGATTATATAAAGATCTCTAGTGTAGTACCAAAACAATTTATACATGGCGCTATATATATACTTTCATACATTAGCATATGTAGCAGACACTGACACCTGTTGGGCCCCAGGGACCATTTATAACACTCAATGTTGAGAAGCTGTGTCTCTGAAATACTGTCAGTTAGCACTTGGCGGCATGAGCCTTTAGTTGACATTGACTGAGAATTTTTTTAAGAGTGGGACCTCTTAGATGGCAAAATGGAGTCAGAAAGGGCACACTGTGATGACCCATACTGCTTTATCTTGTCTGAAATTACATTGTTCATAGCTTTTCCTTAGAAGAAATGGCCAGTGTAACTTCTGAAACTAAAATTACATATGAGGTGAAGTCTGTAAATTACATAAATTAAAATCATGATGATTCTGTTTGGGGCCATTTTATTCATATTTCCTTGTGTCATATGAAATCAAGAAATTAGTGCCTCACAAAGTAACAGCGATACAATAACATATGTATTTTTTTAAGCGAAACCCCCCTGTGCTAAGTTCTAACAGATGGCATCGTAACGTGATGATTAAAGGGTATCCATGCAAGCAGTTCGAAGGAGGAAAACAAAACTATGCATGCAAACCATAACACCTTGATTGGAGTAAGCAGGAACTATCATTAACTATAGACCATGATCCATTGGAAGGTCACAGAAAATTGAATTTTCTTATCATGCATGCAAGCAGCACGCCACCGTATATGTTATTTCAGCATGTACTTGTATATGCACATATGTGTAGCATGTAGTTTACCCTAGACCTGAGCATTTGTGGCCCGCCCCGGCCCGGCCCGAGCCCGGTGGGTTTTGGCCCGCCCATGCCTTCTAATGGGATGGGACTGGGCAGCGAAAACCAAGCCCAAAAAAAAATTTGGGCCGGCCCGAGCCCGCCCAAATGATTAATTTTATTTATTTTTCAACTGAAAAAGGATGGGAAGCCCGAGCCCGCCCATGGCCCGACCCGAGCCCGGCCCGAAAAATTGGCCCGAACTTGCCCATGGGATGGGCGTGGGCACAAATTTTTGGCCCGAAATAAACCAAGTTTTTTCTCGGCCCGGCCTGAGTTAGGCCCGGCCCGCAAAATGCTCAGGTCTAGTTTACCCTCTACTTTCTGCCCTGAAGTCAAAGCAAGACCTCATAATATGAAGAATACCTGCTTTGAATATAGAGCATAAAGTAGAGAGTAAACTACTCAAACTAGTGATGATTCACCACAAAGAAACATATGTTCTGTCTTAAAGTGTGGTTCAGCACCGGTTATTACTCTGTGCTCCTGGCCATCGGGATGGAAGCAATCCAGACCATCGATCTGTCTCAATACAAGGGAAATCTTGTCTCTTGTGTGTATATTTCAGTTGTATTCGATTTATTTTTACGACCGTATTTGCAGTGAGAAAGGAATCTTGCCAGATTGATGTGATATAAAGGATTTCGGTGGACGTGAAAGGCTGACACCGCACAGTGCTTTTCAGACAACTTTTTGACTAAAAAATGAGATGGTCATTATTCCTACAGTACATGTCTGTATGTTTTTTGATTTTTTTATTGGCCCGTCATTTTTTATTTGTTTAGCCTAACGTTCGAGTCCATTTAACCCCGTTCTTTCATATGGTACTGTAGTTAAGCAGTGACTTTCGACTGTGCTCTCTCTCTTCCACGTCGTAATTTCAATGTACACTTCGGTACAAAGTAAAAAAAAAGGTACATCAAGTTGTTAATATTGTTAACTAGAACATCCTTTAGTACCGGTACCGGTCTGTACATCTATCTGTACAGTCATGTATCTTAAGTTAAACTAATATTTACGAGGAGTTCGGCACAAATTAAAATGAATTAGAACATCCTTTAGAACCAGTATCCGTCTGTACATCTATCTGTACAACCATGTATCTTTAGTTAAACTAACATTTGCGAGGAGTTCTGCATAAATTAAAAAGAATTTTACAAGAAGATGAAAGCAAGCAAGCAAGATCAAGGCTGGAACAGGTCAGAACGAGAACATTCTTTTAGGCAAAGAACAAGAACATCTTAAAACAACAACTGAATCACTTGCTGGGGATAGGCGCTGCCCAAGTTGGATGCTTCTAGTCTCACTTCCACAATAGGAGCAGAGTTGCACACGAGACTAAAGCCGGATGCTTCTAGTCGTAAAATTTTTTCATTTTGGCCCTTTTCTCGTAAGATTTTTACATATGGACCCCTGGGTGAAAGATTTTGAAAAATGGACCCGAAGTTAGGCGCCGGTCCCTTAGCGCCCAGGTCGCATGGGTGGGCGCTAGGTCCCCTGGCGCCCACCTTTGCCACGTGGGTTCCAGCGTGGCTGAAACCCTAGATCGGGTGCGGGAGCTGGGCGCCAGGTCGCCTGGCGCCCACCCATTAGACCTAGGCGCTAAGGCACCTGGCGCCCACCTTCCAGACTTCAAAACCGCTGCCGCCCCTTTCTTTCTTCCTCTCCTCTCTTTCTTTCCTCACCAGAGTCGCCCAGGGCCGCTGCCGGCGCCCCGAGCGCCGCCGCCGCCGGCCTCCTCCGCCGCCACCCTCGTCAAGGAGCAAGGTAGCCTCCCTCTCCTCTTCTTTTTTCTTCAAGTTCTTGTTGTATTTGTAGTTGAAAATAAAACCCTAGGTTTTGAATATATGATGAGTTGAATCTTTGATTATTGCGGGGATTAAGTTGAATTAGCTGTGTAGATGGTCAATGTGGATGTGTGTGACCGTTTTGCTAGCAATTTTATCAATTTCTATGATATTTGTTGTGTTGTTTAGCAAAATAAATATGAAATCCCCTATGTTTATTGGAAATATATAGGAATTTCAAATTGAAAGTTTGATTTGAGGTTCATGCAATATTCGTGATGCAATTAAATTGTTTTTGTTGTCTTTGTTGCAATAGATGGATAAATTAGTCACATTGCGTTATGGTGGTAACGTGGGGACAAATCGTATGGGGGATTTTGAATTTGAGAAGATGGAAGTGGTTTCATTGTTTTTCAATGCTAGACCGTCGTATGGTGTGCTTGTGCGACGAATAAAGGATAGTTTGCTATGGTCAGAGTCTGGTGTTGATGTTGAGGTTCAAGGAGTCATTGATGTCGGGTTGAATGAGAGAAATAACAAACGACTGATCCCAATTGCTGGTGAAGTGGATTGGAACAATTATGTAACTCTTGTGATGAATAGTGAAGTTAGAGCGTTGGATTTGATTGTGGGGAAGGTGGTCAGACAATTATCTCGAGGCTTGGTGGTTGATATAGGTCGTTGTGAGGTTGCGGTGACGCAAGTACCGGAAGAAGATGATGTGGGAGGTGGTGGTTGTGATCATGATATGGCAGTTGATTTTGCTGATGATATGGGAGGTGGCTATGCTGATGATGTGGTAGGTGACATTGCGGATGAGCTCAGAGGCGGTGGTGGTACGGATTATGAAAGGAAAGGCGGTTTAGATGAAAGGAGAGGTGGCTCTGATGGAGCAGGAGGTGCTGAAGACCTTATCCAATTAGCATTGCCAACAGACGTGCATGTGGCTCCAGCTTTGATAATTCCAGATAATGGTAGCCCTTTGAATCGTGGCAATATCCCAGTGACTGGCGATGACGAGACTTATGAGACCGCACGTGCCCTTGATTCTGAAGATGACCGTGTGGTGCCTCCTGTGTCACCACGAACTGCTCAAATAATGAGACAATTCCTTCGTGACCGTGACTCTCTTGTTCCTGATTTTTGTGACCTCAGAGATTCACACAGAGCTGTAGCTGATGGAGGGGTAGTTGAATCTGTCATTCTGATGCCGGAGTCTACCACAATGATTCGGAAGGGGCATGTGTTTCCGAATATTGATGCACTTAAGATGTGGTTGAAGGAGTACGCTATCGTGCATAACAGGCCACACCGTGTGAAGAACTCTCAAGCCGATCGCCGGTACACCCTTTTGTGCGAGGATAGTAATTGTGCATGGAAAGTGTGTGCTAGAAAGATTAAAGACTCTCCACAATTCAAGATCACTACTGTTGTTGGACCTCACACTTGTGGTTCGCCGGAGATAAATCAGAAGCATCGTCAATTGACTTCAAAGTTCATTGCCAATCGCCTGTTACCTGTTGTTAAGCATCAACCTCAGTTGCCCATTAATGCGGTGATTGGGATTGTCAATTTGAAGTGGAAATACAAAATCAAATACGACAAGGCCTGGAGGGCTCATCAAAGGGCTTTGAGAATGATATATGGTTCTTGGGAGGAGGCCTATGAGCGATTGCCTGTGATGCTGAATGCAATGAAAGCTGCCAATCCCGGTATGCACTATGAGTATGACCCCATTCCAAATGTCATGAAAAATGGCCGACAGATCTTTCAGCGTGCATTCTGGTGCTTTGGTTAGTGTGTGGAGGCATTTAGGCACTGCAGGCCTGTTTTTTCTATTGACGGCACATTTTTAACAGGCAAGTATACGGGGACACTCTTTGTCGCTATCGCGATTGATGGAGACAATCATTTCCTTCCTTTGGCCTTTGGTCTGGTTGAGAAGGAGAATAAGGGTAGTTGGTCATGGTTTCTACGTTTGGTTCGGATCCATGTTGTAGGTCCTGGGAGGCCTGTTTGTGTGCTGTCAGATAGACACGCCGGTATCTTGAACGCCGTGACTGAATCGATTCCAGGGCATTCACAGGTTGTGCATCGTTGGTGTAGTCGGCATGTTGCTGACAATTTGGTGAAGAAGGATCATGTAAAAGAGAACTTCGAATTGTTTGAGGATGTTGCAAGGCAACTGACTATTAAGTCATTTGAAAAGAAACTAGAGCATTTGAAACCAAAAACGAACGCAGAAGGCAGAGATTGGCTACGAGGATTGCTGTCTGACGTGGAGAAATGGTCTAGGGCACATGATGGTGGTTGGAGGTATAATTTTCAAACAAGCAACATGACCGAGTGTTTCAATGGTTTGCTCAAAGGCTCCAGGCAGTTGCTGGTTACTGCCATACTTGTGTTTACGTTTTACAATTCTGTAGAATGGTTTGCAAAGCATGAAGGGCAGGTTAGGAATCTGTTGAGCAAGGGTGAAAACTTGACACCGAAGTCGAAGCATTATCTGGACAATGCCAAGTTAGCAGCCAACGGTTTTGAATGCAGTCTATTCCATCACCTGTCTGGGACATATGAGGTTACTGAGCCAAGTGGAATATAATGAAGCTGGCGAGGCGACAGAGGGTCAGAAGCACACCGTTGTCATCTTGAGTAATACATGCACATGTGGACGGCCACAACAGTTCCATTTCCCTTGTGGGCACATGGTTGCTGCTTGCAGAGCACATCGGGTGTATGTAGAGTCGAAGATCCCTCATGCTTTCTCCGCCCAATGTTACTTGGACACTTGGTCTGCTCGTTGGTTTCCTTTTCGTGACGAAAGCGAGTGGCCACCATACGATGGGCCAAAGTATAAAGTCGACGAGACACACAAGTGGCAGGGGAGGGGAACGCGGAAAAGAACAAGATACAATATGCAAATGGATCGGATTCCAGGGAAAACTCGTAGGGGAAAAGGAAATCCCTTTGTAGTCGACCCCGTAGAAACACAATGTGGAAAGTGTGGTGGTCTCGCTCACAACATGAGAACTTGTGAACGACGGCAGATTAATGTTTTGTTTTATGTCTTTGTACTTTTCGTATATTTTTCAAACTCCTTGTAAATATTTTTTCTATGCAGGATGGCGGCTCAGTTTTGGCTCCTGGACGAGCACTACGACCAGAAGCACCGGGCGAGGCGCATCGAGGCCAACCCAGACCAGATATGAAAAAAAACTAAGTATACAATATATGTGCAGGTTTGGTCGGGCCCGGCAGAAGAAGGTGACAGATTTCCTTGACTACCACCGTGAGAGGATCGAGTGGTGGAACAGGATGGACGACAATGTCCTGCCCCCGCCGGGCCCGCATAGCAATGCTAACTTCAGAGCTTACTTGGCGTGGTACCACTCAGCTACTCGGTACAGGCTCCGGACGGCTTGGACACGGGATGACTACGCGGAGATATCCTCATCTGATGATGAGGACACAATTTACAGCTTACGAGGACGTGCCGGAAGAGCAGTGGAGCTAGGCCCCATCCTTGATAGAGTGGTATGTCAATTTTCTAGCAAATTATAGTCATGCATGATAGATATAATATGGTAAATACATTGTCATTATATTCTAATTGCAGGGAACTACTATGAGCTCATCGGTTCGTGACATCGATGCGGTACTTCAGTCCCCTCCTGGTGACCCGCAAACTGAAGGCCGCATGAGGGCATTGCTACAGGTATACATCGTGTTTGCAATATCCTCTCCACTTGATATTTTGCAGAAGTTACGGTCTCGTTTGATATTTTGATATTTTGCAGAAGTTACGGTCCCGTTTGAGTCGAGCAGCTGCTCGTGTCGGTTGTCGGACTCGGCCTGGGGATGTCCACGTTCCGTACAACTTCTAGCCGTCCGCTTCCGCGTCATCCCACAGGACAGCGACAAGGAGCAGGCAAGGGGCGTCATCCTCACGTGCAACCACCTTCACCTCTCAACGTGAGGAGAATGAAGACTCGGAGGAGGAGAAGGAGGAGGAGGAGCACCAGGAGGAGGAGGAGGACCAGGACCAGGACCAGGAGGAGGAGGAGGAGGAGGAAGACTATGATGAGCTTGGCTTGTCCCAGCTTTCCGGTGCTCCACCAGCCACGCAGCCGTCACAGCGCCCTCGCCGCACTCATCGACCTCCTCCACGCCACACGCCGGGGACCGACGCACTAGGCAAGCGTCGATCGAAGTGACTTTCTTATGTTTGTACTCGACTCCGTATGTGTTGGGCTTGTGACTTGTATGGAGTTTATGTGACTTTAGTTTGTATGGACCCTATGTGCCTTTATGCTGTATGAACTTTATGAAACTTTGTTTATGTGTCAATCTAAACTTTATTTTTATGTGAATGTGAACTCTGTTTTTCTGTTTTTGTGTGAATGTGAACTTCAACCTCTGTGAATGTTCTATTTTGTTCCCTGCAACCTGGGCACCATTACCATTGGCGCCTAGATTCACACCCTGGGCGCCATAACCTTTGGCGCTCACCTGCATAACATGGGCGCCATGGTCTTTGGCGCCCAGTCTTAAGAACTCAGGCGCTTTCTGGGTTTGTTAGTTGGCGCCCACCCTGGCACCCTAGGCAAATTGGAACCCTTGTCACAACAAATTGGAATGACAAAGGATCTCAAACTGACACATTTGTTAACCACTGCAAATACAGAACATAGAGGTACATGACTTGTTCACACATAGTTCAAACATAGCTTGCATAATACGAATACAAAGTTACACAACTCACAAACATAGTTCAAAAACATAGTTCACACATAGCTCACACATAATCCGAATACAAAGTTTGAATATATAGCTGACACATAGTGCAACATTCATTCTTCATCAGGCCTAGGTAGGTTAGCAACAAGTGACTTCATTAACTCTTCTTGAAACTTTTGTGTTGATGCATCTTTCCTTCTTTTCTTGTTGTTCTCAACCTCCCTGTTACGTGGATCCAAACTCCTAAGAATATTTTCATTTGACCTCCTCCTAACATTGTTCTGGCTAGTGCTATCCTTTCTACCATTAGATCTAGGCCATAGTCCCCTTCTTCTCGCTTCCTCAATTGTATCTTTTTTACGATGCCTGACATAGCTGTTTAACACCTCAAGATGGACTCCCTTGTTCTTTTTCAACCAAATCTGAGTGTCCACTATTGGCTTCTCACCATAAAATTCAAACTGACACTTTCGAGTTCGCTACAAGCAAGAACATAAAGTTTGTACCTTAGACGTGTCAAAGAAATGAAGGAGTGTATGAAACATACAGAAATAGAACACAAAACTCACCAAATCATCCCCAACCATGTGACCGCAATAATCACCAATTCCAAGCTCTGATGGCACTACACCATAGTTAGCTTTGATCCCACAATAACATAGCCTATTTGGTGCGATGCACCTCCCTTTCTCCTTTTTCTTGCTACCTTCCTCATCCACAGGCCAATATGACTTCGGGCCATAATCATACTCAGAAAAAGAACATAACGGATATCCACCCTGCTTTGAGAAATACAAACAAATGAAGAAACATCCATGCCAATCTATCAAGGTGTCGTAACCAAAGTTGAAGTTAACTCACTTCTGTTCTGCGACACTCAAACGTTGAGGTGAAAGAACAATTCTTCACGGTGCGATGAATCTGAGCAGGATCACCACAATGGCATAATGGTGGTGTTTCCAGACGTCTCGCAATGGCTTCTTTCTTCTCCTCATTAGTCATAGGTGGTGGGTTAGGAGGAGGAGAGAGCCATCGTTGAAAAGATTGTAATTCTTCAACGAAGATGGCCGAAAGAGAAGGATGCATTCATCCACCTTCTCAGGACCATCGATCCACTAAAAGAAGTTGCATTGCTCCCAGTCCTGCATCAAACGTAAAAAATTTACCGAATGTGTTGAGAATATTGTATCCACAAGTACGAATCTAGGACAACAACTACTTACACGATGATCACCGCACTTGTAGTATGCTCGAGCAGCAGTGTCGGGATGCATCGATTGAGTCACCCACGCGGGCTTACCACACTCACATTGCGGACTAGGGAGAGCGGGAGGGACTGGGGCATCCTTGGAAGACACATCGGGATAGCTTTTTTGAGCACGATCATTCCACTTCTTCTGATGCCACAAGTCATCCATAACTAACGGTTATAAAAACAAAGAAAACATATTAGGCTCTCATTTTTCACAACTATACCTATCACTTTTGTACCTAGCAATGTAGCACAAGTACGCACACACATATTTGCCACCACATACGTTGCCATTCTACACTCTTCACTTCTCCTAAAACCACATACACTATGCTATTTTCAACAAAATTACTAGACCTAGGGTTTCATGTTTTTCAATTGACAAGCAAAAAAACTTAACCAAAATGAAGGGAGGAGAGTGACCTTACCTTCCCCAACGTCGTGGGGGTCGGCGCCGACGCAGGGGGACGGCGGCCGCAGAAGGGGCACTGGCGGCGGCGCCTGGGAGCGTCCTGACGGAGCAGAAGAGAGAAAAGAAAGAGAGGAGAGGAACAAAGAAAGGGGCGGTGACGGTTTTGAAGGAAGGTGGGCGCCAGGTGCCTTAGCGCCTAGGTCTAACGGGTGGGCGCCAGGCGACCTGGCGCCCAGCTCCCGCACCCGATCTAGGGTTTCAGCCATGCTGGAACCCACGTGGCAAAGGTGGGCGCCAGGGGACCTGGCACCCACCCGTGCGACCTGGGCGCTAAGGGACCTGGCGCCTAACTTCGGGTCCATTTTTCAAAATCTTTCGCCCAGGGGTCCATATATAAAAATCTTACGAGAAAAGGGCCAAAATGAAAAAAATTTACCTTCTAGTCTCACCTCCACGCTCTGTCGATGATGGGCAGCTGGCTGCGGCTGCTAGGTTGCCGTCTCGGCGGCAGCTAGATCCGGGCAAGAGTGAACGCAAGCGGAGGGATGAGATCGAGTCCCGCGCCGCCCGCAGGAGAGATCGAGCGCCGCCACCTCCGTCGCATCAGATCCAGCACCGGGGATGCGCCACCACCTCTGTCACAACCCATGGGGGAGCACCGTCGGCCTGGAAAGCTCGAGCGGCCGCCGCAGGGCCGCGCCGCCATGAGGTTGAGCTCGAGCGCAGCCACTGCGGGGCCGCTCCGTCGATTTGGATCTGAGAGGAGCAGTGAGAGGAAGGGAAGGGGACGGTGAGGAGAGAGAATGTGAGGAGTGTGCTGGGTACAAATGAATTTGAAATCGGGACCGGAAGCTACTGTATTTTATTTCGTATCCTGTTTATATTTGTAACGCAGATGGACCGTATGCTTGTATTGACGGGACATAATCCATCACCCTGACTTAGGACCCGAATCCCAAAATCTAAGCCCGTACCTCTACCAGCGGTCCAGATTACTTACATCTGGATGGAAGGGAGTAGGAAATCCTAGTTCGGTTCAGCACAAAGGAACTAGGGGTGGATATGTACCATGTTGACTACTAAATATTTGTACCTATCCACATCTAACCCCATAGTTCTGGTTTCACATGCTACTGGTGAAGTATACATCTTCACATTATATGCACTGTCAAATAATAGTCAAAAGCCAACTTCTGTTTTGTGTATAAGTTAACCAAGCCATCATCTTATTCATGAATAGATTAAATTGTGACAATAACCTAAGACTGAATCATCACATGATCACACTAGTAATCATGTTATGTCAGTCGGCTGGACCAATTGGGTGGGTTAAGCGATATGATCTATTAAGGTTAGGGTTAGTGATCTTGCTTTTGTGTCAAGTAAGCCTCTCTACACGTAAGGAGGGGATATGTATCAATAAAAAACAAGCAATGCAGAGAAAACAATCTAGTCTCCGTTTCGTCACCCTAATCTAAATCTATTCCCAATCTAAGCAGTCATCCCTGCCTGGTTATCCTCATGGAGGATGTTTACTCCCTTGATGAACTACGGTTCATAACAAACCAGCCCTTCATATTAGCTTACCCAACGAAGAAAGAAACACTAAATGTACTGAAATTACCAAGCACAGTAATTGAATCAGAAACTGAGATAACCACACACTTCAATATGGCGTGAACCAAAAGGAAAAGGAAGGAGCACCAAAGAACAATAGGCATGGGAGGCATCAGGAAAGCTTGAAGCAGATCCCTCCTCCAAGAGGTACCATCAGTTGAGCTTTCCTCCATGTTCCCATGCCCACTGCTCTTAGGCCCTCATTTCTTTCTTTTCCTGTCTCACCTTTATGCTCTCATCATCCAAATATGTTTACAAAAATCTCTAACCTTCCCTCTCAGATAACCGTGTGAGACAGAAGGAAGAGGAAGGAGCACCTAACAACAATAGGAATGGGAGGCATCGGAAATCACCAATATTTTTTCTCCCATTGTTAGAGGAAACAAACAAGTTAGGCTTTCCATAATGTTCCCACTCCCACTGCTCTTAGGCTCTTTCTTCCTCTTCCCAACTCACCTCTGTGCCTATAACTACAAAATGTTCAGAGAAGTCCGAGCTTGCTGCACAATTTCTGTATGGTGGATTAGAGTATATATAGACCTCTGTGGTACTGTGCAGTGAACAATGAATGCATCTATTGGATGTGCACTGTGAGGTCCATGTACGAAATAGCAGTTGATGACAGCTGGGCCATGCTACATTGTCGATGTAGAACATTATCAAGGATTGGATTTCTGAGCACGAACGAGAAAGGCAACAGCCTAACACAGGAATAAAGAACCACACATTAATTCGATCTCTTTAAGAGCCATTGAACAAGAATACAAAATGATGATGCATGTGATAGACCTTGTTGCTTTAGCCTATTCGTCATCTGTTTCTATTAACTTCTCAATGAACTATGGTCCAAACAAGTAAAAAAGGTAGGTTTGCATCTTAAGACATGTGATTTTAAGGCATGGAAATACCTAAGCCTGTTCACAGAAACAGGAAAGGTGGAAAAAAAAACAAACTAGGCAATAAAACATTTCATAGCAATATTACAAATTCCTTATAGTGAACCAAGATGAGATTGATTTTACATTCTGAATTAACTGAAATTATATACTAAAAACCTTTGTAATTAGATCAGAACATATTAGCATAATTTTCTGGCCCTGTAAACTTGGGAAAGTTTGTACATGAAAAAACTGGCATTAATTCAAATAGTACAATATTGTAGCTTTGTAGCTGCTCCGTCAAAGTATAAGAAAGCTCCTTGTGTAAGTAACTCATAATTCGTACTTACAATGGGGCTTAATTGGGCCATTTTGCTAACCGTAGAAGTTTCAGCAGATGGAAAAGGGATCATTTTGCCATTTTCCACCGTGCCGATTTACATCAAAGAAAAATATAATTGAAACTATTGGAACAACATTGTAATTATTGGATCAACTCATAAGTATGGTTGTTAACTACTGTTAGAAATTATGTCATCATTTTCCTTTTATTGTCATGTTTGAGTAGTTGCTAGTTTCTTAGATCATACAACTGGCTCATAACTATGCATCATCTTGCCGTCGTATTATTGATTCTTGCCATGAACTGTAAATAGTTAATAGCTAATATGCATTCTGTAATGTGCTTGTAGATGCCAAAGTAAGTGCTACACCATTAATCTGGCCATCATTTAAACCTAAGCATGGAACGAAAGACCACCATATGCCTTAGCACTAGGGGTCAGTGACCTAGCAAGGAGCTCCGGGAGCTTAGAAGCACCTGCCATGCATCACAATGCTTCACTTTAAATGTATTGCCTTAATGTCTTTTGTTTATATACTTAATGTTAATCTCGCAAGCCATAAGGAAAATGAAGGAGAACTAAGAGCCTTAGGAATAGGAGGCATCAGGAAAACATTAAACCAAATCTCCATCTATGGAGAGTAGTATGCTTTCCTTCATGTTCCTATCCCTAGTGCTCTTAGGTACTTTCTTCCTTTTCCTGGCTCACCCTCTAGGCCCCAACTGTAACTTCAACCAATTGTACTCTTAGCTCTAGAACACCCATATATAGAGAGTTATAGACCTCTATGTACCTAGTCCCAGTGACTTGTATACTCACCAATCACCATGTGCATGAATTATGATCCACCATAGGGCATAGCTGTTGATGACGGTGGGACCATGCATGGTACATGTATCACTAATTTATAGAACATGCAAGAAGCAGAGTACTGACTACACTGAGAAATGTTGGCTGCCTTTGTATATTCACATATCTATTATGTGTACAAGGAACTTTTCAGGCTTGGAGGTAGAAGCCCAAAACATGTACAAAATCCCTAGTAAAAAAACTACTTGCATATGAAAAGAATCATACAAGCACCTAAGACATCAATTGATTTTACAAAACGGTGATTTTAAGAAGATTGCAAAACTACACAACTGCAGATTCAATAGAGCACTTCTGTTGGCTATTCTAGGAAGCATATGTGTTTGATCTTATGGAACTTGGAAGGTCAGAAATGGAAAAAAGGAGAAATTTTCTTGCAGGTCTTGAATTTAGTCAACCTGAAGTCGAATACACATCAAGTCAGCACTTGCTTCACCAAAGTCCAAGAGAGATTGTGCGGGCAACTGCTGTATCCAACCAGAGTATATGTGTTTCTATAATTCTATGAATGAACTTCTCCTAAAAAGCTCATTTTCTTTTTCTCAAAGTAAAAAAATAATGTTGCTCTCTTATTTGTGCACTGAGTACGGTGTTAATGTTGTGTGCCTCTTTGTTCTCTGTTTTCTGCTTCCAACTCAATGTCCCAGCAAGCATATGTGTTTGACCTGTAACATGTTTGACTTGAGCATAGCCTCAGTGTGAAAGGCATAGCGACAATTATGTGCTGCTGTGTTACTGCCAAAATTCGTACCTTCTTTAATTTAAATAGTTAAGTTTCTTCCCAACAATCTGGCAAATACATCTTCGCATAATGATGTTATTTGTTCTTCAGAAGTTGGAACAGTGAACAGTTCTATTATTTTGCAGTTGTGTTATCTCACTAGTAGGATCTGAAACAGCAAGCATGGTGATTTTGTGAACCAAGAACATATGAGTCGATAAGAAATATTTGGCTCAAACTGCACCATGTGGTCCATTACTGAAAAGATATACATCAAGCAAAACATGCATACGTTCAACCAGGAAAAAGAACATTCATTTGCCAAATATTTTTGTGAGCTCATAAGAGGAAGGAATACCTAAGAACGGTAGGCATAGGAGGCATCGGGAAAGTCAAAATAGTACCTCCTGCCTCCAATGCAAAACAATGGAACAGAGGGCCTATGTCTTCCTCCATGTTCCTATGCCCACTGCTCTTAGCTAATATTCACTTCCTCTTCCCATCTCGCCCTGAAATTCTTGTTTAAGTGCCTAACTATGTGTGTGCATGTCATGAGTGTTCCCCGCTACAACAATTGCGCAAGCCAAAAGGAAGAGGAAGGAGGGCTTAAGAGCAATAGGAATGAGAGGCATCGGGAAACAACAAATTAAATTTCCTCCCCTATTGCTAGGAGGAAACCACGAAACTTGGCTTTCCTCAATATTCTCACTCCCAATGCTCTTATACCCTCTGTTTCTTCCTCTTCCTGACTTACCATCATGGCATCTTTATCTGAATATGTGCACTGATATATTACCTTCATCACCAAATCAATCATGCTAGCAAAAGGAAGAGGAAGGAGGACCTAAGAACCATAGGAATGGGAGGCATCAGGAATGCCTTAAGCTGAATATCCATCTGACCACCTCCAATAGTAGAGGACAAATCAGGGCACTGCATTCCTTCATGTTCCCACTCCTAATGCTCTTAGCACCTCTCTTTCTTCCTCTTCCATGCTCGCACATTTTGGAAGTGAGAAGCTGTTGCCGTGGAACACTTCATGCCTTGGGTAGTATATAGAGACCACCTGTACTGAATCCTTGTGGACAGAGAAAGGACAAAGTGCTTGGTGCACCATTAGGACATTGGACACAATCACATAGCAGTGATCCTACTGCAGAACCAAGTAAACTAAAGCAGTCGATGAATGTGGGACCATGTAACCTACACATTCAATGGAGAATTGGAGAGCACATGCAGGAGGCCTAGATGGAGATATTCTGGCTGTGCC
This sequence comes from Digitaria exilis, assembly GCA_015342445.1. Taxonomy (NCBI): domain Eukaryota; kingdom Viridiplantae; phylum Streptophyta; class Magnoliopsida; order Poales; family Poaceae; genus Digitaria; species Digitaria exilis. Next base: position 313,546 of record JACEFO010001734.1, read on the forward strand.
ATATCTCAAAAGGCAGACACAATCATGTCGGCCAATTAATTGACCAGTGAATTCACAGAAGGGAAACGAGGAGGAAAAAATTAAGCCCATTTTTTTCAGATATTCTGGCTGTGCCATATCTCAAAAGTGCATTTACTTGGATTCATTAGTTCAGATTTTCTTTATAAGTCTCCTGTAAGAAAATGGATCGCCTACAATGTAAGACAAATTAAGCTGATTTTTTAGATATAATGAGAAGTCCAAATTGTCTAATTTAAACAGTGGAGAACTCAAACTCGGCACAAGAAAATGTATACATGAATCTGATTTTACTCCAGTTACTAAGATATACAATGGAGATCCCATGCTTACTGTTTCAGAAAGAAAAATTGTTTCAATTTGACTTGACAAAAAAAAACACTTAACTTGGAATCAGAAATATCCCAAAACATTGGCATTTCTTGATCATGCGTACATAGATTCAGTTTGAAGCCACACAGAAGATGTTGGTTCGCCATGCATCGATCGTAGCTACGCTTGCATAAGTCATGACCTGATTATGACTGTAAGTCTGCAACTTTAATCTTTTGTCTCATTACCTTGTGTAAAATTGTGAAATCATGGAATCATGCATCTGCCTCCGAGATCACATGAACTATGAACTCGAGCTCGTATTTTTGTGTGTTCTTTTTTGTCAATAACAATAATGCAGTAAATATGGTGGGTAATTGTGGAGAAAAATAGTTTTCACAAGCTTTCTAACATGTTCCCACGCCCAATGATACTAGGTTCTCTGTTTCTTCCTCTTTTGGACTTGGGCTCTTGTATGCATTTGTTTTGTTTTTTTTTCTACTGATGAAACATCCATGTAAGTCAAAAGGAAGGGGAAGGAGCAACTAAGAACAATAGGCATGGGAGGCATCAGGAAAACACCAAAGCAATGCATGCATTCCTCCATGTCCCCATGCCCACTGCTCTTAGATACTCAATTCTTCCTCTTCCCGACCCACTCTCAGCTCAAGACCCCATCACACCTAATGCTACACATGTATATGTTTTGTTTTTCTTCACTAAAACAAAAAAATACAAGCCAAAGGAAGAGAAAGGAGAACCTAAGAACGATAGGAATGGGAGGCACCAGGAAAACTTGAAACATAGTCATGCTTTCCTCCATGTTCCCATTCCCACTGCTCTTAGACTGTCTCTTTTTTCCTCTTCCGGGCTTGGTTGCCAGGGCCTAAAGACTACAAGTTGGTTGAGAAGTTAAACTGCCGAGCAATGCCAACATATTCTGTGGTATATATATATAGGCATGTGATGTGGCGCTTTAGAATGTACAAAATCCTTGTGAGTGAAAGCAGTGGATACACCTATTGCATGGTACACATTATGCACGCCATTGAATGGAAGTGGGCCAAACAAACAGCTGATAGTAATATCGTGCATTTACAGAAAGGGGAATAGGATACTTTTCTATATATAGCTCTAACAGGTCAGCAAGACAGTCCTGTGTTTTAAGAAATACATTTACATCAAGGCAAATAAAAAGAAGTGAAATGATTCATTTAGTTTTTTGAATAATGAAAGAGAAGGTCTGTGCGTGTAATGGAAAACCAAAAAAATGAACCCAATAAAAGAATAGTTTAGAATTGTTCGTTCTCCACTAAGCAATATGCCATGCCATCGCGATATCATCCACTACAGAAATCATTTGAGTCATGTACTACACAAGGATCTTGGCTTCTCTTACGCTGAAAATAGAAACAAAATATGATCACTTGAGTCATGTAGCATTTAATCCACTTACTCATCATATGTTTTATTTTTTTAAAAAAAACGGGATCTTTCCCCGTGTGCCTCTTATTGTAGATGTTACAGTGCTATTAAAGCATGTAACCTGAATTATGTGGTATGGAACATCATTAGTGATCCGAGTTATGATGCAATAAATAGTTCATTGTTTTGACCTCAAAACTTGATAAAAACCAGAACACTATTTTACCTTAATTTAGGAGAAAAATAAGGTGGCACACTATATAAATAATTTATTAACTTAGAAAACATCCTCGAGTATATATACACTTGCATCCCTACGCACCATCATGTATAACATTATATGCTAGTGGCCCATAAAAACAGTTTCTGATAACATGACGTGTTTGAAAAAATAGTACTGTGACATCTTTTAAGTATTCTTGTCTAATACTCCCTCCGTCCCAAATTGTAAGTCGTTTGACTTTTTTTACCCCAACTTTGACTACTCGTCTTATTCAAAAAATTTGTGCAAATGTAGTCAAATTTATGTCATTCTTGAAATTTTTTTATTACTAAAGCTAGTCATAACAAAAAATATGATATTTTGCAAAAAATTTTGAATAAGACAAGTGGTCAAAGTTGGGGCCAAAAAAGTCAAACGACTTACAATTTGGGACGGAGGAAGTAGATCAGAGGAAAATCGTGAGTTTTAAGAATGCATTTACAATGGATAGAAAGCAAAAAAAATTATCGAAAAAAATATTATTTGAAATGGACGCAATACCTGATAGCTTTTTGTGTGACTAATATTAGCTTCAGATGTTCCCTCAAAAAAAATATTAGCTTCAGATGTGTGGGTTTTGTTTTTGAGGAAATTCTGAAATTTACTCGGACCATATAAAGGCAACAGGTTAAATCGGCCCATTTGGCCCTGAATTGGCCAGCCCAATAATACTCCGGAACAGAGATACCAAGGCCCATCTGCATTAACAGGCCCACACTCATGCTCGCAGAGTCGCAGCACCATCCCCACCGATCGGTTCACCCGTCTCAGAGAGTCCGGTGCTCGCCGCCGGCAGCCGAAATGGACATGCCATGGAACGATGGAGGCATGGAGCCAAGAGACAGAGATCTCGCTGGGATAGGGCTCCAGGATTCGGCTACCTCGGTCCCACTTCCGCCATCCTCTGACGCCGAGCGCGAGGGCAGAACACAACGGCGTCGGTTTCGGCCTTCGGCTCACGTGGGAGGGGTGTGTGGAGGGCGCCTCAGCGTCTGCCCCGCCTGACTGAAGATAGAAGGCGGCGTACTGACTCCGAGAGTGTCCTCTCTCATACACTAAAATACGTGATGCAGTGCCCACCGTGCCTTTTCCTTCTCTTTATTTTTTTTATTTTGTTAATCTTCAGGTGTTTCTCGTCTGATTATCTGGGTTTCGGTGCACGGAGAAGCTACTGGTCCTGTTCATCCATCAAGTATGTGGGTGTTCGCTGGGCTGCGGCTGCTTAGCTGCTGTTCTGCTGCCTGCTGCAGCGTGCTGCTGCTGGGCTGCTTTGCCTTTGCCGAAACAGTTCGTTGGCAATTTGATTCCTACATAGAGTTGGATGTTGGAGCACCTATTAAGAACATTACGCGTGATAGGCATTTGAAAAGCACTGAAACCAATCTTGGTCTCCAACAGTAAAGATAAGTAATCTCATTGTTGTTCGCCCGTGCTCCTATTCCCAATATACTCTTGTTTCTTTCACTACTTGACTTTGCGTTCATGAGTACACTATCGAAAGCCATGTGTGCATACCTTTTGTTTCTATATGTGTGTGAGCCAAAAGGAAGGGGAAGGAGTAACTAAGAACAATAGGCATGGGAGGCATTGGGAAAACGCCGAAGTAATCTCCTCCCACTAGTTGTAGATGGAAGACAAATTTCAGATTTCCTCCATGTTCCCATACCGACTGCTCTTAGACACTCATTTATTCCTCTTCCTGAATCACTCTCAACATCATTTTTTCAGCCTAAACATGTGTATAAACATGTTTTCTTCACTGGAATTTCGCAGGCCTAAGGAAGAGGAAGGAACATCTAAGAATTGTAGGAACGGGAGGCATCAGGAAAACATTGAGACATAATAAGGTTTCATGCTTTCCTCCATATTCCCGTTCCCAATGCTCTTAGAGGCTCTCTTTCTTCCTCTTCCAAGCTTACACACTCGAGTCAAGAACTCAGCATCTAAGCCTAGCCTACACATGTACTTTTACTTTGTTCACTGGAATAATTTCTCAGTTAAGTCTTCGGAGAAAGAGGAAGGAGCACCTAAAAACGGTAGGAATGGGAGGCATCAGGAAAACGCTAAGACACATTTGTATCTGATTCTCGAGTTAAAAAACAGAGAGTTCTCATGCTTTCCTCCATGTTCCCATTCCCATTTCTCTTAGATATTCTCTTTCTTCCTATTCCTGGCTTACCCAGTCCTAAACAACAAGAATAAGAAGTTTGAACTGTTCAGCAAGGCCCGTGGTATTCTTTGGTATATATAGGGATAAGGGATGTAATGTATTGCTGCAGTGCTTTAGACCGTACAAAATCCTTGTCATGTACTGTAAAGCAGTGTGTGCATCTCATTCAATGAAAGATTGCCAGGAAACATCTGTTGGTAATGCTACGCATTAATAGATAGGATTTCATGATATATTTTTCCTATACATATCTAGAAGGCCAATATCTCCTTGAGCCTAAGAAACACACACTACAGCATGGGGAACCAATACATAACAGAGTAGGTATCTTATAGGAAAGCTGATTATTATGTGTCCCTGCGCTAGAGCAAACATCTTTGGCAGAATGCATCTGCTTGTGCAAGTGGTATGACCATGAGTTGTTTCCATATCTTAGCAATGATAAGGATTGGCATTCTCTTCCTTGAAGGGTTGAAGCCATAATTTTTTATTATCTCAAAAAGAGGATCGACAGTCGAAGAAAATTGATGAACTACCTTGCATTTGGATTTACAAATCAATTAGCAGCATCTAATCCTTCTTTCGTTAAACAAAGATTATTTTATACTAGGTATAAATTAAAGATAAACATGTAAAAATACACAATGCCAAGTCTGGTTCTGGACAAATTTGAAGATGGGATTGTCCCTTCTCATATGATCCTTCTGGATGTTAGAGAGGATAATTGACCCAATTCGCCATAAAGAGTCAAATAACAGTCTGCCTCTATGAGTGCCCTCTTTATCTCTTTTTTTCATTTTTGTGGACATCATCTTCTTCAATGTAGAAATAACATCTTCTTCCATTATAAACTGTGATAACCATTTTTGTGGCAGTTTGTCAATCTGGGACATAATTTTTTATGCTATTGTCACTTGATCCACTGGTCACATACTTGTATCAACTCATTGAAAATGTTTGAGGACTGAAATAGTCACTTTGATAGTTCACAGATGAAAGTGAAACCAAAGTAAATTTTTGAGGACTGAAATGACCATTTTATAAGTTAGGAGTGAAATTGAGCCTAAAAGTAAACTTTAAGGACGAAAATAAGCATTTTGGTAGTTTGAGGACGAAACCAAGCCCAGATGATAGTTGAGGGACAAAAATAGCTATTCCGCCTAGGCTATTGAACATGAAACCTTCTCAGGGTCCAATTTGTTAGCAAGTTGGCACGTGCATGAAGTTTAATATTAAATGTTGTCTATAATATGTGCTCCTAAGTTTGTGCAAGCCATGAACTTTTCATTTATTTTCTTGACCACAAGCATTTTTGCAAGCTCATAGGAAGAGGAAGGAACACCTAAGAACAATAGCCATGGGAGGCCTTGGTTAAAAAAAGAATCTGATGACCCTCATGGCTTATGCTTTCCTCTATGTTCCCAGGCCCAATGCTCTTAAATGTTTGTTTTTCTTCATTTTTCCAACTCACCCTAAAGTCCACATGATGTGAATCCACTCCTCCTGCCTCTCAAATGTATAAATGCATGTATTTCTATGAAACATATATATAGAATCCCCGTGAGCAAAAACTCTAAATAGTGAATACACTCATCTACTGCCTCATCTGCCTGGGGCACAATAGTACACATCATTCAATGACACTAGGCTGTGCACCTATTGATAATAAGATCAAGTGTGGTGAGGATATCCAGAAATCTTCTGTCTGCCAATAAAAGAGGCCAAAAGGTGACAGCCTGACTGGTTAATCCTTGATTTAGGCAATGGAAGCTTAGTTCTTGAGTCGCTTTCATGCTTTTGGGGAATGGAGGAAAGGATCCTTATTCTCATAGGCCTAATATATAAAACATGTACATAGGATGGATCCAAACTCTGCCCACAGTAATAGGAAACAGACTATCTAGTTGGTTTTACAAATTGAGTACTCCCATCAACTATTAACTAATCATGAACCTGTACAAGATTACCATACATCAACTAAGTTTTGGTCATGCATCGAACTTGAAAGGCTCAATGTACACACTCATTAAGCACATAAGTATTGCTTTGGACTGTGCGGTCATCTGATGAAATATGTATTGTTTCCAGGAGTTGCACACAGAATGACTGCACAGTCCAAAGCAATACTTATGTGCTTAACGAGTTGCTGCACATAATTTTTCTTCTCAAACACACCCAAGAAACCTTGTTTCTAAGCATATCATTTATTCATTGGATGCCATTTTGAAAACATTTTGCAAGTCAAGAGGAAGAGGAAGAGGAAGCATAGGGCAACAACAGGCAAGCGAAGCATTGAGAAAACATGAAAACAAGTCTTGGCCCATAGTTCTAGAGTCAAGAAAGAGTTTGGGCTTTCCCCTTTATGCTCCCATGTGGCCATGCCTATCGCTTTCTGGCACTCTATTTTTACTTTTCTCAACTCACTGCTAAGTTCCTAATCGTCTAAACCTACAATGACTTATGTTCATGTGCGTGTGAGCCGAAAGGAAGAGAAAGGAGCACCTAAGATCAATAGGAATAGGAGGCATCAGGAAAACACAAAGCAGATTTCCACCTCCAATTCTTGAGGAGGAAATGAGCTTGAGGCTTTCCTCTATGTTCCTATTCCTGCCGCTCTTAGCGACTCTCTTTCTTCCTCTTCCTCGCACTCAGCCCCTATTGAACAACTTTCACAGTCAGAAGCTTAAACTGTTTAGCAGTGTCTGTAGTGTTCCAATGCATATATAGATCTTAATATACTGCTCTAGTGTCTAGACTGTGTAGAACCCACAGCTACAGGGGCCACCTAACATATATTTAGTGTTGGATAGTTATGGAGGAGCGGGAGATATATGCCTGTTCATAATTTGTGACAAGGTAAATAAAAGGAACCACCTGTTTACTTGGGTTCTTATCAAGAATCACAGTGGGGAGTAGAAAAGAGGAGACATCATACATGCCATGTAACTTGTTGCATTCTGCACAACATGTGCGAAAATGATGAATGGAACAAGAGCCAACTTTGAAGTGTCAATCAATGTTTTCAAACGTATTATCGAACCTAGTCATAAGGGCACCAATAAGATGATAAATCCAATCGTGATTAGTCGTCGATCAGGTCGAATAGTCGAGACTAGTCGGAAGTCTAGTCGTCCTGTACATTCCAAGACCAATATACTAGTCGAAAGTCTAGTCTTTCATATACCTTCTCAGTTCACCACTCACCAGTCACCACCCGTGGCCGCCAATGCCCTGCCTGATGGTGGTAGAGCAGAGGGCAGATGCGGCGGCGGAGGAGTGGGAGGAGGCGACGGTGGAGTAGTGGAGGTCAGGTGTGGAGGTGGAGCGGCGTGTCCGTGGCGTGGAGTCACTAGTTGGGGACTGCACGCCCAACGCAACGGCGCAACAGGGGGCTCGGTCTCAGTGTACCCTCTGGACTGGGTTGGAGTTTGGACACGCTAAACCTAATGGGCCTACTACTAATGGTCCAAGGCTCAAAGCCCATGATGCAGAACAACAAAAAAAAGTCGTCGTCTGATCATTTTCTTTCCTGATCGGTCCGATTAGTCGTGACTAGTCGTGATTAGTTGGACGACTAGAAAACTAGTCGCTTAGACCTAATCAGTGTCCCTTATCTAAGTTTTTTTTTATCAAACACGCAGGAGAACTGCGTATCGTTGTATTAATAGGAGAGGAAGAGTCCAAAATAGACTCGCACGAACAAATAGCTACCAACACACACACCAACAGCAACGCACCCAAAGAAAAGAAAACCAAACTATGTACAGACACTACACTTCCAAGCACAACCCCACTCATGCCAAGACAGGACCAGACCAGCATGCCCAGGAAGCCTCACACTCCTGCAGCAGCGTCCAGGGAGAGTCCTTTAGCGCCTGCTAACGCCCACATCAGGGCCTCCTCCCTCACCATGACCAGAACAGACATCAAATCTGGAGTTGAGCCATTGAAAACACAGTCGTTGCGGTGCCTCCAAATGGTCCAACACCCCAGGATGATAAGGGAACTAAGACCTTTTCTCACCTCCCCATTAGTAGAATGGTCCACTTTAGCCCACCACTCATCAAAGGATAAATCAGTTGGTTGGGGGGCGAGAGAGACATGACCAACTTGCTGAAAGAGTTGGAAACAAATTTGCCTAGAGAAAACACAACCAACCATGAGGTGCTGGATGTCTTCATCCTCTTGATCACAGAGGGGGCACCGTGCTGGATGGGGAAGGCCTCGCCTAGCAAGCCAGTCCGCAGTCCAGCATCTCCTATGGGACACCAGCCACATGAAGAATTGGCATTTGGGAGGAGCCCATGACTTCCATATACGCTCATAAGGCTCAAACCGGATTGCACCCTCAAACAGAGCGGTATAGGCTGAAGCAGCAGTATAGTGACCTGAAGTAGAGAGCTTCCAGATATGTCTATCCGGCTCATCCAGTTGCAGGTCCACATCTTCAATTAAGTGCCATAGCTCCACAAATTTCATTATTGCCTCAAAAGATACCACCCCCTGGCCAGAGAGCACCCTCTGAATACTTTCAACCCATTTCCCATTAGTGAGGGCTTCTCTTACAGTACATTTGTTTATACCCCGCTTAGGCATTAAGGTGTAGAGAGCCGGCGCAATCTGCTGTATGCTCCTTCCATCAAGCCAATTATCCTTCCAAAAATAAGTTGTTGTGCCGTCTCCAACAGTTGTACTGACCGCCATGGCTAGAAGCCCCTCAACTTCTCTGTTTACCTGGAGTGGCAAACTTGCCCAAGGCTTATTAGGGTCAGTCATTTTCAACCAGGGCCATCTGACGCGCAGCGCATAACCCAACAGTTTTAGGTCCGAGATACCCAGACCACCAAGCTCCTTAGGTCGACAAGTCTTGGGCCAGGCAATCAGACAGTGCCCCCCTTGTGCCTCTTTTCGTCCTCGCCAAACAAAACCTCTTCTTATCTTATCTAGGGCATTGATACCCCAAAGTGGGAGATCCACTGCCATAAGAATATAAACCAGCATGGCAGTGAGGACAACTTGCACCTGAACAACTCTGCCTGCTCTAGTCATAAGGTCTGCTTTCCATCCTAGTAACTGATCAGCGACCCTGTCGATGATTGGTTGAACTTGTTCCTTGGTCAGCTTTCTAACCGACAGCGGCAGACCCAAATACTTGCAGGGGAAATCTAGAACTTCACAAGGTAGCAGACTCTGAATATCAGAAAGAACCTCTTCAGGGCACTGAATAGAGATCACATTACTTTTTTGTACATTGGTCTTGAGTCCAGAGGCCTCACCAAAGATCTGTAGGATTGCAAGCGTTAAATTGATGTCATTCTCAGCAGGGCGAAGAAAGAGGGCTACATCATCAGCATATAGAGAAATTATGTGTTGTATAGGGCGGTTTGAGAGGGGCTGCAAAAGGCCATCCCTGGCTGCCCGCGTGACCATCCAATTTAGGACATCCATGACCAAAACAAACAACATAGGAGATAGGGGATCTTCCTGTCGTAAGCCACGCCTATATTGTATAACTTCTCCTGGCGTGCCATTCAAAAGTATCTGTGTGGAAGAAGTGACAAGTAGCCCACATAGGAGGTCTCTCCACTGCTGACCAAAACCAAGTTTTCCAAGAACCTCCAAGAGAAAAGCCCACAACACAGAATCAAAGGCCTTTGTAATATCAAGTTTAAGGAGGATCCTTGGTTGTTTCTGGGAAAGTAAGAACCTCACAGTCTGGTGGACCATCATGAAATTATCCTGGATAAAGCGTCCTTTGATGAATGCGCTCTGATTAGGGGAGACCATCTCATTCAGACGGCCTACCAACCTATTTGCCAGGATTTTGGTCACAAGTTTAGCAAAACTGTGAACAAGACTGATGGGTCGAAAGTCCTTTACTTGTTCAGCATCAGTCTTTTTGGGGATGAGGGTGATAAAGGCTGAGCTTAGCTTCCAGAGATTTCTGAAATTTTTTCCCCAGATGGCATGAATGGCGTTCAAAATATCCCCTTTAATGATCGGCCAACATGCCTTGTAGAATCTACCAGTAAAACCATCGGGCCCAGGTGCCTTGTCAGAGGGAAGGTTTTTGATAGTGTTCCACACTTCCTCTTCTAAAATCGGGCTGTCAAGCTCTTCTAGATTATAACTGGGCATCTCAAGTTCATCCAGATTGATGGTGTTAGTTCACCCCTCCTCAGACCCAATCAATTTGGAATAAAAATCCAGAACTGCTGCCGCCTTGTCCTCATGATCTATCAGCACCTGATCTTCATGTTTTAGCGTGGCAATGAAGTTTTTTCTTTTTCGATGTCGTGCATGCATATGAAACAGCCTAGTATTAGCATCGCCATCTTGGAGCCACCCAATATGGGAGCGTATTCTAGCCACTGTCCTCAGCAGAGAAGAGACTGCTAACACATGTTTCTTTAGACTGTTGCGTAGCCAATTTTCATCCAGCTGCAGGGGTCTACTATCCTGGGTAATTTCCAACTGATGGATGACCTCCTTGGCCATTGCAAGCTGAGATTTCAAGTGACCCACTTTTTTCTGACTCCAGCTCTACAGACCTTTAGTCGCTGCCTTGAGTTTCAGGGAAAGAGTCTCAAGAGGACAAAATTGCTGCTGCACAGAGCCCCAAGCGGTTTCAACAGTTTGCATAAATCCTTCCATCGTGGGCCAAAAGCTTTTAAAGTGAAATCGCCGTTTGCCTCGTATGTTATCCCTGAGGCCAAAAATCAGTGGGCAATGATCAGAGTCCTCCGAGGCGCTGCTCGTCAGAAGACATCCAGGAAAAAGCTCCTCCCAATCAACTGAGCAGAATGCCCGATCGAGCCTCACCAGAGTGGGAGAGCTGCTAGAAGGAGAGGTCGACCAAGTGAATTTACGTCCCAGGAGTGGAATTTCAGCGACGGCCATGTCAGTGATCCACCTTTGAAAGCTACCCATCATTGCTCTATTGAGGTTTGAATTATTCTTGTCTTCATCTTTGTATATGAGATTAAAATCCCCTGTGACTAACCACGGGCCAGCGCACTGTGTGCGGATATCCCTCAGCTCCTGCAGGAATTGGATTTTGTCGTGGTTTTCCTGGGGGCCATACACACACGTCAACCACCAAGCGATCTCATTATCTGGACAGAATTGCACAGAGGCAGAATGAGAATCCAGTCTGCTGGCCCCTATAGCCCCCACTTGGTTTCCCGGGCAATCAGAATTCCACCACTAGCACCATTAGAAGGTATGAAACAGAAATTATTGTCAAAATCAGCCCCAGCATGGATAAAACCATCCTCCTAGTGATGACAGCCATTTTTGTTTCTTGAAGACAAACCACATCAATTTTTGATGAGTCCACAATTACCCTAACAGAATCTTGTCTGGCAGCTGAATTTAACCCCCGTACGTTCCAGATAAGAATGTGAGATGGATCCATAAATAACTTACAAGGGAGACGACCCAAGTTGTGCTGCAATCAGGCCCCCAGTTCGGCTGACTCGACTCCGAGGTCCTCAGGAGGAGTCAAACCAAACAGGGCCGCCAATGCCTTAACCTGCGTAGCGTGGGGATGTTGAAAGCGCTTGGCGTACTCATCTAGCACCTGCTGATCCAGCTGCACTCTGTCGTGAGGGATAGCCGAGACATCCATATCCAGCGCACGCATAACATTCTTCTTAAGGTGTGGAGGGCACACCCCTGCCTTGGCTGCCTTTGCGGCCTTTGCTGTCTCTCGCTCCGCTACTCTGCTGCTTCGCCTTGGCACCATAGTAGTCAGCGGCTGTGCCTTCTTTCTTCGTTTGTTGATGTTTGGAAACGGCAGCAGCTCCCCAGGGGCCTTGGACAGCCTGGAGATGAAGAGCTCTGCCGGTGTGAGAGGTTGCGGTGGGGGCTGCAGAGCCTCCGGGATCTGCGGTGGGGGTTGCAGAGCATCCGGGGTCTGCAGAGGGGGTTACAGAGCTTCCGCGGTCTGGAGAGCAACAGGGGTAGCCATCTGGGACCGCAATGCTCCAGTAGTTGTCCTTCGCCTTGAGTAAACCAATAGGCATCCAGGTTTCGGTCGCAGGTTGTCAAGTTGACGGCGGCGGCTAGAGGTGGAAGGCGTCCGAGGAGAAGTAGGCTCGTGCCTTGTATCATTAGCCTATGTTGCAATGGGTTCCTCTCTTACGTCCGGCAGGTTCACGGCCTGAATCTCGAAAGGGCCAGACAAGGTGTCAGCCCCCTCACCAGGTGGCGCAACAAGGCCCACCTCCCCCTCTTTAACTTCCAGCCCAACCAAATAATCTTCCAGGCTCAAACTAGCGACCCGATTCGCAAGCCCACAACACACAACCTGGGCGCCCTCCATGCACGTATCGTCAGTCAGGGATGGCGGTGCCGCATCGGGCGCAGGGCTAGCCGTCCGGCCGTCAGTGCGCACGGGAGCCAAGGCATCGCTCCGGGATAGCACCAAGGAAGAAGGGACGGTTCCCCGTGGCTCCTCGCTGCCAACGCCCCCGGCTCGAGGCCCCAAACGTGAATGCACCGAGACCCGAGGTAGGGCCATTGATGGCGACGCCGCCGGAGAGGAGTCGCTGCTCCGGCGCCCATGTCACCGCCGCCCCTCATCGGATGGTGGTGGAGCCGGAGGCTCCGCAGGACTCAGCGGCGGCTCGACTTGCACAGCCGAGATCGAAATTGGGTAGACCAGGGTTCTCTTCCCCAGGGGATCAACTCCCTCTATCGACGGCTCCATGATCTCCAGGTCCAGTTCCGCCGGAATAGAACTAGGGCATGAACACCAAGCTAGCACCTTGAAAACATCACGATGATCAGCCGTGTCTGGGCGGACTTGGCCAATCCAACCATGATCCCCCAGGAGGAGCTCCGCCGTGGCCAGATACCAAGCGTGAGCCGGGACACCGCAAATGTCGACCTCGACTGGCAGCTGCAAGGTTGCCGCCGTGGCTCCCAGGAAGCGCGTCCAGCGCATGACATGAAGACGGAGCGAGGAAGTGATGAAGGGGACCACCATTGAGCACTCTCTCCACCAGCCTGTCGTCTGGCAAGATCAAGAGATATCTTGTGGCCCCAAAACGTTGTAGGGTCATCAAGGATACCTCGATCTCAAACCGCTCAGCAATGGCACCCAGGATGGAGTCTGGTCCGCCGGCGAGTACCGTGACGACCAGGGCACGGGCCAAAGCATCTTCACGCTGCACCACAGAGGTAGAACGATCGAGAATCCGGCGAGGGCGAGCACGGACAGCCTCGCCGTCATGTTCATCCTCACCCCCGGGAGGTGCATGATCAGAGTCACCCTCCTCGCCATCTTCATCAAGGTCCTGAGGAGCCGGTTTCTTGGACTTCTTTCTTCTTGTCCTGTGTCGTCGTCGCTTCTGGCCATGGGAGTTCCCCGCCGTCCCATTGGCTCCCGGCATCGCTGCCGGCAGAGCAGGACCCCCAGACACAGCGTTAATACCCGCCGCATCCGCCGGAGCAGACCCTTCCGAAGGAGCAATGGCCCGCCAGACCAACCGTCGGGGGTGAAGCGCCGAAGTCCATGGGGCGTCAGCACGCCGCCGGCAAGCAAAGGCACGATGCCCCAAGGCGCGGCAGCGGAAGCAACGCGTCACGGACCAGCAGTTTGCCGCTCGATGATGTGACGAGAAGCAGTTGAAGCACCTTCCCCAGAGGTCCACAGGGACCGGTCGACGGGGAAGACGCTCGCGACGCTGCCGCACTTGACCACGACTGCGACCCATCGTCATCCACCCATCAGCATCCGGAACTCGCGCCGCCCTCGGTGGGCCACGAGGATCCTCCCGGAGGACGATAAGAGGCGGCGAGCATGGTGTAACAGCGTCCACGGCAACCGAGGTCATCGGGATAGCCACCGATTCCTGCGAGGTCGCCGCCGAGCGCCCACCAGAGATGAGGGCCTCCATGAACGAACGAGGGTAGGAGCCACCGTCGTCACCTGACTTCCCCGAGGGAGGAGAGTCGTCGCCCCACCTCTGCGCCTTGGACCGTCTGGCTGTGAGAGCTCCTGGCGCAGGAGGGGTAGGCCGAGGCCGTGGGTTTGGGGGTGGCCGCCGGGCCCGGAGTAGGCATCGGCGTGGGGCTGGTGGAGGGGGAGGCGCCGGGAAGGTGAGGGCTGGGAGGGGGAGGGGTGGAGGCGCTAGCCATCCCAGAAGTATGCAAGTCCCCTTATCTAAGTCCATGGACCGATAAGCCCGACTAATCGTGATTAGTCGAATGACTTGAATATACTAGTGTCAATCATGTGTGGACTTCCATTCCATCTTATATTTAATCATTTTATTTAGTTAACAGCATCACAATCATATATGGATGCTGTTGCATATTACTGAGTGAAAAGAGCAGGGAAAACTCCTATGGATGCTGTTAAGCAATGCTTGCACCGAATTTTCATTTTGCTAGTTTCCTGCTAGCCATGTTTCTCCATTTTCTGGCTATGCCCCGTAGCCCCATTTGTTACCTTACTATGAATAGGAACCGTTGAGCTGGTCAGAAAAGTTTTAGGCATCCTGATCACTAAAGTCTCTCATTATCCTTGGCGCCTGGAGCATCTGGAAACACCATAATGATTATGTTTTCAATGGGACTGCCCCATTGGCACGGTTCTGTGTCTTGCTAGAGAGGAAGCCCATTTGTGAACTATGGCAGGAACTAAGGGTCTTTCCCTGCTCACAGCTAGAGGAGCTGGGTAGGTTGGATCTTTGAGGTGATTAAACCTTAATTTTCTAGTGGGTGCGCTCGCGCTTGGGTCTATGTATGACTCCATTCTTCACCTATTAATACAATAATACACAACTCTCATGGTTGATACAAATCAGAATAGTTTTAGGACCAAGTTACTGACTACCTCAGCAATCATGTCCAATATCATGTTAATGTGTGTGTGTTTTTTGTCGGTTTCTATCATTTGTCTGCTTAAAACCTATGTTACCTAAGGGTCTTTCCCTGCTCACAGCTACATCAATCCCTACGGATCAATCTAGCAATTATGGAATCTATATTCTGTTTACTGAATCACATGAAATTCTAGGGAACTCCACATCTGTATTTCTATATGTATTTCATACATATGAATACAGACGAGAGGAGCTGGATAGGTTGGATCTTTGAGGTGATTAAACTTTAATATTCTACTGAGATCCACTTACTTCAAATATCGTGTGAACCAAAAGGAAAAGGAAGGAGTACCAAAGAACAATAGGCATGGGAGGCATCAGGGAAAGCTTGAAGCAGATGCCACCTCCAAGAGATATCATCGGTTGAGCTTTCCTCCATATCCCCATGCCCACTGCTCTTAGGCCCTCATTTCTTCATTTTCCTGTGCCACCTTTGTGTTCTATCATCCAAATATGCTTACAAAAATCTTTAGCTTTCCCTCTCGTATAACTGTGTGAGACAAAAGGAAGAGGAAGGAGCACCTAAGAACAATAGGAATGGGAGGCATCGGAAAGCACCAATTTTTTTCTCCCATTATTAGAGGAAACAAACGTGTAGCTTTCCATAATGTTCCCACTCCCACTGCTCTTAGGCTCTTTCTTCCTCTTCCCGACTCACCTCTGTGCCTACAACTACAAAATGTTCAGAGAAGCCTGAGCTGTTGAACAATTTACACAGTAGATTAGAGTATATATAGACCTCTGTGGTACTGCAGTGAAGAATGAATGCATCTATTGGATGTGCAGAATGAATGCATCTATTGGATGTGCAGAATGAATGCATCTATTGGATGTGCACTGTGAGGTCCCTAAGAAATAAATAGCAGTTGATGACAGCTGGGCCATGCTACATTGCCAATGCAGTACATCATCAAGGATTGCATTTCTGTGCACAATGAGAGGCAATAGACCTAACAGGACCTTGAGTTTCTACTCACCTGGCAAAAATAAAGAACAACATATTAATTTGATCTCTTTAAGAGCCATTGAACAAGAATACTAAATGATGTTGCTTCAGACTAATTTGTCATCTGTTTCTGTTATCTTCTCAATGCGCTTTGGTCCATACAAGCAAAAAAGGTAGGTTTGCATCTTCAGACATGTAATTTAATGAGGAGTTTTACAATGCTTGGAAAAATAGAGAACCGTCTATTCCCAAAGATCCAATGGTGGTAAAATGGGAGGTACCGGGAGGTACCCAAAGAAAGGTACCTGGAGGTACTAACTAAATATATTTTTTGTATTAAAATAAATACTTAGCTAAATATTCAGCTAGATTAATGGCTAGCATTAATCAGCCACAAAGTACCCCGTGGTACCTTCTGGTACCTTTCCAAGCATTGTAAAATTTCTCATAATTTTAAGGCATGGAAATATCTAAGCCTCACAAACAGGAAGGGTAGAAAACGAAAAGAATCTAGGCGACAAACCATTTCATAGGTCATAGCAATATTACAAATTCATTGTACTGAACCGAGACGAGTTTGATTTTACATTCTGAATTAACAAAAACTATTTACTAAAAACCTTTGGAAGATCAGAACACATTAGCATAATTTTCTGGCCCCACTGTTAACTTTTGAAAGCTTGTACAGGCAAAAAAAAAAACTGGCATTAATTCAAATGGTACAATACTGTAGCTTTGCTCCTGCTCCACAAAAGTATAAGAAAGTTCCTTGTGTAAGTAACTCATAATTCCTACTTTCAGAGCAATAGGGCTTAATTGCGCCCTTTTGTTAATCATAGAAGTTGAGCATTGCCATTTTCCGTTGTACCGAGTTACATCTTTTTTACATTAAAGAATAATAGAATTGTAACTATTGGAACAAGAGCGTAATTATTGGATTAAGTCATAAGCTTCAACTCATAAGGATGGTTGTTAACTACTGTTAGAAATTATCTGCACCATTCATGCATATTTGCCTTTTTTTTGTAATGTTTGAGTAGGTGTTTACAACTGTCTCATAACTATATGCACGATCTTGCTGCTGTATTATTGGTTCTTATCATGAAGAGTAAATAGTTAATAGCTAATATACGTTTTATAATGCGTATATTAATAGGTCCCAAAGTAAGTGCAACTGTCAATCTGGCCATTATTTTAACTTAAGCATGGAGCCAAAGACCACCCGGTGCCTAAGCACTAGGGGTCAGCGGCCTAGCAAGGAGCTCCCGGAGCTTAGAAGCACCTCCCATGCACCATAATGTTTCCCTTTTAAATATACCGCCTTAATATCTTCTGTTTACCTACCTAATGTTAATCTGGCAAGCCATAAGGAAAATGAAGGAGAACCTAAGAGCCTTAGGAATAGGAGGCATCAGGAAAATATTAAACCAAATCTCCACCGATGGAGAGTAGTATGTTTTCCTTCATGTTCCTATCCCTAGTGCTCTTAAGGTACTTTTCTTCCTTTTCCTGGCTCACACTCTAGGCCCCAACTGTAACTTCAACCAATTCTACCCAGCTCTAGCACCCATATATAGAGAGAGTTATATACCTCTCTTCTCTCTATGTACTAGTCCCAGACTCCCAGTGACTTGCAAACTCACCAATCACCATGTGCACGAATTATGATCTACCATTGGGCATAGCTGTTGATGGCGGCGGGACCATGCATGTTACATGTATCACTAATTTATAGCACATGCATGAAACAAGGAGAGTACTGACTACACTGAGAAACGTTGGCTGCTTTTGGATATTCACATATCTATTGTGTGTACAAGGAACTCTAGGCTTGAAGTAGAAAACCCAACTCAAGTCCAAAATCCCTAGTAAACAAACTACTTGCATATGAAAAGAATTATACAAGCGACATCAATTGATTTTACGAAATGGTCATTTTACAGAAGTTTACAAAACTATAGGAGCACTTCTGCCTGCTATTCTAGAAAGGACTAGTGTTAGATTACAGCGCCGGCTGGTCGCGCGTCCTCTTCCCCGTCGCCCCTCACCTGGTGGATCTGGTGGGCTCCTTCGAGGCCGCCGGCATGGCTCCGTCCGGCCGGATCTTGCCCCATCGGTGAGAGCGGCGGCGGCTGTCCCCGTCGGATTCACCTCTGCCACGCCTTCCACATCGCATGCGGCCACCCGACCCCCTCTGGATCTTCGTCTCTCCCTCGTGCCATGGCTGGCTGCTCTGTTGACCGTGGTGTGGAGGAAAAGGAAAGAGATAGTGGGGTGGGGGTATTCAGTTCCTGCACCCGGAGATTCTACACAAGAAGTTGTTCTTGGTCTGTTTTTAGTTGATTTCTCTGTTTTTTTTGCTCGATCACTGATCGAGATTGCGTCGCCCACCGCCTGTCGACCTCGCGCCTCTACCTCGACACCGGCATCGACTTCACCGGCCTCTTCCTCGCCTTCGACTGTGTGGCCTGGCTACATGGGCGGTGCACCGCCCTCTTGGCCGCTTCTCCCACTCGTCGACCCTCGCCGGCTCGTCTTTGCCTTCACCAATCGGGACGCCTCCATCGACTTCATCCATCGTCGCCTCGCCTCGTGCATCTTCGGTCTGATCAGCCGACGTGCATGATCCACCCTGCTCCCGTGACGTCCGTCTACGTACTGCGCTTCCCGAGTATGGAGGGATACCGCAGCGTCGCCTCTTTGGGCTGCAGCGGTGCCACGCGTGGTCTCCTTCGCCGTTGCATGTTCACCGCTGTCGACTACGTCATCGACCTTCGTCTTCGACTACGTCAGTGCGCGTCTTACGCGTATGGTCTTCATCAAGTTGTCCGAGTTCTTCGCCGTCTTCTTCGAGAACCGCCACCGTGTTTCTCGGATCATTCGGCCATGTGCCGAACAATCTGGGTTCCCCTCCTCGCTTCGTCTAGCACAACCTCGTCACTTGCGTCGCCGTCTCATCTATGCCGTTCGTCTACTCCAACAACTGGGGGCTGCATCGGCATCTTCTACCCTGCCGTTATTCTGCACCTGCGACCGCCTTGGAGGCCTTCTCTGCTGGTCTCTTAGACGAGGGCGCCTGGTTGTGCACTCCCCTCACATGTCCAGTATTGGCAACACTGGTGCGTGTCATCGTCCCCGATGTGTTTCTGGGCCTGGCAAACCCATGAATGTCTCGCCTGATGGCCCTGACTGCGTCGACTTCGGCATCGTCCCTCCTCTTCGACTGCCTCGACGTGTCGCCATCTTCGTCTTCGGCGTCTTCTCCATTACGCCATCACCATGGCGCCTCCTCGTGCGCCCGCAGCTTCATGTGCGGCTACCTCATCTTCGGCAACCTCGACAGCTCTACGTCGACCACAGCTACTCTACGCACGGCATCCTCGACCATGGCTACTCGCCCTCCAGCTTGGCTACCTCGACATCGGCACAAAGGGCTATCATCCGCATGAGTTACTCGCCAGTTCTCTCCAGTCGCATCGTCCACACCACACCAACGCTTTGTCTGCGGGGGGATGTCAGTCTGTCGGCCCCTGCCTTCGGCTTCTTCTCCAGTCTCACCGTCTGCGGTGCTCCTGCTGTGACTGCGGGGGAGTGTTTTGGTAGTTTAGATATACGTATCGTAGACTACCATGTGTATCCGGTGGGGTTGCCTTACCCCCCCCCCCCAAGTTATGTACTCCTATATATACCGGCCGAGGCCTCAATACAATACAATCAATCCATCTATTAGACACAATTCTATTTTTCTACAACTAGAATTTGATTTTTAAAATGTTAAATATCAAGTATTTTCATCATCGATCATGTGGAACTTGGAAGCTCAGAAATGGAAAAAATAGACCTTTTCTTGCAGGTCTTTAATTTAGTCAACCTAAAGCCTAATATACATCAAGTCAGCACTGTAAACATCTGTTCAAGGCGTCAGCTTCACCAAAGCCCAACAGAGATTGTCCGAGCGACTGTTGTATCCAACAAGAGTATTATTTGCCGCTGTCATTTTCTTACTGCTGCAATTTTTTTGTCTCCATCTAATATATATAAATTTGTCCAGTTGATTGCTGTGCTGCATTTCTCGATTTACCACTTTGGATCACACTTGTATTAGTTCATCAACCAAGTAATTTGTACTTCGAATGAACTTCCCCTATTTCTTTTTCTAAAGTCAAAAAATAGTGGTGTTATTATTTGTGCGCTGAGTGCAGTGTTAATGGTGTGTGCCTTTTTGTTCTCTCTATTTTCTGGTTCCAACTTAGTGTCCCAGCACGGCGTATGTTTGATTTCTTACAGGTTTGACTTGAGCGTAGACTCAGCATGAAAGACATAGTGACGAATCTGTGCTGCTGTGTTACTGCCAAAACCTTTTGCATTGCCTTCTTAAATTTAAATAGTTATGTTTCTTCCCTTTCTTCCCAACAATCTGGCAAATACATATTGGCATAATGATGTTTGTTATTCAGAAGTCAGAACAGTGAACAGTTTTGTTGTGTTATTTTGCAGTTGTGCTATCTTAACTAGTAGCAATATTTGGAACTAAAATAGGCCATTACTGAAAAGATATTCATAAAGCAAAACATGCATATGTTGAACCAGAAAAAGAACATGGATTTTCCTAATATTTTTGTGAGCTCATAAGAGGAAGGAATACCTAAGAACGGTAGGCATAGGAGGCATCGGGAAAGTCAAAATAGTACCTCCTGTCTCCAACGCTAAACAATGGAGCAGAGGGCCCATGCCTTCCGCCATGTTCCTATGCCCACTGCTCTTAGCTAATCTTCACTTTCTCTTCCCATCTCACCCTGAAATTATTGTCTCAGTGTCTAACTATGTATGTGCATGTAGCATGTCACTAGTTTTCTCCCCTATAACAATTGTGCAAGCCAAAAGGAAGAGGAAGGAGGGCTTAAGAGCAATAGGAATGAGAGGCATCGGGAAACACCAAATTAAATTTCCACCATTGCTAGTAGGAAATCATGAAGCTTGGCTTTCCTCAATTTTCTCACTCCCAATGCTCTTATACCCTCTGTTTCTCCCTCTTCCTGACTTACCATAAGACCTCCTTATCTAAATATGTACACTACTATATTACCTTCACCACCAAATCAATCGTGCTAGCAAAAGGAAGAGGAAGGAGGACCTAAGAACCATAGGAATGGGAGGCATCAGGAATGCCTCAAGCTGAATATCCATCTCCAATGGTAGAGAAGAAATCAGGGCACTGCATTCCTTCATGTTCCCACTCCTAATGCTCTTAGCACCTCTCTTTCTTCCTCTTCCATGCTCGCACATTTTGGGGGTGAGAAGCTGTTGCCTCGGAACACTTCATGCCTCGGGTAATATATAGAGACCACCTGCACTGAAGATTTGTGGACACTGAATGGACAAAGTGCTTGGTGCACCATTAGGACACATTGGACACAGGCACATAGCAGTGATCCCAATTCAGAACCAAGTAAACTACAGCAGTCGATGAATGTGGGACCATGTAACCTAGACAGGCAATGGAGAATTGAGGAGCACATGCAGGAGGCCTAGATGGAGATATTATGGCCGTGCCATATCTCAAAACGCAGACACATTCATGTCAGCCAATTAATTGACCAGTGAATTCACAAAAGGGAAACGGGGAGGGGGGGAAGCCTTCAAGTGCATTTACTTGGATTCATTAGTCCAGATTTTCTTTAATATGTCTCCTGTAAGAAAATGGATCGCCTACAATGTAAGGCAGCTGAGTTTATTTTTTTTCAGATATAGTCAGAAGTCCAGATTGTCTAATTTAAACAGTGGAGAATTCAAACTCGGCAGAAGAAAAGGTGTACAAGAATCTGATTTTACTCCTGTTAGTAAGATATACAATGGAGGTCCCCTGCTCACCGTTTCAGAAAGAAAAGATTGTTTTACTATGACTCGACTTAAAAACAACATTAAACTTGAAACCAGAGAATTCCTAAAACATCGGCATTTCTTGACCATGCGTACACAGATTCAGCTTGAAGCCACACAGAACATAGATGTTGGTTTGTCATGCATCGATCGTAGCTATGTTGCATATGTTCAAGGCTTCAGGTGTTGGCGTGTTGCTCGTTTAATTTGTGACACATTGTCTGCAGAGATATATTATGATTGTCATGTTCGTCCCTGCTAACTGGAACGATTGTTTGTTTCCAATCATTTGGCACTTTGGCAGGGTAGTTGCAAATTAGTGTTTGTCCTGTAGATGTCTAGATGGTGATATACAGATTCAGGTACAATATTCACGTCGTGTCATGTTCCTGCACGTTACATCTTTGTCTAACCTTTACTTTCTTTGCAAATGTTTTTTCATAGCAGAAAATCGGGCAAATACATGACATCGTAATTTTGCAATGTGTTCCACGAAATAAGATGTTGTTTTGTTAAGTTTGATTTGATAATGTATGATATGATGTTAACTTATTCGTGTCTTGAACTAAGACACTAGAGAATCTGAAACTGAAATATTCCAGTTAACAAAGCCATAATCTCAAACTCTGCATGCATTGAGGCAATCATGCGATGCCCCTATGGTCACTGTTGGTGCTCTCAATGTTCTCTTTACTTACAATGCTTGGAAGGTACTAGAAGGTACCACGAGGTACTTTTGTGGCTGATTAATGCTAGCCATTGATCTAACTGAATATTTAGCTAAGTATTTATTTTAATACAAAAAATATATTTAGTTAGCACCTCCAGGTACCTTTCTTTGGGTACCTCTTGGTACCTCCTATTTTACCACCGTTAGATCTTTGGGAATGGATGGTTCTCTATTTTTCCAAGCATTGTAAAACTCCTCATGTTCAATAAAATAAAGATTCACTGTCTCAATGTTCGTATATGTCTCCATTTCTCTTGTTTTTTCTGCTAAAGAAGTAACAGGAAAAGGAATGAGAGCACAAGAACAATAAGCTGGGAGGCATCAGGAAGCACCACACCAAATTTTCACATTTACAGGAAGAAATCAGCAAGCTGGTGGTCTTTCCACAATGTTCTTATTCACACTGTTCTTATGCACTCTTGTTCTTCCTCTTCCTGGCTCGGTACTATGCCAATAAGGCATGCTAAATTGAATATTTAATTGATATACTACCTTCATCAAGACATCAATGACTCATCGTGCTTGCGAAAGGGAAGAGGAAGGAGCACCTAAGAACCATAGGAATAGGAGGCATCAGGAACACGTCAAGCCAGATATCCACCCTCCAGTGCTAGAGGAGAAATCAGATATTCGCGTTCCTTGCTGTTCCTATTCCTACTGCTCTTAAGACCTCTCTTTCTTCATCTTCCCTGCTCACAAATTCTCATGGAGCCCTTCGTGCCTACAGAGTGCAAATATATAGAGCCCTGCTGTAAGTGCTGTGAAGGATGGAAACACCAAGTGCATGGTGCTATACTGCTATGTAGGACACGAGGCGTAGCAATGGATGCCAGTGGGACCATGTGACGTATCATTGTCGATATTCGACAGGGACCAATAACACCTTCAACATTAAAGGGGGCATGTGCGAAAAAGACAATACTATGTAAATCCATATTACCGATTTTCCATGCATTTTTCTTGGATTCTTAATTAGAGAGCACAAAAAATGTAAAATGCGGGGGGGGGGGGGGGGTCGCTGATTATGCAACTGCTTATATCGAGAATTGCACAATTTTGCAAAGGAATGATGAGTTCCTACGTCCAAGTTGGTACTAGAAAACATACATCGATTTGATTTCAGTTCAATTGTTCCCTTAAAAAAAGATTTCAGTCCAATTGGTAGAATCCACAACGATGTCTACTTTTTTTTTCAAAAAGAAAAGATTTTGTCAGTTACAGAAGACAGAGACTACTACTTCTATAACAGTAAACTTCAAACAAATAAACTATAAAATGCACTCCATTTAACTTGGAAGACTCAAAACACACTGACATCTCCTGATCATGCATGTGGGGAAACATTCAGCCTGAAACCATTCTATTCCGTAACACCAAGGTCGCTTCCGCAAGGATTGGTTGCATCTACACCTGTTAAAGACATCAGCCATCCACTGTCGTTTCATTAATTTGGGGAGAGTTTAATTTCCGAGTTGCAGTTCCCAAAAAAAAAATCCGAGTTGCACAGAAATTCTGCTGTTGCCATGCTGTTTTGCTAATTTACCTAGGGTATTTTGTGATTTTGTCCATCTGATCGCTGTGCCCTATGCATGCATGAACTTGGTAGGAAGTAGGAACAGCTCGTTTGTTGGGTGCAGCAGATGCACAATAAAGTTCTCGTGTGTGTCCCATGTGTGTTTGATCTTCTCTTTATTTCGCATTTGTAGGCATAGCAGAAAGATTGTCTGCCCCATGCAGGTACACAATAAATTTTGAAATAGCTTTATGCATAGACTAAACATGACTAAGAATCATCATTCCAGTTAACACACCCATCTCCTTACACTATGCAAGGATTGAGGCATGCCATGCCCCCATTTCCACAGCACTGAAGCTATTTTTACTGACCGTTCCTGTCTCAACTTCAAGATCTAATGCTAGCTCTTGCCCCTTCACGTAGGGGTGCTCAATCCCGGGTTAACACAGTTTATAACGGTTTAGAGAACCAACCTGTAAAACAACGGGTTAAGCGGGCTGGTTTGATGGTTCATACGGTTTCAAACCGGATGCCGCACCTCCGCAAGCGAGAAGCCGCACCTCCGCAGCCGCAGTTCGGCCAGTCGTGGGAAGACAACGGTGCCGGGCCGGCAGCAAGATCTGCACCTGCTGCAAAGGCCGCCTCATCTGGCGCCGCACCCCATGGCTCGGCGCCCACGCCGCCAAGGGCCCCTCCCACTCCTCCGCCGCGCCCTACAGGGTCTAGATCCATTGTCAATGGCGCGTCTGTGCGCGGAGGCAAAGTGCGTTGGGGAGAAGAAGGTGGGGCTGTCGTCTGATGCAGAGATGCGGCGGCGGCGGACGGAGAACACAAGACGAGCGTGAGTCAAGGTTACTATTCATACGGCAGCTTCGATACGACTTGAAAAGCCACCTACAGGCACTTTACCCTTTAGTTCGTTTATCTAATATGATCTAGGGCATGGAAGCAATTTTTAATTAAATTTCAGATAAAATAGAAGAAATTTCAGATCAGTGCTCACTACTGAGTTGGTAAATTTTGAGCTGAATATTAGATAACCAAATGCGCTTGTTCAAACAGTACATATGGTATTGAGATCCATGGCAGATGCAGCCTGTTGGATGACATGTTTTTTCATTCACAAATGTGTGTACAAACAGTGAAACAGCACATACGGAAGACGACATGAGTACATGACCATATTTCAGTTCTTCCATAGAGTAAGTTTAGTGAACTGTTTTTTTTTTTTTTGCGGATTAAGTTTAGTGAACTGTTGTGCATGGTAGCATATGAATTTACGTAATTCAATGGATACTGTTTCTCATGTTAACCTCTGTTCCACGATGACTGTGCCAAATTTGCAGCAGAGAAATCCTCCTCGGATGTGCCAATGTTCTAATTTGTATATTGTGCGACAGTGCTGAATTTTATTAATGTTAATTAGAATACACTGGTAGGAAATACTCACTCGACTGTTGAAACCTTGAAGGTCTGGTGCAAACGAATTTACGTTGTGCTCCTTGATCGAGGCAATCTAGATATGCTTTTATCTTATACCACAGATAATGAAAGACATTGATCAGATTGACGAACGCCTCGTCGTAGCTATACTATCCTGATGCATCCTATGCCCATCTTTAGTGGTTTAATTTCCTTGGTGGCCATTTTTTAAAATAATGGTGGCTTCGTTTTTCCTTCATGACCAACGTCTCGTGGTAGCTATACTATCCTTCGTTTTAAGAAATGGGAGGGGTCTTCCCCTACTATCCCTCGTGATGATATATATTAAGGGGGCCTACAGAGTTTGTACATTTTGAGAAGCCCAAGGTATTCATGGTCAAATAAGAGACATACTGTTTTGATATTAAATTCTAGCAAATTGACACAGCTATATATTATTTTTGGAGCAGGTGATCTGCTTTAAAAAACAAAACCAGTTAGTTCAAAATGATAGTATATTTACATGTACCAATGAAAACAAAGATTGTGTAACTGATTTTCTAACGTAATCGACAACATTGTTGGTGGCCTCCAAAAATAGCTTATTAAAGTAGGCAGAAGTCAAGGTCAGTGCAGTGGTTCGCAACACACCACGTATACATTATATATATGGTGACTAGTCCCTCTGATGGTTACATAGACCCATTGGTAGCCAAGACTTCGGTCCTATCTACTCGCAAAAAGAAAAAAAAATTATCTATAAAATTAGTTGATGATGCTCGTTGCAAACGCAACATAGATCCTATAGGCATGAGATGCATCCGGATGCCATCTACTAGGGCATTTTCATTCTTGAGAACCCAAGTCCTTGCACACAATAGTACAATGCAAACCACTATATCTCCCAAATGTGAGCCTGGCAGCTGAGAGTGACTAGTCCTGCCTTGGGGTGGATAGAGGTGTTCAATCCCGGGTTAACACGGTTTATAACGGTTTAGAGAACCAACCTGTAAAACAACGGGTTAAGCGGGTTGGTTTGATGGTTCATATGGTTTCAAACCGGATGCAGCCTGTTGGATGACACGTTTTTTTCATTCACAAATGTGTGTACAAACAGTGAAACCGCACATATGGAAGACGACATGACCATATTTCAGTTCTTCCATAGAGTAAGTTCAGTGAACTGTTTTTTTTTTTTTTTTGCGGATTAAGTTTAGTGAACTGTTGTGCATGGTAGCATCTGAATTTACGTAATTCAATGGATACTGTTTCTCATGTTAACCTCTGTTCCACGATGACTGTGCCAAATTTGCAGCAGAGAAATCCTCCTCGGATGTGCCAATGTTCTACTTTGTATATTGTGCGACAGTGCTGAATTTTATTAATGTTAATTAGAATACACTGGCACTAAATACTCACTGAACTGTTTAGGGAGAAGAAGGTGGGGGTGTCGTCTGATGCGGAGATGCAGTGGCGGCGGACAGAGAACCTAAGACGAGCGTGAGTCGAGGTTGACGGCGTTGGAGGTCAGCTATAGCGAGCGTCACCGCCGTGAGAGCACGTCGGAGAACTCACCGGAGCAGGTCGTCGGGAGGTCGGACAGGCCAGCGGTGGCGGTGAGCAGGGATAGACGGCAGGAGACGTGGATGCGAGATGCAATTGCCTATAGATCGGCATGCACAGTGGAAAGAGAACAAAATGCGGTTTCACTGGGTTCAGCCCGTGGCCAAATCAGCCTGTGCAAAACCAGAAACGATGGTTTGGGCTGATTGGTTTGCCGGGTTGAGTGGGTTGGACCAAACCAGTGAACATGCCTGATCTTGAAAATTATCATGAGAATTTTCCAAAAAATTACAGAACCTTCATCTCCATTCGAAGTGAAATCCCATAATAAATAATCAAACCTAGACCCTACATATTGTTTTGAAAAGTACCGAACTCTACCAAAAACAAGACCTAAAAATATGAAAGGAGAAACATATAAATGATATTGTTCACTATCATTTATCTTTATTATTTCTCCTAAAAATTTGTATTTGAGATTGAACTTTTGAAATATATATTTTTAATCATAAGATCAACTATCTAACACAATTTTCTCATAATTTTTCATGAATGTTTTGTACACCCTTTGGAGTGTGCGAATGGCAGATTGAGAGCGTGTGAAGGGACTAGAGCACTAGATGTTCTCTAGCTCAAATCCGTGTATATGTATGTTTCTCTCTAGTTTTCTTCGCTTAGATAATCACACGAGCCGAAAGGAAAAGGAAGGAGCGCATTAGAACAATAGGAATGAGAGGCATCAGGAAAAACACTGGCCAAATTTCCACCTTCAGAGAGGAAAACCGGCGAGTTAGAGTCTTTCCTCGGATGTTCTCACTCCCACCGCTCTCATACACTCTTTTTCTTCCTCTTCCTGGCTCGCCATCAGGTCCTCCTTACTTGAAAATGTGCATTGGTATGCTGTTTTTTTTTATCATGTAATCAATGGAATGAGGAAAAGGAAGAGGAAGGAGGGCCTAAGAACCATAGGAATGGGAGGCATCAGGAACACATCAATGCAAATATCTGCCTCCAATGCTACAGGAGAAACTAGAGCATACGCGTTCCTTCATGTTTCCACTCCTACCGCTCTTAGGTCATCTCTTTCTTCCTCTCCCCTACCCACAGCCTCTCATAGGGAGAACTATTAGATTGTAAGCCTGGAACCACTCATGCCTCAAGGCTCAAGGGTGGATGTATATGTAGACCTCTTCTGTGAAGAATGGAAGCATCAAGTGCATGCTGCGCTACAGGACATTAGGTTATAACAGCGGATGATTGTGTGACCACATGACTGACAGACCTATATGTCAGTCGATGACTATGGTCCATGGCAACTACAATGCCACCAACGGAAAGCACGTTCAAGAAGCCGATGTGAAGATTTTATATTGTCCGGCCATGTGAAATCGATTTACTTGGATCCTTAAATAGAGCATGGAAACGCAAACGTGTAAAGGTAGCCAAATCCATTTGATTCACCTCATGTTTACCAGTTTCTTTATTAAAAGGGGGATTGCTGGTTATGTAAGGCAAAACAGAGGAATGAAATGTTCAAACTTTTTAGTAGCAAATATGCATTGATTTTGTCCAGTTCAAGTACTACGATCCACAAAGTTCTCTCATCTTTCTTCAAAACAAAATTTTAACAACTGCTTACTAAAAAAACTACACCCAGTAGGGTAAAAAGCCTCCTGGTTTTTCATAGCTACACTGGCAAGGTTTTTTTTTATAAACCCAGTTTCATAAATCCGCTTCCACAAGAAATTGAAGTTGGGTCTACTGATTGAGATCATACCACTCGGCCTTCTAACCAACTAGGTTAGAGAACCTTTGGTACATAGAGACTGTTTCAGAGACGGTTGAACTACGAGAAAAGAAAAACTATGAGCAGACATCCATTTAGCTTGGAGGACGAACAACCATCACATCTTCTGGTCATCCTCATGCATATAGAGAGAGATTCAACCTGAAGCATCTCCATAGCGCAGAGGTGGTATCGGCAAGCATCTGGTGCTTGCATCTGTACTCAATTTTTAAGGCATCGACCGTCATTTCATCTGGACTGATGTTTCAAACCTGCGCACAAATTGTCGTTTCCATACTCGTTTTTATTGCTAATTTACCTGGGGCGTGCAGGAACTTGAACTTGGTATGAATAGCTCGTTTGTATTAAATCAATTTGTCTTCTATTCTTTAATGAAGTTTCACGAAGCGATATTGTTGTGTTCCTACTCCAAGTTTGATTATGTATAGGGAGGTTCTTACTTTACACTACGATCAGCCTAACAAGTATTGATGTTGTAAGTGTTGTGGTCATCTGCAAAACAGATGAATACAACAGAAGGTTTAGTTGCCGCATTGTGCTAGTGGAATCTGGAAATTATGCCATGGATCAGAAATGATTAGACTAAACAAGTGGGTTGGGTAGCTGAGGCATTATCTCAACTTATGGATGTACTGTGATAGATACTTTAAACTGGAATCGTTCCAGATTACAAAGCCATTGTCTTAAAGACTTAAACTATCTGGATTTAGGCTTGCTTTGTCCCCATGCTCACTGATCTGAAGCTCTTTATACTGACTTTTCCTATCTCACCCTCAAAATCTCACTATCATTTGTGCATCTCTCTCTGGTTTTCTACAAAGACGATCACACAAGCAAAAAAGGAAAAGGAAGGAGCACGTAAGAACAATAGGAATGAGCAGCATCAGGAAACACCGCACCAAGTTTCCACCTTCACATGAGGATACCAGTGATCCAGTCTTTCCTTGATATTCTCATTCCCATCGTTCTTACACGCTCTTTTCTTCCGTTTCCTGCTGGCTCGCCATCAGGGCTTCCTAATCTAAATGTGCATTGGAATATATCGTCAAATCAATAACACGAGCAGAAGGAAGAGGAAGGAGCACCTAAGAACCATAGGAATGAGAGGCATCAGGAATGCAAGACTTCAAATGTCCTCTAATTCTAGAGCAGAATTTAGAGCATCTTCATTCCTTCATGTTCCCATTCCTACCGCTCTTAGGACCTCTCTTTCGTCCTCTTCCATGCTCACAAATTGTAGAAGACAGAAGCTCTAGTTGTGGAACCATTCATGCATCAGGAGTGCATATATATGGCGACCTTTGATGTACCTCGCCCTGTGAACAATGAAAGCGAGAGAATCAGGTCCACTTGGACATAGCAGTAAATGACAGTGGAGCCATGAAATCTAGAGCAGTTAATGTGGGATCATGTAGCCTTTGTTGGCAATGAAGAGCACATGGAAGAAGCCTGGATCCAGAAATTTTCTGGCTGTGCCATGCATATCTGAAAGGTAGGCATGAATGGGCATCCTGATTTTTCTGTAAAGAAAAAGATATTCCTGCCAATGTAATGCGAAAAACAAGAATTGTTCAAGCGCACAATAAATGTCCAATGTGTCAAATTCAAGAAATAAAAGAATCATGTTTTGTGCAATGGAATTGTTTGTCCTAGAATACACAGGAGATGTGCACATCATTGTATTAAGAAGAAAGAGTTTCAGAAGACTTATACATGCCCATTAGAGCAACGATCCAAAACATTATACACACCAAAAGAAATTTTAAAAATAATGACCAGAGACCAAAGTCACCAAACACAAAAACTATGGCCAGATGCATCTAAGACCTTTACCACAAATTTGCCTCGTCCTTGATGTTCTGCATGATCACACTAAAGCTAGGTGAGGCACCATCCGGAACATGTCCATCCTGTGCACAGGAATTAAGACAGCAGTTTTATTTCCCTCCTATTTATACTTTTTGCAAGGAGCTGTCCTACCTATAGTTTTTGTCTTTTTGCCAATAGCAAAACTATACAAAAATGAACTAAAATCCCTTCAAACTTTGATGAAGATCAAAACATGACGACATTCCTGGCAGTGCATCTATAGGTTGAGCACGAAAGACACTCCGGTTCATCGATGCATTTACCTTTGCATTCACTGACAGAAATCTTCAACCCGTCAATATTTTAGTATAAAAAAACCCGTCAATATTTGTGCATTTGGATACTATGCTCAATACTTGCGCATTTGGATACTGTATGCATGTATAATCTTTTTATAGCTCATTTAATTCAAATTTAGCACGATAATCACTAATTATCGTTTATGATGATGTAGAACCAGAGTACAACGTTTATGTTATGTATGTCATCATCTTTGTTTTCTGTCTACTTCCTTAGCAGTCATTGGTCATAGCAGAAAAGGTTAGTGCCTTAGTGGCGACATGCTGCCCACATGGCCACATGTTCCCTGAAACAACATCTTTTTGTATCTCCTCAAGTTTGTGTATGCAGCCAGTTTTCATATGCTACCTGACAAGTCTTACTAGTGTGATGTCTTAACATATTAAAAAATAAAAAACAATGATTATTTGAACAGTTATACAACAGTGCTGGTCGAATTTAAACTTAAACAGTGGGATATCTAACTAATCCATCACCTGAAACTATGCAGGGACTAGATATGCCAAAGAATCAAACATTCTGGTTAACAAAACTATCATCCTAAGGTATGCATGCATTGAGACATAGGCATGTCGTGGAAACAACGAGAATGGACAACTGAAAGCACACAATTTATCATCTGTGTAGTGTGCCAAGAAGAAGAGGAATGAGCACCTAAGAACAATAGGAATGGGAGGCATTGGGAAGACTCATAAATGAAATTTAAGCCTTCCTCCATGTTCCCATTCCCACTGCTCGTAGGCCCTCTTTTATTCCTCTTCGATGCTCACATTCTAGCTCAAATCACCTAAACAAAGTGCACTGCAAGACAAAAGGAAGAGGAAGGAACGCTCAAGAACGATAGGAATGGGAGGCACCGGGAAACACCAAACAAAGCTTTCCACCTCTGTTTCTGGAGGAAATAAACAGGGTAGGGTTTCCACCATGTTCCCATTCCCAATGCTCTTGAGCCCTCTCTTTCTTCCTCTTCCCAGCTCACTCGCAAGTCTTGCAACTCTCTGGATGCCTCTCAAGCAAGAACATTGGATTGCTTAACAAAGCCTATAGGCTTAGTATATATATGGATCTGTAGTGCATTCTGCACTTAAGGTCACTGACAGTGGGATCCACGTTATCTTTAGGCCCTGTAGTGTACTGTCTTTAGAGCACGTGCAAGAGGAGATCTACTGTTTGGCTATTTAAGGTGAAGAAAAAATGGGTGTGAAGAAACTGAGTAGATAAGATATTGATACATTATGTGGTTCAATTGTAGGCAGGGTTCAGGTATTGAGGGTGGTACTACGAAAAAGTCTATATCACCCTCCAACCTATGTAGGTTGGACTACATAACTCCCAACCTATGAAACGGTCTATATCACCCCCGAATTTCTCAAAACCGATCAAATTACCCTCTAAAGCAGTTTTAAAAAATCATAGTAAATCACAAAAAAATAAGATAGAAAATCCAATTGTGTTTGACTCCAAATGAGTAGATATACACATTGAACATGTAATATGGTATGCCTTAGTACATTTTTTTCACTATAGCTTTAGATCTATGCTTTTCTCCATAGTTGTAAAAAATATATTAAAGCATACCATATTATATGTTCATATTATATGTTCAGTACGTATATCTACTCATTTGGAGTCCAACACAATTTGATTTTCCATTTTATGATTTTTTTGTGATTTATTATGATTTTTTCAAAATTGGTTTATGGGTAATTTGATCGGTTTTGAGAAATTCAGGGGATGATATAGACCGTTTCATATGTTGGGGGGTTATGTAGTCCACTCTCCATAGGTTGGGGGTGATATAGACTTTTTCTGTGATACTACGCTATTCCAAAGTAATTAGAGAACAAAAGTTAACAAGGAGTAAATACTTTGGCCAAATAATAGATAAAGCAAACAACAAGAAACGGACCACCATCGATGGTTGAAGACATGAAGTTCAAAAGAACAACAACTGTAATGGTAGACAAGTACTCAATTAGAGTACAAAAAATAACCTGACTGCAAGTTACTTCAGAGTTCAGACAGCTCTGGAACATTCCGCATGAATTGGGATATTCCGCATGAGCAAAAGTAAATCGTATACTATTTTGAAGATGTTCTAGAAAAAGGAACTACCAAGAGCAAGCCCTTCAAGAAAAGCATATGAATATTTGCAGAACACATTTGTCATACAAAACTGTACATGTTGGCTCAACAGGTCAGCTATGCGACTATCTAGCATTTTCTGAACATGATCTGGGTGCCAAGCAGAATTGGGTCTTTGTTCAAAACAAAAAAGGTCAGATTTGGTACAAGAATACTTAGAAAAGCAAGTTGATATTCCTCCACTTGGGAGCTCCCTGCTTTCTTTTTCTTAAAAAGAAAACAAAATAGAAACAGAAAAAGTATTAGAAAGTATTAATCATAACCCCTTGGAATCTGGAAGATTAGAACATGTCAGCGTTTACTGGACATGGACAACTAGATTCAGCTCAATTTAATTTGTACAGTTTCTATGTCTTGTTTTTTCAGTAGTTTAACCTTTTTAGATGGTTTCGCTCTGTAAAAGTGTAAATAACTTCTTTTATTTCATAAAATTTCAACAGTGGGGGCCTCCCTCGCTGTTTTCGGTTAAAAAAAAAAGATTCAGCGTGAAAATGCTGTAGACCCTAGGGATCAGCTAAGCAATGTATTTGCCTCAGCCGTTCTTGGATCTGTTAAGGCATCAGGATGAAGCATGTGCTCACTGTAATTAATATTCTGGTGACATTGCTGTTTCTTGCAAACTTACATAGACTACTTGTTCATTTGGTAGCTATAGTCCATGTGTGTATGATCTCTGTAGAGCTCATTAAATTTGACTTACATTTGTCAGGGCAGTTGCCAGTTATATGTAACATGTTTTATTGGGCTAGTGGATTAACATCAACTTGAAGGTTAGCCAGTCCTGAACATATCAATGGATTACACATGATAGACAAATGAAACTGAAAGCATTGCAATTACCAAATTAATCATCTTGAACTACCAAAACATCACCTGAACATGGACTACACAAACAAATGAAACTTAAAGCATTGCAATTAAAAATTAATCATCTTGAACTATGCCTGGATTTAAGATGAAAGAAAAACAAAAGAAAAGAAAATTTTCCAAGTGAGGAACAAGCATATCATTTCTTGAAATATAAAAACGGAAATAAGAAACACACCATTCATCATCTATATTTTGTGTGATCCCAATGGAAGGGGAAGGAGCACCTAAGAACAATAGGCTTGGGAGGCATCAGGAAGACTCGATGAGATTTAGGCCTTCCTCCATGTTCCCATGCCTACTGCTCTTAGGGCGTCCTTTCTTGCTCTTCCAGGTTCACCCCTCAAGTTGATCATCCAAATAGGTGAAACTATTGTGCAACGTGCTGAGCCAAAGGAAAAGGAAGGAGTGCTTAAGAACAAAAGGAATGGGAGCCATCGGGAAACACCAGACCAAGCGTCCACCTCTGTCGCTAGAAGGCGAAACAAACAGACTAGGCTTTCCTCCACGTTCCCATTCCCATTGTTCTTAGGCCCTCTCCCTTCCTCTTCCAGGCTTATTCTCAAGTCCAACTACTCTCCGCATACTCTCAAACAAGAAGCCTGGATTGCTGGGATGTGAAGCATATATACACGCCACTAACAGATCCTGTAGAGACCCTTGTGTGGAGCAAATTACGCACAGACCTGGCACCATAAAAGCTAACAGTTGATGACTCTGGGGGTTATGTGGATATAAACCGATCAGGCTTTGTCCTGAAGCATAAATGTAGACCACAAGCAGGAGATATTCAGCTTTCTGTACCTAACAAGGCAACCAGTATTAAGCCTAGCATTTAGTTTAGGGGAAAAATTGAAGAAACTGGCATTCAAGAATGATGAGAGCAGGGAGGAGATGACACACGCCTTATGCATTTTACTATATTAGTTGTAGGCAGGCTTAAGAGATCAGAGATAACATGCTACTTGGAAAAATTAAAAGCTACAAGGATCTTGCCACACTATAAATAAAGCAAACAGTAAGATGGTGTCGATGAAACCCGAAAGCAGAACTGTAAAGTATAATGGTTCAGGCTAACAAGTCAACACAAGTAACAAGACGGTCACAGTTATCACATTTTAAAAACAAGGAATGTTCAGGCTAATTCAAATATCAAAGGTTCAAACCCTGCGCAAAAAAACTTAGACACCAATTTGATTTTCCCCCTTTATTAGTGCATTTCACAAGGAGCTCCCATGCGCTGTTTCTCAAAATAACGAAAGTGTTATGAACCCATTCGGGCCAAAACCAAGGCTAGCCCCGCAGCCATAGCTTGGAGTTAAGCTATCCATTAGGCTGTTTAATTTCTATAATTGTCAAGTTAGTCATATCAGGTTGGTTGGCTAAGGTAGTTTGCTGCTTTCATCTGTTAGTAAATTGTGTTAGGAACAGCTGCATATACGCCAGGCATAACCCTCACTGAATTAAACAAGAATGTATAAGGAAAGCCATTCCTGTGTTGTGGGCTTAGGCTCCTGGCCAGCCATCTCTCTCTCAGTCGTAAATCTTAAAAAAATCATATGACCATACCAGAAAGGTATTATTTCACAAATTGTGTAATATTATCAGAAACTATCAACACAACCATCAAGCCATTGAGATCATGGAAGAACAAAGAAAACATTGGCATTCCCGGGTCATGGGTGTATAGGGGAAAGTTTACACAGGTTCAGGATGAAGTCTCTAGAGAGATAGACTCAGCGCCTCAGCTATGCATGCACCTGTTCAGGCAGTGGAAATGACAGGATGCAATCAGTCATGGATCTTCTACTTGCCATGTTTGTTTCTTGAAACTTATCCAGACCACTTGTGCGCTTGGTTGCTATGATCTGTGCTTGTACAATGAATCTCGCTGTAGTGCATTTGGTTCAAATTTTGCAGTGCAGTGTCAATTCTGTCTATGCTACCTAGTCAGAGACTCGGAGCACAATATTCATACCATGTTCTCATCATCTTTATTCCTCTACGTACTTTGCCATCCGTGGTTCAAGA
The DNA here is from genome assembly GCA_015342445.1 of Digitaria exilis. Classification (NCBI taxonomy): domain Eukaryota; kingdom Viridiplantae; phylum Streptophyta; class Magnoliopsida; order Poales; family Poaceae; genus Digitaria; species Digitaria exilis. Next base: position 349,704 of record JACEFO010001734.1, read on the forward strand.
CAAGTTGGCAGAATATACACGCCATCATATGTTAAACCAAATTACTTTTTGTGTCCCTTCCTCTTAAGTTCAAGGATGTGCTAGCCCGTTTCTTACTCCATATGCTACCTTATAGATACTGGTGTGAGATGTGTTCATGTTCAGAACATGTTTGTCTAAACATTCCAAAGAACATGAACTTAAAAGCATCCCAGTAACAGTAAGCAAAGTCATCATTATTAATTATGCATCTACTGAGGCATGCCAAAACAAACATAAAAGAAAAAAATGCAAATGAGGAATGGAAGGAGCACCTAAGAACAATAGGCATGGGAGGCATCAGGAAGGCCCAAGATACAGATTTCCACCGCATAGGCCTTCCTCCATGTTCCCATGTCCATTGCTCTTAGACCCTCTTTTCTTCCTTTTCCATGCTCACCCTCAAGTTTAAACCATCTAAATAGGTGCATAGTTTGACTATCTAATAGAACAATTAACAGCAAGCCAAAAGGAAAAGGACCAAGTGCTTAAGAACGATAGGAATGGGAGGCATCGGGAAAACACCAAACCAAGCTTCCACCTCTCTTGCTGGAGGAGGAAACAAACAGGGTAGGGTTTCCTCCATGTTCCCATTCCCACTGCTCTTAGACCCTCTCTTCCTCTTCCCGGCTCACACTCGAATCCTGAAGCTACAGATTTCCATATCCTTCACAGAAACCAAACTGGATTGCTGAATAGGAAAGGCTTGCCTCTGAGGTACATATATAGACCTGTAGTGTGCACTGGAGAAAACATTATGTATTTAAGATGAAGTACAGACCTGGGCCATGGTGCATCATTGGAGCTAACATCCCATAGAGGATGGGAGCATGTGATGTCCAGGCCACTGTCCTGCATCCTGTAGAGCACGTGCAGCAGGGGCGGACCCAGTATTAAGACATGGGTGCATCCAACCAGTGTTAAGGCCTGCATTTAGAATGGAGAAGAAAATGGATCATGGAATTTGCACTGAAGTACAATAGCAGTGAGGAGAAACAAGAGTATAACATACCTTGTGTATCAGGGATAAGATAACATTTCCCTTAAAAGCAATTAGAAGCTACAAGTTAAAAAGGCATAACAATTTGGCCAAGCTATAAATAATGGAAACAACAAGACAGCCAAAAACAAAAATGAAGGCAGGAGAGTAATAATGGTAGTGGACTACCAAAACCACGTTAACAACAATTTATATCAGACATGAACTGGACTATAGCAAGTGACAAGACTGAAATGAATAATTAGGCCTATTCTGTATACAAATTCTGTTGTCTACAGTTCTGCATACAACATGAAGCAGAAATATACAAGCAAACAAATGTAATTGCTTTCACAAGAGAAGACAAAACTCAGGACTACAAGAAAAGGACATGGAAGATATACAGATTATACTGTTTTTAGCCTAACTCACTGTACATGTCGGTTCACAAGGTACTGATTCTTTCTTACTTTTATTTTGGAAACAAGGTACTGATTCAGCTGTGCAGCTTCCGGACTATCTAATACCTCCGGAACAACGTTCGAACGCAAAGGAAGAACGATGTCTTGAAAAGAGTTCGGTACTTCTTCCACCCATTGAAGTACTTGCCAATGGCAATCTGGTAGCTTGGTCGATGCTTCACCAAATTGTAGTACTCCTGTATCTTGGGTCTGCAGCTAATGTATTCCTCTTCAAGGTCCAGAAGAGTTATGCGTGCAAGAATAGGGATAAACATTGAATCAGCAGGTGAGAATTCATCGCCAGCAAGATATTTGGTCTTGCCTAGCTGGGCTTCAACGTCATCAAGGAGTTTTCTCAGTTCTTCCTCACTTTGCTTCATGATCTCAGGGTCCTTTACTTTGTCCTCGGTCTCATAGGCCTCGCGGAGCTTGACATGGTACATGCTAGCTAAATCTGGGGCTTCAGCCATGCGAGCAATCAACACCCGCCTTATGAACTTGGAGACAAACACACGGTACTTGACAGGGGTGTGCGTGAGGGTGAACATCTTAGGATTCCAAGCGTCAACCTTCTGCATCCATTGGTGAACCTCAGTATTCACAGGGGGGATTTCACCACTTAAATGCACCGCAAGTCTGTCTATGTACCTAAGGAAATATAACACACTTAGATAAACGTTCCTGCTTCAAGAGCAGTAGAGAAACGTACAGGTTTCAGGTATGCCCAATGCAAAGGAAGAACATACTGAATGATATCGATGGCACGATAGATGACATGAGCGCCGTTCTGGAAGACGGGGAGCTTCGCGGAGGGGTTCATGCGGAAGAAGTCCACATTCATGTTTTTGCCGGTCAGTGGATTGATGTGATAGGAGGTGTAATCCATGCCCTTCTCTTCCAGTGCCATCCGCACCTTCTGACTGTCCAGAGAATAGGGGTGGTGGTATAGCTGCATCGCTGCAATGAACAATGCGATTAAGTATAACTACCTCACGACAATCAGTCTTGCTGCATCAGGAGCATCATAAACCAAAGTGCAATTCATCTTTTTTTTGTTAACTACGATTCATCTGGATCAATTATTGCTCCAGAAGTGTTTAACCTATAAATCCTCATTAGAACGGCAGAAAAAAAATAATATTAAAATATATTAACAAAAAAAGAGGCTAGTTCGCTCCTTTAATTTGTGCTCTCTTCACTCTTTAACGGTTCATTCATTAAGGATATGAAACATTCAGGGAGTCATGCCATGAGTACAGTGTACAGCCTGTTTTTCTCAATCTTAGAACAGAGTTTATCAACACGAACCACGAATTCACGATGGAGAATTGGAGACCTATGCTTCCGATTGCCAACCTCTCAGCCATGGAAACACAAGCTACAGCTACAAGCTGCAGGAGCCCTCAACGGAAGTGGGGGGAAACCTCACTTCTCTGAATCTCGCTTCGCAAGGAAACCACCGCAACAACCGTCAAATCCGACCCCCAAGCGCAACCAATCCAAACACGGGAAGCGAAGAAGCGGTTACCTCCAGTCGCGGAGGCGGAGGCGCAGGCGACGGGGAGGGGACGCCGCAGAGGCTTCGCGAAGGAGGCGAGGATTCTTCTCGGCGACGACGCGCGCGCGGGCGGGCGGGGTTTTTGGTGCGCGCTCGTGGACTTGTGGTCGCGGGAGCAGTTTCGAGGGGACTCTTCTCTGCTGCCGTTTTTGGGGCGGCTTGAGGGGGCGTGCGTGTGCTTGGAATGGATTCGTCCTCACTGGCACGCTCGGTGATCTGGATGCAAAAAGCCTTTCCTTTTGCGCGTCCCGGCAACGCCTCCTTTCTCCCAAGACCCTCTGCTCGCTCGATTCGATCCCCTCGTCGTCTCCCTCTGCCTGTGCCTGGTCGGTGGCCGTGGGGGCCGGCTGGCCGGCCGACCAACCAGCTGTTGGATCCTAGCCGCCCTCGCTGCGCGTACCCCCAGCAGTAGCTCCACTCACTAGCAGAGTGCGCGTAGCGGGGCAGTCCAAGCGTCTTTGCCGCGGCGCGTGGTGGGGCCCATGGGCCGGTCAGGTGAGGTCAGCGTCGACGACCCCGACGTGGCGGTTACGCCAGCCAGACAGCCACGCCACGCCGAGTTTCCGTCGCATCAGGACATCAGAAGAAGGCGTGAGCATTTTCCTCTTTTTCTTTTTCGGATATTTCGGGTGTCATCGATGGGGCTTTTTGCGGTTGCAACCTGCAAACTGGAGCATAGCCAAGAAAAATGCGAATGTGATATGTGTTGTCAATCTCATCGACAACGGTTGTATCTTCTCTCTATAACATCTCTCATGAGAAGCACATAACAAAGTACACAGGACACAATGTAGATGGAGATTCTCTTTATTTCTCGTATTCCATCGTTTACAATGACAATCTCTCTCATATATATACTCCAACATATAACTAGAGTTTCGGTAAGAACCCACAAGCAACCGGACATGGACTAGGACGTCTAGTCCTTTTTTCCTTCTATACAAGTCCGGGCAACCGGACATAGACTAGGACTTCTAGTCCTTTCCTTCTATTCAAGTCCGGTTGTATTACAACACTCCCCCTTAGGCGATTACCACGAATGTATATGCCTCATTAAAAACACCATCTGAAAACCCAGTGGGAAAAACGGTTATTGGAGAAAAGACATATGACTAGAGTTTCGGTAAGAGCCCACAAGCAACCGAACATGGACTAGGACGTCTAGTCCTTTTTTCCTTCTATACAAGTCCGGGCAACCGGACATGGACTAGAACTTCTAGTCCTTTCCTTCTATTCAACAACACTCCCCCTTGGGCGATTACCACGAATGTATATGCCTCATTAAAAACTCCATCTGAAAACCCAGTGGGAAAAACGGTTATTGGAGAAAAGACATATGACAAGAGTTTCGGTAAGAGCCCACAAGCAACCGGACATGGACTAGGACGTCTAGTCCTTCTTTCCTTCTATACAAGTCCGGGCAACCGGACATGGACTAGGACTTCTAGTCCTTTCCTTCTATTCAAGTTCGGTTGTATTACAACACTCCCCCTTGGGTGATTACCACGAATGTATATGCCTCATTAAAAACTCCATCTGAAAACCCAGTGGGAAAAACGGTTATTGAGAAAAGACATATGACTAGAGTTTCGGTAAGAGCCCACAAGCAACCGGACATGGACTAGGTCGTCTAGTCCTTCTTTCCTTCTATACAAGTCCGGGCAACCGGACATGGACTAGAACTTCTAGTCCTTTCCGTCTATTCAAGTCCGGTTGTATTACAACACTCCCCCTTGGGCGATTACCACGAATGTATATGCCTCATTAAAAACTCCATCTGAAAACCCAGTGGGAAAAACGGTTATTGGAGAAAAGAGTACATATCAACCGCAAGTGTATTGCATATGTTGCCTCGTCAAAAACCTTATGTGAGAAATCTTCAAATAAAAACTCACAAAGGGAAAAAGAGTACAACATCAAACCTTCTTGGTTTCTATATAATTATGCATTCATCATTCTTTATGAACAATGATCAATCTTCTATGCATTCATCATTCTTTATGAACAATGATCAATCTTCAAGATTATGCATAAATTCAGGCTCTTGCAATAATGATTTACGTGATCTTTAATAATCAAGTGGTATACCTTCATGGTAAATAATCATTAAGTTTATTCATTCTAGATAATACTTAATGAAAATATGTGCTTCCCCTTATAACGGCATTCTTTGAACTTCATGTTCATGATGATTTTTAAGCACATTCTTTATAAATGTGTACGGATATTGGTATTCAATTACCAAAATATTTAGTCCTTCAAAGACTTAATATAGTTCTTCTAGACTATGACAGAAGCAATGCTTCAAGCACTAATAACCACTTATTTAATTATGCAATACAAATAAATTTTATCCTTTCATAGGAACATGGGGACAATAAGTTACAAATTAGTATACCTTCGAGGTATTATATTTTCAAACCTCGGTGTTTGAGGTTAGTCAGTCTTCATTTGGCTTTTCAAGGGGATAATTCAATTTGCCAATCACCAATATACCTTCTATGGTATTCGAGGATACTTGCTATTCAATGATATGATAGCTAGCTATTTATGCACATACGAGTGCTTGTATGGTACATTCAAGACCATTTAAATCCTCATTGCACTTCTAGTCTAATCATTCGGGTCTGTACGAGTCTTCACTTGTATCTTCAGGATTGTTGGTGCTCATGTAGGAGTTGACTGATGATAAGTCATTCAATGACTATTTTCTTCGGGAATCTTTAATTCTTCAAGAATAATATTTCTCTTCTATAGGAAATTTGAGAAATAATTTTCATAATAATTTGAGTTCTTCTATAAACTCTTTACTTTTACTCCTTCTAGGATATGCTCTTCATGAGACATTCAAATATTCATTCAAGAATATTATCTACCTTAGACATTTAACATTTAGTATGAGCTTTGATTCTATTTCTTACTATTTTATTCCTTCGCGAAAATGAGTCCTTCAAGGATCATTTCTCAGGGATTTTCCGAATCCACTGATTAACTGCATAATATTATATTCATTTATTCATGTCATTTGCCAGATATGTTACAGAATATTTATTCATACATAATGGGAGTTTAGTAGTCTTTTGAAAGACTTATGAACCATAGTATTTCACCATATCATTATTTCATAATGACTCGTATAGTTTGAACTTCTAGGTTTGAATACTTTCTTCATGGTTCAACCTCAATTGCATTCTTTCATTGACCCGATATGAGTGCTTCATGCAACTCTGCCATGGACTTTAATCTTGGATCCATGCTCTCGCTTGGAGAGACATTCGTGAGTATTAATCATGTGCATATTCTCACTAGGATCAAGTCCTTCAGGGAGTTTCACTTCAAGTGTTTGCCACATCAAGTGGCGCCCTTCCGTGGGCTTCCTCACAATTTCAGTTTTCTGGCAATATAATTTTCTTCATGCAAGTATAATATAGTGTGTGTTTATATTCCTGCTTCAAGTTTCCAGAAATATTATATGAAGATCTTTCTTGCTTCAAATATAAGACATTCATATAGACTTTCTCTCCCCCTAATGCCGATATTATATCTTCATTACTAGCATACTTCTAAAATATCCCCATGAGCTTAGGATAATGGAAATTCAGATCCATTTTTTCAACTTCAAGTTGATGCCCATTTATGTATGCTATTATATATGGTGAAATAAAATACTAGTTACACACACTTCTTTTAAATATAGGGGTTATTTGTTATATGCAGTGAGCTAGACTTTATTAATATAGTAACATGAATGCTACATTTATTTTTGCATAGTATGCAATGCGGTATATTCGATATACCTATAATTTGCACTATTCGAAGTCTACGAGACTATTTTTATTGTCTAGCTTCTTTATTTATTTTGCCTATTTATATAAACATAATACTCATACTATGTACTTCAAGTATTTGACATAAACTTTCAGTTTATAAATACAAAATATAATCTATATGGAATTTTCTTCTAGAAAAGTAATTGCTCATTCATTTAAAAATTCCCCATATACTTTTGATTCCACAGTATAAAATGTTTTTCCACATAATAGACTACCAGGTCTATATATTTTTTATCTATCCTCAAAAACCCATTCTAATTTGGGTTAACCAATTTCTTAATTGGATATACTGAGCCAACTCTAGGCCATTTTTCTCCCCCTGATCTTAGCCTTCTTGACTAAAAATTTACTTAATTATTTCTGATCATTTAGTATATGTGCACACAGTGCATAAGTGAGCAAACTAGTTGGTTGATTGATTGTTACAATGGACTGCTGGCCATCCTAGTGTAATAGGGGCTGCTACTCGACGGGAGAAGCTTGAGGAACACATAGCATGCAAGCTAGTGCAAATACAAGAATGACACAATGGCTGCAAGGCAGTGTAGAGCGGATTTTTAATGTGATACCCCTGCAAAGGGTTCTAATTAATGTAGTGACATGATGGTCCTTATATTAATGTGGAATAACTGTTAATTGGTCATTCTAATTGACACAATGATATATGGATTATAAAAGTATGTGCAAAGTTGCTTGCTTAGTCATTGTAGTGACTATGGCTATGGGCCAACTTGCACGTTGATTGTCCCACATCTAATAGGATGAGGCTCTGAACCAACAATCTTACAGGATTAGGGATGTGCCTATTAAATTATTTCTGTAATTGTATATAATATGATATGAATTCATATATTATTGTACTATTCGGTGTACAATAATGTGGTGGGTAGAATAAATTTCAAGTTACAGGGCCTATGTATTCAGTACATAGTTGAGTAATATATCAGTTCATCGCCAGATTGAATCCTTCAAGATCAATGAAGTGGCGTGTATATTACTAATTTTATGTGCTTCTTGAAAATTCAATTTTCATTCCACCTATATGGTAGTAGTGCACAAATAAACTTCATGTTTACTTGAGGCGTTGTGGTAATATATCATAGCAAATGATTATCTAATAGGCAATATAAAACAATTTTTACATATTCAATATGTAATTCTTTATTTATTCCATGAGATTACTACATGTAAAAATTGCTACTAGCATTTGGACAAAAGGTAGGTGAGAAAAACCTATGTAGAGGTAAGAAACACCAATTTGAATTACCCTTCTAATCTAGGAAAGATTATTGAATTAATGCTAAACTTCATGTTTAAAGCAAAAAAGATAAGTACTTACTCTTCATGAGTACAACCAAATTCTTCATGAATAACTAATAATGCAACTTATGTAGAATATTCTATTCATTCATGGTTATGGGGTGAGCCTGAAATTTCGTTGCTCATTGCGTCTCCCCCTGAGCCTAGCATCACTTCTGGAATGTACTTTATTTTTCTTCCATTTCTATGGCTTATGCAACTTCTGGTAGAATAAATATTTTTTATTGAGCTTATGCATAATTTTTCTTAAATTGCAAAATTGTCTACAAGACAAACAATATGTACAATTCTTCATGAATTGCAAAATTGTCTACAAGACAAACAATATATTTCTTCTAGAAGACATATTGATTTTGTATAACTTCATGTCATATCAAACTCAATTAATTAATACATGTTAGAAGAGTTTACTGCTAGTAAATCATAATGCCATATTGAAAGATGAAAATGTTCGGTTTCTGTAAGCTAACATAACTTTCGGAGTTATATAGCATCTCTTCTAGAGATTATACTAATAGTATATTTCTTCAAGAAATAATAGACTTCATGCCATATTCTACATTATTCATGCAATTGCTACAAGCACACTTCATGTGTTTAAGTGCATGAAACAAGTGCAAAATTAGTTAAAATTGGTTAATGTATTCAATAGATTTATTTTATATAATTTCCCAGAATTTTCCAAGCAAAAACAAAAATTTACCCCATTTTCACACAATTGCCCAGAAAACATTCAAATATGACACTCCCAGTGGTATTATGTCGAAAGTTCTTTAAGATTGAGAGATATCATACAAGGATTAATGGTTCAATTTTCAGAAATATAACCATTAAACATGCTTTAAAAAATATGAGCCTCAAAAAGGGGTTTCAAAAATTTAGGGAGCTCGTGTAACTAAAACCATGTTTCTATGATTAAAGGCATTATATAACTGTATCAATATGAGCATTAAATAGTTAATATTTTTCATGAATTATTAATTTATATAGATAAAAACATGTAATTCTTGATCTGCTCGGAAAAAAAACATTGTGAGATCTTTTCTTCTAGAAAATAACTCAATTTCATACGAATCGGGGTTAACTTCAGGTTATAACACCAATTTACGTACTAACACGTAAATTATATCTGCAAGATAATACTGTTCTTTTTTTTAACGACCTGTAGGCCCTGCATGTTGCACCCTAGGTTAAACTTCACAAGCTTCAGGCCAGTCCCCTTTTGCACTTGTGCCTTTCTTCAGGTAGAGAGATATATAGATATATACCAGCAGCAATCTTTCGACCATGAGCAGCGGCTTCAAGCTGTGCTTCACTGCTTCCCCTTGAGCCAGACATGCGGTGCCAGCAGGATGGATGAGTAGCGCTGCAGCACATACGGGTGCTACCACAGTGAGTGCGATTCTGAGTTTAAGGCACATAGATTTGGCAATGGAGCAAGAAGACATGAGATCGGCGACGGGCTTGGCTCATGCTTCATCGTCGGCTCCGTGCGGTACTCGGACTCGGCCAGATTTATGGGTGTATTAGACCTCAAACTCGATTTCTGGCGACGGGGACGTCTGCGAGACGTGTGTCTGTGCCTTCAAGTTGGCGGCAGTTCTTTTGAGTGGCACTTGACTTCTGGTGGCAACTCTCGATTTCGAATCGAGGTTGTGTCGTGCATGGGAGGGTTTTTTTGTAGAACATGGAAGTACTAATCGATATCAGGTCACGCTCCCACTCAATTCAATTCGGTGGTGACGTAGGTTCTGGTGGATCTCAGTAAGCTGCTGCAGTGTTGCGCATGCATTTGGGCGAGTGGCATGTATATGCCTTCAAGCAGATTGTTGCTAGCGGGAACAACTGGCGATGTCAATTTGCAGATTGAAAATCACCGGCGTACAAGTCAATGAAAAATCCCTGATTGCCAGACTACCCGTTGCATTGCTTACACAAATCCCTTCAAGAAAAACATGAGTGTGTTCTGCAGGACGGTGATAGTGACTTCTTGTACATACGTATATCCATCCAGTGTGTATTTCAAATTTTTTTTAAAAAAAAACTATATGCACATGCACGTTACATGTCTTCAGGTTCGTGACCTTCAAGGTGATACCGTCCACCAGACGATGAATCTCTGCTTCCAGCATACATACATTATACTTGCGTACCCAGAAATAAACGGCAAACACCATATAATATACGAACCTATCAGCTACTTGCTAGTAGATTTATAGGGGTTTAACCATATTTGTGTACAAATGGTAAGTTATGCTTGCTTTTCCGATTTCAAGTAGATTGAAAAATATATTTCTAGCTCAAATATTTACGAGCGTTGATCCAATCTACTAGAACTTGATATGAATATTTCATACCTTATTTGGATGCCAATTTGATCTACTCTACTTGCCGCGTAAGACAGTTATCAGTAGATACATACCACGTAGGGCGTTTGGTATGGTTGTAGATATGCCTGGTTGATGGTGAGTCGGTGCAGATCCGTTCGCTGGCGACGTTGATGTAGTCGATGTCGTCGAAGTAGTCGTCGGCGAGGACGGTGGCGAGATCGCCGGCGTCGAGCTTGATGATGACTCCTCCGATGCGTGTAGTCGACGAAGAGCGGTCGTGCTGATAACGTGTTGTAAAACACATCGTCAACGGTTGGATCTTCTCTCTCACGCCTCTCATGACAAGCACAGAACAAAGTAGACAAGACACAATGTAGATGGAGATTATCTTTATTTTTCATATTCCATCATTTACAATGACAATCTCTCTCATATATATACTCCGACATATGACTAGAGTTTCGGTAAGAGCCCACAAGCAACCGGACATGGACTAGGACGTCTAGTCCTTCTTTCCTTCTATACATGTCCGGGCAACCGGACATGGACTAGGACTTCTAGTCCTTTCCTTCTATTCAAGTCCGGTTGTATTACAACAATATGTTCCTGAAAAAAGAGGGTGGGAAATCTAAAGTGATGTAAGCAACCGAACAGGACTTATGTTTTTTTAGGATTAGGAAGAATAGAGCTCGCTACGGGGTTTCTTTCTTTTTTTCTTTTTAGTAACCTACGGGGTTTTCAATCAGACCATCGAATTGTATTTGTTTGTGATAGGCGAAGACATGGGCCTGACTCGGCCACTTCGTATCTGTGTCATTTCAACAGCGTTATGAAGCCCAAAGAAGAGGTAGCCCAACCAATGTTTTATTATTTTGGGCTACCTTTCGGCCTTCTTTTGGGCCACTTGGCGCATCTGTTTCACTTCAATAGCATTACGAAGGCCCGAAAGAAGGTAGCTTAACGAAAGTTTTACTGTCTTATCCCCAAATATTTGCTTGCTCTTGCTCCAGATTATTTGAATGAAGTTTTGCTTAAATCCTCACAAATCTACGGATTCTCGTTCGTCGATTTCGAAAACGATGGCACAGCACATGTCATATGTGACGCCGCCGCGACGGAGCAGACGCAACTCTGCGTTTCGCTCGCCCCCGTCGTGTGCCCGTGTCGTGGTATCCACTGCACGCCGCGCACTCCACCCACCTCCGATCGCTCGCGTTTTCGCTGCCGCTGCTCATCGTTCCGATACCGGAAGCTAGCAGCGTTGCATGGCTCCATCCATGCGCCGGGCACGAGGTCCACGCGGCGTGTCCCCCGTCCCCGCTCCGGTCGGTCGCGAAGTGGACGGCGGCATGGGCAGGCGCGAGCGCGCGCGGCGCGCCCAAGCCCAACTACCCTCGACCCCGAACGTCCCCGTATGACTTGGACGCCGTGCTCCGGTGCCGGTGTCGTGGGGATCGGGACGCGGACAGGTGCTCGGCACTCTCCGGTCAGAGTGGACTGGGACCGTCCTATGATCCGTCAGCGTCACCTCGGCGCCTCGCTCCCTACTGTGTGCTGTGCGCGCCCTTGGCAACAGCGGTTCTGTGAATCTGAATAAATAACCTCTATACTCGTTGGAGAAGTACTTTTTCCTAAATCTGAATGCACACACTAAACTTGTTGAAGAAGTAACACACTTCTTTTTACTTCCACTCTAAACTTGTTGGAGAAGTACTTTTTCCTGAATCTGGCATATGTTTGGAGACGTCAATACATGGCACCGTCCTCCGTCCAGCACGCACACGGATCGCACACTGCTCACTACAGCGCTGCGTGAAACATGGAGCATGCATGGTTGCCCGGACGACGAGTCCTCTGAGTCTGAGGGGAGGAATCAATCATGGGCGGATGACTATTGACGACCCGGGTAGCTAGCGTGCTTATTGGTTGTTTCCTTTCCGATCGAAGTAAAACTCTGGCCTACAGCGGCTCAATCACGAGTCACGAGCTAGATCACTCGACTGCCCTGCGCCGCACCGCACGTACGTCCGCACGACTCGTGCCGTGTCGAAAGTTCTTTTGGACTTTCCCTATTTATCCCTCTTATATAACACGCTTTCTAAAAAAGTTTTTTTTCTTCCCTCCTAGTTAAACACGTCCTCGTGCGCTCGCTCGCCGAAATGCATGATTTGCTCGCGCGCAAGGCGCCAAGGGGTCTCTTTCGTTGTCCAGCAGGAGCACTACTCCAGTACTACACTGAAGTGAGTCATCAGTGAGAACGAAATGAGCGGCGCGGGACGCAGGGGGGCCTGAACCTGACCGCCGGTTGAGCCTGCGCGGCCGAACCCCCAACCACCCGTCACCAATCCCCGTACCACGGGACATAAACTCGCGTCCCGCCGCCGCCGTGCCCACGCTCGCGGACACGCCCGGATCGGTCGTGAGGTGTCGGTCGATCGGTGTCAGCGGGAGCCATGTACGGCTTCGTCGATCTGCCTGGCACCGGCAGGCGATCACACACGGAACAACAAATGCGCATGGGCGGTTGGTCTGACACGATGATTGAGCTCCAAAGAGGCGTACGTTTGCTTGCTTGATTGGTGTACTGGATGGTATGGTGGTCTCAACAACAACATTAATCCATCATCATGGTTACTTCTAGATCTACGGCACCCGGGACACACCGCCGCCGTCGCGCTCTCGGACGCGCCGACGACCATCGGTAAACGAGACGTGACAGCGCATTTATAATGCGTGGCGCCTGCATCGACTGGTTCTAGCTACTTGTACCGGCGTGCTAGCTACTAGCGACGACGACGACGCCGGCGCAGTTACTAGCGAGCTGCCTAGCGCCGCGCCTCTGGGACCTTCAGGTCTTGGTGAGACCAGCGCCGCGCGCGCGCAAGTAGGTGACGCCGTGACGGTTTGAAGCGCGTGTGATAAAAACAAATTTGGTGGCGTATCATACAGCTGAGCTGACAAAGCTAGCTGAGCGCGTTACGATCGACCGCTTACAAGTGTTTAATTGGAGAAGATGTTTGAAAACGATAGGATATGAAAATTAACCCTCGCAAATCGCAATTTATATTGGACCGAAATACTAGCTCCACTGGACCAGGGGTCCAGGGGTTTAATGAGTTCGGATACGATCTCGTAATGACGATGCCGTCACTGTTCATGTGTCGGAGCCGAAATAATGTCCAGCTCATCAGCGCTGCACTAGGCTTTTAAAATTCACGAACGGTATTTTTCTTCAAGATACAAGAACGAGTTTCATGATCGAGATCGATGAGCAGCACACACATGTGGACGTGGTGGTCAAACATGATGGAGCTACTACAGTTCAGGCCACCGGACACCGGAGCCTTGTTTCTAGGCTCTCGGCATCTCCTGCAGGTGGCAGCTTCTCCAGGAAACGGGATCTAGAGGTGTGTTTGGACTTTGGACTGTGGCCCTCTAGCTGTAGCTGGTTAAGCGCGCCAAATTAGGGCATGGGCAAACTTTGATCACATGTTGGGAGGATGGCTGATGAGCCAAAACCCTTAAAACATTGCCAAATATATATACTATATGCTATTATGATAAGACATCGATCTGGACCCTGATGATACGAATGTTTTTTAGTGTAACATATATAACTCATGGATCTTATTTTCTTGATTTCATTGCAAACAATATAATACTTCAAACAAAATTTAAATTTGAAGGACGATTTATGAATATATTAGTTTAAATCACTAAATGTTACATTAGAACAATAGATACACTTTCTCCTATCCAATGCCTTGCTATTTGGCTAGTCAAATTTTATAGCACGGGTGAAGAAACAGCTTCGGTCTGGCAAAATCTGCTAGAGGGCCAAAAAGTTTCGTCACAGACAAAATGGTGTCAACATTCCAAGGCACAACAAATTTTTGAAGGCACAACAAGCTCTATCTCTCTTGTTGGCCAAATGCTTGGTACCAAAGGTCCTCTAGCCTAGTTGGCTAGGGTGTTTGGTAGATCGGGGTTTAATTCCTCCCTTAAGCAGATTGACGGGCATATTTGTTTTAGGAAAAATCCCCTCACTGTCATAGCCAGGCTTTGGGGGTTTTCTCCTCCCGAAGAAGATTATTCATCTTAATAACAAAATTGAGAGGTTCTTCAGCCCACTAGATGTAGTTTTAAATGCTCGGTTGGCTAGCTAGAGCCACCATCTAAACGTGTCCTAGATGAGTACCATATTTGTATTTAGAAAAATCCCCTCATTGTGGGGGTTTTCTCCTCCTGAAGAACATTATTCATCTTAATAACAAAATTGAGAGGTTCTTCACCCCACTAGGTGTAGTTTTAAATGCTCGGTTGGCTAGCTAGAGCCACCATCTAAACGTGTCCTAGATGAGTACCGCAATGCAACAGCTTGGCTAACCCAAACTAAGCTAACCTAAAACAACTTCATATAGCTATTCCAAATTTCCAATGCAATTAAATGTTGTTTTCTTCCTTTGACAATTATTAACCACAGGTCTGAAAGAGTAAAAGGCATGTGTATATGAGTAGACACAAGACATGATACGATCTGGATGGAAACCAAGTGACGCGGGGCAGTAAATAAGCATTACGTGTCTTCAAATATATATAGTATAGAGCAAGCTAGTTTGTTAAAAAAAAAATCAGTAATTCACCCATCCTAAATGTTATATTCACGAACAAGGAAGTATAGCCATTTAGGGCCTCCTCCAACAGAAGACTCTTAGCTAGCTCATAGAGTTTTTTATTCGATGAACCCTCCAAAAATAGAGAGGCAGACACCACTCCATTCCACGCCTAGCTCGCTCACGCCTAAGGACTGCTCTCTCACGGGATGTTGTGCCAAGATACTGTGCAAAGTACTTTACTAACATATTCATTGTAGCTAAGAGCTAACGTCTGACTCAACTTTTCGAGGATGCCTTAGCAAGGTTACACTAGCCTCACACGAATGAGTGCTTTCGGTTCCTACACGTGTGATAGGATATATCGATCATCGGTGTGCGAGTGTGGCATGTCACGTGCATGCGTGGTGATGACGTGTGCTTTTCATCATTCTGGTAACAAAAATTTGCCTTGCATATGTTAATGTCTAGCTAGGAGTGTCATTTTTGTAATGGAAAAGTTAATGCACAACTTGCCTCTGGCACATGACACATTTGTTTTTTTGGAGACCTCTGGCACATGTCATACTTGCCTGTGGCTATAAACGATGATTGCAGCTTGCCTATTTATGAGCTCTTTTCCTGGACCTGGACACATTTGCCTGTGGCTATAGGCGATGGTGGCTGAGGTGAAACAGCTGCTATATTGACTCATTCACACTGAAAGTAAGTGATCGATGACGTGTGCTTCATCGATCTGAAGCTCGCTGCTGTTACGCTTACATTGTCATACCAGCGTCATCAGCGTGGCGATCCTTCATTAGCGAACGGTTTATCACAAGGTCGATTGTTATCCTTGTCGTCCTATTCACATGTTGGAATGTAGACTTCTTCTTTAATCAATCGATACAGAGCCCTCTGTACTGTCCATTGGGACGTTGGAACCAAGCGCGCGCCATTCAACCCTGACGTCGAGATATCAACAGGTTTTATGCACAGCCCATATTGGCCGGTCTCGTGACCGTGAGGCTGTGGCACAGTGGCAGGCCTTTTTCAACCTGCTAATAGGAAATCCTATGTCCTGATCTTGACTAACCGTGGAATTCGAGTTTGAAATGGTAGGAACCGAGGAAGGACCACACTGGCCAAGTGGCTATGGCCGTAGTGTACTAGTGTAGTTGTTCTGCCACTAACGTATACCCTTAAGGCCTTAACAATTCAGTGCTCTTTTTCGGTGCGTGATACCATGGCACCATGCAAAATGGAACAATGCATATCCATCCGCCATCATGAGATAGAGATGAAGATCCAGTCCCAGCCAGGTCCAGGTCCTGCCTGTGGGCTGTGGCTGTCTTCGTGAGCACCACAGCTCTGGTGCTGGGCACGGAGAAGCCCTAGCTGAAGAACGAGGCGACCTCGAGCCATTTTCTCTGAAGAAAGAGAACACACACACACGGGGCCGGAGACGTCTCCGAATTAAAAACTCAGATAGGTTGGCGAAGGCGACGTCGCGCGCTCTGGTCTCTTCGCTCCGGCAGCGCAACGAGTGGCCCTCATCTCCCGCCGCCCCTCGCCCCCCAAACCCCAAGACCACATTCTCACCCACCCGCCGCCATGTGGGACCGGAGCTGTACCGGCCCACGCGTCAGGGACGTGCCCCGGTCTGCCGCGAGTGATTTGAAACCTTTGTCGTCGTCGTCCACCTCCACTCCTCCCACCTCCCCCCCGTCCTTAATGACGCGCTAATCAGCGAGCTTAACCCACCCGGCTCCAGCGAGCGGCGAGCGCCAGTGCTTGTGCAAGGCAAGCAAGGGCGACGGACCGGCATTAGCGTGCGTCGTCACATGGGGGGGCTTGTACGCTAGCCATTAATACGGCAGGTCGCCCGTCCCATCGCGGCCGCCTTCCTCTTCTCCCCCCTCGCGCTTAAATCCCCCGCGTCCCGGTCGCGCACCCCACCCCGGCCAGCCGCCCGTTGCTTCCTCACCGGCTCGCCGTCGCGCTCCGCCTGCATGCGATTGGAGGCACGCGGGACCCCAGGCGCTCTCCCGTGCCGGTTGGTTGGTGGCTGACGGGCGCGCCGCGGCCCGGTCGAGGAGATGGACTCGGTCATGGACGCCGCCCCTGACGCGCCGCCGCAGGCCGTCGTGCTCGTCTCCGCCGGCGCCAGCCACTCCGTCGCGCTCCTCAGTAAGCCAAGCCTCACCTAGCTATAGCCTACGCATTCCGTCGAACACGGTTGTGGTGTCGTGGTGGTTGTGCTTTTAGCTGACTAGTGGCCGTGCCTGATTTTATCTGTGTCTGCTTGCCAGCGGGCAATGTGCTGTGCTCGTGGGGCAGGGGCGAGGACGGGCAGCTCGGGCACGGCGACGCGGAGGACCGGCTCGTGCCCACGGTGCTGAGCGGCTTCGACGCGCCCGGGATCACGTCGGTCATCTGCGGCGCCGACCACACCACCGCCTACTCCGAGGAGGACCTACAGGTCTACAGCTGGGGGTGGGGAGACTTCGGGAGGCTGGGGCATGGCAACTCCACCGACGTTTTCACGCCCCAGCCGGTCAAGGCGTTGCAGGGGCTCAAGATCAAGCAAATTGCTTGCGGGGACAGCCACTGTCTCGCCGTCACCATGGCTGGAGAAGTGCAGAGGTGAGACGGCTACTGACAGCAGACTAGCAGAGCATGTTTGAAAAAATATTTGATAATCAGTTTTATCAAGTTTCACATCATATTATTCATTGTTGCTCGCTCTAAGTTTTGCGCTTACCATTTTATATTATGTGATCCTTAATATTTGTTTATTTGTAGTTGGGGCCGTAACCAAAATGGACAGCTAGGCCTTGGAACTACTGAAGACTCTCTGCTCCCACAGAAGATTCAGGCTTTTGAGGTAAAAAAAATGAGATACCAAATTTTGAGGAAAGTTTTTGGACTACCTTATTGTTAAGGCATTCCGACACTTTTTCAATGCAATGGATATGCACATAACATGTTTATGTAAATCATGAGTATGAGTTGAAGTGTCAGATTCATATCTTTCTAGATATGCAACAATATATTAGCTATAATCATGAGATACACCATACCTGTGCTGTCGCTGTGTTCCCCAGTAATGGTGATGTGAACATCGGGCTCACCCATTACATCTTGTTCTTTCTGGAGGAGAACTATCACCATTTGTCAATGTCCTGTGCAATGCAGTTAAGTGCTTATGGTCCTATGTTTGTAGGGTGTTTGTGTGAAAATGATTGCTGCTGGTGCGGAACATACTGCTGCAGTAACTGAAGATGGTGACCTCTATGGATGGGGTTGGGGTCGATATGGAAACTTAGGTCTTGGGGACCGTAATGATCGTCTGCTTCCGGAAAAAGTATCTTCTGTGGAGGTAAATTATCTAATTGACTTCCCTTTTTTACTTAAAAATCAGCATGTCTACTGAACTGATGTTCTACTAACTGCTTGAGCACTTGATACTGCTTGAAAATTGTTCGTTCCATTGGACCTGTTGCAAGTCAAATCACACTCATATTATTCTTTACTTGATCCCTGATACATGCATATCTTCAGCTGTGAGTTATGCCTATCCTGTCTGGAGTTGGACCCATGTTGTCATATTGAAACATCCCTGAATCAAAATCACCCTCGGAAGTCAATATTTTTCTCCTGATATAGAAACAATCAAAATGCATACAAATTTTTCAGCTGATTAATCTGAGCTCTTGGCTATTGTCTAGACTTCATCCCAATGATTTACCTTTGTAATCTAGGATACAGTGCTTACCAATTTATCTTTTCCAGTCTTGACAAAGTAAAGCACTAGTGTTCCATCATTGAGGCACACAGTGGATATTAAGTATATGATTTATTGATTCGTTGGTGAAAACGTTGTTCCTTACTCTAATAAGTAATAACAGTAAATGCTATGTGAAACAAATCTAAACTACTTACCTCGGATCAGTTTTCCCTGCAGCTTGAATGCTTGATCTTACTAATTCTTTCAATTAATTAGGATATCTTTCTCATGGATGTGGTCCTTTTGGTTCTGTTGTCGTATATGATTCCAGTTTGTTCAGAATTCTTATGTTTTGCATTTTTGTAGGGTGAGAGGATGGTGCTTGTAGCATGTGGATGGCGCCATACGATTACTGTTTCTGACTCTGGTAATTTGTACACTTACGGTTGGAGCAAATATGGTCAACTGGGACATGGCGATTTTGAAGATCATTTAGTTCCACATAAACTAGATGCTTTGAAAGATAGCACTATATCCCAGGTAATAGCTCATATCAACATTCCCTCCCAGACATGTTTTCAACAAGGATTAACACAATCACGCACATAGTTTTCTCTTCTCTTGGCAATAGAGACACTGCTTCCATGCACAGGCACAGAGACATAGCTTATACTGGAAACTTGAAGAATTCACCTTTTTACATAACTTACATGTTGTATCTATAGCCTATACGTTTTTTTTTACATAAAAAATAGGAAATCTCCCAAGTCCTAACTCCCAAGCAAATAAAAACTTATCATGTGCTACTTAGCCCAGTAAAATGTCCGAATCTTCCTGCCTAACTAAATCAGCATGTTATCAAGTCTTTTTTAAATCTCGATTACTATTTGAGCATTGAAAGAAAGGCTTATATATTTTCGTTCTTCTGATCTAGATTTCAGGTGGTTGGAGGCATACAATGGCACTTACATCCGAAGGAAAGCTTTACGGGTGGGGGTGGAACAAGGTATTTTTGTGCCTCTGCTTCCTTTTTATGCCCATAATTGCAGTTATTCAAACTGCACAAGCAAGATTCGATTATACACTTGTATTGTTGAACACAAATAGGATAACTTGAGCAATGGATGTCTGTCCCGATAAGTAACTTTTTTTTTTGTATGCATGTGTATATACATATTTTGAAAATTGCTATGATGATTGAAAGCTTCCATTTTGAAAATTGCTATGATGATTGAAAGCTTCCATTGCCCAGCGAAAATAAGGTGCACCTTTTCCTTGTTCAACTTCACAAACTGAGTTCAGAATGTGAACATTGTTCTTGTTTCAATGAATATTATTGATGATCTGATTCGCATGGAATTGGAAGATCATAATTGTTCTCCAGTAGAGGGACACACTAGTCTCGTCATATGCTTATTTTTGGCATAACTTGAGTCTATGTCCAATATGGTAATATAATACAATAATAGAGTCCATCCTTCCTGATGCTTTGCCATAGGGAGTCTTGACAATACTCCCAAGCATAGGTGTTGAACCCTTTGGCTACCCCTCTTGTCGTTTTAGATGTCTGTTATTAAATTCCTTAGACAGCCAGTGACCAGTAGTAGGTTGTTTTTCACCACTACTCGCATTTGTTTCTGTTTAGTGGGAACTGCAAATTTGACCATTTATCTCGTATCCAGGCCAGCTCAGTTATACCTGATATCAAGAGCATGCAATTATACCTATGAAAGCTCCTATCTTATCAGTGAACAAATATGTCCCATTCGTTAAAAACTCAAAGAACTTAAATGAAGAGTGGTTAGTTAGTTGTGAACTTAGGTTGTCCCGTTTTACTACTCTAGTCACAGGTCGCACTCAGCTCTATTTGTATTGCTTGAAATCCAGCTCTATCTTATTTAATTTTCACTTGTCCATGTGGGCTTTTTTTTTATACAATTGTTTACACTGACCGTGTCTCATATTTTGAACCTGCAGTTTGGACAAGTTGGAGTTGGCAACAACGATGATCATTGTTCCCCAGTACAGGTTCATTTTCCAGAGGAACAGGTATGCATGATGTTTGTGGGAGGTTGTACTCCTATGTTGAAGTTGTGCTCAGATAGACGGTCCATGTAGTACATGTATAACAAAAAGTCATAGCCACCATAATTGTGGTCATTCATTGATTGGTGCGAACAGTGATTTCAAACTTCCATTTATCATTGTGGTTTTCTGCAGAAAATTTCGCAAGTTGCTTGCGGATGGAGACACACGCTTGCGCTTTCTGAAAAGAAAAATGTTTTCTCCTGGGGAAGAGGTACTAGTGGACAGCTTGGCAATGGCGAAATAGTTGACAGGTGGGCCCTATCTAGTGCACTTGCTCATTATCTTGTCTTTGCTATCAACGCTCTTATGAGCTAACAGTTTATCTGCCTCTACCATCCTGAAGGAATACACCTGTGCTGATTGATGCCTTAAGCCCAGACGGTTCTGGCTGCAAGAAGTTGGAGTCATCCACAGCAGCTCCGTTCACAGGTTTGTATACATCGTGCTCTGGTGGCTGCAAACTTTTACAGGCAGGCGATTGACGTGTCTGCTCTATGTTTTCCAGCCAAGGTCTGGGTCTCCCCTTCAAAAAGATATGCCATAGTTCCTGATGAAAACGTGAGTTCAGTTCATCGAAACAAATTATTCCAAAACCAAATTCATGTGACAGCACTCTTATTCCCCTGTTATTGTTTTATTTGAACCAATTCCCCTGTTATTGTTACTGAACTGAAGTTCCTCTTCATGTGTAGGTTCCCAAATCAGGCGAAGGCACTGCACGCGGCAATGGGGCTGACGCCAACGTACCGGAGAACGACGTAAAGAGAATGCGCATGCAGTCGTAGTTCTACCATCCCCACCCTTAACCCTAGTACACTATAAAGAAAGAACTGGTGCCTTAGTATCTGCTGCTTCCATCCTGCGGTGTCCGATTTTGTGCATTGCGTTCCTGCCGAAGTGCTCTGTCTCCGTGAACCTGAACCTCCTGCTGTTGAGACCTGAGATGGCGGCATGGTCTCTCCTGTCGTAAGAACTTGAGATGGTACCGTGTTGCCTTGCAGCAATGATGTGATGTGTGATTAGCAAACTCAACATTGCACTGCTCTGCCAGATAGATGTGTTTTGGATCTTTGACATTCCAACTTTCATGAAGCGTTCCGCTTCGTTCTCGTTTCTTCTCATTTTCTCAAGCTTCCAGCCAAGCCATGATATTCCCTTTTTTTCTTGGTGAGAAGGGTCAGAGTTACAAATTTGGTTTCTGAATGCGAATCTGAGCGATACAGATGCTGGTCTACTCCTGGGCACTGACGCCGTGCAGCACACTCCTGTTGTAAGCTCGACGCCTGTTGCTTCGGCCCGGCTTTTCATTTCTATCTTGGGCTTGGCCCATTGTGATCTTGTATCGGCCTTTTCATTTGGAAAAATCCCTCAACTATCGCCCATTCGATCCCTAAACTTCAAAACCGGGTAACACTCATCCTTCAACTTGCAAAACCATTTATATTACATCACTAGGCGGTTTTGATAGCGGTTTTGCTACAATAGCAGTGGTTTTGTCATTTTTCTTTTACTTATTTTTTTTTGATAAATCTTTCAAAAATTATAGTAAATAATAGAAAAATTATATAATGAAAAATCTAGTTTTTTTGACCCGTATGAATATAAAATTTTATTACAGTTTAAGCCTACAATAATTAGTCTACCATAAAAATTTTACCAGATTAGAATATAGAAAGAGCTATAAATTATTCCAATTGATTACTAAAAATCATATTATTGTATCATATATAACTTAGTTGTTTTATTTATAGAAAGCAAAGATCTAAAGGTGAAACAAAAATTTTGATACCATAGTATATATTTAATGTGTAGATTTACTCATATGGAGTACAATAAAATTATATTTTTTATTTATAATTTTTCTTGGTTTTTTATAATTTTTCAAATAATATTTAGCATAAATAAATACAAGGAACAAAACAAAACCATAGCGAAACCGCCCTTCCAAACCGCTCGGGGATGTAATATGGACGGTTTTGAAAGTTGAAGGATGTACTTACTCGGTTTTGGAGTTTAAGGACCTAAACCGATCTTGTTCATTAGTTGAGGGACCTAAATAGGACTTTTTCCTTTTCATTTACATCTTGTTTTTCTAAAAATTATATATTGTGCTTGGTCCATTGTGGTTGCATCGTTAATGCGCGGCCCAGAGCGTCCGAATGGCAAGGTGAGGCGTAGTAGCACTAGCAGCAGGTAGCGGCGCCAGCTCGGACCCGCCGCCTTGGTCCTGGCCTCATGGGGTTTATTTGTTGACCCGGGGCCCGGCACATTTTGTCGGCGGTTCACAGGGCAATGGGCGGCGCACCGGCGCTGTCCCGTCAAACTGTTTTGGCCTTGTTTAGTTCGTCTTTTTAGTCACATCGAGTCACATCTTTTCTCACAGACACGCTTACCAATGTACTATTCACACCTCCAACTTTCCACCAACTTCCTTATCTAAACAAGGCCTAAGTCCCGAACTCCATTGGAACTCATGGATTGCATTTCATCTTCCATGGCTTCGAGCTATTTGGATGATTGCTCGATTCTCATGGCTGCTTCGAATGTGGTGGGATCATCCTCCATCCAAAACTCTTCTATTTCATATATTTCATAATCATCTGGGATAGCTGACCTTCTCACTCTTTGAGACCTTCTAGGGGCCTCCTCATTTGATACGTTTTCTGTTGGAGGCTGATGTTGCTCCCCCTGATCCGTGGCAATATTTTCTATAGGATCCTGAAGGATAGGTTACATATTTTCATTCTGTATTGCCACAGGAGGGACCAACTCAGGGACTGACACTGAGGGTGCAGTCACAGTAGGTAGTGAGAAAAATGGCTCCTGAATCATCGGAGTGGGTGCACACACCCGCTCCTCCTCAAGATTAATCTTTTGAACTACCGTGCTCCCCCGAATCATTTCTTCTTCTAGGAAGGCAGCATGTCTTATTTCCACAAACTTTGTGAATCTATCTGGACAGTAGAAATGATATCCTTTTGACTTCTCTATGTAGCCAATAAAATGGCAACTCACTGTCTTAGGATCTAGTTTTCCAATGGTTGGGTTAAATATCTTTGCTTCAGCAGGACTCTCCCACACC
This sequence comes from Digitaria exilis, assembly GCA_015342445.1. Taxonomy (NCBI): domain Eukaryota; kingdom Viridiplantae; phylum Streptophyta; class Magnoliopsida; order Poales; family Poaceae; genus Digitaria; species Digitaria exilis. The sequence goes on from JACEFO010001734.1 coordinate 373,695, forward strand.
CTTAGGCGATTCAATGAGGGTGTTCTGCATGTCCACAGTTCATACGGTGTTTTGGGCACCGCTTTACTGGGAACTCGGTTGAGAATGTAGATGGCGGTTTTCAAAGCCTCCATCCATAAACTCTCTAGCAGTGTGGAATAGCCTATCATGCTTCGTACTATGTCCATCAAGGTACGATTTCTTCTTTCAGCTACTCCATTCTGTTGTGGGTCACCCGGCATTGAATACTGGGAAACAATTCCTTGTTCCTGTAGGAACCTTGCAAAGGGTCCTGGAACTTGTCCGTATGGGGTATGCCGACCATAGTATTCCCCTCCACGGTCGGATCGTACTATCTTAATCTTTAAATTGTGTTGATTCTCAACTTCAGCCTTGAATATTTTAAATTTATCCAACGCTTCTAATTTTTCTTTAATCGGGTAAATATAACCATAATGGGAATAATCATCTGTAAAAGTTATGAACGAGTCATAACCGTCTATACTCATAACTGGGAACAGACCGCAGATATCTGTGTGAATTATTTCTAAGATGCCTGTGTTGTGTTCCGCATGTTTTCTGGTTATCTTTACATATTTCGCTTTTATGCACTCAATGCATTTATCTAAGTCTGATAACTCAAGAGGAGGAAGAATTTCATTCTTAACCAGCCTTTCAATTCTCCCCCTCGAAATGTGGCCTAAATGACAGTGCCACAATTTCGATGACGTACTCTGAGTTCTCTTTCTTTTTCTGTTGGTGGGTACGGATTCTTTTGCATTCACATCACACACAGAATTCACACTTTCACGTAGTGATAGCAAATATAAATCATTCTTTCTCAAAGCAATCGAAACAATCGAATCGTCATAGTCTATTACACACTTGCCGTTTCCAAAACGGCATTCAAATCCATCATCATCAAGTTTTGAGACACTAATCAAATTCCTTTTAACAAAAGGAACATAAAAAACATCTCTAAGAAACAACTCAAAGCCAGTGTCAAGCACCAAGAGAAGGTCTCCCACCGCCTCCACTTTGGCTTCGACTCCATTCTCGACTTTAATCTTTGTTTCTCTTCTTTGAGTTGTTCGTGTTTGGATGAATCCCTGTAAATAATTTGCAACATGAATTGTTGCTCCTGAGTCAATCCACCAAGTAGATTTTGCATAATCTATATACAGAGATTCATTCACAAAAGAAATAATGTTCTCACCATTCTTTTCACACAGCATCTTGTAGTAATCTGGACAATCTTTCTTGTAATGTCCCTTCTTCTTGCAATAGAGACATTGATCTTTATCTACAGTGCATTGCCCAAGCTTGGGCTGATGCTGCTGGAACTGCTGGACCTTCTGGGGAGCCTTAGCCTTGGAGGATTCACCTTTTACAATGTGATTCTTTTTCTTTTGGTTATGCACATAGTTTATAGAGCCACCATGTGCAATCTTAAGTCTCTCCTCCTCTTGGGCTAGCATTGCCGTTGTCTTCTCTATATCCCAAGGCTCAGGACTCAAGTTGTAGCCAACTACAAAGTTCTCAAACTCTGCAGGAAGGGATTTGCAGATCAAATAGACAATGTGACCCTCACTGAACTCCAAGTTCATCGGTTTAAGCTTGTTGTTGATGTTTATCAAACAGTGGATGAACTCTCTGAGTCCACCTCCTCTGTATTTTACACCAACCAATTGCTCAAGCAACTGATGAGCGTAAATCTTGGAAGAACCAGTGTACTGATTCTTTATCTTTGCAAGGTATTCAACAACATTATGACAATCTGTGATTGCCCCAAAAATGGTAGGCTCTACGGTGTTTTCCACCACTGCTAAGCATTTCTTGTTAGCAGGTTTCTATTTGATATTTACAAGATCATAACTTTCTTTGGATGCTTTGTAAACATCCTGTGCTTGCTGCCAAGCAGTATCTGTCATGTCCTCCCCTCTGACTGGCGCCTGAGGCTCTACAGGCACCGGATGTGTAAGGATCCAGTCCAGATCTTGCATGGTGAAGAAGAGATTCATCTTCTTGTACCACTCATTGTAATTATCTCCCCTCAGAGTTGGGATATCTCTGATGACAACTCCAGCTGAAATCAATTAGGAACAAGTGAAAACAATATATAACAACAAATCTGAATACGACTATATGTTTTATCATCAACTTTGGTCAGAAAATAAAACACATAGTGACCTTTTACATTAAAACATAATCACCTTTGGGTAGAAAAAGTAATAATGCATGAAAGAAAACATATCTATGAAATCATAATATTATTATTCTCAACTTTGGTCAGAAAATAATAATATCACAATTATTCTGAAATTAATCTATGACTTAAAAACTAAATCATCCCTTTGATTCAAATTTAAATTCCAAGTCAAAATAATCATCTATGCAGCGGAAACTGTAATATTATTCTATTCAGAAGCAAAAATTCTATAATCTATTCTCTAAACATCTATCCCTTTGGTTCAAAATGAATAGAGATTTAAATTCTGTGCAAAATTCATATTCAAATTCAAATAAATAGCTTCTGAAATGAATAATAATAATAAACATAACAATTCTCTGTTCAGGCCGCCCATACGGCCCATTGGCGCGCGCACGCGGCCCAGCACGCGAATCACTCGGCTAGGCCCGCTCGCTCGCCCGTTCGGCCCGGCAACGCGCGGCCCAACACACGCGTGCTAGCCCAGCTGCACGCGGCCCAGTAGGGCGCGCCGCTCTCCCCCCATCCCAGGCCGCAACCTAGGCCTGGGCCGGGATTCTCTCCTCCTGCCTGGGCCGAAAGCAGCCCGTCACGGCGTTGTGTGATCTGTGCCGTCCGATTCAATCCAACGGCCAGGCGCTCTTTTCGCGGGAATAAAACCACCCGACGGCCGGCCTCAACCCTAACCCTAGGTCATTTCTCCCTTCTCCCCCCGGCCGCACCTGAGCTCTGGGCGCCGCCGGCGACTCTGCGCCGTTGAGCCGCATCTACGCCGCCGCGCCATGGATTCACCATGGCCGGTGTTTTCTTTCTCCTTCTCCCCACTGTCTCCACCCTATCCGACGGACGCCAAGGCATGGCACCGCCGCGGGACCCGTCGCCGGCTTGCGCGCTCACCGAAAGGTGAACGCGCCGCCGTCGAGCGGCTCGGTGGTGGTGTCTGTGTGCCATCTCGCACACTGGCGTCCCGGCGGCGACACGACTTCTCTCTGTGCGCGTTCGCACACCGGCGTCCCGGCGGCGAAACGCATCTGCCCACACGGCATCGTTACGACGTCGGCGGTAGGTCTGTCCGGCTCATGTTGCCAGATCTCTGTGTGTGGGGTTGTAGATCTGTCATTTTCGAAGGGTTTCGGTTCAAGGGTATTGTGGCAGAACCGCCCAATTTAAACTGGCTCAAGTGCGTCGAGCCACCCTAACTCAGGGTAACACGCGCACGCACTTCAAACAGTTTAAATCCGGTAGTCTGTCGAGTGTCCCCGGGACATCCCGAATCATCCACTGACAAGTTTTTCTTAACCGTAGCTTAGGATCCGTACCAGGTTGGAGATAACACAACAGGCATTACCTTTTTACATACATACGACAAGATACGAATTATTACAACCGAGTTTTGAAACTCTATTAACTGCAAACCAAAGTACCAAGAGCCAAAATACAAACTAGGTTTGTACAACTGAAGAGACAGAAGAGTTCGGAGAATTCTAAACATCTAGAGCCATCTGGGACCTCCGATGCTCTAGGGCTTCTGGCTCTCCTCATCTCCTTCGGTTTGTGGAATCTCCTCTGGAAAAACAGAAAGGGAAGAATCCTGAGTACAAAGGTACTCAGCAAGACTTACCCGTCTTACCAAAGAAAAGACTCTCAAGGATGAATGAATAGGCTTTTGGTGGTTGGTTGGCTGACTCGATCTTTGCAGAAAAGCTTACTAGGAATGTGTCCTTAAATAACAGTTTTATTTCAATTTAGAATTAGCTACTCAACTAAGTGGTAAATACCTTTTTCACTCGGGTGATACTAGGTTCAAACAGCATTTTGAATCACTCACATATAATAGTTCAACTTGTTTCCTCTACGATGTTTAAAATTTGATCAAGTGCACTCATAACCAAGAGTAGTGTTGATCCGGATCCATATACATCCTGCAGGAGATACCTAGCCACCAGCCACGTACAGCTGCGCCAGCTGTCCGCAACAACCTTTCAATTAGTTGGGCCAAAGACCGGAAATATCCTTACCCGAACCCGGGAACGCATCCCCACGTGGGCCCCACGTCTGGCGACCACCCCGTGAGTTCCAGATGACGATCCCGCCTTTCTCCGACCCAGCAAGCACCGGTAAGCGATATTTCCAATCAACGAGCCAGCTAATCTAGTCGGCTTTACTGGCCCCATTACCCAGTAAGAAACCAGGTAGAATCACTCGATCAATTGCTTAAACAACGGAACGGTCCTTAGTGACTTTAGCTAGTAGGCAGAACTAGGGATCGAGCTACCTCAATCCATTCTATCATCTTCTGCCCACTCTTTCTTCTCTTATTTTCTCAAATGTGATTCATCTATGATTAGTAAGCACCTAGATTATTATTATCACATTTAACCCTAGCAAAGCATAACTACGTGGATGCTCTATAAACCATTTACTTTTATTCCTAACAAGGGTAGTGCTAGCAAGGAGTAGTTCATGCATCAAAGTTGTCATTCAACTCCTAACTTAATGCACATATAAAAACATAATATTTGGACTCGTGATATTCGGAAATAATTAGGTGAAGATGAAATCCGGAGCTTGCCTTGAGTTTCAAAAAGGTTAGCGGTCTCAGTGACTTCCTGGGACTCCGGAGCAACCACTAGAACCTCCTCGTATTGAACTGGGTCGTCGGAGAATTCCACGTACTCCACTTCCGAGGCTTCAGACTCTATATGCGATGCAAGTTAGTGATTAGAGATGCAACAGTTTAAAACATAGCACACAAACTTTATTTCTCGATACAGTTGCAAGCCAACAAAACTACCCAACCTTTTCCCAAAGAAAAAGTTGTTTCATTTTGTGGGTAAATTAATCCTTATTTCTTTTATTTATTTATTAAAGGAAAATTTCTAAGTATACTAAAAATTATTTTCTACCACCCTAACACTTTATTTCTCTATAAATGGGTTTATAAAACATGAATCCTATTTTTAAAATGTGTTCAATATTATTCTAACCATTTTTAGTAATTAAATTTCTAAGATGGGATTATTATTAAATTCTAAACATCACAAATTTTATGGGTTAGCATTTTTATAAAATAAAGGAAAATCTAAGGAAATTATTAAAATTTATTTCATATTTTTCTGATTTTTCTATGATTTTCTATAATTAAAATAGTGGAAAGACATAAATTAAATCTAATTCTAAAATCTAATTGGCTTTCTTGCAAAAACCCCCTCGAACTTATTTTTCTTCCCCAACGAGACCCCTGCCCACGCGGAGCAGAGCTCCCGCGCAGACCGCCCCCTCGCCGTCGTTGACCCGCGCGCGCTCGCCGGCGGCGGGGTCCTCCGGCGACGACGACTAGTCCTAGGGCTACCCTACACGACCGCGCACCCATTCTAGCACTAAGCTCCCTCGTCAAACTCCAACCCTAGCTTCATGGCGGCTCGGCGGCGACGCACGGCGACACACCGTACTCCGGCGAGCTCACCGCGCTCGCCAGTCCCCACGACTGGCTCAAAAGCACCAACGAGACACAAGACACCCTCTGCGCAACCCCAGCCACTCCGTGCGACGCTGCACGCCCGAGCGCGCCACGCCGGCCATGGCGGGAGCGCGCGCGGCGCACGCGGTGGCGAGCGAACAGAGGCTCAACCACGGCGAAACCCACGATGATAACTACCCTACGAGCATCAGCAACCCTAGACGCAACTAGCTCGCGCACCAGCTCGGCCGGAGGAGGCTCGAGCGAGGCTGCACCCGTGCGGCGGCCATGGCGGAGGAGCGCCACGGCGACGAACGGCGTTCCCAAGCGGGGAAACGTCGCTCCCAACTAACTAAGCCCCCAAGCATCTGCCTAGACCTCTAAGCAACGCTGCTGAACTCTCCAACTCCGGCCAACGCGACTGCAACAGCACAAACACGGTGAAAGGCGCTTACCCCGGCGAGACGTCGACGGTGAGCTGCAAGAACGGTTGCGCCGGGCTGTGGAGTGATGGAGGAGGAACAGAAGCGGTTGGAAACGAACGAGAAGACGACGGCGAAGCTTTTGGTGGCAAGAAACGGAGCGGAGAGGGTCGGACGGCGGCGGAAGAATCACTGCTCGCCGGCGACGATGGAGGAGAGCAGAGGAGTGCGCGGCGAAAGAGGAGAGAGCAAGGCCGTCGACGAAGCTTTAACGACGGATCACGCGACGGACGAGCGACACCTCCTGCTGCAACGCCGCTCGAGCTGGCTCTCAACGCGATCGACGCGTGGCCGGTGAAGTGGGCCGCGCCGCTCGCCGGCGGCAGCAGCTTGCCTGCCTTACGTCATCATTTTTCCCCATTTGAACCTCCAATCCCCCGACATTGAGCTGCGATTTTCTCCCAAAACCGTATGGCAACATCCAAAACTCCCAAAATAGAACTTGTAGCTGGATCCTCCAATTTCATTTCTTACATTGGCACTTACCCCATTTGAGCACGAATTGAGGTTCAATTTGAGCCCCAAAGTTGCTGCTGAAATTTTTCCCCAAATTCAGAACCCTTAACTGAATTTCTCAAATTACTCCCAAAATTTGAACAGAACTTGCATCTGGTGCTAAAGACGAATTTGAAATTCACATTCAGTCGAACAACTTCCTAGTTGGAAGTTTTTGCAGAAAACTTCAATTTCGATCTCAATTTGCACAAATTCAAAACTGCTGTCAGTTACACTGAATTTTCTGAAAACATACTCGGACTGATTTTCTTTCGTATTTTTCTCCTTGATCTAGCCAATTTATGAGTGTGACCCAAAAACAAAAGTTGTTCTTCATACTTCCCTTAACAACTTTGTTTAAGACACCTTGGTCAAACACCCCACAGATCAACCACTAATCTGCCTTGAAGTTCGCTGCTCGTTATGAATTCCCGACGAAAAACGGACAAGTGAGGAAAACGGACAAGTCCTGTTGTCGGACGGTGAACAGTGCCATTTTTTCTTTTCCCTCTTCTATTTAATTGAAGCATTATTTCCACAAATTTTTCCATCACTTTGGAATCACTAAGTTCCTTATCTTGTAAACTATATTTAGAAATTCTTTACCTTCAAAAATTCCAACTATTTCTTACCTTTTGACTTTGGTCAACTAATTCTCTTCTTCTTTTTCTCTTTTCCTTTATTTCTTTTATCAATTCCATCATATTTCTTGATCTTAACAAAAAGGTGGGATGTCACAGGTATTTGGATCTAGGGTTTCGGGTTTTCTTCTGTTTCTCTCGATTTCTTTCGAAATCCTTTCTCTTTTCTGGATCCGAACTAGATCTACACATCTAGTAGGCGACTGATACCAATTGTTAGATCTGGGTGATGCAAGTGTGTGGATCTAGACGGGAAATACTTGATCTGTGATTGTGTATGTGTCAATGTGTCCTAGATCTAAGAATGGAGAAGGGAGAGAGTTCAAGATCCATACCATCACGAGTAGAGGTGTTGGATGGCTCGGTGGATGCCATAGCAGGTTTGTTGAGGAAGATCTGCGCACGGGCAGCGACGTTCGGGGTAGATGCAGTAGCCCTTCGTAGGAGATCTCACCGGCCCTCCGGTCGCCACCGGCTTTGGCCAGGGACGGCGGTGGACGTCGTGGTGGAGCTTCCCGCCGCCGGAGCGCTTACCCTCTCGATCGGTCTAGGGTTTGAGTGTCGGTGGGGTATGTACTCTGTTCAACCTCGTGAGTAGAGCCGTGGCCCCACCACTCTTTTTATAGCGCTGGCGACAGGCGCCCACCAACCATATTAGGTTGGGCGCCCCCGATTAGGGCGCAGATCAAGTGGCCTTTGGGACTGAGGAGATCAATTCCTTTGGGACTGAGGAGATCAATTCAACGCTGACACCTTGCCCGGCCGATGATGGCCCGATCGGTCGCCGCTGCATACGTGTGAGGTGAGCCGAATTCCCCGTAACCAGCTGCTTTGACGGCGATCGCACTGGCACCAGCCGGGGGCGGTGGGTGCCCTGGCCGCGTCACGCCACGGAAACCGTCGAAGCTGCCGCCCAGACCCCGCTGCCCCGAGAGCCGCCGAGGCCCCGACCCATCAGGCCGTCAGGCGTCCGTCACCGCGCCAGGTCAGGTGCCAGACAGCCGCTGCCCGTATGTCCGGCGACCCCGCGTGCGCGCAGGCGCCGCAGCACCGTCGCCGCCCGCGCCGGCCCCCGAACGGCCGGGACACGAGCTGGAGGCGACGGCGCCCTCGTGCCCGACTGGAGACTGAACCCAACCCATCTCGACCCCTCTCCGCATCCGCGCGCGCCGATCAGCGGGCCCACCGCGCCATCCATCGGCGACGGCAACGCTCGATCGGGACAGGGGATGGAAGCACCGGTGGAGGCATCTGTTGCGTTGCAAAGCGGCGGACCCGGGCGGCTACGGCCTACGGGTGGATGCATGCCATGCGCGCGTCATCCTGTCGGCAGATCGATCCGCACACACGCAGACGGACGGACGGACGGGCGGACGGGACGGATCATGGACCTCATCTCATCTGACCCAAACGCACGCTATCCCGCGCGCTAGCTGCCGCGCCTACGTGCGCTGCCACAGAGACACGCATCGTCGTCTTCTCCTCGTGCCAGTGACACACCTCGCACCCAGTGGTTATTCGACGACACGGCCTGGTCTACCCGGGTTGTATTCGCACGGCCGGAGCGATCGAGGAAGCAGGCGGCAGGCACTGGACCAGTGGGCTGCCGGGGTACAGCACCACCTACTGAGCGCACTGCGCAGAGAGGACCAGCCGCGGCGGCACCAGTCAGGGCTTCGCCCAAGGGATCGAGCGCATTGATAACCGCCAGCGACCGACGTCATCTCCAGCTGCCGCCTGGCCACTACAGACTCACCGATCGTGTGTCAGGAATGGGCTTCACTGCCTTCCCTGCCGCCACGGCGCCTGACGAGGAGGCCTTTCCTACCGCCGCAGCGTGCCCGTCAGGCTCGGCGTGCAGCCATCTCCGTCTCCCTCCCTCTCCTCCCGCCGCCGCTGCGCTGGCGAGCCGAGCCACCGACGCCGTGGCGGAACAAGAGCCACGGCGGCAGGAGGAGGAGACGGTGGAGGGAGACGGAGGAGACGCGGCGCCGGCGTCGCCGTCGGCGGCGAAGGAGGTGGAGGACAGGATGGACCATCTATGGGAGGACTTCAACGAGGAGCTGGCGGTGGCGCATCAGCAACAGGCGGCGGCGCGTCGTCGCCGGGCGCGCAGTGCGCGGCGGGGCGGCGGCTCTTCGTGGCGCGGCGACGGGATGCTTCTGCCGGCGGCGGCGGAGGGCCCGTGGTCGCCGTCGCCGCCGTCGGAAGACGACGCGGGGCGCGGCGGGTGCGTGCCGGTGCTGCGGCCGTCGTCGAGGGCAGGCGGCGGGGCGCGGCACTACCGGCGGCGCGCGGGGACATGGGTGCTGCTCATGAGGATCTTCCGGAGGCTCTTCGTCGTCGAGAAGACCATCTCCTCCGCCTCCGCGGCGGCCGCCGTCGCCAGGCAGCGCTCCTCCAGCACCAGGGCGCGCTGACGGACGCACGTGCGCTTGCTTGCAGCAGCCTGCAGCCAGCGCATGCGGTTGCTTCTTTCCATGCGTGAGCGAGGTGAGCCTGCAAGAACCATGCGTGCTGCATGCTTCTGATGCAAGAACCACGCATCATCCGTGAGTAAATTATACTTAGGCATACAGTTCATTTTGCAAGCAATGTCACTCCATTTCTTATGCTGTAATTAGGGTTCTTTAGCTGATGCAGAGAAATCAAAAGCATGCAGTCCATAGCAAGCAATTGTCCCTCATTCTTCCACTGTTACTTACAGTACCAATATTCACTTATCAATTCGATAGCATAAATGTGAAAATAAAAAAGGCAATGCCGATGCAAATTCCTCTTCCATTGTGCCCATTAGTCATGGGACGATTCTCTTGTGACTCGTGAATCGTGATATCGTACTTTCGGATCTGAAGAAAGGAAGGTGCGCGGCTTTATCAGGACAAAGTTTTTTGGTGTGGGTTCGTGGGGATGAAAGGTGCTTGTGCTGGAGGATGCGTGTTTTTATCTGGGCCTGGGCGCCTCACATAAGGACAAGCGGGTTAGCTCGTCCTAATGGCAAAAAGAGACCACGGACAGGGACATCCAACCTGTCCTACCTCATCAGAACAGTAAAAGTGTAAACCTCGGTCGAAAAAGACAGCAAATGGTATTGTGTAAGAATGGGAGAATAACATCTTTTTAGAACTACATCCTACTAGCATAAATGTTGTCATAATCGTGGACTTGGATCAAATCCGAGGTCTAGACAATTATCACAACAATAAAACCGTAAACATAAAAGGCAACGTATCCTATGGAAACCAACCTCTCCGTGGAAACTATGGAAACTAAAATCTGGGCCACACGATGTTGATCCAAGGGTGCGACCAGATCAGGTGGGAGGGTTGATTTGCAAAAACGTCTTGCAAATCACCCCTCCCACCTCCCCTGAGTTTTACAAATCACCCCTTCCACTCACCCCTTCCACCTGATCTAGGCGAGCCCTTGGATCAACATCGTGTGGTCCAGATTGAAGTTTCCATAGTTTCTACGGGAAGTTGGTTTCCACCAGATATGTTCCCAACATAAAAATAACAGAACTATAGATTTTATTGATTAAATCATAGAATCAAGGCCTCTAATCTAATCCAGATCGTAAAGACGTGAATCATACAATAGAATCACAATTTTTACAACCATAAATAGCAGCACCATGAAAGTTTCTGTATTGTGCAAGGTAGCACTGGGGGATGGCCATCATAAACTTCATCAAGCATAGAAATGGACACTTTTGTCTTATTACTCGTGCCACCCCTTACCTGCACCACAAATTCAAAAAAAAAAAAAAAAGAACACACGAGCTTAGGGACGGAAGGGACAATTCTTGCAAATGATGTTGGCATCCTACCATAAGCCAATAAAAACTTGGGGTCAACTAACAACAGAATAGACAACAAACAGACATGCCACAAGGACCTAGAGCTTGTAGACTCACATAAACACAACGTGATGGCAGCTGGGCCTACTTTCACCAACTATCTCAGGCTAGTGTGGTACACCAAGATTAAATATCATGCACCTTTTAGGTCGGCAAATTACTAATGCGGCAATGATCCAATTTTTACAGAGAATTTCCAAAGATGATGATAGACTACACCAATGCAAAGGCTTCTGGGGATCGTGGAAAATATGAACTGTGGATGGTTTACTGTGTTTCCTGTGAAGCTACAACCCAGCACATTCGTCGAAGTATATAATCGATCATAGCTCTCAGCTCTCAACTAAAAACAAAATGACTACAGCAATATGCATAATAGCCACACCTTGATACACGATTTTCTGATATATCGTTCTATTTTGGAGAAAAAAAATAGACCACAAGTATCGTATGATTGTTGCCGATTAATAATTGCACTGTAACGGAGAAATTTGCCCATAATCATGTTAGTATCTTATTATCTTATTAGCAGAAGGGAAGCCTCACAATCTGCTTGATGCAGCAAGATACTTGGTATGACGGGCCTGTGCCATCAATTTTCCTGTCTTTTTCTTCCTGAAATCGACAGAGACGACACCAACAGATTTTCCAGCACGCAACAACTTTCCCTCAACCTCTATTTCTTCCTGAACAATTAACCAAAAAAGTTAACAGTATGTCAAAAAACTTTATAAAGTAAGTGTGAAAACAACATAAATTTCAAAATGAATCTAGCGTTGCTGGAACTAGTTTGGCAGAGAGCTAGCTGAAGCTGGCTTTATTTCTGGCTAACTTCCAGTAGAACAACATAAGGATGATCACCTTATATCGGTATATTCTTCAATGTCGTATTTGTTACTTTTAACAAGTATCGACTACTGAGATGGTTATTTTGTTCTTATACCAACCAGATGTTTTTACAGATACAAAGTGATACAGTCGTAGGTCCTAACTGTTCAATAGTCATGTTATAGCCAAAAAGGCCCCACTTATTACTGAGCCCATTGGAAAATGAATAGAGTGAACGCAACTCATTTATTCAACCATCATTCCTGCTTATAGACAACACATAGATACTTCTAGAGTTCTAGGTAAGAAAAATGCAAGTTGTTAAAGCTAAGAAGCAAATACGTAGTAGACATTTTGTTTTGCAAATCAACTGTCCTCATGCCATGTTCAGTTGTTCACCAATGTTAACTCACAAAAATATTACATATTACCTTTCTAGAGGACCATGAGACAACACTGTAGCTGAAGCTTCTAAAAGTATTTGAATAGAATGGTAATTTTTTTCTATTATAAAGAAACAATATTAAGCCTAATGGCATTGGCCTGCCAGCAGGCACTTATACCTGAGAACAAAAGTTAATAAGAAGTCAAGTACTCCCTCCGTCCCCGTTTAGTAGTTGTTTTAGGATTCAAAATTAGTACCAAATTAGATGTCGTTTTAGACCTGCACCTAGACCAAGTAGCCTGCAGAACCTGCCATCCGCCAACAGCTGTGAATAAAAAAAGCAGGCGCTGGGTGCATTGCTGTGGGGACTGGGAAGAAAAACCTTGGCGACTCCTCCCACGACTCGGTCACGCACGGCACGATGCACGGAACCATAGGGTTATATAGGTAGTTTCATCTTTGCTTTGGTACTCCCACTATATCCTAGAACGACTTCTAAATGGGGACAGAGGGAGTATCTGCATTGAGTTATTTATTCGACATAAATTGGGAATATCTCTTAATCATGTTAAAGGACCCCTAATTTCTCGTACAATATAGCATTAATTGCTACAAAATCAAATTATATTAAAATATATTTGAAATACGAATCTAGTCATTTATCTTTCATACACTGAGCATGCATGTAATTTGACTAATTTATAAAACTCAGCTTTTTAGAAGCCTTAAACGATGACTAAAAAAGCGATATGAGGGAATAAGAAAGATGTGTAGATGAATTAGGATTCAAAATAAGCCTGCGTAAACGACCTGTCAAAAAATTAAAATAAATATGCATTTTCCTAGGCCTTGGAATAAATACTTATAATGAATGTTTTCTACATCCTAATAAAATCAAAGAACTTTCACTGGCACTCCCTTTGTCGAGAAACAATAGAAGCACAAATCCAACAACTTCAATCAAGTTTGAAGCAATTTCGGCACCTAATCCCAGCTCACTCATATACTCCTTATCGTCCTTATCTGCCAGAAGCTTGAAAATAAAGCGCACTTACTAGTAGCCAGTAGGAGTAAATATTGCAGAGAAGATATCATTCCCTGGGGTATAGCATAACAAACTATCAGGGTGCCGATGAGATCCGAGACTACAGCCTAGGGATATTTCTGATTGATAAAAATCTATGCCCAACAGCAAGGGAGCAGTAGAACTGCATCAATGATGCCCAATTGCAGTTTCTACTAGACATAAACCAGAACATGCTGATTTGACGTTCACCTGCAAAACATACCAGCACCAGGCACAGCCTAGAAAACATACGTCTTAAAAAAACCAGAGAACCATTACTGACTGACTGAATCCCATTTATTCAGCAAATTGGATTTCCCAATTGTTCAATAGCAGCACAAGTGAAGCTCCAGTTTCATCATATATTACGATCCTCTGAGCTCAAAATTTGTTGATATACCACAATAAAGCACAACCCAAAATGTGAACCCAGAGAAAGAGAGCCGGTCTCACCCCGACGGCAGCCGCGTCGACAAAGGAGACGCTGATCTCCACGGAGACCCCACTCGAGGGGAGCCCGCTGCAGTAGAAGACGGCCGACCCAATCTGGTCGGCGAGCGTCGCGGTGACGCCGCTGCGGAGGTACCCCGCGGGGCTCTGCAAAGCCATCACCATATCGAACCAAAGCACCGCACACCTTGTCACCATCTCGAACCGAAAGAGGGTAAAGAGCTAACGGGCCCCTAGGGGTTTCGTTGGTATGGAGGAGAGATCGTGGCTTACGGCGTGGCGCGGGGCGACGACGAAGGAGCAGAGGAGGCGTCCGTGCTCGGCGGACTCGACGCTGACGCCGCTGAGGACGAAGGGGTCGTAGAAGTGGAGGCGGGCAGGGGTGGAGCCTGTGATTTCCTCCGCGGAGGCGGTGGGCTGGAGGCTCTTCCGCACCGCTTCCGGGTCCATGGTCGGCGGGGCGCCGCGCCGGGCCGGCGAGGAGAGCAGGCCACACCGCACCACCGGAAGACGACGAGGCGTCGCTGGATAGTTTACCGCACGCGCTCCTAGGTGGTCAACACGAGTGGACGCTGCGCAACCGTGGTCGGCTTTGAAAAAGTATGACCCTCAACTTATGAAATGATGGATATCGCCCTGAACTTTCAAAACCGATCAAATTAACCCCTTAAAGAAGTTTTAAAAATTATAGTAAATCATAGAAAAATCATAAAATAGAAAATCTAATTGTATTCGACTCTAAATGAGTAGGTATACACAGTGAACATGTAATATGGTATGCTTTACTATATTTTTTCGCTATAGCTTTAGATTATGCTTTTCTCCATAGTTATAAAAAAATGTATTAACGCATACTATATTATATGTCCAGTGTGTATATCTACTCATTTGGAATCCAACACAATTTGATTTTTCATTTTATGATTTTTTTATGATTTACTATGGTTTTTCAAAATTGGTTCAGGGGAAATTTGATCAGTTTTGATAAGTTCAGGGGGTGATATAGACCGTTTCATAGGTTGCGGGTTATGTAGTCCACCCTCCATTGGTGGGGGTGATATAGACTTTTTTGCGGTCGACTTCTGTTCCATCGGATTCAATCCGGACCGGGAATAAAAATATAACATGAAATATGATAGGTACAATAAGAGGACAAAATTCGTTCCGGGTCAAGAGCTAATTTACTAACAATAGTGACACCAAAAGACAAGGAATCAATCCACTAGTCAAGAGGTGGGGAATCATTCCGGGTCTCTTGATATATCCATCACGAATAAATTAGTTTATGACCTGGAATAAATCCCGGTCTTTAGATGTACCTATTATAACTTTCTTGTTATATTTAGGGCGTGTTCGCTTCCATCGGATTCAATCCGGGCCCGGAACGATAGATATAACAAGAAATTTATAATAGGTACATCTGGAGACCGGGATTTATTCCGGGTCAGAAACTAATTTATTCTTGATGGATACATCAAAAGAGCCGGAATGATTCCCCACCTCTTGACTAGTGGATTGATTCCTTGTCTTTTGGTGTCACTATCATGTGTAAATTAGCTCTTGATCCGGAATGAATCTCGGTCTCTTATTGTACCTATCATAAATTTCTTATTATATTTTTATTCCCGGCCCGGATTGAGTCCGATGGAACCGAACAAGCCCTTAGTCTGACAGATGGGGGGGCACTCCCCGTGTTTTGTTGAAAAAGTTTTTTTTGACTTAATTATTCATCCCTCTCAGAAAACACGCTTCCTAGAAAAGTTTGTCTTCAATTCCCTTCAACTTTCCTATTCATTTATCTCACAGAACACGTTTCCCAGAAAAAGATCCTAGTTTCTAGTTCCAAAAGTGTGTTTTGTGAGGGGATGAGTAATTTTCACCTCATCCCCTTACAAAACACAACTTTCATAAAATATCTTTTCCAACTTTTCTACAAAGAATATGTTTTTTTTAAAAAAGTCATTTTCTCTCCCTCGCGAACTAAACACAGCACTCCTACGTGAGGGCACTGACTATGACTAGGCCTGTACGCCAGTGTCAGTTTCTTAGATAGATCCAGATATGCTAGAGATGAAACGGATGAAAATTTATGTTGTCATATACATTCATCAGAAACGATGGCGGGATCCAAATAACATTGTCCATATTGCTGATAAGTGATAAGAGTGTTCATTTACATTGGTAAAAGATATATACCATTTTTGTTTATTTAGTGACCTGTGTTTACAATTGCATTCCACACAGGATCTATCTTTTTAATATTAGAGAAAGATAAAAGATATGTTTCAACTTCAACACCGAATGGAAAAGGTTTGGCAGCATAACGAAGGCGCATGTGCATCTTCAGATGTGTAGAAAGACAACGTATCAACGTATCAGGTGTAAACCTCTCTATCCGTGCAAACTATGTAAACTTCAATCTAGGCCATACGATGTTGATCTAAGGGTGCGCTCAGGTGAGGTGGGAGGGGTGATTTGCAAAAGTGTCTCTAATCACGCTTTGCAAATCACCCCTCCCACCTCACATGAACACACCCTTGGATTAATATCACGTGGTCCAGATTGAAGTTTGCATAGTTTGCATAGAAGGATTGGTTTGCACCTGATATGTTGCCGTGTAGAAGGCACCACAATTCCACAAACAACAGATTGCGGACTACAGCGACCTTATTCATTTCACTTTGTTATACGACTCACGAACGGCAGCAATTTGAATACAAACAATTTGTGACAAATGGTATCCAAAACAACTTATGCCAACTTGTAACTGAAACTCTTTCCTCTGAATCTGAACCTCATATGAGTTTCACTAAACGATAACACAACTGATCTGAACAGCTGCCTTAAACATTCGCTCCATGTAAAATGTATTCTGCAGGGCTGTTCCGGTTTGCATACGCGATGCCAGCATCTTGGTTAGAGCTCGTCATTCGGAAGCTCTGACGGCGACGAAGGTGTGCTGACTTCTTCTACAGCACCAGCACCCGTCTGTGCCACTTCGTCCACCGCACTGACTTTGGGTCCCTTGTGCTTCTTGATGAAACTGATGATGTCCTCGGCCGACCTCCCACCATTGTATGAATAGAGGTCCCCGGTGGTTGAGTAGAAGTAGATTGTGGGGTATCCCTCGACCGCGAAGTCGGTAGGGATATCATTTGCAGTGCCATCCTGAGAGAACCAGTGTAAGGCCGGACAGAAGCATGATCATATCATTCATACCACAAAAGAGAGCGGACGGATTGAGGATCAATTGCAGAAGGAATTACCATCTTTGCAATGACAACGTCTTCATCATCTTGCATTGAGACTGCAACTTCCTCCAAGATTGGGGCCAGCTTCCGACAATGGCCACACCAAGGTGCATAAAACTCGAGCAGTACTGTGAAGAAAAGATCATGTCAAGCATGAATTCATAAAGCAATTACAATGGAAAACGTAAATGAATTCTGAGTGTAACCACTGATATAATCATATTGTGCTATGGGGGTACATATTACACAGACAACCAGTGGAAATGACAAGAACTAACCATTTTTGCCAGAGTTAAAAACAATGTCGTCGATGCTATCAGCCACGACGACCTTAACAGGTTGGTCATTCACCTTTGGGATTGGCTCTGACTTAACATAAGGTGTCAAGTTTCCATACTAAATGAGAAAACAGGAGATAAGAACATCGAGTAGGAAGATATTTGACAATAAAGTACTGTGAAACAGCTTAGCAAATAAGAGACAAGTAGAAAAGGCCTCAACTATGTACTGCTTCAACCAGGGTATAACTTGGTCAGGGTCAATAGTTGGATTGAGATATTTCCCACTCTGTGCAAGCACAAAGAGGAGGGGCACATCGTCCTCTTTGAGCCCAAAGTACTGAAAGCATTTGCATGAAGCTTGTTAGGCATCTAACGGGAGAAATTTATGACAACCAAATGCTCAGACAGAGTAACAACCTGGAACGCACGGTCAGCGGCTTCAACATCACCAATTAGAAAACTTAAGTTATTTGCACTGAATTGCTTGGCTGCTTCTTGGATTTGACTCCTGAAGGCCTCGATTCTGTCATCACTGAAGTTCAAGAAAAGCATCGCCTGTCCAACAATATTTCAAATGATCATCACGTATGAAAAAGAGGTCACCGCAGTCACGTGAGCAGAAATCCACAGTCCAATGCAGAGATAAAGGAACGAACACTCCTCCACCCAAACTCTGAAAGCACAAATGTGTACTCACTTTGGCACTAGGAGTGCTGTAGTACCTCTCAAGGAACTTATGGTTAGTTGGATCAGCATCGAAGGTAACTACAGTAGGGAAACCAGACACCTCAATGAATTTTTCCAAAGCATCCTTATCAAAATCCTGACAAAAATAAAGAATGGTGTTTTAGTACTAGTGTGTTACTCTGACTCGAACTTATCACATGAACAAGGAAATACCTGAGAATCAACAAAGAGCTCGTCAAATGGTTTAAAGAGACGAACAACAGGGCCCTTGATAGTCTGATCACCACGCGGCAGAATACCAGCGTCTGACGTGTGAAAGAAATCATAATCTGACCGTTTCTTCTCTGCCACGGCCATGAAAGTCTCATAGTCCACACCAGCAAACTTGGGGAAAACTCCCACCTGCAACAAGATTTCATATACATGCATGACATTTGAATCCATCATTCTCATAATATTCAAGAAACAAGAGACATCATGACAGTGGTGAAAACCTACAAGAACCACCCCCTTGTCACCAATGATGTGGGCAGCCTCCTCTGCTGATTTGAGCTCGATAGAAGCTGGGCCAACTTGCTTCTTAAGGTACTCCACGATGCCATCTGCGTCCCTAGGACCACCATAGCCACGGACTTTGTTCCCTCCATTCTCTATGATCTTGATGGTGGGGTACGAGTGCACCTGATATTTGTCCTTGATCTCCTTGTTCCTCTCGTCGTATGCGTCCAGCTTCGCAAGCGCCACCAATGGGTCGTGCTTTCTCAAAACGGCGGCTGCCTTCTCGTACTGCTCATGGACATGGCACAAACAAATCAAAATGCAAATCTGTCTGCGCTGCATCCAGGAGAGCAATACCAGCATTCTGGCACAGTGGCACTTGTGTAGGGAGTTACCTCTGGAGCGAGTTGCTTGCAGTGCCCACACCTGCAGGTAGTTGACACTTGCCAGTTAGCTACTGTCCAGGAGTTGAGACAGAGGACTACTGCTTAAGGAAATCAGTAAGATGTACGTACCACGGTGCGTAGAACTCGACAACGATGAACAGGTGCTTGGCCACCACCTCCGAAAAGTTGCCGGCATCCAGCGTCAGGACCGCCTCTCCCAGCTCCACGGCATACTCTGCCTCAGCCAAGTAGGGTCCGGCGAGGAGGAAAATGCCGGCGATGAGGATGGACGGGAGCACCATATACACGGCCATTGCTTAAGCAGCAACTAAAAGTGCCTTACAGAGGCTAGAACTGAGTTAATATACCTGAAGGGGCCAAGGCATGTTGCACTTGCACTCTTGCAGGGATCTCGAGGAAGTCAACGGGAACTTTGTTTGCTCACTTCTCTTTGACTCCATGTTGCTGAACTTTGCTTCCACAATACATTAGTGAGACTTTAACATGCACCTCATTTTTTTTTTTGCTGCTTCAGTGAATGCTTTCTTGTAAAAACTCTCAGCCAAGTGCTATCAAATATTGACAGTACAAAAAATTTGGTGAGCAAGAGGCATTTCAACTTTCTAATTGAGTCCACAGATGAGGCTACGACTCAACAGGCCATCAATAATACAATAATATCAAGTTGTTCGCACCGACTTCAGAAGTCATCTGACTTTCCATTCTAGCCACAGGCTTCAGAGCAGTAATTCGTCAAGCAATTAGCAATTTCAGCATCTATACTTATCCTGCTCATCTCCATCTGAATGATTCTTAAGGTATCATGTATCTCATTCCTGCACGGATGTCGATTATCTCGTGCAAGAAACACATTCATTTTCCTGCCTATCTCAATCCAACTGCAGCCAGGTTGCTTACTGACACCCCTATCCTTCATGGACCTTCTCACTCTAAAAACATCTGTCCATTTCCCCATCTCAGCATACATATTAGAGAGAAGAACATAGGGTCCAGAGTTCTCTGGATCGATCTCAAACAATTTTCCAGCTGCCCATTCCCCCAATTCAACATTCTTATGCAGTCTGCAAGCACCTAACAGTGAAGCCCAGAGCACAGAGTCTGGTTCCATGGGCATGCTCTTTATGAGCCCTTCGACTTCATTGAGATGACCGGCACGACCAAGCAAGTCAATCATGCATGTGTAGTGATCTCGGGATGGAGCAATCCCATGATCCTCAGTCATGGACTGAAAGTATCTCCTGCCCTCCTCAACTAGTCCAGAATGGCCACAGGCTGACAAAACCCCAATCATTGTGACAGGGTCAGGGCTCTCTTTGGTGCACAACATTCTCTCAAAAAGTTTCAGTGCATCTCTTGCACGGCCATTCTGTGCATAACCAACAATCATTGCATTCCATGACACATTATCTCTGGCTGCCATTCTCTCAAAAACCTTTGAACCATCATCGATGGAGCCTGTCTTCAAGTACATGTCTACAAGGGAGTTCCCAACAAACACATCAGACTCTGGCCCAAAGTCGAAACGGAAACCTTCCTTGAGGACATGAACATGAGCTTGCTGGCCAAGCTGAAGATTAGCAATATTCCCACAAGCATTGAGAACATTTCCGTAAGTGTAATGTGTTGGCCAAACTGACTCTCTTTTCAGCCTGACGAAGAGCCTAAGAGCTTCTTCCTCCTCACCATTCTGTGCATATGCTGCAATTAGCACATTCCATGCAATGACATTCTTCTCAATCATCTGCGAGAACACTATCTGAGCACCTTCCACATTTGCAGACTTTGCATAACCTGTGAGCATGGATGTTTCAGACACGACACTCCTGGAAGCCATGGAATCAAAGACACACCTTGCTTCCCATGTCCTACCACACTTAGCATACATGTCCACCAGAGCATTGTTCAGCACCATGTCCTCCCTAAACCTATTGCACTTTACCACACGTGCATGGACCTGCCGTCCTTCCCTCTCTGTGGCGAGGCCTGCACATGCACTCACAACACTCGCGAGTGTCACTTCATCAGGAATGAAGCCCGCATCCATCATCTCGACAAACAGAACGAGAGCCTCATCCACGGGACCGTTCTGCTCGTAGCAAGTGATCAAGCTGTTCCAGGAAACAACGTTCCTCTCCGGCATTGTGTCGAACACCCTGCGCGCATCCTCCGGGCGCTCGCACTTGGCGTACATGTCCACGAGCGCGCTCCCGATGTGCACGTCGTCCGCAAGCGGCGACTTGGCGACGAGGCCGTGCACCTGCTCCCCGGTCCTCGGGTCCTTCTCCGCGGCGCAGGCGCTCAGCGCGCTGGCAAAGGAGTAGGCGTTGAGCACGAAGTCGTCGGCGTGCATGGCGGCCAGGAATCGAAGCGCGTCCCCGGCGTGGCCGCGCCCGTGCCGCGCGAGCGCGGCGACGACGGCGTTGTAGGAGCACTGGTCTGGGTCCGGGATGGCATCGAACAGCGTGCGCGCCTCGTCGGGGCGGCCCAGACGCGCGTAGGCGGAGAGTAGCGCGTTGTAGGAGAAGGTGTTCGGGCTGGGTATCCCGTCGAACACCCTGCGGGAGTCGCCGAGGCGGCCGAGCCGCGCGTACGTGGAGACGAGCGTGTTGAGCAGGAAGGTCTCGCCGGCGAAAGGAGACTTCAGGACGCGCGCGTGCGCCGCTCGGGCTGCAGGGAGGTTAGGCGCGGCGCGGAGGAGGTCGGCCAGCGGCGAGGACGCGCCGAGGTGCGCGACGAACTCGCGGCCGCCGTGGAGGTGTCGCGCCATGCCACCAAGAGGCGCGCGGTGAAGTCGCAAAGGCCCGCGCTTGGAGTTCGACGGAGCTTTCTGGCGCCCAAGACGAAATGAACTGCCAGATCAGTAGCGATGTAGTAGAAGAGGCTGGAGAACCACGTCAGATGTTGCATTAGGACGCTAACACAAAGTCTAAATGTTGGGCCATCTGGTTGAATAGAAATGACATGGTCTTCAATCGTTTCAAATCTAACACTTTTATGCAGATAATTTTCAGGGCGACTTACTGGACACGTACATGGTCACTGTTGTTTAAGGATGAGGATGCGAGGACCAACCTGAAGCATGCATGTCGCTTATTGGAGACAGTAGTTATGGAAGTTTTTTCTAAGTTCGGTTGGAAGTTTTCAAATAGGATTGCAGCTTAGTTGCCTATCTTTAGGTTGAACTTCCGTGTGCTCTTTTTCTGTACTCTACGGAGTAATTCGTGAGCCTAAGTGCTCCCACCTTTGTATTAAAACTACTGTGTACACTATCTTTGACAGTGTAGAGGCTGGGACCTCTTGTTCCATTATTAAAAAAACACAAAAGTCTAAAATGAATGTTCAATTTCCAAATGCGCTTATGAAAGCATCACACTTTCACACCTGCTGCATTCAGATAATTGTAGAATGGATTGGACATAGAGAGTGTTATTTGCCATTACCATACTATCAATCTCATCGTCCATGTTAGCATTGCTGCATTTGGGGTCTTCAGCTAAAAATCCTTACATAGCGTATTACAATCCTTTGGGCTTTATACAGAGATTCGGCGTTCAGACAGCAGTCATTCATTCTACAAACTGAGAAGAGGTATTTACACTTGACATGCAGGGCACAGGGTGCCAGCTGTACTTAAAATACAAAAGCTACATATAAGGATACATCAGCATCTTCCTACTTCAGTATTCCTTAAGGATTGCGATTATTCCGAGAGTTCTCATTGATGAGTTGCTAACTGAAGCCTGGAATTGAGAAATTAAGTGCTACATGACTGTACACTTGTTAATTACACTGACCCAACTCCAACCCACCAGACAGCAGAGGAAGACTTTGGAGCCTTGATAAGCATCAACCTTCAGTCAATCAGCATATGAGCCCAGTGTTCAGCCTGGATGCTTCTCTTAGTAGGGCATCACCAAAGGTGATCCTAGAAGCTCACAGGCAGATAACGGTTATATTTAAGCTTATGACTTCAGATAGATTTCTAATTTTGCTTCTCATAAACCGAAAAAATCAGTCTCATGGCTCACTGTGAGAATCTCAACGCTCACCAGTTTCTTTCGCCTAGCAGTAAGGTAAGTGCTCAACATCATCACTGTCGCTGCACTCATAGTCAGGAGCAGATTCAATAAATCTAACTGGTGTCAGGGGTTTGCTGTCGTTGATGCGCTGCGCAGCCCTCTCCCCTAATTTTTTGTTCCCATATTCCCTGCAACAGTCGAAGATCCTGAGCCACATAGCGGCTGTTGGTTCGAATGGCATATGATCCACGAAATCCTCTAGCTCAACCATGTATCCATGCTTCCCCAATAGTTCGATCATGCACTCATAGTGCTCCATGTGAGGGACGATGCTATACTCATCAGTCATCAGAGTGAAATAACTCCTCCCCAACCCAACATGCCCCTCACAGATACATGAAACTAGAGCTCCAAGGAAAGTGACAGAGTCTGGCACAATCCCCTGCTTCCGCATCTCATCAAACAATTCAAGCCCATAGTCACCTTTACTATTGTAAGCACATCCGAAGATCATAGAATTCCACAGGATAACATCCTGAGATAATCCTGACTCAAAGACCCTGGTGGAGTAATCAAACAGTCCACACTTGGAATACATATCAACCAGTGCACTTTGCAGTATATCATCAATCTCATACCCGTTTCTGATAATGTATGCATGAATCTGCTTCCCATGCTTAAGCAGAAATATGTTCGCACAGGCTGCAAGTGCAGAGCTGAATGTGGACTGGCTAGGTTTTGCCTCAGATTGCATCTCACGTAGAGCATGCAGAGCTGCTTCACTCATGGAGTGGCGTTCGTAACCTGCTATCAGTGAGTTCCAGGAGTAACTGTCTCTCTCTGATCCCATCTCAAATAGAAGAAGCTGTTCTGCACTCCTCAGGCATCCACATTTGGAATACATCCTCACAAGTGCATTCATCAAAAAGGGATAACTGAACAAACCACACTTGAAAGCAAACGCATGGAGCTCCTCACCTTTCCCGAGGTCAAGAAGGCCTGTACAAGCATTAAGCACAGATCCAAGTGTAACAGCATCAAGCTCCTTTGTCTCCTGCCTCATCTGTTGGAACAAATCTAAAGCACCAGCCAGATCCATGGACCTGACATAGCCCGTCAACATAGCATTCCAAGATACCAAATTGTGTTGTTCCATGCCATCAAAAACCCGCTTTGCATCAGCAATCCTCCCGCAAGCCGCCAATCCTGACACAACTGAAGTGGACATCACCACGTCCTTCATTGGTGCCAAATTGAAGAGCCTTTGTGCTGCATCGATGTCGCCACACTTTGCGTACATATCTACGATTGAGCTGCGCACATGTACATGGTGTTCATACCCATGTCGGAGCAAAAATGTATGTATGCACCTCCCTTCTTTAAGTGCATAATTATCTCGGCAAGCCAGAATTGCGTGTGTGACAGTAAAAACCAGTGGCCTAACTCCTGCCCATATCATCCTGAAGAACATATGAGCTGCCATGTCGCCCATCCCAGCAAGAAGATATCTCCTGATTATTACATTCCACGAAATGTCACTGGGTTGCAAGATGTCATCAAATGCCCGCCTCGCATCCGCAAGCAAGAGGCACTTCCCATAGACATCAACCAGTGCTGTGCTTAGTATCACGTTGGACTGAAAATCCCTCTTCGCGATATGACCGTGGAGCTGCTGTGCACCATGCAGGTCAAGGCACTCAGCACAACAGGCAAGCACTGATGATAGTGTGACGTCCTTGGGCCGAATGCCGACAGAGTTCATGTCAGAAAAGAGGGACAACGCCTCTTCCGGGTTCCCGGCGCGGGACGCGGCGGAGATGATGGCGTTCCAAGAACCGCCGTCACGGCGCGGCATTGCGTCGAACAGCTCCCGCGCGTCGGCGAGGCTGCCGCAGGCAGCTAGCGACTCGATGGATCGGTTGAAGAGGAAGGTTGGGATGGATGGGCTCGAGGTAGAAGGGGAAGATGACGAAGAGCAGGCGAGGTGGGAGGCGACGCGGCGGGCGGCGGCGAGGGAGCGGCGGGAGGTGACCAAGCGGAGGAGCGAGGCGTAAAGCGAGGCCGGGAGCAGGAAGGATCCAGAACACGCAGGGAGGGCGTCGATGGCGGCGAAGAGGTTCCCGGCGGCAACGTGGTTGGAGATCGCGGACACGGTTGACGCGGCGGCGGCGGAGGCGGCCGCCATGGTGGCGGGAAGCGGGAAGGTGGGGGAAGGAGGAGGGTTCGGCCTAGGCAGAATGTGGGCCTAAAATCGAACTCGAAGGGTTTAACCAGAATTTAGGCCCACAAACCATTTTCAGTTTTCTGCACTAAAACAAACTTTTCATTATTCTTATTAGGAAAAAGTGTATTTTTCACCTCCAAGTATTGTGAAAGTGTGATTTTCATCCTTAATATTTTAATTTGTGCAGATCAACCCTTTAAGTTACTGAACTGGGGCACTAATCATCCCAACCTCGGTTTACAATCAATTTAGTGCCAACTGATAACAGTTACTATGCTACCGTATAATTGTTAACATCAACACCACATATTTATTTCTTACATCTATATGCCCATTCATCTTTATTTTTTCATAGATTTTCCAACATTTATTGTTTATAAAATTTGTGTCTCAACTTAATTATTAATTATCTTTGCTTAATACTAAATAAATTCATTCACTCATTTTTTATGAAAAAAATAAAGAAAACCATTTATGTTAATCATACTTTTTTTAGAAATTGCTCTACATGGATTATCCTAAAAAAATAAGTTTAATAAAAAAATCATATAGAACTGAGCCGGCTAATCTTGATACTGACGAGGTCACACAAACACATACTCACCACTATGAATACATGTACGCATTCCTACCCCTATGAGCACCTCTAAGAGACTGAGCCGGCTAATCTTGATACTGACGAAGTCACCACAGGCGCCTCGCAATCGACGGGGACGTCGTCTACCACTGAAAGAACAATGCCGGTTAATCCTAAAATAAATCCAGGAAAATGTGACACCCGTGCCGAGTCGAGGACTCGAACCCGGGTGGGCAGGCGCCTCGCAATCCACGGGGACGTCGTCTACCACTGAAAGAACAATGCCGGTTAATCCTAAAATAAATCCAGGAAAATGTGACACCCGTGCCGAGTCGAGGACTCGAACCCGGGTGGGTAGGTTCCACCACAAGGACCCTTGCCAACTGAGCTAGGCCCAGTTCACCACACTGGTATGTGTTGATATAGCGTATTTATTTAATATATTTTTTATATAAGTTTAACACAATTAGAGTCTTACGTTAGTTCAAAACTAAAAACGCCTTACGTTTTTTTGAACGAAGTACCAGTTTGGTGTGCACCTCTATTGCTGGTATGAAATTACTACAATACCTTACCTGGCCTTGTGGCTGGTTAGGAAATCGTCCAAACAACCTTTGCATAATGCGAAACCTGTGTTTGAGGTAACCATCTTGACTTATCACCACTCTACTGCCCTTGTGCCAGGTGGTAGCCTATGACAGTCTAGGTTAGCCGACACTTGTCGGATTCCAAGTTAGTGTCATATGCACATTTGCCAGTTTGGTCGCGACATTTCCCCGGGTTCAATCTGGTCATGATAGGCAGAGAAACAAGTTTTACAAAAAAATAACACATGGCAGCAGGAACGTCAAATAAAACACCATTAGCTGCTAGTACCTTACACGTCATCAACAGTACACGATAAAATAAGCATCCTAGTACACCCATAAGAAACCACTACCAATGAGTAATTGATAATAACCAGTCACCTTAAGGCTCACAATAAAAAATTTCCAGGAATAAAGAGTCTCGGTATTCAACTATTGGATTTTTAATTCCATGGCAGCAAGAGAGAACACTCTGTTCCAGAGGAAGGAGCGATCAACCATAACGCTCTTCACAAGAATAAAGAGTGAGGCTTCCGTTGTTTGGTCCTTAGCCTCCACTCTCTTATTTAGAGAATAGGCTTATGTTCTCTGTTCTCAAGTTGGTATCTGTATACCACCCCATTCTTCTATATATTAATAAAATAGGCATAATTTTGTGCCTGTTCGTTGAGAGAGAGAGAGAACAGAGGTGCAGCACACAACATGAGCTACCAGCCTAGCACAATTGGCAGAACACAAGACGCAGCACAGCTGCGGGCAGCGTGTGCAGGTTGACGATGCGTGTAACAATCGGCTGCTCAAGATAGTCCACAACAACGTTGATTGACTGTCCAATACGGAGTAGTAGCAAGATCGACCGACGACATATGCAATACTGGTTCGATCCGGCCCCTACTTGGCCTGTCAACCGACTCGTTTTTTTTTTTCCCTATATACCTATCAACCGAGTCGTTGAATATGTCTGTAGGAGATATCGTTGTACTGTCCTAGCAAATCTTTCCCGTTGTCTGTCGGCAAGGCAATGATCACTTCTCTGGACCCTTCACCCGATCGATGCTTGGACCAAGCAGGCGCAGACACGCAGCACCATGATCAGCCAATCAACCTTGCCGTCCCAGCTGGTTCCGTCGGTGATGATCTACTACGCCATGGAATTTATTCCTCTGTTAGCGCGAGGACAAGACGATAAAACAGCAAGAATTGTACAGCTCAATATATAGTCCGTACAAGGAAGAAAGAAAGATGTCGTGCATGTAAGAACAAGAATCAATCATTTGAGGATGCTGTAATTAAACAGAATGCCATCAAATTTGCTGCAGGACAACAGAAAGAAAGAAAGAAACATGTAAGAAGTAAGAACAAGAATCAATCATTTGAGGATGCAGTAATGGAGAAACTAAACAGCAAGCCGTCAATTTTGCCACAGAACAACAGAACCCGAAAGCCTAAAGCAATAATTGTAAACAGTAAGACTGCCAATTTGGCCACAGAATAACAAGAACCACAGTAAGGTACGGATTTGCTCTAGGATGGCCATAGAGGGAAGGGCCGAAACAGACAATACGAGTATGGCAGTGCTACCAAGGCCAATCGACCGTACACGGTCTTTTTCCAAGGTCATTGTTAGTTTCTTGGTGCTAGCCCAACTTGAGAGCCCCCATGTATGCTCAGTACTCACTAGTCAAACCACATTTTTGTTAGCAGGAAACAGCTCAATTCGTTAGGGATATGGAAAAATTTTCAGTGTTGCAGACAGGGTATATGGTTATGTTCATGGATGAAGCTGGTATTAAGTGATTTAAATCATTAAGGTACTATAATCAGCATGCATGCTTTTCATGTTAGTGCACAGGCGGCAGGCTTATCCCTGCTCAAGCAAGACGACGCATGCCGACTTGGCGAGCTGAAACAAAAGAAATCGTAACGCCATTGAAGGGCTTGTCAGCTTGCATAGTTGGTGGCCCCTTGATTTATCTTGTGGCACAGGGACGCAGAAGCAGAGCTACGTCATCAGCACGTCACCTGGGCTGGGCCGCGGGTCCCATGGAAGCCTCCTTTGTATGACTCGTGGGCCCCACTCACAGGGGGGGTTAGGTAGCCCCACGTGTACCCCTGCT
This sequence comes from Digitaria exilis, assembly GCA_015342445.1. Taxonomy (NCBI): domain Eukaryota; kingdom Viridiplantae; phylum Streptophyta; class Magnoliopsida; order Poales; family Poaceae; genus Digitaria; species Digitaria exilis. The sequence goes on from JACEFO010001734.1 coordinate 402,197, forward strand.
GCTGCTGCCACCAGCAGCCCCAGCTGCCCCAGCCAGTATCAAGTGGACCTAATGGTGTGTTTAGATTGAGGAAAGATTCTCCGAAAATACACTGTTCAAAAAAAACACTGTAGATGAATAGTGTTCTGTGAGTAGAAGAGGTGGGATGAATAGTGAAAAGTTAGATGAATAGTGAAAAGTTGGGGAATCTTTTGGTAACTAAACGGGGCCTAAGCCTAATCCTGCATGCCCTCCCCGTAAAGAGACGAGGCATGGATAAAACACTGTACCTAAAGAGACCAAGAGACAAGGCAGGCATCAGCGTGCATGGGCTCAGGCACCATGAAGTGATCGAATGATTGTCCGTCGCCTTTCTTCTTCTTTTATACATGGAGAACAGGGACCAAGTTGTTGGTATACTTACTGGAAGATTCTGACGATCTGGAGGAGGATTACCCTTGTAAGCTGCAGGCTGCAGCTGCACCAAGATCAGCAGCATCTTACCAACTGTTAGGGAGCACACATGGTTAGCATATCATCGAAGGGAGGTTACCAACTCAAAAACAATATTGACACGTGTGCTTGCTATACATCAGTGGATAGCCTTTTCCTGCCTAGAATGGTTGTATCTAAGCAATTGGTCTGTCGCTTACTTAGCAGTGCGGTATGTTCCAAGAGAGGTTGTTGCCATCGCAAATCACTTTCATAATGGTAAATTTCTGCCAAACCTGTTTCTATCCTTCTTGCAAACTGACCAAGCAAGGTAACTTGAAATGATGATTGACAAGCCTCTTTTTGACGAAGCAGCTTACCGAAATGGATATAGAATGGACGGGTGAAAGGGCACATGGACATGGAACCTGAGTGGCTTCATCTCCAAGTGATGCCCCCACTGTACTTTCCCACAACTCCACTTAGATATCTGCAACTTTCTGGTGGAAAATGCGTGACCATTGATCGCAGCAATGGTCAAGCCTCAAGCGGCATGGTCCTGACGCAGGACACCTGCATGGTCCATTTGTGCTGCAAATTTTTGAAAGCAGTTGATGATAAGTCTATTTGCCCTCAGCGTTACTTTCTTACCTTCACATGGATATGATAGCACCCTAAGCTTCATGAAGAAATTAAACTGTCAAAATCTGGCGAAAGATACCAGCAGGTCATGTCTCATGTGCCTTTGCATACAAAGTGACAGGAAGTTGAGCCTAGACTGTACTTCATAGTTCATACAACTACAGCATGATGCAAATTACAGCATAGCTACCCGGACCTCAACAGCTCGACCTCCAGTCCATTGCTTAAGACGTACGTGATGTTGTTCTTATACTGACTAGTTAAAATTCAAATGTTGAATTTATGTTGATAAATATATACTCCAATATTCATAAAAAGACTTAACTTATATCAAATAAACTAATGAACCACGGCCCAGAATATGGAACATAATTTATTTCCTGTGGGTGTAGAGTCCTGACGGACTAAACAACCCTGGCGGACCACCCTGTGGGCCGGCCCACGTACAAGACTTGACGCACAAGACAAGGATTAGTCCTAGTCGGTTTGGATAAACTGTATTAGGGAATTAGAGATTAGTCTCCTAGTCCTATACGGTCTCCATGTAACCCTGCCCTCCGGCATATATAAGGGGAGGCAGGGACCCCCTTCAAAGGATCGCTTTACATCTCATCAATACAAGATACACCATACAGGACGTAGGGTATTACGCACCTTGCGGTCCGAACCTGTCTAAATCGTCTCTTGTCACCTTCGGCTCTAGATTCTCGACGACTTCTCCCTAAACCCTTCTCTCGGGGCACCCCCTCGAGAACGTTGTCAGCATAATTCGCCGACACTTTGGCGCCGTCCGTGGGATCTACTCGTCGAGAACTCGCTAAAGAGTCGATGGCCTCGTTCAGCGCCTCCATCGTCACCAAGTTCGAGGCAGGCGCCATCTTCGTCTTCGGCTCCTGGCTTTGCATCGCAAACCAGGAAGGCGAGCTTCAACACCAACTGCGCGACGTGGTGGCTGCACCAGCTTCGCCACCCGCGCAAACCACTCCGCGAGGATCCCGGGAAACCTTAAATTCCGACACGATCTCTGGATCGTATCCTACTCGGAGGAGTACATGGCGCCCGAAGCAGATTCAAGCTCGGGCCGACCACGTCAACTCGACCCCTGTCAAGCGGCAGAATCAAGCCACACGTCCACGACTCCCTGGCGGACTCCAGATCACCTCCGACTTCCGCCAGGGTTCAACGATCAGGACCGTGACAACAACCCCGCGGGCACCCAGGAACTCTGGTTCCGATTCCCGTGGGTCAAAGACTTCACCGCGTGGATCGCGTGCGCCCCAGTTTCCTTTTGGGCTAACGAACTCAGCCACGATCTATCAGAAGCACCTGAAGAGGAAGTTTCGACAACCTCGCCAGGCCACCTCGGATCTTGTCATGACCACAACTCCTTCGGGGGTTATTGTTCATTGGCATGACATGGACCCCGAGGTGCCTCTCCATGAAGCAAACGTACCCTCCACGGTACAAGACATTCTATCTCTGCTTCCCTTCCAGGCAGGAAGAGACCTTCCTGTTACCACGAGTAACAGAAAAACCGGGCCTAACAACCCCGGTCGCCAGTCCTGTGTCATCCTCAATGATCACAGTGACGATGAAGTTGTCTCCGACCACACTCCAACCGTCGATGGAGAAACAGATGCGGACCGAGAACTCCGTGTCGAGCGCAACCGCAACCGTGCCCTCCGACGTCGCTTCATTCAGAGGAAAAACCTCAACGCTGAGTTCGACAAGGAAGGCATCTTCAACTCCCCTGTGGCCAACATCATGTTCGGAGTCAGCGTCTTCGAGGGGTTCCAAGCTACCCCTGAGATCGACCTCGCCAAAGCCCGCCTAGAAGCCGCAGCGGTCATGGTTGATCGCTTGGATGGAGGCCGTTCAGCCTCCAAGAGCAAGAGTTCTTCGCGCCATCAAGCACCGTCAGCTAGGCGTCAGAGCAGCTACTACGGCAGCTCCGTTGGAAGAACAAAGGACATGGCCAGGCCTCGTGAGGAACCCCGCCGTCCTCGCGAGGAACCCCCAGGTCCAACCGCCGCGAAGAACCCCGTCCAGCTCGTTCTCACATTACACCGAACGACGCCCGCAATGAAATCCTCCGGATCCGGGAGGGAAGAGCTACCTCCCACATCGCAGATTCTGCGGGAGGACACGACGTCCCCAACCCTGATGCTCTGCCATGCTACACACGCGCCATCCGCGTCAGCTCCTTTCCGTGAAAGTTCAAGCCGCCAGACATCACCAACTTCGACGGGAAGCAAGACCCCAACATCTGGCTACGCAGATACTCTTCTGCAATCGAGGCATCGGGGGGCGACGACATCTCCAAGATGCTGTACTTCTCAGTTGCGATGGAGCAAGGTCCACTCACCTGGCTTGAGTCCTTCATCCAGACTCCATCGACAGCTGGCACGCGCTGAAGAAGGCTTTCGTCTCCAACTACCAGGGTTCTTTCGAGCGCCCTGGCAGCAAATATGAACTTCGCGCGTGCAAACAGAAGCCAGACGAGTCCCTGCGCGACTACAACAGGCGATTCTTCGCCATCAAGGCATCCTGCGTTCCCATCCCCGATTCAGAAGTCATCGACTATTTTCAAGAAGGGATGACCGACCGCAGCCTCTTCCGTGATTTCAGTCACAACCGTCCTCGTGACCTCGAGGAATTTCGCGCGCTGGTGTCCAATTGGATAGACACCGATGATCAAGAACGGGAGCGCTACGGCAAACGGTCCGCCAACCCTGGTCGCAGGAATCAGGAAGACAACAGGGATCAGCCACGCGACTCCTTCCAGCGTACCGGCAACAACCCACAGAAGCGACCAAACAACACGGTCGCAACCGTCCAGACCGTTCGCACCACCAAATCTCTGCAGCAAAGAAGGGAAGAATTCAACAAACTTCTCAAGAAGCGCTGCCCCTACCATCCTAACAGCAAGCACACCATGGGCGAGTGCACGCTCCTTCGGGACACGTTCAGCACGCCCAACAAGAAGCAGAGGTCGGATGGGGACGGAGACGACAAGCACGACAAGGGAGACAGCGGTTTTCCAGATGTCATCAATACTGTCAATGTCATCTTCGGAGGCATGGCAGTCAGCGACACCTCGCGCAATCGCAAGAACGCGCGACGCGAGGCCTACGCAGCAGAACCAGCGGTGGTTACACCCCTACGGTGGTCAGACACCACCATCACCTGGTCCAGAGAGGACCAATGGGCGGAGATCACCTCTCCCGGACGATATCCTCTCGTCCTAGAGACCGTGGTGGCAAATAGCAAGCTCACCAAGGTCCTGATCGATGGGGGCAGCAGGCTCAACCTCATCTTCGCCAAGACGCTGAAGTCCATGGGGCTCGACACAAGCACGCTGCAGCCGGCAGATACTCCCTTCTACGGTATCGTACCTGGGAAGGCGGCCATACCACTCGGGCAAATCACCTTGCCCGTCATGTACGGTACCCCATCCAACTACCGTATAGAGTTCATCAAGTTTGAAGTTGCCGACTTCGAAACGTCATACCACGCCATCCTCGGGCGACCAGCGTTGGCCAAATTCATGGCCATCCCCCACTACACCTACCTGGTGTTGAAGATGCCAGGGCCTCACGGCGTTCTTTCCCTTCGCGGTGACATCAAGCGCTCCTACCTCTGCGACAAAGAGACAGTGGAGTACGCCGTCAGAGCCGCGTCCACCATAGATCGCCAAGAGTTCCACCCCCTGGCTGCCACCGTCATCGAGGAAGACGGTGATGCCCCGACGCAGAAGAAGACGCGAGCCATCAAGTCTGTGGACAAGGTAGCCACAAAGACAGTTGATCTCCAAACAGGCGATCCAACGAAGACAGCGGTGATTGGCTCCGCCCTCACTCCTGCATAGGAAAGCGCGCTCGTCGACTTCCTGCGAGCCCAGGTTGACATCTTTGCTACAAAGCCTTCCGACATGCCTGGAGTTCCCAGAGAGTTGATCGAGCACAAGCTGGACATCAACGAGAACGCAAAGCCCAAGAAGCAACGCCTCCGAAGATTCGCCACCGAGCGTCGGGAAGCCATCAAGAAAGAGCTAGCTAAGCTATTAGCAGCCGGCTTCATCAAAGAAGTCTTTTATCCGGATTGGTTAGCCAATCCGGTTCTTGTAAGAAAAAAGAATTCAAATGAATGGAGAATGTGCGTTGACTATACTGATCTCAACAAACATTGCAAGAAGGATCCCTTCGGGCTTTCTCGCATTGATCAAGTCATCGACAGCACCGCCGGGTGCACCTTACTCTGTTTCCTCGATTGTTACTCAGGATATCACCAGATATCGCTGAAAGAAGAGGATCAGATCAAAACTTCATTCATCACGCCATATGGCGCGTATTGTTATACAACCATGCCTTTTGGTTTGAAAAACGCAGGTGCCACATATCAACGGGCGATACAGGGTTGTCTTCAAGACCAACTTCACCAAAATGTTGAAGCCTACGTTGATGATGTGGTAGTCAAGACAAGAAATCCCGAAGATCTCATCGCCGATCTCACTGAGACATTCGACAACTTACGCAAGTGGCAGCGGAAGCTTAATCCCGCCAAGTGCGTTTTCAGCGTTCTATCAGGAAAGCTCCTCGAGTTCATCATCAGCGAACGCGGCATCGAGGCTAATCCAGAGAAGATAGCAACTATCATGAACATGGAGCCGCCGCGCACCGTCAAGGATGTCATGAAGCTTACGGGCTGCATGGCTCCGCAAGGGTTGTCAATATTTCGCTCATCACTCACATCAGCCTCCGCATAAGATCAAGTTGATACCTTCGTCATGGCCGTTCGCATGCTGGGGGCTTGATATGATTGGGAAACTACCCAGGGCACCTGGTGGATTTGAATACAGTTTCGTCGCCATTGACAAATTCTCAAAGTGGATAGAAGTCTTTCCGGTTGTCAAACCAACCTCTGAGAAAGCAGTTCAATTCCTCCAAGAGTTGATTCTTCGCTTCGGGATACCACACCAAATCATCACGGATTTGGGTACTACCTTTACAGGCAACAAGTTCTGGGACTACTGTGAAGATCGCAGCATCGAGGTATCCTATGCCTCTGTTGCTCATCCTCGTGCCAACGGATAAGTTGAAAGAGCCAATGGCATGCTCCTCGATGGACTTAAAGCTCGCATGGAACGAACCCTGAAAAAAGCAGAAGGCCGGTGGATGAAACAACTCTTTCCAGTTGTCTGGGGTCTACGATCTCAACCCAGTAAAGCTACAGGGCAATCTCCCTTCTTCCTGGTGTATGGATCAGAGCTGTTCTACCTGTTGACGTCATGCACGGTGCTCCTCGCGTTGAGGAATTCCAAAAAGCCATGGCGGACGAACAACGGATGCTGGAGGTTGATACGGCTGAAGAAGTACGACTGGCAGCCTTGTTACACAACGCTGCCTATCTTCAGGGTATTCGTCGATTTCATGACAAAAATGTGAAGACAAGATCATTCCAGATTGGAGACTTGGTGTTACGACGAATCCAGAATACAGTCGGTCATTCCAAGCTTACTTCACCTTGGGATGGTCCATTCATTGTTTCCAAGGTCCTCAAGCCAGGCACCTACAGACTTCAAACAGAAGATGGCGTGGATTTACCAAATCCTTGGAACATAGAACACCTACGCAAATTCTACGCGTAGCTCCTTCACTGCAACTGTGCTTCGGCATCGCAAGAACCAATTGCTTCGGCATCCAGAGTTCTTCCGTAAACATTGCTCCGGCAATACATGAACCGGTTGCTTCGGCATCATATGTTCTTTTGTACCGTTGTTTCGGCAACGAGATATATTTCAATAAAGCTCCCTTTACTGGGTTGTTTATTTTGTCTTCGTGACATCATTCAAAACTTTCGTGTTCTTTCTAGACTCGGACAGTTTCCTCTTCATGCATTCGGAGGCCTATAAATGAGGTCTATACGGGTTCCTTTGGGGCCGAGAACGGATCTGTTCCTCCAATTTCGCTACTTTACGATAATTTTCAGCTTAAAAGCTGCCGCTCCGTGGGTCTTACTGGGTTCTTGCTTTGGCAAACCACATACAGTTTGTTCCCAAGTATCCTACCGGGGTACACTTTAAAAGATGGCTTCTGCTATAAGAAATCTCCCTGGGTTCCTTCGGGTCCTTAACAGGGCTGCTTTTCAACAGTTAAAATCTACGCAATGTACATTTTGACTAAGTCCTGGTCATTGACACAGAGACAACCCAAGGATTCTTAGAACTTCTTGGTTTATTCTTCAAGCATGGAAATATTATATTTCATTGCATTATACTTATATTACAATAATATTTGTTCAATTTACAATCTAAGGCTCTGAGCAATTGCTTCAGCAACTGGCTCGGCCTCTTGTTTCAGGTCCCTGAAGGCGGCTTCAGTACAATTAAGCTCTGCGCCTTCTACAAGCTTGCCTATATCTACTTCAGGGTACCTGGACCTAATTACAGCAAGGACATGCACAAGACAGGCTTTTGATGATCTCTTGATGTAAGCCTTCAACTGTCGTGGCATGACCTTCAGGCATTCCAGGAAAGACTGCGGCGATGAAGGGTCTTCCAGGACTAAGGCTTTCACCACCGGGTTCGCTGCTTTCTCCAGCAATGATATTCGGTTCAAGGCTTCGGCCAGTTCGTCGTCTGACTTCTTCATCAGCCGCAAGGATTCTTCAAGTTCTGACATCCTCCTGGTTGCCTGCTCAAGCTTCTCGTCCAGCGCCTTCTTGTCTGCAAGATTCTTCCGCGCCTGGACGAGTTCTTCGGATAACTGACTTCTCTTCGCGAGTGTCTTCAAGATCCTTGGCAAGCTTCTTTTGCTGCTCAATGATCCGAATCAACTGCGCGTCAGCATCCTTGCGTTGTTGGACTGCTACTCTGAGTTCTTTCTTGATGATATCGTGTTCAGTAGACAGAGTCCTCGACGCTTCTTCATGGCGGTTGGCCAAGTTGGACCAATCCATCATCTTGCTCTGGGTTGTTTTCAACTGTTGTTGCACCCCTGTTCACACAAAACAATGACAAAGTTGTTATTCTACAAAGGCAAAGGATACTTCGTAACAAGATGCTGGCAGTAACAGAGTACCTTTGAGCTCTGCTTTGGCTGTGGTCAGCTTCTTCATCATGTCCTCCTTCTCTGCGACCAACTCTTTGGTTCGCAGATGTAAGGTACGGATCATGTCGGCATCTTCCGCCTCCTGGAGTTTGCGGTCTTCACGTTCACGCTCCAGCTCCTTTTGAAGACGGTCTGCCTTGGCATGCATCAGAGAGATATTATGGATATACTCTGATTTCTTCCTCGATGCTTCGTCGACGGCCTGCAGGAATATTGTTTGAGATATATATTCAAATGGACAACAAGTACAGGGTTGTTTCACCAACCTTGAAGTAGGCTACTGCTCTCTCGGCGTGGTACAGTCCCCTGTCAATATGTTCTTCCTCTTCCTCCGCGTCCAAGATATACTCGAAGCCCTGTGGATTTGGATTCAGCATCGGATCGTAGCTTCCGATGCGGAAGCTACCGATCTCCTCTTCAGCTCCAGTACCCCTGGGTACTCTGGGGATTTCTTCAATAGTTTGCTCTTGGGTTGATGCTTCGGCTTGTTTACCCCTTGAGCACTCTGCTTCTGGAACTGCCTCTGCCCCAATCTGGGTTGTCTCTGTGACGCTCAGGGGCTCGGCAGGGTTCTGGTCAAGGTGTTCTACTTCAGCTTCTTCAATCACTGCCTGTGTGACCAATTGTTCGATGTCTGTCAGCACCTCAGCGATTGTTTCTTCAACTTGTGCTTCTTCTGGCACTGGCAGGCTTGATGGCACGGCTGCTTGGACCCCTAGCAGGGTTGTTTCTAGCATCACCCTGGGTTCTTCGGGCACTGTGGCCTCTGGTTCTACAACTGCATGATCAACTACTGGCTCTTCTCTAGTTGCTGCCGGAATTTCTTCAACTCTGGAACAATAACTTTGTTAGTCACAACAGTATATTACGAAGGTACATTTCGTATTGCACGACAAAATACTTACATGGTGGAAGGCCGCATGGGGATCTCTGGCTCCCCAAAGGTGAATTCCTCCTCAGTCTCCTGTTCTGGAGCTGATGGTCCAGCTAGATAGGGTTCTTCACCAATTGAGGTTGTCCCTTCAAACGGCACAGCGACAGGATTGAAGATGTTGTGAATTATTTCCTCTTCTGACAGAGGATTCTGGGCACCGCCGCTTTGTTGAGATCGGCTGGTTCCGATCTCACCGATGGATATCCCCACAGAAGCTGGCATCTTTGGTTGTGGGGATACTTTCGTCCTTTCCTCTGGGATCACCCTGGCCTGGGGCTTGGGCAGAGTTCGTGCTCTCTTGGGCACAGGCGCTTGTAACTCAGTTGTTGCTGGCCTCTTGGCTTCTTCACCTCTCTTGGAGGTTGCCCCTGCCTTGGCACGGGGTTCTTCGGACACCTGTTGTTCACCATGAGCAGGTGACTCGTCAGGTTCTTCAGTTGTAGATTGCTTGTGTTGGCGCACCTGATCTCTTACCCCTGGATCCACACAGCGAGCCAACAAAGATGCTTCTTCGGTGTTGGTTGGGTCCAGGGGCGGCAGACTCACATAAAGTGATCGCCGGGCTTCATACTGTGATGATCAAGACATTAGTTCATAATATGCTTTCAACAATAAGGCAATATATTGCTTTCAGATATGGTTCTTACCTCAGGTGTCATGGTGATTGCAGAAATTTCCATTATCTCTGGAAATTGCTCATCGTTGACCACCGGAAACTTCTTCAAGAGTTGATTAATCCTCTTATCTGCCATGTCTCCGGTGGCATTCCTTGAGGGGTCAGATTCTCCAGAGTACAAGTACCCTGGGTTGCAGCGTTGTTTGCACGGTTGGATTCTCCTCAGCAGGAATGAACGATACACCATGGCTCCTGTCAGCCCTTGTGCCTTGAGATCTCTGATCATATTCAGCAGCTTAGGGATCTGCATTACTTGATTGACTCCAATTGTTTCACTCCAGAATGGCTTCATTACTGGTGGATTCTCTGAGCGGCTAGGTAGTTGTGGCTGGTGATTCCAAGTGTAAAACCACTCCTTCTGCCAGTCCTTCAGGCTCTCCTTGGTTGTGTACTCCAAATACACCGGCCTCATGCCTTGACGGAACTGGATTACTACCTTTCCTACCACCTGTAATGGTCCGCTTGAGGTCTTTACTCTGAACAGGTGGCGGAACAACGCAAAATGCGGATCTATTCCAGGAAATGCTTCACAAAGGTGGATATAGATTGACATATTCAAAATTGAATTGGGATTCAAGTGACACAACTCAATTCCATAAAACTGCAAGACTCGGCGGAAGAAATCGCAAGTTGGAAGACCAAATCCAACTTCATAAAAAGCTTTCCATATCGTCAGCTCTTCGGTTTCCTCAGTGGGGTACTCATGCCCGTACGCGCACCTCCACTGACTGATCCCTTGGGCTGCTAGGAACCCATCTGTCTCCAGAGTCTTGATATGCTTTTCCTTCAGATTGCTGGTTGGCCAGTCACTGATTGGATCTTCAATGCTTGGCATGTCCCCTGTGGGCGCTGCTTTCTCGGTCGTCATGACCTTCTTCATGGCTTCCGCTCTCCTCTTCGTACCCTTGCTTCGGCTAGATCCTTCACCACCGGCCATTGGGGTCTTTCGAGACTTGTTGGGGGAGGATGTGGAAGATTTTGCGTGATCTCTGGATTGCAAGCAGAGAAACTGTCGCAAGACCTAGATCTGTTTTACCAAAGGTGTGCAGATTCAAGGGAGGCGAACGGTTTATATTGACTCTTCGAGTCGTTACTTCGGTAATTTTTTATTTTGGTCCTTTATTGATCCTATATTTGAATTCGTTCAAATTTAGGCTCGGGGGCTGTGGACATATTTTCAAGAAATATTTTTCTGAGAATTTTTGGCTTCAATTGATAAATTTATGAGGAGTTCTAAAAGAACTCGGGTTTCTTCGGAAATTGATTCTCTTTTGGTTCGGACTTCGAAAGAGCCTCGAATTTCTTCTTCAAAGATAAACGAGGCTCGGGGGCTGCCCAATTGGGCGCACCTAGTAGGTGCGCACCAATCCGAACTTCGAGAAGACTTATGAGCACATCATTACCTATTGAACAGCATGGTTGCAACTTCCAAGAGCAAAGAACCCTGTGGGTCTCAAAGAACCCTGGCGGATCTCAAAAGAACTCTGGAGGACCTTAAAGAAATCTGTACTTTCAACAAGGTTCTTCTTCAGGAGATAAGGTGCTCGGGGGCTTGTGGGTGTAGAGTCCTGACGGACTAAACAACCCTGGCGGACCACCCTGTGGGCCGGCACACGTACAAGACTTGACGCACAAGACAAGGATTAGTCCTAGTTGGTTTGGATAAACTGCATTAGGGAATTAGAGATTAGTCTCCTAGTCCTATACGGTCTCCATGTAACCCTGCCCTCCGGCATATATAAGGGGAGGCAGGGATCCCCTTCAAAGGATCGCTTTACATCTCATCAATACAAGATACACCATACAGGACGTAGGGTATTACGCACCTTGCGGAACCTGTCTAAATCGTCTCTTGTCACCTTCGGCTCTAGATTCTCGACGACTTCTCCCTAAACCCTTCTCTCGGGGCACCCCCTCGAGAACGTTTCCAATAAAAAATGGTAAAGATGGACACTAGACTATTTTATTTCTTTAGTTCCTGTTCAGGAATCACATAGGTATGCATAGCCGCACTAGAAACAAATTTCAAGTTACTATTTGCTGTATGATTGAGGACTAGTGGTGGTCACCCTGAGATGATGAGTGATTGACAACCGTCGTGTGTGATGTACTCTTGGCTTTGATGTGCAGGTGTAGGGTGCGAGTGGCGGTCGACGGTGCGCGGTGAAGGTCAGGCGCGAAAGGTCATGCTGATGGACCGTGGTGAAGGCTGAGCGTGAGTAGGCTTGGGCCGTGGAGGTCAAGCGAAAGGTTCAGGCCGAAGAACCGAGACGGTGAAGGGTGACACGAGTAGGCTTGGGCCGAGGGACCCGAGGATACCGGGCGGAGTGACGGGCGACTCGCATGGTGCACGGGCGAGCAAGAGTACATGGTGAAGATGGCATCGGTCAAGTCAAGAAGGATGGCGATGGCGAGCGTCGAGTAGGCTTGCCGTTGCGGCGGAGGCGTGAAAGAGCTCGAAGGCGTCGTGGCACTTGGCGGAGGCCGGACACGCATCTACACCGAGGGTTTGACCGGTTTGGCCTCAAAACCAGGGCTTCGGCAAGTCGTGCGGCGACTAGCTGAAGGGTTTCAGGGGGTTTTCCACAAAACCACCACGGAGGCAGGTTTGACCGGTTTGGGCCTCAAAACCGGGGCTTCGCCACGGCGTGCGGCGTCGGATGGAATGGTTTCGGTGGTTTGGCCACAAAACCACCCAGGTGGAGGGTTTTCTGGTTTGGGCCTCAAAACCGGGGGCGAGTCCGGTGCGGCCGGGCGGTGTCGGATCGGAGGACGCGTGGCATCATCGCGAAGCTTGCGTCGAGGCGAAGCGAAGTCGTGAAGGTGTCGGGTCCGATGTACCGAGAAAAAGTTGGACGGTTTTACCCCTAAGGGGTATTTGTGTTGTATGCTTCATCAGAAGAAATTTTATCGGCTCCCATTCAACCCCACCTTCTAGTCGCCTTTTCGATCCCACAATTGGTATCAGAGCCGGTTAGGATCACTCCTTGCCTTAATCGGTTTTGTGATCCATTGGGCGACAAAGGATTGAGCGATTTGTGATTCAGCTCTTGTGATCTTGACTTTCGCTTCCTTTCAGCTAATCCTAACGGTGCTTTGAGATATGGCACCAAGCTCTTCTTCTCGTGTGTCTTTCTCCTTGGATAACAGGAGCATGGAGGCCGAGATGGAACGAGAAGTGGAAGAGGTGCTTGATCTTATCGATGATTATGAAGCTGATGATATCTCAAAGGGTACGTTTTATGGCCAGCTAATAACGAAAACCCAAGGTACGCTTGCTAACTCCATTTTGCTTCTATGCAATCGCATTGAAAATTGTGATAATGAGAATGAAAGATGCATAGAGCTTTGTGAGGCCTTGCGTAGGAAAAATGAGAAGTTAAAATGCTCTATTGCTAGGTTAAAATCTGGAATGTCTTATTGGAAATCACATGCCTTAAAACCTTGCAATTCTTGTGATGATATGCTTCAAAAGAATATTGATTTGAGCACTTCTCTTGCATGTGTGACATCTGAAAATGACAAGTTAAAGTTGAATGCCTCTATACCTTGTGATTCTTGTGTTGCTTTGCATAATGATCTTGATAAGGCTAGGGATGGCATTGCTTTGCTGAAATCAAATGCTTCTCTGCCATGTGTTTCTTGTGAGTCTTTGCTTGCTGAAATTAATGAACTAAAATTGACTCGCACCACATGTGTAGATCAACATGAGCATGCTAGGGCTGAAATTTGTGAATTGAAGTCTATGCTTTCTAGCACTTGCTCTTTGATAGTTGATGATGATGTTTGTCTTACTTCTTGTCACAATAAAAATGCTTTGCTTGATGACAATGATGATGTTTGCTCATGTGGTCTTATTTGCACATCATGCATTGAGTTGGAACATAAAGTTTTGGCTTTGAAACAAATGCGCGATGATATGAGCGCCAAGCTGGTTGAGCATGATGAGATGAGTGCCAACCTTATGAAAGAAATTGAGCTCTTGCGTACCACTGGTGCCGAGTCTTTGGATTATCACGATTCTTGTCACTCCGATATTGATGCTTCAAAAACTACTTCTTCTCAATCGGATTTGGCTTCTTCTCTTGAACGTGAATCTTTGGATGTTGGTGCTTGTGATGGTGCTTTGGATAGCTCTTCCATAGCTATTCCTGAGAGTGTTGCCCAAGATGACTTGAGTGGCAAAGGTGCTTCTTACTTCTTTGGAACTTATATTTCCAAACCGAAGTTTCATTGTACCTTTTGCAAGAAAGATGGGCACACCGTTGGGTTCTGCTTTCGCCGTGTCAAACACGAGTGGTGTGTGCGTGCCAAAGCTTTTAGGAAGCCACGTAGCCTTTGCCATGGCACATATGATCCTAAAGTGGGCACCAGGCCGAGGATTATTGTTGATGATTCTTGTTCTAAGCCCCAAGGGACTTCTCACTTGACTGAGAATGGTGATCCGTCCTCTCAGACTGAGCCTTCAAATAGGCCTTTGTACCATTGCTCTTATTGTGAGAAAGATGGGCATCAAGAGAGTTTTTGCTATCGGCGTGCGAGACACATGAGGCGTGCTCGGTTTTCTAGGCCTTCGGTTGTTCATGGCCCTCCTAATGGTATGAACGCTTGTGAGCCTAGTAAGAAGTCGAGTTTTGTTGATGGATTCTACGACTCCTTTTCTTGTGGTTTAAGCCATGTTCGTGAACATATTTCTAGTGTTTCTTCTGTTGGTCCACGACATGGTTCTCATGGTGCTTATGATGGTTCTTCTCCTACTCCCTTAGGAGGTCAGTGTCTCTTTGCTGATGGTTGCACTCATTTTTCTTCTCGAGTACCATTTTCGAGGCATGCTTCTAAGGCTCCTACGAAATCATTTCATTTGAACCGACATTTGCATCATGCTAACCCACATGATAAGTTGAGTGCACCTTTCACACGCGTGACCAAGTATTGGATTCCGAAGCATTTGCTTGCTAACCCTTCGGTCTCCAAGACTCGGTCTTCTTTGTCCTCTCATGTGTAGGTATGAGGACGTGGTGGAGAGCATGAGCTTGATGGTAAGTTGATCTTTTGCTTGAGGTGATCAAGACTTGATAGCTCTCCACACGCTTTGGATGGTGTACACTTTGTATAGTGAGCTCTTCCTTTATCCCCTCTTAAGTTCACTTGTGTACCATATGCATGTTTAATATTATATATCATGTTTTCTATATCTTTGTGAACCTTGATAGGCTAGCCACCTTTTTATGTTAGCATGTATGCTCCTCATGTATATCTTGTCATGCTAGCTTTGTAATATATGGTGGATGGTCCTTATGAACTTTGTGCCAAACTTTAATTTAGGCTTCATGTGAGTATTGGCACGTTGTTCATTTGGTATGATTTTAGCTTAGTTTCCTTATATGTATGCTTTGCACTCCTATTGACATGTTGCGTGCCCAAGCTTTATCCATTCAATTGATATCATGTTGTGATGCTTTAATTCCTTTCGATTGGTATCATTGTCGCATCTTGTAGCATGATTTGAGCTTTATGTCGCTTTTTGGCTTGTCGTGTCTTTCGGTTGCATTTTGTTTCTCCTTTGGGTTTTCGTTTTCTTTTAATTGGTATTAGAGCTTCCCTTTTTGTTTTGAGTCCCTTCCTTTCCTACGTTTTGTGTATTGGCTAGGTGTCTTTAGTTGAGGGGGAGTTTGGCTTCATTTCAACGGGAGTTCGGATTGAAGATTATGATCATGATTTGACCTCCTCTTTTGAGTTTTTAATTGGTATCACTTTTGATCCTTCAATTGGTATCTTATCCATGATGCTTAATTGGGATCCTTGGTGGTAATCTTTTCTGATCTTTCAATTGGTATCTTTTCTGTGGTACTCAATTGGGATCACTGGTGGTCATCCTTTCGAACTTTCAATTGGTATCTTTTCTATGGTACTCAATTGGGTTCTTTGGTGTTTGCTATTTTTGTAGAGGTTGTTTCCCTTTTTATTGGGAATCCTTGATGGATGTTTATATGTAAGATTTTTACTCGATCTTATTTTTGTATTATACATGTTTTGTGCTTTGCATTGCATTCATGTATCATAATGCATTTTGTGTCGTACCTTGCACTAGTCAAGCTTCTCTTATATACCGTTAGCATTTGCTTATGTTACTTGAGAAATAGTGCATAGGGTTTGTGGTGACTTTGCAATGTGCTGCTTATGCTCGTGATGATATTATCATATAAATCTTATGAGCTAAGTTTTCTTTTAAATATGAATCCTGAAATGCTTGTCACCCATGAGTAGCTTTTGGTCATGTGATGCTCTTGCTTGAGATGCTAGATTTATGTCAGTTTATGCTTGGGCGGCTTATTCTTTCCACATGGCTTATCATTGTGCTTGCTTTGCATTTCCTAGGGGGAGCATGTTTTGTGTGCTTCACTCGTGTCAAGGGACACTTTATTAACCCTGGTTTTATTTGTGATCTGATACTTGTGCTAAAAAATGAAAGAAAGCAAATGATGTGCATATTATGCTTTTATGCCATATGCTAATTTGAAAATCACTCACCGGGTTGCTCTATTGTTACATGTGCTTGCCTTAGAAGTAGGCTCATGGTCTCAGTGAGTTTGAAAATGAATAGGGATGTTTGCAAGTGTTAGCCATGATCTTTGTTGAGAATATGTCATCCTTGTATGAGCTTTTGTGATCTAGTTTGACCTTGCTTGAGTTATTCATGGCTAGTTGCTTGCTCATGTAGTGATATGTTTTCCAATCAACTAAAATTTGCACCCCTGCTTTTGCCTCTGGTTCATATCATATTATCTTCCTGATTGCAATTTGTGCTTGCTTATGACCTGCTTCTCTTTGTATGAGTTCACTTGAAGTATTGGTAAATGCTTATGGTATATCTGAGAAGCTTTGTAGGTTGTATATTCACATCATAGCATGCTTTTCTCCCATATCTTATACCTTGATGTTTGCATTGTCAACAAGGGGAGAGAATCTGAATTCATACCTCATGTCAAAGGGGAAGTATTTTATTCTTGTTGATGCATCATTCAAGGGGGAGCTTTCATGGGGAGTTGCATTGCATATGAGTTTTCATACGCATTTGTAGCATATTTTCAGGGAGAGTTTGTACACTTGAGTTTTTATTGGGCTCATTGTACTTTACCTGCTTTCGATCTTCACATGATGTTTTTGATCGGAGTTTTAGTGTTCACATGATCGGCGTTCAGCCCTTTCGCCTCTTCTTGAAGGGGATCATGTGATTTTGTCTTAGTTGTGTCGAGCCGTTGCCCTTGTCTTAGGGGACTGAGACTTTTGCTCTTTCAGTGATCTTTGTTTGCCTTTTGACTTGGCTTTTGATCGTTGGATTGAGCTTTACCATGTTCATTTTATTTTCAGTTTAAATATAATGAATTCAGTGGTGTGTTGTCAATGCACTCATTAAGGGGGAGAATGAGGACCAGTGGTGGTCACCCTGAGATGATGAGTGATTGACAACCGTCGTGTGTGATGTGCTCTTGGCTTTGATATGCAGGTGTAGGGTGCGAGTGGCGGTCGACGGTGCGCGGTGAAGGTCAGGCGCGAAAGGTCATGCTGATGGACCGTGGTGAAGGCTGAGCGTGAGTAGGCTTGGGCCGTGGAGGTCAAGCGAAAGGTTCAGGCCGAAGAACCGAGACGGTGAAGGGTGACACGAGTAGGCTTGGGCCGAGGGACCCGAGGATACCGGGCGGAGTCACGGGCGGCTCGCATGGTGCACGGACGAGTAAGAGTACATGGTGAAGATGGCATCGGTCAAGTCAAGAAGGATGGCGATGGCGAGCGTCGAGTAGGCTTGCCATTGCGGCGGAGGCGTGAAAGAGCTCGAAGGCGTCGTGGCACTTGGCGGAGGCCGGACACGCATCTACACCGAGGGTTTGACCGGTTTGGCCTCAAAACCAGGGCTTCGGCAAGTCGTGCGGCGACTAGCTGAAGGGTTTCAGGGGGTTTTCCACAAATCTTTTCATCCCGAATTTATTATTTTCGGCATTTTCGGAGCTATTTTTGGGGATTTTTCATTCGTCCTTCTTTGCTGCGATTTGGCTTGAGTTTTCTGGTGGAAAACGAAGCTAGGACATGTGCAAACATATCTGAAGTGATTCCTCACTTAAATCTTGCACGAGCTTCGCAAATCTTGGATTTTGCCAAAACCCCATCTCTCTTTTCCCTTATCAAAACTCATGAGATTCGTGGTGAATATTGATCCTTTTGTATAGATCTTTTGGGAAAAGATTCACCATGTCTTTGCGCACATCTGGTCAAAATTTCGTGAGATTTGAAGATCGTTTGCTTCGTTTCCAAGTTTGACTTTGTGTGCTGCGCCCAGAAAACCGGACATTCCGGTTTTGGAAACCGGAAGTTCCGGTTCTAGGAATCTTGCCTAGATACCAAGAACCGGAGGTTCCGGTTTTGGAAACCACGTGATCTTGGTGATTTCCAGAAAAGAAGGTCGAGAGTTGAGTTTTGGGACATAGGTCCACTTCTTCATCGGAAGAAATTTTATCGGCTCCCATTCAACCCCCTTCTGGTCGCCTTTTCAATCCCACAATGATTGATTGATATATCCACATCATGTCCAACACACATCAACTGTAAGCAAGTCATAGCATCTATCTAATCAACATTAAAACTTAACCACGATACCATTATTTTTTCATATAACTTACACGCCGCAAATGAAACATGCCAAGCGATGATTCTATAAATCATATCTCCTAGCTTTTCATTCACATCTCCTGATTTCAGATATGGACGAGGATAAGAAACCAATCACCTCGTATTGCGGTCCATTGCAGTTTCCTTTGGCACGCATGATGTTTTCAAGTGCACCTAAAGTAGAAAAGAAGCAATGTTGTATTACAATCTGGAAATGAAACTACAAATGTTTATACCCCAACGTTACCGTATCAAAGAGGAGTCAACGATAACACATTTTGGAGGGATTATCCTGATTAAAAACAGCATCATTGCTGGAAAAGAACTGTATCTCGTCTAATCACCATTCGTTAATAAAATATGGAAAACATGATGATGCACCATGCATGCATGCATCCATTGATGGCCTTATCTATAGTTGCCATCGATCCTTCTCAACAGCAAAACATTTGCAAAATACTTGCCGGACATCAAGGCAAGATAGACTCCTCTGTTCAAATCCAACAGCAGTCTTTGCAGAGCATGATTAGTTTCCTCCATTAAAAAATAAAGAGGGCAAGAAAGTGGGACACTTCAGTTGCCAGGCTTCTCAAAGCACCAGGTTGCAGCCGCCTCAAAACCTTTTGACGCTCCTTGAGATGCACGTCTCTCAGCTCCCTCTCTCTGATATACATATACACTCATACAGCGCCTATAAATACCAGTAAGCCATCAAGATAAGCAAGTATTCCTTCCTCCATCTTCCTAATAGTAGCTTTCCACCTGCTTCTAGCATATCTACTTCCTGCTTGCACCTCACCTCATCATGGGTGGGACTTCTAACCTTCCTCCAGGGTTCCATTTCTTCCCAACGGATGAAGAACTCATTGTCCATTTCTTGCACCGCAAAGCCTCCCTGCTTCCATGCCAGCCAGACATCGTCCCAACAGTACTTCTGAACTGCTACGATCCATGGGAACTGAATGGTATGTATCAGCTAATCTTATAATCTTATCAGCATCACTATTTGGCGTGAGGGTCATGCCCTGATTGGTAGCAACAATTTTTTTTTCTAGACAAAGCACTTCAAGCAGGTAACCAGTGGTACTTCTTCAGTCATGCAACACAAAGTAAGGTCACACCAAGTGGGTACTGGAGCTCTATTTGTGCCGATGAGATGGTAAAAAGTGGTGGATGTAACGTCGGCGTAAAGAAGACGCTTGTCTTCTCCATTGGAGAACCCTCTGAGGGGATTGAAACCAACTGGATCATGCATGAGTATCACTTACTGGATGGGAGGAAGGGGAGTACTAATAGAACCTCAACTAGTTCAAGCAGGAAGTTTCACAGGAATAAAGGTCACTCAAACACAGTAAGAGCTACGTAATTTTTTGTTTAATTACTTCATTTAGCACTGTTTGTACATATATATATGATTATATTAAAGGTAAAATGACTGTGTGTTCATTGCAGGAGTCCAATAACTGGGTGATATGCCGAGTGTTCGATTCAACCTGTGGATCGCAAGTGAGCTTCCATGATGAGGGCATGGAGCTTTCATGCTTAGATGAGGTGTTCCTATCCCTCGACGACTATGATGAAGTCAGTTTGTCAAGTAATTAGAACCCTCATCAGCATAACGGGTAGTGGGCCATGCACCTATGATACCATTTGATGTTGATTCTAGCAGGGAAAGCTAAACTCCAAAATATCAAATTATTTCATAGGTACTGGTGAACCTAAACACTGCATTTAGACCACACATGTAATTACTCTCATCAAAGGATGACCCCGCATGTAACAATTTGAGTTACCTCTATAGTCTATACAGCTATAGCATTGATGTGGATGACCCCCTATATTACAGGGTTACTTAGTTTTTCTTGAGCACTTTTCATACTTAATTTCAAATCATGGAACACATTCTCTGCATAACTCTGTATGAAATCAACAGATAACTGCTTATAGGATTAGGATCGGGCATGGTTGTTTGGAGGGATGCATTGCTTCCCCTCCAACGCTTTCTATGTGGGCCATGGTGTTTTTGTACCCAAAAATCATAGCGGAGGGGGAAATAAGAAATAACGAACATGGTTGGAGCTTGTGCGAGCATATTGCTACGTACTGATGTCATCAGTGAAGTAAGCACCAAAGCGGTGATATATATGTTTTCTAGTATCTTTATAATACACAGGTGATTTAATTGTATGGGGAAGTGAGGCTGCAATGAACTAGTAACTCTTAAGGACTTGACAAACCAATTACTGGATGCACCGGTAGCCACTAAACTTTCTAAATATGGTTGGTGGATTGCAGTGCGTAGTGCACTGGCTTTAGACCACTAATTATGGCTGCCATGCGTCCAGTAAAAACTATGCTTTGTTAAAAGGTCGTAGTAGGAGAAATCTGACCTTGGAAATTCAATGTACTAAGATAACCCCTCAATGCGTTCTTCCATAACTTTAGCGTATATGTCCTTGTTTTTCCTGGTGTTGTCGTTTGAGGTATACTCTTATGATCATTTCTATATTGATTGGGAGCAACAAAGATAAATCAGATGTTCGCTTTCTCACATACAGACAAATGGCACAAAAGGCAAAGTAAGACACAAGTTTCTAAAGGCTATTAATCAAATTCGGATGTTGTTTTCTGTTGCAAGACATTGTTAATATTTCCCTAATAAGTACAACTGTCCACAATAGTAAGTGGGATCTAGGAAAAAAAATCCAACCTAAGAAAACAAATGTATTCAGCAGTAAATGAAATAAATGGTACTAAGTGCAGTTCCAATGCTAGAAACTATCATAGTTTCTATAGTCTCGGATATCGTGTCAAGAAACTATCTTCCACAATGCAAGACTTGATTTCTATACTCTAGGGCTTACTTGTCTCTCTCACATATAGTCTTGGTTTGCGTGAAGACTTATTTTTTTAGTTAGACTTGGTTTCTTCATTTTCTCCCCTCTCTCTTCAATAAATGTCACACCATATCGGCATTTTGCCTACATGGCAGCATAATTAATGGCTTTAGGCTCTACAAAAGAGTCTGCATTGGGTCTGCCCTAACAATACCTGAGAAATTAATTGGAACTTTATGAGAGCAGCTAAATACCGTGGATGACCTCAGAATTACCATTTAAGAAGAAATAGCATGTTAGATCAACTTTGCAATCTTAAAGTCTTTCATTGGAAAAATGAAATCAAAATATTAAATCATCATATATTTGAACAGAAGCATGTGATCCATTGCCCATCAGCACGGAAGAATCCCGAACAGCCTGGTAAGAAGAAAACTTCTTCTTGAAGGTAGTAGTTTTCATGGGCTTGTTTTTCCCCTTGTTGTTGTTGTTGTTCTTGCCTATTTTAAGGTTTTGGATTGTTGGAAAAATAGGCAATTGTAAGTTTAATTTCCGAACTAGATTAAACATAACGATAAACAATCATAGCATGCAATTCTCTAGCAGACTAGGCAATACGAACAAAATAATCATGACATCAGAAAACATGATTAAAACATAATGTACGTACTGAGGAATTACCGTAGGGAAGACGAACGGTGCAGTTGGAACGACGACGGTTCTACGGACGAAGCACAGCAGATGATGTTACACGACGGTACGCCGCAGTACCAGACTTGGACGGAGGACGAGCCGTGGTGAAGACGTCTTGAGCAGTCGCGCGCAGCGCTTCCCAAAAACCTTATTCGCCCTCTCCCGGTACAGGATCTCGAAGACGACTGGTTCCGGAGACCTGCTCTCCCGTTTGCCGGTGCACGCCGGCGCTCGGGATGGAGTAGACTACGATGGCAACGCAACAATGAGAAGTAGCAAAACCCTAACTCGTATAGACTTTATTAGGGACTCCCAAACCTAGGGGATTCCCGTATAGAGTCTATGGTGCACTTCTTCCATGAAGGAGGTGGTCTCTATTTATTGGGAGGAAAACACCCACACCCTCATCCATTAGCAATATGGGACTAATAGATGAAGTGCCCCCTCAAGTGCTAATGGGCTTTTGAGATTTACTTAGGATTATTCATATGGGCCAATCCCAATAATCTAACAGTTTTCAGGTGAAAAATGTTGTCCTGCAAGAAGATGAAAAGTTCAGTAGATAAGTGTTGTGGAAAAGCGTATGCTGTGTTCAGAATGATGATATACGCGATAGGGTAGGGGTAGCAGTAGCACCATTTGAAGAAAAGCTTGTCTAACACTGGATGAGATGTTTTGGATATGTCGATCCGACCTGCAGTGCATAGTGGAATCCTGAGGTCTAAAATTGATCGACATGGAAGGAGGCAATAAAAGGAGACTTGAAAGGATGCAATATGCCTGAAGATAAATCCTTGAACAGTAGTGCATGGAAAACAACTATTCACGTGCCTGAACCTTTGATTATCGGCTCCTGTTGGGTTTCATCTTTACTCTACCCCAACTTGCTTAGGATTGAAAGGCTTTTTTGTTGCTGTTATGTCTCTAATTTAGTAATAAAAGTAACCAAAACATCTTATATTAAAATCATAATATTAACAGTCTTTTCTCACTTGTAATCTGAAAGTTCTTTCCCGCCGGTAATACGTTTCTGTCAAAAATATCTCAATAAATTTAATTCACACTTGTAATCGTACAGTCCTTTCCCAATAAAAGCTTATTATGTTTTTTTATTATATAACAGTTCTCCTTTTTTTTGTTCAGCGTCTTCTGTAGAGCAGGACTTGCAGTTTTCTGAATCAGGACTGACAGGTTGAGTAGCAGAAGAATAGTTCTTATGGAACGTACCCAAACTTTATTGGAGACATGAAAAATTATGGTGTGGAAAGCCAAACTAAGCAGGTGTTCAACTTCCAATGGATTTGTCACTAAAATATCTTAATTTTATTATGCTATTACATTATTAGATTACTTTAAAGAATCAGAAAGAAGTCTGAACTGCTCCTTTCCTAGAACTCATAGTTCTAGTTGTGGGAACACAGATGGCTGCTAAAACAATGGAATATCACAACTATAGAGTTATAATTATTAATATTAAGTGGCATTACATATTTATGAACACCAATCATAGTTGGAACAGGATAAATGGTTGACTTCCTAGTTATTCCACGTTCTGTTCTAGTTTGCAGTTTGCACACTGTATGCGCTTAGAGCAGGTATAGTGACGGGCGTGAAGACGGTGAAATCTGATCTGACGGAGGGAGAAACGAAGAAAGAGAAGACATCGAGCGACTCGCGAGTCGCGACACGCCCGCGTGAGGCCGGCGGAAACCAATCAACGTGCGCTATCCCAAATGCTATTGGGCCTGAGGTCTCTACTGCTTCTCTCCTGCATTTTAAATGCCACCCGGTCCCGCCATCACAGTGCCACGTCAATGCGCAAGACGCCCGCAGCGAGCGTCTTCATTAGACCTGCTCGTAAGTGAACCAAACCCGGTTGACGTTCCCAGAGTCATTTCATAAAGCAGCATAATATGGTGGCATGGACCATATGGTGCGTGTGCTTTATCATGCAAAACTATCACCTAAGTCAGTCCACTTGCTTTATCATGAATAAGAAAATCACTCACCAAAAAAAATTATTTTGCAAAGTAATTTCAGAAGAAATTTAGGGGACAAAACCAAACACCTCATCCAGTTTTTCATGCAGTATCTGGAAACCACCTGTATCTACCAAAAAAAAAGATAGCTGAGAACCATAGGTGAGTCAGGATGTGCTACTTTCAACTAGTGCTAGTTGTCTTTATCAGGTGATGACACGGAATTACTCATCAAAAGAAACTGAATGGGTGAGCCTACTACTCTTATGCTCAATAGCAATGATGTTCATGGTGATAAACTGAAAGTGCAGTTAGTGGCCGAGTCCGTTTCAATCCTGCCAAACTCATCATGTAACATAGCATCAAGTAACACAGGACCACAAGGACATCCCTAGAAGGACAGGGTATTGATTCTGCATGGGCCAGTGAAAGTTAATGGTTTGACGTGGCAAAAGGATTGTTGGTGATCAGACATTAACCATTCCCTACGTGGTGCCATATCATCACAAGCCCTACCTGTTCGCTACACCTGAAAATGAGTGAGTAACATAACAGATGAATGGCGATAGTACTGCTAAGTCATCATTAAGCAAAGACAGGTCATCAGTACAGAACCAAAGTGATACATTTCAACAGTTTAGTGGCTTGTCTCGCTTTGTGTGCTTCATCATGAATTGTTTGAGCACTAAGCCATGATCATGTCAAGTTTTTGTTTCCCAGCTTCCCTACAAGAATGCAATAATCCGCCAACATAATCACTACACCTGGAGACACAACAGCACAAGGCTAGTGCGGACAAAATTTTGTAACCCAAGATCAGAACACGACTAAGTGCCTAAATGTGATGCCTGTTATCATGAATAAAATCTTGCAACTCGAAATCCCATGTTGCCGAGGTAGAAATAGCGGCTCAGAAGTCAGAATCACGTTACTCAAATACCAGACAATGCATTCATGCACACTAGCATTCATAAATAGAGCTATTTTAAAATGATTGACAAATACCACAGTACTTGTAGTATATAAATGTGTACGCGAACAATATAGATAAAAGTACCAGAAAATACTAAACACCGTATCAGATAAATGGTCCCAACATATAATTTTATTTTATTTTCCCATAATAAATAAATTATATATATATGTCATTTTACTTTGTATTGGATTTGGTGGCCCAGGTGGATTGTGGACACCGAACGCACAGATTCAGCAAAAAAAAAAAGGCCGGGTGATCATGATATTCAAACAATAAAAAGGCCCAGCAAGAGTCGAGTTTGATGGATCAACTTGTTGCATCAGTTAGTTATGCCACAATGCTGTAAAAAAGGTGACCTTAAGCAATAAATACTAGAGCAATACCCATTGTGGACATACATCTTAAGGGCAGTCCCAATGCAGACTCTATTGTCTATCGTAGAGTCTAAATTCATTAATTATGCTGCCATGTAGGCAAAATGCTGATGTAGCATGACATTTATTAAAGAGAGAGGGAAAAAAAAGGAAGAAACCAAGTCTTCACGCAAACCAAGAGCATATGTGAGAGAGACAAGTGGGTTCTATAGTATAAAAACCAAGTCTTGCATTGTAGAAGATAGTTTCTTGATACGATGTCTTAGAGTATAAAAATATGATAGTTTTTAGCATTGGGATTGCCCTGAGGACAAAAACTCTAAAGCTAGCCTTAAGCTTAAGGTGTGACCATAAGAAATAAAGAATTATTTCTCTCCCCTATCATTATACTTTCCTCTCTCTTATAATTGATTTTGATTGTAAGTGGGATCCACATTTGATTTGTAGCAAATATTAACATTATGGGGATGACAATAGTTATAGCCATCAGACACAACGATTCCCCTTAAGGTCATATTGGCAATGACCATTGAGCTTGCCCTCCATGTTACTGTATACTTAGCTTGCAACGTTGGCTCCAGCAATGTGTCAGGCTGATTTGAATCTAGATCCATTTAGATAGTATAGAGATCACATGATTTATATCACACAATGACACAATGACTTAAGATTTATACTGGTCTGGGCAATGTGCCCTATGTCTAGTTGGGGGTTAGTTGATTGTGTTACTCTCTCTTAAAAAAAATATAATAATAAAATTCGTGCCAATGAAACACCCTGGGGGGTCACGGATCCCCCCCCAGAGTCGCTCCCGCTAGGTGACCGGGGGCCTCCTCGCGCCGCCACCCTCAACCCCCTCCGCCACCGCCTCCCCTCCCTCGTCGTCGCCTGAGCGGGCCTCTGGAAGTCCGGTGGCCGGCGAGGAAGGCGACGGCGGGGCGTCTCACCTCGGTCTGGGGACCTCGCGCGCCAAGCGGGGCCGCGCTGGGCACCTATGGCCGGGCGACGCGTCATCAGCGTAGATCCAGGCCAGCCATGGGTGGATCCTCCCCCCCCCAGCCATCAGATCTGCTGGCTCCGGCCCTCTCACCCATCCCTGTGACGCAAGCACCCCTCCTCTCCCTGGTGCGGTATGGCGGCGCTTGGCTGGCGGCATCATGGCTGGTCACGCGTCTCCGGGCCCAGAGAGCGTCTTCAGGCGACAGATCCCGCACCCTTGTGTCCGTTTCGGTATGTCGGCCCTACTGGGTGCCTGGCGGGGTGCTGGTCACGGCAGCCAAGTCGGTGTGGCCATTGGGGACTTGTTCCCGGTGGTTCATACCGGTGTGCGGCCGTGGAGGCACCTGGTGGTTGCTTCGCCGGAGTGGATGCCGGCTTCTCAGCTTGGTCGTGGAGCACCCTGGTGAAAGCCATACCTCATCTTCTGAGGTGGGCGGCGGCGGTGCCCCTGGGCATCGCATACCTTCCTAGAGGCGTCGCAGTGGCGCTCCACCTTTCCGCTAGGAAGGACTCCCGGGCGAGGTCCCTGCGGCGGTGGTTGGGGCATGACTAGGCTCCCTTGCTCTCTAGTGACAGGGGCTACACCGCCACCACCTCCGTGCCCCACTGCATGCACGCCGTCTCAGGTCATCTCCCCACTCGGTTGGCGTGGCAGTCGCGTGAACCGATCTACTCTTCGTCACGACGCGACCGAGGTATGTCCATGGTGGTCGTTCCTTCGGGTCGCGTCCTAATGTTGCACTGTATGGAGTCCTGGCAAACGCTTGCGCTTTGCTCTCTTATGGCCGTGCAACGAAAGTGTTGCGCCCGGTGTGCAAGGGGTGTTGCCACACCCCGCATGGCCTGGAGCCCCCGCGCTACCTGAGCTTCTCCGTGCTTCGATCTCTACCGTGTCTATGAAGTATTCTCTACTGGCGCCTCTACTTCATCGGCGCTCTCCTTTTGGTGGTGATGCCAAATCATATGTCGGGTGGTGAAGTTCGCTATTGCCGGCCACCCCTCCTCCGAGGCTTCCTTCCCTCGAAGGGCGTCGAGTGGCGGTATGCGACGCCCGAATGCGTTGTTCCGGTGTTGCCTTCGGCTTGAAGGGAGATCGTCGTTTCTGGCTCCACTATGATCAAATGGTTTCCCTCACCCTTAGCCCCCACTCTATTGGGCGAGCTCTCCCAAGTCGTAGGAGAGTGGCTCACGGAGCGACGTAGCTGCGACGGGTGGTGTGGATGCACTTTGGCTCTGCGTGGGGACCTGGCAAGCATGTTGTTCGGTGGTGTCTACCTCTGATGTTGGTAGATGTTGTTGCTTTTGATTTTGGGGCTGCGTCCTATGTTTCCACTTGTATTTGTTGCGTTGTGCCTGCAACCTCTATGTTTAATCTGTGGTATGCCACACCTTGTAAATCTTTGCCGCCGGCCTTCGGGCTGGTAGCTAATCAATTAAATGTTCAGTGGGCGAACTCCGCCCCACGTTGATGCTTCAAAAAAAATTCGTGCCAAACAAACTAACTCACGTTTGATCACTTTGTATTAAATTATAGTAGCATTTCTGTTTCTACATAATTTGAGTATAAAACTATGTTCTATAATTAATTCAATGATACTTATTTTATATGACTAATGTTACTACTATGTCCTGCATGCAGGGACGGCGTGTACACGAGCGCTTCGAAGGTCCCGGTGTGGCGGTGTCAATGTCGTTTGTGAACCTGTCGATGGTTGTCGCTGACGTGTGGGAGAGAGCCCAATTCTTGAGCCTCCCGTGGCCGGACAAGGGGCGTACGGCTTGCTTGTCGGGGTCGTAGAGGAAGGCACCGCCGGTGGTGTCCGTAGCGATCACCTTGTCGTCCAAGAGCATAAACGCCATGTCACCACGGTGGTTTGGGAGGTGAGTGGCGCAGAAGTTGACGACAGGCTCAGGCAGTTCTTGACCGGCGACCTCAGCTCCCACCGTTGTTAGGCCATGTCAGATTCCAACTATTCATTATTCATTCTAACTTTTCACTATTTATTTTAACTTTTCACTATTCCTCCCTCACAAAACAGGTTTCCCAGCGAATGCTACAGTGTTTTTCTTATGCTACAGTGTTTTTTCTACAATCTAAACACACCCTTAATGGTTGTTGGGAGGAAGATGTAAGAGGCCCGACGCGTCGATGTGGCACAGTGCGTAGACGCTTTTCATGGAATCCATGGATACCAGGTTCACAAAACTCCGGAAAGTGCTTCCGGTTGTGCCCAGAAACCTCCGGAAACTCATCTTTTCTGCTTCCCATAGAAGCTGTTGACGACCAAAAATGGCTTAAAGCCGATCAGGCTGGGACAGCCGGTCTAGACCGTCTGTACACGCGGTTAGACCGGCTGGGTCCTGTAGCTGGTCTGGCAATGTGCCAGGCGGTCTGACCGCCTGTCCCCGAGTCTGAGTAGAATCAGATTTTTTCACGTTTTTAGATCTGTATAAGAACTTTCTTGCGGGGCAAGACCTCTCCACCCTATAAATATAAAGGACCGTGGCCGATTGAGAACCTCTACCCAATCGTACAAATCATTGTCTTACTTTTTATCTCCAAACCCTAACTTTTCCAACCCCATTGCTTTCCTTCTTCGTCTCTACGGCGTTTTAGGACGTTCTAAGTGGCTTTGCCGACCTTAGAACAACCCTAGGTTCGCAGCCTCCAACGGGGTCCCTCCCGAGGTTGTGATCGTAGGCTTTCGCGGCGCCTCAGCTACAGGCGGTCTGACCGGCCCCTACAGACGGTCTGACCGTCTGCTCTCAGGAGCTCCGACGAGGAGAATTCAACGACCGCGCGATCTAGCGCTTTCGTGTGTTGACCAAAAGTGCGTCAACAGAAGCAAATCGAAAAGAAAATCTAAGCAGTCCCTTCGATCAGGGCCGTGGTTACCTCACCATCCATGAATAAGCTGGAGGATAAGGAGAAGTATCAGATGCGCGGTGAGAAAGATGACTCTAGTGGGCGTTGAGACTTGAGACCGATCCACTCCAACCGGCGGCAGAAGAAGGTCGGCGGCGGCCGCGGCAAGGACCATAAATTATGGTCTGCTTGCTGGGCTGGACTGTTTGTGTCTGGGCCGGGCCTACCCAAACTTACCTTGGGCCGAATTTGTTCTGTCTGCATCGACTTTCCTCACACGCATTAACCGGTCGGTCAATTTTGGATCTTTCACAAATTAAGCTGGCAATGGTAAATAAAATTCTAGAAATACGGAGAACTGCATACCATTTTGTTAATAGAAAGAGCGTTCCTGATTTATTTCCAGTTCTAGGAGCCGGAAGAGCTCGACGCCGATGGCAGACACATGCGTAATCGGTGCCCTTGTGTGCGTCGTTCGGTCGTTGGTGGTAACAGGAAAGCTAGGCGTGTTTGTGACTAATCACAACATCAGTCAAAATATCGTTTAAGTAGGTGTTGACGACAAAAAATGGTATGAATGTCAATCTGGCTCAGCAGCCGGTCTAACCGCCTGTAACAAGCGGTCTGACCGGCTGTACCCTGTAGCCGGTCTGGCAATGGGCCAGGCGGTCTGACCGCCTGTACAGCCGATCTAGACCGTCGGTAGGAAAGTGCTCAAAATATGATTTTGACTCCACCATTGCGTAGATCTCGTCGAGAAGGTCAAAATGCATATGTGGATCGTCTGATTTGGATTTCGGATGAGGGAGTTATGGCTCTGTCAAGGATCAACCCCGGACCCAAACGGTTAGACCGCCAGTACAGAAGGTCAGACCGCCTGTAGCAGTTCTAATCCG
Organism: Digitaria exilis; assembly: GCA_015342445.1. Taxonomy (NCBI): domain Eukaryota; kingdom Viridiplantae; phylum Streptophyta; class Magnoliopsida; order Poales; family Poaceae; genus Digitaria; species Digitaria exilis. Next base: position 432,253 of record JACEFO010001734.1, read on the forward strand.
AATTAGAGTTGTATTTTGATGGGACTTCATTATGGAATTGACTCCCCACGGGGCAAGACCTCCCCACCCTATATCATGAAGGGTCGTGGCCGATTGAGGACATCTACCCAATCGTACAAACACATTTACCTTTGCTTTTTATCTCAAACCCTAGCTTTTTCAATCTCCCTTCTTCTTCCTTCTTCGTCTCCATGGCGTTTTAGGACGTTCTGGGTAGCCTTGCCGACCTTAGAACAACCCTAGGTTCGCCGCCTCCGACGGGGTCCCTCCCGAGGCGACGATCGTAGGCTTTCGCGGCGTCTCTACCTACAGGCGGTCTGACCCCCTGTACGAGCGGTCTGACTCCCTGTCCAGAAGTTCCGACGAGGAGCTTCCGGCTACCGCGCGATCTAGCGTTTATCGTGTGTTGACCCGAAAAGACGTCAATAGTAGGAAATTGCTGTCTTGTTCTGACCATTGCAAATTGCAACACATACTTGAATAGGAAAGGTGTGACACTGAATTTACTTGATCATCTTATGAGTCAGCGGCGAGTTAGAAAGGCTCTAGCCATTGACTCCTGAACTCTGAAACTAACTTTGGGGGAGATTGTCACAGTTCACTCATTTTTCACCTTCAGATACTATAGGAATTCAGAAACTAGAAAGCTGAAAGCCCGTTAGTTTTTATACGAAGCGCAAGGAGTTATTTTCAACTAAATAAAGCACACGATGCCAGATCAAATGTATCTTTTTCGTGAAAGTTTAATCAAAATCCTGTGCACAGTATCAGAAATTTGAACTGGCGGTCCGACTAATCTGACTGGGACAGCAGCTAGCCTGCTACTAGTTCGAGTTCCAGGTCCTTCAGAGAACCGAGACCAAATGTCATTCTTTTGAATTTTGATCTATTTGCGAAAAAGAACGTTCTTTGATTCTTTTTGACAAGTAAGCCATGTCCAGTTGTTGTAACCGCGCTTGGCATTGCTGGCAGAAACAAGTCAACAAACTTCAGCAGTAGAAATTAGAACGTGACGTTTCGTGAGAAAAGAGGGAGATGAAGTTGTTCGATCAAGAAGATACGTCGATTGACCAAAACCATCACGGATGAACGCGAACAATCTTATTCAACGGTACACGTGCGACGTCTGATCCCTTTTCTTGCTTAGGCCCTGAAGTAACTGCATGGTGGCTTGAAGAGTAAGGAGTGGTTCAGAGAGATTCCACTCATGTGAAACTCGAGTGTTCAGAGAACAGTTCAGGATTCCTCGTAGGAAATCTTCAGGAAATGCTTCTCTAGAATGTTCTAATGATCACATATATGTAGTTTACCCTGGCGATATGCTAATTCGCATCTAATCTTTCATGTTGAACCGAATGCGGCCTCGGATTTACGATAAAAAAAAAAGATATAAACTGCTAGCAGTGACACTCGACTATGAACCTTCGGCAAGGCATTCAGTTCCTCCACCGCTTTGCGAGGCTTACCACAAGTCCACAAGACCATCTACTTCTGGTCCAAGTTACAGCTTGCACGTAGCCTCAGACTTTGAACAATCCATGCTCACTCACGTAGTGTTCTTTTTTTTCTATACATGGAATTTGACTAGGAACTGGGAAGAGCTGTTCTAATTCCAAGATCCGTTTGTCATTATTTTTCAGTCTACTTGATCTCTATCACAGCGAAAGAAAAGACGCTCAATCGCTTCAGTCCAAATTCAGTCCTTGATAAGTTTTTACTTCCGTGAGGTCCCTATCATTAAGTTTCTGTCTTCTGCATACCACAAAATCTGTTCACGCGAATAGAGCGTGAACCTATCACCTAAGGGTTGGAAATGGAACAAAGTTTTACGGGGACTCCTGAAGAAACTGAATTTGAGTAACAAAATGAAGGAAGTGAAGTTACACAAACAGTTACTTGGGCTTCATGATGCAGACTTGATTTTATTTACAACATCTCATTCTCTACTTTTTAGGACAAAAAAGTATAATCAAGGTAGGCAAACAACCCGTTGCCGGAGATTCCTGAGAGTGATGATGAGGGACTGTCCTCTGAAGAATGCCGGCGTTGGAAAATGGACTCGTGGTAAATGGCTGCGCTGGAGCAAGTAGTCATTGTCATCCATACACAAATGGCAAAGTGAAGGCGATAGGCATTAATTATGATCTTCGCTGTTCATCGAGTTGAACCACACCGTCAACAGTTCCGATTTCTAAGTTTGAAAATTGTTTAGTTCACCAACTTTCACCAACTTTTCAGTCACATCGAGTCGCATCTTCTCTCACAGACACGCTTATCAATACACTATTTACACCTCCAATTTTTCACCAACTTTCTCATCTAAACAAGGCCAAAATCAGGGAGGAAATAAGGGATGTTCACTGAGTTGTTTCTGTCCACAAAACAGTCTTCCTGATGGCACAGGCATTCAAGCACGGCAATAGTGTAAAAATACGACTACAATAGTATAAATATGTTTTTAGAGGAATTTTACAATATTTGGAAGGTACCAAAAGATACCACGGGGTATTTTTGTGGCTGATTAATGCTAGCCATTGATCTAGCCGAATATTTAGTTAAGTATTTATTTTAATAAAAAAATATATTTGGTTAGTACATCCAGGCACCTTTCTTTAGATACCTCCTGGTACCTCCCATTTTACCAACACAAGTTGTCAGTTGTATTTACGGCAATATAGTGTAAATACAACTGACAGCTTTTGTTTTTATCATGTGAATGTGTGATCAAACATTAAAAACATCTTTATACAATGATCTCATCCAGGGTTCACAGCTACTAAATACTTCACCAGCAACACATTACAACTTTTATCAGCAAAAAAAAAACACATTACAATTCTACCAACATTCCAAGATTCAGACAATTTTTTATCAACATTTCAAGGTTTCAGAAAAATTCTTGCAACGCGAGAAGAAAGCTGATCCGGGCAAACGGAATTGGCATCCGATAAGAATGACCGAATGATTATGGCGCGAAAGTGCGAAACAGAACCGCGCGCTATGTCGGTGCCGCGGCCACCGAAGTCTCAAGAGTCGGAGACACAGCTGGCATGGCGAAGCCCTGGATCGGACTCGGAATCGGAACTGGGGACGAAGCTTGATCGCCACGCGACCCTCGAGCTATATCACTGGCGCGAATCCATCTCGAAACATTCCCTTCCTCCGATTCCCCCGAACTCCACCATCGATCGCCCCCGCCGCCGCCTCAGATCCATCTCTCATCTGTTGAGCTCTCCCGGATCGCCCGCCGCCGTGCGCCTCAAACCCATCCCTCGTCTTCCCGAGCTCTGCCGGATCGCCCGCCGCGCGCGATGGCGTTGGTGATCCCCTCCCACGCGTCCAGATCGACGAGCTGCTTGTCGGCGTCGTCTTGCAGCCGGTTCGTGCGGAAGCGCCGGCCCTGCTTCCTCGGCGTCGACGGCCGCGGCGGAAAGAAGTTCTGCTACCAATCGTCGCCGTCGTCGTCGTCGTCGTCCCTCCGCTGCTCGTCGCCGCGCGCCGGGTCGCCGCCGGAGTACACGCCCTCGATGCCGCCGCCGGAGCGATCTGCATCTCCATATTACACGCCAGGTACCCCGGAGTACACGCCCGAGAGTCCCTCCTCGCGCTTCTCCTGTTCGCCGGACTACTTCAACGGCGGCGGCGGCGACATCTGCTACGCGATTTCGTCATCTCCGAGGTACTCGCCGCGTGCCGCCTCATCGCCGGAGTACACGCCCTCAACGCCGTCGTCGCAGCGGGGAGCATCTCCAGACTACACTCCATCCAGCCCGTCGCGACGTGCCGCGTCGCCGGAGTACACTCCTGCCACGCCGGAGTACACTCCTGCCACGCCGGAGTACACGCCACTGAGCCCTTCAAGGTGTCCTGCTTCCCCGGACTACACACCTGAGAGTCCTCCTCGGCGCGCCGCGACACCTGAGTACACCCCAGGCACACCAGAGTATACGCCCCTGAGCCCTTCACGTTGCTCTGCTTCGCCGAACTACACGCCTGAGAGTCCTCCCCGCCGCCGCCGACGGGCCGCCACACCGGAGTACACGCCTGGCACCCCAGAGTATACGCCGCTGAGTCCTTCACGCTGCTATGCTTCGGTGGACTACACGCCTGAGAGTTCTCCCATGCGCGGCTGGTGCGACACCTCACCGGACACGCCCAGCACGCCGCCTCCGTCTCCGGCGGTGTCCGACGCCGCGTCACGCGTATCTCCAGCGCGCCGCCGCAATCACTAGTAGTACCAGAGGAGAGCCAGATCAGATACAGGCAGCAGTTTACCGGAGTATATTGTAATAGGAGATACTGAACATCTCTGTTGATGACTTTCTATGTATGTCACAGTTAATTAGTTGGGATTTTGTGTTAATTTACCACACATTGTAAGAAAGTCGGATGATGTTGTCTTAATTTGTCAAATGATGTAGAAAAAGATGAAGAATCATCAGCTTCTGGAAATTTCGTATGAACTTGTTTTCCGTTTTATGGCTTCCTCACCTTTCAATAAGATGTGATTGTAACGTTATTTATCGAATTTGGTTGCATATTTCAGTAATTCAGTTCACATGCGTAGGACGCCATCACAAGACCCGACAAAATATTATCTAAAACTGTATTGCCTACTATATGTCCATCTCATCAAAAGGGAGAAAATCCTGATTTATCAGTCTAGAACTGCATCTTGTTCGAGCTTCAGAGTTCAAACCATTCAGAAACCAAGCCAGCTCTATTGATAACAACGAAAGGCCTGAAGCAGATGAATCTCTCGGCTGTCTGTGTATGCCACAATTAATCGATTGATTTTGCCTTTCATAAATGTTATATTGTGCCCCATCAAGTAATGACCGTACGTACAAGAATCATCAGTATTCAGTACTATTTTGCTGGAAACTTTATATGATCATGTTTTCCAGTCCATTGCTTCTTCACCTCTAAACCATGAATTTAGTGTTCTCTATCTATTTTGGTTGCAAGATGCAACTTCAGATGCATCCGACGCCATTACAAGATTCGACCAAATAGTACAGTCTGATAATTGATAAATCAGGCTGAAACTGCAGCTAAGGATGACTTGCTTTTACCCCAGAAGCCTCTATCCCAATCCCAAACAAAATAATCATTTTACAACAATGATACCATCACGAAAGGCATGTCTCCCTCTTATCTATGTGTATAGGTATCACTGAAAGAAAACTGGTCAACAAAACTCAGTAGAAAGCGATGTTTCGTCAGAAAGAGCTGTTGGATCTAGAGCATACTCGTGTCGATGGATAGATCAAAAGCCATCACGAGATGACGCACCAAAAGAAACTGTTCAACGCTGCACGTGCGACGTCGTCTGATCTCTTCCTCTTGCTTCATGGCCTAACCTTATCTGCTAAACAAACTCAAATTGGCCTCACGGGAACACTTCAAGATTCCTCGCTGAAATTCTTATTCGGAATGTTCTGATATTGGCACACTGACTGAACCAAATACGCTTCCAATCGACAAAAAGAGAGAAACTACTGGTTACTAGAATGAGCACGCTGCAAGGCATTCAGTTCATCCACACCTTTTGCCAGAGGATGCATCTGCTTCTGGTCCAAAGTTATATAGAGCTTGCAAGTAGCCACAGACTTTGAACACAGTTCGTGGTTGGGTTCATGTGATGATATATATGCTCTTCCTGTTATCCATAGAATCTGACTTGGAACGGCACGCGAGAGCAACCCTAATTCAAAGCTGTTGCTTTGAACTACCACCTACTTCATTCGTCATTATTTTCTTTTATCCTTTTTTTGTGCTTCCAGTAATACGAAAGCGATAGCACTCGTTTGCTTGATAATTAATCGGGTTTTATCTCACTAAGGTCTGTATCATAGATAGATAGATTTCAGTTTTCTGCATATTACCGGGTTTGTTCATGTCGCAGACAAAAATGATAAAGCGGACTCGTGAAAAAAAAAACCTACACAATGGGTTGGAAATGGAGCAAAGTTTTCCCAGTACTATGTTGAGTTGAGTGCTTGGTATATGATTGCCCTAGTCAACAACGTCAATGCATACCCTGCAAGAAAGGGAGAAGCACATGGTCATCTGGTCATAGGCTCTTTTACAGTACACAATACTACTACCAAGTAGTATATGGTATGAATTAGATCTGACCATTCATTAATCAGGGGTAAATTAGTATTTTGTGCTCAGCTAATTTAGTAACGTTTCACTGTCGCTGGTGTCCTCTGGACCTTTCTTATCGCGTCATTCGTTTCCCCCTGGCGGCGGCGCTCCTGCCTGCACCCCGGGCGGCGCTGCCCCTGCATTCAGGCCAAATTCCAAGCCACCGGCCATGGCTGTGCCTGTTCCTGATCCCGTGTGCCTTCCCTGGCTGGCAGGCGTGTGGGTCTGACCACGTGACGTGCAAAGCTTGATGCTCGCGCACGGCCATGCATGCTGCCGGCGGCCGCCTTGTCGCCGGTTGCTGCCGGCTTAATTACGCGGATGTGATTTACCGTCCTCCGCCAGTTGAAAAAAAATAAAAGATAGGCTGCGAACGAAATATCTCTTTAATTAAAAGACTATATTGTAAAATTATCGTTTCACAAGACCTATATTACCCTGGTACTAGTCATACTACTCTCATATACTACTTAGAGTAAAGTACACGAGCGGTCCCTAAACTTGTGTAGGTGTGTCATCTAGGTCCCCAAACTCTCAAGACGTATTTTTAGGTCCCTAAACTTGCATGGGTGTGTCATCTAGGTCCGTGAACTGTCGTAACATCTTTTCAGGTCCCTAAACTTGTATGTGTGTGTCATTTAGGTCCATGAACTTGTGTAGTGTGTCATATAGGTCCAAACGATCTCTAAACCCTTGTGTGTAATGAAGTGGCATGCCACGTGTAGTTATGGTCACTAAAAGAAATAAAAAAATAATTATGAGACTCATATGTTAGGCACATAGACAAAATTAAAAAAATAAATTTAATTTTCCCTCTCTTCTAGGCTTCAACCTATTGTGGTGGCCCAGCCTGCTACTGACAGATTATGGGGCAAGGGTGGCATCACTGCGTGAGGTTTAAGGGTGGTAACGAAAAATTTGGTCAATGTGACTGACATATGGGCCCATAATTATTTTTTTATTTCTTTTGGTGATCGTAAGCACACATAGATGCTACATGACATGCCACGTCATCACACTAAATGAGTTTGGAGACCATTTAGACCTATTTGACATACTACATAAGTTTAGGGACCTAAATGACACACTTATACAAGTTTAGGGACCCGAAAAGACGTTGTGAGAGTTCGGGGACCTAGATGACATATCATACAAGTTTAGGGACCTGAAAACACGTTTTGAGAGTTCGGGGACCTATATGACACACCCACACAAGTTTAGGGACCGCCCATGCATTTCACTCTACTACTTATATCACTTGTCAAGTTTTAAGTAGTATATAATTAATCTTAACCATTGGATGTTTTCATACTAGTCCATTTTTAACACTAGTATACCCTAGTATTGTGTACTGTAAAAGGGCTCGTCATGTGACTGGTGAATGAGCTGGAAATTCTGTAACAAGTTAAACACTGACCATTTAGTCGCGTTCGAATAACCCAAGTTACATGCTATTTCCATAGGCCTACATTAACATGAAGGGGGTTAAAAAAAATCGCTAGGGTACATAATGTGAACATAATAAACGACATAAATTTTCTAGGAGAGAATGCGCGCGGAGAGTGTGTGTGTGTGTCAACTGATGCGACCAGGGCATTGTTTAGATCCCCCAACTAAACTTTAGCTAGCTAGGTGTTTGGATCCTCTAACTAAATTGTGAAAAAGGATTAGTCTATTACATTCTTTACTCTCACTTTAAATATTTTTTCCAAGGAATGCGAGGAGTCAGTTTGGTCTTTTTAAAAAAAAAGTAGAGGTATATTCACATGGGCAAAATTGTTTGTTTTGACACTATTACTCCGTTAGGTGCTGTTCGAGTATGGTAAAATGAGGCTTTGTTTGCACACAGTAAGGTAAAATGAGGCTTTGTTTGCACACAGTAAGGTAAAATGAGGCTTCATTGGCATACAATAAAGGTAAAAATGTAAAGCGCAGAAAAAGTAGGGGTAACATCATAATTGGGGCTAAAACAAGGGCAAGATGCAATTGCCCCTTTATCATTTTAGTTTAGTTGGGTTCAATTGAAATAGTTAGCCAGCTATATTTGTCCTGATCCAAACAACTAATTGCCGGCTTCTAGAGGGCGCCAGTAGGACATACTACCTTTTTGTTTTATGAGGGAAAGGTCTAGAATACAATTTACTAATGGTTTTCCAGTACGGGCATTGAACCGCAAAAACTACTAGTAGAAGTCAAATTGTTTGGCATGCAGCCACGCTTGTAGTGGAGCTGGGTAGTGGGTAATGTCTTTTTAACTGCACGCGCAGGGTCCAATCTTTGAACAGATACGCATGCGAACAAAGCTACAGACAAATCTAGTCTCCTTCTTTCAAAATTATGCTGTTTATAATTACTATTCGCAATCAAACTGTTTTTTTTTCTGAAACTCTGACCTCTGCAAAACTTCTTTGATAAATGCTCCCTCCTGCCAAATTTACATGTCGTTTTTCAGACATCATTTTTGACTTGCAAAGAGTTCGATTTTATTGTCCAAAGCGTCATATAAAAGTGACCGTAGCTATACAAACACATAGGAGTAAACTATACTATAATAATTAATAAAGCAGACAGTCAGTCATGTCGGCGCTGGCTTGCCTAATTTTCAGTACTTAAAAAAAAAGACGATTTCTGTGGTAAGAGATTGCGGTGGAGAAACTACTGGCCTTTCGTGTAAGTACCCATCGAAGATTACGTGCATTACCTGAAGTCAACTGTCTTCAAAGACCCGAACAAACAGGTAAGTGTCCCTTTAGCTGTTATTCCTGTACACGAAAACAGAATTATTGCACGCTAATAATACAGGTTCTAAAAGAAACGTTGTAATAACTTGGAATAAGATCTCCAGGCCGCTAGCTATTTGACCGTTGAAAAATCCATGATAACCTCGAAGGAGTTTTGCATGGAACAGAACCACTTAATCTCTCACAGACCACACGATCAATGCGATAAAACTCAAGTTTTTCTTTCACATAAAAAAACACACTCAAGTTTTTTTAGCCTAAACACACTCAAGTTATCTTCTTGTCGCTACATGTCTAGTACATGGCATGTGGGGCTGGTTGTTGGATATAAAAAAAAAACGAAACTATAGGGTCGTGCAAGCTTTCCACGTTTGTTTCCTCACAAAAGTTTATAACTCTGTCCATCATCATCTCCATATATGATCATTCTATATGAACATGAGTAGTATGATCAATGTCTGAATCCTAGCTAGATGGGGTAGCCCTGCACAAGTGGAGCTAGCCGAGTCCCTTGATTTGGGTAACGCTGCTACCTCTACTAGCTACAGGCGCCACAAAGCGCAGCTCAAGACTTTGGCTTGGCATGGCCCTAGCCCTAGCTTAGCCGCGTTAACCCTGCCATTAGCGCCTGCACAATCGCATTGTTTTATCCCTCGGTGAGCTGCTCGAGACGGCGATTAACCGGCGCATGCAAAGCAGCTCTTGGGTTTTCAACTGTACAGATCATACTGTTTTGTCACCTAGCGATGTCGGTCCGGTAACAGAGATTCACATGTCTCGACTCTACCCATTTCCTGTCGTGGAGCAGCGGATCGCAGCAGCTATATAATTACCGTGACACTGCCACGTGGGCCAGGCAGTATGTCAGACGTGGCGAATCCGCGAATGAAGTTTGTTAGAAATGCTCATGTAGTATTTTGTTTTTTGGGTGATGAGAAAGGCAAGGGAGAGAGGGGAAAAGTGTTGGAAGAATTTGCTCGAGTAGTCGAGTTCATCATGATGCTTCCAATGCACTCCAAGTTTTTCAGGTGATGGTTTTCTCTTCTCGTGCCCCATGTTCATGTTAACATCACGCCCTCCCCTCCCCATGTTGTCTGCTGCAAATGGAATAAATCATGACACATGGAGTGGCGCCTAGAGTGAAGACCGGTCCACGATCAGCTGCAGTGCTAGCGCCAGTGAATCTACAGGTAATGAGGTAAACATACACACTCGTCGACATCGTCGTAACATCGGGGCATTTTACTCCTGCAGAAAGTTATGCTAAAATTCTACCGAGACAAATTGACAGCATCCGGATCATCATCGACAATTCAACATATAGCCCGAGATGTTAAATTTTGCCTCCTAGCTTCCAGAAACAGTTAGATTTTGTAAAAAAAAAAATTCCGATTATAAATTCATCCGAGGCTTTGCAAGTTGCCAAGTGTAGCTGCTGGTATGATTCTAGTCCTAATAAACCTGCTTTGAGAAAGAGGGAAGCCCTGATGAACATTGCCAATTGCAGCCGGGGCGTTCCAAGCTGTGAATTGCGCTCCAACCGGTCCCCAACTGACTGTCCCCACGTTTTCAGGCCGCAAACTTTTCCCCGTCTCCCTCCTCTTCGCCACCCCCTGTTCCGGTCCAATCACAAGACCTTTCCCTTTCGACGACCACCCGCCCGCGAGAGAAAGTTCTCCGCCCCACCTCTTGCCTTTATCTTCTTCCTCCTGCAACTGCAAGAACCCTCGCTTGCTTGCATTCCTCTTGCTCCTCCGGCTTCATTCTCTCTCCTCTTCGATTGGGAGCGAGCCCAGAGTCCAGCATTGTAGCCTGCAGCAGCTGCTCCTGTTGTCTGGCTCTGGCCAGCCGGCTTTATGGCCATCACCTCATCTGCAGCGACTTCGAGTACAACCACCACAGGGGCTGGTCACAGTGCAGTGCTGCTGTCACCCGCGGGGTCTCGTCATCTGTCTTCGTCGCGTCGCCATGGATTCTTGATGCGGGGATAGTGCGTGGGAGTGAGTGCTCGCGGCAAGATCAAGAGCCCTCTGACACTGTGGTGTTGCACACTGCATTGTTCTTTGGAAGCTGGTGGTCTTCTTGATCTCACCGCCCTGTGTTGCGAGAGTTCTTGGCGTTTTCAGTTGGCGCTTTCGTTCTTGATTTGCTCGATCTTGCCGTCTTGGAGTGTGTTCATCCCTGAGTTTATCCGTGTGTCGTGACGGGATGAGTTGTTGCCGGCGTTTGTTGGTTGCTTCTTGCTGATCCGATCCGATCCGATCCGATCCCTGCGTGCTCGATCGCGATCGAGTGGACAAGATGAGCATCCCGCACCTGTTCAGGTGCCCGATCAGCCTGGACATCTTCACGGACCCCGTGACGCTGTGCACGGGCCAGACGTACGACCGCCCCTGCATCGAGCGCTGGCTCGCCGCCGGCCACCGCACCTGCCCCGTCACAATGCAGCCGCTCGGCGACGCCGCTGCGCTCGTCCCCAACCGCACCCTCCGCCACCTCATCGAGCGCTGGCTCTCCTCCGACCACCACATCCCCGACCCATCCGCCACCGCCACCGACATCGACGACGCCGAGGAGCCCTCCCTCGCGGCTCTCAAGCGCTGCCTCCTCCAGTCCAACGCCGGCGCCAATAATGCCAGCACGGTGGCCGCGCTGAAGAAGGTCGCCACGCTGGCGTCCGACTCGGACGTCGGCCGCGCCTGCATGCTCCAGCTGGGTTTCCTCCCCTTGCTGCTCCAGCTCGTCTTCCACGCGCCGACGCCATGGGACCTCTCCGAGCAGGAAGAACTAGCTCTCCAGTGCGCGCTCAGCCTCCTGCCATCGAGCCCGACCTCGCCACATCACGACTGCCTCAACATGCTCAGGACGGAGACGACGCTGGCCTCCTTCGTGCGTCTCCTGGAGCGCGGCCGCGTTCGAGTCAAGGCCGGCCTGTGCAAGCTCCTCGAGACGATCGCCACGGCCGCGGCAACGCGTGAGCTCGCGCTCGCCGCGGCCTCCTCGGCGCGCGTCTGGCAGGCGCTCTTACCGCTGCTGCAGCACGGCGATGAGCGCGTCTCGTGCGCCGCGGCGCGCGCGGTCGCGGCGGTCTGCCTCGCCGCGGGCGAGCACGCCGTCCGCCACGGCGCGGTGCCGGCGCTCTTCAAGTGCCTGTCGTGGGCGTCGGCGGGGAAGGGTGGAGTTGGCAACGGCAGCAATGGCGGATCGGTGGCGGTGAGCGCGCTGGCGGCGGTGGAGGCGGTGGCGGGGACGGAGGCAGGGAGGAGGGCGGTGGCGAGGGAGCCCGGCGCGGTGAGGGCGCTGGTGAGGCACGTGTTCGTGGTGTCGTCGAGGAACGAAGGGAGCGAGCACGCGGTGGCGGCGCTGGTGGCCGTGTGCAGGGGGGAGTCGACGAGGGCGGCGAGGAGCGAGGCCGTTGCCGCCGGGGTGGTGACGCAGGCGCTGCTGCTGCTGCAGAGCCAGTGCGGCGCCAGGGCCAAGGCCAAGGCCAGGTCGCTGCTCAAGCTGTTCAAGTCCATGTGATGTGAAGCAAGGGGATAGTTTAGGTGGTAATGCTGGTGATCGATGTTCTTGGCTTTCAAGCTGTAAGCTCTGCATCAAGAACGTTTGATTAATTTCATGGACACTTCTTGTTAGCGGCGTCAAGAATGTCTGCAAATTTCGCTGCCAGGTTCCCCTGTCCTTTTGCAATGCTGGAGAATTGAAGCGATACCCCCGGGCCCTGGGGGATGTAACTCCGGTTATTTCATGGTAGGAAATTAGTGATTTACATGTTAATATATAATAATTTGTTACATTTGGCAACACAACGCGGGGATAGCTCAGTTGGGAGAGCGTCAGACTGAAGATCTGAAGGTCGCGTGTTCGATCCACGCTCACCGCAATGAAGTTTCTTTTCTTATTTATTCCGATGCTATTTTCAATACTTTTCAACTACGCAAAGTCACAGGCTTTTTTTTTGTTTTTTGGTTTTTTTCTCGAACCTTTTTCAACCAAGCAAAGTCGCAAAGAGCGGCGAGCATTCAAGGTTTTGCCATGTACACGGCTGGATATAGTTGATTTTCTTGACAACGGTCCAAGTTATACACCTTTCTATATAAAAAAACATTCGATAATAAACTATAAGAAGCTCTCTCTCTCTCTCTCTCTCTCTCTCTCTCAATTAACCTGCTAAAATCCATAGCCTTTCTTTCTTTCTTTTTTGCAAAGAGGTAGAAGTCATAGATGAAATGAATGGAACGATGGAAGTGAAATGGCACATAGACCGACCGCAACTTGCATCTTTCTCCTATTCATTCGGAAAGGAAAAAAAATCCACAAACTATAAGCTGTCCCGATCTCTCTTTTCATGTTCAATTATAACTTTTTTTTCTTTTGCGAAGAGCTAGAATTCAAAGATGAACGCAAATGAAATGAAATGGAACATAAACCGCAACATGCATCTTTCTCCGATTCATTCGGAAAGACATGGTTACATCTGCCGTGAAGGCCCTAAGTGCTGCTACTTCACAGAAATATCAGCTCGTACAGGCTTAAGAATTTACATCCCGTAGTCATCTGTAAGATTCTGTGAGGATTTACATCAGGACACATGTATATAACTATATAGTGGAACCGACAACAGACCTACGAATATACAGTAGTTCCTGTTACAACTCCCTTCCTCTGAGAGCCTGATTTCGCTGTACAGAACATCCGGTACGTCTCATATCGTTGTAATTGTATACTAGTCACCTTTGAATATCTACCTTGTCTTAGAGATCATTCTTGATTTTCTTTCTCAAAACTCGCCCTTAAAACCTTTTAGGGGAACCATATGGACTTTGGAGTTTCAACTGACCAACATCCAGCCAAGGATCTGAAATCGCTGGAGCAGGACTTCGTCTTGTCTGATTTTGGGTGTAACTCAGTGTGTTGTAGCCAGCGCCAAGTGAAAGCATTGGATGAGGTGGAGAAAGCATGCAGCTCCTGTTAGATTGCTTAAACTGCCGCAGAGGGCTTGAGCATGGTGAAACCGGCATAGACATATTTGTTCTCCCAGGAATGGGGCTGCTGTAAGATAAACGTTCTCTGTCAAAACTGCGTGAAACAGAACAAGCCAAGGATGGAAGTGGACTGCAATCTCATGGTACCTGTGTGGTGATGGAACAGCAGTGGAAAATCCAGTAAAGTCTCTCGCACTCAGTCCTATATCCCTCAGTGGAGTAATAATCTTCCGTGATGGCAACTCCCTGTTGGACTGCAGCATGATTGAGGACATGGAGGGTGAGCATTTGCGTGAATATACATCTAGCTAATAAGTGATGGCGTTTTTGTCCCTTTGTGGATAAGTAATTATACACTGAACTTTATCGAACTAAATTAGTAAAAGGACCATTTGTTGTCAGCTAAGCTACTCTCAAGAAGTCAAGAGCTTCTTTGATGAAACCAAACCAAAATCACAAGCAATTGAGGTAGCTGGCTATCATTAATAAAACTAGAGTGGGTCCAAACAAGATAAGCTACTCACAAATGTAAAGTAATCAAACCAGCTATCCAGTATAAGTGTTTTAGTTTTCTTATTGGCATAAGTAGAAACAATTACCATTGCAAGCCTGCCGTCAGCTGGAGCAGAAAACACATTTCTCAATGCACTGGATTTTGCAGCTTTCACTGCAGGATGATCCTGAACAAAAGGGTGATCCATCAACTGGGCTGCAGAGGCACGAGATGCTGGGTTACGTTGTAAGCAAAGCTGCAAGAAATTTTTCCCTTCATCTGAAAAACTGTCTGGGATTTCAGGTATATCTTTACTGTTCGCAATCTTAAATATTGCTGCTACCTGCAAGATCAGATTACTGTTGGCTCAGTATCATTCATCACAGCTACATGCAAAAATACAATTGCTAAATGAAAGCCTACCCCCTCATATTGATGCCAAGGAGGTCTTGCCGTTGCCATTTCAATAATGGTACATCCCAAACTCCAAATGTCTACGGCTAAACTGTAGCCTTTACTGTTCATTATAACCTGAAGATTTCCCGACAATGGGAGAACCTCATTCAGAGACATAGTACAGATTGCAACAAAGAAACAATAAAGTTTGGTATTAAAAACACTCACCTCAGGCGCCATCCAGTAAGGACTTCCTTTGAAAGAGCGTATTTCAGCAAAAGATGATATCTGCTTCGATAAAGTAACAACAATGAGGGTTTGCAGGGGAAACAAAAGCAAGCCGAAATCTGTGTTCATCCTTGTTTTGATGACCAACAAAGTATTGAAACTTGTGTGTGCACATTCATTAAACGCATGAACCATTTTTTTACAGTCAAAAGATCCTTTAGCTGGGCAGATATCTTAGGTGTCGCCTAGGCATCCAGGCATGCTCCCCAACAATAGAGGATGCCACAAACCCCTAGTTATGCTGTCACCTAGGCGACCAGGCATGCCCCTGATGCCACAGGATGACATAATGCCCGGAAAACCATGGCTGTGCATGCGCAGAAGAGCATGGACATATATTATTGGCAGCCTTACATAATTTTCCTTTTCAACACATGTGATGAATAGGTACATAACTGGATACTTGGCTCTCTAAGAAACTAAAATTCGCACCTGGCCACCTACTTTAATTCCTTCTGTACTACAAAATATGGCTGCCAATGCAATTGAGACATGTACTTCAACTGCTATTTGGAATAGTGCTCTTTCAGGATGTATATAAGTATTCCTCAGCATAATTGTAGGGTGTACATGTATGATTAATATGGGTAGTACAAAATAGAGAGCACTCGAAGACAAAACAAGTACTTGACTTTTTAAGTCCAGCAAAGACTAAGTTGGACATGCCAAACACACACGAAGGAGAGGAAGGGTCAGAATGTAAACGCTGCATACATGCTTAGCCATGCCAAAGTCAGCAAGCTTGACTTCACCATTAGGACCAACAAGTATGTTTGCTCCTTTGATATCTCTGCCAAGAAAAGAAGTATGATGAGATTATTGCATTTTGTGCTATATATATGGAATGAATGAGAACACAGTTTTAGACAACCAATGCTACCTGTGGACAGTGTTCCTTCCATGCAAGTAGGCAAGACCAGCAAGAATTTGTCCAGTATAATTGCGAATCACAGGTTCCTTAAAAGGGCCATACTCTCTTAGTAATTTGTGGATTGAGCCCCCGGAAACATACTCAAGATAAATGGAGAGTGCTTCATCAGTCTGTGTAGAGAAATAGATATGATTATTAGTAAGTCCAAACACGACCAACTATTTTGTACTGCAACTCCAATAAAAGCTGGTAAACAATGAACTCTATGATATTGGAACCAGAAGATTAACTCTCATAAGCCAAACAAGAGGAAAGAACAGCAGAAAAAAGAATGAAAGAAAAGAAAATAAAAAAGTTGGCCAGAACAAGGCACCATATTAATATATACTAGTCCCCCTACCTTCCACCTCCCTCACCATCCTTCTATGCATGCACTTCACTTGAACATGTAACGACTTATATGACGAATAACTTTTTACCAATTTCTGTAAATCCTAATACTAATACCAACCAAACAATTGAATGGATTCCACATGAGTTAGGACACTAGATACAGTTACATGCACTGGAGTACAGGATGTTGCTATCCATATGATATAATACCAAACTCTTTGTTTGACATGTTAAGTTAAAAATACTGAAATAGCGACAAAGCCCTTGGTAACGAGTAGCCTTTTTGTGCATGACTGCACCATGTCCTTCTTCAGAACAGTCCATCAAGCTGTCACTTATGGATGGTCACTAAATTCTTAGAAACTTTCTACCAGCTCATAAATATGGATCACGTCAGACAATGCGCATGGAATAAAACACGATAGGGAAAAATGCATTGGAAATAAACAGCTGCAGAGATAACTGAGATGGATTATCAAAATGAACTTACCAGATCACTTCCAAGATACTGCACAATGTTCGGGTGCGAGAGTTGTCTAAGCATATCTATTTCCTGCAATACAAATATTAATCATGCTGGTGTGGCAATAAAGCAAGAGATACAAATACTAAGCTATTCATGAGATGGCAACCAATCCAATTAAATAAGAAGCATACCTGATTTAATTGTTTGAGACGTTCCTTTGAATGTGGATCATCCATAATAACTTGAACCTCCTTAATTGCACAAAACTGCCCATTTTCACTGCATTGTTCAACATAGTGAACTTAGTTTTTTTTAACACATTTGACTATGTTAATCTATGTGCGCCGCCATATCTCTACTGCATAATTGTAGCTGAGTGCAATTCTAACATATCAATTTTCACATGATAACACAACTATTCCCTGATGTAAAAAGGGGGGAATGTGATACCTGTTAAATCCAAGGTAAACCTGGCCAAATGTACCACTCCCTAGCAATTTCCCCTTTTTCCATTGTGATTGGGACTGTGGGAAAATAGTGGAAGATGCAGGAAGAGGCGAGCAGGAACTGGGAGATGAAGGAAGAGGCGAGCAAGCAGCAGCAGCCGCTGCTGCTGCATGAAGAGGTGAGCAAGCGCCAGAAGCTGGATGGAGAGGCGAAGCTGGAGGAAGAGGTGAGCAAGCAGCAGAACTTGGAGGAAGAGGTAAGGGATGAGGTGGGCTCCTCAAACCATCCATCATTCTCCCTGGTGACCTCGGGCTAAACCCAAATTCTCTAGAATTTCCATTGTTCACAGCGAATGCATGACCTTTTGGGATAGGAGAAAGACTTCTAGTTCTTGCAGCAAGGATATCTTCAGATGCCATTCTTCCACGTGAAAAACTGGTTTCACTCGTCGAAGGTTCGTCGCTATGCAACTGGTGTTCTCTGACACTAGACACAGGAACGTCAAAGAACTTCTGATGCTCCCGAGGCATGCTGCAAGACATGACATGCTTGTCTTCACTGAAGATTCTATCAGAAACAGATGGCATATTTCTTCCCCTCGCAAAAGCAACAGGATCCATTGACCTAGAGATTACACCAAGCAACCAATAAACATCAGAGAACGTATCACCATTACAATAAAAGGATACTAAATAATGTGCTTATTTAAATATGTGCAATGGAACAATTCCCAAGATTAAACATCAGAGAACGTATCACCATTACAATAAAAGGATACTAAATAATGTGCTTATTTAAATATGTGCAATGGAACAATTCCCAAGATTCCCTAACTGAGTGCAAAACAAAAAGGCTACACTAACTCATGTGCAAAACATATTTCAAGGATAAACAAAGAATCAGCAAAACAACCTAATCTGCACCAAAGGATGATAGCTCTAGTTTCGAATTGATGAAACATAAAAGACACGGCTGTCCACTCGTTATTAGTAATCATATTTGTCAACAATTAACCGCCTTAGTATCCTGGATCATACGGTCCTTAATCTGTATTTACCAGGATTGTCTAACTGGAACGACCTTGTCTGTATTTACCAGGATTGTCCAACTGGAACGACCTTAGAAAAGGTCAACTGCTGTGGTTGGTGTGAATCCTCACAGTTCACTCTAACTCGGCAGTTGATTCAAAGCCCCTCAAATACGTCGCACACCAAATTAGATTGGAAGATCCCAAACTAAGCGTGCAGATCGACCCTATCTAATCACGCAATTCCCCCCAATTTGATCAGAGCACCAGGCAAATCCGACGGCAATTAATGCATCCCAAATGAGGAAAATCCAGTGAGAAGCAGGCCGCAGCGAATTCGAAACTGAGCCCATAAACAGGCACCAACCATTCCCTCGATCATCGACTCACCTAAACCCATGCTGCTCCTGCGCCTCGTCCAACGACCCGACCGAGCACACGCTGGACGCCTCAGCGGAAGAGGAGCCGTCGCCGCCGCCGCCGCCGCCGCCGCCGCCGGCCGGCTCCTCATACGGAGTCCCGACGGGCTCCGGGAGCTTGTACCCTACGCGGCCATGCCCCGCCGGGCCCCGGGGGCGCGCGCCGGCGGCGGGGGAGTCGAGGCTCCGCGCCTTCTCCCGGATTCCCCGCGGCGTCGGCGACGGGGACGGGGAGGGCGACTCGAGGTCCACGGACTTGCGCGGGGAGGAGGCCGCCGAGACCGCCCCCGAGCCTGGTTTCGCCTTCGACTTGGACCTCGACTTGCGTGGCCACCACGCCGGCATCGCGCCCCAGCTGTGCCGCCCCCCGCCCGGAGCCACCGGCTCCGCCGCTTCGGAGGGGTTGCCGGGAAGGGTCTCGCCGCCGCCCGAGCTCGATCAGCCGTGGAGGAGGTAGGGAGAGGGGAAGAGGGGAGGCACGCCGCGCGAGGAAAGCGCGAGGTAGGAGCAGCCGAAGCCGACGGCGCCTCGCTTTAGGTGAAGGTGACGAATGCTTCGCTCGCTCGGCGGCCCCTAGACAAATGGGAGAGATATTTTTACGGAATTCTTTTTCCATTTCCTCCTCCTTTTGAAAAAACTAAATAAAAATTGGTGCGCGCGGGGGGGTGGTGGTGGTGGAGACGGACTGGAGGAGAGTGTCAGGTACGCCGCGTGTGCCCGCGCGAGTTTACTGCGCACAGCAGGTTGGGTGGCAGCTGCGGGGCGACGGCGACCCACCGCGGCGGGGTAAAACTTTCGCCGGCGGGCGGGCCCCACCCCCCGGGCCTCCAGCCAAGCCAGCGTGCCGTCCCGGACGGGTGGCTGGCTGTTGCTGCTCCCGTCGCGCGCGGCGGCTCCGCCCCGCTCGGGCGGCTGCAGGTGGGGCCCGCCCGCCGCGGGCGGGGGGGCGATTTCCTTTTGCTCGCGTGCGGGAAGGGGGAGGAGGAGGAGAATGGAATCTTCGGGGATGGTGGTGTCGAGCCCGGGTTTGGCGCGCGCGGGAAGAAGCATGGTGGCGTACGCCACGGCGGTGGGGACCCCCGAACCGGCCGACGGTCGGCCGGGGCAGGACCCCTGCTGACGTGGCAGGCAGGCAGTTTGGGGAATTTTTTGGCCAGTGTTTTTATTTTTTTTTATAAAACAAAAGGAAGAGAAGGCGGATCGGTAGGCGAAAAGGATCTCTGATGCAAATGGAACGGGGAAGAAAAACTGCTCATCATCTCTTGTCGTGTCTCGTTTTAAATTAAGCCAAGAAGGGATTGATGCTTGACAAGCACAGAGTAAACACTTGTTGTGTAGCTGACGGGTAACGTGCACAGCTCATCGAAAGCAGCCAGCCACCCCATGGCGAGGTGCGAGAGGGTGCTTACGCTTACACAGCAGATTGATGCTGCTCTGCCTGATGATGACGGCTGCATTTCTCTCTCTCGCCTTTTCATGCTTTACTAAGCGTATATGATGAGAGACCAACCCGCATTATTTGCGATGCCATTTAATTATCCACTAATGTACCTTTAATTAGTTTGGAGCAGAAAGTTTAATTTTAATGAGCTGACGTGACTAGCTTGGCGTCAAATAATGTTTGGTAGCATCGGCGTGTAGCTAGCCAAGAGTATAACTGAAGTAGGTGAAGTATATATGGTTGTTATTTTATTGGAGTATTTGTTTTTTAAAGGCTACCAGGCAGATCGATGAAAGCTGCCGAGAGAGATAAAGAAAAATACCGTATTGGAATATACTGGCCGCCATAGAGTATTACTCTACACATGCGGCATGCCACCTGCCCACCTGCCAGTTACATATATAATGCTTGCCTGGGTATAGCACTATATATGTGTTGATTAAACCTGATCGATTGGTCATTAACCCATTAAAAGGCCGTTATTTCTGCTCTAATTTAATTTCCTAATTTCGAATGTAGGTAATATAATGCTCAAGTACCAGCATCTTGATATAGAGAACAATTAGGCTGCTCCAACCTCATTTGGTGTCTAGAGTTGGACAGTTGGTTGGAAAAATCACATCAACCATGGTGTATGTACCTCGACTGATCATGCATCGATGCGCCCGGGCAGGTGCAGCGTAATCGTTCTGTCTTGACATAATATTTTCTGTTTCTCAAATCTTAACCAAACTTTTAAAAACACAAGCCATTTATATACATACATGAAAAATATTTGAATTTGCTCCATATAATACGTGCTAAGGCGCAGTAGCTAAAAAAAATTACTCCATACAAAGTGTTGCATTATTACCTATCCGGCCGGCTATCCATATGTCGCCACGTTTCTAAAAGAGAGAAAGATTTGGGTAAGGGAATTTAGGGGACGGGGTTATTAGGGGGTTTACTTGGTTTTAGAGGGACTGACTGCCATGGAGGCAATCAAGCAACCATCAGTCCATGGTGGCGGGTGGGATAGTTAAGTGGTGGCAGCGGCGCTTGCCACGACACGATCACACGATGGTGGATCGGAGAGGTTCACTGTAGAATGGTGATGGAAGCGGGCAGGAGCCTGAAGCTTCACAATGAACGGAAGAGGCATGGCGGACGGATCTCACTGGCATTGCTTCAGGCCTCACCGGCGGGCACAGTGGATGCTGTCCTAGGTGGACGAGGCCGTGTCGCCCGAGCATAGGGAATGGAAAGGGAAGGGAACGAAGAGAGAAGGTGGTTGGGACATGGTCAAAAGAGGAAAGTTGATCTGAACCTGTCGAAAGAAATGACTTGCACACAAAAACCAAATCCAAGCGGCCTCGTGAGGAGACCAAAACTCACATTGAGTACACATATATAGGCAAAACTAAAGCCCATATGAGGTTGACTCCTTGTTAGTATATAATCCAGTATGAATGAGTGAGTTGGCAAGAAGTATGGCGGCTTGCCTAGTGAACACTATTTTTAGCTCCTCTCTTAGTTCCTATATCTAATACAAAGAAGTGCATAGTTAGGTCAATGTGACTTCTCTCAAAAAGAAAGTGCAGACGATAAACAGAAGGTGAAGCAACTAACATCGACTGAGCTGCAATAGCTGCAAGCACTTCTATTAACTTTCATCAAGTATACAGTTTCAAAATCCTTACATTCTTGAGCTTGTATATATGCACAAGCAATGATATGATGGTCCGGTGGATGGATCAATCAAATTATTAGGCGTTGAAGACAAACAAAATATCGATCATATAATCGCGCACGTACATGGACTGATAGCAACACTATTTTCTATCTAGCAGCTGGAACTGGATAATTAGGTGCGCAGAGGTACAATCATGCATCATCTAGATGCTACCGTCATCTTAACTTTCTTAATCCCCCCTGGCACCTCGCAGCGATCTTTTACATGCCCTTTGCTTCTCCAATCTCCACCCATGACGCTATCGAGAGTATCGACTGTTACCTCCCGTCTCGATCGCCAGCTCCCTCCCGGGACAGCGCCGCGGCAGCAAAAATCCAAAAATCCAAAGGCAGCAGCATCAGCTGTGCCACCAGAGAGGCACCCGATTTAGTATATATATTATCTATAATATCCCGCATCGACGTTAATCCCCCAACCACAGGGATTACAATATAGTCTACCGGATCTCCGGTTGACATCGACGGGAGATCACGACACTTTCTGCGCGATGGACGCGATCGATGACGCATTCGATCCGAGGCCGGCCACATGCTTTCAGTTTCAGGTCAAGAGGAGGGGAGTTAGTTAGCTTTGCCCTGAGGCTAATTAAAGTCATCGATCGTTAACTTTCTCGCCTCTTTTCAGACGTATGTATATCCTGCTTCTTGCGTTGCTGGACCCCTTGTCTCGAGTAGTTTATATATCGTTGTAGGTTAGTAACTGGCTAAGCGTGGAGTAGTTTATAGTTAAGCTGCGTGTAGTCTGAATGTAAGCTGCAGGAGTAGTCAACAGGCGAAGGTTATGTTATCATGGTAAGATCATTGCTGACTTGACTAGTTGATGTACCGTACTCCTCTCGGTTCTCTGAAGTCTGCGTCGTATGCACGCGTAGCTTCAGGCTCAAGTTCCTTTGGTACGTGTGTGTTCTCAGTACCGATGTACTGTCCCCATCAGAACCTGAAGTTCCATTCTGTTTCCTACGAAGGAAAAAAAATTCTTGATGAGATTATGCGGTTTCTTCCGTTTCCGATGTTATTTTCCTTTCCGATGCGGTGCCGATTTGAGCGGATTTTCGCAAATATTTTTTTTTAAAAAAGCCCATTTCTTGTAGTTTATTGGATACGCATTATTCAGAGGCTGGCCGCGAGCGTCTTCGCGAGCAAGCATATCTCCTACAGTACTCCTGCTAATGCTGTGCAGCTGAGTTGAAGGCTTAGGATAAACCCAATACTAGTTCTTATTAAAAGAAATACAGTATTCGTAGGAGTATCTGACAATTTGGACAGGAATAAACTCGATCTGAGGCAACCATACGCTATATTGTACACTCTGGTAATGTCAACACCGGATAATGGAGGTCTAATACAATTGTACGATGAAGTACACATGGAGGGCCACGGGACGTGTACGCTAGCAGCCATGTTTTTTTTAGAGAGAAAAATCCGGACTGGTAAGCTGCCATGCATGGTTGCTGGTCCAGGTTTATTCTGTCCAATAATTGTCAGATATATACTTCTAATATTGTACCAGTAGTACTCCCTCCGTCCCAAATTGAAAGTCATTTGACTTTTTTTACCCTAACTTTGACCACTCGTCTTATTCAAAAAGTTTCTGTAAATATAGTCAAATTTGAATCATTTTTTAAATTAGTTTATTACTAAAGCTAATCATAACAAAAAAATATAATATTTTGTAAAAAAAATTGAATAAGACGAGTGATCAAAGTTGGTGTCAAAAAAGTCAAACGACTCACAATTTAGGACGGAGGGAGTATTTTATTTTAGGCTCCGTTTGATCCACCAACTAAACTTTAGCTAGCTAAATTTAGCTGGTATGATTACAAACAGAACCTCGCTAAATTTTAACTGGCTAAAAATTCCTTTAGCTACTCTAATCCAGCTAAAGTATCATTTCAGAGATTCAGCCGAAGCCGAGCTTGCAGGATGCAAAGACTGCCAAATAGCCATCCGCATTCGCAGGCTCTGCACATGTCGCCCAATGCAACGTACACATCTTCAAGTAAAACATCAGTGCGGCCCATTTTACAGCACCAAGGTAATATCTTATGCTTCATGGTCTCATCGTGGCCCTAAATTAAATCTAAATAGTAGTAGTATATATATAGTATACTAGTGATTTGCGCGCCCCTGCGTGCGACTTAATTGATAACTAAATCAAGTTGGAAGTATAATACGGAGCTGACACATTTTGAAAGCAGTGAAACATACAATGATTAATATGTTATTGGTACACAGTATATAAGCTCCATCTACGAAAACTGTATGGAAATGAAAATGGGGATACAACAACTGTAGCAGGGGCATATGCAGGATTGTTAAGACAAAATCATTGCATAGAAAAATGCTATGTAAATATTTAATGAGGCTGAAAAAAAAACTTGCTATCACAAATCTATATTTAGGAACAACATATTCCATATTGTGCATGCTTACCAATTTTTTTTCCTTTGGAGATGCAATCTATCTGATTTCCTGGTATAGTATGTGGCATGCCAAACTAAGGGATATTCTGAAGCTCACATACCTTTTGCTTTTCGTCTCTGATACGCTGTATTTGTGGTCTATGCATAAATGTGAGCAATTTGCTGGTATATTAGTAGGTTAATATCAATTATAAACTCATATGGGATTTGGATTATGCTTGTTTTTACCATGACTACCTGATGACTAAGCCTACTTGGCTACTTACATGTGTCCCAGGCTTGATGAACTACCAAACTAAAAATGGATGTAATTAGTAACTCAGGACTGCACTACTAAGCCAAAATAAAAATCTGAACGACTTCTGAAATAAAATAAAAAGCAAAAAAAAGTAAGAAAAAACAACCATTCATTCTACTGTAAATCTATCAAGGCAGATGGAAGAACCCAATATACGTTGGCAATAATTATTGTAGCTTGCTTGTATTGTCAGCTTAGTCACTCCACAAAGCTGATTTTCCTCTAGACTGAATGGCAACACATAAGTCTGCATTAACTCATAAATTTAGCAGATGAGAAATACCAAATTTGCAAACAATTGGCAAAAGGAACAATATTGCAATTCATGAACTAATTGCAATAGCATGAATTCATTAGCTTCTTTAATCACAACTCTGGAAATGGCAATCTAGCAGCTATCAGATGTAAGGGAAATTAAATTAAGTAAGCATAAATGTATTTAAGAGATAATTGATCCTCTCGATCCATCCCAGGACCTGCAAAATAGATAAGACATAGGAACAGTGTGAGAAAGCAATGGTCAGTCAGACGAAGCATAAATAAACCCGCAACATTTTTTTTCGTATATGCAGCAAACTCGAGCAGCTGCGCCCATTAGTGGGTTATACCATTTGCACATAACCTACAAATATAGGAGCAAAGGAGCCCCATTAGATTGGCACATAAAGAAGAATGAACAACTGACAAATGTCGATCACAGGACAGGAACACAGATCGACATCCGAAATCCAGCACAAACAATAGCATCACAAGGAAATTCCCCTTCACCACGACTGACACACAAAAAGAACAGCAGAATGGGAAGAAAATTGAGGAGCAATGTGACGAGCATGTTGTCGAGAGCAGCCATAGCATCTTCAGCCCTGCTTTGGCTAGGCTCCACCACGGCGCAGCAATTGGTAGCGCCAGCGGCATGAGACGGGAGCACAGCGAAACGGACGGGAGGGGCAGAGGAGGATGGCGTCGGGAGGGGCGGAGGCACTGGGAAATCAGGAGGGGAGACGAGCGCCGAGCGGGGCGAAGGAGAAGCCGCCCCGCCGCCGGCGGCAGCGCGTCATGGGCGACAGGGAGCTTTTTTTTCTCGATGTTTCGCGAGAGGGGTCGAGGGAAGCCGCCGAGATAATTTTTTTTACTGCAGGGGCGCGCTGCTTCTGGAATGATGGATGAAGATCGGACGGTCATGAGATTTTCACTGACTTGGCCACCCTGGGAGGCCGCCGACCCCGGCTATGAAAGGGTCGATACATATAGTCTTATCTCTACTGCGGAAGGAATCGCCGCCCCTGGGCGATTCACTTTTCTTTCTTTCTATTTTTTTTTACCTTTTCAGTTTTTATTTTCACTACAGATGTTTCTTTACTGTTCGCCTACCATGTGACAACGCATGAAATTTACCGCGGTAAAAAAGATGGGCATTCGCTCCGCTTCCAGTTCAGGATGTCCCCCATAGCCTCGACGCAGATAGAGCTTCCACACCATCGGTGCCTCGAGATGAAATCCAGAAGTTAGCAGCCAGTCTGTCCTTCTATTGGGTTTGGTTACTATGGGCTTAAAATAGGTCTTTTCATATCAAATATTTTGATGCTATTTATGAGGACTACGAAACTAATTGCATAAGCTCTAGACTTTTCCGCAAGACATCGACCCATCAATATCATATACTCATTACAACATTACATGATGTCCCCCATAGCCTCGACGCAGATAGAGCTTCTGCACCATCGGTGCCTCGAGATGAAATCCAGAATTTAGCATTCCAGTGTGCCCTTCTATTGGGTTTGGTTACCATGGGCTTAAAATAGTGTGGCAGAACCGCCCAATTTAATCTGGCTCAAGTGCGCTATAACATCCTTTTACAGACATTGTACGCACTTCAGACAGTTTAAACTGGTGACCTGTCGAGTGTCGCTAGGACTTCTCGATAAACCACGTTAACTCTTATCTTTGTTATACGTCAGGATCATTTTCGGTAAGGAGAACACAACGAGCATTACCATTTTTACATAACATACCAAGATTCTTAATTATTACAAGCCAAGTTTTGAAGAGAACTTAAATGCAAAGTCAAGCCGTTACTAAGAGTTTAATACAAACCAGTCTAGATAGTCCTATTCCACGAGCATCTATAACCTCCGGTTCAACCCTAGAATCACCGGGACCACGATGATCTAGGTCTTCTGGACCTTCTTGGCGACCTCTTTCGCAGCTGCTTCTGAAAAACAAAAGGTAGATTCCCTGAGTACGAAGGTACTCAGCAAGACTTACCCGCCTTACCAAAGAAAAGACTCTCAAGGAATATGATTGTGCTTTATGTGGGTTTAGCTGACTCGACTCTTTTGCCAAAAGCATTACTAAAGCTTGATCGTTATGTTTTCCTTATTTTAGATCCGTTAAGTTGTTACTTATCCATCTAGGTTATTAAATATTTTGCATACAGGTTGTACTAAGCTCAACCAGCATTTATGAATCAAACCAATCTTGTTCAACTTGTTTCCTCTACGATGTTTAACACCTGATCAAGTGCACTCATAACCAAGAGTTTGTATCGATCCGGATCAATGTACATCCTGCAGGAGATACCTAGCCCCCAGTCACGCACAGCTGTACCTACTGTACGCAACAACCTTTCAATCAGCTGGGCCAACGACCGGAAATATCCTTACTCGAACCCGGGAACGCACCCCCACGTGGGCCCCACGTCTGGCGACCACCCCGTGAGTTACAGGCTACGGCCCCGCCTTTCTCCGACCCAGCAAGCACGGGTAAAAGCAATATTTCCAATCAGAGATCCAACTCTAATTGGCTTTACTGGTCCCATAACCTAGTAAGAAAACAGGTAGAATCACTTGATCAATTAATTAAACAACGGAACAGTCCTTAGTCACTTAAGCAAGTAGACAAAACTAAGGATCGAGCTTACCTCAATCCCTCCTACCAACTTCTGCCCACTATCTTTCAACCCAAGCCGTTCATGATTCATATGTGATTGGTGATAGCCTAAATCATCATATTTTAACTTAACTTTACTAAGCATAGCCAATGTAGACATTGCTAAACAAATTTCTTAACTAGGCAAGGATAGTTCTACCAAGGATTATTTTATGCATCAAAGGGTTTCAATCAATTCCTAACCTAATGCACATAAAATCATAAGATTTGGACTCATGAATATTATGAAATAATGGATGATTCAGAGATGCTCCGGGGCTTGCCTGGGGAACAAAAATGTTAGTTCGTTTACTTGATTTCTCGAACTCCGTGTAACCATGATCACTTTCTCAAATGGTTGTCGTTGTTCTTCCGCGAGCTCGACGAACTCGACTTCTGGAGCTTTATTTCTAAAGCATAATGCAAGTCAGTGATCAATATGCAAAAAGTTTGAAAACATGACTTACAACTTTACTTCTCGATAAAGTTGCAAGCCAACACTAGCTACCCCTTTTTAAAAAGACTATCCACATTTTTCTTTAATTAAACTTGTCCTTAAATATTTTTATTTGTTGTAAAAGAATTATTAATAACCTAAAAAGGATAAATAAATCAAAATAAACCTACTTCTTATTAATTTGTTATTAATAAACCATTATTCAGAATTTTATACATTTTGGGAAAGACTAAGTATTTATTTATTTACCTTAAAAGGAAAGGAAATAAATAAATACTTAAATTTTATTATTTTTCCTAGGGTTCAAGAATTGTAATGCATGAAATAAAATTAAACAATCCTAACAAAATTGGTTTCACTATTTTTGGACATTTCTATGAAATTCTATGAATTAAATGGTGAAAACCAAAATTTAAATCTAAACCTAAAAACCTAATTCACCTTTTTGCAGAAACCCCCCGGCCCTTCTCTTCTTTCTCCCCCCGCGTTCCCTGCCTCTGTTTAAAACAGAGGAAGCGCTGACCCGCTCCAGCCGCCGCATTGACCGACGGCCTCCTCGCCGGCGGCGAGCTCCCCGGCGACGAGGCCTACCCCTACACGACCTCTACGACCAGGGGCACCTATTCCTCTCCTTTTCTTCCTCAAAAGACGCCCGCACGATGGCTCTCAGCGGAGCAGGCGGCGGCGCCATGGCTCGGCTCGTCGGCCGGCCAAACCACGGTGAAACGCCGGCAAAACCCGAGACCAAAAGCATCACGAAGACCATAGAAATCGCACACGAGCGTTATCTTGGACGAAGGTGGCCATAGGTGAGCCGTCCACGTGCGGCTGCGGCCATGGCAAGCGGCGGCGGACGGAGGTGAGGAGGTGGCGGCGCCGCGGCTCTGGGGTGTATGGCTGTGGACAAGGATCGAAGTAGGAGGTAGAGGAGACCGAGAGGAAGGCTTGTGGAAGGAATTGGATGGGGATGGTCGGACGGCGGTGAATTTCGCCGGCGACAGAGATGAAATGGCAACGACGGTGAAGAGGAGAAAGGGATAAACTGAACGTGTTGTCGAGATACTTATGGACGAGATATCGCTGTAGGCATCGTCGGTTCGTGCATGGATTCTTCAGTGCTGGCTCCTTGCGACGGCAACGCGTGGCGCGGTGGATCGGCGCTCGCCGCCCTTGCCCACCGACAGTGAGCAGGCAGGCAGACTGCTCTCCCCCACTCCTCTTTTCCTCTTCCAAACCGTGAGATTGCGGGCTCAAAAATTACCAAATCTTCATCTAAACTCGTGTTTCTCCTAACATAAAACATGTAGATGGATCATAGAACTCCAACTTTTATATTGTGATTTCCTTGATGCAAGCTGTGTACAGAGAGAAATCGAAGCTCCAATGTGAGGTGATTTTCGTTCCCCATTTTCAGAGTTGCAGACTTGAAATCCGAATTACTCTCGAATTCATATACAAACTCTCTTCTATACCAAAATCAAAGTTGTAGAGTAACATTCCAATTTCACTTTCTCTTTTTGGACCTGCATGATATTCTCACCCAAAAACTCAAAATCGAGCCCTGAACATTTCAGCCAACTCCATTGCCCATCCCCTTTTGAAACCCTAGCTTCATTCAGATTTCAAACTCAAATTACTCCAAAATCTTCCATATAACTTGATCTTGGTCGAAATACAAAAGTTCTCTGTTGTGACTTGAATTTAATTTCTCATTTTTGGACCTCTGTCAATTTCTCAACGGTTTGAGCTCAATTTCAGAAATTTCATCTCAGCCTTTAAAACCTTGAATTTGTTGAATTGTTTGCTGATTCAATTTTTGGCCTAATGTTTCTCCATGATCCCGACCCGATCTCGATCTGACCCAAACATAAAAGTTGTGTAGTGTACTTTGCTTAACATCTTCTTTTTTTACGCCTCGATCAGATGATGAACAGTTTGCTCACAAATCAGCTCTGAAGATGGCTGTCCATTATGCCAAAACCTGAATTTTGAATTTCCTGTTTTCATACGGCGAATAGTAACACTTTTTATTTTCTTTCTGCCATTTAATTAAGCTATTTCCATACTCATTTTCATCCCATTTGTGTATCCACAATTCTCCATAGACCTTATTTGAACATTTGAATTTTCTTCTTCTAATTTCTTTTCGAATTTTGACCAAAATTTGACTTTGGTCAAATTTCCCCTTCGTATAAAAACATGGGATGTTACAAATAGGTCCTTCCATATTAAATATTTTGATGCTATTTATGAGTACTACGAAACTAATTGCATAAGCTCTAGACTTTTCCGCAAGACATCGACCCATGAATATCATATACTCATTACAACATTACATGATGAGCATCACATGGTGGTGTAATCATGGCATAATTAGATTTCATAGTTTTAAAAAGGTTTAAGGCTAATGAAATTCATTATGTTATTTATTATATTTTAACACACTTAATTATTACGAAACATAAGATGCGACCAGATTTTATTTTACGCCTTAGGAGAATCAACACTCCCTCACCTCATCTCATTCTTTCATGGTTACGAAAAGGTGCAGCAAGGGCAGCCCAGCATGCTTAACTATGGGTGTAATGTGTATATATTATCGGTGAAATTCTACATAGAGATGATGAATAAATGTTTATATTTTTTTTATAACTAGCCTTTTACACTCGTTTGAGATAGAGTTAGTACCACTACATCTCAAAATAAAATATTTAGCGTAAAGGTTAAGATAATATTTCAAAGACCACTTGGACATAGTATAGTCATGTATTTGTACTCAGGAGGTGTGTTGTTGTTGCATTTTCTATTTTTTCCATTTGCTTTTATGTTTGCAATATTTATTTTAGGAGAGCAAGATTATTTATGATATTGCTAATATAATATATGGTTGTCCATTCTCATAAATGGTAATGTATTGAACTTAAGATGCATACATAATCATAATATTATTTTGTAAAGAAATGTCTTTTACAGGCGCGGCGGTAGCGCGCCTACCATCCTAGTAGCTTCTAGCAGTGGTGGGCAATATCATGAGCAATTGAAGCTCTGTCAGGAACTAAGGACACTGTCAGGGCACCCATATATCAACACATGCATTCCTGGGCATTCTTGGTTATCTAAAAGACATTATTTACAAAATAAAAAACATCATGTGGCCTAGGTTGCACTTCAGTACTTCACCTATCAATATTCTTATGGTTGATTGAAAGAAAAATTTCACTAAGTTTACTGATTCATGTGCTCATGTTGCAGATACGAAGTGGTTATGAAATGTTTACTAGACCATATAGGACCATTAGCAAAGTACTATGCTGGTATAATTCTTCACAAAGTGCATTTCTATGGTATTTACTAGTTTAGGAATAAGTCCGGCTTGTGGTATTGATAAAGAAAATGTTTTAACAAA
Organism: Digitaria exilis; assembly: GCA_015342445.1. Lineage (NCBI taxonomy): Eukaryota > Viridiplantae > Streptophyta > Magnoliopsida > Poales > Poaceae > Digitaria > Digitaria exilis. The sequence goes on from JACEFO010001734.1 coordinate 463,616, forward strand.
ATCATCCGAACACAACTGGCAGCGACATGCCACTCTTCCTCCATCACAAATCATGGGACAATCATTGGACCAATGACTTCGGCCTAAGTAAACCTAGCGCGTATCCAACGAAAGACATGGCCAGTGACCTCGACTTGCTGGCCATGCCGGCGATCTTGGCAACCATGGTCGATATCCTCCCAGAGACAGGGACACCACCGTCGACGTCCTCGGCGAACCATGGGCACTGGAGCGCGGCGGCCGCCGTGAGCCGCTTCTCGGGGTCACACGTCAGGAGCCCTTTCAGGACCTGGAACCCTTCCCTCGACAGCATCTCCTCCGGGAACACCTCGCGCAGCCGGTTGCGGTGTCGCGACCGCAGCTGCCTCGCTCGCCACACCTGCACCTCGTCGTGGTACACCTGGGGCTTGAGCGCCTCCCACACCCTCTTGCACGGCACGCCGAGCACGTCGAAGATCTTGAAGAGGTGGTTGGCCTCGTCGTCCTTCCCTTCGAACGGCAGCTTGCCGGTGAGGAGCTCCGCCATCACGCAGCCGAGAGACCACGCGTCCACGCGGGCGTCGTGGCCGGCGTTCTTCACCAGCACCTCCGGCGCCATGTACGCCGTCGTCCCGGCGAAGCGGCGCGGTGGGTCCTTCTCGGCCGTACACTTGGCCACCCCGTAGTTGCTGATCTTGATGGAACCACCACGGTCGCCGACGAGGATGTTGTCGGGCTTGATGTCTCGGTGCACGATGCCGTGCACGTGCATCGCCTCGGCTCCGGCGAGAAGCTGCCGCATGACGTGGCGCGCCTCGGCTTCCGTGAACGGCTTGTCGCCGCCGCGGTCTCCGTCCATGACGGCACGAAGGGTGGGCCCGACGAAGTCGGTGACGATGGAGTAGTCCATGGTGCCGGGACTGCGCGCGACGGTGCGGAACGTGACGAGCGCGGGGTGGGACCCACCGGCCGCCGCGGCGAAGCAGGCCTCGCGCAGGACGTCGCCGACGTGGGCCCGGCCGGTCCTGCGGTGGAGGGACTTCACGGCGACGAGCTGGCCCGTGGCGCGGTGGCGCGCCCTCACGACGACGCCGTGGTGCTCGCCCTGGCTGACCCTGCGGCCTTCCTGCTTGTACCCGCGGGCGTTGGCCATGCGGCGCTTCCGCCTGTGTGCCCTCGGCTTCCCCTCGGCGGCGGTGGCGGCGACGTCGTTGATCATGGCGGAGAGGACGGCGGCTCGCCTCGCGCTGATCGGTATCCCGGCGGTGCGGTGCTCTTGGATCGTGTCGCAGATGGCGGCGAGCCGCGTGGCCACCGCGGTCATGTGCGCTGGGGCGGCGGGGTCGCTGTTAGCCATGGAGCTGGGGACGGTGGCAACTTGTGTGGTGGCGGCGTTGGACATGGCGATTGAGGATGGAGCTGTTCGCGTTTGCAACTGCCAACTGGGCGCTTGGGAACTGGAGAAGTTTTTGGTGATGACTGGAGAGGGAGATTCGGGGGATTATATGGAGGAACGAAACCTTGCTGCCGATCGATCGTTTGGTGGTCGGAATCGGAAAGCCAGGGGGTGGCACTTGATCGATCACGGGATCTGTCCGACTTGCAAACTCCGAAAGGTTGCCGGGATTCTGTGCCGATAGTAGGCTTCGGAGTCGGATCAGAAAGCCGTCGTAGCGCTCGTGTGATGAAGATACCATTACGCTTTTACAGTAATCTGAAAATTATAAACCACATTACTGATTAACGTACATTACCAGTGCGCCATGGACGGCGTGCAGAAAAAAAAAAAGATAATTTTATTGACTCGTCACACATTGCAGGCGAGTTTGTTGAGTACTTGGGTCGTGTACAAAAGCTGACACCAGATGAACTACGAGCTGCCGAGCTGGTATGTGGAGTCTACATATGTGTTCCTACATCATGCCTTGTTTGGTTGGTCAATTTTTTCATCGCTATAGTAAAACACATTCATAACCTCTGGTGTAAATACGAGATGGATTTATTAAAGCTAATTAGGTCATGAGTAGATAATTTTGGGCCATGGTAAACAATCTTTAATGATGGATTAGTTAGGCTTATCGTCTCACGATTTTATGATCATCCATGTAATTAGTTTTATAATTAGATCATGTTTATTCTTAATAATCTTTGAATCAAAATTGCTACAGTAAAGTTTCACAAACAAGTTTCTCCAATTAAATAAGTCCTCAGATCGATCTCATTAATTGGATCCCATGAGCTGTATATATTTTGTTTTGATTCAGTCGATTGTCAAGTTTGTTCCTTCATTTTTACGGAGCAAATCCTACATCCATTTTTTTCAATTATAGCTTCAATGTAGTTTCTCGTGCTAGTTGTTGTGCCTAGTTGGCCGCCCATTTTAACATGCCATACCCATACTCCTACTCCATGTCCTTCGCTATTAACACAATCATGTTTAGTATAGTACTTATCAGTACAATGTTAGGCCAGATTACTTTCATCTTGGAGCATGTAGATGTCAGGGTCGGCAGTAGCAAGAAGGAACTAAATATTGAACCGGAAACAAAAGTTAAAGAACTGGATTTTTCATTGTGAAAGTTGAAGGCGAATTTAACCATCATGATTTGAGAGATGAAATCACATATTACGCCTGCATAGACCTGTCATGACATTACCGTTATTAATTTCTACTCTTGATATCACAAATACGAATTTATGTAGATTCACCTTAAGCCAAGACTTTTAAACTTTGAGCAGTGGTATATAGATCAATACAATATCACTTAATTGATTTTTAATGAAGAAATGAAAAAAAATCTTACTTCGAATAAATGGCCTAGCTAGATGGTATTAGTAACTCCATTTGATGTGCATTTGACTTTGCAAATGAGAATTCCTTTGGCCAGCTGCTGAAATCTAATAAATTAAAGTATATACATATATGGAGAAAATCCTCAACAAATGTCGGAAGGATATATGTATTTGACAGTTTACGACCAATGGCTCTAGTTAGGTGGCAAATCTATAATTCGTAAGACTTTTAACTTTTTTGTTGTATGACGATAGCTGTGTATGACACCATGCATGCTTATTCTATCGAAATGACGCATAAATTACGTGTAGCCAATCCATTTTTTATGTTTTAGTTAAACAAGGATGTACGGCCGACAACATTCCGTTTCTCCACCTCAAACCAACCAACCAGCCTACCTATTACCTACACGCTGCCAAATCATTGCATCCAAAGTGTGTCATGATACACGATGGCATATGAAATGAGCCTTACATTTCCTGTTGCCACCTTTGGCCACATTTTCGTTTATAATTTTCTCTTTGTGAATTTTGACTTTGCTTGGATGACTTATATCAAAAGTCGAATTATACGTGTAAGTTTGGAAGAAATTTGATTGGAGAGTACTGCCATGCAAAATACTGTAATAAATGCACACTATTTTATTAATGATTTGGTGGTTATAGTTGTGTTTTGGATGCTATATGAATGTCAGTGCTAAGTATTTGTATCTGTATTTGAGTAGCTATGCATTGCAACATATCTTAGACAACGACGAAGTTAAAAACTCCCCAAACCCTAGACTTCAATTTGTTGCAAACTTGCAAAGCATAGAGAGCTTGCTGCACACTATATATTGTTGTCATAACAATATATTAATTCCTAAAACCAAATAAATATGTATTATTCTTTGTTGTCAAGCATCAACTTTATATTGCTGACTTTCTCTTTCTTCCATAGGGTGTTTTTGGCTATTTCATGACTCTTGCTATATGTTGTATTGCATTATTGTTTCGGACTTGTTTAGTTCTCCAAAGTTTACAAAAAAAAATGATTGGGATGCATTTTTTTAAAAATGGCAACTAAACATGCCCTTTGCCTATTCAAGACAGAAAATGTTTCTGCATTTCATCATGCCAGGTTACATTCTCCCCAAGACTCCAACCCACTCCTTTTACATATACGTGTTCCTTGAACCTTGAGTACCTTTACTTTCGTACATCTAGTTCTATGTTACAAAATTCTTGTAGGTGGAAATAACCTTGAGTACCTTTGCTTTCATAGACAATTCTTGTTACGACTAGTTCTATGTTACAAAAATCTTTCTAGGTGGAAATTTCATACTAGATCAATCTTTGATTGTACAATTTTGGTTAGGACTGTTGTTGATTATACAAAAAAAAATTCGAATGTCAAAGTTGCTGTATCGTCAGTCGTGAGACATGGTCCAGCCGGACAAGTCAGCTGCCTATACCCAAACCCAACTACCCAGCCGCGTCGACCCCAAGTTCCCTACCGGAGCGCGCGTAGAGGATACAGGGGACGCCGCTCCGCCTCTCCCAGTAGCGCCGCCTGGCCACTCTCCCCATCCCGCCGGCCCGCCTGGCCACGTCGCTACCACTCCCACCAGATTCCGCTGCCGCATCTCCCTCCCTCGGCGCCGCTGCCCCGTCCGCCTCGGCAGGTCCGGCACATCGCCATTTTTTCCCCTCGGCGGCAACTCAGAGGTTGGTTCTTGACCTCCAAGATCTGCAGCAGTCTCTCGATTCGATCCGTGGTCGCGCTAACTGGCGCCCTCATTTTTCACCTGCGCAGGCTGCCCGCGTGGATCTTGATCTGGTACCAAGCGTGCATCTGTATCTTCTCGAGCCCAAGCTCTGGATTTGGGCTCCGTCTCAGTTCACCGACCTGCGAAGAATAGCTTGATGTGCTGCCAGAGGAGGCAGAGTTCTCGAGCGCAATGAGCAGCAGCCAGGGATTCGGTCCGGGGAGCCCCAAGTCCTTCCGCTACCCCAGAGGCGGCGACTTCGACCTCGAGTCCGGGATCTCCCGCAAGGGCCGCAAGCCCAAGAACCCTCACCTCGAGGCCTCGGTCCTGATGAGGATCCGCAACTTCTACGAGGCGCACCCCGTGGCCGTCGCTCTAATCCTCCTGTCCTTCGGCCTCAGCGTCCTGATCCTCCTGTCCGTGTACGAGACCCGGTTCAGGACGATGACGCGATCCGGTGAGGTTGGGGAGTATCCATTTCCAAACCTCCAGAACCTCGTCATGGTAGCCGGGCATTCGATTTACACCAGCGCGAGCTGCGGCAAGACTGACCGCGAGGATTCCTGGTTTTTGGAGCCCTACCAGAAGCACCATGGTCAGGCGGCCACCTTCTTGGAGCATATCAGGGAGGGCGTGGACATTGCGGCGAGGGACGAGCGCGCACTGCTTTTGTTCAGTGGGGGTGAGACGAGGAAGGATGCCGGACCGAGGAGTGAGGCACAGAGCTATTGGGCAATTGCAGAATCCAAAGGCTGGTTCGGTGAGTTTTGGTCTATTTGGCCATTTATTCTTTCATGTGCTTTGGTAAGATAAGTCGAATTATATAGGTTTGAAAAAAAAATTAATCTATGGTACTTTGATTGGTCTAATCAGCACTCTTAACTTAGAACCGATCAAGGTCTATAGGCCATTATGTAAAATTACTTCTGACCACTGAACATTTGGTTGCTCTGATCTTGCCAAACGAACGCCATGCTTGTATTAGGGGCTTAGGGCGCCAACATGTTTGTAGAAGTATTAAATTGATTTTGGAGTTGAGAGTGGAGAGCTAAAATGATGATTTTGAAGCCTCATATTTTTCTCTGGGATACCGTCACTTAGTAATGCATGAAAAGTAGAGTTGTGGTAAACTGGAGAAGTGCAACACACTAATTAATCTGAACATTGATAGTCAGAGTATGAACGAGCTAATGCTCCCTGATATTGTTCACTTTCTCGTCAGGCGCCTTGGTGTAGTATTAACACACTTGTTTATACCCCTCAAGCGGCTATCCTTTGCAAGATACTCATGGTTTTAACATTAAACAGGCAATGATGAGAGTGTAAGGAGCCGGGCACTCACCGAAGAGCATGCCCGAGATAGTTTTGAAAACCTCTTGTTTAGTGTTTGCCGTTTCAGAGAACTCACTGGAAGATATCCACAAAACATAACAGTAAGCATCTCATCTTGTTAAATCAGTCTCGCAAAAAACTTACCATCTTTGTGGTTATCAGTTATTGGAGATGATTTTTTTTCCCTTCTGAACTTCAATCAAAACTGTGTGAGCTCAGATGCTATTCACTAACAAAACTTCTAAACTTTGATTGCTTAGGTTGTGAGCTATGATTTTAAGGAGGAACGGTTTGCACAATTGCACAGAACAGCACTCGGATTCCCAGAAGGAAGATTTTTCTTCTCAGGTACCCCAGCAACACCTTCCGCAAGGGAGGCTGCTTTGAAAGGTGAAGCTGCTGTCAGGGCTCAGTTCCTGGAAGATCCATATGGATGCCTAGGATCTCTCCACGTGAAGAGGCTCAAGAGGGACCCATTTCACCGTACCATTCCATACCCAGATGGTTGCCCCGAGTTGAGGAGTCTGTTCTCCTACTGTGGCCCAGTGCCTTTCTCTGGGCACCTCCCTTGGACTGAATAGTTACATGGATGATCTGTCTCTGCACAATTCCAACATACCTGCAATGACCTTGTTCTGAACTAACAGGGAAGAGAAGATTTACACTAGTGACAGTTGTTTTGCAAAATAGAAGAATGCTACATGAACAATGTATAGATTTTTCCTTGATTTTTTCTGTTTCTTTCCCGCCCGCCTCCCCGCCTGTGACTTCAGTCGACCACTGAAACTTTGTTTGTACACCTGCTATGTACCGTCAGCACCGTCAGCAATGCAAGCGATATAGCAAGAACTTTCTTTGCAGCTTAGCAGAACATACACCTGGATATCATATTTACATTTGTACTAACTGATACCATGCTATTTTTGCACTACTGATCCATAATTGCACATAGTGCATCCACGTCAGTGCAGTCTGATGCTACTGATCATCTATATCCTGCTGTTCCTCCACTACCGTCAAAAGTTCAACATTTAATTCTTTCTACTGGAAGGATCAGTCATCAAAAGTTCAATGCTCCCGTAGGTTGGGTGCTAGTGCTACCGACAAAAATGCACGCGACCAAAACAAATCGTTATCCGTTAATCTTTTTTTTAGTACTATGGTAGGCATAGAACCGACCAAAACTTTTTTTTTCTGAACACGCGAGAGGTGTCTACCTTTGTATTAAAGAAGAATAAAGGGATAAATGAAACCTGACCAAAACTTCTTATTAATGGTCAACAAAAATTGCGACCACAAACCAACATATACAACTTTTTTTTAATTAAACACAGTACAAAAGCAGACACTCGTATACACGTACGAGTACTCACCCCTATGAAAAAACCACACACCCTACACCCCATGAGCACACCTCCAAAAGACCTGAGCTGGCTTGATCTTGAGATTCACGAAGTCACCACAGATGTCTCGCTTGTCGACGGGACGTCACTTACCACTTAAAGCGCAAAAATGCAACACTGTCAGATCTAGGATTTGAACCCAGGTGGGTTAGTGCCACCATAACGAACCTAAACATCAAAGCTACGCTTAGTTTGCAAACCAACATATGCATTGGTGCAATGATAAATTTTACAAGAGCCACATTGCTTTGATAGAACTCAAATCATAGTTGGCTGGCCTTTCCCTTCACTATTCTATTTTTGTAGCTCCCGATGATTTGTGCGGTCGGAAAAAAAAGACAATACTCACACTTGTTTAAGCTTATAATTCTCGCATTCTAAGGCAGTCACAACCCAATGACATGATCGTTTTTTTTGTTAATATGTATGCGCCACGCTCCTCTAGGATCGACGGCGTGGCACCTGAGACACAAGAAATTATAATGGTTCAGGTGAATCCTCTATGCCCCGTGCCATGGTTTTCAAGTTCATGTTTTTCGGTTCAAAATGCCCTTTACAACAGGGCGCTCATTAGTGGGGTACAAGAATGCTACCTAGAGTATAAGGATATGCATGTGAGTGAGGGCAAGAGAATGGGCGGAGTGAAGCTTTCTCTGCATGTGGGGGGATGCCTATGTTTGGATTACCCACCTATATCATTATTAAAATAACCCTAAAATTACATATAAATTACCCAATTATGTTATTATTAAAATTTTGTAACCCCATAAATATGAAACTAAATTATTTAATTAAGAAAAATCTTAATATGCACCAATGTAAAATTTTAAATTATTTTTTCTATTATTAATAATAAATTATTTACGTTATTGTATATGTAAAATGTGTGCTATAATTTTATGCGCAAAAAAAATATGTGCTATTACAATGTGTGTCACCATGTGTTTATGTATGCCGGAAGATTTAAAAATACTAATTTTCATGTTACACAATTCAAAAGATTCAATTAAATACATATCAAACACATATAAAAGCGTGATGTGAAGTGGGAAAAATAGTTACTAACTAAACATATTATAACTGGATAATGATAAATATATATGCTTATAGTGTTTGTGTTAGAATATTTAATAGATACAAGAAAACAAAGGATAGATAATTTTAATTAGCCCATCTTGAAACATGGGTTGATAGGCTAGTTCGAAACTAATTGATTATCACATACACATGCATATATTATAAACACAATGTCTTTTCTTTTCTGACAATTTTTTAATCCTAGAATAATTTGGTTTTTTCACTATATTTTTAGATGGAGAAAGTACATCCCAATAATGCTAGGTAGTTGTGGTGCGCCATTTAAAAAAAAAGGAAAAAGTCCAAATTATTCTCGAACTATAGCAAAAGTTTATATAACCTCCTAAACTATTTTTAGTTTAATTAACCCCCTAAACTATGCCATTTGATTCATTTTACCCCCTAAAGCAACTTGTCTGTTTTATCTCTCCATACATAAGTTAATTTTTTTTCAGAATTCTGCATGATGGCAGGGGGCATCTTAATGCAGGTAAGGAAAATATATTATGATTTTTTATTTATGTTTTTTTTATAATTTTATATCTTAAAATATTAATTTGTTATTAAATATCCTACCGTGTCAAAATAATGATAAAACAATATGATATATTTTTCTAACATTTGTTATGATGTCTAATGCTAGCTTGCAAATTTTTAACTCAAGACTCCACTTATACCTAAAGAAACAAAAAGGATAAAATATATTAAGGTGTAAATTAAACCAATAGTTTAAGCCTTTAAGGGGTAAAATGAACCAAAGCATAGTTTAGGGAGTGATCCAAACTTTGGCTATACTTAAGGGGAGTAATTTGGACTTTTCTTCTTTTAAAAAAACAAAAGCTATTTTTGTTAGGGCGAAAGCAAAATCTACCAAACCAAAACGCCATTATTGATGTCCTATTCTCTCCGCCAAACCAAAACGCACACGTGCACGTGCAGAGAGGCAGAGGTCGGACTCGGATTCTCGGACAGCCCGGTAATTTCTTTTTTTTTAATCGTTACAGCCCGATAATCTGACTACCAGAGCGCTTCCCAGCTCAACTCATTGGGTCGTGAACGTCCTGTGCTTGTCGGAATCAATTCCAGTAAATCAGGGGTCGGACTCGAGGCAATTAGGGGGTCGGAGTCGGCCAGATTATCTCAGTAAATCAGCTCTTATAATCAAAGCGCCTCCCCACCAGGAAGCACTTGATTGTTCTCTCCTCTACCGTCCGTCCCGTCTTGTTCGTGGCTCGTCGCCGTGAGGAGGCAGATGACAATGGCACGGGAACCGGTGGCGGTGGCGATGCCGGCGGAGGGAGCCGTGGCGGCAGCCGATGACGAGGGAACTCTTGCAGTGCTGGCTCAGGCATTTGACTCGCTCGGAATCAACGAGAGCTCCGTCAAGAACATGCCGTTCGAAGATCTGGCCATGTCGATGCAATCTCACGCGGTTCTTCAGGCTACCAAGGCACTCCTCCGCCAGTTGGAGAGGCGCCTCGTCGTCTCTCGTCAGTCGACAACGTCGGTGGAAAACATCGACCATCTGCTCAAACACCTCAGCGTCACCCCGAGGAAGCAGAAAGCATCTCGCGGCCGTGATGCAACGACGGCCACAAGTCCAGCACCGAGGTACTCACTGAGGGTGGTGCTCTGCGCGTACATGATCGTGGCTCATCCCAGCGCCGTCCTAAGCGGGCAAGGCGAGGGCGAGGCGCTGCTCATGGAGTCCGCGGCGGTGTTCGTCAGGGAGCTCGAGCTGTTGACGAAGACGATGATCCAGCAGGGGCGATTCTTCAGTGCCCAGCTCGCCGGCTTCGACAAGGCGTGGTGCGCGTACCTCTACCGCTTCGTGGCCAGGGGCGTAGGTATGCCGGGTGGGCCGCGGCATACCCTGTATTTTGGCCCAGTAGAGAAACACCTGCAGCCCGTTAGCCAACGAGGAAAAAGTAAAAAGCCGCCTCGCCGCCTCGCGATGATTCACCGGCCACTCCAGTCATCCGTCACCTGCTGTAGTGCTGTCCGCTGCCAGTTGCCGCTTTTTTATTTCTTGTTATTCTGCCACTGTCCACTGCCCAGCTTCCTTCCATTCCCCATCCTCCTCCTCTTCCTTCCACTGCACCCGCTAGCGAGCGCTGTGCCCTGGCGCCACGGTAGCAGCCGCTCCCTCCACCTCATTTCTCTCCTCGGTGGCTCAGAGTTCCTGTTGCTGGACTACAGCACAGGTACAGTATTCTCGTGTTGATGGATGCATTCTTCTCTACTTCTCCTTTCACACTATTGTTTAGTTAAAACACATTCTGATGCAAGCATTTTTATTTTATAATTCTTGAATAATGAAGAGAGGAATAGTGACAGTAAATTTCTTTTCCAAAATCATGAACCAAAGGAGTAGTATGAAAACCATCTTGGTATGTGTAAGCTTCTTTATGCTTATTTTGGACTTAATATAATCTAGGCAACTTTTGCATTCAATCGTTGAATTTAATACTTGGTATCCTATTTTAACAACATTTTACATTATTTACCTGTAGATCATACCGTTTATGATGGTTGAACCGATTGTGTATATATGAAAAAATTATTGTGGCATACCCTATGAACAAATCCTAGCTACGCCACTGCGTCGAGCGGATGGACTCTGCCATCTCTGACGCCAGGTCCAAGTTCTTGGAAGCCAAGAAGAAGAATGCAAGTCCGGTGGCAACTCCGCCGCCCGTCGCAAACGTGTCGACTCCTCTGATGAGCAACGATTCATCGTCTTCAGGCAGCACGGCATCGGCGAAGCAGCCGACAGAAAACGAGCAGATGGTCAACGAGATGCTTCATATGGACGACAGTGCTTTTGGTGGCAGTAGGTCTGATGGTGCTAGCACTGCAGAGAAGGATTTCAAGAAGAAAGTGACAGAAGCCATGGAGAACGCGTTCTGGGATATGGTCACCGACTCCATTGCAGGAGACAAACCTGATTACAGCCAGTTGGTCAGCCTGGTAAAAGAAGTGAAGGATTCATTGCAAGAGTTGGCTCCCAAGCAGTGGAAGGAGGAAATCGCTGACAAAATTGACCTCGAGATCCTGTCTCAGGTTCTTGGTTCAGGTTCCCAGGACGCTCAATACTTGGGGCAGATGTTGCAGTACTCCCTGGATATGGTCCGTAAGCTCTCGGCTGCCGCGAAGGAGGATGAGATGAAGAAGAGCCACGAGAAATTGCTGAACGAGTTGGCTGCAAGTTCTCAAGGTAGCAACAATGGTGGCAGCAGCGCATTTGCTGTGATCAAGGGCCTGCGTTTCATCCTGGAAGAAATCAAGGAGCTGCGAGCAGAGGTGAGCAAGGCGCGTATCCAGATCGCGATGCAACCGATCGTGAAAGGATCCACCGGTGTGGAGTACCTGCAGAAGGCGTTCACTGACCGCTATGGCCCTCCTGCCAAAGCATCAGAATCTCTCCCTCTAACTCTGCACTGGATCTCGACATCGAAGAACGTTGCAGAACAAGAATGGAGTGAGCATGTATCATCTGTTTCGGCTGTGCCATCAGCAGGCCAGGCTCCTCCTGCCATTGTTCATGTTCTCCGAGCTGGTCATGGAGCTTCATCAGCCGGGCAACCATCTTCCTTGCCTGCAGCAGGCTCTGGTCAACCAGAGTGCAAGGGTGAGAGGCTTGACAAGCTGGTAAGGATTGGCCTGTTACAGCTTGTCAGTAGCATGGAGGGGTTGCAGATGCAGTCGACTCCTGAATGCTTCCACATTAATCTGATGAGGCTGAGGGCCGTGCAGAGCCAGTTCCAACAAGTGATCGTCATCGCCACAAGGTAATTTGCCAATTTATTTAGAACATCCTTCAACTTAAAACCAAGCCTTTCTAAAAGATCAAATTCTTTTAACACATGAATATACTGGATCACTGAAACGGACCCAGCTTGTTTTGTCCAGCATGCTGATCCTGCGTCAAGTTCTGATGGCCGAGAGCCCCAAGGCCACCCCTGCTGAACTAGAAAACGCCACCTCGGAGCTCTTCAAGAATCTCATGAAGATCCTCGACGGCTCCCCTGACGCCGGCACCGAGGAGATCGTGGAGGCCATGGTCGCGGCGTCGGCCTCCGTCGGCGGCTCACCGTCGGTGGAGAAGGTTCAGGCCAGGAGGAAGATGATCGGCCGGGTGTTCCTCAAGAGCCTCCAGCCCGGCGACACCGTCTTCAAGATGGTCTCCCGTGTCGTCCACTGCGCCTTCCGCGGCGTCGTGCTGGGCGGCAGCAGCACCACCAAGGGCCAGAAGCTGGCCGACGCTGCGCTGCGCCGCGTCGGCGCGGCGAAGCTCGCCGACAGGGTGGTGAAGGCCGCTGAGGTGGTGATCAAGGTGGCGACGGTGTCGGAGAAGGTCCACGGCCCGTGGTACACAGCTCTGATGTGAATGAGAGCGGGTTTGTGTTTTGTGAATAGTGTAGACAGTCAAAGTGTTTAGTTGTTGATCAGATCAGTAGTTAGTTTCACACCAGAATCTAGTCAGTAGGACTCTGAAAGGATGCGAGATTGCATCTGACTATGTAAAACTGCGACGCTGTCTTTATTTTTTGTTCTGTTGAACTGAATGTAAATAACCGCTCAAAGTTCTTTATGCGTTGCGTACAACATGTTCGCTTCTCTGGATTGGGGAAAACTTAAAATTTGGCTGAAGTATAACTGTCAGCAACCATCATTGGTGATTTGAACTAATCGTTGCAGAAAGCATAATCCACAACATTTACACCCTACTCTAGGCCCTCAACTCAACGAGGAGGTACCTGCAGCGGCTGGAGAAGCACAGCGCTGGCGGCGTGCATCATCACCTTGGGCGAGACGTAGCCGTCCTTGTCCAGGTAGAAGTGGTGCAGCACCTTGCACATGTTCCAGAACAGCTGCCTGCACGGCCGGGGGACGGCGCCGTCTTCCCTCACCACCAGCCTGAACAGCTCCCTCCTCGAGGCCTCGATGGTCCTGCTCAGCTCCCTCTTCGTCGCCTCGACAGACGCCGCCGACGAGCTGCCGCCGTAGCGGAGGTCAGCTAGCAGGAGGACGCCATTGACGGTCCCTTCCCCGCGTTCCTTTGAGTACGTCCACAGGTCGTTGAGGAGGCGGCCGCAGATGTTCATGTGCCTCAGCATCTCGCGGTACTCCGGGCACCTGGCAACGTTGCCCGGGAGCTCCGGCCCCACGAGGTAGAGCGGAACGGGGACGATGGGGCCCAGCGCAAACGACGGCTCCGCAGTCACCATGTACTCTGCCATGGACGACGGCGCCTGCCCGCTCGTCCTCCACTCTGCCTCAGCCAGCATGCCCCTCGCAGTATCAACCCACTGATGCACAGGCAGCTCTCTCGTTAGTTTTGATTCCTCACATCACACTGCATGAGTAGCACATACAAAGAGAGTGAATTGTTGGCTTACAAGCTCGGCGACATGGTCGATGATGCTGCGGTTCTGCACCCCCGCGGCCTTTGCTGCGAACTCTGTGTTGGTGTCGTAGATGGCGCGGAAAAGGATCTCCACGCGCTGGGAGCAGAAGCCAACGTCTTGGTAAGCATCCCACCTGCATGCCCCCATCGATGCTGGTCAGAACGAAGGCCATGGATCAGTCGTCAGTGTATATTTTGGAGGTACCTGTCGACCAAAGCGACAAGGTTCTCCAGCTCCTCCCTCGACCCCACGATGTCGAACAGGTCATCCATCACCGTCGTCAGGATGGAGTTCTTGCTCCACGCCAGGCGCGCCTCGGACAGCTCGGAGGGGAACATGGTGGCGGCAGCCGAGAAGAGGACCTGCAGCGGCAATACTCTGGCGAACTCGAGCTCGTCCAGCCTCACCTCTTTCACCCAACTAAGGTCAAGTCAAAAGGGGATATTAAACAAAAGCCCAGATGTAATGACGTTCTTAGTTTGAACATCTGAACGGATCGACGACACGACAGCTGTATGTTGTAATGCACCTCTCAAGGTGCTGAAGCTCTTGTTGGTAGACGGCCTGAGATGAACGGAACCCATCAGCGGCTAGAGCTAGAATTTCTTCATTGGCACGAGGAGGCAGGCTGTTTTGAAACATGAAATTAAGGTTTGTTACTCGATCATAAGACTGTTATATCACTACTGAAGCAGGAAATGCACAAATTCCTGTTAATCAGGACATACCAGTACGCTGATTTCAGCAATTGAAAATGGTCTGTCTTGAAATGTTCTATGTTCCTCTTATGTTCTAGCCGCTCTAAGGTGGCATACCAGGGGAATTTGAGCGCATACTCCACCTGAAAACACAAAACAATTCATTAAGTAGGTAGAGGAGAACACATGCCTGACAGTGTGATACATAAAGCAATACTGTAGGTACTGTGTCAGCAATATGTAATGTACACCTCTGAAGTGTCTATTGATGATCTTGATAGCTTCTTGCTGGAGTATACCTGCTCCTTCAGCAGTTTAGCTGACCAGGAGCCAATATCTTGTAGAATGATCTCCTCCTCCAAGATCTGAACCTGTGAAGCTCTGTACAGTTCTAGCAATGCCTCAGTATCACCTAGATACCCTTGGACCGAATCATGGAAACTGGATTCTTTGCTGAATAGTGCCAACCCATCTGCACAAAACTCTTTCGTCAGGCCAGTGACCACTCTGGATACCCAGAAGGGGAAATCTAATGAAAGGACAGGGTGTTTGAAACACCACTGTGCGTTCTTCGCTCACCGGATGAGACGTTGTATCCGTGCATACGAAGGAGGCGGAACGCCACAGCACACGTCGCCATGTCCAGCATTATCTCCTCGTCATTGTCCAGCCAGGACCTGCAGATTTAATTCCAGCCAAAGACATTTACATACAAGTAGGAGTAGCTAGTAATCAAAAGCTCTGCAGGTCTCGTCAGAGTTGCTGCCTGTATGTGATGTCAAGTATGTGGTTGATCTCAGAAGAAAAGCTACAAGAGATCCCCATGTTTTCCAAAGTGTCCACCATGCGAAGCCGGGAGTAGGCGTTCCGGGGATACACAGTCGGCACTACAAATTAAATGACCGTTGACACATGTTAGAAACCATCTCTATCTGGTTGGCACTATATTCTTGGTGAAGTTTTATTTGCACCTGAGCTGCCGAACTTGCTGATGAGGGAGTCCAAGTAGTCCAGTGCTCTGCCGTTGTAGCCGTTGTGGATCGCAGCTGCGGCCGTTGTTGCCGGTGAGTTGAAAAACGATCCATTCTTCCTCTGGTACGCCATCACCTGATCCCAGTCTAGTAAGTCCCCGAGACCTTCTGCCACATAGGCCATGAAAGCTTTACTTCCAGAAGCCATAATGCTGTTGAGTCGGCTAACACAAAGTTCAGTATATACGACCAAGCATATATGAACATCCAGGATTGTAGCGTACTAGCGTTATGTTTAATTTGCACCCAGCAGCTCAATGGCACCTTTTTAGCTCCATGTCACGCAGCCGGAGGATGGCGTCCATGTCGGCTCGGTTCAGAGGGATGTCCAGCCCCATGCCGATTCCGCGTGCAAGCATGCCGGGGAAGATGACGTTGAACCCAACAGGGGTGTCGCACTTGTCATCCGTCAGGCAGGATGAGTTGTGCCCAATGAAACGGAGCCCTGCGACCAAGGCATTGCACTGGCATGAGAGGCCGGCGGCGACTGTTCGACCGCACATGCTGTGGCATGTACCGGCGCCTGGCAATGGCTGCGGCGTGAAATGACTAGACGAACCTCTTCTGACGTGCTCGTCGCCGGCGCCCCAGGTCCTGAGCGCGAGAACGCACGCCAGCGTCGACGAGAGCGCGTCCTTGGCCAGCGAGGGGTCGTCGTCGCCGAGCCCGAGTTGCTTGAGCCCCCACGACCCGTCGGTGCGCTGGCTCTCCATGATCCAGTCGACGCACCGCGGGAAGCGCGGCACGCCAGGGGATCCCCTGCGCTCCGGCACCATGGCGACCCACGCGGTGTCGTACGGCGACGGCGAAGGCGAAGGCTCGCTGTTCAGGAGCTGCTCCTTGATCGCGTCCACCTGGAGATCCCGCAGCACATGCCGCGTGCGTGCGCGCACGGTTACAAGAGCATTCAGAGAGGGCTTAGATTCTTGCTTGGCAAAGAAATTACTAAATTAAACCATGGCAGGGATGAAAGTATACCTTGTGGGCTGCTAGTAATTCGGCGCCTCCGCACACATCCATGACGGACGCCGCTTGAGAAAGAAATGATATTTTTGAACGGTGTGTAACTGCGAAACAAACTAGTCACACTAACTAGACGAACTTGTACCTTTTGTTTCCAGATGAAATGATCGCATAGGTGGCATGCGCCGCAGTCCAGGTCGCCCAAGAACACTCTTGGAGGATTGGTACCCAAGGAGGAAGCCATGGGCTGAGACATGACTCGACGACATAACCACGGCTTTCTGTGAACCCTGAGATGAACAAGGAGCAGCTGGTTGCTGCAAACGATGGGATTAGTTGATGATCAAAAGACGAGGCCAAAAGTCTTCGGAGATATCAAATATAAACAGGGCAGATGCAACTCGCCACAGTTGTCGCCTCTCGGATTAGGAGACGGAGATATTACAAATGGTTAGGAGACGGAGACATTACAAATGGTTAGGACTTGGGACACCAAGATATTACTCTATCAAGGAGCGTAAAGAACGAAAGGCAAAAGAAAGATACCATCCAAGAGAATCTCTGCTTCTATTCAAGAAACACCCTGCTGGGGGTGCCAGGAACACCTTACAAAGGCAGGGCAACATGGCAACATAGGCATTCGAGCTATTACAGAACGAGCTAAATCTCGCCTATGTCGGACAAACAGACACAAGAAGTCGTCTTGAAGACATGCCAACGAGCACTTATCTTCTCCACCCGCTCCTTGTCACAAGTCTACTCAGCAGGAAAGCCACAGCAACTTCAGTACAGTTCTTTGGAAACTTCTTCACCATCGCCATTCTGTTCCTAATCTTTCAATCCTCCAGGCTAGATAAAAAATTTGTATGTCTGCGGTGCCATGACTGTTCCACAGAGCATTCACTTAACAGGGTTTAAAAAAGGTACTCCTCCGTCCTAAATTGTAAGTCGTTTGACTTTTTTTACCCCAACTTTGACCACTCGTCTTATTCAAAAAATTTGTGCAAATATAGTCAAGTTTAAGTCATTCCGGAAATTCTTTTATTACTAAAGCTAGCCATAACAAAAAAATATGATATTTTGCAAAATAATTTGAATAAGACGAGTGGTCAAAGTTAGGGTAAAAAAGTCAAACGACTTACAATTTGGAATAGAGAGATACTTGATCATCCTTGTTGATGAGACCATTAAATCATTAATAGTCGCCGTAGCAATGGTCAGCAAGCAGCTGGTCGGCAGATAAAACTACAAAGACAAAATGGTATCCAAGGGCAGCACATTATGCATACAGCGAGTGGAACTACAGCAAGTTCCGGTTCTAGATTGCTTACCTTCTCATCCAAAGGAACAAGGAAGTTGTTCACTCTACAAGAAATTAGTGCAAAGGGAAACAATACAATAATGTTCGACACTGGTGTAGGTGACTGAGCCTGCAACTGCACATTTCAGAAATTAATTAATTGTATCAATGAGATAGAATCATAATTCATATTATATTACGGGGAGAGGGAAACCAAAGTTTACCTGAATGAAATCTTCTCATGATGGCATCATTATCCTTCACACATGAAAAACCTGCCCGTTTTTGGAAGGGTGGTAGGCAGACAATTGCAACAAGAAGGAAAATATGTTTGAAGCAGATCATTCGACATTTTTGCTCTCCATGCCTGCCGGCGTGGAAGCCATGGTTCTGCTTCAAGGACTACAACAGCACCTCGAATGTGGATACCTTCAGTCATGATGATGGAAAGTGCATGACAGGATGATGGAAAGTGCATGACAGGATGGGACTATATGCTCAAAAGTTTTGCCTTCTGAATGAAAGACAGAGAACTCTACTAAAACTGGACACGGTCCAGACAAACAAAGCAAACTTATTCTGACAGGTACTGGCCACTGGGGAATGAGCATGCACGATCCTAGGATAAAACTTTGCTCAGAGGAAGTGTGCCATAATCCAAGCATCTATCTAACAAGAAACAGGGTTACTTAACCTTAGGCAAACTTATAGGCTAACCACCTACTACTGCTCAGCCAGACTGTTGATTCTCTACTATCAACAACTTTAGTAGACAACTTAGTCTACATGTTAGCATTGTCATTGTTAAGTGATACTAATAGATTCTCACATCATTGGTTGTTTGGACTTCTGAACAACATGCAGCATCCCATTTCCTTTTAAAAGTTTTTCCTAGTTAAATATCATAAGGTTTACTTCTCCGGACGTGTCCGCTGTTTATGTTGGTGGTTGTTTTAATAGTGATTGTTTTTTATTTCTGTTTTACTCTTGATCTATTAATATATAGACCAGAAATTTCCAGTCAGCTCCTTTCCAAAAAAACAAAAGTACAAAACAAAGCAAAAGTTTGCTAAATCTTACCCCTTCTGTATCACAAATGAACAAGCTTTGTTAGTAACTATTACACAAAAAGAACACACTTCGTTAGCAACTATTGTTTTGTCATTTGTGGTCTAAGGTAACTGTAGAAAGTTGAAGAACATCTCAATGCAAGTGAACTGGTATAGGAAAGTTCACAAGATAACTAAACTTTTTTACTTTTTTTGTACCATTCACTCCAAAACGTGAATATAAGAGTTAGATGTCAAGTATATAGCTATAGCTGCTGGCAAAAGTTCTGATGTGGCATACTTGGCAAAAGTTCTGATGCTCTGGTAGTTAGTAGTGATTCAACTCGCAGAGCAGATGAAACACTAACCTTTCTTATTTCATCAGTCGAGCATTTATTAAGAAATTTTACATTTGTCCCAAAAAATACTAATTTTAATGAGTAATGGGGCATCAGAAGCTAAACACCATGATTCAAAAAATCCAGAGATGAGAGTAAGTCAGCACCAATCAACGAACAAGAGTAACGAAAGTAAAAGAACTTCCACCATACTCAGCTTCAGTCTTTACTCTATTGAAGGGGCAATGTAAATATGTAATTATAAAAGCAAAACTATACAGTAATGAACTAACACATGTATACAAAAAGCCATGGATGTAATTAAAAGGGAAGGTGAATCACATCAGTTTGGATTTTTAACAAGAAACTGATCTGTCTCTAGAGTTTCAGAATAATGACTGAAGGGATTACCATTACGGAAAATTTTCACATGCTGTTAAAGAGGCCGACAAGTCACTGATATAAGCATTCGATCCACACTAATTAGTATGCAATCCATTGATGACCCTGAATAAAGTTCACTGAATAGAGTTTGACATGCTTTTCTGGTGTCTGATTGCTCCACTCAACCCTTGCCGTGCAGTTTGCACCAGGGCCTCGACTGTCAAACTCTCCATAATACAGTGTCCTGACAGCAAAATCCCCTCTCCAAGGAAGCCATCCCTCTGGCCTGATAACCGTCCCCAGATAACAGCGGATATACAATGTCCTGGCATACTCCTTCCATGGACGCCCCAAATACAGTCTGTATGACTGTGGCTTTGTCTGGAACAATTCCACAAACTCTCTGTTCCCATCCACAGTGCAATTCTGAAACACAAATCCCGTCGTCTGCCCCGGATCAATCCTCCCATTCGCTGCCACCACGTTTCGTGCAGTCTTCCGAGCTCCCTCTGCCCGCGGTACAGTTTTAATCACACATTCCTCAAATACCGCTGCAGCATTCCCGAAAATAAAATCCACCGTCGCAATAATATGGCACCAGCGATACAACTGACGCATCGTGCGAGCATACAGCGTATCCTGGTGCCCACGGAACTCCACATTCTCCAGCACTGACCGGTCGCTGTCTGACCGGAATGCCACAGCCTGATGAGCTCCTGCAGCTGCATTGTTCTCAAACGTTATATCCCACGCGCGGAATCCATCACCGATCACAGCCACTGTTGCAGTTTCATAAGTCCCGAGCTTGTCGATCCCCACGCTCCGCGACGCAGTGATCACAGTAGCCCCCATGCCCTCCCCAACCAGGGTTTTTTTACCGAACCGGACGGCCGAACCGCCGCCCGGCGGTAGCGGTAAACCGGTCCGGTTGGACCGGTTACAGGTGGAAACCGAATGAATTCAAATTTTGAATTCAAATTCCCCATGTCGCCGGTTAGGACCGGTTAGCCGACCGGTTAGACCGGTTAGCCGGCCGGTTGGTTGGAAAAAACGGTCACCGGTTAGCCGACCGGTTGGACCGGTTAGCCGACCGGTTTGGCCGGTTAGCCGGTCTGGTGGCTTGAAAAAAAATGAGCATGACCTATCCGCAAATTAATGGAAAGATTGACCACAAATGCATACAAATATCCATACATATAATTGTGCATACAAATATCCATACAAATAGTTTAGTAGTCCTCTGATACAAATAATTGTTCATACAAATAGTTAGTTTAGTAGTCCTCTCATACAAATAATTGTTCAATGGTAGCATTGCGAGGGCATTTCATACTCCGCGGTGGACATCACATTCAAACCTTGCCTTACAAGCAACTCAGCTTTGAACTCTTGCCAAGTTTGGCCCGTCTAGGCCGATGTCGTCTGCCATTCCTGAAGTAACATATTATACCAATGAGGATCTTGCTATTCCTACACCCATCTCATCGGTGGCTGCATGCTCAACTCCGGTATAGGATAGTGATAACTAGACTGTGAGGATTCCCTGTAGGAGGAGGTAGAAGAGAACTGTGGAGAGCCGTAATCCGTCGGTCCAACCGTTCTCCTCTGCGACATCGGTGCTCCATGGTCAATGTCCTGGGTTGCATGTGTGAACTCAGTCTCCCCTGCAATCAACCATATAGTATAATTAATACTCATAAGTCAGAATAATAAAAACATGTTTATATGGACGTACACTTGGTACCTGTAAAATGGAGACCAGCAGCAGCAGGTGGGTTTGAAGGTGACACGCCTCCGCCCCCGCCACCGCCAGCAGCACCGCCACTGCCGCCACCACTGCCACCACCATCATTACTATCATCACCATCATTACTATCATCACCATCATCGGCAGAGCTGCTGTCCTGAGACTCCTGATACTCTGGACTTTTATCACCCTCACCATCATCAGTTTGTTCATCGCTCAGGACTTCTACTTCTTTCTGTTTGCCTTTTCCCGTGGCCTGGCCTCGTTGGCGCTTTGGGTTAACCTTGCTAGGCGCGATGTGGTACTTCCGCTTCCCTACATGAGTGTTACCTACATGTCGCCGTGCCCAATCACTGATGCAATCATCCCCTGTAGAAGTACGGAGGTCCGCCGGACTTATTTTGTCAGTGACAATATTAGAGGGGAGAGGTGTGTCACCTTCATCATCGTCCTCGTCTAGAACAGGAGCTTTGTTTGACCTTCCATATTCCATCCATTCCCGCACCGGATTTTTAGGATCATAGAATGAAAGATGGGCCAGCTGCTCAACGAAATCACCTTGATTCCGTGGAGGATCGGCAACATCCGCAAGTCGCAGGCGTAGGTTGTAGTTGACATAGACAAGCTTGTTCAGTTTTTTGTGTGACAACCGATTGCGAACCTTTGTATGTAGCAGGGCAAAAGTACTACAGTTCCGCTCGCATCCACTTGACGAACAACATTGAGAAACAAGCCGCACAGCAAGGCTCTGCAGCTTGGGAGTTCTGTTGCCGTTTATCATCCACCAAGAAGATGCAATTGTCTTTGGGTCAAGCGCCATTTGTTGTGCCAATTGTGTGCCAAAGTCACCACGCCGTTGTCGAAACACCTCAGCCTCTTGCAATGCCTGGATGGCGCTCGAGATATCCGTCATGCGCTGAAAAGCATCCTTCAGTGTACTCCACATTTCTGGAGTTGGAATAAACGAATAGGCATACCTCGGATTCAGGACACAAGCTGCAAAATAGAAAGTACCACGAGTGAGCATAAGGTGTATGGAACGTGAAAGTATAAACTTTTGTTCACAATGAGCAGAAGCCGTCTTACCTGTAACCACACAGGTGTCAAAGAAGATGTCCTGCAACCTTCCGTTGAAAATCGCTTCATACTCTTTGAACGTGGAAACATTGCGGCCAAAGAAAGATTGCATTTCATTTCTCACACTCTGTACGGTCATACATACCTCGCACATGTTCGGCCGCTTGTCCTGATCAGCAAAGCGAAGTAAGCTGTATATTGGTTGGACTGAGTCAATGACAAATTTCATTCCCTCCCACCAGTCTAGACTTGAAAATCTCGTATGAGTAAATCTACCCATATTTGAATTGGCCCATTTGCTCTGCAAAAATTCAGGAGATGCCATCCACTGCATAAAACGATCACGTTTCCGATACATGCTGTCTAGGAACATGTAGTTGGTCCCAAAGCGAGTTGCACACCACTTCACCAACTCACCACCAATCGCCTACCTCATCATTGCATTCAACTGACCATGATTGTGTAACCACGCTGATATTTTCTTGCATTGATCGATCACATCTTGATGTTCGTACCTTTCACCGATATCCTTTAACATCAAATTGACAGTGTGTGCTAGACAAGGTGTCCAAGTAATGTGTTCATAT
Organism: Digitaria exilis; assembly: GCA_015342445.1. Classification (NCBI taxonomy): domain Eukaryota; kingdom Viridiplantae; phylum Streptophyta; class Magnoliopsida; order Poales; family Poaceae; genus Digitaria; species Digitaria exilis. The sequence goes on from JACEFO010001734.1 coordinate 486,533, forward strand.
GTATCTTGAATCCCCTTGCAGGCTTTCTTGTAGTTGGAGCCGTTGTCCGTGATCACATGAACGACATGCTCTGGTCCAATTTCGTCCACCACCTTCAGAATCTCCTGGTAAATACACATATTGTTTAGCAACATCCAAATCATATTCGGATCGAAATGAACTAGGTACGGGGTTACCTTCCGCAAATATGCAGAATCTTGAGATTTTCCAGTCGCATTAATAGACTTGTGGAACCACATGACCCCATTGCAATATATCAAAAAGTTAATGACACTCATCTTCGTCGGCCCAGTCCACGAATCACACATCAACGTGACGCCGAACATAGGCCACTCTGCCTGAAACTTTGCGTACTGAACCTGCAAGTCTCGCTCGTTTTGATCCAGGTACTTGCCATCAATATCCCGTCCAGTGGGTGACGCGATACCTTCACCTGCAAAACATATGGCACTCATGAGATTAGATCCAAACATGTAGTTGCGTAGCTATTATTTCGGCTGCAAAGAAAACATACCCCACTTCTGTGTCTCTCTGACCGCACTGACAAAGTATGGACTGTCAGCTTGTCTTCCAGGAACTCCCGCAGTATGAAAAAATTTTGACCAAGCTTTCCCAATAGCTTCCTTTGCATTCTTACCCTTCTGCGTCCATGAGCCTGTGTCAATCCTTGGCTGCGTCGGTCCACGCGCTGAACCTAAGTTATAGTCCGTCACCCCAGGAGTCTGCCTCGATGAAGTTGCCCTTCGAAGCATCCTCTGCAACGTACCCTCTCCCCTCGTACCACTACCCCCTCCATGCTCGTATGCACCTCCTCTCTGTTGCACCCCGCGACGGAACTCCTCTTCCGCTCTTGATTGGTTCAGGGCACGCTGCAGCTCAGCCTCCTCATCATACGCTTCATCTCCACCAGGATAGTTACCTTCCGCTGCAGCCTTCTCCTTTCTCAACTTCTCTTGAGCACGTTGAGCAGTTACCTTCTTTGCCCTTTCAAGTTCACGCTGAAAGTACTCACGCACCTCCTTTGAAACCTTTTCACAATGGACGACCTCCGTCCCGCGCCCTGCCAAATGTTGTTTCAATCTAGTGGCACCACCTCCTCCCTTGGACTCATGACAATAGTTGCATCTCCAACCGGGGTAAAGATTTTCACCGTGTTCCCATACAACATCTCTATCTCTGCCAGACATTGCGTATCTACAAACATGGAACGAACATAAACAGATCAATGTCAACTTGACAACACATAGCTATATCACAATACTTAAATCCTACATCCATTTCCTTATTTCCAAAATCACAATACCCTACATCAAAATATATATACATGGCTACAAATCACTAGATCCACTTCATAATCACTTGGATGCAATCAAAATATACCTAAGTATCTCCATCACTACATCCATTTCATAATTTCCTGGATCACAATAGCCTAAATCATTGAAACCCGCATCAAATCCATACCTCACCCGCGGTCGGGCGGCTAACCGACCAAACCGGGCGGCTTACCGCCTTACCGGAGCGGCTAGCCGGCGTCGGGAGCCGGTAACCGGTGCGGAAACCGTGGATCTGCCACCCGTCCGGCTAACCGACCAAACCGAGCGGTTACCGGAGCAACCGGAGCGGCTAGCCGGGCTCGCGCGGCGGTGGCGGCGATTTTTCGCCTGGAGGAGGGAGTGCGCTGCGTCGGGGGGGAGAGAGAATGCCGACTGGCCGTTGGGGGAGGGGGGGGTTAGGGTTAGGGCGGCATTGGGCCTTCGCGGGCCTTAAATGGGCCGAGCCGTTTTTTCTTTTTCTTTTTTGATTTAATTTGTATTTACCCAAAAAAATACCAAATGAGCAAATATTTAAAAAAACTTTTACACCACCAGTTTATACACATGTTGAAGTATTTTTAGGAATTTTTTCGATATTTTTCTATTTTTTAATTCAAATTTAAAAATTTTAAATTTCCACCGGTTCAAACCGCCCCAAATCGGAACCGGTCCGGGGCGGTTTGGTCGGAAACCGGTCAAACCGGACCGGTTCCCGACGGTTCGGGGAACCCTGTCCCCAACCAGCAAAATGTTGGTCTTCTCGTACGGAACCACAACATTTTCCTTGTATGTGCCTTTGGCAATGGTGATGACGAAGTGGCCAGCAGTATAATTCGGCGCCGCGTCCACAGCAGCTTGCACGGTGGAGTAGCTGCACGGCTTCGCTCCGGGATTCGTCTTGCAGACCGTGGCGTCCGGGCGGATCCTCGCCGGGAATGCAGCGGTGGCGGCGGAGGAGGACGAAGGTTTAGGGGCAGCGGTTAGGGTTTGCGGAGCAAGGGAACTAAGGAAGCGGGAAGTGAGCGGGTGGGAGCGGAAGGCGGGGAGCGATAGGAGGTGGGAGCAGTCGTACTGGCACTGGAGCGAGGCGGAGGCGAGGTGGAGCGCCGCGGGGACGTCGCCGGACTCCAGCGAGACCCGTGCGGCGCGGAGGCGGCGGAGGGAGAGGGCGAGGTGGTCTGCCGCATGGCCGCCCGTAGGATTCCGGCGACGGGTGCGCCGCGACGGCCGCGCGCAGGAGCGAGGCGGGGGCGCCACCGGCGGGCGGCGCGGCCGGGAGGAGGACGAGCAGCGCGAGGAGCAGGAGCGCGGCGGCCGCCGCGGTGATCGGCAGGAGGCGGCCGCGACGGTGGGGCGCGTGGTGGTGGCCCCCGTGGCCGCGCGGCATCACGTCGTCGCGCGCGTCGCCGCGTCGGAGCGGAGGCGCGACGGCGACAGAGAATCGCGCCGCTCGATTGCGCTGGTGAAGGCGGATTTCACAAAAGACGTATTCGCTCTATGACAGCGTAATTTAGCAGCCAATATGAGAAAGCGATAAGCTGCCGGCGTTCGGACGCTTGGCGCGCGCCCACGACACGCAGTCACGCTCGATGGTTTCTTGCATCTGTTGTTGCGGTTAATCCCGATGGATTTGGTCACCGGAGTGCTTCACGGGCGATTGGCTATCAGGCCATCGAGGTCTCCTCTTGCGCTCCGTGTGCTGCCCTCCCCTATCGTGGCTGTGAGTGCTGCCCTCCCTTTATGCCCATGCCCGCCAATTGCTCGTCGGAATGCCCCAGTGGTGGTGCTGTTCGCCAAGAAGAGGAAGGGGTACAGAGAAGACCCGCCGGATGAGGAGGAGGCGGATGATGTAATCGATGAATTGGAGGAGGATGAGGAGGTGGAAGAGGACGCGGATTTTGATGACGAAGGCGGTAATGGTCTTTGCGAACTCCAGTGATGTTTGTTTTCCCTGTAATGGTTAGAAGTTTCGGGTTCTATCTGCTGCAGGAAGGGTGGGGTTGCCTGAGAGACTGCATTTTGGATCTGTTTCTTGGATGATTCTGTCTTACGTCCCCCCATTACTGAGAAACATTTTGTACATCTGATGCTTCTCTCATATGCTTGTGTCATGTCCATCATTAGAAAATATCAATAGTAGGGAGTAGAGACATGTGGAGTAGATTATCTACTCCCCGGACCATGAGTTATGCTGCAATTTGCAGACTTGATCCCTTGGTTTCAGAAGAAATCTTCGGATGCAGTTGCATTGCATATTGTTGGCTCCAACAAAAGAAACTGACAAGGTTCTTTAGAAGATTTCGTTGCTCATTTCCGCAGCTCATTTGCTGAGTTTATGCTTGCAAATGCGAACAGTTAGACATGCAACAATACAGTCTTGTCAGTAAAATCGTACAGGGATGATGCCTTTTCTTGTATAAGATGCGTTTTTTGGATATGCATTGGGTGTGATGGTTGTCATTTATGCTTGGGTCTGAACTTGTGTACTCTAAAACATTCCATATTTCACCAACCTGTCGCTTTATCTTTCCTGCTCAGCTAGTATAGTAGTTTCATATTGACAAACAAGTTCTTTGTTATATTCAAGAAAGTAGCTCTGCTCCCCAAATTGTGCAGATATAATGTATGATGACGAGGAGGATGAAGATGACTATGACTTTGAAGATGATTTTGAGAGTGATGACGAACAAGATCTTTATGTAAGTTTTAAATTTACTCTGTTGAAATATACAGTTTCCGTAGATAACATTGACCAATGATGGTGCATATGCATTTATTCTGGAGGTTGGAGATGGAGGTGCTGGTGGTGGAATATCACTTGCCGGCACATGGTGGGACAAGGAAGCTTTGGCTTTGGCAGAGCAGGTCTCAGCATCATTTGACGATGACTTGAAAATCTATGCTTTTAAGACAGCTGCAAATTTAACCATCAGAGTGCGCATTGAGAAGATGTCCACTAGGTATGTACAGTATTAATTTGCAGCCATATGTAAGCATTTTTCTTTTTCTTCAGAAGGCATTGAACATAGTAAGGAAGTAAACTTAGAATGGTACTCACACGCATCAGTATAAGAACATATTAATTGCCTGTTGCTGATAACCTTCAGGTCAAAGCTTCCTTCAATGGAAATGATTTATGTAATACCTCTCATCAAGTGCTTGATGATATAGGTATGGTTCTCCGACAATAGATGACATTGAAGCATACACAATTGCATACCGTGCAAAGTTGGACAATGCAGAGTCAGCAGGAAAGATACCGCAGAACATATCGTTGGAGGTATTTCCAGACTGTATACAGTACACATAACTAGTTAAAGACTTCTACTCTCTTAAAGGAATGAAAAGTAATAACAAAATAATATTTGCATTTATCTGTACTTGTTTTAAGACAACTATATTTTTGGTTTAATCACTTTGAAGGTGTCATCACCTGGTGTGGAGAGAGTTATCCGTATCCCTGAAGAGCTTGAACGCTTCAAAGAACGGGCAATGTATGTCAGATATACCACAACAAGCGATAAGGCAGCAACCACAGCTCAGGAAAGTGATGGCGTGCTGAGGCTAATTTCCTATGACATGGACCTGCGAGAGTGTACCTGGGGCATAGCCGACGTGAAGATAAACCGGCAGCAGGCCGGCAAGGGCAGGCCTCTGAGCAAGAAGCAGAGGGAATGGCGGCTGCAGACACCCTTCGAGTCGCTGAAGCTGGTCAGGCTATACTCTGAATGTTGAAATGCCGGTTTTTGAGTAAATTTTGGTGTCCGTTTGTTGTAGACATGCAGTCCTTCAGTTTATCCAGTTTTGCTAAACTCGTTTAGGGCAATGGATGCGCATCTGCTTATACTAGTTGGAATGTTGTTGTACTATCTGTAGCAATCGTTGATTAGAGAACTGTTTCTGTTGCTAACAGACAATACCGGAGGTTTAGCGGTTTAGCTAACGAAAAGAGAATGTTCGTCGCCGAATCCTTTGTAGTTTACATGCACTTGATGGTTCCTTCTGCAGCTATTTGTCTAATTTGTTAAGCTCTCGTCAAACGGATTGATTCATTGCTTGTTCTAGCTGATGATTGGGCTGCTGGGTGTGAAACCTTGTCATCTCTGTTAGCCACTGAACCAGATGTTAATTAGCCTTGTATAATCCCATGTGCAGTATTAGTTGTTAAGCCACAAGTTGTATTTAGTCTAGTACTCTAGTGTACTCCACAGTTTTAACTATTGCAAGTGCACTCTAAGATGGGCTCATGTCATCATGGAGCAGCATCTATGATGCAATTAGCTGTTCCTTGCACTGCACATGTGTGTATGCATGTATCCTCGTTGGACCAAGCCCAATGATGTGACTATGTGAGGCAGATAACTCCTAGCTCTGTCCCTATAAAAGTGACTCAAAGATTCATTGCTCCATGTCCCATTCTGCCATCTTAATCCTTCACAGAAAATATCAGTTTCAGTATCAAGAATCAGAACGATCTTCTTGGTTTGCAATTCTGCATACAACGAACTCTGATATGACAGGAGCATCGTACGTGACTCCCCCGACGAACTACTACCCGCCACCGCCGACGACGACGACGCACATCACGGTGATCATCATCGTCGTCCCGATCGTCGGCGTCGTATGCCTTGGCCTTCTGGCAGCCCTGCTGTTCGTCCTCATCAGGCGGCGCCGGCGCCGGTGCCCCGACGTGGAGGAGGAGGCGAAGGTGGACGAGGTGGAGGACGTGGAGGTGAAGGTCACGGAGCACGTGCGCATCGTGGAGGGGGTCGTCGGCGAGGCCGGCGAGGTCGTCGAGGCCTACAAGGCCGGCGGTGATGAGTCCTGCGGCTGTGGAGAAGAAGGCGGCGAGGAGGGAGGGGTGGTGGCGGTGGAGGCGGCCGCGGCGGCGGGGGTCGTCGTCGAGGATGACTTCAAGGTGGAGGAGCACGTCGTCAGGGTCACCAAGGCGTCGAAGCGAGAGGAAGAGTGATCTCATGAATGGCCGCATGGCATGACCTTGTCCGTGTGCATGTGTGTGATAAGTAAAATGTATTTCCATCCGTGTTGATTGCTTATTACATATGCCGTTGTACTTGGGTCAAGTTAGTGAACATTCCTTATTCTTTCTTGGGTTGAAAAGTTAACAAATGTGCTGATTGTTCGTGCAAAACCATGTCTTGTATCGGCTTTTTTTTTTAACAAATGTACTTGCATCGTTGTGCACTTGGATGAATTTAACTTGACTCAGCAGTACATGTATCACACTGCTAGATTCTCAACACTTGAGTTTTTTTCTCGACGATTGTGTTCTTTAAAAAAAATAAAAAATAGCTAAGGGTTCAGATTATTTGTAAGGTGACTGAGTTCTTGTTTTGTGTGTAAGTCGATTTAAAAGTGAGAATCGTGGGATCGTCGTTGGGCGTTCGTGACGGGCCTCATCTGTTGTATCTCGTCCGGTTGCAATTGATATGGTATTATAGTTGTAATTCGTCCAGTCCTGCGGTTGCAATTGGTTCGTGTGCAGTTGTAACTAGTATAGAGAATGCACCCGCCCTGATTGTAAAATGGACTTGGTGCAATCTCTACATGTTCGTGCCCAGGTGCAAAAAGATAGTGATTTACACATAAGCAAAAGTAAGTCACTTGACAAATAGATAGATCCTGTTTCAATCTAATGAAGCAATTAGCCAAGAATTATTTGGTAAGTGGCGGACGATTTTTCTTTGGGAAATAGAAAAAGAGACGCTCATCCTTTAAGAGGGCTATTAAAGACCATTGTCAAGTAGGAAAGAGAAATGGAATGAGATACTCTCATATTTGGATGGAATAGGCAGGCAAAAGTAGGAGGTAGGTTGTTGAAGTTGCTCTCGAGCTTGGCAGCTTGCATGTATAGGCAATGCGCTAGACAGCTCCTACAAGTAGGAGGTAGGTTGTTGAAGTTGCTCTCGAGCTTGGCAGCTTGCATGTATAGGCAATGCGCTAGACAGCTCGTACAAGTCTCCATTGCTACCAATGGTTCACAAACCATACTTCGATCTATACTACTCCATCTGTTTGTAGTAAAAATAATATATGCATAGCCACATAGGCTTGTAATTGAACGAACCATGTCCTTAACACAAATCCTTGGAAAGCTATCAAACATGTGCGCAGCCCACGAGGCCACGACGAAACCATAAAATTAGATTGACCAATGCCACTAACTTGCTGTCCGCTACGACATGCAATGTACACTTCCATGGATGATTGGCTTTGGAAGCTGTCTCATTCCTCCCTTCACCAGAACATTACAAATGTGAATGCGTGCATTATATACTGACCGAGCTGGATCCCGACATTACATTATTACAACCTTAATGAACTTGTTAATCACTTTGTAAAAAACATACTTCCTCTGTTTTCCCTTTTCAATCTATTGATGAAGTCAAAAAAAGTTTATAGCTTTATACTAGTACCTTATATGCCGACAAAATTATTAAACTTCAACCGAATATACGAACTAAGAAAATTAAATGAGAGAAGTTCTATTTAAGTAAGGACCTGGACTTGATATGTTTTCGTCAACCCTGTGCAAGTGGGGGAAGGTCGTTTGATGCTAACTGATGAACAGCGTTTATCCAATTTGGATCGGAAGCACCGATATCATAAAGAACAAATTGGGCAGTTACGAGCTCTGATTAGCTAAGCTGAAACATCCGAATGCGACGTGGTAGTATGGTTTATCAACTTGGCTCACTCTTCAACTGGCAACTGGGCATTATGACAACCTATATTCCCCTGAAATGTCAAAAAAATGACCACAGCAACGATGCAACATGCATGCCGATCCATACTCATGCGTGCGTACACACACAAGCTAAGGAAGATCGAGTTGCCAGCTGGGAAAACGTGTGCACTTGTACGTGATGCAGCCATAGTGGCATGCGTACACCAAGCCGCCCGCGGCCCGCCTGCACACAATAGTCTTAAAATTCGCGCTCGTCCTAGTTTGTCTTGAGTTAATCTTAACGCGCGCGACACAAAGTTGACCAGCATACTTTATACTCATGACGATATATAGAGCTCAAGTGTATGCTCGAGCATACAATATTCTTCGAATTCGTAGCATCCTATGAGCTTTTATACACCTTCTTTGAGGTTCATCGATCGACCTCATTGTGATGTTATGCGTGCAACAGGACAAAGCACACAATGCGATCGCACGCAGTATTCTTCAGCCAGTAGTGCATGTATACACACCATGCGAAAAATATTAGCGCAGCCACGACATATGCGTGCATACATAGACACCAAGTTGCACGATTACATTTTGTTGCACCTTTGTGTGTACGCCTGTATCTGATTGAAACAATCCTTCTTGATTGATATATAACCGGTGTGGCACTGTCTGACCATATGCAACCGGTAGTTGCTTGTACCACGCTATACTCTTATTCAAAATCTATGTGTGTATATATGGACTAATTGCACATGACATCACACTCAGTAGGTAATGGGCCAATGAACTATTAACGATAGATGGACCAAACTCTTGTCCGGCCACTTGAACTGCTTCTTCCTCCCTTCTTCCAGCTCACAACAAACCCCTCTCCTAGATCGAGCATATATATATCTCGCTGCCCATTGTACTACCCACAGAGGTGCTACAAGCAGAAAGAGTGGTTCCACCAAGAGACTTTCCACGGTTTCTACTTCGCTTCGCTTTGGCAGAGATGAAGCCACCACCATCGCCATACGGTCCACACTACCCTCCACCCCCATGTCCACCACCACATGCTCATCCCCCTAAAATCCCTCCTACCCCATCCTACACACCACCACCTTCGCATCCTCCTCAAATCGCACCTCCCCCATCATCTCCTCGCTACCCGCCTGAACCGACACCGCCTCCTGTGGTTACACCGCCTTATTACCCGCCTGAACCGACACCGCCTCCTGTGGTTACACCGCCTTATTACCCGCCTGAACCGACACCGCCTCCTGAGGTCCCACCGCCTTATTACACGCCATACACACCGCCCCCGCCACCACCATCGAGGAACATCGTTGTCATAGCGGTGGTGGTTCCAATTTGCGGGCTCCTCTTCCTCGGCCTGCTCGCGGCGCTGCTCCTTTTCGCGCGGCGTAAGCGGAGGACCGACGAGGAAGCCGTGGTGGTGGAGGAGGATGACGTGGTGGTGTCGGAGCACGTGCGCGTAGAGGAGCACGTCGTGGCTGGCCCATCGGGGCAGATGCTCAAGGTGATCGACATCGACGACGAGGTAGACGTGAAGGAGCACATCGTCAGGCACGAGCAGGACGACGTTGTGGAGAAGAGTGATACGTAGCAGCTTATTACGCTATATATGCACGGATACGCGAGATGAAATTGCTGAAAATCAGTAAGGTGATTGGACTATTACTGGGTCCAGACGGGGTGTGCCTGTTGAAGCATGTTCGATCGGTTTAGGATTGTAGTTGTGTGATTAATTCCGTGCATACCTTAATTAGTGCTGCAAGTAACGTAACAGATATACGTGCCTGCATCGAAATAAGTTTCATTATTTGGCGTGTAATATTTTTTTAATAATTGTTTCAATAATTGTAATTGCTTTCATTAATCGTGAAATGCGTCACCTTAGTCCTTAAACTAGTTTGTACCAGTACAAAATTTCATTTTGAAAGAAATCAGTGCTCGTACAGCCTAAAAGATAGAGGAGCTGAATCGATAAGACTACAGCTAATGATGTCCGAGCATGAATCCTAATGATCTTGAACAGATGTAACAAGCCCATGAATTATGAGCTAATTCTGTATTTAGAAAACAGTATGTCAATATGCAGAAATTAGATTTTGCAGGACTCTACCAAAACCCTTTTGAAGGAAGTATCTTTCTGAAATACATGTATGGTTCTTGATGCCTTGTACCAATGGTCCACTATCTGAAATGGAAAACAGTCTAGTCGATATGGCAGGCGGTGTACATGGAAAAAATTGTAACTGAACTGATGGTCAAAGGTGTCTCGTACTGCTCTCAAAGTTAATAACCTAATGATAGAAAAACAAGGCTCTGTTCAGTTTTTAAGAATTGAACTTGATGGGCTCAAAGTTAGTATACCCACCTGGATTTCATTCATGGGCTTTTTGGCAAGCCAATTTCCATTACATCAGAGTGTTCAGCAATTTGACATCGGACTTGATGAATTCTTTTTTTACACGGGGACTTGATGAACTTAATTGGACTAGCAGCTAAAGAAGAGAGTTCGACTCTGTACTTAATTCCATTTTCATTAATCTACCTTGTTTTAGATTTTTTTTCCCAGGCTTTTATAACCTGACAAGTCAAAGAAACAGCTCTGAAAAAGGCCCAGCAACGGTGACGATTTCATGGAGTCCAAGAAAGGTGCTGGGATTTGTAAAATTGTAACCAGAGGCTCTTCGGATAAATCTTCTTGCCAATGGAAACGGCCTCTCAAATAATGTTAACGAAATATGTTTGCAAATCATGGAACCGACGGTGTTTTTTTTTTGAGAGATTAAGCTCTTGTGTGCTTTTATTTAACGAATTTCAATTCGCAGTGCTGACAGTGTTTTGCTTTTAATGAAACAAGCCAACTCATAATGTGCAACTTTGGCCCAATGCTTAAATAATCACCGATTTTTCTTTTCCAAAAGACCAAATGCTTGTGTACTTGAGACATTTCATGTTGAGTCTCCTAGTTTCAGATTTCAATGCTGAAGAGACCAGATACTTCATGATTTCCTATTTGATCAACTAACCTGTGATAGTTCTAGCCCATGCGAGGATTCTTAGTTAAGTCATCCGTATAATCTGCTGGCCTTGACCCTCTTTGCAACAAAACAATTTTAAAAAGTGATTTTCACCATAGAAATTACTTTAGATTTGAGTCTGTTTCTGAAAATAAACCCAGTTCTAGCTCCAGGATTCATAATCGAGTATCTTTTATCATCTGCTGCCCACTAACAATTATATGCCTGATAAAGTAATCTTCCCTATCAAATTTGCATTTAAGTAACTGATAAAAACATAAACTAAACCCAACTCTACCTACTTCGGTAGTACTAGAAAATAAATCCAGGCTTCACCCAAAGTGCAAGATTTTTCATTCTAATTTGAGGTAAATCCAGCTAGCCATGGTGTATTTTTAGTGAAAAAGTAGGCATAATTTGTTTGCATCTGCTTATATAACATTTTTTCAATGCTTAGTCAAAAGTTGTAGATTAGTGTACACAACTCGACTCAACAAACCACACCAGCATTATGTGATGAATGAATAAAATTATTCTACACGCCCGTCCATGGCTGCCCATTGTTAATCTGTAATCAATGGCAAAAGTTTCAGATTCTTGTAAAATCGTGTTGGCATCTTGGTCACAGCAGAACTAAGGCTTTCCGACTCCGAACTCCGAAGCCTACCTTCGGCACAGCTCCGGCAACCTTTCGGAGTTCATTTGCAAAGTCTTGAGCGATCAAGTGCCACCCCCTGGCTTTCCGATTCCGACCACCAAACGATCGGCAGCAAGGCTCCGTTCCTCCATATAATCCCCCCTAATCTCCCTCCCGTCTTCACCAAAAACTTCTCTAGTTCCCAAGCGCGCAGTTGGCAGTTGCAGTTGCAAACGTGAACTCCGTCCTCGATGGCCATGTCCATCGCCGCCACACAGGCTGACACCGTCCCAACCAGCTCCATGGCTAACGGCGAGCACACCGCCCCACCACAAATGTCTGCGGTCGCCACGCGTCTCGCCGCCATCTGCGACACGATCCAAGAGCACCGCACCGCCGGGATACCGATCAGCGCGAGGCGAGCCGCCATCCTCTCCGCCATGATCAACGACGTCGCCGCCACCGCCGCCGAGGGGAAGCCGAGGGCACACAGGCGGAAGCGCCGCATGGCCAACGCCCGCGGGTACAAGCAGGAAGGCCGCAGGGTCAGCCAGGGCGAGCACCACGGCGTCGTCGTGAGGGCGCGCCACCGCGCCACGGGCCAGCTCGTCGCCGTGAAGTCCCTCCACCGCAGGACCGGCCGGGCCCACGTCGGCGACGTCCTGCGCGAGGCCTGCTTCGCCGCGGCGGCCGGTGGGTCCCACCCCGCGCTCGTCACGTTCCGCACCGTCGCGCGCAGTCCCGGCACCATGGACTACTCCATCGTCACCGACTTCGTCGGGCCCACCCTTCGTGCCGTCATGGACGGAGACCGCGGCGGCGACAAGCCGTTCACGGAAGCCGAGGCGCGCCACGTCATGCGGCAGCTTCTCGCCGGAGCCGAGGCGATGCACGTGCACGGCATCGTGCACCGAGACATCAAGCCCGACAACATCCTCGTCGGCGACCGTGGTGGTTCCATCAAGATCAGCAACTACGGGGTGGCCAAGTGTACGGCCGAGAAGGACCCACCGCGCCGCTTCGCCGGGACGACGGCGTACATGGCGCCGGAGGTGCTGGTGAAGAACGCCGGCCACGACGCCCGCGTGGACGCGTGGTCTCTCGGCTGCGTGATGGCGGAGCTCCTCACCGGCAAGCTGCCGTTCGAAGGGAAGGACGACGAGGCCAATCACCTCTTCAAGATCTTCGACGTGCTCGGCGTGCCGTGCAAGAGGGTGTGGGAGGCGCTCAAGCCCCAGGTGTACCACGACGAGGTGCAGGTGTGGCGAGCGAGGCAGCTGCGGTCGCGACACCGCAACCGGCTGCGCGAGGTGTTCCCGGAGGAGATGCTGTCGAGGGAAGGGTTCCAGGTCCTGAAAGGGCTCCTGACGTGTGACCCCGAGAAGCGGCTCACGGCGGCCGCCGCGCTCCAGTGCCCATGGTTCGCCGAGGACGACGCTGACGCTGATCCTGTCTTGGAGAAGATATTGACAACGGTTACCAAGATCGCCGCCATGGCCAGCAAATCGAGTTCACTGGCCAAATCTTTTGTTCGATGCGCGCTAGGTTTATTTAGGCCTAAGTCATTGGTCCAATGATTTTCTTGTGGTTTGTGATGGAGGATGAGTGGCATTTTACTGCCGGTTGCTTTGATGATTTTGTCTTGTTAAACCTTTTTCTTTATCAATACCACTGCCGAATTAAATATCAATAGAAGTCCACTTTGTGAAGAGTTTTACCAGCATACTTAGCTAATGATCATAAATTTTTCGTAACCACTTGTGTTATGCAACATGAGCACATGAATCAGTAAGCTCTTTGTTTCGATCGACCACATAAGCATATTGATGGGCGAAGTCCAACCTAAGCTAGCTGATGTTTTCTATTTATAAATAGTTAGTCTGATCGAGAATGCCCCAAGGAATGTATATTCTGATACGAGTGTTTAAATAAAGTTGAGCTTACAAAAAAATGAATGGCAAAAAAAGGTTAACAAGAATGTGATCATATATATGTTTGGTATAAGAATTAACCTAGAGATTGCAATACTAGAAATAATAAAAAAAACTCACTGTCAATGGTAGGGATATGAAAAAGAGGAAGAAGGTGAGCTAGAAGAAAAATCCCTGCAACAACCATAGTTTATCTTGTGGGTAAGAGTTGACTTGGTTTACTCCCCTAAACTTTAATTGGTCCAACATATAATCCTATAAAGATTTGCACTTTCATATCGCTGTGTATCTATCTAGAACTAATTCAGTCCCCTAACCCATGAAAATACTCAAAATTTCTTGATGCATTTTGCTGACAATAAGGTTTGCATGATGTTAGTATGCCACATAAAAATATTTAACTTAAAACTCAATTTTTTTTAAAAGACGTCCTCTAGGGGACAGGTATGACAAGTTGAAATAGTTCGAATTTAAATCGAGCAGACTGTTTGAGTTCGTGAAATGAACTTTTCTTCCCCATTTTACTCCGTGCATGGCAACAGGGGCGCACGCATTTGCAGTATCGTGCCACATTTGCAGGCCAGCCGACACGCCATACACGGCATCGGCGCCTCACCTGTCGTGTGATCGTGTCCATACGACGATTCGGGAACCAATCACCGTGAAACCCATACTACCTGTCTCTCTCTTTCATTCTACCTGAAAGCCACATCGACAGATCGGGAGCTACATTCCAAACGAGGAATCAGGTCCTGATGGATTAATTTGTACAACGAAGGGCAATGCATGCAGATCTTTCAGTCTACTCTAGACTATGTACAGACTACAAAACCAGGGTCTAGCTAGAACAGCACTGAAAAATACAATCAGTGGAATATTCACAGGACGGCTTGGAGCCGGCTTGCCATGGATCACGTCGACTTGAGCCTGTCCAGTCTGAACATGGCCTGAGAAATGAGCCACCAGACTAGATGTTAGTAGCATGCAGTGACAAGAATGATCGAGTTTCGCGCTATAGAAATTTTCAAGCTGTGAGATAAAGCCAGGAGCTTCTCTGACCATCATGGAGTGGATGTCATCAAGGAGAGGTCGAAGCAACAACACGAGCTTCTCGATCTCATCTTTCAGAATAGAGCAGTCGTCTTGACCTGGTCCCAGAAGAAAGCTGATGAAGATCTTCCGCTCAGGGATGAGCTTCAATGCTATCTGCAATCGATCAGACAGAAGCCGAAAATTGTGGGCATTTACACATAGGCAGCACCAGAAAATTCAGCAATTTCTGACCTTGCAAGCCGCCGAGGAGATCCAGCCGTGCCATGGCTTTAGGCTAACCTCGTACGCAGCTTCGACAAGCTGTACAAGGTCAGAGTCCTCCTCTAATCTCTGTAACAGCGCAATTGTGAAATCCATGGATCTGGCAACGTTAGAAACAAGGAACAAAAATAAAATCATCACAACTGAGAAGTGGTATGTTTGCAGTCTAGTAATAGAACAGAACAGAACATCATCGAGAAATGCCAATGAACAATGGAAGTTTCCAAGGAGCTTGACAGCAAAAGGAAAATAAAGCAGGCGTGGCTGTTTACCTAGCAAGCCACAGGACAGCCCTCGAGCAGCTATCAACCTTCCTTGCAGTGCCCTCCTTGACCTCCTTCTCGACTATCTCCGTCAGAGTAGAGTACTTGGCTGGGTCCAACAAGTACAGCTCCTGCAGCCTCTGCAACAGCCAACAGATATCCACAGTTCAGTTCACAAAATTTTCCCCATGCAGTTTGCATGATTCTATTTTGCAGAAGAAGAAAAATAAGGCACGAGGCAGTATTAGTGTGCCCACGGCCTGCAAATTGGGCTACAGCCCATCTGTGTGGATAATCTTTTGCAGTACAGCTTGTGCCAAACTATAGGACACAAACGGATCATCGCACTCGATCTACATTTGGGATGCTACGTATTTTGTACTAGCCACTAGCCCGATGACAAGCTACAGGCACCAAAAGACCCTTCCTGCTGCGTCAATTATAGAAGATCTACAGACAGGCCTATGCTATGTCATTCCCATGGGCATCCAACTCTTTTCTCACGCCAAGACAATTCTCAGCCCACTTGGCCATCTCCATCAGTACAGTACCTTCCCTAGTTCAAGATTTCACCTCTATACTACCTTCTCGCCCTCATCTTTATCTTTTTTCTTTCTTTTGAAAGATCCATCTTTATCTTTGGAAACAAATTAAAGCCATGACAAAAACCTCATCTTCTAGTAAAGAGACATATAATCGTGAAGGCGACAGGACAGTAGCTGCCGTCCAAATTTCCGAAAACGCCCCCACGCGGCCTGATGTGACCAGAGCAGTTGGAGCAGGAGGCCTCAACCCTCAGCCCTCAGGCAAGGCCCGTGCGCGGCACACGCGAAGGGCCCATCCGTCACTCTCCTCTCCCACACACTGAAGAGATTTTTCACACCATCAGGGACGCTAATCCTATCTCTCTCGCACCCTCCAAACCCATCACTGTCCGCAGTGCAAGAATTTTAAGGCGCCGGAAAGAGACCCATTCACGCAAAGAGCTCCAAAGCTTTAGTTTACTAAGGTCGACGAGCTTTTGTTTATTCCTGTGTGGGCGTGTAAGTTAAATTCGATGTTCATTACGCCTGTGAAGAGGGGGGGATTAAGATAAGCAGAGCAGAGTCCGTTTGTTTCCAAAAAGAAAATAATAGGATAAGCAGATGCCATGACATGAGACCCTGTGCGGATGGGATGGAACGGACCCCAGTGCTTTTGGTGCCTAGCCGTGTGGTCGGCACGGGACAGGAGCAAGCGGCCACCGGAGTGTCAGTGACGTCCGTGCCCCTGGCTCATCCGGCTGCGTCCGTCCGTGCATGGACCACGCCAACAGTTTCGAGATGCGAATTCATGTTGCAAATCAGCGGATGGATTCAACTTGCAATCCTTTTTTTGGTTTCTTTGCTCTCTCTTCTCACTCTCAGGTCAGCTCCTGATCCAGGCAGAGCAAGTAGAGCTTTTTGCAGGTAGGCGTCTGATGGAGACGCTGTGCCTACTTGCAGTCGCACCTCCGTGCTATTTGCAGGTACTATATCAGCGTTAATCTATCGAGGGATGGTAATATGATTATGGCTTTTAATCTTAATAACCCCGGGGACAGGAGGAGGAGACCTTGTTTACACACCTCGATGTTCCGTTGGACGTCGAGCCTCAGCACAGCCATGGTCGGGCCGATCTTATCTGCAGCCACAGCACACCAGGATGGGTGACCAGTCGCCAATGAAAAAGCAAGAAAGACATCAGGAGCAAAGCTCAAGTAAACCGATAAGAAAAGGATGCAGAAGAGAAGCTTGGCCATGGAAATGGAGTGGCCATGGCCATGGCCATGTCCATGTCAAGCCAATCAAGAAGCACGCGCATGAAATGATGCAACTGGTGACAGCATCTGTGGAACCAGGGGACAGAGAGGGGAGCTTCCAGCCGATCGAGAATTCGAGAAGATGATCAAGAACAGATTGGCGTGTTTCGAAAAAAATCAAGAACAGATTGGCAGCCGAGGGTAAACTCACCGAGCACGCGGAGGAGAAGATGCGACAGCGCCAGGAAGGGCAGCGTGGGAGGGGACGACGCGGCCGGCTTGCCATCGCCGCCGCCGCCGCTCTGGGCCGTGGAAAGCTCCTCGATGGCTAACCTTATCTCCGACCACTCCCTCTCGTCGCGGCCTCGATCCTTCTCCTCCCGCTCGTCTTCTCCGGCGTCTCTTTCTTTGCCGTCCCTCTCGCCCTCTGGCGGCGGCTTGCCGGAGACCGCTTCTTCCTGCTGCAACTGTCCGCCGCCGCCGGTGAGGGCAATGGCTTCCCCCTCGTCTCTCTCCCTCTCCACCATGGACACCAGTTGCAGCTGCAGCACCCTCTCGCTACCAAGGCATTCCAAGCTTATCCTCCTCCCCTGCAGCTTGGTCTCTGCGAAGTGAGGGAGAGAGGCAGAGAGCTAGTCAAATGCCAGGGAGGTCGCAACCGTAACATGAAAGAGGCTTGACGAGATAGATTTTAATTTTCTATTGCCTGCAAACCGGGTAGCAGGTCTCGAGAGACTCCTATTGTAGAAACCGGGGGGAGCTCAAACCGCTGTTATTGGCCTTTTCTTAGCAGAGGACGGGCGGGTGTGTTTAGACTGGAAAAAGATTCCCCAAAAATATATAGTTCATCAAAAATATATTATAGATAAATATTGTTCTGCGAGTAAGAGAGATGGGATGAATAAGAAAAAATTAGATGAAGAGTATTTTTTAAGGAGGAATTTTGGGAACTAAACACCCTTAGTCTACAGAGGTATGATAAGGCAGACCTCAGCAGCTTACCATCGTTGATGCCGATAGCTGAAAACTTTTTTCTATAACAAAATTATGGGAGCGCGTCACGAGAACCTATCGGAGTTGCTAGATAAGTCTGAAAGGAAATGGAATGCTAGAATTTCAGCAGGTCGTCAGACGACTTAAGCAATGACGCACGAGGATTGTAGGGGCGGCAATGGCGATGTCATTTCCCTGTTCAACTAGAAGACGACGACATGGGCGACCCCGGAGATGAATATAGCTTTCCCTGTTCGCTTTTTACCCAAAAGGGTCCAGGGAGACCCATGATTTTTAGGGCGCAGATAGTTGCTGCTTACCATATGTGTGCAGCAACAGATGCCAGTAAAAAAAACAATCGAGACTTGTTAAGAAACAACGGTACACTCCCTGGTTTCTGTAACCATCGATAGGAAGAGGTAACAGTGGTACATCAATATTAGTTACATATCTCGGTAACAGTCGAATACTCAGCATCTAAGTATGGCAATTCACAAAAGGCGCCTGAATCCACAAAGCATCTAAGCATGAACTCAGCAGATGCTCAGGTTGGCAGTGTAGCTCAAGGCTTCAAGCGTAGTATCCATACAGCTGTTGCATGTTTCAATTTGTGTCCACAGAGCTCATGCTCAAAATTGTCAAATGAGTTCAAGCAGCAGTACAAAATGACAGGTTTGCGTGAACAATATCATTTGACTCCAAAGACATCTTGCTGTTCCAATAAATAAGGGAGTTGGTAGAGCAGTTCTATTTTAGCATCAAGCATATCAGAATATCCTCTGGTGGTGCCTGTTTGAACCAGCAGCAAGCGGTAGCTAAATGTAGGCTCAGCAAGATAGCTATAAATAAAGGAGCAGGGCGGAAGGAAAGCAAATAGTGCAGCGACCAGATTACTCGCGGCAAAATTATCTTTATGACAGAAAGTACATAACCAAACGCGATACCCAATATAAAGGGGTACTACTCTCGAGCACCGAGTTAAGTTCAAGCAACCAATAGAACATCACACAATGATAGTATCCTTATTCCATGCATAGAGAGCACCTTCTAAGGCTTCCATACTCTATGGCACCTTAGCAACATAACAGCCAGCGCAGCAGCTCTTTGGCAGCAGAAGCAGGATGGGGCAGCAGCAGCAGCGCAGCGGTAGCAGCGGCGCAGGGCAGAGCACTCAGACTGAGGAAACAAGTATCCATTTGTTAAAAGAGAGCTAACAGCACTGTAGATTACACTGAAAACTAAATAAGGGGATATGCAGTTTCTCATTAAGTAAATGGAAACAATAAAGGCGACATAATGATTTTTAGACACTGACGACTTCTTCATGGAGCATACTAAGCAATGAAAACCAGTAAGCAAGACACTTGAAAGGAACTTGGTGATGTAGAATCAGTCATTCATTTACGAAATAGCTACAGAAAATTAGTTTGTGGGGGTGGGAAATGCAGCAGACCAGACCATACAATTTTATCTGCAGCCCAACAACAAAAACTAGTAATATATTCTATTACAGTGGAGTTATAACAGGCCATCTGTCATTGCTGTGATGCACACATCTACGAGCACCATTATCAGGACGAGCTTTCAGTGAAGGAACATAATTAATCATATGAAATACATGCCATCTGATGTAGAATGGAAGACAATGAAGCTGGTCAAACAGTATATCACTTGAATGGTGCATGCTATCTTAGCGAATTGGAAATCAGAGAACAACATTTAATTGGCATGCCTGTTTCGATGGGGATAAAAGTTGCATTCGTTATGAACATATGTTAATTTACCCAAATGATGTGAACACTCAAATTACAAAATTTGCCCATCTTAAACTTTTCCTACATATTGCTCTAGCTGGTTGAATGGACAAAAGATCCATAAGGAATTGAGGTTAAAGTTAATTTTTTAGCTAGGTATTCCTGGGGGAGACTTCCTATTTGGCAGCTAATTATAGTAATTTGATTCTGAATTTAAAATAAAAAAGGTATAGTTTACTTTACTTTTTGCTAAAAGAAACTTCAGCTTGTGTATGGATGGAAAAAGCGGCAGGAAGGTCGGTTGCATTCTCCTCGTTTGAAATCACGGCAAACTTCAACATTGTCGCTCGTTGCCTTATCAAATAGATGCAGAAAGTAAGGAAGTTACAAGTTGTCAGCTCGGAAACTAGCAGAAAACACTGCAAAAGCGAAGGCACGAATACAAACCGCAGCATGTGACTCAGGGTGTAAAAAACGGCAGGATTCTCTATTGCACATATTCTTCAAGAAGTCCCTACAGACTTCAACTCTGCTCATATTATCTGTGTTATCAGAGGAGTACTGGTTCATTAAAACTGAAAACCAGCTGTTATTGAACAAGAAGGCAGAAAAACTGTATCATCGAGTGTTATGTACCAGCAAATGGTCTGGGAGGTGAAGGTGGAGGCCCCATCATTGGTACTCCAAGGGGTGGCGGTGGCGGCGGCGGCATATAAAGCTTAGGAATAAAGCATAAAAGGATATACAACATGTTACTCATGATCATAATCATCTTGCATTTAAGAGACAATAAAAAACCTGAAACACCCTTTCATTAAAGTGTAATTTTTTACTAACTCATTTCCTATTGTAGATAAATCATGAGTGAATGCCAAAAGAGGCAAATTGGCCGAAGCAATACTTCAGTTCTCTTCCAAGGGATACTAATAAGATAGGGAATATATTCTTAAAAAAACTATTTACACAAAAGAATAACTTTATCATGAGAATGTGTTAAATATAATCACATACCATCTCAGGATATGGAATAGGAACATGGCTCATTGGCGGTACTGGATGTGATACCACATGAGAGTACCTACAAGATTTGCGGTTGCAGTGTCCACGCAAGAAATCTTGGCAAACCTGTCAAGGAAACAAAATAGAGGAAACTATAAGCCAACTACAAGCCAAAATTCCATTTAATAATTAGAGGTGTCAAATGGAGGGAATCAGTTAGAAATAGACCATGTTCTTGTTTTAAAAATGTGTAGGCGGAGCATATGAAAACGAGCATAAAAACTGTATTCAGTTTTTTTTTTCCGAAGTTATTTAGTAACACAACACAAATATGAAACAGATACCCTTACAATTGCAAGTTCTTCTACAGATGAATGGTGCATGAATCGGCACTCATTTGCTGATCTTGAACATTTCCCACGTGTAAAATCTCTGCAGATCTGTTAAGTTTCATAAAAAAGTTGCTTAGGTTGGCAATCCAAAACGTTATATGCATATGAAACTAGTATAAGATAGACCTCAGAATAACTGCTAGGAAATTATATGGAAACCAGCATGATACATAGTTGTACAAGATAGACTCTGAGTTCTAACAAAAGGCTATACGATAGCATGATACTAGATCACACCAGGTACAACATAAACGGATAAACCCTAATATAGTATTCGCATTATCATTTTAAGAAATATATGAACAGAGCCAACTAGTAAAATCTTATACAGCAGACGGCGTAAAATAGTAAGGAAACATTAGACACTGATAAAAGGATTGATGTGTGCTATTGCTTGGCAAAATAAATAAATAAATAAATAAATAAGACAATAGGACAACTTACCGTCTTCACCTTTGGGTCTTCCACACCAATAGATCTCAGCAACTGCCTACAAAAAAGCAAATAAATGGGGTGGAATCAGAATTACAGTAAAAAAAATCAATACCATATTCCGACTAAAAAATTCCTATGGGCTATGCTACCAGAAAATAATTGCAAGTTGCTCCAGAAATTGAACCAAGTCTTAACACAGCCTGTCTTGCATCAGAGTCGAGCATAACAGAGGCTGCATTTTGCATCATTCTTTCCCATGGTTTCCTCCACCCAAAAATTCTAATTCTCACCCAGATTGCAACCCATAGGTGTGCATAACATAAGAAAGTAACAGACTAATATCATAATATGAGAGTACAATCATCAGGCAATGGATGAACCTGACCAACCAATGGGACCCAAGAGTACAATTATCAGCAATGGATGAACCTAGCCGATCAATGGGACCCATACGAACATCATAAGATGATAGTACAATCATCAAACAATGGGTGGATGGCTGAAAAAGCTTCCCAAATCAACAGAAAGGATGTTGAGGGATTCTGTTGTACTTATGGAGGAACACATTAGGAAGAGGTCATGGCATTGCAAGTGCAAAATGGTATGCACTATGCGAACTATAGTTAGTTCTCTACACGGCGGCAAGGACATAGACAACCTATTGGCCATGTGTTTCAGTCATCAGTAGCTTCTCACATAAACGCTGTAATTTCCTTGCAATGGGAAGATGTAATCTGGCAGTACCAGTTTGCATCAGGCGTCAGCACAAGGTAACAACTATCAAGCATACTGTGAAGCAACTAATTCAAATGTATATGCTACTCTGCAGTTTTCATAGGCTAGTAGTTACAATATTGAACTCAAGTTTCTAACATCAGTCAGAGTGCTGGATTTGCACAACCGGGGCATCGTCATTAACCAGCAAGCAAAACCAAACGAATTTAAACAAAAAAAAAAAGAATGGGAATCAGCTCATACTCTTGGATATGCGGAGGTGGGTGGTAGTAGCGGCATGTCCTCCCCCGGAAACAGTTGTTCCTTAGCGAATCCGCGCACGCCGTAACCTTGTTGTCACTGACCACAAATACCACGCACAGCGAGCAAAACCAAAAAAATTAGAACGGCATTCCACTCCACAACAAGCAAAGAGTAAGAGGGATCTCGCGCGCGCGTACCGGTCGACGGACACGCACTGGTGCGGGTGCGCGTATCTGCACTCGAGGTCGGAGCGGGTGCACCTGTCGCGCAGGAAGTCGCGGCACACCTCGACGGTGAGGTCATTGTGGCGCCGCCGCTTGCCATCGTGCGGGTACTGCGGGCTGCGGCTCCGGCTGCGGGAGCGGGAGCGCGAGCGGGAGCGGCGGCCGCGCGGGGAGCGGGACCTGGAGCGGGGGGACCGAGAGCGGGACCTGGAGCGCGTGGGGGACGCGGAAGGAGAGAGACGGCGCTTGCGCGGCGGGAGCGGCGGGGACGAGGAGTGGTCGGGGGCGGCGGCGGCGGCGGCGGGGTTGGTGGCGTCGGGGCTCGGGTTGGGGATTTCGGCGGAGTCCATCGTTGGGGAAGGTGGAGCTGGAGGGTACCACAAAGGGGGATCTAGGTTTTGAGTGGCGATTCTGATTTCGTCGTATGTAAAAGGATAATTTGGTCGGATTTTGTTTTGCTCAAACGTGAGAAAGGCTGCTCGGGGGCTATTCCGATTCAAAACGGGCCAGAACATTCTTTTTTCAAAACAGGCCCAAATCCAAATTTGATATACCATTCATTTGGACACGTCTTTCAACTCCAAAAAAATCTTTTTATATGGGTATTCCTAG
Organism: Digitaria exilis; assembly: GCA_015342445.1. Taxonomy (NCBI): domain Eukaryota; kingdom Viridiplantae; phylum Streptophyta; class Magnoliopsida; order Poales; family Poaceae; genus Digitaria; species Digitaria exilis. The sequence goes on from JACEFO010001734.1 coordinate 509,893, forward strand.
CCCAAAAAATTAGATGAGAGTTATGGGCCTATTTGGATGGTAGTGTAAAATTCACGTAGACTCCTTTTTTAGGGCAAAATTTACGGAGACTCTCCTAAAAAAAGTAGATCTGATCAACTCTAGCTATTGCATACACAAATCGAGTTTGTATCCTAACTTTTGCGCCAAAATACATCTAAGGATGCAATACGGGTGTATGTTTCTCGAAAAAGCCTTCAGTTCCGCTATGCCATTTCATCTTGTTTAAACACTTCAGGTATGTTTTTAACAAGGCTTTTTCGAGAAAGAAAAACTTTTTATGCGGTTTTTATGTTTCCATCAATAAGAACAATATATAATTACATTATTATGATGAGGCTAGCACCGACCGGATTGCTTAATCCCTCCTGCGATGCTCTGTCCAAGCTCGCGACAAAGGTCTCCGTCGTCTCCGTTTTGTATGTTCCAGCTCGGGTGCAGTACTCTGCATGCATGGGCTGGAGCATACGGCAAACCTCGGCGAGGCTCACTGGCTTCTTGAGTCAGCGGGTGATTCTATCGTCAAGATTCATTCTGCGTATTGTTGGGTTTTGGGATTGATATAAAAGATGTCAGAGGCTGTGAAGCAATGACAAAAACGCTTGTGAAGATAGACTAAGCTGCGCAGGAAAGGCCCAAAGCCAATCCCAGGGCTAGAATCACAGGAAAACTACAAACAAAAATAGTGAAAATTAGCTCGGTATTCTCCCACCCCCATTACTTTTAATGGCATGGCTGCAGCCGGTTTGTGAAAATGGCTGCTGCCGCGCACGCCCTCTCTCCACTCCACCCTTGACAGGTTAATTGCAATGCGAGTGAAAAATCTTAATTTGATGCAAATAAAATTACGTTAACTAACATTTGTTTATTTGTTCAGCTGGGGCAGTGGCAATGCATAAGCTCTAAAGAGCAAATAAATGACTGATGCCCAAATCACCCCCTCCCCCAACACCCCCCCACCCCACCAAAAAAAAGGTATGATTGGACAGTGATGACTATGCATGCTATACGCCTGGCAGACTATGGATGTATTATGGCTAGAGTTTTTATATTGTACAGCAACACTCCCTCTATTCTCTTTTTATAATTCTATTTCAAAAACTTAAACGTTAAAAAATGATAGTCCACGATAGTTCTATTTGCCATATTGCTATGACACTTCTTACTACTAATCGGAGTTAGAGGATTCTTTTTTAAGTATCCACGTAAAGCCACCTAGGATCATAGGTGGACAATCTTTCTTTAATAAAAAATTCGCACAAAAATTAGAAACACCATACCGTCGGTTCAGTAATTGTTATCATAGTAGTCATTGGATGTATTTTTTATCTAATAAATTACCCATCATTGTTGTTATAAAAATATGCTAAAATAACTCTCATCTAAATTACCCACCTTTATCATTATGAAACAATCTAAAGTACCCCCTAATGTTCATGTGAATTATCCACCTATAACATTATAAAAATAATACAAAATAACCATCTAAATTTGTGTATAAATTATCCAATGATGTTATTATTAAAAGTTAAAGTAATCCTAAAATCTAAATTATATCATTATAATAAAATCGTAAGGTACATCAATATAAAATTCTAAAATATTATATTTCTATCCTTAGATATATATTATTTATGTTATTGTTCATATAAAAATAATAACCATAATGTGTGTCACCATATATTCATGTATTGGAAGATATAAGAATACCAGTTGTCATGTTGTTCACATAGCTCAAACAAAATGTTTAACTAAATACACGTATCAAACACATGTGGAGGTGTTGCAATATGAAAAAAAATCATTACTAATTAAACCTATCATAATTATTACAATAAGATAATGTTTGATAGATGAAAGAGAGAGTGATGACAGATAATTATAATGCTATTTTTAACTATAGTCGGTGTAGGAGCACAAGTTGATAGGCTAGTTTCTAGCAAGGAGGGCACCGATGTGGAGTTTCGAGTCGCCGGGGAGGCGTTCGCCGCGCACCGGATGTTGCTCGGAGCCCGATCACCGGTCTTCAGGGTGGAGCTCTTTGGACACATGAAGGAGGGCACCGCCACAGACGCCATACAGATAGATGATATGGAGGCGCAAGTGTTTGGTGCTTTGCTTACATTCATATACACGGACGCTTGGCCAGAGATTAAGCATGAAGACGAGTGTGCCATGGCTCAGCATTTGCTTGTCGCCGCAGACAGGTATGACCTGCAAAGGCTGAAGTTGATGTGTGAAGATAAGCTGCGCGAACACATCGACGCATGCTCTGTGGCATCTATCTTGGCATTAGCAGAGCAGCGCCAGTGTCATCGCCTCAAGAATGAATGCTTCAAGTTCCTGTGCTTCTCTTCAGTAGCTTTCCTTGAGGTCATTGAATCAGGAGAGTTTGACTACTTGGCACGGAGCTGCCCAACTGTTACCAAGTAGCTAATTTCCGGTCTTCTTGCGCGAACACATATACGCGTGAAGCAAGTCGTGTGATCTGCGAAGCGGCCGGAGGCTCCAAGTATCTCAGGCATGCAATGTCCTCTGTACGGATGAGAACGTGCAGGAGTGTGTGGTGGGTTCTGTTAGTCCAGGTGTCATCTAGGCTTGTGAATTAGTCCTGGCTTCCATTGCCATTGCACATTGCATTAGTTTAGGAGCCGTTGACGACCAAAACTAGGAGACTTGCGACAGGCGATAAGATGGCTTGTCACAACCGGTGATGACCGGCTGTACAAAGTCCTTCAAATGTAAATTGGACTTCACCAATGAATTCCATTCGACGAGTAGATCAAAATCTATATGTATATCTATATCTATACCTATTTCTAAAGCTAGTAGTGTTTCTACCTTTGTTTGGTCCGTCGTGGGATCCACCTTGTCAGCTACATGCTCCTGTCCCCTACGAACGCTTGTTCGCCGCACCCGCACGGTCTCGGAAAGGTGTGGCCTTCCATAGGTGGCCCGAGTCCGATCAGGAAAAGGAAGTCAGATCCAATTTAGAATCACAATTGCAAATCGATTGGTCAAACTCGATTGGAATACGTACCATAAGGGAAAACAAACAGATTCAATTGGAATCAAAATTGCAAAATGTTCACAACAGAAACCAACGGTAAATCAAGAAAAAAAGATAAATCGGGGTTCAGGGAGCAGAGCTCCATGACGAGCCCCACCTTCAGCGCGGCCTGGCAATTGGCATGGGCGCGGCTTCAATCACGGATCAAAGAGCGTGGAACAAGGAACCGCCTTGGAGAAGAGTGTTGGCACTTCTTAACGTTACTGGAATTGTACCGTTAGAAAGCTAGTGGTAAACTCTTGCCCTATAGAATAAAATATTCTACAAGCGCACAGAATGACCGTGTAGCACTTCATGTTGGAGTATTACAGGGTATCGTAAATTTCCACGGGGAAGCTATTTGGTTAAATTGATATTGAGAAATTATACCAGGAACACATTCTAGAAATATACACCAACTATCTTATGGGAGATAACTGGGGCGCAAAGATATGATAGGTGGCTGCCCTAAATAACTTAGCTTATCTTAAAAGGTAAGCTAGATAGAAGGTCAAGATGACCAGCAACACAGGAGACTTCCACACTTAGAGATAGAAAAGAAGCTGCGAGAGCAACGAGCGAGAAAGGATTCTTAAGACACTCCTAAACTTATCAGAAAGCCTCTAAAGATCTAGACTAGAACTCTACCTAGCTGTCAGGGAAAAGAGCTTACTTCGGCGGCTAGAAGAGGAAAGGTCTAGACGGGATAGAAGGGGGACCTAACGGCAACCTGCAACTACTGCTATGAAAACACCCGAACGTTGTGGTCGCACAAAGGACGGACAAGGCTGTCACCACTTGCCGCCTACCACTCTCTTTCCGTGGGGTGGAACACAATTCTAGCTAACACCTAACCAAACACCACGTCTGGGTTCGATGTTAGGATTTCTTGTGAGGCCTTCACAAGAGACCCCCCTCTACCTAGGAGACGGCTAAATCTCCTAGTCCGGGCGAGAAACCCGTAAGGTAAAAACCTGACAAACTAACTAGACTCTAACTGAATCTAAAGGTTATGAAATGAAAGGATAACACTACTTTCCTAGATAAACTAAGGAGAGCAGGAAAGGAAAGCTTAACCGATAAAGTAAAGAAGATAACTATATTGATAAGGGAAATATTCGAAGTATAAAGAAAAGATACAAGAACTTTACCCGATCTCCGAGAGACTCCAGAACCTCGAGGCAAGCTCGACTCAACTCTAACTCCCAACCCTAATCTACTCTAGAAAATATAAAAAGTAAGAGAAGTTTCTTCTTGGTGTGTGTTGAGAAGTGAAGTGGAGGCCTCCTTTTATAGCTTGAGCAGGTCGGTTGAGCATCTTGGTGGTTAAGTTAGCTCAGCATGCAACCGTCCTCAGAAGAGCGCCTTGAACGGAGCCGGTGGCCGGCCATTCGGCCAGATCCTGGCCGATTGGCCAGGGTTGGTCGCCACCTGGCACCGCCTTTCGCAGCAACGCTCTGGATTGCCTCCTGGTGTCGGTAGTTATGACGGTTATTAACTGCCTGGCAGTTAAGGCATGCAAGTGGGCCCTCTAATCCATGTGATGTGTCTTTCGGGCCCTTTGATCAAATCGTCATTGGATGAATGGCTTGGATGCTTTGCATGTGTGCTAGTTTGCTCATGGATCAGTGACTTGTCATGTGGCCGAGATATTTGGCCGGCCGGCCAGGACTTGGCCGGTCGGCCAGGCTTTTTGCCCATTTTTGTCCTATTTTCTGCCACGTGTCCCTGCATTCACAACGTCACCAAAACTTGTGGAGTTTGTTAAATATAGGAAAAATATACATGGAACATTGTGCAAAGTTCTCATTTATCCGAAATGTTGACGGTCACAAGGTGTCATAATGGCCGTCAACACACCCCCAAGCTTATCCCTTTGCTCGTCCTCGAGCAAAGCTAAAACTTAGGCTCGGTGGATCAGGAGTTGCGTCAATGCATACCCCCTACAAGTACCCTGTGCATAAACCTAAACTCTGACAAAGTAGATTGAATTAATTGGCACGTAATCAATTCATACCTTTCGTCATCTGTGGGGCTTATTGCTTTTCGTCTTTGTCACATGCAGTTGGAAAGCTGAACGATCATCACCGGAGTTTCCTGCAGCTTTCAGGTTCCTCCTCGGGGAGATAATTTTCACAAAGATGGTAAATATCCCCGATGGTACTCTCGAGTCACTCAAGTGTATAAATCCTCACCTTGGTCGAACCGACCATGACTCCTACTCTAATAGCCGATATCTGGAGCTTTGGGTAGGGAAAAAGAAGCATACCTTGGTTACCTTTGTTGACAAGCCGAATGGCGATTCTCGAGAAGTAGTGCTCATCAAATTCCCATCCTTGGAATTTAATGTTCAGGGAAAAAAAGAGAGAATGGACTCACACATGGAAAGATTGCCTGATTCTTAGGCTCATATTGTACTCTATTTGTAGATCTTCTTTCTCCTTTCTTTCTCTTTCTTTCTCTCTCTCTCTTTTTACTAAGGAGGAGAGAGGATAGGTAAAAATAGGAGCTCAGATCCTTGCTTGAATTCATGAGTATTTTCATTGGAGCCTTTTTCTTGAATCATGGGCAGAATAGGTACACAGTGGAGATTTTGGGCTCGTTGGTGAAATGTGTTGTCCGGCGAAGGTGGATGTTAATACTCGGAGTGAGAAATCAACATGCCAGACAGTTTGAGGCTAGCAGACAATGCCAAAAGACTAGCCTGATACGAGGAGGACTGCCCCACCTTATATGTTGTGCTCCCCCACCAAGCATCCGTGTGACCCTCCGGAGACATTCATGGGCTCCCCCATCACCATGTGACCCCGGAGATGTTACCGATTTTCGAACCTTTGGCTCTGATACCACTTGTTAGAGTGGCACAGTGGAATCCGGCCCGACCCGCTGTACACACGAGTCGGCGCCCCACAGGCCTAGGTCCACCGGAGCCCAACACATCCAAGGTCTTGTCTAACTAACCCAAAAGACTAGCCTAATAAGAGGAGAACTGTCCCACCTTATATGTTGTGCTCCCCCACCATCAACTACCGATGTGGGACTAAATCTAACACGCAGCGGACGCCTCCACCGATGCGGGCGCGTGAACGGCAGTACTGCAGAGAGGAGCAAGGCCCCGTGGACGCGCCCGCCGCACGCCGGTGCGGAGAGATGGAAAGGAGAGGCTCGCCCAGTGGCGTCCGATGCGGAGGAGCGAGACCGGGGTCACGGACCTCACGGCAGCCGGTGCCCCGCGTGGCAGCAGACGCCTCGGCCGATGTGGGCGCGTGGGCAGCACCGCAGCAGTGCGGGCGAGGGGTTGCAGGAGGAAGTTGGAGCGTTGGACGGTGGAAGGATAAGGTTTTCCTGACGCATGGGCCCAACGTGCATGACAGATTGAGTCAATAGTCGGTTCGTTTTTTAAGTCCTTCAACAACGAGCTCTATATATGTTGCTTATTTTAGCAAATGCCTATTTTACAAATGTCGAACAACACATAGCAAATCATATGAAATTAGAGAGATCAAAATAAACATACACCTTTAGAGTATTGCCTTACCATTCTAAACTCCAAACCATAAAACAAATGAAATGTTTTTTCTACCGTCTCCTGCTTTGAACATAATCCTTTGTTACATACACAATCTCAATCCATAAAATAAAAGGAATGGAATTGCTATGAATAGGATGTCCGGCCGCACGTCCTTCCTCCGGACGCTTCCTGATGTTGCAACAACTGCTTTAATGTTTCAACAATCACTTCGTAATGTTTCACGTGTAATATGTGATATGTTGCAGAGACCTCCGTGTTGCGTGGATCGTGAGTAGCAGAGTAGGGGCAGGTGCGGCAATGACGCAAGGAAAAACCAGAAACTGAACGGAGGTAGCGGACTGAGACCCACGAATCTAGGCTAAATGATCTAGGAGCTGTATGAATTGGAGCCAGGCTAAACGAGAATAAGCAAGCCAGGAGCGTGGGGGAGGTGGATTTCGCTGGAGTGGATAGCAGAGATAAGCATCACTACAACAGAGATAGCATGGCAAAGAGATGGATAGACCATAAGCCATGCTCTGATTTGATATTCTTTTAGCAATTTGAGAGACAAATATTAGTAGCTATTAACCTTTATGCATAAAATATTAATTATTACTAACTAAATCAAGTGGTGCACATTGTATAATTGTAGTAGAAAACATTATCATTTAGATTTAAAACTATCAGCTTGTGTTAGTGACAATATATAGCAAACATTGCATAAATAGAGCTAAGTTGAATAGAGTTATATAAAATCCAAGTAATTTTTTAATTCCAAAAAAGGTACAAAAATACATATTGAATCATAATTTAAAAGGATCGCCAATTATCCGTATTGAGTTATAGTTTTCGTCCGTAGCAACGCACAGGCATCTTTGCTAGTCCATATATATATAACCGATTTGGAGTTCGGACGAGAGAGTTATTACCTTGGGAAGTTCTGCATCCGACAGGCGGTTAGACCGCCCATACAGGAGGTTAGACTAGTTGTGCGTGGGCAAACCGAGTTAGAGTTGTATTTTGACGGGATTTCTTTAGACTCTTGATTTCTTGCGGGGCAAGACCTCCCCACCCTATAAATACAAAGGGCCACGACCGATTGAGGGCCTCCAATCGACACAAACATATCTATCTTTTATCATTTTACCTTTTATCTCTTTGCCCACTTTTCCAACCTCATGTGATATTCTTCTCTTGTCTCTATGGCATGCCCGGGTGGGCGTTCGTTGGTTTCTTCACCGGACTGTCACAGGGAATCTAACCGCATGTACAGGGGGTCTGACCGTCGGTCACAGTGGGTCTAACCGCCCGTAACATGGGGTCTGACCGCTCATCGCAGAGGTGCTGCAGCGAGCTCCTTTGCACGCCGCACGATCTAGTGTATTCGTGTGTCGGCAAAAAGACGTCAAGAGGACCATGCATGGCGTGAGTCATGGCCAAGAGAGAAGTGTTTAATTAATTAGGTTTAAACTATGATTAATTAATGCGAGTAAGCGACCCTGCAACATAAGTCCGACTCGTGTCTTGTGTACTGTACTCGAAGAAAGAACTGTCGTCCTGCTCATTTTTTTTCTCGAGGGTTGAACTTTTTTTTAGGGGGGGGCGGGGGGTTGGGGGGGGAGGTTTTTTTGAACGGGAATGTGTTTTTGTTGCAATTCAGTTCAAGCTGACATTAATCATAGTACGGATCTATCAGTTATAGATAGAAGAGTAAAAACTAGAGTGCTACTACTAGCGTTCAAGACCCAACCTGCGGACCGACCACGTCACAAGAGCACGAACTAACAGAGCTGCTGGTGTGGTTAGGAACCTGATGCTGTGTTCAGATTTAGGAAAAAATATTTCTTCAGTTTTTTCTATTCATTCTACTCACAAAACACGTTTTCCAGTGCACTATTTATCTAGAAAAAGTATTTTTTACTTCCAATCTGAACACAGTCTAAAGCACGCCTCCTTAAGACGTGGGCAGTGATGTCTACTCTCTCTGTCCCTTATTAAGTGTCGTTTTGGGTGTTCGTGCCACACGTTTGACTAGATTTGTAGCAAATACGTGCAACATTTAAATCTCCAAATAAATTTTATAAAAAACTAGATTCAAATATCTATCTAATGGTATTTAACGTGTACCATAAACTTGAATATATTTTTATACATAATTGATCAAAGTTGTTTCTCGGGAAGTGAGAAAGATTATTATTTAGGGACGGAGAGAGTATCTGCCAGAGACACAAGAGCTACCATGGAGTTCCCGAGAAAGATTGTTATTTAGGGACGGAGGAAGTATGTGCCAGAGACACAAGAGTTGCCACGGAGTTGGAGTCGATGTGGCTGATCAGCTTGTCTTCGCACATGAGCTTCAGTCTTTCAAGGCCGTACCTGTCCGCGGCAACGAGCAGATGCTGGCTCATCGCGGGCTCATCCTCCTGTTCCACCTCCGGCCACGTGTCCGTGTATACGAAGACGAGAAGAGCTTGGAACACCTGTGCCTCCATGTCATCGATCCGTATGGCGTCTGTGGGTGCCCTCCCTCATCGGACCGTACAGGGCCGCTCTGAACACAGGCGACCGTGCCGCGAGCACCAGCCGATGCGCCGACAACGTCTCGTCGCCAACGCGAAACGTCACGTCGGCGCCCTCGCCGGTCGACAGGAGATCACCGAAGTGCCGGTGCACGTCGGAGTCTGGCCGTGTTTACTTAAAAATTATTTTTTACTTTATATTCATCTCCTCGTAGAACACGTATCTCCAGTAATTTCTTTTTTTTCTTTCCTGTTCATCCCCTCACATAACACACATCTCAGAAAAAAATATTTTTTCTCACCCTCAACTAAACACAGCATGGCACGGCCGGAGACGGTGTCTCCCTGATGACGTGCACACTGACCCCGACGGCGAAGCGGTCATCTTTCAGGTACTCGGAGCGTTCCCGGGCTTCCCTTTTGATGAACCTCTCGTGCCCAAAAGCCCTGTCTCTAGACTTGGAGAAGTTGTTCATCCTCGTGGTCCAGCTGTGCGTGTGCACCGGCTTCTCGTCTTGGTCGAGGAGGCTGAACGTAGCTTGCGCGTTCACGGGCTCGTCGACGGCGTCGTCGAGAGCCAGGTACACGGCGATGGAATCGGTGTTCTCCGGGTGATGCGTGCTGCCCATGGGCCGGTAACTGACATGCCACGTACGGCCTCCCGCACGGAACGGGCGCGAATTGAAGGATGGACGCCGGCCATTGTGCGCGTCTAGGGTTGTTGTGTACCCGTCGATCTTGAGCACATGGTAGAATCTCACGGAGACAATAATGGTGGTGGCAGAGCCGGCCGGGGCGCGGCCGCTGGGCGCCATCGAGCAGCTGCAGTGCTGCGTCGAACTCTACTGTCCACCAACATCGAATAGAGCTATTGTTTGCTTCTTGCAGTGTAAACATCGTTTATAGGGCCTGGGCCTATGGATACAGTAAACAAATATTTATCTCCACCCGCATGCAAGCAGGACGAAAGCGACGGCACCCTTGGTCTGTGGCTGAAAAACTATTTTATTCGGTAGACGTCGGCGAGTTATGCTGACTACGTTCTCGAGGGAATACCCCGAGAGAAGGGTTTGAGAAGAAGTCGTCGAGAATCTAGAATCGAAGGTGACAAGAGGTGATTTAGACAGGTTCAGGCCGCAATATGCGTAATACCCTACGTCCTGTATGATGTGTCTTGTATAGATGATATGTGTTGCAATGCCTGACGGCGTTGCTCGATGGTCTAATCTAGGGATCCCTGCCCTCCTTTATATATCCCAGAGGGCAAGGTTTTAATGGTAAGTCTCCTAGTCAGTTACAATTGAAGAGTCCTAGTAGGACAAGGTGTCCTAGTAGGAGTCTATCTTGCTTAGGTAACCCTAGGTATCCATACCCAACAAGCCCCCGAGCGCTTCATTGTCTGAAGTTCAACCCTGCTGTGAGTCTTGGAATATTACCGAGTTGTTTGCCAACTCGAGCTCTTCTGAAGTCATCCGAGTTCTCTCAGCTTGGTTGTATGAAGACTTTGAGGTGCTCAAAAACTTCTTGGAGAATCTCATTGGTGCGCACCGTAAAGGTGCGCCCAATTGGGTAGCCCCCGAGCCTCGTTTCACTTTAAAGAAGGAATTCGAGGGTCTTCAATGAATATTTCCCTAAGAGCTTCAATTTCCGAAGAATCCGAGTTCTTTTGAACCCTAGCGTTGCCTCCGAGATTCGGTATTTAACCGAAAATTTTTCGAAGAATCTTTGATGATGTACTCGCAGGCCCCGAGCCTTGATCCGATTTAATAAATCGAATTAAGGATCTAGACTCCAGGATTTGAAGAAAATCTGATGTAACTCCGATGGAGCGAAGATGTCCGAATACTTTGCTGAAAAAGTACTCGGCTAGTATCATGGTCCGAGTTCTTTGTTGAAAAAAGAACCCGGCTGGCATCGTGGTCCGAGTTCTTTGTTGAAAAAAGAACCCGGCTTGCATCAGCCCCCGAGCACGAAAGTGCGCGGAACTGCAATTGTGCGCCGAAGCTTGATCTACAAAAATAAAAATATTATGTAGCAAATATTGAAGAATATTCGAAAAACTGAAATTTATTCAGTCTTGTCGACGAATCGACAAGATATTGCGCATTGTGCAAAGACGAAATCGACGAGCGCGTAGATCCCGCATGAAGAAGTCGACGAGAGCGCAAATTACGCGAAGTGTCTCAATATGAGATTGTTTTGGTGTCTGTATCTTTTCAAGATCGTAGGTCCGAGTAGTTTGTCCCGCTAGCCGTGCCCCCCACGATACCCCGGTCAACAACACATCGGCTTGGAAAAAAGCACGGTTTGCATCGTCAGACAAAAACTCTCGATACACTCGACTTTAGAGATAAAATAGAACACACTGAAAAAGTCAGCGAAAATGCAAAAAGCACATGCAATTTGCGAAAATAACTCAGCAAGATCGCGTGCTCGAGTAGTTAGTCCCGCTAGTCGTGCCCTCCACGATACCCCGGTTAATAAACAGATCGGCTTGGAAAAAGCACGGTTTGCATCGCCAGACAAAAACTTCTCAAGACACTCGACTTTTAGGGATAAAACCGAACATACTAAAGAAGTCAGCGAAAACGCAAAAAGCGCATGAAGAAACCGACGAAATCATGGACCGCGAAGGTATCCACTTGTAGATACGAATAAATAATTAAAACATATGACTTAGCTTGATTCGTGGACGATTTGTTGATGAAGTCGCGCCGAGTCCGAGTTCTTGGTTGAAAAAGAACTCGACTGGTCATCGTAGTCCGGGTTCTTGTCAAAAAAAGAACCCTGCTGGTTGCCGTAGTCTGGGTTCTTGTCGAAAAAAGAAACCTGCTCAGATAGGAAAAGAACCCTGACGACACTTCCTACGAGTCACAGGGTTGATCTTGGCCTGGCCTCCTGGATGACAGAGGTCACGGTCCTTACTGAAGTACCCTGACGGATGCTGGAGATGATCCTCAGGCCGCCAAGTAGTCTTGTACCACGACTATCTGCTTGGTCTTGATACTTGAGGGCAACGAGGCCGGAGTCATCGTTTGTCCGAGTCGAACTCGGCTTCTGCCTCCAGGTACTCCTCCGAGTTGGATACGATCCGACGATCGTGTCGGAGTCGGAGACCCTTGACGGTCTGCGTACGGTGACCCTCACGGGTGGTGGCGGAGACGCCATTGTCTCGTCGCGCAATTCGCGGCGTAGTCTGAGCGGGCGGCGGAGCTGACGCAATCGTCACGTCGCGCAGTTCATGCCGAAGTTTGCCATCCTGGTTTGCAGTGCAAAGTCAGGAACCGAAGATGAAGGTCGCGTCTTCCTCGAACTTGACGTTGACGGAGGCGCTCAAGGATGCCATCAACTCTTTAGCGAGTTCTCGACGAGTAGATCCCACGGACGGTGCCAAAGTGTCGGCGAGTTATGCTGACTACGTTCTCGAGGGGATGCCCCGAGAGAAGGGTTTGAGGAGAAGTCATCAAGAATCTAGAATCGAAGGTGACAAGAGGCGATTTAGACAGGTTCAAGCCGCAATATGCGTAATACCCTACGTCCTGTATGATGTGTCTTGTATAGATGATATGTGTTGCAATGCCTGACGGCGTTGCTCGATGGTCTAATCTAGGGACCCCTGCCCTCCTTTATATATCCCAGGGGGTAAGGTTTACATGGTAAGTCTCCTAGTCAGTTACAATTGAAGAGTCCTAGTAGGACAAGGTGTCCTAGTAGGAGTCTATCTTGTTTAGGAAACCCTAGGTATCCATACCCAATAGTAGAGTTCGAACTCTATTTAGAGTTCGCTTTCTGGTCCGACACATGAAGTTCGACCCCCACAATATGCTCGGTTCGGTGTTTTCGTGATACGGTTCGATTTCAAAGCAACGCTGGAGCTGCCCTAAGGTTCGGCGAAGGGCCGGGATGGCAGAGTTGGTTATGAAAGCCAGGGTATCAAAAGGGCTCTTGCCTGTTAACAAGTACCACGATGGCGATTGCTGCATGTAGAGAAGGAAATAAATTTTCGTCCTTTTCTTTTTTTTCCCCTACTTCTTCATATCTTCTACGTCACGGTGCTAGGCTTATAAAGAAAGCAATCGAATACAAAAATAGGAAGGAACCTTTTTTTTTTGCTTCTGCAAGTAATTGCATTTGGAGTTCCTATATATACACATACATGCACGTATTATTGCGGATCTCCTCTTGCCCTGGCATCAAACCAGCCACCATGGCTAGCGGCGATGACCCTGCTGCCACAGTCGTCTCCGCGAGAGCCTTTCACATTCTGAAGATTGATGGGTATTCAAGAACATTGAACACACCCAGCGCAATGTGTTTCTTTGAATCATGCCAGTTCTGTGCGGGGGGCCGTCCATGGCAGATCTGCTACTACCCCAACGGCTGCCGACCAACAAACATCTCTCTCTTCCTACTTCTCGCTTATGCTAGTGATGGCGAGGATGTGGTAGCGCAGGCAACATTCAGCTTGCTGGATCAAGATTATAGGCCGGTTGCCTCTTACAGCCTTACTACCGCCATGCTTAAGTTCACAGCACGAAGGCCGGCCCGTGGATTCAAGGAGTTCCTGAAAAGACAAGACCTGGAGCAGTCAGGTCATCTGATCGATGACTGCTTCGCCTTGAGAGTGGATGTTCATGTTGTTATGGAAGCGCCACGACATGCACCGGCATATGACCTGCACCGGCAAATTGGTAATCTTATGTCAAGCGAGGAGGGCGCTGACATTGAGGAGGTGTTTGGTTCGTGCTCAGGTAATGCAAATGCAAATGAACTCAGATCACAGTGGGTTTGGTGGTGGAATCGCTGATTACTGGATTTGTTTGGTTCAATACAGTAATGCAATCAAGTGTCGTTACAACTGTTTGGCTGGCACTCCGGTAACGCGAACGTATAGATGTTCAACTAGTTGCACCACATCTACTCCTGCTGGCAAGCGGCTAGCAGCCAGAGGAACACCGCATGAAAATACCCTGGAACAAATAGCAGCTAGCAACCAACCGACTATTTGTTGGCAACCAAACTCTAGAACATTGCACGAAAATTTAATTTTTACCCAACATCTCACGAAGAAATAGTTATATAGAGAGATTGACAAGTAATCTAAAACAGCAAACTGAACTTTTGTCCCCTCAAAGACAGCTACCATAGCATTCAAGAATATCAAAATGAAGAACAGTGGTGCAAAGTTGAAGTGCTTTTTCAGTTCCACTGATGCTATAATCCCATACTCTCAACGACTATCATAGTACAGCATATGGTATACCTAACAGGTGGGTTGATAAATCAAACACGGAGATATCTTAACCATTATCAGCACAGCAAGAAACCCTATCAAACCATTATCAACACAGCAAGCACCCTTTGGATGGTTAGCCTATCTAGTCCCACCTTCTACTTGCTCCTGTCTGCCTCTACAAAAAAAACAGAGAGAGAACAAGGTATGTATCATCTGTTAGCAGCATGTTGAACTATGGCAGTGATTGAAAAATTGTTCCAAATCTAGAGCAACAATTGTTTGAAAGAACATGCATCTGAACTATGGTAAGAAATAATATGTGGAATAAGATAGCAAAGTTCGTTAAGCATGTTTAGGATGAATTCTCTCCTCAATGTTTCATCAGGTGTCAGCAGCATGCTCATTTGCTCTGGCATTTTTACAAACACAATAGCAACTTTGATTTGCTCAGTGCCAGTAAACCCAAGCTTCCGGAGCTCTGCTACAGCCTTCTCTCTCAACGTTTGTTGGGGATCATTATTCAATGCCTTCTCTTGAATGGCCGCCTCACGCTCCATGGCATCTGCCATTTTTCCCACATTCTTGGCCACGCCCTTCAAGTCACCCTGTACTTCACTCAGCATGTCTAGAATAGGATCACTTGATATAGATCCATAGTCCTTCCCCTTTGTATTGCTCTTCCTCTTTTTAAAGCTCGACGATGCTGAATCTGTAGACCGTACAGGAGTCTCTCTAGACATTCTATCCTCATCTATCTCCTGATGATTACCATGTTCTGTTGCAAGCTCTTGCCCTAAGTTCCCAACAGCTTCACTGATCCCTTCTGCACCTTCACCAGTAGCAATATCACTCCCATATATGGCAGACAAGGTATCATAGTAAGGGAAGGAAACGCCATATAGGCCCTTTGCTTCTGGATGATACTGTAATGTGAAAGAACAGAAGAATAATGCACAGGTCAAGCACTTCATAAAAAATGCTGAAAGAAACATGCATGTGAGTGGTATATTTTTAGTTTGGTCATGCAAACGTTAAATAGAGTGATAAACTACACATGGATAAGCTGCTGTGTTTCAGATTTAGGTAGCATTGTTGCACATGGATAAACTATTATTTATAAAGCTTCAACATGCATGGCAACTATTATTGAATTAGGAGTGCTAAAAATTGCATCACCTAAAATTGCAGAAGACTAATGATTATAGCTATAAGAAAGTAGTGCTGAAAATTGCAGTGCTGGAAATCCATAAGAACATAAGTATCTTTTGTAACAGCTATACCTTATAGTGTTCCTCGTACCGTGTTTTTTCACACTGCAGCATATTACTGTTCTGATCCCAATCGAAGCCACTTTTGTTTAGCATGACCTCTATTGCACCATACTTTGTCCTATGCCTTACTCTGGACTCAATGTGAGGAGAAGCAGATATTCCGCTTGTTGGTAACTTCTCAGCAAGACGAGTCTCAAGCACTGAACAATATCCATTCTTAAAGCCTCCCTCACCCTTCCATCTTGGATCCAATGATATTTCATACAAGGCTCCAACCAATTCTTTATCCTCAGCTACAGTCCACTTCCTTTTGTTCTTTCCCCTTCCACGCGTGCTTGTTGAGCTCCCAGATAAATCCGTAGCTGCGTATCAATGATAAAACACATGTTAGACAAAGTATTGTGATGACAACATACCAATATTATACATGAACTCAGAAGTACCCAGAAACTAAAAACAAACAGACCTCAATGAGAACTAGAAGCCCTATAATTATTATACAGGCCCTGAGCGAGAACATCTCGAAAAGTAGTCCATTCATTAGAAGTTGACACACATGTAATAAATTCTGGTTCACTCATTTCCCCCTCGGTAATTTCCATTGATGATGCCAGGAACTCCTCCTCCATTTCCATTGGATCTCTAGACATCCTTTGTAAAATTAAATTATGCAAAAGGGCACAAGCCATTATTATTCTGTACTGAGTCTTTATACGGAAAAAGATGGGGACCTCAAAATTGCCCACCGACCCTTTAGCCGTGCAAAACATCTCTCAATGATAATTCTTTCTCTAGCATGCCTCATATTAAAATATTCCTCAGCACTACGTGGTGGATTTTGTGCAGTCCAGCCACCCAAATGATACCTCTGACCTCGATATGGAGCTAAAAACCCATTTGCATTTGCGTAACCAGCGTCAGCAAGGTAATAACACCCTTAAGATAGAAAAACAAAACAAAAATCAATATTCAAACAAAAGAGTTTATCAAGAAAACACATGGAAGTTTATGAATCCAGACTCGCCTTGAGGAACTTGCAACCCATTTGGCCTTGAAATAGCATCTCGAAGCACACGCCCATCATGTGCTGAGCCCTCCCAACCAGGTAATATATATATGAATTGCATGTCAGGCGCACAAACACCTAGAACATTTGTCACAACATCTCCTTTTCTTGACCTATACCTCCCTTTCAGCTTAGTTGGAACTGTTACCTTTATATGAGTTCCATCTAAAGCTCCCAAACAATTCTACAAATAGAAGGCACACATACAGAAAAGAGTCACAAGCTACTTTTGAAATATGATTTTTTGTCTTGAAATAAACATCTTGAGAAGTCAATTACCTTAAAATATTTCCATGTACTATCTGTGCTATCCTCTGGTATAGGTTCTGGGGCCTTAAGTAGCATGTGGTGCAACTTTAAAACAGCTACAAGACATAAGTTGAATTGTCTACTGACCGTCTCACCACTACGAAGAAAAATTCCTTTATTGTCCGGTTCTTCAGATGATGGGCTAGTATGTACAAAAATTGAGCCACTATCTCCTCTAGTGACATATTCCGTGTAGCTTTTAGCCCGCCAACATCACTAAGCATTTCACACAAAACATGGAATGTTCTCTTATCCATACGGAGCTGACTAATACAAGTAGCATCACTATCACGGATTAATTGGCTCAACCGCAGGCTTCTTTGTTCTCTATTTCTTATCCTTTGTTCAATTTTCAAACACCTCTTTTTATATGCCATTGCTAGAAGTAACCACATAAAGTAGTACAATGTAATGATGGAGGTCAGCATGCTTCTAAGAGCCATGTTCCTTCTTCGAGTTCTTGCCGATAAAGGAAGGCGAGCCATACTTCTGTATACGACAAATAATTGCACGCAATGAAATCATAGAATCAAAAAAATTCACAATGTCCCTGTTCTATTCTTGCTGGCTGCTACAAAGGTCCATGTTCTATTCTAAGCTTAGTTGTTTTATTAATTTAATCATGGACAAGGTTACCTATTTAATTTTTGATATAAAAATTGAATCTTAATCAAAGGCATGGTTTCCGTATCATTAGATCTCTAAAATTCCAGTACACAAACAAGCATTCAAGTCGATGATGCAGTAGACATGAACATTGGCAGTATGAAATAAAAAAATGCTCAATACAGAGCAATTCCTACAACTGAACCATACTACACAGATCCAATCCCTTCCACTGAACATCAGATCGAAAGATTGAGAGAGGATCCACTGAACATCAGATCGAAAGATTGAGAGAGGATCCACTGAACAGTAGATCGAAAGATTGAGAGAGGACAGGAGGGAAACCCACAAATCCATACCAGGAACGCAGGCCGCCGGCGGTGGTGTGATGCGCGAGGGAGACGGGAGGCAGGGGCAAGCAACGGCGTACTCGGCGCTGTGCGAACAGGAGCGACGGGTTCCTCCGGCCGTCCTCGTGCTTCTCCACGGACCTTGGCAACCAATGAATTGACTCTAGGGTTAGGGTTCGGAGAGAAATCGCCTACCTGTGCAGACGAGAGAGACAGGGGCTAAGAGAGGGTGTGGAGCAAGGGCTCACCGGAGAGAACTCGCCGGCGATGCTCACGCGGAGGAGCGGCGCCAGTGGAAGCCGTGCGGCACGAAGGCGAGGCTCGATGACAACGCCAGGGAGAAGCGATGCGCGAGACGCTGCGACCGTGAGTCCGTGACCTGATAACGCCCGTGGAGCGCTGTAATCAGGGGAGAATAGGCCGCTATCTGATTACATGGTACCCCTTTACCGGGCCGGGCTGAATCAAACAACTGTATTGCAATCTATTTCCTCTCTGTAATTAGGTGTCGTTACATTGGTTGAACCAAACACGTTCTGAGTTCCGAGTCGGTAGGGACACTTTTCGTGCGCTCCGGCTGGTGCTAAGCGCCCGTTCGCCGGTCTTCAGGGCAGAGCTATTGGATCGTCCGGTGAAAGACGGCACCAACGTCGTCGTGCTTGTAGAGGACATGGAGGCACCGGTGTTCAGGGCTTTTCTTACATTCATATACACGGACACACTGCTAGAGATGGATCCAGAGGAGGAGTACACAATAACCCGACGTTTGCTCGTGGCCGCAGACAAGTACAGCCTGGAAAGGCTAAAGTTGATCTGTGAATATAGTCTGTGCAACCACGTCAAGACAGGCTGCGTGGCAACCATGTTGGAGTTAGCAGAAAGGTTCCATTGCCCTCGTCTCAAGGAGGCCTGCTTTGAATTTGTCAGGTCTTCAAAGGTTCTGCTTGACGTCACGGAAACAGAAGAGTTCAAGTCTTTAGCCCGGAGCGTCCGTGCCGTGGCAAAGGAGTTGGTGGTCAATTTTCTTGCTCGCGGTTTGGAGAAGGCGAGTATTTCTAGGTGGAACCAAGAAAGCCAAGTTAGTGTTATCAGGGCATCAACATGCTCAGCAACGTACAGTTAACTCCACTCCACTGCAAATACTAGTATTTCTTGTATCCACTAGCACGGAGAGTATCATTTTTAGCCATGTGTATCGTATCATACTTAGGTTTCATAATCTAGATTCACCAAGTTTCTACCCTGTTCGTATTGGCATATAAGGGTGAAAACGGTGTGAATAATTTCCGACTCTTTTTTGCTGATTGAATAGAAAAGGTGGAAAGAGAATTTTCTAGAAAGTGTGTTATGTGGAGGAGATGAATAGAAAAAAAATACTTTTTTTTTTAAGTGAACACGGCCCTACTGTTTGTGATCATCGGTATCGGTTGTTTTGTGACCATCGGTTGCTGCGATGTTTTGTTTTCCGGGAAGTATTTTTTATTCCTCCTGAAGTTTTTGCCTGATCATTTGTTCTATAGGACGATCCCATCTGCAAACGGCCGGCATCGCCGAGCCGAGTCGTGGTCAGCGCAGCAAGAGCAAAGCTGCCGGAGCGACGATCCCCAAGGGCCACCGGCCACGGAATCACCGTTGGCCAGGGGCACCATTGCCGCCCGCCGCCTGGAGGACGCTCCCGCTGTTGCAGGCGAGTAGGCGACCCGCCCCGCCCGCGCTGGTGGATGAGGTGCGCGCTCTCATGTGCGCTGTGGGCTGTGGCAACCCAAAGCGCGCGGTCCGGCTGACGTGTGGGCCCGGGCTCTCGCGTCAGGGAGCTGCGGCCCCTTGCATTGCCATTGCCAGTCGTCTCGTGTACTACTCGATTTCGAAGAGCTGCCGAGCGCATGGACCGCGGCCGTGGACGGCACTGCACACGCCATGGTGGGCAATGACGCTGGGCAGCAGGAGTAGACGAAAGGCGAGTAGCTGCGGTGGTGACGGGCTGGGAGGTCGGGCGCTGGGACTCCTTCCAGAAGGCGTACCGGGACCAATCGGGGGAGCGCGGAAGGCGCCGCCACCGCGAAGTCCTGCGGAGGCGGGTACGCCGAGAGCTCGTCCGGACGCTGCAGTCGCCATGCTTTGCCGAGGTGCTTCGCAATTGCTGCTGATGGGCCAAGGTTTCGTGTCCTTAGTCTGAAAATGATATGAAACAGTGTCTGGTAATGGCAGTTCAATTCTTTATAGGAACTGTTTGTGGGCTTGGATTGCAGTACTAGCTTGGCGAGCTTTGTTTGGGCCGAATGCTGGGAGCAGCTGCTAACAACGTTCTCGTAAGCCAAGCATCACTACGGACAGAGAGAGCTTCTGGCTGGGCGCCCCGGACACACAATGCCTTCCTCCTCACCTTCACAGACAAAAAAAAAGCGTCCTGCCAATTCCCGAACCTCCGCAACTGAGACAAGACAACAAGCGAGCATTGGCGCCAACACAAACGTCCCAAAATAAACGTGCTTCTAAGACGGGGCATATATAAAACCAATGCTACATGTAAAATTACTAAATTGTCCCTCCAAACAATACATGGGTCCCATGTGGATCCCACACGTACGTGGGTCCTATTTAAACAATATGTGGGTTCCATCTAAACATTGTGCGAGTCCTACGTGGATCCCGCCGAAACATTTCGTGGGTCCCACCTGGGTCCGGTCGAAACATTGTGTGGGTCCCACGTGGGTCCAGCCTAAACATTACGCGGGTCCCATGTGGGTCCCGCCTAAACATTACTCGGGTCCTACATGGGTCCCACCAAATAGTTTGTAGGTCCCACCTTAACATATGCGGGTCCCGCCTAAACAGTACTATCCCTATAAAGTTGCAATCATTGTACGTTAGGAAGAGAGGATGTGCATTATTTTCGGACAAATTTTGAACTCTACATGTGCAAATATTATGAGACTGAGGAGTGCATCCTACAGGGTAGACGTCATGGATGGACACACGTGTCCGCATGCCCCGGGCTCCGTTCCGATCCCTCCCAGTCCTACAGTAACAGCCATCTTCCCCGCCGGCTGGCGGCTGGCCGCGCACGCTACCCGGGCCACCGGGCCGGAGCCTCCAGGCCCCATCTCCTGCCACGCACGGCCGCACCCTCAAGGCTACTGCTGTGTTTCGTTTTTAAGAGAAAAAAAATATTTTTTTAAACGTGTTCTACGAGAAGGATGAATAGAAAAATATGGAAAATATTTTTTTCGAAAAACGTGTTCCGTGAGGAGGGGTGGGGGGAGGGGAGTGAATTGCAAGGTGCAAATCAGGCGGGTGATTGCTCCAGGCCGCAAAAGAGCAGCAGTATCATCGCCTCAAGAATGAATGCTTCAAGTTCCTGTGCTTCTCTTCAGTAGCTTTCCGTGAGGTCATTGAGGCCCCGTTTAGTTTCCCAAATATTCCCCAAAAATCCACTATTCATCTAACTTTTCCCTATTCATCACACCTCTTCTACTCACATATCACTATTCATCTACAGTGTTTTTTTGGTGAACAGTGTATTTTCGGGGAATCTTTCCCCAATCTAAACACACCCTGAATCAGGAGAGTTTGACAACTTGGCAGGGAGCTGCCCAACTGTTACCAAGTAGCTAATTTCCGTTCTTCTTGCTCGTGATCTTCAGTAGCTTTCTCTGTAATTTTCCCTCTCCCCTTTCCATTCAAAAAAAAATGCAACATTAAGATATATAGCTTTGCGCCCGAATACCTTTATTTCTTGGGTTATGATGAGAAAAAAAATACATATGTAGGAGCAATGCTATTATATATTGTACTCAATCTCAATGGATGTGAAACGCGTTTGTCTTCTTTTATATTTTGACTATAGTGTTTTGGCATGTGCTATTAAAAAAAATAATAACTAATTTAGAACATTACATTTAATAATGGATTGACACTTGCTATTAAGACAAATAGAATTAAAAATCCATTTAGAACCATTATATTTAATCCATATGATTCTTATAAATAAAATTAAACATACAAATATATTATAGATGAAGCATATATGCCACAAGTTCCAGATTCTGAAAATTTAAAAATATAATGCAAAGCTAAAATGTCTTAATATAGTGTACCAACTCATATTCCTATAACCTTGTAGACTTGGGATCCAGTGTTTGGAAGGTGCAACGTCAAATAAATTTGGAAGGCACAATACGTTTAAAATATTAGTTTCTTACTATATGAGATATTATAATACACGTAATAAACTTCACGCACATATGACTATAGAATCCAAGCATGGTCAAGTGTTGTTTAGTTTTGAAGATCTTATAAAAAAACAAATATAATAGTGTAATCATAATTTAATTTAGATAATTTATTTACCATTAATTACCTCGGACACACGGATGGAAAAGCTAAGTTAGAAGATACACAGGCCGCAGCCATCACGCCGGACAGAGAGAGCTTCCCAGCCTGGGCGCCCGGTTGCGGCCAGGACATCCTGCCTTCCAGAGAGAAGTTGCGTCAATCAATTCCCAGACCTCCGCAGCTGAACAAGAGAACAAGCGAGCATCTTCATCAGTCTCGAATGGCGCCAACAGAAGCCGGGGCGTTCACGCGCCCGTCATCGCTAGCTATAGGACGTGGACGCCGTGGACAGTATCGAGAGTGGACATGGACACGCGCGTCCGCATGCGGGCTCCGTTCCGATCCCCTCCCAGTCCCGGCAGTCATCTTCCTCACCGGCTGGCCGCGCGCGCCACCCGGGGGCCGGGGACGCCATCATCGTGGTCCCCTCTTCCATCATCGTGGTCCCCTCTTCTCCGGCCATCCACGCACGGCCGCGCCCCACAAGGCCACAATTGCGACGGGCAAAATGTGCGGGTGATTGCTCCAAGCCGCAAAAGAGAACTCATATAGGAAGGATTAGCCTACGCCTCAAAAGATTATTGCTGTTATTAGAGGAGAGCCTAGACTACTCGATAGGCATGGGCGCAGGACCAAAAGGGCACGGGGCATTTTTCTTTCTATGCCGTGTTGTTCAGATTCCCAACTATTCACTATTTATTCTAACTTTTCACTATTCATTTTAACTTTTCACTATTCCTCACTCACAAAACACGTTTCCAGCGAATGTTATAGTGTTTTTCTTATACTACAGTGTTTTTTCCTACAATCTAAACACACCCCTAGAGCGAACGAAAGGAGAGACCAGAGACCAGAGAGTGCTCTGGACATGTCACGAATCATGATACGCGTCACTTGCCTGACGCCAGAGAAAAAAGATATGTACTACTCCTACAGTACTAGATGAGTAGGCTGACGCCGAGGCCGGAGGCTTCGGTTGAACAATGCGTTCCACGCCGCCGGGACCATGGCTGATTTAACAACAACGACGGCTAGAATTGCCGCAACAATCAATCCCACTGAGGCCACCCATCATCCACCCCTGTTGCGCTCTGGTCTGGGGGGAGGGGGAGGCGGACGCGTGCGGCCTAGCGCCCTCCGCCACATGGATCGGATGGAGGTGGTGCGGCCCGAGTGGCCACACGACGCGCCGCCATCATCATCGCGGCCGTCTCGTTTTGTCGTTTCGTCGGGCCGGCGGGTGAACGGCGAGCCTGCCTCCCACCCCGGCGTCACTCCTCCCGCCCCCCAGAACCATCATTAGCGTCGTGCCAGGCGGCTAGTAGCTGAGGAAACAAAGCGGGGAACGAACGCCCTCCCGGTGCTTGCTGGCCGCGAAAAAATGCTCCCCGTTCGGCAGGGCAGTTGCCGCCCACTGACGAGGAAAAGGGAGGTCCACGGATGGCTATGTCCTTATCTGTTCATAGATAGATAAATGGTCGACGCATGGAATCCATTGATTCTCCTACTAGCTTTTGGCCTTTTCCCCCTTTTTTATCTGGTTCAGGAAGACAGGGAATCCGTCGTCCGGAATAGGAAACGGATGCGTGGAAGGAAGAGGGGCGTCGCCGCACGCCACTGCCGGGCCCCGGCCCCCGGACGCCGGACGGTTGACACTTGACAGGCACACACGAGGGAACGAAAAACTTTCTTTTCACCGGAAAAACAAAATGAAAGAACCTGCTCCCCATGGACCCAATCATCGGCTTAACCTTCAATCAACCGATCTTTCGATGGTTCTTGTTCTTCCTCCAACGTGTTGATTCGTGAACTTGGCAACTAATCAACAACAAAGGAAGCCGTGGCACGGCAGCCGGGATGCCTACACGACCGATATCATATCTATCCCTGCCGATGCGTGACGCACGAACCCAACAGGAAAGTACGCCCGTATTAGTTGGCGGTTTTTTCTGGTTGCGAGATTGCGAGGTCCACGGCCGCCGCCGCGCCCCCGGGTGTTAGTTAGCCGTCGCCGTCGAGGGGACCTCGCCGCGGGAGGCTTGCGCGACAGGCATCCGTGTGGCCGTGGACACGGGAGAGAGGGGTCCGGTTCCTTGCTCGCTCTGGGCCTCTGGCGCGAGTCAGTGGGTGATGGATGCCGCGGGGAGCGACACGGTCGGCCATGACGCACGCGCGTGCGCGCGGGCTCCGGCTCATCGTCCGCGCCCCTGTCCTCCGAGAGCGACGGCGCGGAGTACCAGTGGGTCTATTTACTCGTGCCCGCGCGCGGGTTCAGAGCCGAGCCGGTGCGTCGTCAAGGTAGCGGTGAGTCAAGACTGAACGGTGGCGTGACGTAGTGGCGTGCGTCGGTCAGAACGGGAGGGGACGCAGGATGTTGGGGTACATGGGGCTCTCGGCGAGCCCGAATCAACTGTGCGGAGGGCGCACGCGAGGGGCGAGACCGAGAGGATCTCGTTGTCCGGGGGCCAAGTATCCGGTGCGGGCGCCCGTTTATTCTCGATGATCCGAGCGTCGCCCGCCGATGCCCCGGTGGCCCTGTCTGGCGTCGTCGCAAGGCCGTGATGATTCTTGTTAAACCGTTTCGCTGCCCGCTACCCGCCATCCATCAACCAGCCCCTAACGGCCGATTATAGTTTGTACTACTATGTTTCTTCCCGGGATCGCCGACCTCCCACGATCATCGGATCAGCTGCTGAAGCAAGCGCGTGCGCCGTGCCCCGGACGCGATCGAGTTCACACATAAACGAGAATAGCGTGCGGGCGGCCTCCGGGGCAGGGAGGGATTGGCACCCGCGGCTCCCGAGATTCTTAGTTTTTTTTTTCTGACCTCTGGATTGGTTGCTTCATCGATCAACGACCGAACCGACGATCAGTCACCGACGCCGCCGCGTGTTCACTCGAGTCGAGGGTCTGCTGTTGCTTGCAAGGATGTGTTGATCACGGCCCATCTCTTGTCGAGATATGTAACTAGGCGCCGTCGTCTTTGTGAATGCACTAACTGCCGTTCTTCTCAGGTAATCTGAAGCGACATTTTGCTATTTTGCTGCCCAGGACAGATAGTGCCTGTCATCCTCACCCATTTTCATGCCTCCGCTTTCTCCAGCTTTTGTTCTCCCTCGCTCGCTCCACTTTCTTCCGGCTTTTATCCGGCGCAGCCCTCGATGGCTACGCTTACCGGACCAACTGTGATCATGGTGGCAAATCAGCCTTTTAGGCGCACCCCCCAGCACCCCACAAGTGGACAAGGTCACAGGGTCTCTTCTGTTCATGTACAACATCGAAACAGAATTGTGATCTTCCGTGGTAATTGCATCTCCACGTCGATCGGCGGAAATTAACTCGCCGTGTCCAACCTCACGCTCCCTTTCCCCCACGGTAATCTCCTCTTCCATGTAATAGACTGAAAAAACGGCAGGTGACGCACGGATTAACCGTGGCCCTCTAGCCCGTACAATAAAGACCAAGTGTCTCCACAGCAAGCGGACACGCGCACGCTAGCCACAAGAGCAGGATAATCACACGTGCAGCGTGACGCGCCGAGGGTCCAGACCGTCAGGGAGACGCGGGGGCATTTCCGTAATCCGCCGGAAAAAAGCGAGTACTGTGCCTGTGGGCCCTGTCGCCCTTCGCGGCTGCGCTTGGTTCCCTTGCCACGTCTCCCTCCGGACAGTCGGAGGCGTACGCTTGCCACGCAAGGACCTCCCACGTACACGCGTCACCGCAGGCCGCAGCGGCGCGACCCGACGCACGTACGGAGTAAAAGTCATCGCCATGTGGGGATGGGCACGACGTTAGGCCCACGTGTCAGAGGCTGCAGAGGTCAGAGCCGAGCGCCTTTACCTGCTCCGGCCGCCACGCAGGGAAGGGAAACGAAGGGAGTGACGGCGAAGTGACGTGTCGGAGTCGGCTAGCGGCCGCACACATGCGGGTCGCCGTCGCCAAGCGCCCCCACCGCGCCAAGATTCTGGCCGAGATTCATCGGCCACCTGGACACGGCTCGCGGCCGCAGGTGGTTGCTCGGTGGTGCCTCCAGCTTGAAGTGGTCGCCGTATCTGCCATGGATTGTGTACCTCCGGGGTATACTATACCAGGTTGCTTGGGCGAGCAAAAAAGGGGGCAGTGGCTTTAACGGAGTGCCACGACGGGCGTACGTCATCGTACAGAGCACGAAAGTCATCGACGAACAGAAGATCGGTATACCAGCAATCGTGATATTATTACTTACCTGTATAAAAGTCATTAGGCGATCGAGCGAACGTTTTCCATACCCTCGTGGACCAAGCCTTCATAATTTGGAGCGGAACTTCTTCTTCGTGAACTCTCGCTTTCGTGCATAAATGCGCAAATGGGAAATTATTGTGGGCGCTGCATTGTGTAGGCCAAAGCTCGTTTCAGTCCATGCACAATGTGTTTCTTGGTATGCATGTGCGCGCAACAATGTTATGTCTATTTCAATGAATTTTGGCATACCGGTATTCTTTTAATGAGCGTTGATTATATCAATTGTTGTTTTAGCTCTAAGAGGTCATATCAGGAACAAATATGCTTATTACTCCCATTTTATCTTTTAAAGTAAAAAACATGGCCAAATTTGTACAATAAAGTACGATCATCCATGATACTAAATAAGTACCATTATTTTTTTGCTAGATATATTTTCATGCCATATCTATTTGGGGCCATAAATCTTTGTGATAATCTTTATAATTTTGATGAAATATAAAATGGTTTGATTCTCTAAAAAAGTTACAATGACCTGTATTTTAGAACAGAGGGAGTAGTTCAATAATAATTAATTTCCTAGGAAATTAGTATAGTTTTTACAGAACATAATCTTTGTCTTTCTGAAAAAGGACGAGAAAAAGAGGACTTTGCTTGTACTAAACCGCGTGTGCCCCGAAGATCAGTGAGTAATCACGATCCAGCACGGCAAGCATATAGAACATCGGGTACTCTTACCGGTAGCCGCCGGGACTACCAATGGGCAGTTTGGTCAAACCCACAGCCCAGAGGAGAAAGCACGTTTTTCAGAAAAATTCCCCTTCCATTCCGTTCAACTTTTCTATTCATCCCTCTCACATAACACGATTTTCAGAAAAAATTCTTTTAACCCTTCACCAACTAAACACGTCTAAAGAATTTTGCATTAGTTCAATATCATTAGGACATACTCCCTCTGTGTAGGTTGTTTTAGCATAGCTAGATATATAATTATATTTAGATATATACTATATTTAAAGACGTATTAAAACCTATCTACTATGTAATCATGTCAAAACAAGCTACAATTTAGAATGGAGTGAATAATAATTATATATTTATGTAGCCAAAGGAGATAAACTATATCGCTTTTCTTTGGCTATAGTTTATCTCTTTAAAAATAATCAATATCCAGTTAAAAACAGGACATGCTAGATTTTCTCTGAGATTTGAAGAATCAAACTATTTAAATTAATATAATCCTACTAGCCTTATTCAATATCCAATGAATAGTAATCCCAAAATCTAAACAGATGGTATCCACAATCCAAATTCTTATAATATCAGTGGATATAAACAAAATTAGTATAGTACGGTGCTGCATGTGTATAAGCTTGTCACATAAAGCAAAAGCTACCAAATTGGCTATAGAGCAATAACAATAAGTGTGTGCTTATTAGAGTTCAATAATCATACAACCTAATAATTATGCATTTATGTGTCCAAGGAAAGTGCTACAGTTTATCGTGGCCATAATATTTTTAATGAAAAAACGAGAAAAGAGGACTTTGCTAGTAGTACTAAACCGCGTGTTCGACCTCTCAGGATCAGTGAGTAATCACGATCCAACACCGGGTACACTCGCCACTGGGATTAGGGAGGGGCAGTTTGGTCAAACCGAGGACTAAAGGAGGAGTCCCCACTCCCCAGCCCGATGGGCCCAACTACCGAACCGTCCGGAAGCGCCTAACGCCGTGAGCGCCCAGCGAAATCACGAAAACGCCCTCCTCCATCTCCGAGTCGGCTCCTCCGTCCGATGCACCGGTCGCGGTCAGGATTCTCCGAACCGCTTCCCACCCGGCGCACGGGCCGCTATATCAATGACGCCGCCGCGGCGCTGCGCCTCGTTACGGAACAAACCAACTCGCGGGCGAAGCAACGGGAAGAGGGAAGAAGAGTAAAGTAGCGCGGCGCCGCGGCGGGGGCGGGGGGCGGCGAGAGAGCCGAGAGGGGGAGGGCGCTTGGTGCTCTCGCCGGTTTGGGTTGATCGAGGGAGGAGGGAGGCTGAACCGATGATGGGGGCGCGGGAGCCGGTGGTGATGGAGATACCGGCGGAGGAAGGGGCGTCGAGGGCGCCGCCGCGGCGGATCAGGAGGCGGCTGGAGGAGGGGGCACGCTGCGGCGGGGCGCCGGCGACCGTGGAGGAGATCGAGGCAAGGCTCAGGGAGGCCGAGCTCCGGAGGCAGGTATGTGTCACTGTCGTGCTCCGTTTCCTGCCCCCTACTGCTCCGGCGTTGTAGTTTGGGTTGCGTGACCGGGGAGTGAACGGTCAAGTCCAAAGTGTTCGTCCGAGTCTTTTTCCGAAGTCCTTTGATAGAGTTACCCGATCGCTTTTCAGTTTTTACTGCTGAGGTGAGGAGGGTCCGGTTGTTCCTGAAGCTACTTGTTTTTTCCCCCCTCTTGTTATAAAAAAGAAGATTTTTCGTTGCGATTTCAGAGGCGTTATGTAATCCCAAATTGGAGTGTTTTCGTTGCAAGATAGGAACTGCTTTTTCTCTTTTCTTGGTGCAATTTTTGTTTGGCGAGGTAGGAACGGGGAATTTGGGAGGTGGAGAGCACGTGGAAGGTTTCTATGTGACCTTCGGAGCCCCCCTTTCGGTGGTTAGGATTCGAGGGGGAAGTTGAAGTAACATTCCTTGTCGGATTCTTTTAGCGGTAGGTAGTCATGCGCTCTAGTCGGATTCACGTGTGCCTTCAATTTGCCTTTGCGTTCGGTTCGGTCTTGCCGCGGTTCTTCCTCACCTCGCGGCTTTGAGCTCTATGGAGTAAAGCGTCCTTTTCCCCGTATGAAGTCTTGGTTTCATCGGTTTCATCCATCGCCTTTTTACTCTATTTTATACTCTTGTATGCATTGGCTTTGGCTCTATCCGCAGTTCTTAGTAAGTAGTAATCAACGACTGCTAAAATATATATTTTAGTTGCCTGCATCCAGTTAGGCCAAATTGCTTGTTTAGAAGAAGGCCCTTTTCTACAAACCAGAAGCAAATTGAGATAGCTTTTGTTATTCGTGGTAGTAAAATTATGGTAATTTGGTAGTAGTAGTTTGGTTACCACCGACAACTTGGATTGGCTTAGAAGTAAAATCTGCCTCACACCTGTACCTCTGCAGAATTTGGTGACTAGAAACATGGTTAGAACTTTTGTTGGTTGATGTGACTTGGTAGGTGCTGTTCAGTTAAATTTGCTTCGAATTGTTCAACAATTTGGAAGTTATTTCTTGGGACAATTGTGAGCTTGCTGTAAGTCTGATGGGCTTGTCGCAGCCTGATGATTCTCGAGGGTTGTCACTTTTCATGCTTGTTTGATTCAGTCTGGGGAGTGAAGTGTCATAGGAAAAAAACTAAGTGGTGTCGAGTTTAACTGATGACGGTATAGGATTACTGACTTGTTTAAATGTATTTTTTCAGCAATTCCATGAATGGTTGGCCTGCAAAGCAAGGAAGAAGCCACGGAGCCCTTCATGGTCCTCTCAGGAGGAAGATCATGGGCAGCGCCTCGAGGCAAAGCTTCTGGCTGCAGAGCAGAAGAGGTTAAGCCTCTTGGCAAAGGCGCAGAACCGATTGGCCAAGTTGGATGAACTCCGACAGGCTGCTAAGAATGATGTGGAAATGCGGTTTGAGAAGGAAAGGGAAGAACTCGAGACCAGAGTTGAGTCTCGTGTCCGGCAGGCAGAGGAGAACCGCCTGCGCCTTCTGCATGCAGATATGCAGAAGCGTGCTGCGCTGAAGGAGAGAACTGCGAGGTCCCTGGTGCAGAAGGCTACATCAGAGAACAAATACATGGAGCAGATGCGATCTGCAATTTTGCAAAAGCGCACTGCTGCTGAGAAGAAACGGCTGAGGTTACTGGAAGCTGAAAAGAAGAAGGCTCAAGCTAGGCTTTTGCGCATCCAAAAAGCAGCCATGACTGTATGCAGCCAGAGAGAAACGGAGAGGAAAAAACTGAAAGAACAACTAGACAGAAAACTTCAGAGGGTCTGTACCCTCAACCTCTCATAGATGTTTTAATGCTAAAAATTCCTTTTATCCTTCCATTCTGTTTCTTACATTCAAATATATTATCGTACTGGACAGGCGAAGAGGCAGAGAGCTGAGTATCTGAAGCAGAGAGGAAGTCCTCGCAATTCTGCTCATGCCGATTACATCAAGCATGCAGATTTCCTCTCTAGAAAGCTTGCGAGGTATTGATGCTGGTCACACATACATATTTTATCTATTTTGTTTGTGATTGGAATTAATCTGGTATTTTTTTTGTCATTATTTTTGTACTTCAGATGCTGGAGAATATTTGTGAAGTCCAGGAAGACAACACTTGCATTGGTTAAAGCTTATGATGCCTTGGGAATAAATGAGAAGTCCGTGAGAAGTATGCCTTTTGAAAAATTAGCTATGTCAATGGAGTCTCCTACAGTTCTTCAGACGACAAAGGCATTACTTGACCGATTGGAGAGACGTCTTGTCATTTCTCATCTAGTAGCGTCTTCATCGGTGGAAAATGTTGACCATCTTCTGAAACGCCTTAGTTCTCCCCCAAGGAGGAAGGTACCTCCTAGCAGAGAGGGAAGAACACGGGCAGTGGCAAAAAGATCAGCTAAAATTTCTGAGGCAAGCATCAGATTGCCTCGGTATTCATTGAGGGTTGTGCTCTGCGCATATATGATACTGGCTCATCCCGGTGCTGTTTTAAGTGGGCAAGGTGAGCGGGAGAAACAGCTTATGGAGTCAGCAGCAAACTTTGTCAAGGAGTTCGAGCTGTTGATTAAGATAACACTTGATGGACCGGTGAGGTCATCTGCAGCAGGTCAGAAGAAATTCAGGACTCAATTGGCTGATTTTGACAAGGCGTGGTGCACATATCTTTACAGCTTTGTGGTGTGGAAGGTAAAGGATGCAAGATTATTGGAGGAAGATCTTGTCAGGGCTGCATGCAAGCTTGAGCTCTCAATGATGCAAACATGCAAGCTAACTGCGAATGGGCAGTCACCAAATAATCTTACTCATGACATGAAGGCGATTCAGAAACAGGTTACTGATGATCAAAAGCTCTTACGTGAGAAGGTCCAGCACCTGAGTGGCGATGCTGGAATTGAGCGCATGGACTCTGCTCTTTCAGATACGAGGTCAAAGTTCTTTGAAGCGAAGGAGAATGGAAGTTCATTAGCAGCACCTGTTGCAAATATATCTACCCCCTTGAGCGTTAATACATCTGGGAAGGCCCCGCTTTCTGAGGTTAATGATAATTCCAGAACAAATGCTCTAGGGTCAAATTCTGTGGTCCGTTCTCTGTTTGGTGGTGCTTCATCAAGCAGTGCGTCACCAGTGAAGCAGCCAACTGAGAATGAACAAATGGTGAATGAGATGCTTCATGAGGACGCTTTTGCTGGCAGGTCTGTTAGTGCTAATACCCCTGAGGAGGAGTTCCAGAAGAAAGTGAGAGAAACCATGGAGAAAGCTTTCTGGGACATGGTCACCAACTCCATTAAAGGAGATAAACCTGATTACAGTCGATTGATCAACCTTGTAAAGGAAGTGAGTGATTCATTACATGAGTTGGCTCCCAAGGAGTGGAAGGAGGAGATTCTTGAGAATATTGACCTAGAAATTCTGTCTCAGGTGCTTGGATCAGGTTCTCAAGATGTACAGTACCTGGGGCAGATTTTGCAGTATTCTCTGGATATGGTCCGCAAGCTCTCTGCTGCTGCAAAGGAGGATGAGATGAAGAAAAGCCATGATAAATTATTGGGTGAGCTGGCTGCAAGTTCGGAAGCTAATGGCAATGGCATCAACTCATTTGTCATTGCTGTCATCAAGGGCCTGCGTTTCATCATGGAAGAAATAAAGGTATTGTTCCTTGCTAATGTTAATGCATTAAACATTCCGACTTATCATCAAAATTTGGAATTGATTCCGCTTTGTATATGTTTGGATTCTTATACACTATGCTTGGCAAAACAGGAACTGCAAGCAGAGGTGAGTAAGGCACGAATCCAGTTGATGCAGCCGATTATAAAAGGATCTGCTGGAGTGGAGTACCTGCAGAAGGCTTTCACTGATCGCTATGGACCACCTGACAATGCATCAGCTTCTCTCCCCCTCACTCTGCAATGGATTTCGACAGCGAAGAACATTGTTGAAAAAGAATGGAGTCAACATTTGGACTGCCTGTCTATAATGCCATCAGCAGGCCAGGCTCCTGCCCTTGTTCCGGTGCTCCGAGCTGGTCATGGAACTCCAGTAGGGCAACCATCTTCATCTGCACCAGGCGCTTCTAGTCAACCAGAGTGCAACGGTGGGAAGCTGGACAAGCTGATAAGGATTGGCCTTTTACAGCTTATCAGTAGCATGGAGGGCTTGCAGATTCAGTCAACTCCTGAAAGCTTCCAGATTAATCTGCTGAGGCTGAGGGCTGTGCAGAGCCAATTCCAACAAGTGATTGCAATTGCCACAAGGTATGTTATTCTTCTAATTCAGCCTAAGGTATAAGTAGTCTGTCACATGATACTGATTGTGATATCTGTGCAGCATGCTTGTCCTTCGTCAAGTTCTGATGAGCGAGAACTCGAAGGCAACTCCTCTGCAACTGGAAAATGCCATCTCAGAACTCTTCATGGCTCTCGTGAAGATACTGGACAGCTCCCCTGATGCAGGCACAGAAGAGATTGTGGAGGCGATGATCAGGGCGTCAACCTCAGTTGGCTCACCATCAGAGGAGAAGATCGAGGCCAGGAGGCAGGTGATCACTCGGGTGTTCCTCAAGAGTCTCCAGCCTGGCGATGTGGTCTTCCAGAGGGTCTCCCGGGCAGTCTACTGTGCCTTCCGCGGCGTCGTCCTGGGTGGCAGCAGCCCCATGGGCCAGAAGCTGGCAGATGCGGCATTGCGCCGCATCGGGGCGGCGAAGCTTGTTGACAGGGTGGTGAAGGCTGCTGAGGTGCTGATCAAGGTGGCAACAGTGTCAGAGAAGGTTCATGGTCCGTGGTACAAAGCTCTGATGTGAATTTCATCCGATTTACTTCCTCTGTGAATATAAACAGTCAGAAGTGTAAATACTGTGTCTGTCCACTGGGTGAACTGGTGAAGTGGGAAGTATGCCGTTGTACAGCAATTTATAGTTGTTGATCAGTAGGAAATTCAGGATTGAAGAATTCTGGTGAGCTGGGCGATTATGGATGCCCTTACACCAGAATTTAGTCAGGATTCAGAGGATGCTAAATTGTATCTGTCCATGTAAAATTGTGATCTCTTCTTTTTTTCCCCTTTAGAACTGAATAATGTAAATAATTGCTCAAAGTTATTTATATGCTGTGTATATTTCACTCGTTTCGATCGAGGAAGACTTAGATTTGGTTGAAATGCACACTAAACGTCAATTTTAAAGTATTAGCTCTCTGTACTTCGTATCTTGCACAAGTTCAAGGGCGGACATTGAAATACACCGTTTCTTCTTCTTTATTTTTCTTTTTTTCTCTTAGTACCTTGCACGAGATCAGGGGCCTACCGTGCACGATACTAGCTGAAATGCGTCGGCGGCAAACAATCACACACGGAGACTATCAAATGTAGGCACAGCAAATCACACACAGATAGCACAGCAAGAATGTAAATAAGATGGAGCTCGCTCAGCTATCATATTCATAGGATTTGACTAATGCTATCTCTAGCTCTTTGTTACCATCTCTAAGAAGAAATAGAAACGAACTGCTTAGACCTTCAACAAATTAGCTCAAAATCAAGAACCTTTGGCTCAGCTTCCAAAAGCTCTTAAATGAGAGATACTCCCTTGGGTCCCTTGGGGGCATCAAAGTATCAAACTGGACCAGTAAATAGTAGGCCATAAAAAAAGACCAACCCAAGCAACTATTAGTTCATTATTGCTTCCATTGGTTGATATACTTGAGGAATGACATGGAAGGGTCATCATCTTTTGGTTGGGCTTGGACACGAGTGGAACGCCTCAAGTCAGCCTCTTCAAGCAATGTTTTCTGTTTGACGTCCTTCGATCTCTCTTCCAAAGCATTACTGCATCAACAAATGAGGGAAAAGAGAAATTAGCTGAAGGGTTAAGAGCAAACTTGCACCAAACCAAACTGTTGTGCAAACAGCTTAAAACCTAAGAGCAGCAGTTTCATGGCAATATGGAGTTGAGCAAAGATTTGAATCATGCTCTATTCGTAACTAAAAGACAAAACTGTAAAATTCGCAGAGAAAACATAAACAATACACTCGTCCATCTGAAGAAAGAAATCAGTGCTTTATTAAGGTTTAAGAGCTATATAACATGGTTTCCCAAATCAAGAATGCTTCAGAAAATTCATGCTTTGCTTGTAAACTTGAAACTGCTCTGAAAAGTTAAAACTAGGTATGCTGAACCATACGACCATGGATTCACGTATGATGTCCTAAAAAAGGTATGGAAAGGCCAAAACTGTGTAAACAACAAAATATCATGCACGAACTGAGAGACGATTTTGCGGTACTCAATATGGACCCTGACCCTGAGCCCCTGACCACCCATCAATCCATGGTGTTCTCTGAATGATTAACACAGCATGTACATACAAAGAAATACTGCACCTTATCTTATTATAGGACTTGGTAAGCTGGCGCTTAAGTGCTCTCTCCCTTATGCCTTTGATGTTTAATGTCCCAAGAAGTGCATCAAGCTGTTATTGGAAATTGATGAGCAAACGTTAAAACCAGAAAGCGAAAAAATAGGGATCTCCACAGAAGCAAAACAATCACCTCTTCCTTGGTACCGTAGTAACCCCACTCTTTGGAATCTGCACTTTCAACAAATAGTCTTCCTTCATGCCTAAAAAACCAGTACCTATTGTACAGCCTGTCTTTTCCAAGATGACTGGGTCGTAGAGATTGCTGCTCCATTTCATTTTCAAGGTGTTTTCTCTAAAAGACGAATAAACAAACAAACAAGAGTTAGCATAGAAACAGCACTTTGACATTTTTCACGAATAGATTCAGCAGATAAATGCATATGAAGACGTGAGAATGAACAAGAACGCATGAAATTTATATATTCTCAGTTCTCACCACAAATATTTTCCCGTCTCCAGTATTTCTGGACAAAAGAATGTTTAAGTCCTTTTGCTCTTTCCCTCCACACTGATTCTTAGGACACTATCATTTTGTATAGTATCGGTGTGGTTTATTCCATTTTCTCCCACCCCTTCCATGTTAAGCTTCTGCTCTTCCCTATTCTTTCTAGCATCCTCTCTTTTTGCAGCTACAAGTGCTTGTTGCTGGTCAATCCACTCACTTAATTTCTGTCGTACCGCAGAAGTTGTAATGGCTTCCTCTACCAATTCCCTTAGAATTTTAAGCTTTGCACCACTGTCAAGAAGACCATAATGACCCCTTCGTATTGTCGACACCTTACTAAAGAATTCTTCTTTTCTTATCATCTCCAAGTAATTGCATAGATACTCAGCCCAGGTGACTAAAGTTACCTACAGAAACATCCAATCAACTAAGAAAAGAAAATACAAGAGTTCTTATAGGCCACCTGAATTAAGAAAATGATGAAGAAATCACCTCGAGTGTCTTTTTCTTGTTCAGGAGAAATGAAAAATATGCACCTTCATCTTTATTGAGTAAGTGGAAAAGTGCAGCATGTATTTCCACCAGAAGAACAAGGTTGCTTTCTTTGCTGCAAATTGCATTCTCCAGATCTGATAGGGAAAATGGTGACAAGCACATAAGCCTCCCAAATGACAAACAGAGTCCCAGATCACAAGGAGATCTCCCACAGAATCCACAGGCACTCTAAAATCTCTAGACAGAGGAGGTCTCTTTGAGAAAACAGGATCATCTGCTGCCAACTTTACTAAAAGATCATCAATTGGATATTTAACTGGCAACTCTACTAGCTTCTCATCTGTCATATGAAGGTGAAAAGTAAGACGCCTTGCACAAAAGTAGTGGCATGAAACTATTTGAACTTATAAACTGAAATAAATGGCAAGGATATCTGCTCAATCACCTTTCTTGAACTTTTTTCTGGCATCTTCTCCATTTGCAAATCGTTTCCTCCCTTTGTACAAACCTTCATGATTCTGTGAGCCATGATTGATTTAGAGTCTTGATAAATATGGAATCAAACAAAGGAAATGAGAAAATATGGATACCATAATGTCTTCTGGGGGCTCAGTGTCTATCCCATATTTCTTTGCAAGATCTGCATTTACTATCCATGGAGATCTTTTTTATGTTGAATCCCTAATAAACAATTTTAGTAGACTACGACTAGCAGGTGCCTTCTTGCAAATTAGATCATCAGCTTTAACTACTGAAGTGTTGATTACTTCATTGTCCTGACCAAGCCAACCCACCTCGTACAATTTGGTGCCACCAGAGCCTATAACCTCCAAGATCTTGCAAGCAGCCTCAGAACCATCTTTTTTAGCATGTAATTCTAGTCCTTCAGAAAGATCCAATCGCAGGCTACTGTATACTTCCTCGAGAAGATCAGTAAAGCTAAGAGTGCCTGAAGTGTAGCAGAAAATTCTATTAGGCACATTTACGAACCTCAATATTCTACTAAAAAAATTCTTCTTCACATAGTGAAACAATCTATCATGATGGCATGAAGCGAAAAAAACAAGTATGTTGTGATCTATATGTAGGGATTGATTGAAAGATGATAAGCCCTTAAGATTTTTTTACAATGATATAGAGATTGTCACCACATTTAAAATAACAGCAGGCATCAAAAGGAAAGCAGTGCCACGTATAAGACTTTTCAATGGACCTAATGGAAAATGTAATATAAAAAACCTCCATGAAACATAAATTCTAAACATATCGCAGTATCAAAAGTATGGATAATAGATCTTCCAAACAGTATTAGCTCCTTGTGCCTTTATCTAGCATAGGAGTATAGTACAGATGAGAAAACACAAAAGAAAAATGCTAGATCAATTTGGACAATCCCAACAGTGTGCATCATCAAGAAAAAAAATATTGCAAGCTTGGAAGCCAACAATTATAACAATATGTTAATGAATGTAAAAAATATCCGAAAGAGGCTTAGCCCTACTGTAGTGAATCATCCGGAGAACAGGAGCTATCAGCTCTTTTGGCAATAGTCGAGCCTTCACTCCAGCTTGTTGCTCACAGACCAAAGCTTCCTCATAGGTAAGATTAGATTTTCCAGACAGCTCACAGCTCCAGACCTTTTGGCGATACAGGTTCAACCTGTTCAGGTATTCCCTAATCAAGTAGTCAAGGACACAAGAAAATTTCTGCAATATAATCCAAGGAAACTCTAGTAGTTAAATGGTATCCAATGGAATTAATTTTTTTTTATTCATATCAGGTATAAATCTATTAGCCGGCAGTAATGGCATGCAAAAGGATACTGATAATCTCGGAATATCTCTTTAGTGAACCTAATTTGGAACACGTCCTCATTGGGATCAAAATTCTCTGGTGGCTCAAGTAAGGAGAAAGTTGATCTCTTCAGGAGAGGCATTGGATTTGGATCCCTTTTATAGAACCTCTACAAAAGGGGCAATTTATATGATACATGCAGAAGTTTTCAGTTGTACTTACTGCAAATGTCCTTCATTGAAAGGTCTAAGCCCCACGCCATCACACCACACAGATAAAAGCATGAATTACTATAAACAGGGAGTGATTAACTGGTAAAACCAGATACTATATATTTGTGCAGCAATGCATGCATAGTCAAATCTATTAACAACTACCCACAAAAAAAAAATCTATTAACAACTACTCCCTCTGTTCCAGAATATAGCAACGTTTAGCTTTTTTCAAAGTCAAACATTAATAACTTTGACAATAAATAACACAAAAATTATATAACTTGACAACGTAAGAATTATGTTTATAGATCGGTCACAAAAGGAACTATTATAACATGTACCTTTTCACTCAAAATAAATTATATTTTTAGAAATAGTGTTGGTCAAAGTTAAGAATGTTTGACTTTGAAAAAGTCTGAACGTTGCTATATTTTGGAACGGAGGTAGTAACACGCAAAACTCCATTGAAACAAGATACTAATAAGCTAACTTATATCTGATACAGAGCCAAATATAAACTAAATATACCACCAGGGCGACACTTCAAAATCAAAAGCAAGTTCTTTTTATTACATCAACACCAACAAGAGCATTCACCTCAGCTGCTTTCCATTAAGATGTACACATCGTATGAAGACAGTCATGCTCGACACAGAATGCAAGAAACCCCGGGCTAAACAGAATCTAAATTTATTAAAGATCGAGAAACCCATAATTCCACAGCAATGCAGTATGACTATTCACCATAGTCAAAACCGAACCGGATTTCAAGCTCCGCAAGAACTCTCCCATCCCCCCAAATAGCCAACCCCGAACCTAGCCCAACGCAGCCCGAGCCTGCCACCGACCACCCGCGCACCATCCCCGCACGAAGAATCTCGAAATCGCGTCAAGAGATTCAGAACCACCTAAACATCAGCTCATCGCCCTCAAAACTAAACCTACCAAACAGCGTCACACAGTAAAAAGGACAGCATTTCCGGACTCACCGACAAGCCTCGCTCGCTGGTACAGCACGCACCACGCACGGTCGGCGGGGGTGCCCGTCGCGTCGGGAAGCTGCAGCGACGGTGGAGGTCCGGCGGGGCTCGGGCACGCGCGAACCCCACGGCGGGAGGGGAGGCGGGGAAGGCCCCCCGAGGTTGGCCCCGCGCCGGGGCTTTGGCGCTCGAGTTTCCGAGCGGAGGGAACGAGACTGGAGAACGGGTGGACAAATGGAGAGGGAAGGCGAAATTTATAGCTGTTTGATGTGGCCAAACGAACGGTTGCTCTTTAATCACTGGAGAGCACTTTTTGCAGGCAGGTACTTCGGTTCTGTGGTTATTTAGTCACGTTGGGGCTGGGTGGTATTTGGAAACTGTGTGCTCCTCTTTTACCTAGCAAGTCTATAACCCAGAGCAAGAGAACTATATTCGTATATTAAATATTGTGTATAATTGTTTCTATTGTATGAATGTTGAGTTTATTAAGTTTTTCTATAGATAATGTTATCAAATAGACTCGAACAAAATATTTTGTTGAATGGTACAGAGAATATTAAATATTTTATATTTCCTGAAGCCCTCAATAGATCAATGAATATAATTCTCATTCCAAGATTTTTTTTCGTTTGCAAACTTTTTTCAATATCCTAAATTGCAAATATGTACTTACATTTACTAGGATAAATTAGGCTATTTTGATTGCACTCTACCGTTTGCGAGCGTATATTTGCACCTAAAGTTAAGGTTCTATTTATAGTTGTTGATTAATTACTACTCTACCAACAATAAGGAGATTCGGTAAAAGATCTCGTCATACTTTTAGAAGTATGCTTATAATTGAGCAACGAGCCAGAAGAGTCATTTTTTAATGATGTACATTATTAAATGAGTAGGTGATGGTTGCAAAGATATTCCACAAGCCGACAATAATTTTGAGTTAAAATATACATACAACTTTAGAGAATCCATTGTGGGGTATGCAATACTTACAAGCCAAAAAACGAATCCGATGTGGGGTACATGATAATTTATACAAAGGGGCGAGAATGAAAGCAATATACATTATATGACCATTTATGTGTGGAGGATGAAATGGATTATATAGTCATTTACATAGACACAGAGTATTAAACCAATATGAAGTATACATTCATTTACATAACGGCAAATGTGAGTCCGATGAGAAACATGTGTTCATTTATGTTTTTGTAAAGCATGAATACAGTTAGAACACAAATCATTTACGCAGTGGAACATGATTATTACATGACTAATTCCTATAAATATTGCTACTTATTTGCGTTATGTGTCTATGCTTATGTCTATTTGTGCATGTAAAATAGGATAATAAAAAATTGCCATGTTCATGATCTATTTTATGGATTCAATTTTCTAATTATTGTACTAGCCTAAGGGCTTAAACAATCTGGTAGAAGCCAAGCTCTCATGCAGAGAAATGTTGCGTTTTTTATGGAACCCTCTGTAGGAGAAACCTCAACCTATTTTTACGTTTTATTTTATTCCAGACTTGTCGGGTACCTATAATAGGGGTACCTTAACTTAGGCCCAGAATTACTCGGTAACAAGGCCCACAAACGAAGTTGGCCTGGCTCCGTAGCCCAACAAAGGCCCATCACGACAAACTTTGCCACGGTGTTCGTCCCGCCTGAAGACCCTCGAGCAGGGATGTCCGTGACGATCGAGCCCAGCCAAGCTCGAGGGGGGCGTTCACCCTCGAGCCGGCGTTTCCGCCACGTTCGAGGCTTAGCAGCCAAGCTCGAGGGGGACGTTCACCCTCGAGCGGGCGTTTCCGTCACGTTCGAGGCTCAGCAAGCTCGAGCCTGCGGATCAAGCTCGAGCTTGCCACGCCGGGAACAGCGCCCGTGCTCCACAACCATCACCACCGATCATAATGACTCTCCTCTGCGGTCAAAAATGAGGAATTCACTGCGCCACGCCACCACCCATACTGCGGAGAAGACACCGGTCAAATCCACCTGGCACAGTGGATTCTGATCTAACACTGCACAGGTCGGTCCTCGCAATGACACTATGCCAACCACTCCTTGACTTTGCTCGCCTCGGATGCGCTACCATTCTCGAAGGCAACCCTCGAAGGAGACTACGGAGGCTCGATCCGGACGCCGTGCTCAAATCGCCACCCTCGAAGCCGTGAGCTGTCACGAAAAAAACATCATGTCAACCACTGCCATGCCGTCAGCCGGAGTTGGAAGGCGCGATTCCCGCTCGCATAGTGCGCGGCATGGGCGGCACAGTGCACCTAGTAGCGTCAGCATTACGAACACATGTACTCATGCCCTCCCCCGTAGGCCTATAAAAGGGGAAAGAAAGCCCATGCAAAAGGGAAGAAAACAAACCAAGGAAGCAAGTAAGGCACACGCACAATGAAATACACACGAAAACACTTAGCCAACGACACCTAAAACTCAGGGACATAGGAGTCCATCTCCTTCTCCCATCTTGCTTGTAATCCCCTACTACGAGCAACGCGAAACCGGTGCTCCGCACCACTGCTGGACGTACGGCCCCGTGGCCGGAACCAGGATAAAAACTCTCGTCTCCTCATCCGTCATCGGGACACCGAGTGGTTAGCATCGCAATCACTTGTTTGTGCCGGTGTGACCGAATCAGGCACCGACAGTTGGCGCGCCAGGTAGGGGCTCAGCGCTGTGCAACTCTTGTTTCGTTCCCGATGGCAAGCTTCAACCAAGGACGGCCCCCGCTGGGGGAAAGCAATCCGCTCCCAATGGGGCATGAGATCTGGTTCGGGAGCTTACGGTTCCAAGCATGTGGTAATGGTTACCACATGCACACCCTCCAAGAGGAACCAAGCAACCAGCCGGAGCCTCCTCAACCGCCACCGGCAGCTCCGCGACGACGGAGTCGTCCCGGACCTCGCACACGAAGAGCACGAGCTGTGAGGCGTGCTGCCGGCGCCAGCATCCCTCCTCCCGCAAGGGATGGGGAGATCCTGCGATCAGGGTCATGGAAAAGGGCTGCTCCCTTCCTCCCGGGACCCATTGTTGCACCACATGCTACGACAGCACGTCCCTATGCCTACGGGCTACGCGGCCCCACGGCTACGTACGCCTCGTTTACCCGCACCGTCATGGGTGCGGATGATGGCCAACCAGGCTGTCATCCGGTCTCGGAGCGCAACCTCGCCGCCTTGACACCCGACGATTCCCATACGGAGTCGGAGGATGGATATGCCTTTGGGCATGAGCACCCCGGTTGGGACTACTCTGGTCTCCGTGACCCAGAGGCCTTTCTGGCCTTCCAAACAGCGGCGGATTATTGCTTCGGCTATTCCGATGATGAGTATAATCCAACCAGGGAGTGTTTCGTCATCAACGACGGGCGGGTCAGTGAAGGATCGGCGTCGGACGACGATGGCGAAGATGACGACCAGGGAGGCAACGATGGCGTAGATCCGGTAGGCGCGCAGCCACCAGACCCATCGGATCACTTGCCTTCCGAGGACGAGCGACATCCACGCCGCCGGCCGCGAGTTGCTTGCCCCCACGACCTTGAAGGCGGCGACGTCTCACCACTAGCGCACTCCGACCACGAGCCGCCCAATCAGGGCAACGGACGCAACACGGACGCACGGCGTGCAGGGCGGGTAGCTTAGGCCCGCATCCTCGCCAAGGACAGAGATGATGACCTCGCTCCCAGGACGAGCCAAAAGCTCATCGCGGCGGCCGCGCTGCTCCGAGCCATGCCGGAGTCAGCTACCCCCGAGGGGCGGAAGCTGCATCTCGAGGCCCAAAAGCTAGTTGAGAACGCCGCACGACAACAGGCTGAGAGCTCAGCCTCCCGCCTTCGGCGCTCATCGGCCTCAAAGGGCGAACGGAGAGGGGAGTCATCGGTACGCTCACCCCGGCCGAACGGCAGGGCACAAGCGCAGTCCCGGGGCGAATCCCATCAAGACTTTGCGCATCGCCACGCCAAAGAACCACGTGCACCCGAAGCAGAGCCAGTTCCCGCACGGGTGCCCGCGAGATCGCGCCTCCGGGACACCTGGGGCACAATGAACGATGGCGACGCTCGCAATACGCTGAACCAGATGAGGCAGCGAGAGGGAGCCTGGACCCGCCAACGCGGGCGCACCGACGTCGGATGGAACCGGGATGCGGCCCCGGAACCAGTGGGAACGCGCGTGTTTAGTCGTAACATCCGCACCGCTCCGATTCCCCCTCGTTTCCGACAGCCTACTACCATCACCAAATACTCCGGGGAAACGGACCCTAGGGTATGGTTGAACGACTACCGCCTAGCGTGCCAGCTCGGCGGCGCTACAGATGACGACATGATTATCCGCAATCTGCCGCCCCACCTGGCGGATTCCGCGCGGACATGGCTCGAGCATCTGCCCCCAATCGGATCCACGACTGGGACGATCTGGTCGAGACCTTCGTGGGGAACTTCCAGGGCACCTACGTGCGCCCCGAGAACACGTGGGACCTT
Source organism: Digitaria exilis (assembly GCA_015342445.1). Classification (NCBI taxonomy): domain Eukaryota; kingdom Viridiplantae; phylum Streptophyta; class Magnoliopsida; order Poales; family Poaceae; genus Digitaria; species Digitaria exilis. The sequence continues at coordinate 553,457 of JACEFO010001734.1, forward strand.
CGAGGATGCAACCAAAAGCCCAGCAAATCCCTGAGGGATTTCATCCGGCGCTTCTCCAAGCGCTGCACCGAGCTTCCCAACATTACCGACCATTAGATCATCCACTCCTTCCTCGAGAGCACCACATGCTATAGCTTGGTATGCAAGTTAGGGAGGAGCCCGCCCCCCGACGCAAACCGGCTATTTGAAGTGGCCTCGAAGTACGCCTCAGGGGAGGAGGCGGCCAATGCCATTTTTAATGGTAAGAAGGGAAAGCGTCCCGAGGAAACGCCCGCGGGGGACGACAAGACAAAGGGCCCCTCGAAACACGGCAAGAAGGGAAAAAGCTACGTGCACCCCGCGAAACGGGCGACGTCGAAGACGAGGCTCTCGCGGTCGACCCTAACCACAAGGGGCCTCGAGCTCCCCCGAGTGGTGGGGGCGTCTTCGACGACCTCCTCAAGAAGCCATGCCCGTACCACAAGACCGCAGTCGCTCACACCTTCGAGCAGTGTGAAATGCTGCGGAAGTTTTACAACCGCATCCCTCGAAAGGACGGCGGTCAGTCCAAGGATGACGACGGCAAGGACGACGACGGATACCCCGAAGTCGAACACGTGTTCTTCATTACGGGAGGCCCCGCAGCCAATCTAAAACCTCGACAGAGGAGGAGGGAACGCTGGGAGGTCCTGCTGGCCCAACCAGCGACCCCTTCGTACCTCGACTGGTCTTCAGAGACCATCTCGTTTGGTCGTGAGGATCATCCCGACCATATCCCGAACCTCGGACAGTATCCCCTCATCGTCGACCCCATCATCAGCAACACGCGCTTCTCCAAGGTGCTCATGGATGGGGGCAGCAGCCTCAACATCTTGTATGCTCCAACTTTGGAGCTCATGGGAATCAGCACCAGTGAGCTGCGCCCCAACAAGTCCTCCTTCCATGGAGTTGCGCCCGGAAATCGCGTCCAAACTCTCGGGCAGATCGACCTGCCCGTCTGCTTGGGAACCCCGGCAAACTTTCGCAAGGAAGTACTCACCTTCGAGGTAGTGGGTTTCAAAGGAGCCTACCACGCCATCTTGGGAAGGTCATGTTACGCCAAGTTCATGGCCATCCCCAACTGCACCTACCTCAAGCTGAAGATGTCGGGGCCTCGCGGAGTCATCACAGTCGGTCCAACGGTTGAACACGCCTATGAGTGCGACGTCGAGAGCATCGAGCTCGCGGAGGCTCTTGCCCTCGACGAGTCCCTCATAGCGGATCTGGAGGCGATCGTGAACACGCCCCCTGACGCCAACGAACGACAACCTAGGAGCTTCGTGCCCGCCGAGGACACCAAAACTATCCCCCTCAGCCCCGACAGCTGCGACGGCAAGGTGCTGAGGATCAGTTCCACCCTCAGTAGCAAATAGGAGGTGGTGCTCGTCGACTGTCTCCGCGCCTACGCTGATATCTTTGCGTGGAGCCCCTCTGACATGTCGGGCATTCCGAGGGAGGTCGCCGAGCACTCTCTTGACATCCGTCCCCACTCCAAGCCGGTCAAACAGCGCCTTCGCCGCTTCGACGAAGTGAAACAGCGGGCGATCGGCGAAGAGGTACGCAAGCTTCTGGAGGCCGGGTTCATCAAGGAGGTTTTTCATCCCGAGTGGCTAGCTAATCGTGTACTAGTAAAGAAAAAAAATGGGAAGTGGAGAATGTGCGTAGATTACACCATCTTGAATAAAGCATGCCCGAAAGTCCCATTTCCTTTACCACGTATAGACCAGATTGTAGACTCCACGGCGGGATGTGAACTTCTGTGTTTCCTTGATGCGTGCTCCGGTTACCATCAAATTAAGATGAAGGAGTCCGACCAGCTCGTGACTTCCTTTATCACTCCTTTTGGTATGTACTGCTACATTACGATGCCCTTCGGCCTTCGAAATGCCGGGGCCACGTATCGACGCTGTATGCTCCACGTCTTCGGGGATCATATAGGACGTATCGTAGAAGCGTATGTCAATGATATCGTCGTAAAAACCAGGAAAGCGGACGACCTGGTGCGCGACCTCGAGGTCGTGTTTAGCTGCCTCAGGGCGCACGGAGTAAAACTCAACCCCGAGAAGTGCGTCTTCGGTGTGCCTCGAGGTATGCTCTTGGGTTTCATTGTCTCCGAACGAGGCATCGAGCCCAACCCCGAAAAGGTCACGGCTATCCGGCAGATGGAACCAATCCGGAACCTAAAGGGCGTACAGAGGGTAATGGGATGCCTGGCATCCCTAAGCCGCTTCATCTCTCGTCTCGGGGAGAAGGGGCTACCTCTGTATCGACTTTTTAGGAAATCAGAGCACTTCACCTGGACCACGGAGGCCCAGGAAGCTCTCAATCGACTCAAAGCGGCGTTAACGAACATGCCGATCCTCACCTCACCAAAAGAGGGCGAACCCCTCCTCCTCTACGTCGCAGCAACCACTAAAGTCGTCAGCGTGGTTATTGTGGCGGAGAGAACCGAGGAAGGACACTCCCTACCGGTCCAGCGACCGGTGTACTACCTCAGCGAAGTTCTGACCGAGACCAAGACGAGGTATCCACACGTCCAGAAGCTGATCTACGCCATTGTGCTGGCTCGACGTAAACTACGGCACTACTTCGAGGCTCACCCAGTGACCGTCGTGTCGCCCTTCCCACTGGGTGAAATCATCCAGAACCGCGAGATCTCTGGGCGAATCTCGAAATGGTCGACGGAGCTGATGGGGGAGACCCTCAGCTATGCGCCAAGGAAAGCTATCAAGTCCCAGATCTTGGCGGATTTCGTAGCCAAATGGACTGACACTCAGCTCCCCCCTCGAAGTCCAGCCTCGACTGCTGGGAAATGTACTTTGACGGGTCGGTGATGAAGACTGGTGCAGGCGCCGGTTTGCTGTTCATTTCACCCCATGGGGAGCATCTCCTGTACGCCGTGCGACTCAACTTTCCCGCGTCCAACAACATGGCGGAATATGAAGCGCTCCTGGCCGGCTTGAAAATCGCGCTCGAGCTCGACATTAAGCGCCTCGACATCCGCGGCGACTCGCAACTGGTCGTCGACCAGGTGATGAAGGAGTCAAGCTGCCACGACGAAAATATGGCGGCCTACTGCCAGGCGGTACGCGACCTTGAAGACAAGTTCGACGGCCTCGAGCTTTACCACATCGCACAAAGATATAACGAGGAGGCCGATGAATTGGCAAAAATCGCGTCAGGATGAGCCACCATTCCCCCGAACGTATTCGCCAAGGACATCAATAAGCCCTCGATTACCATCACCCCCTCGGCCAGAGCCTCCACCGCAGTCGACGCTCAAGGGACCGCCCTCGGCCCCACGAGCATGAAACTCTTGGCGGATGAGGACGAGCCCATGGGGTACGAGGCTTGTTCGGAAGAAGAAGACAAAGCAGAGGCAATGGAAATCGACGAAGTTCCAGCACCTCGAGATTGGCGGAATCCGTACCTCGACTGGCTCGATCAAGGCGTTCTGCCTAACGATCGAACAGAGGCAAGGCACATTGCAAGGAAGGCTAAGCGGTTCCTCATCATCGAAGGGGAACTATACAGGCGGGGAACCTCGGTGGTCTTGCAGCGTTGCATCCCGATACCCGAGGGAAAGGAGCTCATCCGCGACATCCATGCGGGCGTGTGCGGACATCACGCCGCCCCACGTACGCTCGTAGGCAATGCCTTTCGACAAGGCTTCTACTGGCCCACCGCCGTGGCTGACGCCACGGAGGTGGTACGAACCTGCGAAGGGTGCCAGTTCTACGCACGCAAGACGCACCTCTCTGCCCAGGCGCTTCAAACCATCCCCATCACATGGCCGTTTGCCGTATGGGGCCTCGACCTTGTCGGGCCAATGGCAAAAGCGTCCGGGGGCTTCACGCACCTATTGGTGGCGGTCGACAAATTCTCCAAATGGATAGAAGCTCGGCCCATCAATAGAATCAAGTCTGAGCAGGCGGTCCTCTTCTTCACCGACATAATCTATCGGTTTGGGGTTCCGAACTCCATCATCACCGACAACGGCACCCAGTTTACAGGGAGGAAGTTCTTAGAATTCTGCGACAACTTCCACATCCGAGTGGATTGGTCGGCGGTGGCCCACCCACAAACAAACGGTCAAGTAGAACGTGCCAATGGCATGATTCTGCAAGGCCTGAAGCCTAGAATTCACAACAAGCTGAAGAAGTTTGGGCACAGGTGGGTGCAAGAACTGCCATCGGTGATCTGGAGCCTAAGGACGACCCCGAGCAGAGAAACAGGGTTCTCCCCATACTTCCTCGTCTACGGGGCAGAGGCCATCCTCGCCAAGGATCTGGAGTATGGGTCCCCTAGGCTCCGAGCGTACCAAGAACAGCGAAACTCCCAGGCTCGAGAGGACTCGCTGGACCAGGCCGACGAAGCTCGAGACGTGGCCCTACTCCACTCGGCAAGATACCAGCAAAGCCTGCGTCGACAACAGGCTCGAAAAGTCCGGCACCGAGTCCTCTGCAAAGGAGACCTCGTCTTGAGGCTTCGGCAGGACAATCGAGGACGACACAAGCTTACACCCCCATGGGAGGGGCCATACATCGTCGCCGAAGTCCTCAAGCCCGAGACATACAAGCTGGGAAACAAGGAGGGGCAGATCCTCGCGAATGCCTGGAACATCCAACAGCTACGTCGCTTCTATCCATATAGTGGCTCACAGCCCTCGAAACTTTTGTACATACTCTAGACTTGTACAAATCTCTCGATTAAGTGTCAGCTTATAGCCCCCACAGGTTGTGAATGAATAAAACGAACATATTTCCATCACGTTTCGAGGGAGGAATGGTTCTACCCATGATAGAACCACCCCTCCCTCGGGGGCTAAATGGGGAAGGACCCCCGAAAAAATCGTCACTTTTTTCCAACTCCTTTGCAAACCCTCGAAGGGAATGCACTAGGCGTGAAACGGACAAGGGCAGGGTCGCCTGAGCCGAGTGTTCGCCTACGCCTCGAGGCTACGGCAACACCTCACTTCCCTCTGCCTAAGTCATTCACGTACGATCGATCCTAGTGGCGACTTCCTTTTGAGGCACATGCATCGGACACAATGCGCATCGCAAAGATATCGCATGAAAATAAACCTCGTTTAAACGAAACAAACGATGTTTAATGAAAACGAGTAGAATGTATTAATCTTACATCACGAAGCTCGAATGCCTAAACTACTTTTTACACTTGGGCTCGATGGCCCGAGACTTTCAGGGATTGCCCCCGCCGCCAAGGTCGTCCCAGCCGCCATCATCTTCGCCAGGGAAGAGGACGCCCTCGAAGTGGCCCGCCAGCACACGCGCCGTCTCGTCGGCAGCAGCGTCAGCTTCCTCGATCGCCGCCACTGCCTCCTCGTCGTTGAGGTTGTCGGCAACAACGTACCCGGCGGCGAGCTTCGAGAGGTCCGCTTGGTAGTGGGTCGTGACCACTCCGAGCGCCTTCCGAATCCCAAGCAAGAGGGCCTCCTTCACAGTGAGGTGAAGTGCCCCCCAAGCGCTCGAAGGCGGCTGGCAAGGGAACTGCCAGACTGCACGTCGGCACCAGCAATTTCGTTACAGGCTGTTGAGGCAGCCTGCACCAGCTCATCGAGCTCACGCTGGGTCGCCGAGTGTGCCACCAGCAGAGCCTCCTTTGACTCCGTCTCGGCCTGGAGCGCCTGCCTCAGCTCTACACCAACAAGGCTATGAGAAACAAAAAAGAACAAAGCAAAAAAGATCGAAACCCGAGCAAAATCGGCTTACCCTCGACTTGACCCTGGGCAGCCTCGAGGGCTTTTTCCCCCTCTCGAGCCTGCCGCTCCGCCGTGGCCTGAGCCGCCTGCTCTAGCTCGAGCTGGTCTCGAGCCTCCACCAAGAGACGCCGCTCCTCTCCAAGCGCCGACTCAGCCGTCTCACGCGCGGCCCGCTCACATTCCAACCAAGTGTTGGTGTTCGTGAGCTGATCGCGCATGGTGCGGACTGTGTCATCCAGGCGGGAGATAACTTCGCCCTTCTCTCGACACTCGGTGGTGGCCCGATCTCGAGCGTCTTGAAGGTCGGCCAGTTGGCGGTCTCGAACTTCCACCGCCCCCGATAAACAGCATGGCTCCAACAGCATCGCCGCAATTTGGTCGTTCTTTGCGAACGCTTCCTTGCGGAGTTCCTGTGTAAGACGAGCTAAGCATCATCTGAAAAACAATCGCGACAAAACACCGGCTGCGGCGAAACACACCTGGTGGACCTTGCCGGCCTCCTCATGAAGACGGAGAACGTCTCGCAGCGCCCGGACAACGTCCTGACCATGCACCAACTGGACGTCCCATAGTCGCTCTTCCGCTACGGCTTCACGAACAAACTGCTCAGGAAGCTCGCTGCGAGATTGCCACATCACAGGGGACCCACGTTCGTCGACACGGGCAGGCACCCCGCTGGGCTCGGCCATCGCTGGCCCCGTTGGAAGCGAGACGAGGGTCGACGGCGCGGCCCCGCCACTCTCGTGCTCCCGCGGCTCGGGGGCTTGCACCTCTAGAGCCTCGGCCAGCTCCAATAGATGGGGAAACCCGCCGCCAAGGGCTTGCTCCATTCCCCTCTCACGCGGGGCGGACACCACGACGCCCGCCTCCACGTGCGCCACAGGCAACTCCTCGACGACAGGAGCCCCCCGTGGCGTGGGGGTGGCGTCCTCAGTCTGAGCAACCTCGGCGCGGGGCTCGACGGCGCCCTTGAGATGTTGAGGCGGCCTTGGCTCCTCGAGGACCCGGGGAGCCTCCTCGCTTGTCTGCCGCTCGTCCTGTAGCCCCGCCTGAGCGTTGAAAAAGGCGACAAAGTCCTGGACCGCCTCGTTTGTCGGGCCCAGGGGCTGCGAGGACAGGTGGGGCGACGAGCTTGGCCCGACTTTGAGGGCCTTGGTCGGCGCAAGGGAAGGTATGGCCCGTGCACCAGACCGACTACGCCGGGAAAGAATCCAGTCAGAAACAAAAATGAAGTCTCGAAGAACAAGTAAAGCGACGAAGAAATTTACCGAATGATGGGCAGCTTCCGCTTCGGCCACGAGGATGAGACAGGAGCCACCCTCGAAACCTCCTCGCCTCCTGTGGGGGCGCCGGCCTCCCCTTGGGAAGCCTCTGCACCCGGCCCACGGGCTGGGGCCTCCTCGAGAGCGCCCGGCCGCTCGGGTGCCTCACCTCGATCTTGGGGTGTCTTGAGGACAGCCGGCGCTGCCCCCGAAGGACTCCCAAGAGCAAGTACCGTGGATGACGGCAGAGCTTCAAGGTCAACGGGCTCTCCGCTGCCACCCCTAGACGCTGCAGCCAGGGCAGCCCCACCGGGGGAAGCTCGAGAGGAGATAGGAAGCTCGAGAGGAGACGGGCTCCTCGCCCCACCATCCTCCTCGGACCCCTCACCAGCGGGACCTGGGGAAGTCTCCGGCGTTGGGAGTGGTGAGAGCCCCTGCCTCTCCCGGTCGCGGTTCTCCTCCATATGCTTCCTCCTCTTCCGCTCTTTCGCTTCCGCCGTTCCTCCTTCCGATCCTTCACCTGCTTTGCCCGCTCGGCAAGGGCGCGGTTGGCGGCCCTGTCCTCAGGGACAGGGGGCTTGGAAGTATGGCCGCGGGACAGCCCCTGCGTAATGCCAGACACAATGTCAAAAACACGAGAAAACGAGACATAAAGCCAATACGAGGGTCGAAAGAGACTTACGAAGCTCAGGTAGCCATCCTCAGGCCGCATGGGCACCACCCACAGGTTGTCCGCCAGCTGGTCGATGGCACGCCGCGCCCGCTGCACGGCGATGGCGTTGGACAACGGCTCCACCGCCATCGCTGTGCCGGAGACGTCGACACCTGGAACCATCCCAAACAATGGGAGCCTCCTCTGCATAAGGGGAAGCACCCGCCGCCGATGGAAGTTGGCGATGACTCCACTGGCGGTGAGGCCGTGCCTCGACAGGCGCTGAAGCGCCTCGATCAAAGGGCCGAGCTTGTCCTTCTGCTCGGGCGGGGACACCCCGTAGCTCCAGAAATCTGGCTTCTCCGTCAGTACCTTGCCGGCGCCCCCCGTCGTTGCGAAGGTAGAACCACCCCTTGTCCCAGTCCTGGTTATTGGAAACCATGGAACAAGGGATGTAGAGGTCCTTGCGGCTCCTCCGGACTTGAAGCACGAGGCCACCGACGCGAACAGGGCGACGAACCCCCTTGGAGACGCCCTCTAAAAAGAGCTCACCGTAGAAGAGGTGGCGCCACAAGTCCCAGTGGGCTTCGATGCCCAAGAAGCCCTCGCAGACGGCGACGAATACCGCCGCCTGAGAAATTGTGTTTGGCGAGAAGTTGTGCAGCTCCACCTTGTAGTGGAAGCACAGCGCCCGCATGAATCGCCCCGCCGGGACGCCAAAGCCATGCTCATGAAGGCGAACGAGGCTGACGATGTAGCCCTCCGGCGGGGCGGGCACAGTGGCAGCCCCCGGTGAAATCCAAACCGCAGGTTCGCCGTCGACGTTCGGCGGCAACACGCCGATTGCTATGAGCCCCTCCAGACAGGTCTTAGAGGCGGTCGATGGCTTCCACGGCGTGGGATCGACGAGTTGGACCATGGCGACAGATGGGAGCGTCGGCGAGAGAGGAAGGCGAAGCAGAAGAGCGAGAACGCAAGAGCGAGAAGGCAAAAGCGAGAAGGCAAGGGATGCGTACCCTTGGCGGGAGCCCTGCCGCGCTATCTATACTCTCCCATGGAGCAGGGCGCGGCAGGACACCACCCGTGACACGCCAGCCCCCTAGGCTGAGAGTCAGGCCCGCCTCGGGAGACGTAACGGCACCGGCCGCGTCAACCGCGCTAACCACGTTAGCTACGCCGCAATAATCGAGGAGTCTGGGTACAGTAAACGTGCGGTCGTGTCGAATCACGCCCGCATGCCTCGCCTGAAAAGGCGCGCCCACTTCTCCCACGAAATCACGATAACTTCCTCGGTGGTCATCATGACCCGTGCGAAACGAGGAAGGGTGGATTCAAGGCGCCAACCCTCGAAAGGTAGCCTCGAAGTTCGAATGCTCGAGGAAGACCCGTCGAGGGACAAAGGCCTTGAAAGCCTCGACAGACACCAGCCCCCGTAGGGTTGAACCTCACCCCTACGGAGGCTCGGGGGCTACTGTCGGGTACCTATAATAGGGGTACCTTAACTTAGGCCCAGAATTACTCGGTAACAAGGCCCACAAACGAAGTTGGCCTGGCTCCGTAGCCCAACAAAGGCCCATCACGACAAACTTCGCCACGGTGTTCGTCCCGCCTGAAGACCCTCGAGCAGGGATGTCCGTGACGATCGAGCCCAGCCAAGCTCGAGGGGGACGTTCACCCTCGAGCCGGTGTTTCCGCCACGTTCGAGGCTCAGCAGCCAAGCTCGAGGGGGACGTTCACCCTCGAGCGGGCGTTTCCGTCACGTTCGAGGCTCAGCAAGCTCGAGCCTGCGGATCAAGCTCGAGCTTGCCACGCCGGGAAGAGCACCCGGTGCTCCGCAACCATCACCACCGATCATAATGACTCTCCTCTGCGGTCAAAAAGGAGGAATTCACTGCGCCACGCCACCACCCATACTGTGGAGAAGACACCGGTCAAATCCACCTGGCATAGTGGATTCTGATCTAACACTGCACAGGTCGGTCCTGGCAATGACACTATGCCAACCACTCCTTGACTTTGCTCGCCTCGGATGCGCTACCATCCTCGAAGGCAACCCTCGAAGGAGACTACGGAGGCTCGATCCGGACGCCGTGCTCAAATCGCCACCCTCGAAGCCGTGAGCTGTCACGAAAAGAACATCATGTCAACCACTGCCATGCCGTCAGCCGGAGTTGGAAGGCGCGATTCCCGCTCGCATAGTGCACGGCATGGGCGGCACAGTGCACCTAGCAGCGTCAGCACTACGAACACATGTACTCACACCCTCCCCCTTAGGCCTATAAAAGGGGAAGGGAAGCCCATGCAAAAGGGAAGAAAACAAACCAAGGAAGCAAGTAAGGCACACGCACAACGAAATACACACAAAAACACTTAGCCAACGACACCTAAAACTCAGGGACTTAGGAGTTCATCTCCTTCTCCCATCTTGCTTGTAATCCCCTACTACGAGCAACGCGAAACCGGTGCTCCGCACCACTGCTGGACGTACGGCCCCGTGGCCGGAACCAGGATAAAAACTCTCGTCTCCTCATCCGCCATCGGGACACCGAGTGGTTAGCATCGCAATCACTTGTTTGTGCCGGTGTGACCGAATCAGGCACCGACAAGACTTGTTATTTCATTCCCACAAGGAGTCGAACCTAGGTCTACGAGATGCTACCCATGTGCTCTCACCACTGAGATATACACCCTTTTCACATAAATGTTGTGTTTCATTGTAAGTGTTCCTACTTGCCTCCATGAAGGTGAATGAATTATATGCATGGAGTAAAAGTAAATAACAAACTTTACAATGGTGTTCTTCTGTCACTTAAATTATAGTTGGCATTTGTTCTACTCAAAAGTCCACACATTTTCCATATAATATGTATTTATTACACATGAATCTAGCACACATAACTCAATTTATTACACATGAAACTAGCACACATAACTCAATTATTCCCTTCATTAGAAGGAAATATCTTGCCTTTTCGCATGCAGCTATTGACTCCAAATCTTCAAGCTTGATAGGTGTGGGTGTACTCAACCATTGCCTCCAAAGGTTCATCCTACAATGCAAATGCATCTTTCTATTATCTATGACAAAACTGTAGCGGGCACTATCATTTATGGGTGTATATTTTTTTATTTATCGTTATTGATGTCTTTATTGTTGTTGACCCACGCATTAAGAAGTTTCATCAAAATTTAAAATACATATTTTATTCATCAAGGTGGAAGTCAACGTTTTTTAAGGAATTTCTCTAATATTAAAAGTATTGATGGTGAGATAAAGATGTATTATACCCCACCAGACAAGTATTACCTATGGACTTATGGATTGAAGTCAAATATGTATACATTTTGAAGAATGCATCGTGGAGTAGGGCAGTAGGCAACCATTTATGTTACGAAGCGTGATATCTATATGGAGTATATGATCATATTTACATAGCCAATGATGAATCCCATTGGGACATAAAATATTTTACACGGAGTATGAAATTAATATAAAGTGTACAATCATTTACGCAATAGAAAGATGAATCCACTATGAAGTACATGATCAATTTTAGTATTCAAGCATGAATCCAATGTTGTGTGTGTGCACGCGCACGCGTGCGTGCGTGCGATTATTATGCATTGGAGTGTATGACTATTCACACATTCTTCTATCTACATGGCTTATTATACAATCTTGGTACTACTCAGGTGTCATGCCTATAAATCATGAAATATATATGGGTGTCTATTGATTAGAATATTGAAATTTGTGGGTTATTCTCTTGACATTTTACCATGGACACTATCTTTAGTTGTTTAGATGGTTGGGTTAGGCCAAGGGTTGTGACCACAAGTTAGTATGAACTGAAGCTCTCATGCAACGAACAAATGCATTCTCAATTACTTTGGCTTTATCTATGAAGATGAATACAGGGCATGCACAGACTAAGAGTGAAGATTTTATGTTGTCATGATGTTGTCGTATCACTTAAATTATGACGGATCTTTATTCTATTATAAAATACATAGTACTATTATGTTTAACATGTATCTCTTACATGCGAATGATATTATTAGGTGAGGTAATCTCATGAAATTATAGGTACTTGCTCTTCACTAAAAGGATTTTTTTTTTTTGCATTTTCCGTTCAAAAAAATATGTCTTGTATTTGCTTATGCCACCCCTTTCTAAAGATTCATGTTTTGGATGGAACCATTTCATTTCACATTTTGGCACTTCGTTTACTTGCAGATGCAATTTACGTGATTTTGGGCAAACGGGAGGTCCTCACGTAATGTGTGCTTTCCTTGACTTGTACGCACTGTAGGAAGAGAGAGAGAGAATTGAAACAGAGGTGGTGCCCAATTGCCATTGTGACAACTTTTTTTTAGAAGACCATTGTGACAACTTTTTTTTTGAGACAGGCAGGACGGACCATTGTGACAAGACAACTAACTGCCAAGGCGTGAAAATTGGGCCAATGGAAGGGGACATTGGGCTCAATTGGAGAGCCACGTGAAGTCCTTACTTTTGTTTGGCCCATTGGAGGGATTATTTTTTTTTGAGAAAAATTTGGGGGGATTATTTATTTTTGAGGGGTTTTGGGGGGGTTATATGGATGTCAATCACACAGCGCGTCGCATTTTTGGGTGATTCTTAAGGCCCATCGAGCTTGCCTGTTTCTTGTGACTGATTCGTAAGGCCCATTCCCAGCGAGAGCAAAAGGTACTTATTCACACAACAATAAATAGATAATAGCACAATTCAACTTTCAGGCATTTTTTTTGTTCCATGCTGTTTTACCTTCTCATGCTGGCATGTTACTGTTTGTAGTTTGCCTAATAAATAGTTTAAACCTGCTGCTGCTTTGATCTGTAGCAGTTTCTGCACATTTGACACTTGAAATCGAGAATTGTTTGTTCTCTCTTTTTTTTCGACAGATCCGAAACGATTATCTTTTTTTGTCCTTTTTTACAATCTGGCTGAAGCTAGAGGCAAAGCGAAGAGTTAGTGAGGTCCCATAGCCGCTTTCCTTCTCAGCAATTTTCATCACAAGTCCACACCTGAAGCAATATCAAAACCTGCTAAACTACTGCCTGTCAATTCCTTCCTGAATATATATAATCTAAAAATTTCAGAAAAAGCCATTAGTACAACAAACGGTAATATATAAAGTGAAAGCTTGGAGTGGCATCCCGCCCATGTCAAACGCTAAAGTTTGACAAGTGAAGAGGAGATATAGGAGGAATAAAATGTTAGGTAGGTAGATTCCAGATCACTTTACGGACAGGAGTTGAAAGAGATCGGGTCAACAAAGCTAAAGCACAGGCTCTGAGCATGACAGGCCCTGATGGAAACGGGATTGATTAGCTCTAGGGTGAGAGTATGAGACAACGATGCATACATCAGGCTGCCATGCTCATCAAACTGTTCATTTTCAGTGTTTTTTTTTGGCGATAAGCATGTTGCAACTTGCAAGAGGCAAATAGTTAATGGGGATACCTGGATGAAAAACGCACACAGGACTGGTTGTCTACTCGGATTAGCCCTTGAGAGTTCAATTAGGCTGAATCTTTTTCAGATTTGACTCGACTGTAATTCACTCAACTGATTCTCAGTTGCCAGAAAAGGGTACTTGCAGGACTCAACAACGTTGATCCCAACAGCAGAAGTTGAGACCATTATCTGAAACCCATACAGTATTTCCAGATAATGATCCCAACTGCTGCCATGACGAATGAATCATTGAGTACTGCCAGGCGCCAGCACCCTTTTCTTTTCTGTGAGATCTAACTTGAAGTCAAAACGGCTGCTAATAACCGAGATTATAAAAAATACATGCTCCATGCGTGATGAGACACCCCTTCCACATGGCCACTCACATGCATCTGCTATTCTACTACTACATGATCAAACAATCAGGCATGGCATTGCCGCATTGGCATCACTTGGCACCGAGTTTCCCTTCCTGCATCTCAAAAGAATAGTAGTATAATGCAAAAAGGAATGTGCAGACAACAAGCAGTTCGTCTTCAGCACGCGTGCACGTCGGTTGTGCGGCGCTGCTACCTACCTGTGGGCATTTGTTTTTGCTGCAGTGGGGTTGGGGGCTCTGTCTCTGAACGAATGACCGGATCTGCAGCCGCTGACTGCGACGAACCTTGTCCTCCAAAAGACAAAAAGTTCGAGCCGAGCGGCAATTGCAATATAGTTTACCGGGTTCAGTGCACCGAACCACTATTTTTACAATAGGTTTCGAAGGTTCTTTTGGTTGATAAGTAGGGGCAAACTGACATGACTACCTACCACTAGTCCTCCTGCGACAAAGGGTGGAAAAAAGGCTCGGGCTCGTGAGCTCGGCTCGGGCTCAGCTCGGGCTCGCGTAGCTCGGCTCGGCTCGATTCCCAAACGAGCCGAGCCCGAACCAGCATTTTGGCTTGTTTGTGAAACAAGCCGAGCCCGAGCCGGCTCGTGAGCAGCTCGCGAGCTAAAACAAGCTCGACGATGAATTGCAAACTAACTAGTACATATCTTTTATTATATTAATATTTTCTTGTGGATGATGTAAAGGTCGGACATATTTACTTGGATGCATGGAGACTCGTGACATGGATGAGATTTGAGTCGTGGGCTATTTAAACTTGCTTTATATTATTATTTATTATTTCATGAAACAAATATTTATATTTATTTTACTATTGTAAGACTATATTATTATAAAAACATATTTTAAAACTTTAACATAGGTTGAACATGCTCTGGAACCTATTTTTGAATGACATGCAATGCAGATCATGTTTTTTTTTGTCAAGCTCGCAAGCCGGCTCGAGCTGGCTCGAGCTCGTAAACGAGCCGAGCCGAGCCTTAAGTTTGGCTCGTTTATTTTCCCAAGCCGAGCCGAGCCGAGCCTCCACTGCAGCAAGCTTTCACGAGCCGAGCTGAGCCAGGCTCGGCTCGGCTCGTTTCCACCCCTACCTGCAACTAATTCTTTTCCGATCATAGTGTTTAGAACAGTCGCAAAATTAGACACTGCAGATTGCATGTATGATGACGACTGACGAGGCAAATAAACCGGTAGTCTGCTGAGGCTCGGATTTTTTTCTCCAAGATCGTGGCCGGATCAATTTCAGACGGTAGGGCCATTGTATCTTCGCCGACTTGCCGGCCAGGGGTCAGCGGATGTTAGGCAGCCATGAACCGAGCCGGCTCACGCATGTCACCTCACGGCGGACTCCATCAACCGCGGCGACGACGAAGAAGACGGCAGGGACGGGGCCTCAAGTTCAACAACTCCCGGCGAAAAAAGCAGAGGTCGCAGCCGGCAGCCCACACATTTCACCAGCTCCAATCCGTGAGCGAACAGTCGCGCGCGTGCATTCTCAGCTAATTTCGGGCAGGACAAGAGACGATCAGTCACGGTCACCGATGCATGGGCTACAGATCGCATTGATCCCTGACGTACTGACGTTCCATAGGCAGGTAGGTCTGTCATCTGACAGGTCGTATACAGAGCTGTTTTGGTCAGGTTCTTCAGAACATGATGTCTAGGAATAATGATAGGGAAAAGAAGGTGCGAATGTCAGTCAGATCCGAGGATCAAGGGTGCTGGATAGTGTAAACAAAGGTTGATGACATGGTCGGATGATGAGAAGTGCAGGTAATGGAGTAATGGACGATCTATCTTGACCTGACAGAATTCTATTTCCTGAGCCATCACAATGCTTTCCAAGTTTATTTTTTGGGCTATGCTAAAGTACTCCACTCACCTTCTAAGAGGTAAGATCTCAAATAAATCTCAACCATCCAATTTTAGAATAAATGAAATATTCTAGTAATTAAATTAGTGAGAGAAAAGAAAAAAAAACATGGGATATCTACACCCCTTCCTTAACTGCTCCTAATGTGCTCTCCTTTCATTCTCATGCCTTTCTCTACCTTCCTTCTCTGTTGGCGTGAGATTAGGAAAGGTTGCATGGTTCTTTCAGAAAAAAAAGGAAAGGTTGCATGGAGGCACCAGCGGCAGAGTCGCACCCCATGTCTGACTGATCAAGGCAAACTCATTTGACATCACGTTCACTTGATCTCATATTTTCTCAAACATTCACTTGTCATGTTTATAGTTCTAAAAAAACTTGTCATGTTTATGGTCGGCCATGAAAAATGTCTTGTTCTTTTTTTTTTCAAAAAAGATCCATGTACATCCATGAGCCCAAAAATAAGAAGGAAAGTTTAATCTAACTCAATCAAGTTAGATCTAATAACAAGATTTTTTCCATATTTAAAAATATAAATAATAAACATTAAATCTATTACTTGTTAAGAGGTAATATGTTCTTAGATTTTCCTTTTATAGTTATTTGGGAGTACCTTAGCAAAACTCTTATTGTTTTGTTTGATGACGTACATCAATGCATGAATCTCGTCACAAACATTCCATCATGTAAACAAAGCATCGCTTTTAAATAAAGAAACAAAAGGAAGAAGTTAAAAAAAATACAGAGAACTTTATTCATGCCTTTGTTCCTAAATGTTTTGTCCATCATGTAGCCTTTGTTCATGCCTCTGTTCCTAATACACCCATAATCCGTGCCATGTTTACAGGGCCCAGACATCGTAGATCATGGTGGAAACTGGAAAATACTCCTAATGAACAATTAGATAGGCAGATAAATAAATAAAAAGGGAAGTTGGCAAAGTCGAATCCATTGCTCACTACTAGCTAGGTCGAAGCACGGGAAGGCGGTCATCCACTGCAAAATCTCCATTCCTCACGCCCGAGTCCAACACGCAAACGATCCGCCCAAACCTTTCACATATCTTATCGCCATCCATCTACAAGACCACCACACAACCCCGGCTGGCCAACGGGGCAAATCACCAAGAACTTTCTCAGCTCCTCCTCCATGACAGATGGACGCGCTCCGAACAGCAATCCTAGCTAGCTCATGTGCGTGACGGCACCGTACCCCATGACACGAGGTGAGGTGTGGATGTGGCCGCCGGCCGGCCAGCCCGGGATTTGCGTCGGTTGGTGTGGTGCCTCACTGCCTAATCAAACGATTAGAGAGGAGAGTTTGATTTTGATGGGAGATAACATGAGAGATGGCCGGGGAATGGCCGGTTGGTACAACTCCACTCTCCCATCTCTCCGCACCGCGCAGATGACCTGTTCTTGAGGGAATTGCATTGGCGTTGGAGGCGAGGACAGGACGGATCAGCGTCTGAACTGCAGCAGCAACAACTGCGCACCAAACCAACTGGTACTAGGATGGCGCTGGCACTGAGATGCCTGCAGGAACGCCCACCCAGAGTAAATAAACTACTACAATTAGCAGGCGATCGTTTGGTTGGGTTTATGCTGGATAAGTCAATGGATCATAAACGCATGAGAGGGATGGCAGCCGGAACTGGGTGGTTCCGTGAGCTTAGCTGGTGGTGGTTCGGATAAAACAATTGCCAAAAACTTGCGCCAGTTTTGATCACAATGCTACGCTTTGGGTGTTTAGAAATTGTTCTTTAGGAAGCAAAAAAATGAGTGGTAGCTAGCTTTTGTCCGGCGTTGGCAATGTCGCTGTACGTGTAATGCAAAGGTATAAGCAAGGTACAATGTCCTATACACACGAAAGAAAATTGTTTGCGCTTCATAAGATTATCGGTTGTTTTTCGATTGAAATTTCTTTTGTACTGTTTGTACGGGACAACTTAAATACGTAGTACCAATCAATGCATCATGTACAGAATTGAGATAGCAATCCTGTCTATTACGGGCCCAATGTATATCCATACATACAGTAATATTTTTTTGTCATTTTTCTTCCGGATGGCGGCAAGTTGCAGAGCTAACTTCGATATCACATTTAAGCGCTTTTGCACTGCAATTGCAAAGTGATCTGATGTGACCTCATCACAAATTAAAATTAAAATTAAAATTAAAATAAAGACCAAAAGATTATGGGTTTCCTCATCACCTAAAAGTCCCAAAGCTAAAAGTATCTAAAGATTTAATCTTAGTGAACTGCCTAGGAGTTGCAAATCTACCGCCACCCTCAATTCAGTCAACACTGAACGGGTGGTGGAAACGGTGCAGGAACAGATTTGACAAAGATAATAAACAAATCTTTTTTCGATGGCGTAATGATATATTTCTAGTGGAACATCTGGAAGGAACGCAACAGAAGAATGTTCAAACATTTATCCAAGTCGACAGAGGAAGCGACTCACCTAACAAAAGAAGATATCCAACAGTTTAGATTGGCTTTTAATTCTTCTCATAGCTAGGGCCCTAAATCGACCTTTCTAGCTTTTTTTTCTGGAGTCATGGTTGTTGTTTGGTCTTTGTTTTCTTCGCCTTCCCCCTGCTTGTTAGTTGTTCTTCCGTTTAGTCGTTTCTCTGTTTAATCCTAGTTGTTTGTCGGTGGACAACCGGTAAGTTGTTTTTGTACATATTTTTTTCTCTCTTCTAATAAAAATTTGGCAAAGCCTTTGCTGTCCGTTCAAAAAAATAAAAGTATCTAAGATTTACAGTTCAACAATAGAGAAAAAAAAGTATCAATTTCCACTATACTTTCAAATCTTGTAAAATGTTAATGAATGTACCTATACTAGCAATTAACTGCAAAAGAAAATCGGTAACTACAAAATTAGTGCGAAATGAAGGTGAAAAAAAATCCTCAAGCGACTCCAACCAATCAGATGCTTCCCGTTGCCCACCACATGCCACGTCACGTCGTGGTTGACCCATCCGTGCACGACCGCGACAGCACTCCTGCCTCGGCCTCGGCGCCGTCGTCGTTCTCCTCGCACGCCGCGACGGCCCGCTCGAGCACGCCGACGACCTCGCTCATGGTGGGCCGGTCTCGCCCGGCCGGCCTGACGCAGTCCGACGCCAGGTAGCCCACGTACGCCACGGCCTCCATCTCCCCCGGCGTGGGCAGCGGCAGCCGCGCGTCGAGCACGCGGTGCACACGGTCGGCCTCGATGTGCGGCACCGTCACGTCCACCACGTTCTTAGGCGTGCCGCTGCCTTCGAACCGCTGGATCACCTTGCACCCCGACAGGAGCTCCAGCAGCACCACGCCGAAACTGTACACGTCGCTCTTGTCCGTCAGGTGCTGCAGCCTGTAGTACTCCGGGTCCATGTACCCCACCGTCCCCGCCGTCACCACGCACGGCTCGTCGTCTTCCTCGTCGCCGGCGACATTGCCAGGATTGTCGTTTAGCTTGAGGAGGGAGAGGCCGAAGTCGGAGACCTTGGCGTTCCAGTCGGCGTCGAGGAGGATGTTGGGTGACTTGATGTCGCGGTGGATGATGGGGGGCACGGCGTAGGTGTGCATGTACTCGATGCCACGGGCCGCGCCGAGGGCCAGGCGGAGGCGCGCCGGCCACGACGCCAGCGGCGGGGAGAGGGAAGGGAGCTTGTGGAGGTGGTCGTGGAGGGTGCCGTTGGGCATGAACTCGTACACGAGGATGCGCTCGCCGCCGTCGGCGCAGAAGCCGAGGAGGCGTACCAGGTTCTTGTGGTTCACGCGGGAGAGCAGCGCCAGCTCGGAGACGAACGCCGTCTCGTTGTTGCTCACCCGCCTCGCCGCCGCCGCCGCCGCCGTGGAGGTGGAGGAGGACGCGGCGGCGTTGCCGCCGCCGAGGTGGTGGTCGCCGGAGGAGCGGCGGGGCTCGGCGCGCTTGATGGCGACCTCGCGGCCGTCGGGGAGGGACGCGCGGTACACGGTGCCGAAGCTGCCGGAGCCGATGCGGTGGGACGGCGAGAATCCACCCGTGGCGGCACGGAGCGCCATGAGTGGGAACTGCTCCACCGTCGTGTTGGGGCCTTTCGAGAGGAGCGCGCTCAGCCGCCGCTCCACCCGCTGCGCCGGGACGTTCGTCTCCGGCGGCTCGGCGTGGATGCCGCTGCTCCGCCGTCGCCGGCGAAGGCAGTACACCGTCACCACGGCGGCGATGGCGGCCAGCACGCCCGAGCCGATCCCGGCGCTGACCAACGCGATCACCAGGTCGCTCGGTCGCCGCTTATTCCCACTCGAGTGGGACGTCGACGAGTTGGAGGTCGTCGCCGGCAGCGGCGGAGGGGAGAAGCCGCAGGGGTAGCAGACGGCGTTGCCGCCGCCGCAGAGAGGGCCAGAGCCGGACCAGACGCCGCACCGGCACGACGCCCACGGCGCGCACGGGCCAGGCAGCACGCGGTCGAACACCTTACTTACCCCACTCGCCGGAGCTTCGCCGGCGGCGGTGACGACGGGGCCCCAGCAGACGAGGGAGTAGTCGGACATGAGCACGCCGCACACGACCTTCCCCTTGGCCTCCAGCGCGACGAACTGCTGCTGCGCCACCGACGGCGGAGGCGCGGCCTCCTCCGGCGGCCAGCACGTGACCGTCCAGTTCCCCCACAGCACGCACGTGACCGCGTCCCCCACCGCCAGCGACGACACCGCGCGCCCCGCCGTCGTCGTCTCCGGCGACGCGGCCGCCACCGCCGCCCCCTCGCCCCAGCACACGATCTCGCCGTCCTCCGACCTCACCGCGCACGCGTGCCGCTCACCGGCGGCGAGCATGGAGTGGTTCCCCTTCGGCGTCGCCGCCGCCGCCGCGCCACCGTCGTCGCCGTAGCATCTCACCTCGCCGGAGCTCTTCACGAGCCCGCACACGAACCCCCCGCCGACGGCCACGGCGGTGAAATTAACGCTCGTCGGCAACGTTTTCGACGGCCACCGCCAGCAATGGATCTTCTCGTCGGCGATCCCGCACACGTACTCCCCGCCGCCGGACACCGCGGAGAGCGCCTTCCCCCAGTACACCCGCTTCGACGGCGCATCCTCGCTGTCGTTCAGGTCCCACCACCGCATGGCCATCGGCCGTGAAGACGACGTCGGGCCGGCGGAGCAGAGGTACCCATCGCCGGCGACGAGGGCGGAGAACGCCGTGCTGCTTCCACCGCCGCCGCCGTCGCCGCCGCCGTAGGAGTAGTTGTAGGGGAGTGAAGAGCGGTCCGTGACGCTGGCGCAGGATAGCTGGTAGTCCGTCGCCGCCGTCCCGGAGGGGACGAGCGCGCACGCGAGGTGGTGCGGGGAGCCGGCGGTGGTGGCGTTGGTGGTGGTAACGGCGGCGATGGCGACGGTGGGGAGCGGGAAAGACGACGACGCGAGGAGGCACGGCAAGAAGAGGGCGAGGAGGCTTAGGAGGAGGACGAGGTGTGGAGATGGAGACATTGGATTGGGAGAGAGGTTTGAGGAGGAGGAGAAGAGAGAGAGGGGGTCGTGTAGACCATGGTGGCGCGAGGAAGGAGAATGGAAAGGAGAATTGGAGGAAGGGAGGGAAGGGAAGATGTTTAAAGCTTGGTGTCTCTCTTTACTTTTCCCTTTGATTTGATTTTTCTTTTCTTGGGTTTTCTTAGGATTAGCAGGTGAAGATGCATGTTTGTTTAAAAGTTTGGCAGGGAGACCCTTTCTAAAAGGGAAAAGTCTATTTTTCACTCTTCAACTGTTACAAAAGTCAGATTTTCAACCTCAAACTATAAAACCGGATACTAAAGACCCTCCAACTATCCAAACCATGCAAAATTAGCCCTTTGGGTGGTTTTGAGGGTGGTTTTGGATTTTCTAAAAATAGCAGAAATATTGTTTAAACTTTAAAAAATCATAACTAATTCATTTTGGACCTAAAAAATATGAAATTAGTGCCAAAAGTTCTATTAAAATGTAACCAACCTATTGGCATACCATTTACTATTATTTGGGTATTATATATTTATATTACTAGTGTCTTATTGTTTTTTAGAAAATAAATAGAATAAAAATAAATAATATGTAAATAACTTCTAATGGTGCACCAACATGTAGGTCACATTTTTAGAAAAATATTTGCACCAGATTCTAATTTTTCTAGTTCAAAATAAATTAGTTATGATTTTTTTAATACAAAATTATTTTTTAATTTTTTTTGGAAAATACAAAACCACCCAAAGGGCTAATTTTGCACGGGTTGGATAGTTGGAGGGTGTTTAGTGTCCGGTTTTGTAGTTGTGGGTTGAAAATTAGACCTTTGTTATAGTTGGAGGGTGAAAAATAGACTTTTCCCTTTCTAAAACGACCCTTTTGCTGGTTATGGATTGGTGACTAGTGTTTTTTTTAGCGATGACTAGTGGTTCTTGTTGAGTGATGCCCACTAGTATATGTTTTTAGTGAGATGCTCTTACTACTAGCAGTTTGTTTCGATTTCCTTTTGTATTATTAGGCCATTCCCAGTAGTGCAAGTAGGTGTTTCATGTATATTAAGTAAAGTGGCATGTCAACATCTATGATGATATGTTAAAATAAATATGAAAAGAGAGAGAATGAACTTCACCGCGACAAAACTCTACACACACAGTTTCCAAGACTATGAAACATGTGGGCTCGCGAGTTTCATTTCATCTGACCATGTCCAATCGTGTGCCTAGCAATTAAAATCTATGGCCTGCCCATGGAACCGTAAAATAAAACTATGCATTAAGATACCTTATTTCATTCATCAACTCAAAACTTGTTTTTTGGAAACTACTAAAATGAAACTCGCCACTGGATCGAACGACCATAAACTCTTTCAACCCATGAAGGTGTGTCATATGTCAATGTTATCTGATCTACTTTACTCTTAGACGACACTAAGAAGTAATAACTATAAAATGTTATACAAGTTTAGCATTCTAAATTTGTACTACATTTTTCATTTTTGTTTAATGATATGCCCACCGGCTAGTATGGGTTTTCTATGTGGTAGATGCAATTTGGTACTTACTTATTTAGCAATACTTCCATTGCCATTTGTTACATCAACAGCATGCATCACTGTTTCGTTGTATGCATGTGTCGTCATACACACATAAGCATATGCTCATGCACGGCTTCTGTTCTTATGACCGCAAAAGGAGATGTAAAAATTACCTGATGAGCTCTTTCACCTAGGCAACGTGTGAAAGAGAACCATTTGTTTCACGTGCGGCAGCATTTGATTTCTTTCCTGTAAAGCTGGAGAAAACCATATATATCAATTGTGCTAGTCTCATTCGAGAGCATCAGCAAAAGCTAGCTGGCGACCCCTTGTTTTTGAAGAATAACGCGACACCATGGAGAAGGGGGTATTTTTGCCAGTTCTAGGAACAACCAATTCTATACTATGGTCATCAGAAACGACTAATTTTGTCACAGCTTAAACTGGCTGCGACCGATGATCCGGATCGGGATCGATCGGCAGCAGGTCATCATGCACGATCCTGGAAATGCGGAAGCAAGAGATGCATGCATGATCCGGAGTTCATCGACTTATTGCTTGCATGTGCTTGCGCGCTGACTACTGAAACTGAAACAGCTAATAACCTATCTTGCTAGCAGAATCAGTGTGCCTTGACAGTCTAGCTACAATGAGCTTCCATGCGCTGTTCAAGTCCAAAGCCAAATCATTCTCCGAGCAAAACAAAGACTCGATCACTGGCCTAGCTATACGGCGCACGATCGAGACATGGTCTTGTTTTGGTGTGTTCTTCGTAGGACCGGACCTACCGGAGAAGCCATACGCGTTTCTAAGCAGACTTCTGACCACTGCCACCGTCCATGAGATCTCTGACGGCCTGACCAAAGAACCGAGACATGGTCACTGGTAAGTCTGGTTGGTAGTTGGTACTACTCGCAACTTGGATCATCGATCGCAAAGAGGGTCCAAAATGGAGACATTTTTTGCAGAGCGTGTCATTCTAACTCTGCTTCCAAGCTGCATGCATGGCAAACATTCGACGAGGTCGTCCTGCTGGCTGCTGCATACACATTTATATATATGTATATATCATCTAGTTTCCACACGCCGTAGACGGCCAGAACGCAGAATGCGCGCCAGTCGTCGTTGGTTACTTGACGCGGTGCAACCACTCCTTTTGGTTCGATCCGTCGAAATTCCGAGGTTACCGGTGACGACTGGCGAGTGGTGAATTTGTGCTGGTCAGAATTGAACTGAACTGTTCTTTTGGCTTACTGGTCGCTGGCCACTCACACTCATCACCAGCTAGACGCTTACTTTCAGCCAAGAAGCTGCTGCTGCTGCTGACCTAACGCTCCAGCCAGTTGCCAGTCAGCACGACTTAGGGGTTAACATGTGTCAATCGCATTCCACCTATTGTACTAGTTTAGCCGCCTTCTTTTTTTCCTCTCTCTCGCTCAAAATTATTTGCAGTTGAGTGATCTACATCCTCACTTCACCTGTTTAGCCTAACCGTGCAGTCTTGTTAATGTTGACGTGAATAGCCAGTGCACTAGACAAACCTATAGGTGGAAATAGGCTAGATTGGCTTAAACGATCGAGGGCTTAACTTGCTTGGGTGGTCTAGATGTTACATCCGTACCTTCAGAGATTCAGAGATCATATTGCGATTTGTTTTTTCAGCTCGTCAATCTGCTGGTGCGAGTACGTATAATCATAATCAGTGTGTAACAATCTGAACGACGACGGCATCACTGCATGCATGCTGGGCAACTTTTCCATGGTGTTCCGTGTTTTACTCTTGTACGCCCGTGGCTGCTGCTTTTTCCTGTGTGAATGGTAGTGGCAGATGGTGGAGCTGTGCACTTTTCGCCGCGGCCTGTTTTACCTGGTCATTGTTTTTACGAGAAGATTCCTAGCGCAGAGGCAAAGTGTCATAGTGCTAGTGCTTTCAGGAAAGCTTCTCCGGCTACAAACATGATGCGGATCATGTTCAGACTCGAGACCTGAGTCGTATTTGCACTGTTCGATTTTTGCAGAAAGTCTTTGCCCTTTTCTGGGCGGATAAACTTTATGATGTTCCAGATTCTCTCTCTCTCTTTTTTTTTATCTTCCCCGTGTTGAGTTCAGAATTCCAGTTAGTAGACGTCAGTAAAAGGATGGAGAAAAAATCGCTCAGAATTTAGCGTCATCTCCATCGAATTTCCGTCACCTTTTCCTGAGATTTTCCCCTGCAGCAGTGTCAGCGTTCGATCAGCAAGCAATGCTTTTTTTTTTTTTCGTCCATCCTGAGCTGAACACGTCTTGAACTGGAAGCTGAATTGTTAGCACATCCATCTCGCCGCTGGACCGGACGTCCGGACCTAGTGGACACCGTCAAATGAAACTCGCCGTACGTGTCTGTGTTCACTGGTTTAATGTTGAAGTTTAGGAGTTTTCGTCCACGGCCAAACACAATAATGCAAAACGCAATAATGTCGAAGTTGATGTGGCAGTGATCAAGACCAAGTTTATACAACAATTGCGCGTTCAAAGCAGTCAGCAACCAAAATCTTCCACCGCACCTTTCTTTTGGGGGGAATTAGCTTCTAGCCGATAATGATTACAAGGATCCCGTCCAAAAGGCAATCAATAAGAATTACTGGTACTGTCGTGGTACGGCTCGAGTTGGTGGTTCTTGACGTACTTTGGGTAACAGGGGCAAGTGAAACGCGTACGTATTGTCTCTGCGCACAGAACCTGATTCTTGGAAAAACTTTTGGAGTCAGACGAGAGGCAATGGTTGTTACATTGTTGAAGGAGCAGCTCGATCGGCAAGAGAAGACCCTGAATTGACCACGTTCTCTTTCTTCTGTGTAAATATCTTTGATGCCACATCCATATGTGTGAATAAAAATAAATGATGGCCGCTGTAATTTCTCGTGCTGCAAAAATCTGAAATTGTCTTTTGGAATATACACACAAGAAGATGGATCAGCCGCATGGTGGCTCCATCGTGCCTCTGAATGTTGACGCCATCGTCTTCTGTCGTCTGCTCGACTGGTTGGAGCCCAAAGCACACACTCGACGAAAAAGACACAATCGGACAGGCCTAGGTTGCTTAATTAATTACGTGGCGGCAGAGGCGACCAGACCCGTCCGCGTCCGCGTCGAGCACTCGAGCTGCTCCGCTAGTAAACCTTGGTCGTCCGTCATCGTGCTCCGTCGCGGACTCGGCGTTTCGGTCGCTCACGTCCGCAGTAGGGCGGACGGGGCCCGGCACGGGCGCACGGGGCACCATGGAACGCGTCAATCTCGCTTGCTACCCTACCAGGCGAGTAGGCCTGGACTTTCCGCCGAGAGGCCGAGAATGACCGGGCCAACCGAGTCAGAAAAAAAAACGTCGATCCGTGGATCCTTTTGGCGGCGGACCGGCGGTGGACGACACCGGACGGATGGTCGGCGCACGGTCTCCGTCGCAGATGTCAACCGCGCTGACGCATCCACGCCGGCGAACGAACGAATGCGCGCGCGCGAGTGGCTGACCTCGGACGCTTGGCGCCCACACGGGGGCGGTGGGCAAGGACGGACCCGGTCGGGTTTCTCGGTCGCATGCCGGGGGGCACACTAGCACGCCGCCGAGGAAAAACTGCATCACCAAGCGCGTGGTGAAATAGCGTTACGGCCTCTGGCCCCATCGAGCTGACCCGCGACCAGAAGAACCACAGGCAGCCAGCTGCTCTCCAAGACCCCCACCCAACGCTGCGGTGATACTGATTACTGAACAACACACATTGCAGGCTCGCAGCAGCCCGACAAAACAACTCGGGAAATGTGGAAACATATGTCACTTGCGTTGCCCCTGCAATGGTTTACAATGGTATCTCTAATAATATACTACACACAGTACCATACGTCAAAATTGAGGTGATACGGGACTGTCCATGCAACGTCAGAGCACGAAACGATGCAGATTAAGACAAAAGAGAAAGATCTTCGACCCTGCCAAGCCTGACTTTATGAAGTAGGGGTCTCATAGCTACACCAAAAGCGCTAAATTGGAGGACACGATGTACACAGGCAACATGAAAAGCTTGGCATGGGGAGGGGAGGGGTATATCTGGAGCATCTGTTTGGTTCTCTTGGCAGATGCTACCCGTAGCCCTTTGGACAGGAGATGGTGGGCCAGCAAAAATCAAAACTGCAGCCTCAAGATGAAGATCCACTAGCCGTTGATTTGTGGGAAGATTTGTGATATCTTCATGAAAACATCCATTACCTAACAGAAGAGACAATCAGATTAGAAAGTGAAGCTGGCTATCACTCTGTATGTTGATGGACTAACTGTGAGTCTTTTCTTTTTAGGAAAAAAAAACATACAGCAGACAATAAAGAGGATCAAAACATACCTCTTTGTCATTTTGGTATTTTACAATGTTAAGAGGGTTCTGTGAGCACTGCATCAAGATGGCAACATGTCAGAAGAATCAAATGACTAAAGCGGCAAAAGAAGAATTTGCGCAGGGTCTTACATCCATGATGGCTGTCTGAATTTTTGGATTTTGAAATGCAACAGCGACATCTGGGTTAGCCATTATCTTTGATACTACTTCCTCCGGAGTCATGCCAACTTGTGCTGTAGAAGCAATACAATAGTTCAGGGGTCCGTATCTCATTTAAGCAATACCATTCACTGGGTAACTAATGGAATAAATTTGCAACAATCGTCTTCTGATAAACAATATAAATCAACAATTCAACACCAGAGAACTACAGATTCCTATTATTTCAGCATTGCGTTCCAAGCATAATTGAAACACACTAGAAGCATGCTCAAGCTATCCTAAACTTTAGCATAAAGTGACATGGGCAAGTTATTAAATAATTAAATGAAACAAAATTCTCAATATGGCATCACCCCGGCCCATAAATTGTTGGCTTGTAAAAGGAACAACACCAGAGAAACAAAATTGCAGCAAAGAATGACAATAATTACCAGTCAAAACCTCCAACTTACTTAGAACAATCAATTGCCTTTCAAGCATAATAGAAACACACTGGGGGTCACACAGAAAGCATTTAATTCACTCACCAAACTGCTGCCGCACTTCCGGGCTACTAAGGTCAAAGTTCTTCAGGTGATCAACCATGCGGTTATCCCATTGATCAGGAGACGAACCCATGTTATTTCTGTTATTAGGTAACAGGATCAGTACAAAAAGACCAGCAAAGATTTTTGCACTATAATAAAGCCAGAGAAGCTTTCTGTTAATTAAGGTAAACATTCAGATAATGGTACTTGTTAGCTCGGCTGCGTACACTAAACATCATGCATGATAAATAACCAATAGGTCCATGAGTCGGGTGTAAGTGCAAGCCACATTAGCTGGCATCAACCAGCAAATAGCTGGCATAAATTTAGTCGCTCTTACCATCAATGGCATCATTATTCAAGACTATTATTTGATGCATTAATGGCCTTTAAATAATCAAATTACTTCGTGCCGAGTTTCATCTAATTCTAAATACTCAGACTTCGACAAAGCAAGATCCAAGTTTTAAAAGATGAAAAGTTAAAAAAAAATCATGAACAAAAAAATGTACAAAATTAGGATGTAAATAGATGTATTACAGCATATCCTGTAGTTGCTGGCGGTACATTGGATTCTGCAGCATCCCTGAAAATAAGATTCACACACATCACTATTTAAATTGGAAAATAAATTTTGAGTATGTGATGTGAATTATCTAAACAAGCGGCAAGAGCATACACTTGAACGAATCTGGGTTCCTCATCTCTTCAGGCAAGTAGCTGCAACATGTGAAGAAATCAGTAACCCCTTTTTCAGTTTATTACTTGAAGATATTATGAAACCCTTATTTAGTTTATTACTTGGAACATGTGAAGAAATCAGTATCAAAAGAGGCAGTGCATGTGATATTTGGTACATAGCAGTTAATTGAAGACCACCAATGGTTCATTAAGCTTTTACAACTTACAACAAAATAAACCCATTCTTACAAGCATTTACTGCTTCAAAAATAGATGCAAAAATAGTGATGTTCTGGTAGGTGGCAAACTTACGGATACACCATCTTCTGCACAGCTGGATCTTCCATCATTTTCTCAATTGTATCAACAGATAGCATAGGTCCCGAGTTGCCTAAGACAGAATCAGTTAACAAAATCTACTCGCATCAAACAGGAAACAGCAGATAAAAGGGACACTACAATATCATTTCGAAAAAGATAGCGGGATACAAATAGACATGAAGACATCCTCTGCATGCATAACAAAAGGAGTTCAATTGCTTACTGGATTCAGTTGGGCCACGAGCAGCATCTTCATTTGGCTTAAAAGCAGCTCCATTCGTGGGAACCTTTTGATAATTATGCAAAATTAGGTATGAAATAAATCAGAGATTTTGCAGGAAGCTTAGTAGCCAGCTTTGTAGGAGAACTTACTTTTTGCTCAGTATCCTCATTACTACTTTCACTGACTGTACTATCAGGTTTTACATCTACAGTCTTCAGTGAAGATTGGAGGTTGTTTTGCTGCAACTCTTCAGGAGAAACATCAACAAATGCTGCATGAATGTAATCAAGGCAGTTAGACTGCAACATAGATATCAAATATATATACAGAAGTTCAGAGAAGAAGCAGCATTGTCAACGGGTGGTATGTTTTCAGTTCCTAGTATTTTACTAGAAAAGGAGCAAGAAATACAAGCACATAAAAACAATAAATGCACAACAATGGATATATAAGCTGAGCATGCTGCTGGCACATGGAACGGACGAACCTTCCATTCAACAATAAATAGAGGAAAGAAAAACTACAAACGATAAAAGGCCATACCAAATTTCTTTGCAGGTTTTGGAGTTTCAGTCACATCTTCCTCTTTTGATTCTCCAGTGGCTTCAACTTCAGTGGCCAAGATATCAACAGTTGCAGCCTGTTGGGAGGTATCTTTCTTGGTTTCAAAGTATGGAAAACTGCTTGGTGCAGTAGGAGCTGCCTGTTGCGGCATGGAAAATGGGAAAGGCGAGTTGGAGCCAAATGAGCCTGATGGCGACTGGGACATCATTGACTTGAATGCTTGTTCCATGGCATATCTCTGCAACAGATACAGCAACAAGTGAAAATATGGGTAAGCCAATCACGTAAAGCCGCATTCAAAGAGGTAACAGAAACAGCAAAGGCAACAACAAGTGGGTAAGATACCAAGCGATATACTGATATATGAAGTGGAGTGAAATGTGCACAAATTTGGTAGGCGATTCTGGCAATGGTGATTAGTAGGACAGTTAAAGATATATGACATTCAAACTACAACCCAAATCAACCTTCATGGGACTACATGCTATGATTCAAAGTACTAGAATAATAAAACTCAGAAATGAATTGATACAGTATAGATAAAATGGAAGGCTAGGCAAACCATAGTACAAAAAAGGCTAACAGAAAGACCTCCTGGTTCATGCCCCGACGTGAACAAACATCCATAGGGTGATTCTTAGGAGTAACCATGCAAGTGTTGGGGATACATACCGTTTGATGACATAGAGAACAGAGAATAGTTTTGAGCTCACCTTTACCATGGAAGAGACCTGATACATCAAACCACCAAGTATTTGAGTTACAAGTGAGTGCTATACATAACAGCACAGAATATATAGCACTAAAGGCAATGTGATACACACCGTGGTAAACGCCACAGACAATGCTACGCCAACTCCAATCCAGAAAACAGGCGAACCACTGCAGAGATTATATGACGTTATCAGGCAAGGGTAACGTTGACACTGCCATACATAGAGGGAAACAAGGAGACAAAACTCACAAGTACGATGACGATGACGGGGGAGGCACGGGAGGCAGGGTACCAGTTCCAGTAGACATATTCTCATTGCCAATTGAAGATGACACGCTTGCAAAGCCTTTTGCTCTCAATCCCTCGAAAACTGACATAATGAACAATTTTATTTGAATTTGCCATAATAAGGAGGCGTCGACAGATAGAAATGGGAGTAACCCAAGCTGATGAAAGATTCTTACTCTACTCATCAGCTACTTTACTAAAAATGGAAACGGATAAGCTGAGCATTCCCTACTCGGCCCTCAACTACGACTTGTAAGCTAAAAATTCAGATGTGAATTATGGAATAGAGCAAGGATGCACAGAGCAACTTTGAGCTTCAATAGAATAACACATTCAGCCTCACAAATGAAAAGCAGGCAAGGATATCACAATCAGCTGACAAAAACCACATCCTCGGCGTTTGAAGCGATTCGACGCCCCCCAAAACCTTTCCTCTGCTCAACCCTACTCGTGCCTCGTTCGCAGGACACCGGACAGCGCCGCAATCAAGGGGAAGGGAAAAGCATCAGGAGTGGGTGAGCCGTGTATTCCCCTCACCGTTCCTGGATCCGCGAGGAGCCGCCGCGGCGGCGGCGACGAAGAGCCTTGGCCTCCTCACCCCTCTCCGCGCGCCAGTGCCGGTGAAGGCCACAGCCGGCGCGGCGCCGGGGAGCGCGCGGAAGCGGGCGGCGGAGAGGACGGGGAGGCGTGGAGACGGGGAGCAGGAGGCGGCGAGGACGAGGCTCTCCATGCCGTGGGCCGCGTGAGGAAGCTGAGGTCGCTCTCCTGTGCTCGCTCGCCCGCCCGCTCGCGCTAGGGTTTATCGCTTGCGTGGCGGCGAGGCTTTCGTTTTACTCGCGCGGTGAGGTATCGGCTCGGGGGGGGGGGGGGGGGGGGGGGGGAGGGAGAGGGGAGAGGGGAGAGCGAGGGGCCGAGGATGGTGATTCGGATGACGATGGACGACGAAACCAAAGCCCCTCGGCTAGTGGTTGGCTACTCGGCTTGGCTCTCGGGCATCGCTGTGAAGGTGGGGCCCGCAAGGGGTGGTTTCAATTCAGGGCGGGCGTGCGCCAACACAACAGTCCAACACCAGCAGATGGCTGTGCTGTTACCTGCGCTACGCCACCGTAAGACTCGTCATTATCATCAGATGGCAACGTTTATCTGCTAATCAACTATCATGGTACTGCCTCTTGTCACGAGCTCGTATCATTTTTCTTTTGTGGTAAATGTCGCTAATTGTACAAACTACAAAGCCACTAATTGTGTAGAATAGAGCAAAGTTGTAGAGGTGATTTTTTTCAAAGCAAAACTGATGGTTGAAACTAAAACAAGTTAATTCAATAACACTTTTTTAAACTTCAAGTCTTTTTTTCCCATATGCATGCAGGAAAACATTGCTGCGGGGAACTCTCCAATAGTTTCCGGTAAAACTAAAAAGAAATCTTTATAACTGAAGTCTTTTGTCGTCCTGAAGATAGGCAACTTTATAAAAAAAAAAAAGGAAAAGAAACCCACGGAGCAACTAAGCTGGGACAGAAATTTGTTTTAGCAGCTGTGCATTTTTAAAATTATACGTATCACTTAACGTCCTACTAGCATTTAGTTAAAATTGCTATGGTACAATGAAATGACACATCGCATAGAACCTTTAATTTAAGCTGCCAGGTTAGTTTATTTAGACAGAAAAAAAAAACTTCAGAGTAGTAAATTTCATAAACATTCATGCTTAGAACCTTTAGTTTACGGTGTCAGGTTACTCTACCCTCTTGAGTCCTAATTTTTAGAACCATGTAACATGTCAAAACACCAATGTTACACTCTTCATGGTGCGTGATGATCAAACATAAGTGGCCCATTACAAGATACATATGCAACATCCACTTAAAAATGTTTTCCAAAGTGCAACGCAGCTATCAGATGACAATCTTTACACAATCCTCAAATAAAATAAGAAATTATCCTCGAGGATCGGTAAACATTTTCCTGCCTCATATATTTCACAATTGCTGCTCTTTTGCCTTCTTCCGGGCCAGAGCTCGTGCTCTTGCAGCAGCAAGTGCATCATCACTTCTTTTGTAGTGATCATCAGTAACCTTTACTGGCTGAATGTTCTGTGGGGTCTGAGAAGCATTTGAAGGAACATCAGTAGGACTTTTCTCAGTAGATGCAGCTTCTGTTGGATCCCTCGACCGACTTCTCGAGGGTTCTTCCACACTCTTAGCCCTCTCTGATCCTAAACTCGATTCTCTTCTACGCTTTGGAGAAGGTTCAGAGACTTCTGCATCAAGATTGCTAGATTTAATATCCTCTGGTTTATTCTCCAACTTTTGAGGGTCAGCATGTTTTGTATTGCCATGTGTCTGTGCACCGAAAGCAACATTCTTCTGAAGCCCAAAGTAAAAATCACTCAGATCTGTCTTTTTAGTCACCTAGAAGAGAATGAGCAAAACATTAGCCAACTGACAATATGGCAGAAAATTGTAACTATTACAATCTAATTAGCAAATGAACATGAAACAAACCACATTTATGCCATTAATACAGTTAATATCAAAATTTAGCCTTAGGGAAACTTACAGTTAACAGATTATATATTGCAGAAACAAAATTAAATTATGTCTACAAATGAAGATATTCCTGAAGGGGTAAACTAAAAACTTAAAAAGGGCAGAATAGAAGGCCAGTTTCATGTTAGCTATAGCATCTAAAATCATAGGTACCAAGATCCCTTTACTCTCTTATTCTAGTGACACAAAGTCAAGCACATGGTACATGTACTCGTGTAGTAACAGCAGAATTCAAACTAAACACTTGATGATCTGTCATAAAAAAACAAGGCTCAACTGGAATCAAGAAGCCATCCAACTTAGACGAGTAATTAGGTATTTAGGTAAAGTAAAGCAGCAACTGATGAACAGTGTTTCATCGTCATGGGCAATAAGCAAATGAAATTCATATGATATTCATCATCGGCAAACAAATGAAGAAAACTTACATCTTCCCTTTCTTCTCGAAGTTGCCGCAATCTCTCTTCCTCAAGCCACTTTTGTTGTTCCTCAAGTTTCTTCCTGTAGGCAGATGTTACAAACTTATCCTTGTCCCCAAAAAGGTGGTCCTCCTTGCTCCTCTCTTTCTGAAGCTTCCTCTCGTATATTATATCCTGTTCTCGTTTACGCTGCTCTGCTTTTTCCTTAAGTTGTGCAATATATTTCGACTGTTCAAAGGAGAGGCATTGTTTAAAAAACGAAAAATATCAAACAATAATAAAAACTCAGAGCTAATGACTCAAATCAGAAGTAACAAACAAAAAAAATCATGTTAGCATGTGAAATGTGGAACAAAGCTCATCCTCTTTGGAAACCATCCATACTTATCTGTAAGCTACAGAACAAATCAGCTGCGACCAATATAGAATGGAAGATTGGGTAGTAACATGAAGAAATATCTTTCTCATTGCTAAAGCTGTGCAAAATCAGAAAATCAGGTATCCATGCCATGTGCTAATTTTCAAATAATTGACCCGTTAAACACTCAATAGATAATGGAAAGCAATTACTTTCGACCATCACAAACAGGTGGTTTTCATTAAGCTTAATCCCTGTTTAGCCCTCAGTTCATCCACAAAAATTCTTCTCAGAAAATTAAGAAGTGCTAAGCACCAAGGTGAATCTCCGCCACACGACGACAAAATCCCACTCCCATGCACCATTTCCCTCTCAACAAGCAAGGAAACCCATATACTCCACTCCAAAGTTCAAATGTAAAATTTAGATTCCGAGAACCAAATACTAAGAAACAGGATGCTCTTTCTCGCATCGCAACAGTTATTCTTCCCTAAAATTAACCAACAATGCTCTTTCACACGTCGCAGCAGTGGCGGAGGACCCCATACGCCATGCCCCACCTACCGATGGTAGTGTAGAAGAACGTCTCTCCTAGGGCAGGCGATCTACGGCGTCCTGTGGCCGCAGATGTGTGTGTTCGGCTGTGTGGGAAGATGAACAGCGGCACCGAAGACTCTTTGCTGGACCGTTAGCCCTGTGTTGTGCGTTGGGCTGTGGCTTGCTTAGTTGTTTAATTTGGCCCAGGTCCAATACGAACACACAAACAGGCAAAACATCCCATCCCTAGGTTACCAGCCTGCAGCCCTATTCTCCCACCTGTTGCCTCACGCACACAAAACTATCAATCACAGGTTGCCTTGTTAATACTTAAATTAGCATTTCGCAATCCATTTTTAGATATATGATCACATATACCACACGCTAACTGATATAACTATCAATGACAGGTTGCTTTAATTTTTGAAGTATGATTGAACTCATGATTTTTCATGTGAGATACCATCTTTAATTCTAGATGTTTATTTATTTCGTGCTCGCACTATTGTGTGATTGCAAAAAGAATATACGGTCATTTTTAAGTTATATACGTTGCACTTATCCGCACCACCTAAATTTCGGAGCGTCCTCCGCCACTGTGTCGCAGAGAGCATGAACGAAGAACTAAGGCGCAAATAAACAATTGATGAAGGCATGACGGAGGAAATTACCTCGCGGACGACCTTATCCTGCATCTTGGGGCGGGCTTCCTTCTCCTTCATGTCGTCATACACCTCGTCGTACGCGAACACTGAGGGATCCTCCTCCATGGCCTTCTTCTGCTGCTCCTCCACCTGCGCGTCCGAAACACCAAAGCCCCGCAGAGGGGGAGGGGGCAAATCAATCACCTCACGGCACGGCACACAAACAGTGGGGAGAGGGTATGCAAGGGGGTGGTGACCGGAGAGGGTTACCTTCTGGAGGGCTTTCTTTTTGGCGGCCTGGCGTAGGATCTCGGCCTCCACGTCGTCATCATCGTCGTCGGCGAAGGCCGCCAAGGGCCGCGCCGGCGCCGGCGGCGGCGCGCGCGACGAAGAGGACGCCGCCGGCTTCGTGCGGAGCTGCAGCCCGTACCTCTGCATCGAGGCGTCGACAGAGGCGAGCTGCCGGCTCGATAGACAACGAGACGGAGCAAACCCTAGGCTTGCCCGTATACCCGCTGCTGGCTTCGTGCTCGTGCGGCCGGAGCAGCTGGCTTCGACCCTGGCGCTGGGTCGATTTGAGACTCGAGAGGGAGGGGTGCAGCCGGCGCTGGCGCGCTACCGATTCGAAATCGAGAGGGGGAGCCGGGGAGGGGAGTGGGCGGCGACGGCGAGCCGGGATCCGGGAACCACGGCGACTGCAGGAGCGGCGAGCGGCAGGACCGCAGGAGGGGGACGAGGCGGCAAGCGGCGGGCGTGCGGCGGTGCGTGGCGCTGGATGGATGCGAGGGCGAGGCTCGCGACTCGCGAGTCGGGGCCGGGGTGCGGCGGCGTCCAGGAGGAAACGGATGGGAAAATTGCAGGCTTGAAGCCTGTTCGGGTAAAAAAAAAATCAATTTATCCCTTTTCGTGTAAGAATTTTTATATATAATTCAAGCGAAAGATTTTGAAAAAAAATGACCTCCTATTTCAGCGCCAGATCTTTTAGCGTCGAGCAACGCCACTCAACGTCATGGCACGTGGCGCCTAGCTCTACCATCTAGGATCCGTCGTGGTCGGAACCCTAACCGCGACACTCAATCTCGGCGCCGGGCTATCCACCCTAGGCGCTAAAGGATCTTGTGCCGAGCCTGAAAACTTTATCCCAGCACACGGTGCCAGCACCCAGCGCCTCCCTTTCCTCAAACATAACAGAGACTCGAGCTTGCCGCCTCCTTCCCCATCCGATCAGCGAGGAGGTCTCCACCGCCGGCAAGCAGCTCCACGCGGTCCACCAAGGTTAGTTCACTCTCCTTCGTTGGTTTTTTTCCTTTTTATTAGTTTGTGAAATGCAAATATAAGGAAACCCTAGGTTAAGCATTTAACCTTAGATCTTTGATTCGCTTGGTAAATAGGCTTAGTTTATGGAGTCGTGTATGTGGTTATAGGTTTAGTGTAAGGTTTTGAATGTGTTTAGGTTGAGTGATGTTGAAAATAGAAATGGTTGCTATAT
This sequence comes from Digitaria exilis, assembly GCA_015342445.1. Taxonomy (NCBI): domain Eukaryota; kingdom Viridiplantae; phylum Streptophyta; class Magnoliopsida; order Poales; family Poaceae; genus Digitaria; species Digitaria exilis. Next base: position 589,692 of record JACEFO010001734.1, read on the forward strand.
AGGTTATGACTAATGGTAGCTTATATAGATTTTATAGACATACAATCTTTACAGCTGTGAAATGAAACTATATATTGAGACTGCCCTAAGGAATCATGATTTTTAGGAAAAAATAGAAAAAAAACCATAAATTTTTAATTCTTATAATGAAAAAACCAATTATAGCTATTTTACGGCTTCCACCATTTCACCAAGTGTTTTGCTGGGTAGTATCATAATGTGAACTAACCGAAGCCTAAAAAAAAATTTAAACAAAGGGCGTGTTAAGAATTGGATATTCGATCCAATGTCACAATTCCTAATTTAAGAACGAGCAATAGAGAAGTTATAGATAGAGTCAGTCCCTTCGTTTCAAACGCATAAGATTATCACAAGAGAAATAGAAGAGACAAGTACGTGATAGGGTTATCCATTTTCATAGTGAAGAATTCGTAACATGACGTTCACATACTTTTGAAATGAACCTGCGTCTTTGGCTTTTTTACTACTTTGGGGCTAGATTACTGATTAGATGCACAGACGCACAACAGTGACTTCCACTTTTTTTTTCAAAACCTCAAAGTAATAGCTTATTTATTTATTCATTCATTTATTTATTTATCAAATTGTCAACGAGGACGATCAAATTTTGCCCTCTCCGTGTTCCGATTAAGTCCACATAATTAACTTACTGCACCTGCTGGTTAAATAACTAATATGAATCGTGCTCCGCGATCGTGAAGACCTACGAGCTAAGGTCAACACATACAACAAATGATAGGGGCATCGTACATTGCCACTAAGAAGCCACAGAGGTGATCATTCTATAATGTCCATAGGATCTTGAAAACCATTCTATAATGGAAAGCACAAGATAATTGACATCAAGCATTCAAGCCAGGCAACATCACTTTAATATTAAAACAGCAAACACATTTGATGCTGTATACCAAGCATATCATTCTTCATATGACAACCCCTTGTCATCTGGTGGAACATGACAGCAAAACACACACCAGACGTCAAAACAAACCTATGCATCCCATTCAGTTGGAAACATGAAACCAAAATGAGATGTCACATTTGCAATCTTTAGGTAACTTTCCATTGCGGCGAACCACGATTGCAGCAGCCACAACACGGGGTTGAATATCCTACTAACTAAATTTACCTTTATTTTAGCAAATCGGGTACTCTGATAACTCTTATATCTCTTTGTAAATACACGGCACCTCTAACCTGTAAAACAGCAATCAGAACCAGACCTCTTCTTTCTCTAGAGATATTTACATCCATCTCTGACGAATTGTCGAGGGTGTGTGTAGCCTCCAGGGGTCTTGGAAATATGTGACCACTGTCACGAGGTAGTGAGGTACTGATGCCAACCTAATCTCCATCCATTGCTCCAGAAATAGCAACCTTGGGCCCAAATCAAATCTCACCCAAAGTGATCGAGAGCTACCTACATGCCGGGTTATGTTACTTCACTATTTCTGTGAATCAAATCAGCATGCTCCCTTTTTCAGCTATAGCTGAGACTTCAATTCAAAAATCTGAGATTGCACTTCATGGCAGCATTTGACCGATGGGCATTTTGTTAACATACTTCACAGGATCAACAGCTAATAAAGAAGAATGAGCTGCATAATCCAAGACTTCTCCACAACTTGCAATACCTGTTTTGGTGAGTATCTGCAGAAGAGTAAGTGTCAGTATACAAATTCTAGATTTTTTTTAAGATCTCTTTTGGAGAGCACAGTAACAATTCGGTGGAACAACCAAATTTGCCCCTTAAGTTCCATCAAGGGCTCCCTCTCACCCCTTAATTTTTAAATGGTTCATCCAAGTCCCACAAGTTTTATCTTTGGCTCAATTTTGTCCCTGGGAGGATGTGGAATGCAGTATGTGCATACCTAAGTCAGAAGAGAGTGAGCTTAGGTGAAGGTGATTCATCATGTGTGAAATATCTCATTTGTCCTTATGGTTCTATAAGCCAGAAAAGTTTAGCCATCATGAACAGACTAATATGCATGCCACCTAGTTACCACATATCAGATGAAATCAGGCGATAAGTCTGAAAGGTTTGTTCAAACTTGAACCGAGAGGATTTTAGTGTTGGGTTGAAAAGACTCCATTGGAACGTACTGCAGACTAGGGACACCTGGGTAAAAAAATTGCCAAACTTGTACTAAAATGGACCTTTTAAAACCGTCAGACACAACTCTAGGACTTAATCTATCCATTCCACTAACAATGATCCCAAAAGAGGATATTAGAAGCAAAATGTACAACGGATGGTGCTGACAAGGATCGCTGGATCGCTAGTGTCAAAAAAATTCCAAGAAGGGTCGGAAGACTGATAAACTAGAGTAACATAGCATACCGTCAATGCACAAACTCACGATCCTGAACTTGACTTCTGAACCCATACTTGTCTCTGCACATAGCATTCATGGTATAACATTTGAATGAAAAATGATAAAACGGAATCATAGACTTGGCATTCTACCATGGGGAAAATAAGAAACTAAACAATAATCGCACCTCATGAGCACCATAGCTAGCAGAGCCTCGCTTTGGATTTTTTGCATCAGACAAGCTAGCTGATATTTCAGTTTCCTTCGGACCACGCGGACCACGACGGTTGATGTGCCTATGCCCTGGATTAAAAAGTGCATCAAGGATCTATGCATAAAACTAATCTTGAAACAATATGCAGCTTATTTTGCATACAAACCATTTTCAACAGGACCACCACGGCTACCACCATGACTCCTTGTGTCTGTCTTTCTGTCTCCATGACCTGCATAAGTCATACAGTTTAATGCATAGGGCAACACCAACAATGAAGTCATTTCAGCGAGATGCATACCATCTGCTAGTTGTGATAAATTATCTCCAGAATATGACTGCATTTGAGGGAACTCTGACGATGAGGCATGTGAACCACCTCCAGATGTAGACTTGTCATAGCGGCGAGGAGCCCAGACACCACGATCGGGCCTATCTCTGTTTCTGGCATGCCTTTCAATCTTCTCACCAACTGGAGCAGAACCATGGAGATGATTTGGCTTCTCGTCAAAATGGCTTCTCTCAGCATTTTCAACTATATGATCTTTCACTATGGTTCGTGGGTTGAGAACCCTTGGTGGCCGCTTATCCCTTTCAGTGTTAAGCATGTGACCTTCCTGCTCATGTTGAGATGGATTTGAACTGCGCACTTCCTTGTTTGAAAGTATAGTCTTAATAATTCTGCCACCGGCCTCAAGTCGCTGATCTTGTCTAGAACTCGATGGCAACACGTTCTTCACAGGGGTCAATGTGCCATCAGGTGTCTGGCAAAAAATTATTAAACTTAGGTCCATACTAACAAAACAGTAAGAATAATTGTGGTATGGGATCTGTGTTTGCTTACATTAGAATCAACCCTTCCTCTTCCTTTCAAAATGATAATTTTGTCTCTTTTAGCCTCAACAGCCTGACCAGGTCCAGATGTTCCCCCACTTGTGGCATCTACAAGAAAAAAATCAAAATGAAACAAAATTAGCATAGAAAACTAAGAGCACGTCCAAATAAGTTGATAAACTGGAAGAGTAGAGGCTAACATGACAAAGAAACGGACAAAATAGTTTCCGTTTCTTTAAAAGAAAGACCTCCATTCCATGCTCAGGGAAAAAATTCCATATGAAAGGGAATGGTTTTTAATCTAGAATTAGAAAAGTAGGTGTTACATAAGTAGAAGTCTATGATGTCATCCAATAGGAAAGACAGTTATCATGCCCATAACTGAACTACAAAAGCGGTACCAAAAGCATGTCTATACACGCTAGCAACCGAACCAAATAAGAAAAATACTCAATATGGGTTTGTGTGTTACTAAGGATATGCTTTTAGCATTGCAGTGGGTCTTGAAGAAACTAAAATACCGTGCCAATTTTGGAAATATTTTAACTTCCAACCATTTTACTCCGTAAAGGCTTACATACATATCATTCCATCGTGAAGTAATGCACAGATACATCAATAATGCCCTGACTTAAGTGATTGGAATGTCCATAACTATTCCCCTATGACGTGCCAAGGGCGTAACAAAAAATTACAGGGGTAACAGGCAGGGTGTATTAATCCATACATTAGTAGATACATCACATTAACTGCACAAAGCCAAGGTTTTAGGTAATAACAGAAAATTCCTCAGTAATACCAAGTAACATTAAAATACTGTTGATAGAAATAGTTAAAACAAAGGTATTACGATAAACAATTTCTTGAGCTACTAGTGTACAACCTGAACTTCCAGCAACAGCCTTTTCCCTCTGTGTATGCTCCTCTCTCTTCGGCACCATGATATAAGTTGGTTTCTCCTTACCACTGTCACGTGCAACATACTGCTCAAGAACAAAAGCAGAAAAATTAAGAACTTCAGGTCATTATTTCCCAGAACAAAAGGAAGGGATTCATTATCAGAACAATGGAATGTAAGGTTAAATCCTCTCCAACCATGACAAGGACGGAAAATTTTTTAATACCATTTAAATATATATGAAAGATAGGAGCACATTATGCACAAACACCAGAGATTACAGAAATGTGCAGAACTATGCTGGTTTTGTACAGTACAGAGGACCATTGTCATAGTCCATAAATAACCATCGAATGAATCAGGAGAAACATGATAACGAGTTAGTACAACACACAATTGGAAATTTAACCAACAACAACAACAACAACAACAACATAGCCTTTAGTCCCAAGCGAGTTGGGGTAGGCTAGAGATGAAACCCAAGAAACAAAGCTCAAGGCTCAGGAACGTTGATAGCTAGTCTCCAAGCGCTCCTATCGAAAGCTACCTCCTTGGAAAAATTCCACTCCTTAAGGTCTCTGTTTATCGCTTCGTCCCAAGTCAATCTAGGTCTACCTCTACCTCTCTTTATATTATTGGCCCGCCCTAGGACCCCAATACGCACCGGCGCCTCCGAGGGCCTTCGTTGGACATGTCCAAACCATCTCAGCCGATGTTGGGTCAATTTCTCCTCAATGGGTGCCACCCCGACCTTCTCCCGAATGTCTTCATTCCGAACTCTATCCCTTCTTGTGTACCCGCACGACCATCGTAACATCCGCATCTCTGCTACACTCAGTTGCTGGACATGTCGCCTTTTAGTAGGCCAACATTCCGCCCCGTACAACATCGCCGGTCGAACCGCCGTCCTATAGAACTTCCTCTTCAGCTTTTGTGGCACCCTCCGATCACAGAGGACGCCAGAGGCTTGACGCCACTTCATCCAACCTGCTGCGATTCTATGCTTAACATCTTCATCAATGTCGCCATCCTGTTGCAACATCGATCCTAAATACCAAAAAGTAGCCTTTTGGGGGACCACCTGTCCGTCGAGGTTAACGTCTCCATCCTCGTGCCTAGTCCCACTAAAATTGCACATCATGTACTCAGTCTTGGTCCTGCTAAGTCTGAACCCCTTCGACTCTAATGTGCGTCTCCATAGCTCTAGCTTCTCATTAACACCTTCCCTACTCTCATCGACTAGCACCACATCATCAGCAAAGAGCATGCACCAAGGGATATCCCCTTGTATATCTCTAGTGACCTCATCCATCACCAAAGCGAACAGATAAGGGCTCAATGCTGACCCTTGATGTAGGCCTATCCTAATAGGGAAGTCAGTGGTGTCGCCATCGCAAGTCCGGACACATGTCATAGCATCCTTGTACATATCCTTAATGAGGGTAATGTACTTCGTTGGGACTTTGTGCTTCTCTAAGGCCCACCACATGACATTTCTCGGTACTTTGTCATACGCCTTCTCGAGGTCAATAAAGACCATATGCAGGTCCTTCTTCTGCTCCCTATATCTCTCCATCAACTGTCGGATTAAGAAAATCGCCTCCATAGTTGATCTTCCAGGCATGAACCCAAACTGATTTTGGGTCACACTCGTCGCTCCTCTTAGACGGTGCTCAATAACCCTCTCCCAGAGCTTCATGGTATGGCTCATCAGCTTAATGCCACGGTAGTTAGTACAACTTTGAACATCTCCCTTGTTCTTAAAGATCGGTATTAATATACTTCTCCTCCATTCTGCAGGCATCTTGTTAGACCGAAAGATGAGGTTAAAAAGCTTAGTTAACCATATCGTCGCTCTATCACCTAGGCATCTCCACACCTCAATGGGGATACCATCAGGGCCCATCGCTTTACCGCCCTTCATCCTCTTCAAAGCCTCTCCGATCTCTGCCTCCTGGATTCTTCTCACAAAGCATCTGTTAATATCATCAAATGAGTCATCTAGCTCAAGGGCAGGACCCTCAATCTCCCCATTAAACAACTTGTCAAAGTACTCTCGCCATCTGTCCTTGATCTCCTCATCCTTCACCAGAAGTTGATCTGTCTCATCCTTGATGCATTTGATTTGGTTGATATCACTTGTCTTCCTCTCGCGAATCCTAGCCATCCTATAAATGTCCCTCTCTCCTTCCTTCGTGCCTAGCCGCTGATATAGGTCATCATAAGCCTTACCCTTTGCTACACTCACAGCTCGCTTTGCAGCCTTCTTCGCTACCTTATAGCCCTCGATGTTAGCTGCACTCCTATCAAGGTGGAGGCACTTGAACCACTCCTTCTTCTCCTTAATAGCCCTTTGCACCTCCTCGTTCCACCACCAGGTGTCTTTCCCTTCCTGTTTGCCTCCCCTACTCACACCAAGGACTTCTGCGGCCACCGTCCGGACACATGTTGCCATCTTTAGCCACATGTCGTCTACATCTTCTCCTTCGTCCCAGGGCCCCTCCTCTACCATCCTCCCCTTAAAAGTTTGCGCCGCTTCTCCTCTAAGCTTCCACCACTTCGTTCTTGCCATCTTGGCACGTTTGTCCTGATGGACACGTACCCGCAAACGGAAGTCCGCCACCACAAGCTTGTGTTGAGGGACAACACACTCCCCAGGTATCACCTTACAATCTAGGCAATCACGTCTATCGTCCCTCCTCGCAAGGATAAAGTCGATCTGGCTCGAGTGTTGTCCACTATGAAAGGTCACTAGATGGGATTCCCTCTTTCTAAAAAAGATATTCGCTATCAACAAGTCGTAGGCCAGCGCAAAATTCAAAACAAAATTCCATAAAATTCCATAGGCTATTAAATAATTGGAAATTTAACCAAATGAAAGAATATTGCTAACATGACCATCCATAGGAAAGATATAACCAATATGTCAAATAGAGCAAAAGTTAGAAAATTTTAAAAAGTTGCAAACCAAGCATATTACCGTGGAGGACCTGCGCTTCTCAGAAGACCTTTTAGAAGGACTTGAACTGCTAGTTACAACACCTGCAACTTTTCTGCTAACTCTACTTCCAGATCTCTGCAATGTACAAAAACGGTATCAGGTAACTGTTGAGAAGAACCCTACTTTATAGATTAAGGAATTAATGTACCTGAGCCATGCTCTTAGCTGCCCGCTGCTGACGAACAAACATCATAAGAGGTGTCACAACAGGTGCCTCCTTTCCAGCAGCTGACAAAAAAATAACCAGATAATATGATAATCCTGTTTTAAGCTTGGCGTATTCGGAAAGATGCATCAATTCAGCAAAAATACTACTGCCTCTGTTTTTCTTTATAAGGCATGCAGAGATATAAATGGTTAAACTTTACATCCTTTGATCAATAATTTTTAACTTTTACAATACACTCTTGATATGGTGAGATTTGTAATCATACTCAATATAATATTTTACCTGCCCGTTCAGCTTCTTTCCTTTCAAGCTGAATTTCAGCACTTGGCAGGTGCTCAGTAGGTTTTGAAATAAGCTCAAGAAACTCCAAGTATTCCGGATCTAGTAATTCCCAAAAAACCAAGTTTAGAAGAATGGTAATATGGCAGATTTATACTATCATACAATGAATTAGGTAAAAGTGATTGTCGTCTATTACCTTTTGTAATTGTTCCCTCACGGCCATCCTTCTTAATATTTGACTTGGGAACCTGTTGCGATGGTGCATATTCCACGAGTGCTTTAAATTGAGCACCTGACAGAACCGTGAGTAACATCCATAAGATTCCATTTATATAAAACAGATCATAATTGAATACTCCAAAAAAAAAACTAGAACATGTGCTCTTATGTTGCAATAAAAGTCATCAAACATTGATATCGTAACATTTTAACACATTAACGCTAGAAGAACTACTACCATGCCAACATATGTAGTGCTTTGCATTGCAGCCATCGCCTCTGGCACTGATCTAAGTTGGAGTAACATGTACAGTAACTCCAAGTACAAGATTAATGTGGTGCCATTGTCATTGTTAATATGCTAACCATAATGGTTCCGCCTTAGTTAAGTACATCTGATACAATCTCCAGGTAGCTCCTTCGCATAGAATTTTTACTAATGTTTTTCCCTTGGACCTTTTCATCTACACTGTACACTCACCAATTAAAGGGAAAACATAACTTAAGTTTCCATAGAAAGATAACTATAACTAGTCATAATCAGTAGCAACAATAATGTAATGCTCAGGCATCAAAATTTAACATTGATTTGAAAGTCAAATAGTAGCACAACCAATGCTGAGACCTCAGCATGCTAAACTTAGAATAGAAGATTTATGAACAAAGAGAAGGATACATCACCAAGAAAGGATAGTTTGTGGTCTTAAAAAAACTTATATTCAGTGACTGGAACTGATTGAGTTTGACATATAGAGGAAAAAGATGAAGAAAATACCCTTTTCATTCACAAATACATGCCCATTGAAGACCTCAGCAAACTCCACGACATCCTCTGGACGCTTGAAATTAAGGTAGAGTCGAGAATACCTATGGTTCTTTTGGCTGGATAATGAAATAGACAAAGAAGAATGCCAGAACCATTTAGTTCCAAATTAAGTAATATAGTAATTTTCTCAGGCAAAGAAGTAAACTGCTATATCTGAAATAAAATATCTCAGTAGAAGAAAATTCTACTGAGCTAAAGAAAAAATGGAACATCACTGTCAGAAAACTCAATTATAATACATTGCTAATGAAGAAAAAAGAAAGAGCAGAAATATGTTACATAATGCACTACAGAAACAGGAAGATGGACATGCCAAAATAGATCAAAGGAAGCACTAAGAAATTACATAAAAATAACAAAACCACTGTATAGGCAAAGACCTATACACTTCTTCAATATGAAACTCCTGCCAAGTTCATGAGGTATAGGTAGGCACAAGTCTCAGGAACATTGAACTAATATGCAACAGCCGGAGGAAGTTACTAACAAAGAAGTCACTCACTGTCTGCAAAGTAAAAAAAAAAAAAAAAAAAAAGCTGAATGCAACAAAGCAGTTCTAAATGATCAACTTTACTTAATTCTTCTCAGCAACTTGCTCTATAACTAATGATGAAAAGTTGAAAACACATTTGGTCCAGAAGCAACAAAGATAGTTTTTTAAAACAAAATTGAATCTACCCTCATCAATGATTTTAGCCCTTTTTGGCACGACTAAAAGCACAAGTAGGTCAGATACAGCTCATGTGACGTAATCAACAGAGAGAAACAGCTAAGAAGCCAACCACTAGTTCTGAGCTCTGACTAACACTTGAATAGAAATAAATCAATGTTAAATCAGAGAAAAATAAACTTGCACAGACCTTATTCAGAACCCCAGATACTCTCCTACCATCACAAGTGAGAAATTTTTCTTGACATCGTCACAGTTGCAGAAAAGTAAAATTGCACAACTCAATAAAATCAGTCACAGCTATACCTCTATCACATGGATGAACATGCTAATTGCTTGTAAGTAGAGTACAACTAGAATTAGCCAGCGGAACATCATCAGAAATCACTTAATAATGTAACCGGTTACCACACTTGGCAGTTTAAACATGATAATACCACAACCCTGACTCTAGCCCTAGGGCCCAACTCGCACCCACAGTTACGCCACAAGCACGGAGCGTAGAGAGAGCGCAGACCTGGCATTGCCGGGGCGGAAGCACGCCCAGTCGTACCGGCCGGCGAAGCGCGCGTCGACCTGGTCCACGACGGCCTGCTGTGCGATCGCCGGCGGCAGCCGCCGGAGCACCACCTTGGTGCGGTGCGCCGGGTCCTTCATGTGAGCCCGCGCCGCCATCTCACCTCGGGCACCCTCTCTCTCGCGTCACGAATCCCAGCCCCCCGCGAAGAGGCCCCCACCGCCGCACCGTCGCAAACCCTAGGGCCTGCTCACATCGAGGCGGGGCGGGCGGCCGCGAGATCTGGAGGACGACGGGGGAGTTGGCTAGGGTTTGGAAGGCGGGTGGGGATTTCTCTCGCTACCGTCTGCTGCTTCCCCTCCCTCCTCCGTCGCGTCGTCGCGTGCGAATTTTTTTTCTCTCTCTTTCTCCCCCTTTGGTCGCTCGGGTGACGGGTGGGTGGGGGTTTGGGTTTGGCGGATGGGAAATTGGGAACTGTCGGAGATTGGGGGAAGATGAAGAGGCGAGGAAGAAAGCGAAAAGGTGGAAGAAAGAAAAAGGATATAAATTCAAAGAAGACGGCAGAAAATTTAAATATGGAAAGCTGGAGACTGAAAACCCGGAAATAAAAGGCTCTAATGTTCATTAATTATTTTATTTATAATATAATATATTACCTCAAAAATATTTTCAAATTATATCTAAAATAAAAATCCTTTTATTTTTATTAGTTGTTTTATTTATTATGTAAATGCAGGATATCAAATTAGTTATATGAAATATGCAAAAATTGTTTTATGGAATATATGGATTCATTATTAAGTATCAATATTTTTGCACGAAATATTAAATGAACAAAATGTGCTTTGATTTTCTCGTCTCTTTCATTAAAAGAAAAAAGATGCATAGGTGTCCATTGCATGTATAGACATTAGTCCATTAAAAATTTACATGAGACTTGTCAACAACCCATAAGAGGAAAAAACAGACAAAACGCAAATATAGGATAAATGTTTCATATTATCTAAGGCGGACCGATAAACCAACAATCTAGGACACCTATCCGGGCTCTAGCATAACGTGAAAAAGCTAGCTACTCAAATTGGTTGCTCAAGGTCACAATCTTGTTCGGGGAAGAGAGCAGCTACCTTGGGTTGAGTCCAAGTTTTTCCCAATCTTGGAGTCAACCAATATTTCAATCGTTGGGTCAACCACCATTGTCTATTAAAATGAATGTGATTTGTTTGAGAACTAGCTATTCTGCACTATCTACGGGATTATCATAATATTAAAATGTTGTATCTGCTCAATTTTGCTCACTATGGTTAGACTATATGAATCATCTATGATAAAAACACCGCAAAAAGTTTCGGTGAAAGGAATGATATGAACAAATAAGACGTGTTACAAAATTGACCGGTCTTCTTTTTTCACCAAAGGATACTATTCTGCTAGCCAAAGAAGGTGTATAACGATGGTCTTGTATTTTGTGCCAAGTCTACTAGTAATAGGCTATTTTTGGAGGTTCTAAAATTGGCATGTTAGAACTTACAAGTATCCTATAGCTTGACTATTTGTTAAGAGACGTCTCTCTCTCCCGTGTAAACAAAAGCATGGCATGTTACCTCATAGAAACAAGTGATGTGTATTGTTGGAGAATCCATTATTAGACTACATATTTATTGAAGTAACATTTAGCTGTTTAAATATGGTATTTTTAGAAGTTGTTGTTATTTACATGTGTGCAAGCTCTTGTCAAAATCTAGGTTTAATATCAAAACCCAATGTCCATTCTAATAGTATTATTATTATACAATATTTGCTACTCAAATACTAAACATATTTAATATTTTTTAGCACTATATCGAATGGTCTATAATATGATATTTGTTTAAGTACTTGAGGTTTTGTAGTTTATTTTGGACACTCATTGAGGATGGAAAACAACTTGGGAATCAAGAATCTGCAAGTAATATTTTCAACTAAATCATTTTAAACCCCTTGGTTATTTAAAACAATCCTAAGAAAGATCAATAACCTCAAATATGAAAAAAAACACTAAGAGAATATTGAAAAAAAAATGTTCATGAATAGTGCCACCCGTAGTCTTGAGAAAATCTAAGGATGATTTTCTATGACCCCTCGTGCATTCTCCCTAGAAGGCCAAGTCTTCCCAATCTATCAGGTTTCTTCAAGCAAAAGCATTGTCTAACATTTGCCGATGAAGGAACTTAGGGCCTCGAGTTGTCATCCCGTTGCCGTTGTCTAGGATTTGATGGTTCTCTCCTGCTACAATCCCTCTGGTCGTGTGATTTTCAGGCCTAGTTTCGTTTATAAGTTAGTCAAATTTTCTAATAATATTATGACAAAATAAAACATGTTGTTGTGCTTTAATTAAAAAATTAAACATCTAGAGACGAGACGCAAGGCGTTTGACACGCTAGAGAAGCCTACATGTTAGTTTTGTGAGCACTCTACAATAATGGCATCGTTTGCCAGAAAAGAAAAAGCAGTGTCTGAGCATGCTATGTAAAAAAATCATGGAAAATTTAGCCGTTCGAAGATAATTAATAAACCTGATGCCACAACTGGCAAGTGCACAATTAAGAAACCAGAACACACACATGATTTGAGATTTGTAGAAACCTAGTTTCACTGAACTTTGGTAGCGTGGACGATAGTCCGCAGCTCTTGTAAAACCTCATACAATCTATGAGCATGCTCTTCCAGTTCATCCCCCGCCATCTTCGCTAAATCCTCATCATCTTTATACCGGATCTCCACCAACTTAAGTCCCCATTCAGTTCGGCCAGAACAGCCTGGAATGAGCCCCGTTCTGGGTAGTTTGGTCCGTTCCGGAATGAAATCCGGCCTCAATTGGCATTGTTGTTCGGATTGACTTGGCCCGGAACCAAACCTGATCCGGATCGCACTAACCTTCATGTCCCAGAATAATTCCATGTCTCCTTCCTTCCGAACAAATCCTTTACCGAACGGTTCCTGGGCTGAAACCGCTCATCGGTAACCGAACGAGCCCTGTTCCTCTTCCTCTTCCCTCCTCTCTTTCTCTGCAATGCGTCTGGAAGCTTTTGCCAATGCATAGGTTTCGGTAAGTCAGCAAACAAAACCAATCGAGCAGATTAAAGTACACAATTAATGCATACCTTGCAATGCTGCAAGCGAAGTGTCTCCAGGAGAGGCGTCTTCTGCAGGAAACGCCGTAATGTCTGCAGGTCGTCTCCTAAATTGCAGTCGCGAAGGACCAGCGTTTGCAGGCTGCCAAACACTGGGCCATCGTCTAACATCACCTGCAGCATGGGAACGGAGACTAATGTCTCGGCTAGAGGAGCATCTGCTGCACATCCCTTCTTCTCCACCACCTGTGTGGAACAAACAAACAATGGAAACCCAGGGAAGATACTTGGCACAGGCTTGCACGTAACCATTAGCCACATACTATAGCTACGATTGCGAAGGGAGCATGCATCCATTAATGGCATGAAACGGAGGGGGCGACGGCGTGACGCACCACAGATCGGAGGCCCGACAGCTCGAGGAAGGTGGCGCCGGAGAGGGAGAGGAGAAGCTGGCGCAGGGAATGGAGTAACGCCATGTTGCACACAAACTTGGGTCCGATATTAGGCCGTGCAGGGGGCGGCCGTCGTGGTACCGGCCGGCGTCGGCGACGAGCACCGACGCTCCGGCGAGGGACGGCGGCGGCGCCCCGCGCAAGCTGTAGCCCGTGAAGGTGGGCCCGCAGTGCCTGGGGGCGTTGGCGCTGCGGCAGAGAGGTATGGCGAGGCGCAGCGTGGCGAGGCGAGGGGCGACGATGGGCACCGCGCGCTGGACGTCGAAGCGCTTCCGGCATCTGTCGACGGTGAGGTGCTTGACCGTGGCGGACGCGATCTGGACGACGGCGGAGAAGGAGCAGCCGTTGAGGTGGAGCTCCTCCAGGGCGGGGAAGAGCGCGTCGAGCTGCTCCATGAAGCTCTTCTCCAGGATCACGTTGTCGAGGCGCATCCTCGTGAGGCGCGGGCACCCCGGAGCCGCCGCGGCGAGGTCGATCGCGAGGCTTCCCCCGTTGCGGTACCGGACGTCGAGCGCCGCCGGGGAGAACAGGAGCCCGCGCTGCACCCACCGAGCTTGGTTTGTCTGGGGCGCGTGCATCGTCTGCGTCTGGTTCCCGATGCACAGCCGGAAGGTGTCCGGCGGCGGCGGCGAGGCCGAGGAGGAGGACGCGGCGGCGGCGCGGTGGAACAGGAGGTTGTCGGCGAAGTCCTCGAACCTGTCGTACTTGTTCCCCTTCTTCTCCATGTGGTGGTGGTAGAGTGCCACCACGTCGCCTGTGTCGTCTGCTGGAGCGGCGGTGGATAGGAACTCGCTGTCGTCGAGGTCGATGGTCCACGCGGAGCGCCAGAGGTGCCTCCACCGCCGCGACAGCACGCAGGTCTGCACGACCTGCCGGGACCCGAGGCGCAACAGGCTGCAGTGGAGGAGGCTGTCCGGTAGGTGGCTCAGCCGGTCGTCGCCGGCCATGCCGCCGCCGCCGTAGCCTTCCATGCGAAGAGGGCGTTCAGATCTGAACGGTTGTTTGTCCCTGCCGTGTCGAACGAGGCACTAGTCACGTTGACGGTAGTAGTAGTAGACTACGTGTCCTATGCAGAATTGAAGATTGAAGATACGCACGGCATCTCAAGTATCCATATATCCTCCTCCGTTATAAACCCTACCCGGAATGCTCCTGCGCGCCCGAATCGATCACACCCGTCCACCTCCCGGACGACCCCCGCCGCTCCACCGCCGCCTCCATTTTTCCCCTGATGCTGCACCGCTACCGTCGCCATGGGTAAGCCGCGCGCGGCGTCGCCAACCCATGATTGCGTCCGTACCGTCCTTACTAGTTTCTTGTGGATCTGATGATGCCCCTGTTGTTGTGCGGCGGCAGACCCGGTCAAGTTAGACGAGCACCGGAAGAAGATCAGGGAGGAACAGATTTCGCAGCTGAAGGAGATCAAGGCGGAGCTACAAAAATTCAAGGTGGAGCGATTACTCCCCGGCGCCAAGGTCACCGACGGTGACCCCAACAGGCTGGCCGAGATGTACGCGCGCCCTCTCTTTCTTGTTCGCTTGCACGTCTGTCCATCTTCGGGAATTTGATCAATTGAATCTAACCGAGACGAAACTGAATTTGTCTGGGTTCTTCAGCGAGAAGTTGCGCCCTTCGCTAGGAGGCGTCGCGGAAGCACAAGGCGGCGCTGGAGGAGGCGTACAAAAAGAAGCGCGAACACATACCCATCTACATCCGCCGCCGCATCACCAGATTCATCACCAGGTATTATCATGCTCCTAGGTTGATAACTTGATATACATATACTATAACCAATGCTACCCATTGTGTTTGCTTGTAGTCTATATGTCAGTATCTGATGGCGTTATTTTTCGTTCGCAAAATGTTTTTTAGAGAATATATTATATATTATTAATAATGGCATAGTAACTAAAATTAGGTGACTGTTTTAGTTCGGATAAGGGTGTGTTTAGATTGTAGGAAAAAACACTGTAGCATAAGAAAAATACTGTAGCATTCGCTGGGAAACGTGTTTTGTGAGGGAGGAATAGTGAAAAGTTAGAATGAATAGTGAAAAGTTGGAATGAACAGTGAATAGTTGGGAATCTGAACATGGCCTAAGATATTCTTGATTATATATGACCGGAGGGGTAGCTGTTATTTTGAAGAGTGTTGTTTCCGACTATAGTACCGCCTGTGACTGTTTACTGTAGTATTCATGGGCTTATTTTCTTGATAGAAGATATGATGTCAGTGTTACCTTAGTGGATCGGTGTGTAAAAAAACTGCGCATTCAATCCACATTCGATCCATTGTTTTTTAGATAATTGTTTTTTTTTTATGTTCTGACCTTTTCTTTTCTATTTTTTGAGATGCCACTGGTTTTGCATCATATAATTTGCGCTGGACATGTATCTTTTTTTTTTTTTGCTGGTTTAACCAGACTGGCCCTACATTTTATTGATTTGTCCCACAGCTCTCTCTGAAGATGGACAGGGAAAGGAAGCATAAGAACTATTTCTCCAAGAGGAATTATGATAAAGGCCTAGGTTAGGATAAGTATCCGTACGTCCTCCGTTTAATATAGTACTAGTTTGTTCAAAGATGTATAAATATTATCTTTTCATTATGACTTGGATATTGGATGCGGTACTTCGGTCCGAGGATACATTTGGCATCAATTGGTAGTGAGACTTGGATTTTTGCATGCTATAAGTATACACCCTTTTCTAGGCGCATAGAGGAAGCAATTGGTCCATGATGGCTTTGAAAGTGATGCTTCAAGGTCTGGTCTTTTCTTTAGCTTTTGCCATGTTTACGACACATCATGCTTGTGGCGAGGGTGATTGTCATGTGGAGAAAATATTGGTTTTGCGCGCATGCAGGAAGACCGTCATAATTGGCGTAGAATATGAACATCCAACCAACAAATGTCGTCGCGCTGTGCAAAAATCTGATATGGTTTGTATCTGTCGTACCCTTTCTATCGAGGAGGAATATTTTGTTAGTGCTGCTAAGCTTGTCCTTCTTGCAAGAGAGTGTGGCAAACCTGTGCCACCTGGAACCCCATGTGGAAGTAAGTAACAAATGTAGATATTTTTTTTTCAGCAAGCAGCTATATGCAGCGTGGATATATAATAGAATACTTATGTGAACTCTTTATTTCAGACAGCGGGACTGTTCCGACACCACTGTCGCCACCACCGTCAAGGGCACTTCCATAGGATTTCAGCAAGGCGAGCGTCGCAAGGAAGAACCATGAAATAAAATAGTAGTATCTATGTATCCAGCCGGCTTTCATGCCCTGGTAGAGAGAAAATGCTATATCTATATATCTATAGATATTTCTTTAGTTTTGATAATTTCTAAAAGAAGTACGTGAAAACAGAGCACATACACCCACCTTGTGGTTCGAAGTCCATCCGCGTGTACAAAGCTACTAGGAAATATAAGGCCTTCTATAGTGGGCGCACCCTCACCGGTGGACGAGGAATCGGTACCAAAACTGGAGCAGACGAACCCTCGTGGAGAGAGAAAAAAATCGCACCCAAAATAGGGTCCGGTTCCTCCCTTACTAAAACATCTACTAGAAAGCAGTAGATTCTTGTAGGAAACTGAGGCGCCGACCACTCATTGGACGATTAGAGACTATCTTTATTACACATGGGACCCATGGCGGCTTTAATAAAGCTTTTTACCGCCACCGCCACGGTGGGATCAAAAAGTGAATCACGTGGTTGGCGTTTTCTTCCTAAACCGGTACCACGGCTGGAGAAGGCCTAAGGTGCTCTACGTTGCGACCGCCTGAATCCATGAGTTTGGTATAGTTTATGCTGTTTACTGTGCATCGTCCATGAGTTTACGTCCTGGACATGCTGAATTATGTATTAAATTATGTTCTCATGAGAATGAAATGCCAGAGAATATGGTAAGGAAAGAGGTATAGAATTATAGAATTAATATTTTATCGATGCAACGATATGTATAATTGCACCATATCTTTTATGCCCATAATTTATTAGTATTCAACTAATATACAAGATCGATAGCCTAATGAATGAAAGAGATGACTTCAAGGTAGTACACGTGGGATGTGCAGCTAGCTTCTCTAGAGGGTAGTTTAATTGCAAATAAATGAGGACATATCTAACATCACGATAGTTGTAATTAGGAAACTGATTGGAGGTTGGCTATTGATTATATTTCAAAAGAGAGAGAGATTGGCTATCGACTAAAGGGTGACTGGGGAGTACGCTTTTGTCCCGATTACATTAAATACTTGATTACTAATTAGAGTATCGAACGTAGAGTAATTACAAAACTGAATGGACAGATGAAGGCTAATTTGCTAGGCAAATCTATTAAGTCTAATTAGTCCATGATTTGATACTATGGTGCTTCGCTAAACATGTACTAACCTTGAAATCTAGCAAATTTGACCTTCAAAAATAGTTTTCTGTTGGTTTTTTATATTTTAAAAAGTTAATCTAATCTAAAAAAAATAATTCATTTTAAGTAAAAACTATGACGCCATTACAACTGTTTTTAAAGATATAAACCATGTGCTAGTAGACTAGTACAATAATTGAAATTATTAGCATCTTATTTATTCCTATAACTAGTAATTTGGAAAAAAATAAAAAAAATCAAATAACCTTAAACAGTGTACCAATAGGTAGTTTGCATTTTATTAAATTTTTGGCATTGATTTCATTTTTATTTAAATAAATTAGATATGAATTTTGAGGTTTAAATACTATTCTTTTATATTTCAATAAAAAGGAAAACCAACCTTGTATCTACCCAAAGGGCCAAATGACCGTTTTTATTGTTGGATGGCTCTCGATGTTTGGTTTTGTAGTGGGGGGTCGAAAATCAATTTTTACAGCAGATGAACGGTGTGTAAACCAGACTTTTTCCTAGAATTTATAACCTATATGTTGGAATGCAATTGTGGAATAAACTGAGAGCTAGAACATTTGCTTATGTACGTATAGATTGTAGAGGAAGTTTATAAAGCTGTCTAAATACTTTGTGTTAAGTATATTTTAAAAAAAGAATAATTCGATAGTTTCTCATGAAAGAAAAAGAGAATTGAAGTTCTGGTGCAGCACCTAACCCGAAATCCCTAATTCCCCTCTCATGTAACCGGAGTAGGTTCCTCGAACGGAGGACTCGTAATGGATACAGAGCCGGACCGATCTCCATCGATCGCCATGGACATGGAGACGCCCGCCGCCTCCGGCGATGGCGACCGTGGCCACGAGGTAGTAGTCGACCGGCTCAGCGCGCTGCCGGACCTCGTCCTCCGGAACGTGCTGTCGTGCCTCACCTCCCTACAGGCGGCGCGGACGAGCGTGCTCTCGCGGCGGTGGAGGCACCTCTGGCGCTCCGTGCCCTGCATCGACATCGACCAGCGCGAGTTCTTCCAGTTCCAGGCGTCCCGCCCCCCGATCGTCGCCGGCCTCAACGCCACGTGGATCCGCTGGTTCGTCGACGAGATCAGGAAGAAGAAGGGCCTCCTCCCGCCCGCCGTCGACCGGTGGGACAGGTTCGAGGACTTCGCCGACCGGATGTCCCTCCTCCGGCACGACGCGTCGTCGCCACTGGAGGCGTTCCGGCTGCGCGTCGCCTGCGACGACTTCCACGCCGCGCACAAGTGGATCCGCCGCGGCGTCTCGCACCGCCCCGCCGCGCTCCACGTCCGCTGCGACAACGACGCCGCCGCCGCCGCCGGCGGCGGCGGCGGAGGCAACGACGACACGGGCAGAGGATGGCCGTGCTTCCCCACCGCCCACGCCGCGGGCGCCTTCACCAGCCGCCTCAGGACGCTGCGCCTCTCCGGGCTGACCCTGACGAGCGCCCTCGCCACCGCGCTCGCCACCGACTTCCCCGTCCTTGAAGACATGGAGCTCCACGACTGCCGCTACGAGTTCTCCCGGCTCGTCTCCGCCTCGCTCACGAACCTCTCCATCGAGTACCACCACGGCCGCCGCGCATACAGCAACATCGCCGATGAGCTGGTCCTCGCGACGCCTCGCGTCGTCACGCTGCGCGTCCTCGGCAACTACGCGCACGCGCCCCCGGTCGCCTTGGAGGTCGAGACGCCGCGCGTCGCCGAGGCGACGCTGATGCACCGGGCCGGCGACCTCGGCGTCCTGAGGTCCCTCCGCGACGCGACGAGCCTGAAGCTGTTCTGTTTCTCGACGGCGGCGTTGCTCGACGACGGCGAGCCCGGCGGGTTCCCGGCGTTCCGGAACCTGAGGAGCTTGCTCCTCGACCGCTGCGACGTTGGGGCAGACTGCCACGTCCTGCAGCGCTTCCTTCGGAACGCGCCCTGTCTGGAGACGCTCACGCTGCGCAGCTGCCTGCGCAGCCGCGTGTTCTCCGGTGGCGCTCCCATGTCGAGGAGCAGGAAGAGGAAGGAGAGGGCCAGGAGGAAGAAGCATGATTCGACAGGTTATCCGTGCCGGGAACCTGAAGCTGATTGAGCTCGAGTTCTCTGAAGACAACGCTCTCTTTGAGCTGACCGGTGTTCTGAGGGATATCACCAAGGAGGTAGTTCATCCGATCGAAGGTTCTGTTCAGGATGGGAAGCGTACTGTCAAAATCTCGTACGCGTGAAGAACTGAAGATTGCATGGGCTGATTGTCTGAAACAATGGATGCCAGAGGGAATTATACAGATGACCACCAGTCAACTATGGATGCCAAATGCAGAACTCGGTGGATGTTCTGATGTTCATGTGCAAGTGAAATCTTCAGTTACAGCGCTTTGTAAGGTTGTTGTGGCAGAATTACATTAGTTGCAGGGATCAGCCATGGCTGTTCAGAATCCAATGTCGGTAATTTTCCTTACACTTTCACACAAAGTTTATCTTGAATCAGTGCAAAGTATTGTGGCCCAATTTCAGGGTCACAGATGGGTACGTACGGAGTATTTCACTTCACATAATTTGCGGGTCACTGTCTCACAGATATGTACCATACCGAGTAGCGTAACATACTGTAAAAGGTTGATCAAGTGAACTCAGAAAGTGATGCCTCCGTTACACTTTTTTTAAAACTAAAATATAGGTATAAATGCATAGAACAAGGAAGCTTGCAAAGGGCTATGAAACATGTAGGCTTATCTCATGAGGCCTAAGAAGGTTAATTTAAGGAATCCTAGTGCTAAATTATCCATAAACGAGGCTTATCTCATGAGGTTTGGTAATGGCTATGAAACAAGGCGACAAGTGCAGAGAACACTAAAGCTATTGCATACCACAAATCCTAGCGCTAAATTATCCAGAAACGAGGCAAAACTATATGTTTGCACGTCAATTAATTAGAAAAGCAACAGCAATGTAACTGATGAGATTGTAGAACACACAATCTATACGATGGGATCGCCAAGAGCCTGCGCTAACTGTGATGCGAATCAACTTTGGTGAGTTTTATGGTATTCTTGGGCAGATTCCCTCAATTTTTCATCAAAGGGTTCAGCAGTGTATGGGCATCATTGTCATCTGTGTATATAATTTCATTAAAGCTTGAAGTTCCCAAACTGGAGATTTACTGTGAGAAGTCAATGGCTGATTTCATTAAAGCTTGAAGTTCCCAAACTGGAGATTTACTGTGAGAAGTCAATGGCTGCTTCAAGTTGATCTTTCCCTTGTTATCTTTCGGGAACTTTGGGATCACAAAACGTGTACGGAGTAGGACAGTGAACTAAAAGTATAACCACAAAGCATAGTACTGCACCGTTTGGACTTACTGCTTATTTTTAATATGATCGGCAGCTTTCCTGCCAGATTTGTTTTAAAGAAAAAAAACATGATATACCTATCAATGTGCAAAGCAACCTTCTCCAAATTAGGTGAACCTTGAAGGGAATGTCCCAAGTCCTGGGGAGGTTGCCTCAAGGCACACCGGTCCAGAAATAAGGCTGTGGAGTTGTTTCTCCTCGAGTTTAATTTCGACCAGTTTAGCAAAGATGACTCTGCAACTCCTCATGTCTCTGTTTTTGCATCAAATTATTTGCCAAAAGCCCGGGAACAAGCAAGACACAGCGGTTTCCAGAGTGGCATTTCACTGGTAATAAGTTAAGACTACACATATACATGCAAACAGATCAACTAAACTAAAGATTCATTTTGAAAATACCAGCCTCCATTACGCTTGGATTAGTATATACAAAGAAACGAAGCAAGCATGCTACTATCAGTTCACTTCGAACACAAGTAAACTTACACAGCAGTTATTGCCTAGAACCAAGCAAAGATTAGAGGTGAAGTGGACACAAATTCAGTACATCACACCATTATCCAGAAATGAGTCAAAAGGGCATGCTCACACATTAGCTAAGAAATCAAAGAAACGGTACTACATTTGAAGAAAGTATAGGACATTGTCATGCGAATTTGATAGAACCCAAAAGGTAGCAGAACCACAGAGACGGCCAGGACTAACATTAAGGCGAATCAACTTTGGTGAGTTTAATGTTATTCTCGGGCAGACTTCCTGCAATGCTCAGCAAAAGTTCCTCCAGCTTGTGGACATCATCATTTCGGTAGATGATTTCAGTCTGCTTGAGGTTCTTGCACCGGACATCCAACTGGCTGAGAGACTGCTTGTTCAACTTGACCTTCCCTTTCTTCTTCTTAGGATCTTTTGAGAACTGTATTGACATCACATAAGAGGTAAAAAAATGAACTAAAAATTTAAACACGAAGTTAAAAGCCAATGAACATTATACCTTGCAATTACGAAGAGTGAGCTTCTCCAGACTTGGTGAACTCTGAAGAAAGTGTCCCAGCGTCTGGAAGTTGTCACTAAGATCACACTTCTCCAATAACAAGGTCTTGAGGTTCTCGAATTGTGGGAATTCTTCAGTGAGCACCTGGAATATATTGTACAAAATTCATTAAAAGTAAAGAAAATGGCACCATGGTACGAATAGAGGGAAAGGAAATTAGTCAAAGACAGAAAGCCAAACCATCGCCTTGTAAGCTGATAAATGTAAGCTTGTCACTTTAGACACACTATCCAGAAGGTTGAACTGATCATCACCGAGTTTACTTGGACAGTCACTATTATTTACTAGATGGATCGATACCTTTACAATGGATGGTATCTCATTCAACACAATACCCCCTTTAAAGTTGTAAATCGCCACGGACAAGAGCAGATAGGAAACAACAGGGGCCATGACAACCAGCGGACCGTCATCTATGTAGCATCCACTTATAACCAACCTCTTCAACGTCTGCGATGTAATAGCAGAAAGCACATTGCTACTGCAGTCTTTCAGAATCAAGTTCTTTAGTGTGTGGGATGTGATCTCATGAAAATGACATGGACAACCTTTCAGCTCCAAATCCTCCAAATTCTGGCACCCTGAACTGATATGCTTCGCAAAACTGTCGTCCAAATTTATGTTGGAAAGATGTAGTCTTTTGAGGCGCCAGGGGGTAGAGCTCAATCCCTGGGGTCGAATGCCAGGCTCCTGGGTGCTGTATTTTATGCCATGACGGATCCATCTGGCTGCCTCCTCACGATGGTAGTGATGAACGTGCAGCTGGAACTTATCCAAGAGCGCAATGGAAATATTATTAGGGATAAGCAGATGGTCAGTGAAGTCCTCAAACTTCTTTCGTTCCTCCACGTTAGCGTGATACGCGCCTTCGGTCTTGAACTCCTCCAGGTCGATGTTGAGTGAGGGCACAGAGCGCCAGAGGTGCTTCCACCTGGTGGACAGCACGCACGTCTGCACCACCTGCCGGGCCTTCATGAAGGACATGATATGGTGAATGAGGCAATCCGGCAGGGAGCTCAGCCGGTCGCCTACGGTAAAGCTGCTGATGCTTGCACGGGTTCGCTTTCCTTTAGCCTCGAACTCCATGGAGCGCCTAGCTCGGAGTAGTTCCTCTGCAGAAGATCAAAAGGCGCACACTAAAAAGATTCCCACTTCCCACAGTTCCTTTTACACAGAAATACACAAAATTTAGATGGATCCAAAGATGAGATGCACTAGTTGATCAGCAGACGGGTTTCTGGAGATGAGGCGCACACTAAAGGTAAGATACAGAAATATACAAAATCTAGTTGATATAAAGATGAGATGTAATATAAAGATTGTACTACCTAAACCCTAAAGCAAGGGTTTCTAGAGATTCAAACGAATCGCAAGGTATGTATGTGTATTCGAGATCAGATGGTCATAGCAGGAGGGACGACTCACCGAGTGCGATAGCCTCTTCCTGGCGGAGAGGGTCGCCGGGCGAGAGTCCGACCGATCCGATCGGAGAAGGCGCGCCCCGGGAGGAGCTGAACCGGCGAACCCTTCGCCTTCGGCTCTTCCTCGACGGCAAAGATGGATATATATAAAACACCACTGCCACGCGGCAACGACGGTCCCACTCCCACGGTCCCACCTGGCCACCGTACCTCTACGTGTACGAGCCTGCAAAAGTGCGAAGCAAGACGTACATGTACATCAAAGTGTTGCCCAGAGTGCTAGTAAATGCGTGCAGCGTACACAACTATAGTGTGGAATGTGGATGTGTTTGGTACATTGGTGCAGCTGCGGTCGCTCCGGCTTCTCTGTCAAATCACGACAGCACCGTAGGGGGACACAGTCACACAGTTTGATGCCTCTCGCCACCGATTTCCAGTTCCAGGTACTGAAAGACATGCATGCAGCTCCAGGACTGCCGCTACGACTACAAGTTCTGCCGGCTCGCCTCTCCGCCTCGCTCTGTCCATCGAGTACCACCGTCACGCATACAACATCGACGAGCTGGTCCTAGTGACACCTAGCAATGCATCGTTTCGCTGCGCGTCATCGGCAACCCGCCCCCCGTCGCCTTGGAACACGAGGATGCCGTAGTACGTACGTGGCCGAGGCGATGCTGATACCTGATACACCGTGCATATGCGATCGACCTTGGAGTCCTGCTGAGGTCCCTGCGCGACGCGGCGAGCCTGAAGCTGTTGTTGTTCTCGACGACGGTCCCTGTTCAATCTCCACGAGACACAGAGGCCTTCATGAATCCTTCACAGTGGTTTCTTTTGGAAGACACCCATCGTCGGATTTTTCTGACCGCCCACGCGTCGTGCATCGGGAGCACAGGGGCTGCACCGGAGGTGACTTGTGTGCAGATGACGATCGAGCCATCAATGTGTTGTACGGAGTATGTTCCAAGGCATTGTAGCTGTGGGTCAATCTCTACTCCTCTCCTCTACAATCATCGTTTTCAGGAGTTGTAGAACCGAGCTTTTAATCAGAGTGGGTCTACCCGCAAAAAAATAAAAAAATAAAAAAATCAGAGTGGGTCTAACTCACCCTACTGAAACTTAATCGCGTCTGTCAAAAGGAACACTCGATCAGCTTACCAAAGATGATATATCCTGCAACTTCTCGAATCTCTCTTTTTTGCATCAAATTCTTTGCCAGCAGCCCAGAAGCAGCAAAGAACACATCGGTTCCCAGATTGGTATTTCACTTCACAGATAAATAAGCGTATGGCAAGCAAAAAAGATCAAGTGAATTCAGTTTTATTTTCAAAGATACCAGCTTCAATTAGCATATACAAAGAAACGAAGAAAACATGCTAATTGCAAGCACCACGGTTACTTCTTAGAACCAGCCATCACACAGAAGCAAAGATTGAAGGTACAGTGAACACAAATTCGGCACAACACATCATGCAGCTAAATTCTGCAGAAACGAGTCTAACGTACATGCTCACACACTAGCTAAGAAAGAAACCGAACATCTGAAGATAGTGGAGGGCATTGATGCCAAGTTGACAGGACCAGAGACGGCTTGGACTAAAAGTGAGGCTAATCAACTCTGGTGAGTTTGATGTTATTCTTGGGCAGACTCCCTGAAATGTTCAACAAAAGCTCTACCAGCCTTTCAACATCATCGCCTTTGAAGATAATTTCAGTTTGCTTGAGGTTCTTGCACCGGACATCCAACTGGTTCAGAGACCCCTTGTTCAACTTGGCCTTCCTGTTCTTTTCCTAAGGATCTTTTGAGAACTATTGACATCATAAAAGGTGTATGACAATGAACTAAAAATTTAATCACATAAAAAGTTAAAGGCCAAAAACATTGTACCTTGCAGTTGCGCAAAGTGAGCTTCTCCAAATTAGGTGAACTGTGAAGAAACAATCCCAATATAATATCTGGAAGTTGTCGCTAAGATCACACTGTTCCAACAACAAGGCCCTGAGGTTCTCGAATTCTGGGAATTTGTCACTGAGCACCTGGATATATATATTGTACAAAATTCAGTAAAAGTAGAGAACTTGGCACCACGGCATGAATAACATGAAAAAAGGAAATTTCAGTGAAGACAGAAGGACAAACCATCGCCTTGACATACGACAAACATAAACTTGTCACATTAGACACACTATCCAGAAGGTTGAACTCGTCATCACCGAGTTTACTTTGACAGGCACTGTTAGCCGCTAGACGGATGTGCACCCTTTTAATGAATGGCATGCCATTCAACAAAACACCACCTTGAAAGTTGTTAGTCACCACGGATAGGTACAGATAAGCAACGGCAGGGGTCATGATAACCAGCATACAGTTATCTCTGTTCTGGCATTTAACGATCACCAACTTCTTCAGCGTGTCTGATGTAATTGCCGAAAGTCCACTACAGCTGCAATTTTTCAGAATCAACCTCTTCAGTGAGTGGGAGGTGATCTCATGAAATGTACACGTGCAACCTTTCAGAAACAGATTCTCCAGACATTGGCACCCTGATCTGACATGGTTCATGAAACTGTCATCCAAATTTATGTTGGAAAGCTGTAGTGTTTTGAGGCGCCAGGAGCTAGAGTTCAATCTCTGGGGCCGAAAGCCAGGTTCCCGGGTGCTGTACTTTATGCCATGACGGATCCATCTGGCTGCTTGTTTACCCCGGCCATCTTGGCCATATTGATCTTTATCAATAAGCAGCTGCAGTACGACCGGAGATGAAATTAGCTCTCAATGAAAAGCTTGAGGACTAAACTAGTCTATTTGTTAGTTGAGAGGAGAATTTTACCAAAACAAATTTTGAGGTATGAAAATAGCTATTTTGCTACTGATCAAAGTCTATGGCCAAATATGTTACATCTACTAGTCGTAGTTGTAGATTTACATGCAGGCAAGTACATAAAACCATGCATGTCCATATATAGGATCAACGTTCTCGAATCAAGTTGTGAAATATTTCGCATCCCACCGAAGTGAGTGAATGTTTAATAATATTTATGCTGTTTGATTGTCGAAGCATTAATTTCGCAACGGCTATATTTTTATGAAAACACATGGATTTAACACCGTAAAGAATACGGTAAAGGAATTGGGGGAGATAGTATGTCGAGAAGCTAAGAACGGTGAAAGCACACTACAACATGTTTATGTTCTGTTGTTACAGGATCACTAAAGACTTCATGATTTACCTACTATTTTGAAACTAAAATATACTATAAAAATCCTAAATTTCTAACGATTTGCATTCAAATTTGAAGAAACATTCTGTATATATCTGATGTACTGAGGCCACAAAATGTGTAAACCATGCATAGCCAAAG
This sequence comes from Digitaria exilis, assembly GCA_015342445.1. NCBI lineage: Eukaryota > Viridiplantae > Streptophyta > Magnoliopsida > Poales > Poaceae > Digitaria > Digitaria exilis. The sequence goes on from JACEFO010001734.1 coordinate 616,788, forward strand.
ATTAATCAAGAAATAATATTATTTCAAATTTTAAATCATGAGCTAATGCCCGAGTTTTCAGAAACATTCACCCTAATTAATTTCATCATTTACCCACACAAAACTTCACATGTAAGATTCATGGAGTTTTACTAGAAGAGAAATAAAGCTCAAACCTCTAGGAAGATCCTTATTTCAAAAACCTGGGTTGTACCATACCAGTAAGAGTACTTTTCAGATCGTAGGGATATTAAATTTACAGCTTGAAATGCATTTTGTTATCTATCTAAGAACAGAAAAAGAATACCTAGTACATTCCATGAAGATTGAGTACTTTGCTGCTGTCAGCTGAAAACGGATAAAAAAATTAAATTATTTGCATTTATGCTAGCCTAGGACATGCAAGCATTAGTCGGAGGAGCCATTTGGTGACAAGACCATGCACAATGCTTTGGGCTAACAATGACACACTTTTTTTTTTGAGGGACTAACAATGACACACTTAGTCAACCTTCGTGAGTCTTATGTTATTGTTAGGCCAAACTGAGCGATGGCTCAATGGTGGAGGCAGATTGTTGTTGTGCCCACCGGCCAGGGTTCGAACCCAGGTTCTTACACCCGAACCCCCTTGCTGTGCTCACTGGCTTGGGCTGCTGGTGCGGCTCTCGGCCAAGTAACGGTGCATGCCCCGGCCTGGTTAACAGTGGTGGCCGGCCCCAAGTGCAGTTTGGCTGGCCCAATGGGCATGGGCCAAGGTTGGGGGGGGGTTGCTCTCACCGGGGTTATACAGTCTCTTCTTAAGTGAAATGCCGTGGGGGTGGCTATTACCCCACCAGTCGTTTTTTTTATGTTATTGTTCAGTAGATTCCCTGAGAAGGGCAACAAAAACTCTAAGAAGGATTCATTGAGTTTTACTAGAAGAGAAATTCAGCTCAAAACTCTAGGAAGGTCCTTATTCAGCAACATGCTGCAATGTACTGTACTAGTACTTAGTAAGAGTCCCTTCAGATCCTAGTCGTCCTAGGATATAATCTAGGAGCCTACATTCCGTGAAGAATTAGTATCTGCTGTATGCTGAAAACGGATAATACATTATATGCTTACATTTATGTTAGCCTGGGGCTTGCAAGCAGAATTCAGAGGAGCCATTAGTTTACAAGACCATGCACAAGGCTCTGGGCTATGATGACACACTAGTCAACCTTTTTTTGCGAGTAGACATACTATTCAACCTTGGTGAGTCTTATGTTATTGTTTGGTAGATTCCTTGAGAAGGGCAACAAAAGCTCGATGATAAGTTTGACGACTTCGTCATCTGTATATATGATTTCAGTAAGCCTCAGGTTCTTGCACTGGATGTCCATGAGGTTTTGGACGGCATTCTTCTTCTTGGAGGTTCCTCTCTGTTTCTTTACATTGGGTGAGAGCTGTTGCATCACAAAAGATGTAAGGCAGAGCACTAAATTTCGTCACAGTCACACAGATGATTATATGGAGTGAAAAAAGGACATCGTACCTTGCAACGCTGCAAAGTAAGCTTCTCCAACATAGGTAAACTGTGAAGAAAGTATCCCAATGTCTGGGAGTCATGATTGAGATCATACTTCCCAATGTCCCAATGTTCCAGTATTAAGACCCTAATGTTCTTGAATTCTGGATACGAAAGGGATCCCGCAAAAAGCACCTGGAGTTAATTAAATATACCAAAAAAAGTGATAGTAAGAATTGGCAAGGGCAGAGAAGGCATAATCTCATCTTCTGTGATTTGCATATCTGTTTCCTTTTTCTTACAGATTACAGAAATCATTCAAGAAGTGCTGGCAAGTGTAAAATATGTAAGATAATGAAATGAATGATAAAGGTTAAATGCACTATACCTGCCGACACGGTGGTGACAACGTGAGCTTCTCCAAGTTAGGCGAATTCCGGAGAATGTCTGCTGATACTTGGAGCTCATTTTCACCACAACCGTTCAATTCTAGGCTCCTTAGGTTCTTGAACTCAGGGAATGCCGTGGATTCTTCACCGAGCACCTGGGGGCATATTTAGACGACACCACACAACATGAATCCACGGAGTGAAAGGGAAGCAGCAGCAGCAGCATAAGAAGATAGAGAAGGCACATGTATAACACACATACCACGTCGAATTTTGATAGCTCTAAACTAGTCGTGTTACACATGCTGCAAAGAGTCTTGAAAATCTGCCCCCTGAGCCGTTCACTCTTCACTAGTATTTCCGGCACCTTCAGACGGATCGATGCCTTGGCAATGGATGGCATCTCGCTGAAGGAAACGCCACCAGGGAAGTTGAACGGCGTGACGACCAGGGATACAGAAGCAAGAGACGGGGCCGCGACGACGAGCGCGGAATTCACGTCGCTCGTGCTGCCATTTTCGATGGCCAAGCTCTTCAGCGTGGGCGAGGTGATCTCACAAAACCCTTTGTCCTCGCAATCTACCAGGGCCAGGCTCTCGAGTGAGCCGGAGGCGATCGCATGGAACCCACACACGCAACGGGTCAGCTCCAGGTGCTCCAAGAACGGGCACCGTGACCTGACGTGCTCGGCGAAGAGATCGTCGAGACGCAGGCTGGAAAGGTGGAGCCGTTTGAGCCGCCAAGTGGCGCCGCCGGAGCTGGACATCACGGCGCGGCGGATCGACGCCGACGCGTCGGCGAGGTGCGAGTCGTCGTAGGTGGAGCTCACGTGCAGCCGGAGCGCGTCCAGGTCGGAGACGGAGACCCTGAGCAGCAGGAAGTGCAGGAAGTCGCCGAACTTGTGGTAGTCCGTGTCGGCGAACTCTCGCTGGTCGATGTCGAGGCACGGGACGCTGGGCCACAGGTGGCGCCACCGCCGGGACAGGAAGCGAGTCCGCATCATCTGAAGAGCCTTCATGCGGGACATGATCTCGTGGAGGAGGTGGTCGGGTAGGGCGTTCAGCCGGTCGACGCCCGGCGAGCTGCCGCGCTTCGTCCGCTTGTTGCCGAGGGCTTCCATGTCGTTTTTGGATCGGTTTGATGGATAGGTAGGTTCGGTGGGGAGGTGGTGGCACTTGTGCGTGGGAATAAGTAACCGTACTAGCTCCGGCGTTTTCTTGGAAATCGTAGCGAGTTAGGAAGGTTGACACGAACTTGTTGCTATCGGATCCTGCCGATCAGACTCCGTCTGCGTTGTTGTGTGTCGGCTATCTTTCTTCTGATCGCATACCTGCAGCCCTACGTAGGTTGGCCCAAATGAATCTCTGCATGGCTGTTCTTTATTGGCCTCATTAGCTTTGGCTTTTCTTTATCCGCACCTCGAAAGTCCTCCCCTTCTCTCTCGTCTGGTTGTGAGATCATCTTTCACACACGATCGAAAGGCATGCATGACTTCCATATCTGTATGACAATTTTGCAAGAAGTATATAGTTTGACTAGGAAAGAATAATTTTCCTACTTTCCAAATTAGGCCTCAAACCTTCCGGCCGGCCAGCACAGTGTGGCCAATACCTAGAGCCCAACGCGTACGGAGGGACTCGTCTGAAGAGTTAGGGTTTCGCTTTCCTCCGGTGGCGACGTCGGAGTCCACCAACATCTCGTGGAGATCGTCCTGATCTCCCCGATCTTTGTCCACTCCAACGTCTCGTGAGGGTTGGGTGTCACACGATAGGGCTTCATGGCAGAACAGGTGAAGGAGAAGGGGGCGGTGCCGGCAACGGGAGGCATGGCGTCTCAGGAAGAACACTTGGAGGGCCTGAAGCTTCAAGGAGAGGAAGAGGAGGACCTTGATTTCTTTGGAGAATATGAGGATCTCGTGAAGGAGGTTCGCTGGATCGTTATCTTTAGGGTTCATACTACGAAACCCTTTAGTTACCCGGCACTCTTCAATGCCATGAGAAACGCCTGGTCGGCAGCAAAAGAGATAACTTTCAAGGTGCTTGATCACCCAAACCTGTTCCTGGTCCAACTCCATTGCTTGGGAGACTGGCCAAGGGTGATGGATGGGAGGCCTTGGATTTTTAGAGGATCGTAGTGGTCCTAGAGGAATATGATGGTTTCTCTAATGTGTTGTCATATAAACTGGATACCATCCCGGTTTGGTCTAGGATCTAGGGTGTTCCGGATGGCTTGATGAAGAAACAAGAGCTAGCAGAAAAGGTTGCAAAGAAGGTGGGCGAGCTCATGAATGTGGTTGTCAATGATGGAAAAATTGACCCCACGCCATATCTTAGAGCTAGGGTCAGGTTGGACCTTAACAAGCCACTACTTCGAGTGGTTCCAATTACTTTGAAGGAAAAAATGAAATATTTGGTACAGTATGAAAAGCTTCCAAACTTTTGTTTCTTTTGTGGATGAATGGGGCATGAGGTGACTGAATGTGGAGATGGAATTCATCCAAAAGAGAGCTGCGGTTGGGGTGAATGGTTGAGAGTTCTCTTTTCTCAGATATTACCTGCAAGGGACGACCGTGGTATGAGAGGCAGGGGTCGTGGAGGAGGTAGAGGAAGAAGCTCTGGAAGGGGAGATGGGTGGCATAATGAGACAATAGATATGGAATTTTCTACTGAAGCTCATACAACATAAAGGGATGCTCATGGTAGAGTTGCTATGCAAGTTAACTTATTGGAAAGTTCTACATAGAAGGGGACGCCGATTAGTCCTCTGCAGGAGCAGGAGAAAAAGCGGCCAAGGAGAGAGGGAGAGGGTGTGGATGGTGAACCTACAAATTCTAATGCAAGACCGACGCTCTCCTTTGAGGAGAGTGACCGGGCACAATGAAACTCTTAGCATGGAACTGCCGGGGGCTGCAAAGCTCCCGGACAGTGTGGGCTCTTGTGGATGTCCAGAGGAGCACAAAACCCGACGTGTTTTTTCTGTCCAAAACACATATGGGGAAAGTCAAGGCAGAAAAGCTGATAAGAAAGCTATGTTCTAATTGTCTTGCTATCAATGAAAGTGATGGCAGGAGTGGGGGCCTGGTGATGTGTTGGAGAAGTGAGACTAAAATCAGAGTTGGTGTGACGGAGAACTACATTGATACTGTTGTGCGTGAAAGTGGGGAGTGGAGATTGACGGGTCTCTACGGAGAACCGACTTGGAATCAAAAGGAGAAAACTTGGGAAGTCCTGAGATCATTGCATGTGGATTCAGTGCTACCATGGATGGTCTTTGGTGATTTTAACAAAATCCTCTTTAATCATGAAAAAGAGGCTGGCAGGCCAAGAACTGAACGTCAGCTGCACGCTTTCCATCAGGCAGTGGGGGACTGTAGCTTATCTGACATGGGGTTCCATGGAGATAAGTTTACTTGGTAGAGGGGAAAAATAAGAGAAAGATTAGACCGTGGTGTCTCGAATGCTGCATGGAACATGCGTTTTCCGAACGCAAAATTGTCTCATGAGGGAATGGTTAAATCGGACCATCGACCGATTCTTGTTGATACAGATGGTTGCGAGGAGGGGGAGTGTGAACCATAGTCCCAAATGCTTTGAAGCTCGGTGGTTGAAAGAGGAGACAGTGGAAGCCATGGTCTAGGCCGCGTGGGCTGGTGCAGCTGCCTGCGGAGAGGGGCCGAGTTTTATGCAGAAAACAAGCATGGTCCATAATGATCTCCATGTCTGGGACCGAAAAACTCTCAAGGGTCCAGTGAGAAGAATGAAGAAGCTTAAAAGAGAGCTAGAACAGAGACGTAGGGTCTGTTGACAGATGAAAATTTGGCTGCGCAAAAAGAGGTTCGTCAGGATTGAATTGCTCATGGAGCAAGAGGAATTAATTTGGGTCCAACGGGCACGTGCAAACTGGCTCAAACATGGAGACCGCAATACTTATTTCTTTCAGAATATGCATCTATGAGAAAGAAAAGGAATATGATTAATGGTATGATAGATGACCAGGGCGTAAGATAGGAGAATAAGGATGTTATGTGTGGAATGGTTAAAGACTATTTCACGCATCTTTTTACACAGGAGAATGGAGATATTGATAGCTCAGCTTTGGAAACTGTTCCACGTAAGGTGACAAATGAGATGAATGAGGCTCTGTTATCACCTTTTACGGAACAGGAAGTTAAATTGGCTCTGTTTAATATTGGTGACTTGAAGGCCCCGGGGCCAGATGGATTGCATGCTATTTTTTACAAGAGGTTTTGGCCACTTCTTGGTAATGATTTGATATTTGAAGTATTACAAGCTGTTAATTCTTGCACAATACCGAGTGGATGGAATAATACTACTTGTACTGATCCCAAAAGTTGAGAATCCAGAAACGATGGCACAATTCTGACCGATCAGTTTGTGCAATGTTGTCTACAAAATTATATCTAAAATGTTGGCAAACAGACTAAGGGTGATATTGCCTGATATCATTAGTGAGCAGCATTGTGCTTTTGTGAAAGGACGACTAATCACAGATAACATTCTTGTGGCTTATGAATGTATTCATTCCATTAAGAGGAAAACGGGGAATTCAGGCTTGTGTGCTATCAAGCTGGATATGCATAAGGCATATGATAGAGTGGAATGGAACTATCTGGAGAGGATAATGTTGAAGCTGGGCTTTCATACGCAATGGGTGAATATGATAATGGCTTGCGTTACATCTGTGTCCTATAATGTGAGGTTTAATTATATGGAAACAGATGCTTTTGTGCCAACACGAGGTATCCGTCAAGGCGATCCTCTATCCCCTTACTTGTTCCTGCTAGTGGCTGAAGGTTTATCGTGTATGCTAAGAAGAGCAGAAGATCGTGGTGAGCTAGAAGGGGTTAAGGTGTGTCGTAACAGCCCTCAGATTTCACATTTGCTTTTTGCTAATGATTCCCTAATTCTCATGAAAGCGAGTAGGAGGAATGCTGAATGCTTAAAGGGCATCTTGAATAAATATTGTGATAGTTCGGGGTAGAAGATAAGTGAAGGGAATTCCAGTATATTTTTTCCAGGACTACTGAGATAGAGGAGAAAATGGAAGTTTGCAATATCCTAAATATAATGGCAGAATCAATTTCTGAAAAATATTTGGGTCTGCCAGCCCTTGTCGGGGTTGATAGAACTGATTGCTTCCGGCACTTGGTGGATCGGGTGCGTGCTAGCATATCAGGTTGGAAAGAAAAGCTACTCACTACAGGAGGCAAGGAAATCTTGATAAAATCTGCTGCTCAAGCAATCCCAGTGTTTGCGATGATGGTATTCAGACTCCCTAAAAAAATTTGCAAAGGGATGACTGATGCTATTTCTCAATACTGGTGGGGCGATGGTGAGGAGCAGAAACGCATTCATTGGCAAGAATGGTGGAAACTCTGTATGCCAAAGAATAAAGGAGGCATGGGTTTTCGTGATCTGCAAAGTTTTAACCTTGCCTTGCTGGCTAAACAGGTTTGAAGACTCATGGCTGAGCCTGATTCACTTCGTGCCCGTGTACTTCGTGCGAAGTACTACCCGGATGGGAATCTTCTAAATGCAAAACCAAAATAAGGGAGTTCGTATACGTGGTAGAGTGTGCTGGCAGGTATTGAGTGCTTCAAACAAGGCTATATCTAGAGAGTTGGTGATGGATCTAAAATTGATATATGGGAGGAAAAGTGGATCCCCAGCAGTCCAAATCTGAAGGTGCAGACTATACGAGGAAGAAATATTATTACAAGGGTGCAAGAATTGATTGAACCAGTAACAGGGCAATGGGATGTTGATTTGGTGAGATCAATCTTTAGTTTGGTTGATGTACAACGTATACTACAGATTCCTTTAACACATGGAAGAAAGGATTTAGTAGCGTGGCACTTTAACAAGAATGGGTTGTTCTCAGTACAATCGGCATACCACTGCCAATGGACACGAAAATTTGATAACGATGGATACTGGTCCCAGGAAGCAGATGGCCGTGGAGAAATTTGGAAAAAAATTGTGGAAAGCCAAAATCCCAGGGAAAATCAAAATCCATGGACGCTGGATTTTGCATGATCATATACCATGTCGTGCAGTTCTTGTAAGGAAGCATATAGGTGAAGACTCGTCATGTCCATTGTGCTTAGCAGCCCAGGAAGATACAAGGCATATGATGTTTACCTGTGATCGGGCACAAGCTGTGTGGCGAGCTAGGGGGGTCTGGAGGGAGATTGAGCTAATGTCGGATAATCTTCAGTCAGCGTCTGAAATTATTGCATCTGTTGTCAGCAGAGGAGGGCTGGCGCCTGGCATGGAGGTGGGTTTCACTGAATTAATACTCACTGGTTGCTGGTATATCTGGTGGGAACGGAGATGTGCTGCCCATGGTGAACAAATTCAAAGTCCGCATAGATCGGCTATGTCTATTGTCGGCGATTTATGCTGACTGGGTTCTCGAGGGGGTACCCCGAGAGAAGGGTTTAGGGAGAAGTCGTCGAGAATCTAGAGTCGAAGGTGACAAGAGACGGTTTTAGACAGGTTCGGGTCGCCAGAGAGCAATACCCTACGTCCTGTATGGTGTTTCTTGTATTGATGAACTTATTTTGAAGGGGTCCCTGCCTCCCCTTATATAGTCCGGAGGGCAGGGTTACATGGGAACCGTATAGGACTAAGAGACTTTTACAAGTTTATCTCTAATTCCCAAATATAGTATATCCAAACCGACTAGGACTAATCCTTGTCTTGTGCGTCAAGTCTTGTTCATGGGCCGGCCCATAGGATGGGCCGCCAGGGTTGTTTAGTTCTTTGGGAATCCGCCAGGGTTCTTTGAGATCCACTGGGTTCTTTGATCTTGGAGGTTGCAACCATGCTGTTCAATAGGTAATGATGTGCTCATAAGTCTTCTCGAAGTTCGGATTGGTGCGCACCGATTAGGTGCGCCCAATTGGGCAGCCCCCGAGCCTCGTTTATCTTTGAAGAAGAAATTCGAGGCTCTTTCGAAGTCCGAACCAAAAGAGAATCAATTTCCGAAGAAACCCGAATTCTTTTAGAATTCCTTATAAATTTATCAATGGAAGCCGAAAAATCTCAGAAAAATATTTCCTGAAAATATGTCCACAGCCCCCGAGCCTAAATTTGAACGAATTCAAATATAGGATCAAGAAAGGACCAAAAGAGAAAATTACCGAAATAACGCTTCGAAAAGCCCATATAAACTGCTCGCGACCCTTTGTATCCGTACGCTTTCGCAAATCAGATCTAGGATTTGCAACAGCTGCAGTTCTCGCAATTTAGAAACCGCGCTCAAGCATCCACATCTTCCCCCAATCTAAGATCCAATCCACACCAAATCACAAGAGATCCAAATGGCCGGTGGTGAAGGATCTAGCCGAGGCAAGGGCTCGAAGAGGAAGGCAGAAGCTATGAAGAAGGTTGTTACGACCGAGGAGGCAGCGTCCGCAGGGGACATGCCAATCATAGAAGATCCGATTAGCGACTGGCCGACCAGTATTTTGAAAGAGAAGCACATCAAGGCCCTAGAGGCAGATGGATTCTTGCCAGCGCAAGAAATCAGTCAGTGGAGAAGCGCATACGGGCACGAATACCCCACCGAAGAAACCGAAGAAATCACGGTATGGAAAGCCTTCTATGAGGTTGGGTTTGGCATGCCCACTTGTGATTTTTTCCGCCGTGTGCTTCAGTTTTATGGGATTGAACTGTGTCACCTGAATCCCAACTCCATTCTGAATCTATCCATTTACATCCATTTATGCGAAGCATTCCTAGGGATAGATCCCCATTTTGCCCTTTTCCGCCATCTGTTTAGGGTAAAGACCTCCAGCGGGCCACTGCAAGTGGTAGGCAAAGTAGTTATCCAGTTCTGCCAGGGCATGAGGCCGGTATATTTGGAGTACACAACAAAGGAAAGCCTCAAGGACTGGCAGAAGGAATGGTTCTACGCATGGAACCACCAGCCACAGTTGCAGAGCCGCTTAGGAAATCCTCCAGTAATGAAACCATTCTGGAGCGAGACAGTTGGAGTCAACCAAGCCATGCAAATCCCTGATCTGCTCAACATGATCAGAGACCTAAAGGCACAAGGGCTGACAGGAGCCATGGTATATAAGTCATTCCTGCTGAGGAGGATCCAACCATGCAAGCAACGCTGTAACCCAGGGTACTTGTACTCTGGGAAGCAGACCCCTCAAGGAATGCCACCGAAGACTTGTCAGAGAAGAGAGTGAATCAACTCTTGAAGAAGTTTCTGGTGGTCACCGACGAACAATTTCCAGAGATAATGGAAATTTCCGCAATTACCATGACACCTGAGGTAAATTCCTTATCTGAATACATTTCTGCATTGTTGAAAATATATTGTGAACTAATGTCTTGATCATCACAGTATGAAGCCCGGCGCGCACTCTATGTGAGTTTGCCACCCCTGGACCCGACCAACACCGAGGAAGCTGCTCTGTTGGCTCGGTGTGTAGATCCAAAGGTAAGAGATCAAGGTCGCCCAAGCAAGCCAACTGCAATGGAAGACCCTGACGAGCCAATGATTAAACTTGAACCACAGGACCCTGAAGAATCTCAATCCAAGTCAGGAGCGATCTCCAGAGGAACAGAAAGGTCCAAGAGACCAGCGCCATCAGAAGCACAAGCACCAGTGCCCAAGAGAGCACGTACCTTGCCCAAGCCCCGAGCCAGGACGATCCCGGAGGGGAGGACAAAGGTATCCCCGCAACCCAGGGCAACAGCCTCAGTGGGGATATCTATAGGAGAAATTGGAACCAGCATGCCGCAGCATGGCAGCACTGCTCGGCGAGCATTATCTGATGAAGAGATCCTGCATGAGATCTTCAACCCTGTCTCCGCGCCGTTTGAAAGGACAACGCCAATTATTGAAGAACCCTGTCCAGCAGGACCTTCGGCGACGGAGCAGGAAGTGGAGGAAGAGTTCACCTTGGGGGAACCAGAGATCCCCATGCGACCCTCCACCATGTAAGTAATTCGTGAAGTAGTGTCGAATATACCATTGTAATATACTGTCGGGACTAACAAACATTATTGTTCCAGTGTTGAAGATACTCCAGCAACAACCAGGGTAGAATCCTCGGTTGACCATGCAGCTGTAGAGCCAGAGGCCGCAGTGCCCGAAGAACCCAGGGTTGTTCCAGAAACAACCCTGCCGGAAGTTCAAGCAGCTCTGCCATCAGACCCGCCAGCACCAGAAGGAGCCCAAGTCGAGGAAATAGTTGCGGAGGTGCTGGCGGGCATCGAACAGCTGGTCATGGAAACGGTGATTGAAGAATCCAAACTGGAATGCCGTGACCAGTCCTCTGCGCAGCCCCCGAGCGTCACAGAAACAACCCAGGCCGGGGCGGAAGCAGAGTGCTCAAGAGGGAAACAAGCAGAAGCATCAACCCAAGAGCAAGGAATTGAAGAGATCCCCAGGGTACCCAAGGGTACCGGAGCTGAAGAAGAGGGTGGGAGCTTCCGCATCGGGAGCTTCGACCCAATGCTCAATCCGAACCCGCAGACCTTCGAGTACATATTGGACGCGGAGGAGGATGAGCACCACATCGACAGGGGACTTTATCACGCCGAGAGGGCAGTAGCCTACTTCAAGGTTAGTAAAACAACCCTGGTCTTATAGTATTGATGGAGCATTTAGTATAACAACTCTGTTGTAGGCTGTTGGCGAGGCATCAAGGAAGAAGACCGAGTACCTCCACAACATATCCTTGATGCACGCCAAGGCGGACCGTCTCCAAAAGGAGCTGGAGCGTGAGCGCGAAGATCGGAAACTCCAGGAGGCGGAAGACGCCGACATGATCCGCACCTTGCACCTGCGGACCAAGGAATTGGCCGCAGAGAAGGAGGACATGAAAAAGAAGCTTGCAACGACGAAAACAGAGCTCAAAGGTACTCTACCGCTACCGAAATTGTAACAACGTTTCCACTGCCTTTATTGAATATCAACTCTGCCGTTGTCTTGTGTTCTCAGGGGTGCAACAGCAGCTAGCAACAGCCCAGAGCAAGATGACGGATTGGTCCAACGTGGCCAACCGTTACGAAGAAGCGTTGAAGACCCTCTCTGCAGAGCATGAAAGCCTCCAAGAAGAACTCAGAGTGGCGGTCAAGCAACGCAAGGATGCTGACGCGCAGCTAATCCAAGTCCTCGAGCAGCAGCAAAAACTTGCCAAAGACTTGGATGATGCTCGCGCCGAGAAGAGTCAGCTTGCCAATGATCTCGTCCAGGCACAGAAGCATCTTGCAGACAAGAAGGTGCTGGACGAGAAGCTCGAACAGGCGGCCAGGAGGATGTCAGAGCTCGAAGAAGCATTGCGGTTGATGAAGAAGTCTGACGACGACTTGGCGGAAGCCTTGAACCGGAACTCGCTGCTAGAGAAGGCAGCGAACCCGGTGGTGAAAGCCTTGGTCCCAGAAGACCTTGCAGCACTGCAAACATTCCTGGAGCGCCTGAAGGCCATGCCAAGACAACTGAAGGCGTACATCAAGAGATCTTCGAAAGCTTGTCTTGTGCATGTCCTTGCCGTTGTGAAGTCCAGGTACCCGGAGGTAGACATAGGCAAATTAGTTGAAGGCGCAGAGCCAAACTGTACTGAGTCTGCCTTCAGGGACCTGAAGCAAGAGGCCGAGCCAGTTGCAGAAGCAATTGCTCAGAGCCTTAGGCTGTAAATATAAACAAATATTATTGTAATATAAGTTTCATGCAATGTAATATATTTAGTGCCATGTTATAAAAAACCAAGAATTTCTATGAATTCCCGGGTTGTCTCTGTGTCGATAACCAGGACTTAGTCAAAATATACGTTGCGTAGATTTTAACTTGTGAAAAACAACCCCGTTAAGGACCCGAAGGAACCCAGGGAGATTTCTTATAGCATAAGCTATCTAATAAAATGTACCCTGGGAGGATACTTGGGAACTATCTGTATATGGTTTGCCGAAGCAAGAACCCAGGAAGACCCACGGAGCGGCAGCATTGAGCTTGAAATTATCTCAGAGTAGTGTAATAGGAGGAACAGATCCGTTCTCGGCCTCGAAAGAACTCGGATAGACCTCAGTTATAGGCTCCAAATTTACGTAAAAGAAACTTTCCAGTTCTAAAAAGAACACGGAAGATTTAGATAATGTCACGAAGACAAATAAACAACCCAGTAAAGGGAGCTTTTGTGAGATATATCTCGTTGCCGGAACAACGGTACAAGAGAACATGTAATGCCGAAGCAATTAGTTCATATATTGCCGGAGCAATGTTTACAGAAGAACCCTGGATGCCGAAGCGATTGGTTCTTGTGGTGCCGAAGCACTGCTGAAGTGAAGGAGCTACGCGTAGAATTTGCGTAGGTGTTCTATATTCCAGGGATTTGGTAATTCCACACCGTCTTCTGTTTGAAGTCTGTAGGTGCCTGGTTTGAATACCTTGGAAACAATAAATGGACCATCCCAGGGTGAAGTAAGCTTGGAGTGACCGGCTGTATTCTGGATACGTCGTAGCACCAGGTCTCCAATCTGGAATGATCTTGTCTTCACATTTTTGTCATGGAATCTGCGGAGTCCCTGAAGATACGCAGCATTGTGTAACAAAGCAGCCAATCGCACTTCTTCGGCCGTATCGACTTCCAGCATCCGTTGTTCGTCTGCCATGGCTTCTTGGAACTCCTCGATGCGAGGAGCGCCGTGCATGACGTCAACAGGTAGAACAACCTCTGATCCATACACCAAGAAGAAGGGAGATTGCCCTGTAGCTTTACTGGGTTGAGATCGTAGGCCCCAGACCACTGGAAAGAGTTCTTTCATCCACCGGCCTTCTGCTTTCTTCAGGGTTCGTTCCATGCGAGCTTTGAGTCCATCAAGGAGCATGCCATTGGCCCTTTCGACTTGTCCGTTGGCACGAGGATGAGCAATAGAGGCATAGGATACCTCGATGTTGCGGTCTTCACAGTAGTCCCAAAACTTGTTGCCTGTGAAGGTAGTACCCAAATCTGTGATGATTTGGTGTGGTATTCCGAAGCGAAGAATCAATTCTTGGAGAAATTGGACTGCTTTCTCGGAGGTTGGCTTAACAACTGTAAAGACTTCTATCCACTTTGTAAATTTGTCAATTTCGACGAAGCAATATTCGAATCCACCAGGCGCCCTGGGTAGTTTCCCAATCATATCAAGACCCCAGCATGCAAATGGCCATGACGGAGGTATCAATTTGATCTTGTGAGCAGGCTGATGTGAGTGATGAGCGAAATATTGACAACCCTTGCAGTGACGAACAATTTCCTCAGCGTCGTGTAGAGCTGTAGGCCAGTAGAACCCGGCACGGAAGGCTTTGCCTACGATGGTGCGGGAAGCTGCATGATTGCCACATTCGCCTGCGTGAATTTCCTCCAGGATGTTGATTCCTTCTTGCTGTGAGACACATTTCATCAACGCGCCGGAGCGTGCGCCGCGTCGGTATTGTGTATCGCCGATTATAACATAAGACTTGCTACGGCGGACAATTTGCTGAGCTTCTGTCTTCTCGGCAGGAAGTTTGTCGTGCAAAATGTAGTCTATAATCGGAGCGCTCCAAATGGCGTCGATGAGCATAACCTCGGGAGTTGAAGTTGTATCATCAGAAGTTACCACTGCAGAGATCGACGGCTTGGAGAGTTCATTGACGAACACTCCACTAGGCACCTCTGCTCTGGAAGAACCCAGCTTTGATAGGACGTCTGCAGCGACGTTGTAATCTCGCTCGACATGATGAAATTCAATGCCGAGGAAGTGTTTTTCCAATTTCCGAACTTCTTCACAGTACGCATCCATGTCTTCATGGTTTCGATTCCAGTCCTTGTTGACTTGCTTGATGACCAACATTGAATCCCCATACACCATCAGGCGCTTGATACTGAGGGTAATGGCCATCTTCATTCCGTGAAGAAGTGCCTCGTATTCTGCAGCGTTGTTGGTGATAGCAAACTGAATCTGCAGAACATACTTGAGTTGATCTCCTCGAGGTGAAATCAACAGAACTCCAGCGCCTCCGCCTTCCAGCTTGAGCGACCCATCGAAATACATGATCCAATGCTCAGGCTTGGTAGTGGCGACTGGGAGATTGTGCTCGGTCCATTCCGATATGAAATCAGTAAGGACTTGAGACTTCATGGCCGTGCGAGAACGGAACTCGATGCTGTATGTTCCGAGCTCAACAGCCCACTTGGCGATACGCCCCGTAGCGTCTTGATTATGAAGAATCTCGCCAATAGGATAACCAGTAACCACAATGATCTTGTAGGTGTCGAAGTAATGCCGCAATTTTCTGGATGTCATTAAGACAGCATATAGAATTTTTTGAACTTGAGGGTACCTGGATTTGGAGTCCGAGAGGACTTCGCTCACAAAGTACACAGGCCGTTGAATCTTCTGAAGGTGACCCTCCTCATCTCGTTCAACAATAATGGCGGCGCTGACGACATTAGTGGTTGCTGAAATATAGAGCAAGAGATCTTCGCCCGGGAGCGGTGCAGTGAGCACAGGTGGTGTAGTCAGGAACAATTTGAGCTTGTCGAAGGCGACTTGAGCTTCCTGAGTCCACTGAAATCTGTCTTGCTTCTTGAGTAGTTTGAAGAACTCGGTGCCGCGTTCCCCCAGTTTGGAGATAAAGCGGTTGAGTACAGCCATGCAGCCTGTAAGCTTCATGACATCCTTGACGGTGGTCGGCGGCTCCATGTTCATGATAGTTGCTATCTTCTCTGGATTGGCCTCGATGCCGCGTTCACTGATGATGAACCCAAGGAGCTTTCCGGATGGAACGCCGAAAACACACTTGGCAGGATTGAGCTTCCATCGCCATTTGCGTAAGTTATCGAACGTCTCGGTGAGGTCAGCGATGAGATCCTCGGGATTTCTTGTCTTGACTACCACATCATCGACGTAGGCTTCAACATTTCGGTGAAGTTGTTCTTGAAGACAACCCTGTATAGCCCGCTGATATGTGGCACCTGCATTTTTCAAGCCAAAAGGCATGGTTGTATAACAATATGCACCATATGGCGTGATGAACGAAGTTTTAATCTGATCCTCTTCTTTCAGCGATATCTGATGATATCCTGAGTAACAATCGAGGAAACAGAGTAGGGTGCACCCGGCGGTGCTGTCGATGACTTGGTCGATGCGAGGAAGCCCAAAGGGATCCTTCTTGCAGTGTTTGTTGAGATCAGTATAATCAACACACATTCTCCATTCATTTGAATTCTTTTTTCTTACAAGGACCGGATTGGCTAACCAATCCGGGTAGAAGACTTCTTTAATGAAGCCGGCTGCTAATAACTTAGCTAGCTCTTTCTTGATGGCTTCCCGACGCTCTGTGGCGAATCTTCGGAGGCGCTGCTTTTTTGGCTTTGCGCTCTCGTTGAGGTCCAGCTTGTGCTTGATCAACTCTCTGGGTACTCCAGGCATGTCGGAGGGCTTTGTAGCAAAGATATCCGCCTGGGCTCGCAGGAAGTCGACGAGCACGCTTTCCTATGCGGGAGTGAGGGTGGAGCCGATCACTGCTGTCTTCGATGGATCTCCTGTTTGGAGATCGATCGTCTTTGTTGCGACCTTCTCCACAGGCTTGATAGCCCGTGTCTTCTTCTGCGTCGGGGCGTCGTCATCTTCTGTGACAACGGCGGCGGTCAAGGGTTGGAGCTCTTGGCGATCTATGGTGGACGCGGCTCTGACGGCGTACTCCACTGCCTCTTTGTCGCAGAGGTAGGAGCGTTTGATATCACCGCGAAGGGAGAGAACGCCATGAGGTCCTGGCATCTTCAATACCAGGTAGGTGTAGTGGGGGATGGCCATGAACTTGGCCAATGCTGGTCGCCCGAGGATGGCATGGTAGGAGGTTTCGAAGTCTGCAACTTCGAACTTAATGAACTCTGTACGGTAATTGGATGACGTACCGTACGTGACGGGCAAGGTGATTTGACCGAGGGGGATGGCGGCCTTCCCAGGGATGATGCCGTAGAAAGGAGTATCCGCCGGCTGCAGCGTACTCGTGTCGAGGCCCATGGACTTCAGCGTCTTGGCGAAGATGAGATTGAGCCCGCTGCCTCCATCGATCAGGACCTTGGTGAGCCTGCTATTTGCTACCACGGTCTCGAGGACAAGAGGATATCGTCCAGGAGAGGTGATCTCCGCCCACTGATCCTCTCGGGACCAGGTGATGGTGGTGTCCGACCACCGTAGGGGTGTAACCACCGCTGGTTCTGCTGCGTAGGCCTCGCGCCTCGCATTCTTGCGGTTGCGTGAGGTGTCGCTGACTGCCATGCCTCCGAAGATGACGTTGACCGTGTTGTTGATGTCTGGGAAACTGCTGTCTCCCTTGTCGTGCCCGTCGTCTCCATCTCCGTCCGACTTTTGCTTCTTGTTGGGCGTGCTGAACGTCTCCCGGAGGAGCACGCACTCGCCCATGGTGTGCTTTCTGTCGGGGTGGTAGGGGCAGCGCTTCTTGAGAAGTTTGTTGAATTCTTCCCTTCGTTGCTGCGCGGATTTGGCGGAGCGGACGGTCTGGACGGTTGCGACTGTGTTGTGTGGTCGCTTCCGTAGGTTGTTGCCGTTGCGCTGGAAGGAGTCACGCGGCTGATCCCTGTTGTCTTCCTGGTTCTTGCGGCCAGGGTTGTTGGGTCTCTTGCCGTAGCGCTCCCGTTCTTGATCATCGGTGTCCATCCAATTGGACACCAGTGCGCGAAATTCCTCGAGGTCACGAGGACGGTTGTGACCGAAGTCACGGAAGAGGGTGCGATCGGTCATCCCTTCTTGAAAGTAGTCGATGACTTCTGAGTCGGGGATAGGAACGCAGGATGCCTTGATGGCGAAGAATCGCCTGTTGTAGTCGCGCAGGGACTCGTCTGGCTTCTGTTTGCACGCGCGGAGTTCATATTTGCTTCCGGGGCGCTCAAAAGAACCCTGGTAGTTTGAGACGAAAGCCTTCTTCAGCGCGTGCCAGCTATCGATGGAGTCTGGATGAAGGGACTCGAGCCAGGTGAGAGGACCCTGCTCCATTGCAACTGGGAAGTAGAGCATCTTGGAGATGTCGTCGCCCCCTGATGCTTCAATTGCGGAAGAGTATCGGCGCAGCCAGATGTTTGGATCTTGCTTCCCGTCGAAATTGGCGATGCCTGGCGGCTTGAACTTTCGCGGGAAAGAGCTGACGCGGATGGCGCGTGTGTAGCATGGCAGAGCATCGGGGTTGGGGGTGTCGCACCTTCCTGCAGAATCCGCAACGTGGGAGGTAGCTCTCCCCTCTCGGATCTGGATGATGTCGTTGCGGGCGTCGTTCGGCGTGACGTGAGAGCGAGCTGGACGGGGTTCTTCGCGACGCTGGGACCTAGGGGGTTCCTCGCGAGGACGGCGGGGTTCTTCGCGAGGCCTGTTCTTGTCCTTGGTTTGTCCTGCAGAGCTGCCGTAGTGGCTGCTCTGACGCCTGGCGGACGGTGCTTGGTGGCGCGAAGAACTCTTGCTTTTGGAGGCGGAGCGGCCTCCGTCTAGGCGATCAACCATGACCGCTGCGGCTTCTAGGCGGGCTTTGGCGAGGTTGATCTCAGGGGTAGTTTGGAACCCCTCGAAGACGCTGACCCCGAACAGGATATTGGCCACAGGGGAGTTAAAGATGCCTTCCTTGTCGAACTCGGAGTTGAGGTTTTTCCTCTTGATGAAGCGACGTCGGAGGGCACGGTTGCGGTTGCGCTCGATACGGAGTTCGCGGTCCACATCGGTTTCTCCTTCCTCTGTTGGAGCGTCGTCGGAGACAACTTCTTCGTCGCTGTGATCGTTAAGGATCACGCAGGACTGGCGACCGGGGTTGCTAGGCCCGGTTCTTCTGTTACTCATGGCAACAGGGAGCTCTCTGCCTTCTTGGAAAGGAAGTAGAGGTAGAATGTCCCGTACCATGGAAGGTACGTTTGCTTCGAAGAGAGCCACCTCGGGATCCATGTTAGGCCAATGAACGATAACCCCCGAGGGAGTTGTGGTCATGACAAGGTCCGAGGTTGCTCCGCGAGGTTGGAGAACCTTCTTCTTCAGGTGTTTCTGGTGGACCGCGGCTGAGTTTGTTAGCCCGAAGGGAAACTGGGATGCGCGCGATCCACGTGGTGAAGTCTTCGTCCCGCGGGGGTTGGAGCCAGGGTTCCTGGGTACCCGCGGGGTTGCTGTCACGGTCCTGATCGTTGAACCCTGGTGGGACTCGGAAGTAATCCGGAGTCCGCCAGAGAGTCGTGGACACGTGGCTTGATCCTTCCCCTTGATGGGGGTTGAGTTGACGTGGTCTGCCCGGGATTGAATCTGCTTCGGGCGCCATGTACTCCTCCAAGTAGGATACGATCCAGAGATCGTGTCGGAGTTTGGAGTTTTCCGCGATGCTCGCGGAGTGGTTTGCGTGCGTGGTGAAGCTGGTGCAGCCACCTCGTCGCGCAGTTGGTGTTGAAGTTCGCCTTCCTGGTTTGCGACGCAAAGCCAGGAGCCGAAGATGAAGGAGGCGCCTGCCTCGAACTTGGTGACGATGGAGGCGCTGAAGGAGGCCATCGACTCTCTAACGAAGACTCGACGAGTTTATCCCACGGACGGCGCCAAAGTGTCGGCGATTTATGCTGACTGGGTTCTCGAGGGGGTACCCCGAGAGAAGGGTTTAGGGAGAAGTCGTCGAGAATCTAGAGTCGAAGGTGACAAGAGACGGTTTTAGACAGGTTCGGGTCGCCAGAGAGCAATACCCTACGTCCTGTATGGTGTTTCTTGTATTGATGAACTTATTTTGAAGGGGTCCCTGCCTCCCCTTATATAGTCCGGAGGGCAGGGTTACATGGGAACCGTATAGGACTAAGAGACTTTTACAAGTTTATCTCTAATTCCCAAATATAGTATATCCAAACCGACTAGGACTAATCCTTGTCTTGTGCGTCAAGTCTTGTTCATGGGCCGGCCCATAGGATGGGCCGCCAGGGTTGTTTAGTCCTTCAGGACTCTACACCCACATCTATAGTCGCCCTAACGATGAACTATAAGCAATCAGGAAAGAAAACAGCAAGGGTCAGACAAGGCTGGGTGCGCCCAGCTGAAGGATATCTAGCGATAAACACTGATGCATCCTTTGATGAGCACTCACACAGGGAGAGCACCAGGGTTGTGATCAGAGATAGCTATGGAGATGTTATTGCTGCTTCAAATACATTTATACCTCATGTGGTGGATGCTCATATGACGGAGGCTTGGGCCTTGCAGGATGGACTAATTCTGGCTCAAAGAATTGGGGGTAAGTAAGTTAGTATTCCAAACTGATTGCCTTGAAGTGGTGAATACCATGCAAGATGGGGGTTTCTCAGTTACCCCTAAAGCGGCTATCTATGATGAATGCATTGAAATGTGGCGAGACATGACTGAAATCTCCATCAGACATGTTGATCGTGAAGCGAATATGGTAGCTCATGGTTTGGCTAGGCAAGCTTTTAACACAAGTATCTCATGTACTTGGGTTGATGAAACCCGAGAGTTTATTTTGGGTGCTGTCGCACATGATGTAACTATCCTAGATGATCAATAAATCTTGCCTTATGGTGTTAAAAATAAAAGTTTCATCTCACTACGTGAATTGGGTCCCACATTGTTACTTGGACACATACTCTGAACCTGACATTTTTGTTTTCCAACTCAGTTGTTGAGTTAACAGGATTGTATAAGAAGTTAAGAACTACAACTTATTATTCTTTTTGTTTTAGCAAAACTACAACTTATTATTCGGTTGGGCCTTTTCGTTTGCCTAGGCTGAACCCAGCTAGCGCTATGAACCTCTCACCGCTGATTCCGCTGGCCCCCAAAGTCAGAGGCACACACCTGCTTCCCCGTGTGCTGACTAGGATGAACCAGCCCAACCAGCCTGTTGGCATCAATTTAACTTAAAGCTCTGTTTGGAACTTGAGATCCCTGACATTTGCTAGTACCAGAACAAACTACAAATGCACATATATATGTATATCCACCTCTAGTAATTCATTATAGGACAGTGGTGGATCCAAAACTCTAATCTAGGGCAGCCCTTAACTTGTACATGCTCTAATATTTCTATATTGTGTACTAAAATTCCTTATATTATTAGCTAGTTATAAAGAGTCTAAAAAAAATTTGGGTAGTCCTACTCCTAGGCATATAGTGAAAATAGAGGGCTAAAGTTTAGCACCCCACTTGTTTGGATCTATGTGCTAAACTTTACCCCCCTTTTTTCCACTAGCCAGTAAATGAAGGTAGGGGTGTATTTTGACCACAACACCTCACTTTTAGCACTCCTGCTTGGATCTATATGCTGCTAAAAGTGACTAGAAGTAGGGTATTAAATTTTAGCACCATGGATCTAAACACCTCCTACATGTACACAAGAATACTGAGTACAGGACTGAAGTAAGTCTCCACTTGGACGACACCATGCAGAAAATGAGAGAATAGCGTCAGGAGCTGTCCTTTGCGCCCCCCACCCCATCCATTTGAGACTAACAAAAGGACATGTGGGATTACCCTTATGATTTATGAGCTTTTTAGATAATGGATAACTATCCGGCTTCACCCTTCTCGAAATAAGAAGGGATCAGAACCAAATTATTACAAGACCAATCCAAGGAGTTACATGAAAATGAATAGATTTTTAAACACCAATCCTAAATCTATTGTTCCATCCATTGGAATTAAAAAAGCAAAGAGCAGCCATCTCTAATGAGCAACATGTCGTCCTCAGAAGGTCTTGATCACTTTCATGTCGCTGCAACTTGGCCCAAACCCTGAGCCAGTATGTTCCCCTAAACAGAACCTGCAAATAAGTTTTAGGTTGGCATTTGTCAAAAACCACTTCATTTCTAGTGTTCCAGATTGTCCAACATAATGCAGATGCACCTATCAATAAAATTAGATTTGGTGTTTGTCCTCCTTATTTTGCCCATCTACCAAATAAATGGCTAAAACATTTTGGGGGAGCAATTCCAAATACTAAGTGAACAGCTCTCCACAGGAATTTAGCATATATACAATAAAAAAAGAGATGATTAATAGACTCCCTACAGCTAAAAAAACTAAAATTTGTTTTCCCTCTCCAATTCCTTCTAGCTAGGTTGTCTTTTGTCAAAATAATCCCCTTTTTTAGATACCATAAGAAAATTTTAATCTTCAATGGTACTTTAATTTGCCAGATTTCCTGCGATACTCTAATATCACGATTGATAAGATGCCTATACATGGACTTCACTGTGAATATTGTGGTCTTATTTAGAGACCACATGAAAACATCTCTCCCCTCGATCAAATTCACATCTAGGACATGTGCTACTAAGTTATACCATTCCGTTAGTTTTATTCCCACTAATGATCTCCTGAAAGAGACATTCAGTGGATTCAAACTAAACACATTTGCAACAGTAGCATGTTTTTTCCTCACAATATTGTATAAATTGGGGTATCTGTTTTTCAAAGGTTCTGTACCTAACCAAGCATCTTCCCAGAACCTGATCTGTTCCCCAGAATTCACTCTAAATGTTCCTAGTTTTAGGAAGTCATCTTTGACACCCATAAGGCCCATCCAGAATTGTGAGTCTCCTGGTTTATGAGCTAAAACTCTTAACCATACAGAACTAATAATGAAACCTAAGTGCCCTGACTTTAGTTGGTGAAGGGCATGTCTGTGCAGAAATCAGACCCATAATGTGATATATTGCACATAATGTGACCCAACTTTGTTGAGTTTTATTAAATTATTTGTCTAATTCCCTGAAACACGGAGCAAAATCTCAATCAGTTGGTGGATGTCGTCATCCTGGCGATATATTATTTCCGTGAGCTTGAGGTTGTTGCACTGGACATCCACGAGGTTAGGGCACGGTGGAGTCTCTGCAATATTCTTCGAGTTGGATGATTCTTTCTTTTCCTTGGGGTCATTTGAGTACTGTTGGCAGGGTAGATGATGCAATGTAAGTTGATGAAATACCAAGAACTTATAACTAAATGTGAGTTAAAAGAAAAAGATTAAGCACAAATATACCTTGCAAAGTCGCAATGTGAGTCTCTCCAGTTTGGGTGAATTACGAAGAAAGTGCCCCAAAGTCTGGAAGTCGTCACTAAGATAACAGTCAGTTAGTTCTAAGGCTCTCAAGTTGTTAAATTGGACAAATCCTTCATCGGTCACCTGGAGTATATGAGTTAGTAGAGTGAAAGGAGAAAACATCACCAAATGTTAGATAACGACAATAAACACACATACCTTCATCGAGTACATTAACCACACAACTAGATTTGTTACCATATTAGACAAACTGCCATGGATCTTGAATACATCGTCGACTGCTTCTCTACCCATTAGGCCAGTCTCAATGCATAGTTTCATCACACAGTTACCAAGACTGCCACGCTATATTTATCATGGGATGAAACCCCCTCTCTCAGTGCATAGTTTCATGGCACAATTTCATATACAAGCTGCAGCATTTAATTCTCGCATGGTGTATGGCTAAATGTGCTTAGGAATGAAACAAAATGCCTCTCAATGCAAGTTTCATGTCTTGGTAACTGCACATGGTGAGTGTCATGGTGATGACACTCCCTTCTTCTCTCTCCTCATAATTACCCTGCCACATAAGCAATTTTGTTGACGTGTCATACAATTTAATGCCCATAAAACCCCATTGAGACTGACCTTATATGAACAGATGCCTTGGCAAGGGATGGCATCTCGCCGAATGAAAGGCCACCAGTAAAGTTGTAAGGCGTCACGCGCAGGAGCATAGAAACAAGAGCAGGTGCCGTGATCACAAGCAGACCATCGTGGAAGTTTGTGCTAGAGCCCATTATAAGCAAGTTTGTCAGCATGGGCGTCGCAATCTCAGAGAGACCGTTTAGCTCACAGCCATCCAGAACCAAGTTCTTCAGTGAGTCTGAGGTGATTGCATGGAAGTCACAGTTGCAACCTTTCAGCTCCAAATCTTCCAATTGTTGGCACCTGGTTCCAACATGCTCAGCGAAAAGGTTAGAGAGATGTTGATTGGAAAGGTGCAGCCTTCTGAGGCGCCAGGAATTGTAGCTCAGCGCGGCCCCACGCTGAACACCTGCAGGCTCCTGGGCGGGGTGGTGCATTATGTCACGGCGGATCCATCTGGGTGCAGGTTTATGATGGCCATGGCCATAACTAGGGCTGGTATTCAGGCAGAGCGTATCCAGGAGGGCAATGGAAACGTTACCAGGGGCCAGGAGGGCGTCCATGAAGTCTTCGAACTTTTCCCAGCTCTCGCAATCCCGGTACTGGTTGTTGGCCTCGCCGGGGGTCTCGAAATCACACTGGTCGACGTCAAGGCAGGGCATGGAGCGCCAGAGGTGCCTCCACCTCTTGCCCAGAACGCAGGTCTGCACCACCTGCTGGGCCTTCATGTGCGACATGATCTCGTGGAGGAGGCAGTCCGGCAGGGCGCTCAGCCTGTCCGACTGGTCGCCGGAGAGGCAGCCGGCGCCGCCAGCATCGTCGTCGTTGCCGCGCTTCCACTTGCCGAGGGCTTCCATCTATGTGCCTGCTGCTTGCTGCCACGGCAATTTGCTCCGTATGGCGGATTGATGTTCTTTTTTGCGTGTATTGAAGCAGTATCCACGTTTCCTTTTACTATAATTGTAGCGAATTAGGTATGCTCCGGACAAATTTGCAAACATTTATCACCCCTCGATCTCTTGTAGTATTGGTATCGGATAATACTTTTGATCCGGCCTGTCCGTCATCGTCGCGCGCGGCTCGCTATCTCCTTGGATCGTACCGCGGCCCTTGTCCTGATGATCGGTTGGCTTGCGATAGATTTCCATGTAACAAAATGTCGTTGTGCACTTGGACTCTGGTTATTTTTTTTGAAAAAAGGCCGGAATACATTATTAATTAGAAAAGGTGAATGAAAATGGAACACACAGAAATATACGGAGTAGTATTTTCTTTGTCGGTTTAAATGTAGCATATAGAAAAATCAGATCATACGGCAATTATTAGATTTGATTTCCTGTGTGCTCATTTAATTTCTGTCACATTTTGCACACAAAAAAATGGAGGCCAGCTCAGCGCTAGCTTTGCCGCCAAACATTTCACAGTGGTGCCATCTTTTCCCACCAACGATAGCTGAACAAAATATTTTTTAGCGCAAACTTAATGCTGTTTCAAGTGCTCCCAACGCTAAAAGTAAGAGGAGAAACAAACAGACACTACCAGAAATGGCTAATGTGTTGTGTGCGCTTTGCCGAGTGTAACACTTGATAAAGTTTTTGCCGAGTGTTATTAGGGTTTTACCGAGTACTGCGGCCACACGGCAAACTCCCATGTTTCGGTAGTGACATAGCCTTATCTCTCCCTAGACCCCTTGCCCCATCCCTTCTGCCCACATACCCCTCTCCATCCGCCCTCTTTGCTTTCCTTGACCTTGAGTGACGGCGATCTTGAGGGTGGTCACCACAACCGCTACATTCACTCTTCCTCGCAGGTGTCGGTGCCACCATTTGGAAGCTTTCGGTCACCACCACCCGTTGCGGGCCCATGCATCTAGGATTTCACGGGACGACGCCACCGGCCACTGCCACCACAAGGTCCACGCCACGAGCCCTAGCCGGAAGGGTCGGCAACGCCATGAGCCCCCGCTGGGAGGGCTGTTGCGTGTCCCGGTTAGGAGAGCTGCCGCCGCAGTGGGCGCAAGGATGCCCCCGGCCCCGAGCCGCGCCGTGTGATGGATTTGATGCCTTAGTTTTGATGGATTTGATGAACTTGTGTTGATTTGTGTGATGGATTAATGAAATCTAGATTTACATGTTATGTTTTCTTGACTCAATCTCCCCTCTTCCCTGTAGTGCCTGGCCTGCCACTAGCACGTTAGTGCCAGTCGGGCCATTGTGCCGGCCCAGCCCTAAAATGAGGTTATAGAGCCGTGCCTAGGCCGGCAGTTTGGCACGAGCGCAAGCCCAGCCCAGCCCGAAAATGCCACTGGGTCTTATATTGTCAGGCCTTATTAGGCCGGGCCAGATCGGACTAGGGCTGAGCGGCCCCTCTATAATGGGGATAATAGGACTTGGATGGAGAGGATATGGACGGAAAAGACTTGAATGGTGTGGACATAGGTAGGAAATGGATGGTGGGTGGTGAAAACATTATCAGCAACAATGGTGGTAACGATGAGCAAAACCTATATTCTGCCTTCTACAATGAGACTGGCATATATGGTAAGCATGGTTGTTGGTTGATCTGCAGCAAACACGATGCCACATGGTAGACTATGTGCTAACTTTTGTCTTTTGAACACATATGATTGTTGTCTTTTCATTAGTAGATGCTCTTGGTGGACTTGTGTCTTGAGTATAAGGCAAAACATTTAATTGATGTCTTACGAGTAGAACGTGATCATGGACTTTTGTGTGCTCTGCTAGGCAAAGACATTTTGATACAATTATTTTAAAAGCTGCAACGATCATCTTTGCTCAAAAAACAATCCATATATATAAACACGTAAGAACCATATCAAAGGAAGTCGCACCTCGACCTCTGATCATGTTCGGCTCATCACTTGCCGTCATGAACTCCATCATGATCTGTCATTCTGTTGAGTGCTGACTCAACTATAATCTCTCAGGCTCTCACAAAGGCCTTAGCAAGTGCTAGATGGAAATACAGTGCCAAGATAGAGAACTGAAGGAAAATTATTCGAAGGGCATCGATGTCAACTATGCTCAGACTATGCACGCACGCAGGCAAGCAAGCAAGCAAGCAGCTTCGGCGACAGCGAATGAACAGAACAGACATTGCTTGCCGTGACAGGGAGCACCGCGGCGACAGTGATCAGAGCGAACCGACGACAGCGAAGAGGCATTCGCCACGCCATCTCCGAAAATTATCGCTCGACCAAACACTGATGCGATGTTGCATCCTAAGATATTCTCTTCAAGGCTTGATCGACGCATTCTAGCTCGAATAGTTGGCACTTTCGCACGCTTCTGCTAGCTGTACACGATTTTTTTTCTGTTACAATATGAACATCTGTATACAGTATACTGAACAACCGTATAGCGTTGCTGCTACTGGAACTTTCTGTGGTACGGTGCAGTACAAAAAAAACAAGGTGTTTAGATTGGGAAAGATTCCCCAAAAAAACACTGTAAACCCAAAAAAATACTGTAGATAAATATGAAAAAGTTGGATGAAAAATGTTTTTTTGGAGAGAGTTGGTGAATCTAAACAGAAATATGCAAATGGTACAGTGAATAATAAGTTTACAAACAAACCAGTTTTAATAGATATTTAAATGGAAATATGCTTTGATGTTTCATACGCATTTGCACTACACAGCAGGCATAGGAGTACGCTTCTCCAACCGGTAGTTGTCGAGCGGACGACTCTCAAGGCCTTGGCTGATACAGTGCGCTATGAACTCTTGCGCCGTGACGCTCCTGTAGAGCGGGGCGCTGCAATAACCATCCGTGGCTGTGATGGGGCCATACAGCCTGGCCGATCTCTTCAGGTCCTTGTTGAACAGGGACGCCACCGACACCCTCGCCGTACCTTCGCTCTTGATCGCCGGGACCCGATGCTCCACGCTCTTGAACCGATCGTTGCTGACAAGCTGAAGAAGGTCGCCGATGTTCGCCATCAGAGCACCGGGCACGGGAGGGACGTCCAGCCATGTCTGCCGGCCGCCGCCACGATCGACGAGCACCTGAAGCCCACCGGTGCTGTCCTGCAGGAGGACAGTGAAGAAGCCTGGGTCCGTGTGCCTCTTGATGCCGAAGGTGAGGTGCGGCTCCGGGCATGGCGGGTAGTATTGGCACACCGCGTGGAGGCTCTCCGTGCAGTCCATGTCCCGTAGGTGGTCGCTGCTCAGGCCGAGGGACTTCGACAGCAGCTCGGACACCCTCACTGCCACCTTCGTCACCGCGTCTCTGTACTCCATGATCACGTCCCTATATTTTTTTCCCCCAATTTCAACAAATCGATTGTACGTGTTGGTAATGTCCAGGAATCAGAAATTCATGCATGTTCATGTACTGTACTCTGCAGTGTGTTCATATCATACCTGAAAGCCTCGGGGAGCTCCTCCGGGCGAGGCGGATCCGGAGCGAGGTTGAAGAAGAGGGTGTCACGCCAGTTGGCTGCCTTGGACTGGAACAGGTCGAAGTTGGAGGCAAACCGGACCTTGCAAGCTCTGTCCCTGCCGTACAGGGCCCGCTTCGTCTCGGCGGGGCCCTCGTTGAACTGCCGCACCGCCGCGAGCACGCCGGACATGAGCTCGTCCGGCACGCCGTGGTTGATCACATGGAAGAAGCCCACCGTCCCGGCCGCGCGCCTCACCTGGGCGACCACATCGGCGTCGTCGTCACCCCGCGCGGCGACGGCGACGGAGAGGTCGACGACCGGGATGGCGAACGCGCCGTCGGCGGCGGCGGCGGCGGCGGCGTGGGAGGGTGGGGACGCGATGAGGTCCTTGAGGGATTCCGGCGGGTGGTGGAAGATGCGGGGGATGGCCGTGACGCCGGCGTCGACGAGGCCCTTGACGCCTGCCTTGGTGTCGTCGAACGCCTGCAGCTCGCGCTGGCGGTCGTAGCTGCTCGAGGCCATGTCGCCGGTGGCCGATTCTATGGCAGCCATCGATCGAGGATATCAATTATATGCTGTGAGGCTGTGCCCGATGCACGTTGGGGAGTATGGTGTGCTCCGGTTGGAAATAATAGTCGAGCTTCGGAAGTGTGCCGTGTGCGATGAATTCCGGAGCCGTACGCTCCTGTAGGGGTTTGGCAGGTGGCAGCTACGGAGTACATCCGTGATGGGGCCTCCAAACCCCGTGGCCTCGTTTTGACCGTACACCAATGGAATATTTTTTTTGTTAGCACGTGGACATCATATCTCTGTGTCTCCTAACGAAGCGTAACGACGTTCGGGGGTGGGCACCTACCCCTACGGGCACGGGATGTTTTACGTTTTGGCAGCATCATGGAGAATCTGAAAACACAGAAACAACTTTGTTTTTTTTTATGGAGCTTCACTTTCTTTTGCTTGGTGGACGCAATGTTTCAAAAATCAAATGAGATGGCAAACCATGAGGGCAACGCCATCAGTTAGGAACAAAAGAAATGTTTAGCTGACAGTAGTCTCCTGTAAGTATTTTCCCTTTTGCTTTGGGCTTCAGCATACACTAGAAACTTGGTGCGGACGTTGCCGTGCCTAGCCTGAGTTAGCTAGCATGTGTTTCTCTTGTCGATTTAGCACACGTTGACCAGTTTGGAATTACTTAGTAGATACGTGAACAATGGTTCTAAATATGTTATATAAAATGAGGAGGAGGTACGCAAACTAGCTGTGAACATTTTACATATAGGAAACTACTTATTTATTAGAAGTAACTAATGCAAATGAATTATATTGATTGGTTGTATAATTTAGTTAAAAAGAAGTTGTATATTGGCATGTTTCTTAGGATAATATATAGAAACATTATAGATTTTCAAATTTTGGACAACTTCCATGTTGAACATCATTTGGCTTAAACCCGTTTCTGTGTTCGAATTATAGGTGGAATTAATAAATATTTCTACATATGTTACACATCTATTGATAGTAGTTCTGCATATGTTATACAAAACAAGGAGGATGTATTCAAAGTAGTGGTGGGCGTTCCACATATAGAAACTGCTTATCATTCGTTGGATATTGACACCTTTTGTATATTTTATTTTATTAGAAGTAAATAATGAAAAATAAATTATATTGATTGGTTGTATATTAAAAATAAGTTGCAATTGTATGTTTCTTAGGATAATCGAAGTGTTTATAATTTAAAATTTTGATGTATATATCAAAACATTGTATATTTTTATATTTTTAACAACTTCCATGTTGAACTCCATTTAATTTGAACCTGTTTAGGTGTTCGAATTATAGGTAGAATGAATAAATAACATGTGTAAATGCTGCGTGGCTACGGTTTGATTGTATCAAAATCCAAGGGTTGTTTTAAAAGTTGCCCTAAGAGGTGGATGGACGACGGGTTATATTTCGAGAAAGCTCGAGGGTGGTTTTGAAAACCTAAGTCTAGAGGGATGAGAGGGACGGCGGGTTCTATTCTTACTATGTTCGAGGACCTATATGCAAAACAACCAAAAGATGCCGATCCTGGCTGTCCACGAACCTGATCTGACGGCTGAGAGTTGTTGATAACGTGGTCCAACGTGGTGAGAGAGGAGGTCGCGTGGTTCGTTCTTTTAAGATATATTCTTTAATGCAAATATATACAAAATATAGGCCGGGACCAGGGGAGGAACCATGATACATTGTGGCCGATGTCAGTGAGCGTACCAACTATTGTCATGCTGATTTTTTTACCGATGTCAGAGTGTGTACACAATGTATGAATACATAGTTTCCAGCACACTCATCGTTGTCAGCTGACAACGTCCATTACACATAGCTCCGCCACTGCCGGGGACTCCCTGGCTTACTTCCTTCAAGAAAAATGATAAAAATATGAGGAGACTGAAATTTTGCAAACTAAATCATTTAACTGTATTGTAGATCTATATGCAAAGTCTTTCACAGCATCGTTCCAAAATGTTAATGTGTTATTGGAATATGTTCGACAAACATAAGGATTTGCTGTTCAGGGGAGTTAAAACTTCATATCGTCATAAAATCATTCTTTCTGATTAGTGTCTCTATCCAGTTTCCGTACTTATACAAGCATGCATAAATATCATTCCTCTTATCTCCTTTATTTTCCATCATGGTTTACAATCATATTTCTCCACATTTCCCCAGCGAGCAAGGTATTTTAGGGAGATGCTTTTACCGAACAGAGTTTTGGAGAAATATTAAAAATGGTACAGCAATAAGTATATATATGAATGAAGTGTTGAGAAAAGAATTAAATGTTATTGATTGATGCAAATATGCTGATTCCCGTAGTGTATAGGCACCCGTTCTCATACGTGGCAACCGCCTCCGGAATGAGTATCCCTCTGCAAATATAAAAATATTCACCAAACATAGAAGTAACATGTCACAATCAATGAAATCATTCAATCCATTCTTCTCATTTATTCCGCTATGATTAACTTGATTAATAACAGATCAGTCGATATTGCCATCTGAAAATACATGCACACGATTATACATTCAGCTATATAGACTGTGGCACGATTGGCATGACAGCTAATACTCCAAAATTAAACAGAATGGTGCTACGGCACGTACCACCAGGTGCGGTACGGTACATGCATTAATAGTTAATATGCTAGTTGCGAACTGAGCTCTAGCTCAGCTGGCAAGGTTCCTTGTGGTGGAACCAGCCCACCAGGGTTCAAGTCCTCGACTCGGCACTGGTGCTCGTATTTTCCTGGATTTATTCCAGGATTTAACTGGCAACTGGCGCTATTTTTTCAGTGGTAGGCGACGTGCCCGTCGATAGCGAGGCGCCTGTGGTGACTTCGTCAATTTGGAGGATTTGCCGGCCCAGTCTTTCGGAGGTGCTCATAGGGGTAGGGTTGCGTGCGTATGTTTGTAGGGGCAAGTGTGCGTGCGTGTATGTGAGCGTCTGCATCTGTACTGTGTGATTCGCAAAAAAAAATAATAATATGCTAGTCAGCAGAAGAGCAATCCTGCTCTCCCATCAAATCATATAATCATAAAAATGTGAGTATCGTGAACATTAGAATTCCAACAAATTAATGACATCAATATTGATATCATTATATCAATCATCAGCACATAACTTCGTTGGGTCCAGGAGTCATGTTGATGCATGTTAGGCCTCGCAATGAGTGGTGGCCTCTCGGCCCTTAATTAACACAGCCCAGCTCTTCTTTTTTTTTTTCAGTGGCCCTAATAATTTTAATCCAACTCGCTACTTAATATGTATTTTTTTTCACACATAACAGCATGAGGCCTTAGCTAGGGGCTGTTTTCTGCTAGCTGTTGGATAGCTGCTGCAGCAAGCGAGCGAAGTTTCCCTAACACTTGAAAACGATGGAAGGGCCACGTATAAACAAAATATAATTTTTTGAACACATAAGCTGATCTATGAGCCCCAGTCAATTCTTGCAGCATGCCAAGCAAGCGGTAAAATATGGAATAAAACATACATCTATCATGCAATAGTCGTAGTATAGCAACTTTCACTATTATCAATGCCATATAGATATGCAGTAATCTTACTTCCATCAAGTTCATGTATGTTCCTGAACAAACCAGAAGCCTGAATGAGCCATATATATACATGTTAGACACCAAGACCAGCTCCAATGTTGTCGATTTTTCTCTTTAGAAAATAAGTTTAGTTCTGAGATGCCGCATGCAGTTGCTTTGCTGTCACTTATACCCTGAACGTCTACCATGAGGTAATTAATAAAAATACATTAGATTGGCACTTTACCTTGATGCATGCAAATTAACTAGAAGAATACTAAATGCAGATGCTAAGCATGGAAGGAAGTCAAGGAACGCACTGTGAATAGGATTGAACATATAATTACAGCACGAGTACAAGATATAATGGCAGTTTAATCATCAGTTGATCAGAACAAATAATCATCAGTTGATCAGAACAAATTAACGTATGAAGAACAAAATAGCAACTGGGGGGAAACAATAATCTGAATCTTTTTTTTTTGTTTATTTGTGGCAAAATTAGCAAAAGTACCACAGCTGTTCACTACAAGGATACTAGCTACAGGAATGGAGCACGCTTATTACAGTACGTATGGGTATCACAACGGCAAGGCATGTGAGATTACATTCTAATGTCAGCTGGACAGCTCAACTATTGATCAAATCCAACCTGGTATAAAAACCAGAAAGGAACAATTTTCTAGCAGAACAAGCTGAAAAGGCTCGACATCTTGCTGACAACGGGTTTTGTTGTGCTAGGAAGATTGGAATAGATTAATGATAGTTGCCCATCGTAGTACTAAATGATAAGTTCTGCCTGTGGTTACAGTAATAGATCTAGAGTTACAATGGACAAATCGTAGCATGTCACACATGAACAGTTCTTAGATTACACTTTTGCATCACAAGCAGGTTCTGTCGTTTCTGAGGATACAATAAGTGATAGCTACGGTAGTAATGGCTTGAATTGGAAAAATAAAGATAGAGTTGCGGAACTGTACTGGACAAACCCAAAAGACTCAGAATCTGATAACATACTATATGATTGACTCAACTCAAAGCAAATATACACAAGGCGATGTTTCAAGATATCTCCCCTGGATAAAACAGTCAACTAAGTACAAAACCTGTGTTGTTGTTGTAATAAGCAGAAAGGCAGTGCTGGTACTTCAAGAAGTAATCAGAAAATAAAGGATATAAACAATATCATAGAATAATATGTGATATTCTCTCTAAGATGAGTAAAACAATCAGTCAACCAATAATGGGCCATGTCTCTACTATCCATAACTACGCCACGGAATGACACAATCACAGAATTATTAATGTTTACACAATCACAAATCTCAATTCGATCTACTGATGAAAGTAATAGGCAAGAATGAAAAATAATTACATTCCTATAAAAAAACATTCCTACTCTAATGAGTAATCTAAATTCTATGGAATTTCAAACAGAAACTTGCTTATAGCATATGTAAGGGCTGAATAGTAATATCCAGCAAGTTTGACCTGACAAACATGAAAAATAATTTAAGAGAAAAAAACATCCCTATTCTGATGACTGACGAAATTCTATAGAGTTTCCCCGTGACAAGCCTCAACTGAATCCACACAGCTCATATTGTCAAGAATAATTCAACTTGATTGATTGGTCTCCAATCTCTAATAAGCCTTCTACAATTTATCCAGATACCCTAGTTACATCACTCTCACAAATAGTAGGCTTTCCAAGAGCCAGCACACAGCCTTAATTAACTAGCTTACCAGAGAAATTCAGATACACTCTCTGATAAAAGATTCACAATTACTGGAATTCATCAGAACATTCATATATATTGCTATACCAGTTTCGTTCATAAGAGCCTATGCTAGAATCATTAACACATGCATATTAAAATACTCACTATATATGTTAATTTCTGCAGCATGCGACGCGTCATGCATGCGCCCCGATCCTTTTTGTAACTAGTGGCAGTAAACCCGAAAAAAAACTAGTGGCAGTAATCAGCAGGGAACACCTGCTGGTCAGATTTTGTTTCTGCTTTTCTTTCTTTTCTAGGGATGATACATGAGTCCTTATGTAGTGGGCGCACCTTCATACAAGCTGGCAACCCGATGAATCGGAGCAATGAGTGGAGCATGCGCACCTTCGAGCAGAGAGAAAAGGATCGGAGCCTATTTTGGGTGGGAACCCTCCTCACTAAAGAATTGAATTAGAGAAGAACGAGGGAATCTTGCCTACGTGGTCCTTTTTTCCTGGATCCATCCAACCCACGACTGGAGAAGGCCTGAGCTGCCTTTCAACTAAAAAAAACTTCTATAAATTTCACCTGAACTTTGTTATAAAGCAGCACAAAGTCAATTACTATGCCGCCCTTCATGCTTTGCAAATAGCTTCTGAATGAAGACGTGTGCAGCAGTGGGTCCTTGAGACGAACAAAGATCAATAGTTTATTGGTAGGCATAAAATAAACTGCAAAAGATTGGATTCTTCTTTTCAAATCACTTCGTCAAAAACATCATTATGACAACAGCCCTATAGACAAACTGCAGCTTACTCATTTAAGCAAGTGTTTTACCAGTACAAGTTTAGAATTTTTTTTTAGCAAAAATAAGATCATTTCAGTATAGTCAAGGAAACTAACACATCAGCAGCTCAACCAAAATGTAGCAAGTTATTTTTTTTTACTATGGACGTATTTTCCCACCAACCAAAATGTAGCAAGTTAAATATGGCTGCTAAGTGTATGAACTATCACATCACCTAATGATAGCATGCTTGTAGCAAAACACAATAAAATATATTTTTTTATAAATAATAAGACTTTACGTGATGAGGACTTTTTCTACTTTCTGCAGTCAATCCAAATAACTGGGTAGCACACAGACACGAGCAACTTGTTTCAGTTGAACAGGCCATCATGTCAACATCTATACAACAGCAACACATGATATGGATGTACGTAAATGATTAATAGAAACTAAAATACCAAAGTATCACATTTATTATACTAAAAAACTCACGGTAAGATTTTAGAGTGAATTTTGCATATTATTGTAATTAAGGTTTATTTTAGCGATAGTGAGATCCAACGGTTACTGGACATTGTGCAACATGCAAATAACTCACACAATTACATATGAGAAGGTAAGCAGCAGTCAAGTATATCTTAACTATTATCTGGTGATCTGACGTAACACCTGCTACATGTAGCACTGAACTTGATCATACATCATTTATATACAGTGAAGTAAGATGGTGTGCATGCATTGTCTGTCTACCTGCTCTTGACTTTTACAGTGAAGTATGATTGTGCCTAAATTTTATATACAGTGAAGTAAGATGGTGCCTAAATTTTATTTGTGCCAATAATCAATATAATGGCAATGACTCTACGACAACCAAGTATATAAATTATATTCTCAGCGCATTCGTTTGCTAGGAATTATAATCTGCAGGCACAACCCCACATCCTTTGATAATTTATTTTCTTGTTTCCTAGCTAGATGTCCGAAATATATGTACTACAAAAGAGAGTGACATAAGTGTGATGGGTCTGGCGTACAGTTAAAGTATGTTTGTAAAAGGCATATCACGCACACTACTCTTTATGCTAATGTCCTTCAGATAGAAAACCATTTGCAATATTACCCATCCTATATTCCGAAAGTTAATTTGTACAATCCATTTGAAGTTGTTCAATATCCCAAACGTGCCCTGGAAACATGCATGTGGGCACAACGGACGCAGAGAGGCCTGCCCCCCAATTTGCGTACAAAGTAAACTAATAAAGATAGCTGTGCACGAGATTAACAATCTCCCATGCACAAGTGTTCTGCTGTGTGGCACAGCGCCGCAGCAAGTCTTACGATCGATCGTGGAGCTTGGAGCAGCCAATCAGGACATTCTCTGTGGCGTGCCGCCTGAATAATGCAAGTCTTACAACTAGAGTTGCTGCTGCTTTGGATATATATCGAGGTTCCTTGAAATACTAAAAACCGAAGTCCTCCAGCAGTGCACTACTCCGCGAGTACGAGAAATAATCACACTGTGATGCACACACACACACTGCTGCACAATTTCATGGAAAAGTAGAAAAGTGCGCAACAAAAGATAGCAGCCATATATCAAGGGAGCTAATAATAACCGATGACACATGCATTTCAGACAGCTAGCACTTCAGATATAACACATCGATAACAGTTCAAATTCTCCGATAATCTGCTGCGTTCTTGGCTAAATTATTCCACCAAGGTACCACAATACCAGGGAGCAGGCCCTTAAGCCATCTAGAAAAAAGTCAGAAGTAGATTTTCTGACTGACATTTTACAACAGACAGTGCGTCTCAAATAGTTTACGGCTAGCTAAGTTGACACGCCATAAATCGATATTTCATATTGGTGAACTTTATCGAATTCTTTGGTACAGAGATGTCCAGCAAAAACCTGTGCAGTACCGGAATGCTGGCATTACGTCCATAGAATTTGAGTTCAGACTTCAGCTTCGGGTAGTGCAAAGACACCATTTTCGGAGACTCCGCCTCTTTTGAACCATCTGAAACCTGTTTCCACCATAAAGGTTTCATGTAAGAGCTACTGATAGCAAGACAATCTCAAGCAATTGCTAAAATCTCAGGCTAGAGAAAAAAAATGAACTACCTTGCAATATTGAACAATGAGCTTCTCCAAATTAGGAGAGTTCAACAAATAGTACTGCAATAACCCAAAGTTATCATCTAAATCGCATGTATCCAGGATTAAGGTTCTCAAGTTTTGAAGGGCAGGGATTTCAACCAATTCAACAGTTGGAGCCACCTGAAATCAAGGTACAATAACTTGTTAAACCATCCAAAGCAATGCAACTACATGCCTGGAAAGATAATTGAGAAAAAGGATAACTAGGCTACAAAACAGATAAAAATGTCATTTGAACATCATCACTCGCTTGCACCATACCTGGAGCTAGTATGTGCGGCCACTTTCAGAATTCCCATTTCTCATTGTCAGTAACATTGCAAATTTTCAAAATTTTAGTTTTCTCCTATTTTGATTGGAGTTCTAGTTCTGATCATTTTTAGATCTAGGAAACACATTTCTTTGATCTTTTCAAGTCACTGAAAAATAAACCAAATAAAATTATTCAAGAATTCGACAGTAACGGTAACTAGATGCCATGCAGGGTTCATGTTAGCCTTCAAAGTAGTTTCAATTAACAGTAAATTTTGAAAGGCATAAGATAGTAAGACGTTTATGTAGGTCAACAACAGCCATATACATAGTAGATAATGACAAATGATAAGTGTGTGCTACATACCCAGAATTTTTCCAAAGTAAGTGTCTCCATATTAGGAGTCTTCTGTAGGAATCTTCCAAGAGCCTTGAAACTGTTGTGCTCATCAGAAATGGTATCGTCTACAGAGAATGGGTTGAGAGCCAAGTTCCTCAGATTGTTAAATACTGGGAGTTTATCAAATAATTCTGTATCCAGAATTGCCTGATGCAATACAGAAACACAGGAGTTAGTTACATCAAGCAAGTGATCAACTATATCATGCATGATTCACTATATATATATATATATATCGTGGAATCTTCCAAGTGTCAATTAACAGATATATACATATACGCATCATGGAGGAGCTACAACATGGAGAGGAAAAGGCGTACATACCATTGCTTGAAAATCCCTTATCTCCAAAGATGTAACGTTAGACAGGCTGCCAAGAAGCATCGCTTCATTTCTTGCAGAGAATTCATCGCGTTTCAGAGAAACGGATGCCCTCACGAGGGGACTCCCCACATCCAATACAACACCCTTTTCACAGCTGTTGCTGTGTAAAGACATGCTCAAGGAAGCGAGACGAGGAGCCCTGATAACAAACACCTCCGCAGCAGGAGTCGTACAGTACTGGAAGCCCAAGATCTTGAGCCTCTCGGACTCAATTCTAGGGAACGCAAGCTGGCACTGCACGAGAACCACATCCTCCAGGTGTGGCCACGCAGCAGAATGGAAGAGCTCCGTGAAAGAGTTGTCCAGAGACACGCCGGTGAGCTTCAGGCTCGTGAGGCGACGGCCAGTAG
The DNA here is from genome assembly GCA_015342445.1 of Digitaria exilis. Taxonomy (NCBI): domain Eukaryota; kingdom Viridiplantae; phylum Streptophyta; class Magnoliopsida; order Poales; family Poaceae; genus Digitaria; species Digitaria exilis. The sequence continues at coordinate 654,880 of JACEFO010001734.1, forward strand.
GGTTGCTGCTACCCAGATGCGGCAGCTGATACAACAGATCGTAGCCATAGAAACACATGGTCCTCACCTCGATCACCTTGGGATTGCCCCTGATGGCATGGCGCATCCATGCATGGATGTGGCGGAGCGAGTCGTGGTCGGCGTAGGATGCGGTGAGGTTGAAGGCGTCTAGGCACGAAGCCTTGTGCACCATCAGCAGCTTGCTGACGAAAGCCTCCATCCTCACCGAGGTGTCCCTCCAGTGCTCGTACGGGGACTTTCGGAAGTGCGTGAGGTCGAGGTTGATGCAGGGTGCCGAGCGCCACAGATCGACCCATCTCTTGGACAGGGCGGTCGTCTGCACGGCGTGCTACGCCGGGAGGAAGGAGACGATGTGGAGGAGGAGGTCGTACGGTAGGGCGCTCAGCCGGTCGGCGGCGCAGATCGAGCCGCCGCCGCCGCCGCCGCCAGCTGGTGCGGCGCGCTTGGCGGCGGCCTCCGCCATCGGTGGTTGCTGGTGGCTTGCTTCAGCACGGCGAGAGATGCGCTCTCCCGACCTGGACTAGTGGCGGCGGCGGCGGCGATGGGGGAAGAAATTAAAGGGGAGAAGGTAATAAACCCTAGGCTGTCAGTGTGGCTCAGGCGGGATGAATGAAATGAGGAGTAGGTGGGGATGTGACTGGGACGCCGCTGACGGCCGGTGCAGCCCTGCAGTCCATGACATCAGCCCTGCCCGAACCTGTCAGCTGGGCCACCCGGGCAGTGTGAATGAGCTGACCGTCCGCGCGCAGGCGCGCATGGCTGTCGTGCCTGGCGACAGCAGACTCAGTGCCCCAGCTAGCCGTACGCGTGTCTAGCTAGGGCTCGATCTGGCACTGTGGGGCCATCCAGAGGTAAGAATGCAGGCGATGGAACCGATGCAGAAATGGGCTGCAAGGTATCGTTGTCAAGCTAGCCGTTGCCACCAGGAGGACCGTGGGGTTCTTTGCTACCGGGGAGACGGACATCACGCGTCATTCCAGTACTCTGTGTCGTGGGACATCATGCGATGTCCTGGCTGTATGCATGCGCATCGTAGAGGCCATTCTGACGCGGTCGTGAACTGAAAGCAGCGAGGACTGCATGATCAGCAATGTAGTGCTGGCCGTGGAGGAGGGCAGGAGGGCTGCAGGATCAACAAAATACGTAGAGAAAAAGTACTTGTGTGACAATACAATTATTTTAACTATTTCTCTGTTTCTGCCATTGGTGAAATTTTATGGTTTCCTTATGGCTTTCGTCACCTCTATCTATAGACACAAACATGATATATCTTATGCGCTATAGATAAGAGCAAGTATTTACAAGGCCACCTCAGCGGGCTGAATATGCATGCACACGTCAACAAATTCCCTGTTGGCTGAGAGAGAAGGAAACAGGCGGTTCGTGAGTCGCCCGGCTGAATCGCGATCCCCAATAAAAAAGTTCGCTCCTAGCCAGGTGCGAGCGGATAGAGTTGGCATTGTCTTCCTCCTTATGATCCCCTATGTCGCCGCCCCCACCCTGCTCGCGCTTCGTTCCCTCCCCGCGGCTCTCCCGACATTCCTGTACGGTAGAGATCATTCCCAGCACTCCAGGACGAGTGCCAGCCTCCCCAGCCCGGCAGCGATCCAGGCCGAGCGCGAGCCAGTGATGAAGGGGCCTACACGCTCCAAAGACCTGGATGCCCGGCATGTGAAGGAAGTGATCCATGTAGGCTAAGCAGGATTGGTGCTGGAGCATGGCATGTGTTCCCTATAATTTTAGTTGGTTAATCATCATGTGCGGCCACTTGTGTATGATCTGAACTCTAAAGCACGATAGTTAGGTCAGTTCGTTAATGATTACATGTAACAGAGATGTTCTTCTCATTTGAAGAAATTCCCTATGAAAAGAATTGTCGGTTCGAGGGCAAGTGTTGGATCGAATCACGATACAGTGGCTCCACCAAAAGCATGTAGGCATGTAGCAAGCTAACTATAATATTGCCTTGTTTTCGAGAAATTGAACTAGCAATTACTCACTACCACAAAATAAAGATTTCGTAAGAGGAGCGCTACTGATTTCGTGAGAGTAATGAATGACCCTCATGAAAATGTTCATATTCGTGAAGGTAAAAAAAACTCTCATGAGATCATTGTCATGCCGTACGTGTCTATTTTCATGAGAGTTTTGGGCTCTCACGAAATATTTGCACTGTGGTAGTGACTATATCATAATAGAGGTGCTTGCACACATAGAAGCTGTTATTTTGCCATGTGCATCTGTTTGTGATAGAAGCTGTTAGTCTGTCATGGCCATCTCTACTAATATTTACCATGAGATCAGCAAGAAATATAAACAGGTGTACCTTCCATGGTCTACTGAAACAGTTCATCCATGCATGATGTGGTGGATATGGGCAGAGAACTAATCCAAAGAGATTCTGGCATATGCAAAAATAAGTTGTACCTGATTATAAACTGGTTCATGCATCAAGCATGGCAGGCAACCTGTTCCGATCTTATCTAACATCATCAAAGATCAGCAATAATTTCAGCAATAAGGAAGCCAAAATACAGTAGTATTTCCAACGTTGCAGGGTATGATTGATTAATCAATCGTTCCAAATCTAATACGGGTTCATTGGAACCATATAACCCCATACCCAGAACTCCAATTAAGAAAAAAATGGAACCGCCTGCAGTATACAAAATAAACTTAGTAGCTGAATACAGACGCCTCTTTCCTCCCCACATGGATAAAAGTAAGTAAACAGGGATTAATTCTAACTCCCACATGATAAAAAAAGTAAAAGGTCTTGTGAAGAAAATAATTCTATTTGACCGCTATACATTGCGAGCATCAGGAAATAGAATAATCGTGAATTCTGGGTAACCGGCCAAGCCGCTAAAGTAGCTAAAGTAGTGATAAATCCTGTCAATAAAATAGATCCTAATGAAAGTCCATCGATTCCCAATCTCCAGTGGAAATCCAAAACATCTATCCATTTATAGAATCCTCCTTTAATTGGATTAAGGGATCCTCTAATTGGAAATGATAACAGAATGCATAAGTTATTAGAAGGAATTCTAATAAACAAATAGATATCGTATACCACCTAACTATTTTATTTCCTTTATGAAGGCTAATATTTTAGATTCGTACATGACAATACTATATAGCGGATGCCTTTATGACAACCAAGTATATATTTTTGAGACCATTCCCATTTGACACTAGTAAATTTCAATTTTGAAGTATATATGTTTGGTCTGCCGGAATACCAACACATCTCAGGTCGAGTCCACATGTTATCACTACAAGTCACAACATGTTCACGACTCATCAGTACTTGTTTGCCGAATTCCAATTTTCGAAGATGTTGTAATTATTACACAATGGGGGTAAAAAAAGATCAACTTCATATATACTTATTGACAACTATGTCATGAATTTACACTAAACCCTCATTTATTTGACTTAGTGTTCACTGGATGCTATATGGGCCTACTTTATGTGAAAGTCTAATATTGTCTTGGGCGGAATTTTGGTGTTGGGGGGATCGAGTTCATTGGAATATTCTTGTGACTGGTCAAACCCTAACAGCAAAAAGAGTCTGAGGCTCTTGTGTGTATGACTTCAAAACCTTGGGTGGTTTTGCTTATCAACAATGTCTTGTGCTTTTTTTATATATTTAAAAAGATGTAGAGTGGATGGACGATGTTTCATTGGCTAGCTTACTCAGTCTAGCATATTACATGAGACAAGTTGATGAAAATTGACACTCATGACAAGTACACCCAGGCCTCCACAGAATAGTCAACTCACGCATGAGTTCTTGCAATTGTGTGGGCTAAGGCACGGTCACAAAAAAAAACTACCGTGTGTGTTAAGTAGGCAGTCCTCTCAAGGACCGCCGGTTAAGAATAATAGCTTCTATGCAAGATAGACAACATAGCCCAGCAACTGCGACGATGACACTGCATGATCGGCCGCACAACTTATATGGCTATGAGCGTTAATAGCATCAAGATTGGGGACTAGAATATGCGATATGCAACAAACTAAGCATAGTTTGGCACTCCTTATTGACCAGTAATTCAGTCAGTACGGACACAGCACAACATGGCTGTTCAAGGCGAACTACGATGAGAGCAAGACACATCCGGTGAGCTATAAATAAATAGAAAAAGGTCCAAAAATACTCCCCTCAAGTATAGCTAGAGTTTGGATAACCCCCTAAAATATGTCTTGGTTCAGTTTACCTCATAAACTATGTTATTTGGTTTATTTACACCTCAATACATTTAATCTTTTTTTCTCTATGCACAACTAGAGTCGTAAGTTAAAATATTGCAAGATGATACTAGACATCATAACATATGCTACAAAAAAATACATCATATTTTTATCATTTTTTTGAACCGATCATATTTTTTATCATTATATTGACAAGGTATGATATCTAAAATAAATTAATGCTTAGGATACAAATTATACAGAATTTATAACAAGATGCATTATGATGTCTCCTATCATCCTGTAAAATTCTGAATTAAAATTCAAGTTATGTATGGAGATATAAAAAAGAAAAATATTATTAGGGGGGAAATGAACCAAATCACATAGTTTAGAGGGTTAATTAAACTAAAAAATAATTCTACACTTGAGGGGAGTAATTTGGACTTTTTCCTAAATACATAAGATAGTGGCAACTGGACCACAGCACTTTTATTTTTACCACAAGTCTTCCAATCTGAAACGCAAAGTAGTTTGTGTATAGAATGTTCCGCACAATGCAAACAACAAAATGGAAAGCAGTTTCTAGAAGAAAAATGAGAAGAAGTGAGTGTTATGGTGTTATATTATTCAGTTCTTCACACTTTAGTGAGCGTTGTAGTATTCTTCGGTACACAGTACGAGATTTCGAGCAGAAAACAGACCAGACCCCGAATATGTTGATAATCTTTGTATATGATTCAGTAGCTTCTTCTTCCATTTGGCTATTCCTTCCTCTCCAGCAGAACCTTCTGGGAGCTATTTTCATCAAAATGATTCATGTGAGTAACCTGCATAGACTGAAAGTCGTCATGCAAATCACATTCACACATTTCCTTCATAAGAAGCACAAACGCATATGTCGTCCTAGTTTATGGTTTGGTTAACTGCACTCCACTTCCCAGAGAAGGATACACAAATTGTATTGAGGTTATCAATTAATGGGTGCAAATAAGTCTGCTCATAGTGACCTGATGAGGTTTGTTTGGAAAGATTGCAGCACAAAGATCCAATTGCATATGATGCCTGAACTACTTGCGCAGAGTAGGTAGTTCTGCGCCATGGCCAGTGGAACAACATTAACTTGCACCCTGCCTTGATTGCTAGCCGCACACAGCTTTCAATATTCCCATTCCTATGGATCCCACAGCAAACCGGATGGCAATAAGCCAAAGTGTCCCATAATTTTTCCTCCTATTTGTGACGAAAAATTTCTTCAATTTATTTTAAATTCCAGCCAGCAGATATCTGGTGTTTGTCATAAGATTTGATTGGAGTTATGCGCAAAAAAAAAAGATTGGATTGGAGTTGAACCCAACAAAACATCATACTAAAGAAATAGAGATCAGATCTAATAGAGGTCAATAACAAACAAATCAATTGGTGTACAGAAACAAATTGACATTGAAGAAAACATATCTGCTAATCAATGAAATAAAAAATGTGTACCATTTGAAGAAAATCTGACAGCTCCAGAGTCGTCACATTATATACACTACTAAGAAGGCTGCTTTGAGTATCTCGGCACCTTGTCAGTGGATTAGGAGACGAGTAAAATATCGACCCTTTCACAAGGGACATCTCGTTTACTGAAACTTGGAAGTTGAGATCCCAGACGAGTAGGCGCTGAGAAGACAAGGAGCTGTTTCAGCCGATTGTAATCAGACTCGCAGTTTGTCTGATCAAGTTCCTTAGCGAGATAGAAGCAATACCGTCAAAGCACAGTCCACATCCTTTCAACTTCAGAACTTCTAGACCCACGCACACAAACCTAATCAACTCTGCAAACATCGCATCCAACTATCCAAGGACAACATGTGGGAACGATGCAACCTCGCTCGTGAGGCTTGGCCCCAAATCCATCTGTCCGCATGCATACGCGCTTGGAGTCCGTCTCCCAAATACGACGCAGCCAGAATGTGTCCAAGGTCGGAATATCATGGAAGGAGTAATGATATTACATGAAATTATCCATGAACTGCACACCAAAAAACTTAATGGTGTAATTCTAAAAATTGATTTTGAGAAGGCCTATGATAAAGTGAAATGGCCTTTTATACAACAAACCTTGAGAATGAAGAGATTTTGCCCTCAATGGTGTAAATGGGTTCAAGACTTTGTTTCTGGGGGAAGTGTGGGAATAAAAATTAATGATGACATTGGAGCTACTTCCAAACAAAAAAGGGACTTAGGCAAGGAGATCCTATGTCGCCTATTCTCTTTAATATCGCGGCAGATATGCTCTCAGTATTAATAAAGAGGGCAAAAGATGATGGCCAAGTTAATGGTGTGATACCTCACTTGGTGGAAGATGGACTATCCATTTTGCAATATGCAGATGACACGATTATTTTCATGGACCATGATTTAGAGCAAGCTAAGAATATGAAATTGTTGCTCTGCGTCTTTGAACAATTGTCAGGTTTGAAAATTAACTTCCATAAAAGTGAGATATTTTGTTATGGACAAGCCAAACAATACGAAAATGTATATACTGAACTGTTGGTTGTGGAATAGAAAAATATCCCTTCCGAAATCTAGGAATCCCGATGCATCATAATAAACTCCGTAATATGGATTTGGAATGTCATCGAAGAAAGATTCAAATGAAAATTAAGTACATCGAAGTCTAAACACTTATCTTATGGAGGTAGATTGGTTTTGCTTAATTCTGTCCTAAGCAGCCTCCCTATGTTCATGATGTCCTTTTTTTGAAATACCCAAAGAAGTCCTTAAAAGACTAGTTTTTTATCGATCTAGATTCTTTTAGCAAGGCAATAATAATAAACGAAAATATCGCCTAGCCAAATGGGACATTATGTGCCTCCCTAAAGATCAAGGAGGATTAGGAATAACTAATCTAATAAATGTCTAATTAGCAAATGGTTATTTAAATTGCTAAATGAGGATGGCGCATGTCAATGTTTACTTAGAAATAAATATCTAAGTTCAAAGTGTCTTTCTCAGGTTACAATTAAACCTGGAGACTCACATTTCTGGAAAGGATTGCTAAAAGTTAGGGATGAATTTCTAGGTTGCGGAACCTTCAAGATAAAAGATGGGTCGCAAACTAGATTTTAGGAAGACACTTGGGCTGGCTCTAGACCACTCAAAGAGCAGTTTCCGACCCTATATAATATAGTTTATTATCCTCATAATACCGTGGCAAATGTTATGAATCAAACGCCATGGAATATCTCTTTTAGAAGAGCCTTAGTTGGAGATAAACTAACTACCTGGCATAACTTAGTAGCTAAAATAGCTTCTTATAAACTCTCTGATGGGAGGGACGTTTTTACCTGGGACTTACATAGAAATAGTAATTTTACAGCTAGATCTATGTATCGATATCATAAACCAGGACACTCCCTTCAACAATTAATTTATTTGGAAGCTAAAGATTCCTCTAAAAATAAGATTTTCCTTTGGTACCTGCCACAAGGTGTTATCTTAACCAAGGACAACTTAGCTAAGAAAAATTGGTCTGGAAGTATAAAATGTTGCTTCTGTGAGACTGTGACCATAATGAAACAATTAAACATCTCTTTTTTAAGTGTCAACATGCTAAGATAATTTGGAGAGTGGTCAATATAGCTACTGGGTTAACCCCACCAAAGTCAATAGCACATATGCTATGTAACTGGTTAATGGGTATAAAAGAGAAGGATATTTGATTTTTGTTGGGGTTGCGGCTATTATATGGGCAATTTGGTGTATGCGTAACGATTTGTTTTTTGAGAAAAAAACAATTTACTTCCTTTATGCAGGCTGTTTTCAGGGGAGCATATTGGCTTCGGTGTTGGTCTCTGTTACAACATGTAGATACAAATGAGACTGTTCGATTGGCAAGCAAGGCGCTGGAGGTAGTCGCCTTAGATATTTTTGCCAGGAATGGATGGAGAAGTAGCAATAGAATTTGCTTTTAATGTATCCATCTTGTTTGTGTACATGTTCTCTTTTATTTGGGATCAGCCTGTGAGCTGAGAATATTGTTAAACTTTGGCTGTGTGCGGGGCAGAGGCCGGAACTTTTTTCCTTTTTCTAAAAAAAATCATGGTGTAAGCATAACAGAAGGACATCGACAAAATCCTCAAACTTGACAGCAGCATTTGGGGATGTCGGGAGCCTCCGGCTGGTTCTGAAGTCGTCCTGGTCGACGTCGAGGCAGGGCATCAAGCGCCAGAGGCTTGGCCACCTCCTGGATAGCACGCTGTTCTGAACAACCTGGCAAGCCTTGAGAGAGAGAAGAGGAGAGTGTGGAGGAGGCCGTCCGTACCTGCCGGACCTCTGTCACATCCGATTTTATAAAAACAAACCGAATGCATCTCATATATGCGGTAGGATTAAGTTTCACACATATGATAGACTCCATGAATAAACAGAACACAAAGTTACAGCGGAAAGAATAAAATCCTAATCCATTCTGTGATCTTTTCAGATCTAACCCTAGCCTTTGGCCTAATCGCGAGTACTATACAATGTGTCTTGCGAATCTTCTCTGGTAGCCCTCCGAAGCTTCGGTTTATCATGTTTATACCCTTAGAACCTTGTACAGTCCACGTAATCACCATTCAAGCTCTGTTTAATCTTGTTCACGTTGCATTAATCTTCTAAATCATAGAGTCTAGTTCACCAGTGTTGTTATCATGTTTCATGTTTTGAAATAAATTAATAAATATTAATTTTCTTAATTCTAATTTAACTAGACTTTTGAATTAAAATCAAATCATAGTTCTACCTTCATGTTTTATAATCAAACTTAATTTCATTAACCATTATTAAACTAGCCTTTTATAATTAAAATATGGTTAGAGTTATATCTTGTATTTTCATAAACAAAGATGTTAATTTGGTTAATGTTTATATTTCAAATAAAATCTGATTAACTTATATAGTGGTCTTATAAACTAATATTTAATTTACTTAATGGTCATTATTGAATATGGTTTTCTGAATAAAACATGACTATGTTTATACATCGACTTTTATGAATAAATGTGAACTTGATTAATACTCATTTAACTAGTCTTTCTAATTAAAAGCTATATAGGAATATACTTCGGATTTCATAAACTAATTCAATTTGGTTAATGGTTATTCAATTTTTTTTATGAATAAAAGCTACATTGGTATAAAAGTTAATTGTTTAATTGATATCATTTATATATAATATTTACAAATAAAATTGATTATGCTTTAAGATGCCTTTTCATATGAAATTATAATTTAATTAAGTCAGATATTGAATATTCCTCTGAAATATTCATTGCATGCCTTTTCTTAATTAAAACATATCCAGCGCGCAGAGTGTTCTTCTTTTATCATCCAAATCCTTCAATAGATGTACCGCTCTCTCCGATCTCAGCGTTTCTGGTGCCTCGCGATCCTTATCCAGACCACAACTCGTTTTCTATGCTTGCTTACTATTGTTGCCCATGTTTGGTGTACTGTTTATTTATTTGTGCATATGTTTGATTGTATGTGCTCGTGTGACGATAGACATTGTTCAAGCTGAATTGGAAAATCAAGCTGTGAGGAGTTCAACGAGTTCATTGAAGATCAAGTCTATGAAGGAATTGAGCTTTAGCAGATATTACTAGGATTTAAGGCAAGTGGATTCTTCCTCTGCATACTCTCTTTTGTCCTATGAAATACCATGCTAATTAAAGTTTACTTTATGTTGTATTGCATTAATTTGATGGGTCCTTTATTTAATGATGACTAGTTTTCATTGACTATTCCTTGACAACCAGATTTATATTTTATGTTGGGTAGCTTTGTTTAGCTGCTATATCTGGGAATAGTTTTCATTAAATGTGAAGATAATAATCTTGTGCTACATATACATATCTGTATCCATGTTCTGACGGTGATGTTAAACAAGATCATATGATTAATTGGAACATGGAGCGGCAACCTGGGATTTAACCGTACAACCACAATACCATATTGGCTCTGATCTTGGCTAAGCAATTAGATGAACTATATGTTGTGTTCGTGCTGCACGATGGTGGGTTATTGGGTCTAAAGCTTAGAGGAGTGGCGAAGGAATGCTTCGGCTTCCGAAGTACCACCGATACCAGGGAGCGGACACACACATATAGGAATTCTTTGGAAAGACCTCGTAGCGTCCCTATGCAGTCACACCTCGGAAGTGTGGTACGTGTCTGGCTCGCACTGCATGGTTGGGTTTAAAGTTCTTCGAAGCTTTTACGTGAATTATGGTGAAAGTGTACAACCTCTGCAGAGTGTAAAACTGTTATAACAGCCGTGTTCACGGTTATGAACGGCCTGGATCCTCACATGATAATTGAACTTGAAGATGAAAATAAATTATGGTTCATGGTTAAGGAATGAGTGCTTTGGCACGAATGATGTGAGATTATGTATATCTCTTTATATGATTAATTGGGTTAGTATATACTTATACCTTAGTAATCAGGTGCTTGCTAATAAAACTTGACCAACTAAAATATTGACCGCTCTTAACTCTAGCCTTTCTTTGAAAGCTTTGCATTTTCCCCCACTTGTTGAGTACCAACCATAAGTGTACTCAACCTTGCTAAACATTGGATCAGAAGGAAAAGGTGTGGAGTTCCTCAGTGACTTCAATGAAGATTGCTAGGCATACGCAACCCCCAGTCAACTCCATGTGGTGAAGAGTTGAAGATTCCGCTTCTAGAATATCGTTGTAATGTATTTATTTTATTCTTTCCGTTGTAACTTTGTGTTCTGTTTATTCATGGAGTTTATCATATATGTGAAACTTGATCCTGGCGCACATATGAGATGCATTCGGTTTGTTTTTATAAAACAAAACCGGGTGTGATAACCTCGCTGGAGCTGCCCTCGCCACGGACCCTCTTCCTGCTGGAGGGCTCCATGGGCGACAAAAGCTGGAATGCTCTAAGCTATGGGGAGAGATTTGTCGAAGAAGAACCCAAACCTAGCTGGAAAAAAGGACATTGGAGGGAGCGGGAGAACTGAAGTCATCATCATCGATCTGCTATGGACACCAGGAAACCGGCGGGATGGTAAGGAACACGATAAAGTTTGGGCCATTTGAAATGTCCAGCCTCATCAGTAGGGCCAGCAGGCCGAAGTCAGAACATATGTAAGGCCCAAGCAACGATATTTCTCAAAATAGTTGTAAAGCCCTCCAAAATTTAATGAAAATGGTGCAGATAAAGACCAAAGAGAGAAAGGAAAATAAGCTTGATCGTGTGTGTTATCGACTGAGTCCTTCCTACTCTGGAAACAGCTGCAGGGTACGTGGTTTACAGAAATATGTACAAGGAAGAACGTCTGAATTCAGAAATAGAAGCAATACACAGGGCACCAAAAACAACTCCAGCACGATGCACCGCAATTGTCCAAAGATGCAAGTAGAGAGGTTACCAAGCTCAATACATGCCTGAAGCCACTAGCCACAGAACGAGAAGAAACTCTACTCGAGCTAGAGCTTCTTCACTTCATTCTTCATACTTTGCCAATTTGGTAAGCGTAACAGTATTCATCGGTGCGCATTCTGAGATGTCCAGCAAGAATCTAACCAGTTCCTGGATTCTGTCACCCTTTTTATATATGATCTCAGCAGATTTTAGCTTGCGACATTGGAAGCGCACCAGGTTCCGAAACCGAAAACATGTCTTCTCTGAGTTTGCCTTTCCTTTCCCTCCCTTAGAACCTTTTGGGAGCTATTTCCATTAAAAATGATTTGTAAGTTACCTATAGCAAGATGTAGTAAGAGTTGCAGTGGCCTGAGAGCAAAATAAAATACCTCGCAACACCGCACGGTGAGCATTTCCAAATTAGGAGATCTCAGAAGGAAGTGACGCAATATCCTGAAGTTATCACGCAAATCACACTTATCCAGAAATAAGGTTCTCAGGTTTTCAAGCATGGGGAATTCAATTGGTCCTACAACTGACTTCACCTGAAATCAAAACACAACTTCATAAATCATCCGCAGCGATTACCTATATAGAGAATATCAGGTAAAAAGATAAACATGTATGTTTTATTCAGCTGTAGTTTGCACAAACTAAGCAGCTAGCATAGTGGACGAGACATGCACAAGGTTTGCACCACTATATCATAATCATCTAATAAGTTACATTCCATATTAAATTAGTGGCAATAAATAAACTGGACTTGTAACACTTTCTCATCAGAGCAAATGTAACACCCTAATTTTGCTCATCACATTAAAAGTAATATAGGCAACTAATTTTCTTAGTTTTTAATGTTTTAGGAAATATTAAGTTGCAAATTTAAATTTTGGCTCTTAAATATTTAGACAACATTTAAATTAGAGCCAAATAAAGTTGTTGTTGCATTCATGCTGCTGCATATATTTTTGAGTGATTGTTTGAATTTTGAAAGGGTTTACAAAAGTTTAAACTTAATGTTCAAAACCCTCCCTTCTCCCTCTCTCTTTTTCTAGCCCAACCCGGTTTCCTCTCGCGGCCCAGTTCTTTTCCCGGCCCAGCTCGCGCGCAGCAGTCGGCCCAGCGCGGCCCAGCCGAGCTTCTCCTTCCCTCTCTCTTTGTCTCGCTGCTGTGTGGGCCTGCCCTATCATCGTCTTCCTCTCGTCGTCGTCGAGTAGGACTCGGCGGTGAGTCCGAGCGCCCTACGCCGCCGTGTCGCGCCTTGGAGTGCAAGTCGGAGCTTCCTCGGCCCTTTATAAGCGCGCCGCCTGAGCTCCCTTGCCCCTCAACCCAAGCCATAGCTTCCGCGCCGCCATAGCCGCCCAAACCCTAACCTAGAGCCGCCGCCGCGATTCGAGTTCTAGGGACCGCCTTCGCCGCTTCGTGTTCGCCGCCGAGCTTCGCGTGGAGGTAAGGAAGTCGCCGAGCCTCTAATCTCTCTCTCTCTCTCTCTCTCTCTCTCGAGGCCTCGTCGCGTCGCCGCCATGGCCGAGCCGCCATAGCTCGTCGCGAGCTTCCTTTGCTTCTCAACCTTCGTTTAGACGGCTGTGGGCGCATGTGGACCGGAGGCAGCGCAACTGCAGGTCATCAGCGGTTGCTTGCGAATAGGCCAGGTGGCGCTCATAGGCGGATTCGGTTGCGGCGGCGTTCTTCTCCCAGTGGCGCTCTTCCCCTCCTCTCCCTGCGGCAACGTGGTGGGCTCCGCCAAGCCAGAGCAAGCGGCGATGGGGCTGCTCGCCGGTGGTGTGGATCCTGCGACATCAGCACTAGATGGGCTTGGTGGGCCCATGGATGGGCTCATCGGGCCCATCTAGGCTTTTGGTTTTTATTTATTTTTGTTCTCTGATTAACAGAGGCGTACACACATCCGCCTCTGAAAATAGTTTATTAACAGAAGCCCCAACTCGGATGCGGATTCAAACACCACCTCCGAAAACCCATGTTGACCGCCTTCGGAAATGCTTTTTGTAGTAGTGTTTCGCTAGGTGAAGACTTGGTTTGTTCCTCCATAGACACGATGATGGCATTGGCATCGCTTTCTCCTTGAAGGCATCATCCTGTATAACATTCTCGCTCTGCCTCTATTGGCTCTAGGTTGTTAGGCAATCGGTGATGTGCATTTGTTCTTGGTGATGTTTTCTCATGTTTGGCGGTGTAGGTGTGTTGATGTTCGGGTCGATTGTGGTGGTTATTGTAACTTTGCACTTTGGGGTCACTACTGAAGTTGCTTCAATGTAACTCTCTCTTTTCTTAATGAAAAACTTGCTATGCCCGTCTTTAAAAAAATTATTATACTTGCAAATAAAATGTATAAGTCCTACTATTTTAACACAAACCATTATTACATAGATGCCAAACCAAGAATATTTGCATTAAGGTGAGATCATTATAAGACCATCATAACACTCCACCTAAGCTAGTTCTATAAGAGTAAAGTCGACTGATATGACAGTTAAATTATTAACGAGGAGAGAATGGGAAAACACTCCAACTCAGCACTGAGCTTGCAGGTTCTCCGCTTGGGCTTCCACATGCGCGGAGTCCCTGGCCTGCATGCTCCTCCACACCGCGACTCGTGGAGTTGCTCACCTGCGCGTGGCCAAACACAGCTACCGGAGAATGCTGGTTGCTAGACTCTGTGGCCAGCGTGGAGCCCATGTCCTACCAGGTCTCCACCACGCGGAGTCCATCGACTTGTGCGGCTTGGCGCAAAAGCTCCCTGGCCCGCGCCGCTGCTCTCGAGGACGCCTGCCTTGGATCATACGCACGCAGCTGCCGCACCCACACCACGTGGGGGACAGTGTGTCCAGGTACGTGCTCGTCGTGGCCGTGCTCATGGCGGCCCGCAACGTAGGCCGATCGCTGTCGCGGCCATGCCGTGTGCCAGCGCCAAGCTTGCCACAGCCACCATCATCCATTCTTGTTACGTCGTCGGAGAGATAAGATGAGAGAGAGGACAAGAGAACTGGATTTAGAGAAATTTTGTATTTCATACTAAAAAAACAAAGCCTTTCTTTTTTTTTTTTTTTTTGCCATCAAACTTCTGGACTTCCCTACTTGACGCAAACTGTGAATTTCATACCTAAAATTGCATTTCTACCATTTCTGTTAGCCCTCGCCATCAAACACCCATTGAGACCTGTCGGGCTTTATTTGATTACACCAAATTATAAAATGCCTCTGTCAGGTTTGCAACTCTATGTTTTAGAGTTGTGACCAGACTATTTTCGGTGTTGCAACTTGCGGGGTGCACAAATGTGAACTGCAGCGAGCACATACACACTAGCAATAAAATGATTATATTAATTGGCCAAGGGTACAAACACATTCATCCCGATAGAGATCAAGTGCATGCGGGTAGGAACATGGCATCAATAGAGTGATGACCTTTATTGGAACAAATTAAGAAAGGAAGCTCACACGCACATAAATAAGAAAACACACTGGCTTGCTTGGATCCAAACCATCAGATCCTAATTTGTAGAGCACATCCATCATGATGAGACCTTGGCCTTTTAGAACATATATCATGTTGCATGTTCATGCATGATTACTCAGCGATGGTTGCCAAGCGACCATCCCCATTGCAGAAACGGTTACATGCATCACTGCAGCGTTCCATGTCAATTTTCATCACTTCGCCGAGAAAACCTGGTGCTAAAACAATACATGATTTGTTAAGAAAACCATTTTTAGTTTTTACCAAACAATTAAAATTAACAATGCAAGATGAACTTACCATTGTTCAAGTTGTCACACACGGAAGATGTGCATCCCAAGTTGCAGTACTGAACAGCATCCGGTTCATCACCTGCAAACGAATAAACGTTACATGCTGACAATTTCCTGCCCAGGAGAAATAAACCAACTGCATGAATATAGTGTGTTTTTCGCTTTACCGGAGTTGGGAAAAAGGTTCAATTTAGGGAAGTCCCTTGGGCATGTATTGCCTTTTATGATTTTACAACCACATAATGTTGCACAAAATATCTCAGAACCCCTCAGACGGCAGGCATTGTAGCAGTTTCTTCCTAAGGTGCTCTTGCAGCAACTCTTTCCTTCTACTTGGACCTGTTCTAGGATTAGCCCAAGTATCAGTATGCACATGATTACACTCTTAAGACCCTTGCTTCCCATGGCTCTCTAGTTTCCTTGCAAAACACAAAGAAATGTCTTGGGTTAATTAGGATTGCAGAGAATCAAACTGCATGGCTCATATTTATAGGGATCAGATGGTGGTGGGGGACGATACAAGGGACGAGTTTTTTAAGAAACAAATGCCATGTGATGATGCTTACCATGTAAACTTAATTAAGACATCGCAGGCGTTGACATAAATGATGGCTAAGAACTGTCCATGATAGATGATGATGGTTCGTTAAAGAAACTTTCTATCATGTGCACAATCTCTATAGGAACCCAATGAAGGAGCCGTCAATGGAAGCCCCATATGTATATGATTTGTGTGATGTACCCACAATTTTTAGGATCTCCCAATTACATACTTGAGCCAGCACTGTTACTTTGGCAACATTGAGTCGTCACCCGTGCTATCTTCCCCTAGACTAAATACATAACATCCCCACATGTCTTTGCTATGCTGTCAAGATAAGTAAGGAAGATAACAGGGTTGTGTTGTGATATTTTTGTTTCAACCGATTTTAAATGTTAGCACTTAATATTGTTTTTTATTTAAAAAACTGAAGTTTGTTATCTGCACTTTCATCAAATAAGATTTGTTCTTCAAGTACAGAGGCTAGCTATTACAAAGCCGTGGATGATGCTTTGCAAATAGCTCCCGGATGACAAACCTCTCCATATAGTATTAAATAGACCACCATATTAGTTATGCTCTCACTCTCCAAGAGAAATAAATATGAAAGGCCAAGTGGTAGACATAAAAATAAGGAATTAGCAAAATCTGCCGCTTGTCAAAAACATGCATTGTGATATTTGCGTCATTAAAAATGTCATTCTGGCATAGCCATATAGCTAAATGGATCAAGAAACTGCAGCTTACTCCTTTATGAAAGTGTTATCTATATATTCTAGTGTCATCTGTATATTCCATACTAATGTGGGGTTGGAAAGTTCCTATTAGCAAAAATCACAACATTTCACTATAGTTGAAGCAACCAACACAAAACAGTAGTGGCTCAACCAAAATGAAGGAAGCGAAGTATTTTAGCAATTACTATATCATAACAGTTGCTGTTTGCACACATACAAGCTATTAGTCTGTCATGCCATCTCTACTTCAATATATACCATGATCTCAGCTTCAGAAAGGTAAAGGTACCTTCCTTGTCTATTCAAACAGTTGATCCATGCATAGGCAGAACAAATCCAAAGAGATAAGCACACCTGATTATTCTGACTTCAAAAAACAAGTGTAATGCTTTATTGTTGCTATATTGTCTAATTGATTGTTTAGCCATCTACTGATTGCTCACATGCATTGATTCTAGATGCCAAACTGCTTGCCGCCTTAGCCATTCTCTTATGTTCCTTATCCTCTTAAAATGAAATAAACATGGTCTACATCCCAAAATTTTGGTCACATATATTCATACCTGCTAGTTGCATTCAATTATTGATCTGCAGCCTTTATTAATATTTTCTTTTGCTTCTCTAGAAATGAATACGACAAGCACATATATCTAATATGGTGGGGGTACGTGAGGTAGTTTTCCAACTGAGAGTACTGACAGTATACATTCAATTCCTTTATGATACCTTGTTATCATAAATAAGACCATATATTTAAAAATACAAGAGAACATAAAGCAGGACATGCATATTATGAAATTTATTTATATACATTGATGAAGGGCAATATTTAAGATGTGTGGTGAACTGATGTGATATGCTGCCTATACTTGATCTTATTGATCAGCAACTAGAAAAAAAAATTGTGACGAGTAGTTGTGTTGTGTTGCCCCCGTCTCAGCCAATGGAGGAATGGACAAGATTTTAGTGGCAACCAAATAAAATATCTGTATCTTTAGGCATTCGTTGAGAGTATGGCTGCAACTGGATTAACTATGCTATGTCAATATATTTTAAAATGGCTGCTAAGAGATCAGTGGCAGAGCATCTCTGACATATGCTTTAATCTAACTAAGACAACAAAAAGGACAATAAGACTTGATATCATTATTTTTTTCGTTTTATGCAGTCAAGTCAAACCATTGGTTCACTCAAGGCACTAGCAACTACTTTGAGTTCAGCAAAGAGACATAACAAGTCAGCATCTACATAATGACAGTGTAGATGACATACCTAGAAATGAGTAAATACAAATTAAAAGATAACCAAACATATCATTGTACTTGAAGCTTAAAGTCTTAGCATCTGTACAGATTTATAACTCCGGCCAGACGTTGCAAACTGTTGTGACTTGTGAGGTTTTTAAGATCGTGAGACGACTCTGCTATAGGTAGTTGTACCTACGGAAATAAATCATAAACTACATATGGGTAAGTACATTAGTTGATATTGATTATCGAGGGTGGCATAATATACATGTTGCTAGCACCCAACTTGATCATATACACATCATTTATTAGAGTCAAGTAAGGTGGTGCATGCATCAAGCATGGCAGGGTACCTGTTATAAACTTTGATCTTATCTAACCGTACCGATCAATAATAGTTTCACGGGGCTAAGATTTTATATTGTACATGGCAGTAATATCAATGAACTGGCAATGTTTTACATCTTTTCAGATCTACTTTGCATATATATTGACAGCAATTGCAAGGCATTACACTATACAACCCCACCTTTGACTTAATGTTCACCGAATACTATGGGCCTACTTGCTGTGAAAGGTCCTAGTATTGTTGCCAACAGAATTTTTGGAGCTTGGGAGTAGGAAGATTCTTTCGACAGGTCAAACCTTTTAGCAGCCTGAAAAAAATTCTGTGGCTGCTATGACTTCAAAATCTTTGGTGGGTTTTTAAAGATTTTAAAAACTTAAGAGTGGATGGATGGTGGCTACTTGAAAGCATCTAGCCCTAATTAGTATTTTGGTAATGAATGACAACAATTATGCAGTAACAATTTCATTTGAGATATGAACAATAGGTTAGTCATGGAGTTGAAATGGATGGATTGAGTTCCAATGGAAGCTACATTGGAAATTAAAGCTCAAGGCCAAGGTACATGATAGCTAGGGTTTTTGCATTGGGAATGTATCAGATGCAAACCAACCTCTCCGTACAATCGTGCAAACTTCTAATCTGGGCCACATGATGTTGATCCAAAGGGGCATGTAGAGAACGTGGAAGGGGTGATTTGTAAAAGCGCCTATAATCACACTTTTGCAAATCAACGCTTCCACCTCCCCTGAGTGTCCCCTTGGATTAACATCGTGTGGTCCAGATTAGAAGTTTGCATAGTTGCACAGAGAGGTTGGTTTGCACCAGATACGTTGCTTTTGCATTTTTCTGGTCAAGAGGAGCTTAGGGTTGATAATTGACTGGGATTAATAGGCTAGATAGCTGCACTATTAAGAGGTGTTAATTTTAATTTCTTGATGGTTCTATGGTGTCACTTTGCTCAAACATTTGTGCATTACATGCAAATGGTATGATCAGGTTTAAAAAGTGGAAATGACCGACTTCAAAATGTATCCTAAAAATGGCTAACTTCACTTACGCTGCGGATTGTCCGGCCTTGAGAGGCAAACCATTACTTTCCCTTACAGTTTGATGAGATGAAGAGCGGCGGACAATCCGGCTGTGAGAGGCAGACTATCCACAACCGGACTATCTGCCAGCTAATCAAAAGTTTAGACAGAGCTTCTGCTATCTCCATGTTGTGATCAAAAGTACATGGTGACCATTCCCGGCCATGTTGGCGCGGCGGACGGTCCGCCTACTAACTTTGCTTTGTGGACACAGTCTCAGCAACTTTATGATGTGTTTAGCCAGCCCTGATTGGTGGACAATTCGCCCTTGACCTATGAAATTTGGACAAAACCTTGGTGGTTATGTGTTTGGATGTGTCGATGCACGATCCAGACTTGGTGGGCCGACAATCTGACCCTGGTGGGCTGACAATCCTTCTTTGATCTTAGAAATTTGGACCGAAACTCAGTGGTACTATGCGTGGGTGAAGCAATGCACGGTGGATAGTGCAAGTGTACAACCATGTAGGGTAGAGTGTCCACAGTTTACTCTAATAAATTGTTCAGAAACATTGTCGTTTCTATGTTGGAAGCAAGTTTACACGAGGACAGTCTAGACCTTGGGGGTGGACTACTCTCACTTCCATGAGTTGGACACAAACTTGGACGTTTCTTTGCGCAAGCACATCGCGTGGGCGGATGATCCTTCTGATTTTTGATATTCTAATACCTCCTCTGCCATTCTGAGTAGATTAACAAGCGAACGGTGGACTGTCCATGCCCGTAGGGGACTAGGCATAAATTGAGGCACTAGAGGAGACTCCTACATTTGCAAGTGTTGGAAAGTAGGGGCAGACTAGGCATAAATTGAGGCACTAGAGGAGACTCCTACATTTGCAAGTGTTGGAAAATCTCCATTTAATTTAGGTTTCCTATCTGGTACAACGAATCCTAGGGATTAAGTTGTCCCTATAGTTAAATTTTGGGTAACTTCTTCTCTAAGGGCTGCATTCTATTATTTTTGCGGTATTTTCAGAATTTGTAAACATGGTTAGGAAATTTGTAATGAGTGACATACTCTATGGATGTATACATTTTGGTAGGGGTGAAACCACAATTAGTATTGGTGCTTGCCCAACATGGTTGCCCGATGATATACTAGATGACAATAAGCTTTTATGAAAGAAGAGGAGGAAGAACCACCAAGAAAAGAAAAGGTGTTCTTTCTTCCTTAAGAAGCTTTTTTATGACCAAGAAGGATAATTAGTGATCGGACACCTACCATCCTATCCCCCTCCACACACGAGTCCAGAGGCGGAGGTCCCCAAACACCACGGTGGAGCAACTGCCCGTCGGAGTAGTGGCATGGAGTTCTAGACAACCAGAGCCATGAACTGGAGGTCGTCGCGGCGATTCTTGCGTCTGTCGGCCAACAGGAGAAGAAGAAGCCCATCTCTAGGCAGAGGTCAGATCATACTCGGCGGCCCATGAAGTTTCTTGGCAAACACAACACTTACCTTACCTGTGCATGAGCATGACTTAACTAAATCTGGTTATCCACCCACTAGAAGAAAAAGGGGGCATTCGTCCACTTTATGTTAGTACTGGTTGTTTTTTGAGCCGGTACTAAGTCAATTTAATATCGGTTGGTAAGCACAGTGCCCCCTCGGGACCATTTAGTACTGGTTCGTAACACCACGCGGTACTAAATGGTTGCATTTAATACCGGTTGGTATTACGAGCCGGTACTAAATGGTATCAAGGGGTTCCTGAGGCCCCCGTGCATTTAGTACCGGCTCGTAACACGGCCCGGTACTAGATGGTGGCATTTAGTACCGGCTTGTAACACGAGCTGGTACTAAATGATTACGAGCACGAGCCGGTACTAAATGGTTACGAGCCGGTACTAAGCACTCCATCCGGAGTAGTTAAAAGGATAGCATCCATCTTTCAACCACATGTACTGCCTAGGTGGGATGGTAAGGGTGCTATGGGCGAGGTGAGAGGTGGTGGGTTTGAAACCCTGTGGGCGCACGAAGCCTCTCGGGAATTTGTTTTTCTAGACGGGTGCACATCTAGTGCAATAACCAGTATTAAACTAGTGACATGTGCCCATTTGTGTATCAAATCACTGATTCGGCCTCCAATTGCAACTAGCCATTGTTTTATTTATCATCATTTGATTATGTATTTAGCTATGTGTGTTTAGTTGTGACTAGTGCAAGTTCATCTTGTAAAAGAAAAGGCAGGCTAATTGCAAAGTACATGAAGACATTTTAGAAAAGTAAGAGTGATGAAATATTTTCATGAAAGGGGCTGTAGACTTGTGCAGGCCACCAAGAAGACTAGAAATTACTTATTACTAGTTCTTTAGTAGTAGTAGAGTATTTTTTTTTAATGACATAGGTTATATGTTAATGACTTGGTCACTTTTTTTTATTTCTATGTATACCATCTTAAACATTTTTATCTTTCATTTATTAGCAATTTTTTTTTCTCACAAGTCCGCTCCATCTGAAAGTTTGGGCAAGCTCGTCAGCTCGGCGGCCACTGACGATGTAATCCTAGTAGGTACTACGGGAATCCACTATTTTGCCAAATGCCACGGGCACTCGGCAAAAGCCAGATAACCTTCGGCAAACGCTTTGCCGACAGCAACTCTCGGCGAAGCACACTTAGCAAAGTTTCTTCGGCAAAGACATGTTTGCCGAGCGCTTTGGCACACGGCAAAATAAAGGAGACGGTAACGGCGAATGACGGTGATGGGGATTTTTCCGAGTGCTGCATCCCAGGCCTGTCCCTGACACTCGGCAAACTATGTTTGCCGAGTGTTCTTTCTTTGTTGAGGGTTTTGTTAGCTACTCAGGGCATATTGTAAGTTTGCCAAGTGGCCGAGGAAAAGCCCTCGACAAACACGGCGGCACTAGCCGATCTAGCTGTTTCCTGTAGTGAGGGGGCGTAACCAACAACGGCATATACGGCAATCAATTTTCTATTTTTGGTGAACATATAAGCCTTGGTCATTGAAATTAAAAAGGTACTTATACCGACACGTGTTATATTACCACTCACCATTTTCTAGAGTATGTACTAAAGTAGCTCCGTCCTTGGATACTAGATTATGCACCAGATGCACAAACAGTTTCCTCCAACTAACGAATTTGAGATAGAGAAGCAAAACTGACAGTATATATAAACAAGTTAACGTTTTTAATAACACCGAAAGATCTTCTTTTCTAATTAAATTGAGAATACGAAGGGGATATGTGTGTGTCATAGAAAATCTCAATCTTAGAAGAACAAGGGAATGGATATATATAAATAACTGATCAATGGCTAGCATTGCGTATAGAAACATGATGAAGTTCTTCAAACTTTGGTGACTATAATTGCACTCTCCTGTATTCTCCTCCCAATTCTCCGAATAAGTTCAAGGAATTCCCAAATATAATCCTTCTTATACTTGAATTGTATGGTTTTGAAGTTTTCAGATTGGGAAATTGAGAGACGCCTCCGGCATTTGAGAGGGATCCTTTCA
Organism: Digitaria exilis; assembly: GCA_015342445.1. Classification (NCBI taxonomy): domain Eukaryota; kingdom Viridiplantae; phylum Streptophyta; class Magnoliopsida; order Poales; family Poaceae; genus Digitaria; species Digitaria exilis. The sequence continues at coordinate 677,739 of JACEFO010001734.1, forward strand.
GGCTCGACCGTCCCTCTTTTCCTCTTGCATATTGCAACTTTCCTTTCTATAAATAAAGAACACAAAAGGAGAGACAAATACTAGTACTTAGTAGTAGTAGTAGTATAAATGGTCAAGCTCAGTAAATCTTTGAGTATCGTTGTATACATACGTACCACTTTTGCGAAGCACGATAACTCGAGAGCCCTCACGATGACCAGTTTAGCAAAGAGCTCGCGGAGAATCATGGTGGACATGGCATCGAACTCGCAAGCTTCTTCATCTGCAGTGACGCACACCCTGACAAGGGAATCCACCTGGACCAACAAGACCCCATCCCGGTAAGGTGAACAACCCACCTAGAGCCAAAGGGAGGTGAGTCCCGGAGCCATGACCCTCATACACCGCCGGGGCTCATTGTCCAGCAGAGGTAAGTCCACGCCACACCCGATGTCCAAGATCTTCAGCGTGCTGGAAGCGATCTCCTGGAAGTCGCACACGCAAGCACTGAGCTCCAGGACTTCCAGGACCGGGCACCTGGTCCGGATGTGCTCGGCGAAGCCTCCGTCCAGGAACACGCCGAAGAGGTGCAGCCGTCTCAGGCGGTCAGAGGTGGAGCCCAGAGGCGGGAGCTTGAACTGAAGCACCAGGGAGAGCCGGATCCTGACCTCGGCAGGGTGGTGCCTGGTTCCCCACCGGATCCATCTGCCGACGTGCCTCGCCACGCACGTGCCCAGGCGTTCGCGAGCATCGGGGTCGTAGTACAGGAGCACCGCGCAGCGGTGGACACGGACGTCAAGGCGGAACGTGTCGAGGCCTTGGGGCGATGTGGTGCATGAGCAGGTTGGTGGTGAAGTCCTCGAGCTTGTCCCATTGCTCCCTGCTGCGGATCGGCTCCTCGCTGTCCACGTCGACGCACGGCGCGGAGCGCCACAGCTCTCGCCACCGTCGCGAGAGAGCGGACGTCTGCACGGCCTGCCGCGACGTCAGGTTGGAGACGATGGAGTGGAGGAGGGCGTCCGGCAGGGCGCTCAGCAGGTCGGCGGAGCCGACCTTGGCGGCGGGCTGGGGATCGGTCATGTCCGGCGCCATCACGTACGTGCAGCTAGCGGTGATAGGTTTTCAATAGATGGTTCATGGTTCCGATCATGGACAGACCCAAGAAATCATGCATATGTGTATATCACGAGACAATGGGAACTGAAGTGGTGCACGTACCGACGTACGTGCGTGCGAGCGAGATATCTGTAACGTGTTAGGGGCTCCTTAGGGCTTTTTTTTTTTCTCACGTGCACCACGAGAGGTATGGGCTCGCCTGTCCGGGACGACGTTGTTGATTTCGACCAAACGAACTAGGCCCAAACTTTTGCAGCCTTTATTTTTGGCTCTGCGATCGCACACAACACAAGATTTTACAGAATTCTCTGCTTTAAAGCAAATATACCGAGAGAGCACACCAAAGAAGAAATAAATCAGAAGTGAAGTCTATTGCTTCTCCATCCCTTATTAAACATGTGCAAAGTTTGGCATCAGACTTCGCACATGTTTAATAACGGATGGAGAAGCAATAGTTCTCTTTAATGTCCTACTACCTGTTTGCAGAGTTCTAGATGATGATAGTTCTCTATACATGCGAACATATAGTACATTATTATATTTTCAGAAGAATTATGGTCTTTCTTCCGCCAACACATCTCCAGACAAGTGGAGTTGATAATTTGTGAAAAACAGTAGGGCATTAAAGAGGTTCATGCTGTGTTTAGTTCCCAAAAATACTTTTTACTTCCTATTCATCCCCTCACAGAACACACATCTCCAAAAATTCTTTTTTCACCTTATCTATTCATCCCCCTCACATAAGACGCATCCCGAAAAAAAAACGTATTTTTTCTCTCCCTCAACTAAACACAGCCTCAGACTAGTACTAGAACGGGCAGATGATGCTCATTCTTTCAAACAGCAAATTGAAACAGGACCGGACAAGCTACAGCCCTGGAGGCGCTCAGAGCAAAGTATTCTAAAACCGTCAAGCTTTGGTGATCGTGATGCTACTATTCTGTAGGTTGCTCCAACTGCCGGACAATTTCTTCCTGATTTCAGTCCACTTCAGTTTTGCACACTGCAAAGTTAGTTTGTCCAGATCTTGCGAAGGTATCGGCATTGTACGCGCCATTCTTTTCATTTTCTGGGAATGTCCTGGAAGCTTTTGGCAACAAAAAAGTATTAATCCAAATCATAAGTCGGATATTAGATCACGAATATGAAACATGGTGGACCAAGAAAAACAAAGAAAGTTACCTTGCAGTGATGAAGAGTAAGCTTCTTCAAGCTAGGGGCATTATTCAGAAAGCATTCCAGCATCTTGAAGTCGTCATTCAGATTACACCCATCCAACAACAAGGTTCTGAGGTTACACAATGTTGGGAAAGCATCTGATCCCATGTGAAGTACTCACTGAAACAAAGTAATAAAAAAAAACATCATGATTTCACCCTCTAAATTAATGCATAACAATATGTCAATTTCTTGTGTGCGGTTTGTGTCAGTTATATGTGCTATTAAGGATGCGTTTGGTTCAGCTTTTAGCTGCTGTGGCTTCCTAAAAAAGCTAGCAGTGTCAGTTATATGTGCTATTAAGGATGCGTTTGGTTCAGCTTTTAGCTGCTGTGGCTTCCTAAAAAAGCTAGCAGTCAAACCAAAGGGAGCAGCTGTGAACCAAAACTAACAGCAAAAGCTGCTTTCACACAGTTCATTTTCCACAGCCAGTCCGACCCTGCTTTCTCCGACTGTGAAGTCTAGATTTCAACGAATTTACCCGCCTGCCATTCGTTAAGTGTGTACCGGTTCGATTTCTTCGTTCTTTCCGCAGCTCGTCTCTCACGTTGCTTCTCTCTCCCGCACATTCATCCCTCCCATTCTCCTCCTCCTTCCCAACAAGCAGGGCGTCCACGAGCTTCCCTGGCGGCGGCGCATGCTCCTCTGGTGGAGCTTCCATGGCGACGGCGTGCTCCTACCCGAGCTTCGTCCGCAAGCTTCCCTGGTGGAGCAGGGCGAGCTCCTCCCGGCGGTGCGTGGTCCTCCGCGAGCTTTCCTGGCGGCGGGGCGAGCTCTCCCGGCGGCGATGCGGGCTCTACCGGACGCACGGCTTCCCTGCTCCCTTATCCGGCGCGGATCGATGGGGATGGCCCCTGGCCGATGGCGGCGTGGCTGGATCGATGGGGGCGGCCCCTGACCGGTGGCGGCGCGGCCGAGTCCAGGCATGGGCCAGCCGCAGGCGCCTCGGCCGCCGCTGCTCCTTGTGCGTTGACCGGTGAGGGGGAGAAGAAGAGGGCCGTGGCGGTAGGAGGATGGGCGAGGACGGAAGCGGAGGGGACGAGGAGGAGGTACGGGAGAGAGATGCAGATGAGAGAGGAATAGATCGAGAAATATCGGCGCAGCGTGCGGATAGAAGGCTCAGCGTGCGGATATAGAAAAGGGAGGAGAAAAGAAGAGAAAAAAGATGGAAAAAAGAAAAAAAGAGAAAAATAAAAATGGGAGAAAAGAAAATAAAATTATTTACCAATATAAATAATCCTACATAGAATTTTAAATATTATTTTCTTTATAAAATGGTTATTGTTCAATTTTACACTCAAATTGTAAATCAAAATGCTACCTAAAATTATTTGTACATATAAATATAATCAATTTACATTTAAATAGTCATTGAGGCTTTCAGGGGCATTACAGACATTTCATACCAATCCTACAGCTCACAGCTGCTTCAACCAAACGGCTTTCTGCTTTTCCCACAGCAGACAGCTCACAGCAGCTTTTCCCACAGCTCACAGCCCACAGCAGCTTTTCTCACAGCCACAGCCCAACCAAACACGCCCTAACTCTTAGCATAACAATTAAAATAAAGTCTTGGAGCGTGGTGGGATACCACTTCTTTCATGAGCAACTATACAAGTCCACCAGCACTTTAGGAATGTACAAAGATATTCCATAATCCAGGAGAATGATTATAATATTTGAATATCAGTTATACATGTTAAATCAGGCAGAGAGAGGAAACATCACTTTCCTAGTTTCCTTAGATGAACAAACTGTGCAGGTGTAGCAAAATCCATATGCATACTACAGTGATCGATCAGTTCATAAGAATAATAATATTTCAAACGTGACCATAAAAGTAACAGCGAGAAGAAACATACCAATGTTTTTGAACCAGACAGTTATAATATGCGCACGTAAACTAGGCTGCAAAAAAGCTTGCATGATTCATCAGGAGACTTTAAACGAATTGATGCTTCGACAAGGGAAGGCATCTCATTCACTATAACACTCCTCCATTTAGATCCACTAGTACTGGTACCAATGGCTAGGTGGAAAGAAACAAGAGCTGGAGCTGTGATTGTCAACACAGTACCAAAATGACTTGTACAATCAGTGACTATTAAGCTCTTCAGACTGTGAGACCTGATTTCAGCAGAATCAAGAAGGCAAGTCTCCAGCTGCAGATCTTCCAGTACAGGGCAGCCAGAACATAGTTGCTGTGTGAATCCAGTGTCCAAAGCAATCCGAGCAAGATGCAACCTTTTGAGGCGACATGCAGTGGAACCTGAATTAGGTAGCCCAAAAAAGAAAACATGGGGAGACCATGAGATCTCCATCACTGCGGGACTGCACTTGATGCCATGGCGAATCCATCGATCAACTACTTCAAACTGACATCTGTGAGTGGCGTGACACCTGAACATATCCAATGACGATGCACTGTGAAACTTCAATACTAGGTTACTGACGAATTCCTCAAACCTACCACACTCCCAGACCTTAGGATCACCCATAGCACTCGATACTGCTGTGTCGAACTCTCGCTGATCAATGTTAAGACAGGGCATAGAGCACCAGAGGTTCCTCCACCTCCGTGACAGCACGCAAGTCTGCACAGACTGCCGTGCCGTGAGGAACAACATGATGTTATGGAGGAGGTCGTCCTGCAGCGAGCTCAGCCTGTCTTCGGCCATGGCAGGGCACTTGCCAGTGCCAGACCTTCCCATCGGCTTCTGCGAGGCCATCATCTCTGCATGAACACTTGCACATAATTATACCAGCACGCACCGGATTATCTATGTAATTTGGAAAGAATAAAAACAAGGGTGAGGTATTGGAGAAATCAATTAACAACACAACCAGTCGAACACCCAAATATTATAGCTGACATTATACATAAATAAAGTACAAAAGTGTGGGGGATCGGAGCCTGAGAATGATATTTGGCCACCAGCACCATCCAAACAACTAAAACCCTAAGCCTCGCTGCTTCAGCAAATCAGCAGGTAATTTCGGCGATGCCGAGACATTAGGAGAAATAATTTTGTGTGGACTCTTGGTAGTGTTGGCGGGCCGGGGAATACCGTACCTACCTCTAGAGCGCTTTGGATCCATAGCTTGCTAGGTCCGGAGCGCGGCCAGGCTTTTCTCGAGCACGCACCGCCGGTCCGCCGCACAGGGTGAAGCTGGCCCTGTTTGGAACGGATTATAGCCAACTTCCATCCAATATAATTCGATTATGGAGCCAAACGAGCAGATTCCTGAGCCACGTTCCGTGGAATCGATTATTCCCAACGCGCTGATAACACTACAACGCGGAATCCACTTTCTGGGTCACTTCTGGCCAACGCAGTCCCGAAATTACCCGCCATGCCACTCATTACACACGTATCGGTTCGTTTCTTTTCTTTTCTACTCCGTCTTCCTCCCTGACTTCGCTTCTTCCTCATTGAGCTCACCAAATCCTACCTATAGCCCCATCAAATCCGGCCGCTCCATCACGTGGTGCTAGCAAAATGGAATGAGGGTAACATTGGGACCTCGCTGGTAAGAGGAATCGACCTGTTATGAGAGGAGTTCACGGCGGCCGCGAGTGCACGGACAGCAGCCGCGGTGGGGACGACGGCGGCAGCACAGCCACCACAGCGAGGGCAAGAACGGGCATGAGCGACAGTAGGCGGGCGTGCAAGTGGGCAAGCGCAGCATACACGAGCTGGATCCAGCTTCTTCGCCAGAGGAGCGTGTCCCCGGCTCCCCACCGCCGCCCCTGCGAGTTGCGACCCAGCGCATCGAGGATGCTGGCGGCGAGCGCGGCCAAGATGCTAGCCACCGCCGGTGGGGACATCGAGGCAGATGCGCGCGGACCACGGATCCGGACGGCGAAGACGGATGTGTGCATAGGCGGCTGCGCGCGGAGGTGGAAACGCCGGAGCTGCAGCAGGGGCGGTGCGGATGCCGAACGGTGGAGCCAAACGATCCGATTTTTTGGGGCATGATTCTCTGGTAAGCGGCGTCCAGGGAAATTCTGATTTCCATAGAATCGCTACGGGGAGTAGCTGTCCCAGGGCCTCTAGAGAGTCCGTCACCACGCGATGCTGGGGAGGAAGCAATCTAAGCAATGCGTTGATGGAGATCGCGAATTCATGATTTCCCATCGGACACGTAACGACGAGGGGACGATCCGGGCCCGTGTGGACCGGACTGTAAGGCTCAGGAGCCCAGCCCATCACACAGTTCTGGGCTTCCGAGGACAGTCCAACCCGTTGGATGCAGCAGTGCTCGTTCCTCAGAAGGTAAGCGAAAATTTGAATATAAAGGATAACTGCAGAGTATGTGTTGGCATCGCTGGTGTCCACTCTGAATTTCCTATTACTGAATAACATGTCTAGGTTATGTTGCCTATATATGTTATATGACTCAATGCACAAATAGCATAATGTGTGCGGAAAGGAGAGCTTAGCCTGCATTGTTCTTGAGCTGTGACGATTATGCTGCAAGACCAGTGTCAGCTACTCAGCTTTGCATCAGAACGACACCCACCAGAGTTGTAAAACCCCCATTCAGCTGATAGCAGAAGTTGAGCACGCTAAGCATGCCCTGTACTTGTTCAGGTCATCGTTGTCATCAACAGGCCAACCGAACCAACTACCACCTCATGACCTAGTTGACCATCTAGACGAGACACGTTGTTCAGTGTTCACCGCTACGGCCTTGTTTACGCATGAGCTCTAGGTGGCCAAGTCGAGATATCCGGAGATATGATGAGTGGAACCGTGATAGTGCAAATATTAGAACAATGAAAATTCACAGCAATAAACGAAAATAAATTGGAGCAACCATAATAATATGAAAATCATAACATATGATTTCCCGGACCCAAGATTCCCAACGAACACAAATGCAAATAAAGTATAGTCAATGTCGGTGCCACTAAATGTGGTCGAAACACATTTGCAGCCAAGGCTCTGTTCCAGGTCTCAGTAGTAATCACCAACAGGTTGTCCTAGTTTCCCATGTTGAGTTTGTTCCTGCATTACATAATAATGAAACAACCATGGTATTAGTATATCAGAATGAGTAGTTATATTGATGTTTTAGATGTTCCTTTCAAACATGGGAGTTATATTGATGTTTTAGATGTTCCTTTCAAACATGGGAGGCAACTCCGTGGAGAGACATCTCCTCAAGTGCGCTAACTAAAGAGCCTTCCAAAGTTACCATATCTAAATTAAAATATAATTGCACCATTATGTTTGTTTAAAAAAAATAAAACAAGACCTCAGTCAAGTTTGTTTTGACAAAAAAAACGTGATGTTACTATTTAAAATAAATTTTATTTCCTCTGTAAATAAATAAGTTAATCACAAAGTCCTTACAGACATGTATATTATTTCTAAGTTATTTCCTATCACAAACCATAAAAGTTAATTTGTTTATTCATAGGTCAAATACCATGGATTATAAAGTTACTTTTTCTAATATTCATATACTACGCTATTGTTTTTTCTTAAATTTCCCAGATTATGAGGAACCTTTCTTAATATAGACACTGACCAAAAATATATTTTCCTAGATCTGTAAAAGTACTTTTTCATTCATAGGCTGCAAAAGTTACCTTTTCTAATATTCAAATATTTATATTTAATAAAAATTTGCATAAAGTAAATAACCTAACTTTTTTCTGGAAATATGATGAGATTGGACTTTCCATTTACATTTTATTTTCAAATATTGTATATTTCCAATTGAAAACTAGTAATGTGGAGTTCATGTGCCCTTTGACTAGCTAATATTTATTGCTAGAAGAACTGGATACGAAACTAGTCAGTCTAGGAGTACCTCTAAAAAAATTAGAAGTTGCAAGTAAAGATTGGTAACAACTTAGAGCATGTGTTTGGTTTGTGTTCCAACTTGGTACACTAAATGTTATGAGCCTAATAAGTCGATTCGCAACCGAACATCAAACGCACCCTGCTTCCTCTTCCCCGCATGAAGATAGGGAGGGTTGGTCAAATATTACTTTTATTGTAGGAAACTAGCTTTTTGATAAAACCAGAACACTATACCTTGTGAGTAAAACAGTGTACTCCTCTAATTTCGACCTGATTCCCATTAGAAGTCCAAAGAGGTTGCTGGTATTGGTTTCTTTATACTTGATGCCAATTAGCTTCAGATCATAATGGTCGTAACATAAGAGTTTCAAGTATCGGGGAGCGATCTTCCTCTGGCCATACTTTTTCGCATATGCATATTCCGTTGAATACTTCACATAGCATAGAAGGTTAATTAGTGCAGCGAGAGATAGCGAGCTAAACCAAGAGAGCATAAATCATTCTCAACTTTTTAGAAAAACGTACCTTGCAGTGTTTCAGAGTAGTTCTCTCCAAACTAGGAGCATTCTTCACAAAGAGCCGCAATAAGCCGAACTGCATGCTCATTTCACATTTCTCCACTCGCAAAGTCGACAGGTTATGGAGGTCCGGGAACTTTTCTTTGTCCATTGGCTGCTTAGTACGGAACACAGAAATAGGATAAAAAATTAAGTTTCCTTGCAATGAGCTAATCGAAAGTTTTTGGTGCCTGCTGTTTTTTTATTACAAATTAAAATAGAACAACAAATTGTAATCGTAACAGATCGCTTGATTATGTGCAAGATCATATCGAGGTCCAAAAGAGCAGTTGTTGGAGGAATCAATACGTACACTTAGACAACGGACGTCCATTCTATGACGAAGTCCCCACAACTCGAGAGTTGTGACGTTGCATAGGCTGCCAAGGAGCCTGAACGTGCTCATACTCTTGTTCCCGCCGTAGGGATCTTCACGGGTGACCGTGATCGTTGCTTGAAGTTCCAGACCGGAAGAACATCCTCCGTTCACCAAGAACGCGTCATGGCTCGCGTATCTCGGAACGATCAGCCGGAACGAGGCCAGCGCGGGTGCCGTGACGGCCCGCGACACTTTCGAAGGCGACGCGCACTGGCAGCAGTCGATGGTCAAGCTCCTGAGCGTGTTGGAGACGACCTCCTGGAAGGCACAGTGGCACCCCGTGAGCACGAGGTCCTCCAGGACGGGGCACCCTGACCGGAGATGCTTGGCGAAGCCGGCGTCCAGGCGAACACGGCAGAGGCTCATCCTCGTCAGGCGGCAGGGCACGGCGGGCGCCAGGCACGGCGTGAGCCAGCCGCACTGGTTCGCCGCCGTGATCTCGAGCGCGGCGGGGCGGCACCTGACCCCGCGGCGGATCCAGCCGTCGACGGCGGGAGCGCTATGGTATGCGCCGACGTGGAGCTGGAACTTCTCCAGGACGGGGGCGTGGTGGCTCTTGAGCAGGCTGGAGGTGAAGTCGTGGAGCTTGCTCCACGCCGACTGCCCCGCGGAGCAGCCGGAGAGCGCGGCGCCGCCGCCCCCGGCGAACTCGTGGTGGTCGATGTTGAGGCACGGCGTGGAGCGCCAGAGGTCCTTCCAGCGCCGGGCGAGCACGCTGGTCTGCACGGTCTGGCGAGCCATGAGGAAGGACATGATGGAGTGGAGAAGCTCGTCGGGGAGGGCGCTCAGCCGGTCGACGCCGCCGTCGCCGGCAACGACGACGACGCGCTTGCTTCTGGGGGACTCGGCCATTTGGCGGCGTGCTCGCCAGAAGGCGGGTGACAAGCAAACGTGGCCGGCGGCGCTGCGGCGTTGATCAAGGAAATATAGTGTTGGAGGATTTTGGGTAGATCTAATCATCTTAACTGAACTCGGGAAGAAGTGGGCGAATCAGGGCAGGGGATAACGACGATGATCGCTGTATGAAGATCCAATCTAATCTATGATCTATCCATTCCATGATCCCCTGTATCTTCTTGTTTTTTGTTTTTTGAGAATCCCCTGTACGGAGTATCTTCTTGTTGGTTATTGCCCGCTGCGCGCCCCACGTACAATGTAGAATGCGAGTGCTCCGTGGTGGGCTGGGCTGGAAATTTCAGAGTGCCACTTGACACGTGAACAGGCCCAAAGTTAGCTCTTCCTTCCATTCTTAAGCCCACCAATCGTTTATTTCCGTCTAGAAACGGACAAACGGTTTTCTCATCTAAAGAAAAGGCTACTGTATTCGTGATTTTCTTTTTAAAAAATTAGCAAAATTATTGTTGCACATTACTTACAAACAACCTTCAATCACTCATTACTCATTGTTTCAAACACTCATTACTCATTGTACTCACGTATCATGTGAATGTTTATTAAATTTTCCCTTGCACATTATACAACTTTTCCCGCAAATCCCAATCAAGCAGCATTACCACATCCGTTGTGCCTTTAAAGAAATTTGCACTAACCAAGGGCATAGCATACGAAATTGGTGAGTTTCAGATTCCAAGCTCTTGTTCCATTCCATCTGTTGCGATTGCGAACAAAGCAGCACATTCATGAGATTTGCTGATGGCCATCATATCAGTCATGGTTACAATCATACGGCAAAACTCTTCGTTGCATAAAGGTGGTAAAGTACTTCTGACAGTATTCCACGTTAGTTTTCCATTCAAGCAACATATGCTACGCTCAGTTTTAACACGAAACAAGGGTTTACTTCCCCCCAATACATACTTACATGGTAGGCACGATTGCCGTATGACAGCTAGAAAAATAAAAAACACAAACAAGTCGATTGAAATGATAGCAGGCTGCTACATTTCAAAGGAACTAGAAGCCAGAAGCAAAAGGCAGTCCTTACATATTTCAAGCTTTGGTAAGAATGATGGTAGTCTTAAGTAGATTCCTCCAAATGCCAGACAAAAGACCAAACAGCTGGTGGACGTCTTCTTCTTTATACTTGATTTCAATCAACTTCAAGTTCGGACACTGGAAAGTTAGCGTGTCATGACATTTTATAGATATCCTCTTTGGATTTTCCATTCTTTTCCTTTTCTTGGAATCTTCTGGAAGCTTTTGACAATAAATCAAGAAAAAATCTTCTGGAAGCTTTTGACAATAATATTATTAGATAGTAAAGAATTTAAACATGGTAAATCAAGAAAAATGAAAAGTACCTTGCAGTACTGCAGAGTAAGCTTCTCTAAACTTGGAGTGTTGTTCATAAAGTAGCCCAGCATCTCGAAGTCGTCACTCAGATCACATCCATTGAACAGCAAGGTTCTGAGATTAGAAAATGTTGGGATTATACCAGAATCCTCATGGAGTGCCAACTGCAACACAGGAACAAACAGCAGCAGAGCTTATCCTCTGAGTTTAGGGCATGAGTTTATCCTTTTGTTGTATAGCAGTGTATCAATTTAATTTGATCTGTTTGTACCATATGTACATGATTATTCTTGATGCAGATAGGGAAAATTAGCTCCATGAATGAACCATACAAGTCTACAGGTACAGAAACTAATATAGGTGCTACATACAGCTTAATTAGGAATCTATGTTGATCGACAATACATGAGGATGATCAATATTGAAAATGACACCTTAGGAGTAACAGAAGAAACATACCAATGTATTTAAACCAGATAACTCTAAATTTCTCACTTTCATCAGACCGCAAAGAATCTTGCATGGTACTTTTGGTGGGTTGGATCGCCTGTCTTGTTTCAAACAAACTTGCATTTACAAGGGTTGGCATCTCATTCACCAAAACACCAGACCAGTTCCATTGAACAAGATTACAGACCAGGTAGAAAGATACAAGAGCTGGAGCTGTGATCATCAGCACTTGACCATAAGATTTATAATCCTTGAGTATCAAGTGTTTCAGAGAGGAAGATGAGATTTCTGGAGGATCAAGAATACATCCATTGAGCTCCAAAACTTCCAGAACAGGGCAGGCAGAAGAAAGATGTTGCATGACAGTTTTGTCCAAAGAAATTGAAACAAGATGCAACCTTCGGAGGTGATGAGCACTGGGACCCAAATGAGGTAATCTATAAAAGCGAAAATTTGCTTTACTAGTGAGCTCAACCACTTCAGGGCAGCACTTAATGCCTCGGCGAAACCATCGGTCGACGACTTCAAACTTATATGGTTGAGTAAAATCAAACCTGAACATCTCCAATGATGGAGCTTTGTGAAACATCGTTCACAAATTCCTCAAACCGGTCACTTTCCCTGACATATTTGAGGCCATCACTGCCTTCTGAAGCTGCCATGTCGAACTCCTGTTGATCAATGCTGAGGCATGGCATGGAGCACCAGAGGTCCTCCCACCTCCGTGACAGCACACACGTCTGCACAGCCTGCCGCGCCGGGAGGAATGACATGATGGTATGAAGGAGGGCGTCTGGCAACGAGCTTAGCCGATCTCCCATGGCCACAGGGGGTCTGCTGGAGCTCGAGCTCCCCATCAGTGGGGTTGGGGCCATCACCTCTGCATTAGTGCATTGTAACGACAGTTCACTGCAGAAACATAACCGAACGAATTATCAGATCTAGGTTGAAAACTTTTAGCCACAGGGAGCACTGAAAGAGGCAAGCACAGCACAACTGTATTGTACTTGTACAGACCAGGGCTGTTTCATTGTTTGATTCGAGGCCACGAAAATTATTAGTGCCAAGGCAATTTGTTCATTGCTTGGAGTGAACATACCCAGGACCATTACATCCATGTATATCACTTGGTCCACGAACCAAACACTACCTTACCAAAACTCAGTACTACTTCACCAGAGTTTCAGAAGCGCCCCACTCTTGAGCGGGGCCTCCGCCGCGGAGGTCAATGGATAGTCGAGGGAACCAACGGGAAAGCCCGTGCCGCTCTCTAAACGCAAACCCTAACCTCGCCGTCGACGGTGGATGGAAGGGTCCATGTTGAGACGTGAGGCCGCGGCGTAATAACCACACCAAAGGGCCCATGGAGGAGGTGAGTCGGCGGCTAGATCTCGTACCTTCCTTGCGCTTCTGGTGGGGGCAGCAGGAATGGCTATCGCCACCGGGATTGGGAAGGACGTACGATACGAAGGCGGGGGAGAGGCGGAGAGCAGCGCCGTTGGAAGGGAAAGGGAATGCGAACAGGCAGGAGCAGAGAAGTGGAGAGGGCTGGATGGCATGAACGCACCTGCACCTGGGCCTAATCGTAGCAAGTGGGCCGCTGATCAGTGTTCATGAACTCCTGCAGTTCCTGTGTTGCCTTGCCTTGCTTTCATCTTCAGGTGAACAGGCCCAAAGATAGCTCTTCCTTCAATTCTTAAGCCCGTCGTGCGACGTGCCTACCAGATCGCCTTTCTTTAGTCAAGATCAAGAAATGGTGGTTTTCCCTTCTTCTAAAGAAAAGTACACGTGATTTTCCCTTTTTTTTACTTTACAAATTTCAACAAAGGAATATTAGAAACTGCAGTTGCTTGATTAGCAAAATGATTGTCGCACATGATTTACAAACAATCTTCAATCACCTATTACTCATTGTTTCAGTTTGGCTGGAACGTAAAACGTGCAGCTAAAAAGGTGTTAAACTAGGCACAGGCACCCTTACACACGCAGACACGCTGTGACCAGATACAGTTTTGGGTAAGAAACTATACTTCTGACGATATTCCACATTAGTTTTCCATTTAGGCAACACATGCAACGTTCAGTACTAACAAGTAACAAGGGTTTACTTCACCCCGATATATACTTAGATGGCAAGCACGGTTTCCATTTGACATCTAGAAAAACTAAAAACACAAACAAGTTGATTGAAAAGATAGTGGGCTGCTACATTTCAGAAGAACCAGAGGCCAGAAGCAAAAGGTAGTGTGGCCTTGGAACTTCAAGCTTCAGTAAGCACGATGGTAGTCTTCCGTAGATTCCTCCAAATGCCAGACAGAAGACTAAACAGCTGGTGGGCATCTTCTTGTTTATACTTGATTTCAATCAACTTCAAGTTCGGACACTGGAAAGTTAGTGTGTCATGGTATTCTATAGATATCCTCTCTAGATTTTCCATTATTTTCCTTTTCTTTGAACCTTCTGGAAGCTTTAGACAGTGATTGTAAACAAGTTGTCAGGGAGACAGTTAAGCAAGAATTCTAAACATGGCAAATCAAGAAAAAGAAAAGTACCTTGCAGTATTGCAGAGTAAGCTTCTCTAAACTTGGAGTGTTGTTCAGAAAGCAGGCCAGCATCTGGAAGTCATCACTCAGATCACATCCATTGAACAACAAGGTTCTGAAATTAGAAAATGTTGGGAAAGTATCTGGATCCTCATGAAGTGCCAGCTGCAACAGAATAACAAAAAACAGCAGAGTTTTGTTAGATTTCTAGGATCTTTTAGCTCAAGAATAGAAACACCATGAACATAATTTGATCATACTTTGGTCATTAGGGACTCCCACCTTGGTTTCCTCTCTTTGTTCTTTCTCTTGTTCTTGCTCTGGGTGTCTTTGTGCTTGTATGTTTTGTGTCGGTCGGTTTCCCCGGTGATTACAGGCGCTAGCCGATCGGTGGCTTAACGGGGTACGACTCCTTCCTTTTATATGCGCTGCTCACCGGAGGGGACCGACACCCTTGGGTCGGTTCTGTCCCCGATCAGGACGGAACGAGGACCTTCTTCCTCGTTCTCTTATCTTCTTAGTCATTCTTCATTAATTGTTTTACTGTACATTTACTGTAGAGCTTACTGTTTAAGCTTTACAGATCACACTAACCCAACAAGTTTATCCTCTCATTTTAGGGGATGAATTTATCTTCTTGTTGTATAGCAGTGTATCAATTTAATTTGGTCTGTTTGCATCATATTTACATGATGATTCTTGGCGCATATAGGAACATTAGTTTCCTTTATGAATGAACCATACAAGTCTACCGAAACTAATATAGATGCTACATAACAGCTTAGGAATCTATGCTGATCAACAATACAGGAGGATGATCATTATTCAAAATGACACCTTAGGAATAACAGAAGAAACATACCAATGTATCCAAACCCGATAACTCTAAATATCTCACGTTAATCAGACTGCAAAGAATCTTGCATGGTACTTGTGGTGGATCGGATGGCCCGTCTTGCTTGAAATAAACCTTCGCATTTACAAGGGATGGCATATCATTCAACAAAACACTGCCCCAGTTCCACTGAACAGCATTACTGACCAGATACAAAGATACTAGTGCTGGAGCTGCGATCATCAGCACTTTACCCGAGTAAGATATATAATCTTTGACCATCAAGTGTTTCAGAGTGGTAGATGAGATTTCTGGATGATCAATAAAACATTCGTCGAGCTCCAAATCTTCCAGAACAGGGCAGGCAGAAGAAAGATGTTGCATGACAGTCTTGTCCAAATAAATCGCAACAAGATGCAACCTTCTGAGGCAACAACCACGGGGGCCCAAATGAGGTAGTCCATAACAGTGAGTATTTGCAGACCTAGAGATCTCCACCACTGCAGGGCAGCACATAATGCCTCGGCGGAACCATCGGCTGACGACTTCGAACTTATAAGGTCGAGTAACATAAAACCTGAACATCTCCAATGATGGGGCTTTGTGAAACATCAGCAGGCTGTTGACAAATTCCTCAAATCGGCTACTTTCCCTGGCATTTTCAAGATCATTCATGTTCCCTGAAGCAGCCATGTCGAACTCCTGTTGATCAATGCTGATGCACGGCATGGAACACCAGAGGTCCTCCCACCTCCGTGACAGCACACACGTCTGCACAGCCAGCCTCGCCGGGAGGAAAGACATGATGGCATGAAGGAGGGCGTCTGGCAACGAGCTTAGCCGATCTCCCATGACCACAGGGAGTCTGCTGGAGCTCGAGCTCCCCATCAGCCGGGTTGGGGCCATCACCTTTTCCATGACTATAACGATTCACTGCAGAAACATAACCACCCACGAATTATCAATTCTAAGCTGCAAACTTTTAACCACAGGGAGCACTGAAAGAGGCAGGCACATCACAACCGTATTGTACGGAGAACGGACCAGATTCAGGGTTGTTTCATTCTTTGATTCGAGACCAGGAAAATTATTAGTGCCAACGCAATTGGTCCATTTACCCGAAAAAAAAAAGCGCAATTTGTCCATTGCTTGGAGTGTTAGCAAAATTCGGGCACGCACATAAAAAAAAACTCGGTACTACACCCAGACTCCCAAACCAAGACGAACCACTTCACCAGTGTTTCAGCAGCGCCCCACTCTTGCACGCAAACGGCAAACCCCGCCGCAGAGGTCATGGATAACGACGGAAAGCCCGCTCCGCTCTTAACGCAAACCCTAACCTCGCCGTCGACGATGGAAAGGTCCATCGTGAGACGTGAGGCGGTTGTGTAACCAATCAAGGGATCCAATTACTCAATGAGGAGATAGATATCCAGCGTTTAGATCCCGTACCTTTCTTTCGCTTCTGGTGGGAGGCAGCAGGAATGGCAATCGCCGGTGGGGAAAGGCCGTACGGAGTCCGGCGGGGAGAGCAACGCCGCCGTTGGAAAGGGTCAAGGGAATGGACTAGTGGAGTGGAAGAGCGGCGGACTCGATGCGATGGGCACGCGAGCGCTCGTCGTAGTCTGCCAGGGGTTCTGATGGCACAAACAAGTCTGGGCCGAATCGTCAGCCTGGGCCTGTTGGCCACCTGGGTTGGATATCACTTCACTTTTCTTGTTCTTTTTTTCACACGCGTACGACTTACCAGCACAATTAACCACCCATGGAAGTGTAGAATTGTAGATAGACAAACATAAGGATTCCTTACTTTTTTGCGAAAAAAAAAATAATGATTCCTTACTTTGACTACCAGTCTACCACTTGTTGATGCACGCTTTGCTTTCTTGTTCTGGAAGTGTTAAGCAAAGTCTTTCTTGTTCTCACAAATATGAAGCAGACAGCTTGTAGTACTTTATGTGCGACGAGTTATGATTTTGTGCGTGTGCAAATGCATGTTTTGCTCACAGGAGACCTTGGATCTATGTGCTGAGGTAGTAAGATCATGTGCATCAGCATTACCTAACTGACTATCTGCAAGCACCCAGTGTAACCGTAACACGTTGGAAGATATGGTCTGTAACTTTTCATACCAAAAAGCTGGAGAGGCTTCTGAGGAATCTATGACATTGCTCTACTATGTGCTGAGGTACTTTAGAACGTGATGATGTGGGAAATAAATCTGTCCAAGAAGTTGAAATCTATGTTAAATGTATGTGCTCACGGGTATAGAAACCCCGGGTTCCCTAAGCTAGACTCCTACTAGGACACATTGTCCTACTAGGACTCTTTAATTGTAATTGACTAGGAGACTTACCATGTAAACCTTGCCCTCTGGGATATATAAAGGAGGGCATGGGTCCCTAGATTAGACCATCGAACAACGCCGTCAGGCATTGTATCGAGCAACGTCGTCAGGCATTGCATCACATCTCATCTATACAAGATACACCATACAGGACGTAGGGTATTACGCATATTGCGACCCGAACCTGTCTAAATCGTCTCTTGTCACCTTCGATTCTAGATTCTCGACGACTTCTCCTCAAACCCTTCTCTCGGAGCATCCCCTCGAGAACCTAGTCGCCATAACTCGCCGACACGTGCAAACAGGGTTTCTTCTATTTGACAATGAGACCAGTGATGTGCGGCATGGCACTGCATAGAGGTGGGCAAAAAATCACCGAAACCGATTAATCGAACCGAGTTAACCGAAAAAGTTGGTTAAATCGGTTTTCAGTTATCGGTTCGGTTAAGGTTTTGTCTCTATTCGGTGTTCGGTGATTTGCTCAGTTCCTGCCGTTAACCGAATAACCGAGTTAACAACAAGCAATTAACGCCACGCCCATCTGCACGTTAGATAATCAGCGTGGGCCTTCCTTCACGCATGCAGGCCCAAATAGCATACGAATCCAATGCATGGCGGAGTAAAAAAGGCCTGGCATTGATTCCCAACCACCCATCGCCTAGTCAATGCTGCTCCTAGACGTTGCTGCCTGTTGCGGTGCTGCCAGGCACGACTCCCGCCCCTGACACTCACGCAGCATGCAACGAAGATTAAAAAAAGTTGGCGCCGGGAATCAGACAATGAGCAACCTCGGCCTGTAGCCTGACGCCCGACCTTCGATATCTGTTAATTTCGGTTAATCGGTTAACCGATTAAATTGACCGATTTAACCAAAACCGATTTTAGTCGGTTGTAATTATTCAGGCAGCAAATTCAGTGGCTATTTTCTCTTAACTGAAATTCTTTCTGACCGATTTAACCGAACCGAATTCACCGACTTAACCGAATGCCCAGCCCAAGCACTGCAGCTAGCACGCCAGCACCAACAGCAACAAACCGAGGACTCCTTGAGACAGTGGACATTCTGAATTCTGATATATAGCTCTATGGCGGAAGGGCTCCCTTAGCAGGGCTTATCTATCTTGTGAAAGGTAAATAAGTCGTCTATCTTTAAAAGTCACTTTAGCACAATTAGCTAAGTAGTGAGATAAATTTGGTTAAGCATTTTCAACATTTCTAACACATGTTCAACATTTTTTCTTAAACACGTTCAAAATGTTGGATCTATAAAATGAAATATTTAAACTATAAGATACAAATGTTGAAATGTTAAATTTAAAAATGTTGAACATGACATTTCTTCTTTGGCGAGCTGGGCTCCTTTTTCTCCAGTGAAGGCGCAGGTTGTAGCGGGGCATCGCGGGGCGAGCAGGCGGCGGCGGCATAGGAGAGAGAAAGGTAGGAATAGGGTTTGCTGAGATCCAATGGATATATTTGTTTACACAAATCTCAAACAATGGATCAAAGATAAACCTAAATCTTATGGAAGATGGATAAAAAATTGTGTCTCTTAGCTCTATATTTATATGGGCCGAATTGACTGGCCCAGTACCCCACCGCCCCAGCAAAGTAAACCAGGAACATGAAACAGCAGTGCGTGAACTGAGCTTCAGTTGGCAAGGATTCTTATGGTGGAATCTGCCACCTAGGTTCGAGTTCTCAACTCGGCACATGTGTCACATTTTTCTGGTTTTTTTCCAAAATTTAACCGGCATTATTCTTTGCAGGTGACGTCCCCGTCGATTGCGAGGCGCCTGTGGTGACTTTGTCGGTCTCAAGATCAGCCGGCTCAGTCTCTTGGAGGTGCTCATAGGGGTAGAGTTGCGTACATGTATTCATAGAGTTGAGTGTATGTGCGTTTGTGTGCGTCTTCGATTGTTCTGTACTTCTAGAAAAAAAATGAAACAGCAGTGCGGCACACATGCCAGATGGCACGCCGCCGTATCGCCCGCCTCCTCGTCTTCCACCGAGCCTCTACCTTCCTGCATTTTAGCATTTAACTTGCAGCCGTCCACCTCTTCGTCTCCCAGGATTCTCCAACAACTGCTAGCTCCAACACTTCCCGCATTTCGTGAACTCGTGTTTCTCCTCCAGTTCATATTCCCTGCCCTGCTTTTCATCTTCAGGTTAGCACGCAAGTTATCTTCTTGCTTAGTTGCTTCTTCCTCTGATCCTCTCGTCCCAGTTGCTGTAATCTTCGTTTAATTTGGATGCGCTGCTGTGGTTGTGTCTGTCTCGATCGCCAGCTGCTAGATTCAGGTGACCCTGCAGTTCAGCCTGACGATGGGCGGCGGCAGTGCCGACGACGACGGTGAGCTGCGCTGCCCTTGCCCGGCCGCCGCGGCTGAAGACGTTACCCTCGTTCTCGTCGGAAAGGTTGGCTCCGGCAAGAGCGCCACCGCCAATAGCATCCTGGGATTCAACGCGTTCCCGTCGGAGTACTCCTACAGCAGCGTCACCGAGAATTGCCAGATGAGGAGCACGACGCTAAGCTTTGGCGACGCCGCGGCGCCGCGCGCTGTCCACGTCATCGACACGCCTGGTAACATCTCTCGTCTCGGTGTAGCGCCTTAAATATACACTTTGGGTCCCCTGCATATGCCAAATTGCGGAGTTGTGATGAGTTGTCCCGTGTCAATGACCCAATCTGACTAGCGCAAAGTTGTAAATTCGATAGATCAAAGTTGTGAGATCAAAGTTGTGAGGTATGTTCAACAAACGGTCTATGGGCGCAGAAGTTGTATGGTTTTCGGGCCTGATTTTCCTTATAGATTGGATCGATTCTATTTTCTTCTAATAAAAATTTAGGAAAGCATAAGCTTTCTCTGTCTATTTAAAAAAAATCAAGTAATAGCTTGTTTTTAGTATAGCGTATTCCATATCACTAGCAGCACTTTTAATGTTTACTCTTTTCTTTGGTCGTAGGTTTGTTTGACATGAACATCACAACAGAAGATGCACGTAAGGAGATAGCCAGGTGCCTGGATATGTCCAGGGATGGCATACATGCAATGCTCATGGTTTTCTCAGCTGCAACTAGGTTTACACCTGAAGATGCAGACACAGTCAAGTCCATCAAAATGTTTTTTGGCGACAAGATTGTTGACCATATGATAATAGTTTTCACTTATGGGGATCAGGTAGGGGAGAGGAACTGGAGGAAGATGCTAACTGACAAGAACGCAAGATATCTGCAGGTCTATTGTCTGTCCAGTGTTACTTCCAAGTGTTGAACAAAATGTTTTTCTAATATGTTTGCATTCTATTTTCCACAGGACATAGTACGGCTATGCGGAGACAGGGTCCTTCTCTTTGACAACAGGTCTAGTGTTGAGCTGCAGCAAATCAAACAACTAGCAGAACTTTTTGTTGCAGTGGACTCTGTAATAGCACACAATGGAGGGAAACCATTCACAAACCAAATGTTTTCTGAGATCCAGGTGGTTAAATTTTAGAATGTGTTTTAGCCTTTTCCATATTCTTCTTATTTGTGTTTTTTGTATTTCAACCGATTCGTTAATTTGTATATTTTTGCTTTGTTATTGAAGGAAGCATATGCCAGAAAAGAAGAGATCCGCTTTGATGAACATTCAACTGAACGAATATTGAAATCACAGAAAGAGATATATGATGGACATATTATGCAGATTTCAAAGATGGTAACATATTTTACAGAGCGAAGTTTCAATTCATAAACTCATAGATGTGGTTATCTTGTAGAGTAGATTGTGTCATTAAGTTTAATTGGTTGGTTGCTTGCTTGCAGTTTTGTCAGCTGTGTACTGATGTGTATAAAAAAAAAGATTGTTTAGCTGTCTCATGTCCTATGGCTCTTTTATTTCATTTTGAGTAATATATGCGTGTCTTATCAAACAACTATTATAATGTACACATAGTTACACATCCTCATAGTCATCTCAGTATTTTCCACCATGATGTGAAAAACTGGAGTTGAAAAATACAACTGGTATTCCTCAGTTCCAAGACCTGTGATTAGAATATCTTTTCTTACTCTCTTCACTGATTTCTTCCCTTCCTTTTTTGGCTTAAGGATTAATCTCATCTGTTCCTAATTTATATATGTTGCTCACACAAATCATCTATAGGTGGAAGAAAAGCTTAACAGTACCATAGAGAATCTGCAACAACAACTAAGGAAAGAACAGAGAGCAAGACAGGAAGCCGAGAAAAATGTCACTGAAGCAATGTTGAAATCAGCAGAGGAGACCCAAAGATTAAGGGAGAACCTGGAGAAGACTCAGCAAGACAGTGAAAAAGCACGACAGTTTTATGAGAAATTCAAGTGGATTGAATGCAGCATTATGTGATCGATCCTCAAATGGGAAAATGTTCGGCATGGTTTGCATGAATTCTTTTTGCTTTTTTGAATGGAGACTCGGTTCCCATCATTACTAGATGAACCTTTGCCTCATGCTACCTATATGCTCTTAATCTTTGGATGTTGGATGAGAAGTGTACCATTATGTGATCAATCTTTGGATGCATGGAGAAATTGACAGCATTGTCGCATGGAGGATTGTTGTTTGTTGACTGGAGTGATCTTTAATTTCCAGATGGTCCTTTGCCTACTATTGTGTGATGAGCGTTGCTGCAGCACGGACCTAGCTCAGTTTTTTCCATACAATCTACATAATACTTAGAACCAAAGCAGTAGCATTTAGTCTAATTTAATTGAGCTGAGCAATTAATCCATAGGTTTAGCCTGGGCCGAGATGAGTGTCTCGCTCTCCGCCCCTGTTTGACTGCACAGCCCACATCTTCCGGTACAGCCTGACAAGCAAATCTGCCTGTCTTTGGTACATCTCCTTTCTTTGACTTCCTAGGAATTTCCAAGGGGAAAGACATCCAATCCACTCCTAAAAAATTATGGCAATCTTTAACTTCCTAACCCTTATTCTATCTCTTGCACCATGTATTTTTAACTACTGTGGGCTAGGCTCAATTTCAGTACTACTGCTACATGCAACAAAATTACCAAGTCTACAGAGCTGTAGAACTATAGCACAGCCCTACCACCATACAGCTGATTGCTATGAACCAGCAACAAGAGCTGGCGCCATGTATTAAGAAAACTACAAAAGTAAGTGACAAAAGGAGTGGATCAGTTAATGCACCCAAAAATGTCGATATCACCTGAGCCCATGCAAGGTTGTCGTCGTGTAATTGCTAACACGACACTTAAATATACGTAATTCATTGAAATAGTAGCAATTTAATATATATCTATTTTAGGAGAGACCAAATGATTTAGTTTTATCCAAGGATGATTGGCTAGGGGCTTCCCGCAGGTCCACAACATTAATGCTAACTTAATTTAATCGAGTAGATTAATCATGGGGTTAACCGCAATCTGGAAAAGGATCACGGATGCCATCAGCTCCAGATTGAGTGGATTTTCTGTGGATACACTGAAAATTACAGCTTTGCCTGTATTTTAATGGTCTCAATCACAAGGTGCACAGTACTGCACAAGCAAGGAGTGAGGGTGTTAGAGTTTTGCAAATTTTCTGGTCATAATTCAGTTTCTTCCCAGTCGGTTTTGTAATTTTTACTGTCGTTTTTTAGAGTTTTGCTTATGGTTTTCAGGGAAGAAGTTTCATTTCCAGTATTGCAATTTCATAGGGATGCCATGACCATTATAGCCCACTAGAATACCGCGAGGATGTTAGAGCCCGTAGATGTATGGCCACATGCCTTCAATGGTCAATAATATTGAAAAATTGTCCGTTTCTCAAATCTCAATTGATATCTTTGAATTTTTATTTTTTTATGATTCCTGACATACATGAGACTTAGCTTGAATCACTACTTTCTATGTCATTATTTTGATATATCCTAACAAAACCGTGTTTTATTAAACTAATCCTAAAGACAGATAGTAATATAATAACTAGCTACTAGTTCTATAAATGCTTGTGTTTAAATTGAATATGAGAATGATAGCTCTGGTGCGATGATATGAAATAAAAATGAACAGGAGACGTAATTCATCATATCTAATAATAAACGGCCGGTGTGGGTGTAGTAGTAGGGTAATGACTAGCTTTTCACTGTATGATAGCTTTCTTTATTTTTAAACTGATCTAATGCGTTGGCATTGCTATCTATAATGGCTATAAGAAACTAATCAAGTGCTTTGAAAAGGTAGAAGTTTGTCACTAGGATTCTTACACATGTTGTAACAACAAAAAACCATTGCCGAACCACCAAAAGTAGCACAAAATGTTTCGTAGGTTTTGTTGCCCTGTATCTATCAGTGCACTCCATCTCAAGCTCCAGTGCAACATGATATGCACTAAAAATTTGGTAAAATTCCTTACATTATAATGCATAAAGTTGGTCAGCAAATTGATACTTACATGACAGCGCGTATGTCCCTTCCATATTTTACCATGGTTTCATTAATACTTATTTTTGTCTTATCACTAGCTAGTCGATAATTTTGGGCTTTTGAAATTTAATATACTCCATTTATTTAGTGATATGTGCATCATTTTCAAAAGGATTCTTTTTCACGGAATTCTTGCTCCTATCCCCATGACATTTGGAGAAGGTGACATTGTACAGTATAAAGTATAATGACATAACGACCTCCGTTTAGGAAACAGATGAAAGTAATGCATAGTTGAGCTGGTATTTAGAGGCTGTCTGCACCCTTCTGTGCAAAGGAGCCAGGAGAGTTTCCAAGACTCTAGTATCAAATCAATGTAATGATCTTAGAAATGAATAGAGCTTTTTCTGTTGAAAAAGGACAGTTTGTGCATCTCTCTCTCTCTCTCTCTCTCTCAGACCGTGCTTGGCACTCATTCATCCAGCTGCAAATTGCACGGCTCAACATAATATTTTTTTTAAAAAAAACAATTTGCTCGTGATTTTTCACCTGATCTATGACTGCATGCATCGATCCACCCAAAAATTCGGTCAAGTGATTATTGAAAACTTATCACCCTGTGCGTTGATCAAATGTAGGGGATGCAAGCTCCCTGGTTTGTTTCTGGGGTCCTTGGCCAGTTGACCTGAAATTTGCTAAAATGATATGGCCTGTTTGGATCCAAGGGCAAATAGCACATATGTAAAAATTTGCTCTTTTATTTGCCAAATGGATCCAAACAGGTGGGCAAGAAAAAAAAAGATGACAAATGAAAGGACAAAAAAAAATTGCTCTTCAAAGGCCCAAAAGAGAGCAAATGGGAAGATGGCTGCTAGGAAAAAGGGGAAAGAAGCATTAGTTAGGGGCTTTGAACATGTTTTGCCATTCATTTGCTCTTGGATCCAAACATGTCAAAAGGGCAAAGCTTTTGCCATCCATTTGCTATAGCAAAACTTTTGCTATTTCCATTTGGATCCAAACACTACCTAATATGCAATCAATTTTCAATTGGCTACGAACAGAAGTACCATCGGTAACACCCACTTGCATCCCTAGTTAAATTAATTAAAATATTTTTCCAGTGTAGTAGGTTACAGTAAAAGGACACCTGCCCAAGAGCTGAAAGATTAGGCACAATCAGCTAGCTGCTGCTTGTATTAGGCCATTATTTGAAATGGCAAGTTACATTTCGTTTTTTCCAAGGGTGTCACGTCGTCTAATGTGTGTCATAATTTGGTAAATGAAACAAAGCTCTCGTGTCCAATTAAACAATAGAACTATGGCTTCGTGTCCATGATATTTAATGCAATGATGCATGGCAGAGAACCATAGATTTAATTGGACGCATATATATGATAAAATAAACAATAGAACTATGGCTTCGTGTCCATGATATTTAATTAATGCAATGATGCATGGCAGAGAACCATAGATTTAATTGGACGGATATATATGATAAAATGAAACTCGAGCTCTCAATAGACTTGTAGAAGAGCTTCAATATAATGTGTTAGAAACCATGTGAACTGGGTTTAATTTCATTTAGATAAAACTCATATACTCTCTCCTCATAACTTTTTTTTTGCCATTTCAACTGTTTTGATGATGTGTCGTCTCATTTGATGGGAATGAAACTCTCATTGAGCATATGGCCTTAGGAGAGATTTTTTTTTCTTTTTAGTGCTTGCTGACAAAACGTAGCAGTCGCTAACTTTTCATGAAAAGGTGGTCTCTGAAAGGATACACACATGCTAGATCTCTGTGAAAGGAGACAGTGAGATGGAGACAGTGAAATGTTTAGATTATCTTGATTCATTATTGATCCAATGGTATTCTTGGCATGTGGCAAATAATTAAAACTTAACCATCATTGGTGTACGATATCTGCAAGTACAATAATTCAGCATTGTGTATAATTAACACATTAATTAACCTTCTGTGAAGCTGAAGCATATATTAGGGTGTCTTAGTTTGGCTACTGGCGATATATATGGAACGTAATTTTAAAAAGAAGGATTTGGAGCCCATCTTTTTATATTGTCCAATTTGCGGGGGCGTAACAGAGGCTCAACAAAAGGACCCGACCTCGTTGAATATATCACACATCCATGCATGCATACGCACAAACACGTAAAGTAGCCATTGATTAAAGTAGATGTTAGGAATTAGGAAAGTTCTTTGGTACCCACCAGAGGCCTGGTAAGCTTTACCAGGGCGATGCGTTTCATGATTAAAAAAACTAGTACTCTCTCCGTTCTAAATTATAATTCTTTTGACTTTTTTGACATTAAGTTTGACCGCTCGTATCATTAAAAAAACATGTACAAACATAGTCAAATTTAAGTCATTCTTAAGAATATTTATTAATAAAGCATGATATAATAAAAAAATGACATTTTACATATTTTTTAATAAGACGATAGGTCAGATTTAAGGTAAAAAACGTCAAATGAAATATAATTTGAAACAGATGGAGTAGTAAACGTATTGGCTCACACTTGACGGAGCTGAGCGAGCTAGGTGATGGCTCTAGCTATAGTGAGCGGACTAGGTCATGACGTGAGACATGTTTTTCTTTACAGATATGAGTAGGGCAGTAGGCCATAGATCAAGAAAGCCAGCAGACTCATGTCCTCCACAACTTGTTCAAAAAAGGACAGGGCTTTCAGGATTCAAACTTTACACATTTGTTTCCATGTTGACCTAAATGGATCGTCAACAATTCAACATGGTCGTCGTTACAACAATAGAACTTTGAGGTATTGTATGCCAACCAAATGCTACAAATCTGTATAAGTGACCCGCCTGATCGTCCGCCGCATAATTTAATAATTTTGTACCTTTCAAGAGTGCCCATACTAAAGATAGCTTGATGATTTTTTTTTTTTTTTTGGGGGGGGGGGGCAGAAGATAGCTTGATGGATGAACTAATGCCTAGAACGCACATTATTATTTTGCGGTTTCATATGCGCTAGACGTAGCATTTAGTTCTCAATACTTGGGATGTAACAATTTGGTCCAAATGGGTCTATTTCATTCTGTAAGGCATACGTAAGTGTGTATAGCAGTTTTCTTCTAGATCATTAATTATTCTACCTCTTCATAATTTTTTTTCATGTCTACGTAGCATCCCCCCATTTATTTTGATCGGACCTCTTATGAAACATGCACATAGAATGGGCTAACAAACGAGCATACCATGAAATTGTTTGCATTTATTATTCACCTCATGGATCACATTCATGGTGCAAATATCATTTTCACTGGATACAGGCCCCAAAACCAGAATCCCAAGAGAGCAAACATTATAGGGACAGGGGAGGGAGGCCCGGCACAATAAGCAATATACTATACCTATAAAAGGCCTAAAGGAGGAGTGGAGGACTCTCTCCCGGCCCGTGCATGGTCACAAAGGGTGTGTATACTATATATAATTTAACAGATCAGGCAATTAGCAATTATCAAGCCGTCACTTGCAAGGTGGATTTCCTCAAGAATACATTGTGAGTTAAGACCTAGCTTTAATAGTTTGGTCTTGTTCTTTACTTTCATATCTACCCTTGTCTACTCCTTAATATGTTTTTCTACAAAAGTGGATTCAAAAAGGTTTCCTGCTACTAATTTCCTGTAATCATTCACAGCTACACTT
Source organism: Digitaria exilis (assembly GCA_015342445.1). Classification (NCBI taxonomy): domain Eukaryota; kingdom Viridiplantae; phylum Streptophyta; class Magnoliopsida; order Poales; family Poaceae; genus Digitaria; species Digitaria exilis. The sequence goes on from JACEFO010001734.1 coordinate 705,311, forward strand.
GACTAAATGATGAGAGAGACTACAACAATCATTTATTTACAGATTGCAATCCATATGCTGATATGCTTGGTTGGATATATCTCAAGTTGCAGTTTTTTTGTGAAGAAAATAAAATGGTTCTTGCGTTGCTGTGGAATAAGCAATAAAGATATCATTTGCTGCAGGTAGACGACCTAGCGACCTCCAGCCATCTCGCGGCATGGACGATCCGAGCCTGTTCATGGAGTGGGCGATGATGGATACGCTGCAGCAGGAGCATCTTGCTCCGGCCTCTGGCAACGACGACGACTGCGTTGCTGGGGCTACGGCTACCTTCCCCTCCCTCCAAGCCCTCCGCGAGGCCTCGCTAGCTGCAGAAATGGTGGAGGAGCTCATCGGCCAACCCCATGCGGCGGCAAACAGCAGCTGGAGCTCATCGGTCGACGACGGGGAGACCGGCGGCGCCGCCGGCAATAATATCGCAGGTCCCCTGCTGAGCAGCAGCAGCGTCGGCAGCAGCAACACCACCATGCCCGCGAGCTGGAACTTCGGAGCGCCGCCGCGTCGCGACGGCATGTCCTGGGACGGCGCCGCCGCACGCGGCCTGCTGGAGATGGAGTACGGATCGCCGCCGGCGAGAAGAGCCGCCGTCGTGAAGAGCGTGGGGTCCATGTATGCGCAGGAGCACATCATCGCGGAGAGGAAAAGGAGGGAGAAGATCAACCAACGCTTCGTCGAGCTCTCCACCGTCATCCCCGGCCTCAAAAAGGTCCAGATCGAATTTATTAATAACTCGATCGATATTCGATCCCACCATTTCTTCTCTACAATACTCTACATCTGACTACATCCATCAGTTCTACAGTTACTGAATTTCTGACAAAAAAATAAGTCACCTTGCAATGGTTGGTTAATTTCGAATCAGATGGACAAAGCGACGATCCTTTCTGACGCGACGAGATACGTGAAGGAGCTCCAAGAAAAGCTCAAGGAACTCGAAAACGGCAGCAACAACGACCGCATCATCGAATCCTGGGTTCTCGTCAAGAAGACGTGCGTCACGGCGCCCGATGAGGGCAGCTCACCGCCGTCGTGGACCTCGTCGGGGACTGCGGCGACGTCGAGGAAGCCGCTGCCGGAGATAGAAGTCCGGTTCTTGGAGGACAAGAGCGTGATGGTGAGGATCCACTGTGAGGATGGCAAAGGGGTGGCAGTGAGGGTGCTCACCGAGGTCGATGAGCTCCACCTCAACATCATCAACGCAAATGTCATGCCATTCCTAGCGAGCACTCTGATCATAACCATCACGGCAAAGGCAAGTTGTCATTTCGCTTTTATCTAAATAAATCAGCACTCTTGTCACAAAAAGTATATTTAACACTGAATTTTGTTCAGGATTCCTAATAATTATTAATAAACTAGGCAAATACAAATTGCTATCCAGCACTACTATTAAGCATATTATTATAATCCATCCGTTTCACCATATTTCCATGTTATCAGGACACGATTTGTAGAAATCAAAGGCAGACTGCATGGTTCAACTCCAAATTTCACAGAGACATGCCATACCTCAGTATGGCATGACTCTGTGAACGAAGAACTTAAACACTTTAGCACACATATCTTTCCATCGGTGTTAGCCTAAACATTAGACGCTGAACTGTATGTCACACCTATTGTTTAGCTCTTTTTTTTGGGCTAAATGGCCATTAAACGGGCTAAACGACTAATTAAACAGCACGGTTAGCCATGGTGTAGCGTGTACACGGCATGCAAATGAGCTAAACGGCCCTACAAGCGAACAGTGCTTTCAGTGTTCACAATGACCATAATTATCTCTGTGTTACAAAATATATTCTGTTTTTTCTTATGCATTACAGGGAACCAATCTTTGGAATATATGCCTCACGGATAAATGATTACAAGCATACTACATACCTCACTAGCCAGATAACCAACCCCATGCCACAACATGATGTCTCATTTCCTCAAACATCTAATAATGAATTACTCGGATAACATCTCTAAGAGATAACATAGGTTCCGGGTGTGATGTAAACTATGGTTTTCAACACTAGTAGGCATCTATTTGACTCGCTAGGTACGCCTCCATTGTAGTGTCCTTACTACAAAGCATATACCAGTGTAATTTCAAAAGTAAAAAAAAAACTCATTGGATTGTTCTCTACAAACTAATTATATATGAGACAACTAATAAATGATCAAAAGAAATTGGTTCTTAGTATTGTTTTGCAGACAATGTTGTCAAGCGCACTTGAACTGTTGTTTGGAAATTTTCCCTTGTTAATGAGAAAAAATGACCATAATATTTAACTAGATTTAGTATTTAACTTAGTCATTCTAGCTTTTTGTCCTTTTCCAAACTATATCTATGGTATTGTCTTTAGTTTTTTTTTTGTATTCTTGATTCAATTTCACCTGTTCATGTCACAACCTACTCCGATTAGTTAAAAATACAACATATATCCAAGTCTCCAGGTATAAATGTGGTACCTTCTTCTCACATTATGATATAATTGATTTCTCCCATCCTTTTTTGGAAATGGTGTTTCATCCAGTTTTAGTCCTTTTTATAGAACTTGACACCTAATTTTTTGTAGGGTGATTTTTTACAGTATCTTGTAGATAAAAATATTAGTCTACAGTCAAAAGCACGGGCATGTACCTTATATACACGTCAAAAAAAAAAAGTATTTTCCCCCTCTTGTATTATGGCAACGTACGTCTATAGGGCAATGGAAATATGGATGTGTCTTAAAAGAGATTTTGATAGATCATGTTTCAGGTTTTGGCTCTGAGGTGAGCTAGAACTAACAGCAAGATGATTCAGATCAACATTAATCCATTGTTCGTTTGTTCATGTATATGCATGATCAGGTGGAGGAGGGCTTCACCGTCACAGCAGACGAGATCGCTGACAGACTACACTCCGCATTGCTGCGTAGCAGCTGCAACAGCCCTGAAGAAACAAGAAACTAGTTACAAAGGCAACTTAAAAATGAAAACTACTATTCTATTGTATAAAACGCTCGACAATACGTCGTGGTATGAGTGGTTTCCTTTTTTTTCTGCAAAGAATCTGCTGCCTTGGCCAACGACTTCCCTCGGCGCTCGAGACGTCGCTTCTCGTCAACTGTGAAGTGAAGTGGCGAGTAGCGATGGCGATGCATGCGTGGACACTACTGCAACTGGATGCCCACGACGAGAGTTTCTGCACCACATGTTGCCATTTGGCGTGAAGCATCGACATCAGTGCACACGAATCTACTGCAAGCTACTGTTGTCGCGGAAAAAGCTAGCGCTGGAGAAAAGATCAAAGTCAGGTGGTCGGTTCTGACGAAATATGTAACCAAATAAAGCATGCTAGTGATCAGTACGTACGGCGGCATGCATGCAAGTTGCATTGTGTTTAGGTTAATTAATTTGTGTTAAGCCTTCCAGGATTATCGTAAAATATGTGTACTTTTTTTTGCGCAAAATATATGGGTACTTTTGTACTGCTACTCCTGTTCATGATGCTCGCTGTCCAGACAAATTGAACTATAAATATATTGATGCAAGTACAACTTCCTCGATACCATATTTCAGTCCAAAAAACAGTTCAGTTTGGTTAGGTGTAACGAATATCTAAATTTCAAAAACTAGACTCTTATGTACATACATATTTTTTGAAAGTTTACTATTTTTGTGTAAAAGTTTACACATGTAAGTGAATGTATATATAAAAAATTACACATGCACATACCTGAACTTCTCCCCTAAAAATGACACACCGCATGCTTTTATTCACCCATTTTAAATTTCTACCTCTTATATATAGCTCAAAACATTTATGTTATACACCACTTAAATCTGTAACTTTATACATCAATACGCCAAAGAAAAGGGGTTGATAAATTTGGAAAAATATGGAACGTTTTGCGCATGCAATTTGTAGTCAACACGGATGTGTGCGCACGTATAGGCCTCCTCCCCATTAGCTAGGTCGTCATGGAATAGTTAATTTATTACTACTATGATGAATGTAACTGTGCATTTAATTTAATTTCATTTTGTCATTCTACGTTCCATAGTGACAAATCGAAACTATTTTCTTTTGCACTATGTCCAAACTTAGCTTTTTGCAAGGGGTCTAATTAAAAATATATTTAGAAAATTATGGTACAGTTGATTTGCACAAATAGATAAGTTAATGTGTATGCAGAGATGTGTGTGCATACGGGTCGCTCCTCCCGATCGTCATGGAATATGCAAGCATGCATTATTAAGAACAAGTTGACGAGGATCATGACCGGGAAAGGCATGATTAGTCTCACAATCAAGAAAGGGTTAATAAAAAAACAATGTATGGTGTTAAGATAGCTGTTGAATAAATTAATCGAGACACATTAGTTGAATGAACACCATCTTCAGCAAAACCTGGAGCCGATATGATCATATATATAATACTGCTTTTCGTATATATAATTGCCATAGGAGTACAATCTTGGTGAATGGTGAGAGCTCCTAATTGAAACCCTGACATCAGTAGACAGCACAATCTCCATTGATGTGAACTAACTTTATTGTTGTATATTATTTAAAGTGTGCGTAGCTAACTTTTTGTTTATATCTCTTGGTAAGCAAACCAAAACCATAAATGGTGAATACTACTTCCTTAACATGCAAGCTAGGCACCCAACCAAAGAGATTCATACATTTAAATTTTTAACTGATAATTAGTCTAAATATGTGTACATTGTACCATATAGAATTATGGATTTAGGAGTTTTTTGGGTGGTTGGAAAAAAAAAGAGCTGTTGATTCCAAAATATCTTGTTGTGGCAAAGTTAGCGGTACTGGGAGGTACCCAAAGAAAGGCATGTATCATATATCAATGGTCAAAGTGTAGTGTTAGAGATAGCACAAGAGGCAAACCGTGCCTTACATTTTAGGAACTGTTTCATTTTGTTTTTTCCTCCTTTTTCTGGAGAGGTGATTCAAAATTTAAAAGGTTCATTCAAAGAACATGAATTGAAATATTATCATCCTGTATCTAGCTAGGTGTAGTTCACAGAGATAAAGGCTGATTTTTGCATCAAACTACTTTGTTCTTTCAAGCAACTTTTTGTAATCCATTGAAACCTAATTAGATATATATGTGAAGGGACCGTGACACCCTAAGAGGGGGTGAATTAGGTGTCTCTAAAAACTAAGGCTCCAATTGCACATATGAAAACATATTTCAATTTCTATCTAAATATGCTCTAGGTTTTCTCTATGTCTTGCTATCTCTACCGCTACAAAGTTTTGCACCCTAGGTCCAATCCTATACTAGCATGGCAAGTCTAGGAAAGATAATACGGAAAGTAGTGCAAGTATGAAATGCGGAAGCTTAAAGGGTAGAGAAGAGCAAACTCCCGGCACATCGATTTTTACCGAGGTATCGGAAAGCTCACGAGATTTCCAATAGTCCTCGTTGTTGGAGCCCCTCTCAAAGGGAATGCCCACGCAAGGGCATAAACTCCCCGGTCGAGTAACTCCGTGGGTGACCACGGTACTTCCCCACACGCAAGTGGGTCTCCGCTCGTCCCTCCCTGGATGATCCTCGCCGCCTTCACTTGGTAGAGCTTCGGCCAAACGCCAAGGGCCTCTCCTCTCTTGCACAAGCACCGGTGGCCTCTCCACAAACTCGGTTGGAAGGTCTCGCAAGACTACAAGCCCCAGATTACAACACTTGGTTCGTGCAAGCACCGGTAAGCAAAGAGATATGCAATAGTCATCGCCCCCTTTCTCTTTGAATCTTTGAATTCCAACGGCTACTTTGCACCGTCGACTGATTCGACGGGTACCCCGTCGAAATAGTCGTCGCCCACCAGAGGCGAACGCACACCGGTCTTCAACCACCATCCACTGATTCGATGGACCGTCGACTGATTCGACGGACGCCCCGTCGAACTAGTGGTCGCGTTCCAGAGACGTGCGCAGCTTCGGCCTTCTGACACCATCGACTGATTCGATGGTCGGTCGACTGATTCAACGGGCACACCGTCGAATTAGTCGTCGCCTCTGCGTCCTGCAGTTCTTCGTTGCTTCTTCGTGGGTCTTTTCTTCTATCTTCATTGCCATCTTTTCGATAACCATCATTTGGATATTGGTTATATAAGCATTTAGATGGCATCCAAAGTATCCTTAGGACCTAGAAATATCTACAAATATTATCTAGATAAATTGTTAGTCTCAATGATTATGTCTTCAATCAATCGCTAAAATCACAAACAATGGCCTAGAGCCATTTTCCTTACAACATGCCCTTCATTTCAATTTTAAGCCTTCATTTCGTTTTGTTAGAATAAGCCTTTGACCAATAGATATTCATTTTTTTAGCGATACCAACAAATATATTCAATTAATACATAAAGGAAGGATGGCTATCTAGTTTGGGCTGTAATTGCAATTCTTTATAACTCATCAGTCATCACACCGATGATTTCCTTGGCAACACACGTGGGAAGGTCTAATATTGGAGGTTGATAAAAGAAAAAGGTCTAATATTGGAGTAGACCGAGAGTTGAGGCTTGGGCCAACCAAATATTATTGACGGAGAACGATGGACAAGGGCCTTGCTCCATGTGCATTCTAGTGAAAGCTTAGGCCCATTTCCAGCCCAGTAGTGTGGGGGACAAATTAGATCCGGACTGCCACCCCTCAAAAAAAAAAAAAGATCCGGACTGCCGCCCATCCTTAGTCTAAAATCCTTTTTTTTTCATGAGGGGCCACGGCCGAATTTCAAAAGTTTGAAATCTTTTGATTGATCCTTGTTCAAATCCCGTTTCCTTTTGTTTCCCGTACACAAGGCTTGTAAACATTCTACTGCCTTATCACTTGGAAGCCAGGCTCAGTTCACTCTTTATAAACATGTTGTCCAGCCTGAAACCCCCGGCCTGAATTTCCTTTTTACTGAATATAATTTATGTACCTGGATAAGGTTGCCTGAGATGTACTATGTGATTAAATAGCGTATCTTACTTTCTAGTATTTGTTATCAAAGGAGAGCCATGATTTTAACCTAGTGCTTCCTATGTATACTATACATACAGCTTCAGTGTCGTTCCAGAGTTGTTCGTTCAGATGATCTCCTTGTCGTCAACACCCTCAGCTACCACCTGACCAGAGGCCGCCGCAGCAGCAATTGCATCAGAGCCTTCCACGCCCGCATTATACCACCTCGCGCACAGCAGGAAGCACAAGAAGTTGAGCACGCTGAGCGCGGCGAGCATCCAATAGAACAGGTCCAACCTATCCTTGTTCAGATCGTTGTCGCCGAGCCAGCCACGTCCCCCATGCCTGGCCGTGACCCTGTTCACCACCGAGACGAGCACCGAGCTGAGGTAGAACCCGAACGCGTAGGAGCAGTATGTGAGCGCCGTGAGGAACGCCTGCATGCCGCCTGCGCACGCCTGCTTGTAGAAGAACTCGATGAGCCCCACGGCCGTGAACATCTCCGACACCCCGAACACGAGGAACTGCGGCACGATCCACAGCACGGACATCTTGTGATCGGCGTCGCGGCGGCGGCGCTCGACGGCCGCGGCGGCGACCATGGAGAAGGCGACGGTGGCGAGGCCGACGCCGATGCGCTGGAGCGGGGTGATCCCGGAACGCGTGCCCGTGAGGCGCCTCATGAGCGGCACGAGGAGGAGCTCGTAGGCCGGGACGAGGAGCAGCAGCATGGCGTAAGGGATGGCCTGCAGCGACGCCGGCGGGATGTGGAAAGAGGAGCCAGACGGGAGAGAGGTGTCCATGGCGCTCCCCTGCTGCACCGAGAAGGTCTGCAGCTGCGCGAGCACGGTGTTGAAGACGATGGTGCACGCGAAGATGGGCGTCACAGCCAGCAGCGTCTTGGCCTGCTGCACCTCGGCCACCGTGCACAGACGCCATGGGCTCTCAGGCTTCGTGTTGGGCCCCTGTGGTGCGACCCGGATGCAGGCCTTGTCCAGGAACCTGCAACAATTTGACAAATTTAATTTTCTCCTGTCGTTGTTGTCAGAGATTATACAACTCGGAGAACTATGCACATTGGCAGCAACGGCCTGATGCTCTATGCAAGGACTGCATGTGAATGATTAGATGCTGACCTGAATTTGTTGTTGTGGGGGAAGTTGCCGGCGATGCGTGACGGCTCGCATGCTCCGGCGTTGACAGAATTGGAGGTGGAAGGGCACACTTGCTTCCTCTTGCTGTAGGCGGCAACGAAAACCTGATGAATTTTTGCACGGTTAAGCAGAGATGTCAGGAACTCTGAACTGAAAACGGTAAGGTAAATATTTAAACAACATCTGTATGAACTTAAAAGATTTTCTTTTTGCGGAAATGAACTCGATATATTTTTAAGTTAACTAATGTCAACAGGCAAAATTACAGCTACATATATGTTTAATTTGTTTCTGTTTCTTGCATAAACAACGCTTGTCATCTGAATATTGAAATGAAAGTATTGCTCATGTGACCGTTTAAACAACATGCAGTCAGTTGTGTCGTTATCGCTGTCGTCAAAACCACAGCTGCGCCGAACTGACCGCCTAACAGTATACAAATCATCAGAGCCGTTGATGATATCTTACTAGATCAGATCCGTCGCCCCAATAATATGCAGGTTCCTTGTGCCCATATCAATCATATGATCCCAAACGGCCAAACGCCGAGCTGCAGAATATCGCTTGCAGTTGCAGCGGACCGTTCTGAATGAACGATGACAAAGAAGCATCTATCTATTATCTCAAAGTGTAAAGTGTATCTACTCTGATCCTACTTACTACTGAAGCTAGAGGCATAAAATGTGATCGTAGCAATGATCCGTTGATCGTGACAAAAGGTCTCGCGAGTCTTCAGCATCTTGGAACTTTCTTAAATGGACATCTTGATTAGCACAAATGAAATGTTTAGCATACGCACAACAGTCCATACTGCGCGACAAAAATAGAATAGATTATGCGTCGTGTTTGTCAGGATTCCTGTAGAGTTTCCTAGCATTTTAATCCTCAATACGACTGGATGGTTACCGTACTGAAAACAAATGAGTCGACGTGGCATCATTTGAGAAGTTGAGAGCAGCTTACTCTTGCGATGGGAGTGAAGATGCTGCCCTGCGGAGGCTTGTTCCGGTAGAGGGCGGCGCCGGAGACGAGGCTGACGAGCCCGGCGGCCATGGCGGCGGCGGAGATGCCGAAACCGACGTCCATCCCGGAGTGCGTCTGCACCCAGACGAGCGCCGTGAGGGCGACGAGCTCGCCGGCGCAGAAGCTGAAGTAGGCCGAGTTGAAGTAGGTGGAGAGCCTCCTGGCGCCGCCGGGCGCGGCGGCGTCGAACTGGTCGGCGCCGTGGGCGATCATGTTGGGCTTGAGGCAGCCGCTGCCGAGCGCCACCAGGTAGAGCGCGAGGAAGAAGACGGTGGACTTGAAGCCCCGGGCCTTCTCGCAGCTCCCGTCCATGGACGCCATGTCGCATGGCGGCGGCTTCAGCTGCGGCAGGTGCGCTTGCAGCGACAGCAGGATGAAACCCTGCCATGTATAGCAGATGATCATCATCAGAATCGAACACATACGTACTTAGAAAAAAAGAGAAAATCTTCGTTTTAATTTCCGTGGATATTAAGCTGCAGTGCGCGCTTGTGAGTGACGCTTGTTGCTTTGGAGTCCCCAACAAAACAAACAGCATGATCCGTCTGCACGTGTACTGCTCCTATTTTCGACTCCGCTTTTGCTTGTGGTGGCCGGCCGCGCGTGTACGAACGTAGCCGGCGGCCATGCCATTGTGCGTTGAATTCAACCTGGTCCCTGGAGCTTTTTGAAACCGGGGAACCAAATCGGCGAATCCTGCCTGCTGGTCCATGAACGGTGATTAGCACCTTTTTCTGCTCCACCCATGCACTCATCCATGTTTATCGATCTACTGCCTCGCTTTTGGAGTTTTGGTCAACGACAAAGGGGGAAGAAATCCATTTGGATTAGCCTAGTACATTCCATTTTGTTCTTGCAAAACCACTACTACACGGCTTATCATGGTCGTCCATCTAACACTAGTGCGTTGACTTTTTAAGAGAAGTGAACACCGTGTCTGCCTTTTTGTGTCAGCTTAAGCTTTGTGGCCGGAGAAGAAAATTGGCTTTGTTGTTGGACATACTCGAGTGATTGGGTGGTGAAAGAAACCAAACCAAGCATAGGCAGCAAGCAAGCAAGCAAAGGTAATTAACGAACGTAATACCGAGAGCTCGAGGAAGCCGAAGGTGAGCATGGTCCAGAAGCAGCCGAGGTAGGAGTCGGAGAGGAATCCGCCGAGGAGCGAGAGGAGGAAGATGGTGCCGACGAAGTTGGTCACCACGTTGGCCGCCTCCGACAGCGGGAAGTGCATCTCCCCGAACACGTACGTGATGAGGTTGTTCCCCACCGCCGCGATCGCCATGATCTCGAACGCCTGGATCCCTGCCAAACAAGCACGCACGCACGCCCGTCATCCCCTACCCCGGTCAGCCCCCATCTGGCTGCTGGCTGCTTCATCCGTCTACCAAATTTAGACCAATGCGTTCGTGCGTGCGTGCGAGCGTGCGCCATGGAACACGCGAGTGCCATACCTAGGACGAAGACGGCGGCGCGCATGCCGCCGTGGCGCTCTGGCCGGCACGGCCGGCCGCGCCAGTCGACGCAGACCGCCGCCGCTCCCGGCGCCGCGTGGCTCTCCACGTCGTCCATTTCCTCAATCAGGGACCTGTTGTCTCTTGCTTCTCCAATCCGTCGATGGTGCCCCTCTCTGCCCGGCACAGGTCAGTATAATCCGTCCGTGTGGTGGTAGGTAGCAGTGGGCAGTAGAGAGCTCTGCTGCGCAGGCAATGGCGAGTCGGGTAGCCGGGGAGCGTTATTTATAAGAGGGGCCGGAGGAGGAAGAAGACGTGTGATTGGGCAGCTGCTCGGCAACCCGTTCTACAGACGGACGCACGTACGCAGCCACTCACAGTTCTGAACGCCGAAAGGAGGCAGGTAGGTTGGGCTAGTGCGGCCGGGCCTACTGCCCTTGCTCCCTCCCTTTCACATCGACATCGATCGCTGGAAAAAATTCCGAGGTCCACGGGCGACGCGTAGTGCCGCGTCACTGTGTGCCCCCGCTCAGCAGTGGCCGAGTAGAAAGTCATAGGGGTAGTACGCGCGCGAGTACACTGCATCGCGTGCTTGCTGAAATATGTTTTCGCATTGTTTATTGGTCAGTGCGCGTCGTGGATGGAAATGGCTCTGGCTGCTGCCTGCTGGCTGACGAATTGGTGGTGGTCAGGTAGCTGGGGATTGCTAGTGGCCTAATGGCCTGCCTGTTTCAGTTTTGCAGGTAACGGAACCGCAAAAGTTCAGTTGTTTGACTGGAGTTTCGTGCGGTGGTGAGAAACTGGGAACAGAAGAGAGATGTGAATGTGAGATGGCTTCAGTTTATCAGTGGGTTGTTGACTTGTTTCGGCCAACGGCAGCAGTGAGCGGCTCATTGGTAATCCATCATCCGCACACGACAAGTCATCGACGTGCCATGCCACGTCCAAACAAAGTCGTCGCGCGGTGATCCAGTGGGACGCGTTTACTTCTCTCGTTTTCGGGGACATGAGCCAGACAGACAGTGACGCCGGCCGAGAATTTTAACCTGAAAATGAAGATCAAGACGTCTTGTTCTCGGGGGATCGACCTGGAGCGTTCGCCCAGATCTTCCCTTAATTTTGCTCGGCGAATGTCAATCGCAATAGGATCAGAGGACGATCTCCCTCTCTATCCCTCCACACATCGATCGTCGCCCCAAATGCTGAGTTCCTGCGGCGGACAGATAACATCGACGGCACACGTCAACCATGAACGGTTGTTATGATGATATGCTGATTCGGCAAGAAGTATATATTTGTATCCTCGCTAGATTTGGGCGGCCGCGACCTGCCGGCGCATGCCAGGCCACAAACGTTTGAAGGCCTAGGAGCTTCCCTAGTACTGTGCGGCAGGGCAGGATGGCCCCCAGGATTCGTTGCGTGCGCCTCCAAAAGACGGCGGTGGCAGCGAGCAGTCAGTGTGCAGATCTTTGCGGTGGCAGCGAGCAGTCGGTGAGCCACACGAAATTTTGATCTGATCTGATGAGCTTCAATCTGACTCCCCGGCTGCTGAAAGGCCCTCTTGGTTCTTCTATCTTCCGCAGAGCAGCAGCAAATGTCACAAGGCACGGATTCGGCCGTCACGTGCGTACTACAGTGGCTGGCTATACCGCGAAAAGTACGGGTTCGAGTACGAAATCTAGACACGTTTGCAGATGCCTGACGGCTCGGATGACAAGCCCATGTTGCACGCCACACTTCTTTTCTTGCCGAGGGCCAGAGTTTTGATCCTCGCCAAGGGCATACTACTGCAGTGCTGCACATGTCACTGTACCCCTCGGATAAGTTTGGACTCCAACTGCTTTACGTGATCAGAATACAGATATTCTTTTTTATTATAAGATTGTCATTAGTCAAGAAATATCTTCATTGATACTTTTTTTAATAGATATCGCTAGACAAAGTGTGATCCGATTACCGTCTCGGTACCCCCCAAATTCCTAAATATGGACGTGTTTCCGATCAGAGGCAGAGAAAGCACGTGCATCACCTGAAAAGGTGGTGGCAACTGGCAAGCAAGCAAATGTTCAGGTTAAGGAAAGTGTGATCATCTAGTCAAAGTGTGGTCGGAGTAAATTATTGGCCATCCAAACGAAACCCGTCTCCAGATGCGAACTAAACAAACCGGTGTAAACATCGAGAGCTGCATGTGGGCACCTAAACAACAAGTACGAGATGCGTGTGCCGCCGAAAAGATTCCCGTGGTCAGCCACGCGCTTCTTGGTTACGCACGACGATGGGCTAACCCGGCAAAGCAAGCAGGGTCTCAAACAAAGCGAGAAACTGCCACCGAGCAGGCCAAAACAGGTCATCGCGGCGATCCGCGGGCTTGTACCGTTCCGGCCAGGAAAATCTTCAAAAGTGGAGCCGAGCGCGAGCGGCGCCGCCGCGGCATGACCCGGCTCCGTCCGGTGAGTGAGGGTGAGCGAATAAACGAGTGGACCAGCGCGGGTCGCCGTCGCCGGCCGGCCGTGGGCTCCTCCTTCCTTCCCCGTCGGTGAATGATCGGCCGGCGATGATCATGGGTGCATGATGGGTGACAAGAGGAGAGGAATTTCCTTCCACAATCATGCGCGGCATGATGTATTTGATGCCCCCTTGAATGGAAAAGTTTTGTGAAACTGGGCCGGCAGGGAGGAACTGCTGCTCGGGTGGGTTTCTTTGGGTTTCGGCCACCGGAGTTGGGTCGGGCGCGGGGCCGGGGTGGCTTTCTTTCTGGACTCAGGAGCAGAACAGAACAGTGCGGTGGGGATGGAGTAGAGTTCGTTATGTGTCAGTGCGTGGCAGAGGTACACTGTGCGTGTGTGAGCTGTTGACTGCCTATTGGTGTGGGCTTACGGTTCGTCGCCTGGCCAGCAATCCAAGAATCATCAGGTGATCATCACGATGTAGACAACACTGATATTATTCCCTCTATTTTTCGTTCCAGTGGATGTTTTCTGAGGAAATCAACGGCAACCCTTAGGTTGCCTGAGCTTTATTAAAAAGTAAAACAACTTTACAAGCAAGGAATTTTACAAGAGAATTACAGAATGGGGAGGCAGAAGATATCCACAACACGTAAACACACGGTGTGAAGAACTACTCCAGACCTATGCTATGAAGAAATTACTCCATTCAACGAGCTTGCTCTTATCAGAGGCAGTAGAGCACCTGTTAGACCAAAGGAGTAAGTCGTCGTGCCAGCGAGCAGCAACTTGCAGATTTGATTCATCTTCACTCCTGAAGACCTTAGCATTTCGGCATTTCCATAAATTCCAGAGTACAAGTTAAGACTATTGTCCTGATCCTTTGGTTCGATTCAAGAAAAGGGTTGACGATCCACATTTGTTCAATGTCAGTCACAGCCGTGAGATCAAGCTGGAGGTGAGTCCAGAAACTCCGAGCTCGTGGACAAGAGAGGAACAAGTGTAAACAGTCCTCTCCATCAGGACAGAATGGACAAGAGGCATCAGTTCTCATGTTGCAGTGGTGAAGACGCCTGTTGGTACTCAACCTCCAGCGATGAAGCAACCAGAGGAAAAATTTGCACTTTTGCGGAACAAAATTATGCCAAATTTCATTCGCAAAAAGGTCATCCATCATGTCACTAAAGCTGAGCATATAATGTTCCTTTGTCGTGGGGGGTTTCTGGTTATGCCGGAATATCCTAACATCCGAAGTGCCAGCATCTAGATGGGTTGGGGATATTAAGGCTTGTAGTTCCAGTAACTCCATATTGGCAGCGTTTGAAAGACGAGGGCGTAAAGATACCATCAAATTAGGTGTGGATAGAACTCTAGCAACAGAAGCATGCGGCCTAGTAACATGGCTGAAAAGAGAGGGAAAGGTAGTAGCTAGGGAGTGGGAGCCACACCATAAATCTATCCAGAAAGAAGTCATTTGTCCATTGCCAACAAGTACCATAGTTTCTTCCCGGAAGGAGGGCAGCTGAGCATATATAACTCTCCATATGGGGTTACATTTGCCAAATCATCACCAAAATCATGATCGTTAGACCATCCGTATTGCATCCGTAGCCAATCAATCCAAGGAGTCGAAGGAGCGCAGTGAAACTTAAACAAAAACTTCTTAAGAAGGCTTACATTCTTTTTGGCAACGTCAGGGATACCAAGGCCACCTTTGCTTTTAGGAAGACAGCAATCTTCCCAAGCAACCTTGCACTGTCCTCCATTACATCGAGCATCACCTGCCCACATAAAAGCTCGCTGTTTTTGAACGAGGGATTCAACAGTTCCTTTGAACAGGAGCAAGGATCCCATGGTGTAGACTGCTTGAGACGACAACACAGAGGTGACTAGCCCATTTCATTTAGGAGAGAACCCCGCCAACCAGCCAAGTATTTATCCGAACTTGCTATAAGAGGATGAAAATCTGCAACTCTTAGTTTTGTTGTCGAAAGTGGAAGGCCAAGGTATGGTTGCGGGAAGGAGGCAACAGGACAATTAAATATAGAAGCCAAAGCTTGTGCTTGCTCAGGTTCGAGGCAAATTGGAAGGAAAGTGCTTTTTTCAAAGTTGATGAACAAGCTAGTGGCTTCAGAGAAGGTTTGCAGGGTTTGTTTCAGAGCAAGCAGTTGGGAGGGATCAGCTTTAAGAATGATTAAGGTGTCATCCGCATATTGTAAGACAGGACAGGGTGCTGAAGCAATAGTTCCAGTGGATGTTGATAGAAACACTGATACAATAAGCACCGTAGTCCATAAACAATAATACTACTACCAGCGAGTGATGGAAAACTGGGGATCAAAACCTGCACTAGCATAGATCATAGATGCAACAACCTAGTCTCCGACTAAATAACACAAGTAACACGTTGACAAGATGTTTTCTCCCATGGCGAGAAAGTAATAAACATGTGTAGATTCTGGAAGGAACGTCGTGCTCCACTGTCTCCGGCCACGGATTTGTTTGCTCCGGAGCTCGCGGCTTTTCCGACCGTTCTGCACACTGCAGCAAATAAATCGGCCGTGACCAGAAAGGAAGCCGGCGGCGAGGGGGTGGTGGACGGTTGGACGCGGAGGATGCGCAACACGCGCGGCGCCCGGGTCGTTTTCCACGCTGCCATGGCGCCCGGTCGACAAGTGGAGAAGGCCGGCCGGCCAGCGTCCGTCCGGCTAGCCGGGGCTGGCCTCCACTCCCCGGCCCCTCAAGCCACACGAGTCAGCCAGGCCCCCACCGCACCACCCACCACCCCGTAGCACGACGTGCGCCGCGACGTCGCGTCGGGGAAAAGGGAGGAAAATCAAAGGCGGCGGCGATCGACTCGACGGGGTCGTGCTCTCTCTCCGCTCGCTCCTTCGTCGTACGTCGTCGGACTTGCGCTGCTAGCTAGCTGGTGGCTACTACCGTCGCGCGCGCGTGGTAACCAACCATCACGACGGCGGGACGACCGGACGGTCGACGAGGAGCCGAGGTAGTAGCAAATTAAAAAGCTATTAGCCGGCCGTGACGAGGCCAACAGCGCACAAAAATACGGAGCCGGTCGAGGTGCGTGCCGCGCGCGCAGCAGTGCTAATCATGGTATATGTATGTATGGCCGTATGGGACGTACGCCTTGTGGCGAACAGTGCCCGGCACCGATGAGCGAAGGCTACGGATACGGGTCACCGGGGAGATGCGTTCTCCTCCTCCTTTTGGCTCATGCACCACCTATTTCCCGGATCCAGATTCGTTGGGTGGATGGCATCGTTCTTCAAAGCTGGTGACCCGTTAGTGTTACCGGCAAACCGAAGGTCCTACGTTAATCATTTGTTATCTGCATAATTAGTTAGCACAATTAATTAATGTACACGCACATTATAGATTTTTATAGCATACTCGCTCTATATCGGAAGTTGTTTTGTCTTAAGCCAAACTTTCTAAACTTTTTGTTTTGACCAAAAACTTTCTAAACTTTGACTGCAAATATATTTTTATGTGTTATTTAGAAATGCGAAAATGGTATGAGTAGATTTGTTTTAAAATATGATTTTATAAAAGTATATTCTAAATATATCATATAAATATTTTATGCCAAAAAACTTTTAGTGAAAAACACAAAAATATGTTTTAAAGACCATGTCAATGTTCTAATAATTTCCTTTAGCAACTTGGAGGGAGTACGGCAATAATTGGACTAGAGGGCCTTGGCGAGCTTCAGCTGACGTTACTCATCTTTTTTTCTTTCTAAAGACAGCTGACGTTAGTTATCTCTATTTTATTTACACATAGTGCACTCTGCTGCTTTCAGATGAAAGATGGCTTTCCTCAGTCTGATGAGCTCGACCGAGAACATCTGAGACGAGCTATGCATGTTCTTAGGATGCGTTTGGTTCAGCTTTTAGCTGCTGTGGCTTCCTAAAAAAGCTAGCAGTCAAACCAAAGGGAGCAGCTGTGAACCAAAGCTAACAGCAAAAGCTGCTTTCACACAGTTCATTTTCCACAGCCAGTCCGACCCTGCTTTCTCCGACTGTGAAGTCTAGATTTCAACGAATTTACCCGCCTGCCATTCGTTAAGTGCGTACCGGTTCGATTTCTTCGTTCTTTCCGCAGCTTGTCTCTCATGTCGCTTCTCTCTCCCGCACATTCATCCCTCCCATTCTCCTCCTCCTTCCCAACAAGCAGGGCGTCCACGAGCTTCCCTGGCGGCGGCGCATGCTCCTCTGGTGGAGCTTCCATGGCGACGGCGTGCTCCTACCTGAGCTTCGTCCGCAAGCTTCCCTGGCGGGGCAGGGCGAGCTCCTCCCGGCGGTGCGTGGTCCTCCGCGAGCTTTCCTGGCGGCGGGGCGAGCTCTCCCGGCGGCGATGCGGGCTCTACCGGACGCACGGCTTCCCTGCTCCCTTATCCGGCGCGGATCGATGGGGATGGCCCCTGGCCGGTGGCGGCGTGGCTGGATCGATGGGGGCGGCCCCTGACCAGTGGCGGCGCAGCCGAGTCCAGGCGTGGGCCAGCCACAGGCGCCTCGGCCGCCGCTGCTCCTTGTGCGTTGACCGGTGAGGGGGAGAAGAAGAGGGCCGTGGCGGCAGGAGGATGGGCGAGGACGGAAGCGGAGGGGACGAGGAGGAGGTACGGGAGAGAGATGCAGATGAGAGAGAGGAATAGATCGAGAAATATCGGCGCAGCGTGCGGATAGAAGGCTCAGCGTGCGGATATAGAAAAGGGAGGAGAAAAGAAGAGAAAAAAGATGGAAAAAAGAAAAAAAGAGAAAAATAAAAAATGGGAGGAAATAGAGAAAAGAAAAGAAAAGAAAAGAAAAGAAAAGAAAAGAAAAGAAAATTATTTACCAATATAAATAATCCTACATAGAATTTTAAATATTATTTTCTTTATAAAATGGTTATTGTTCAATTTTACACTCAAATTGTAAATTAAAATGCTACCTAAAATTATTTGTACATATAAATATAATCAATTTACATTTAAATAGTCATTGAGGCTTTCAAGGGCATTACAGACATTTCATACCAATCCTACAGCTCACAGCTGCTTCAACCAAACGGCTTTCTGCTTTTCCCACAGCAGACAGCTCACAGCAGCTTTTCCCACAGTAGACAGCTCACAGCAGCTTTTCCCACAGCTCACAGCCCACAGCAGCTTTTCTCACAGCTACAGCCCAACCAAAGATGAGTCGGATCATCAAAGATGATGGTGATTTTTTTTTACGATGGGCCGTGTAGTTGATTTGTAGAACATATATAGGATTAGTAGGTTAGGAGTGATTCTTTTGTTCGACACATATATTAGTCGCCCGGTTAGACTCGTGTGGTATGGGATGACGACATAGATAGTACCTTTGGGTGGCTTTTCTACTGAACTTTTATTATTACAATGCCTAGCCGAGATCTTAATTATGATCCTCCGTTCCAAATTATAAGTTATTTCGACTTTCTTGAATAGTCAAACCATCTCAAATTTAATCAAATTGATACAACAAAGTACTAATATTCATGATACCAAGTACTGACATTCATGATATCAAATGAATTCATAATACATTTACTTGGTGACATACATATTTGTGACCCAATTATAATTTTGGTCAAACATACAATAATTTTGATTTAAAAAAATAAAATGACTTATAATTTATAATGAAGGGAGTATACATTAACTATTTTAGCATGACTTTGCAAATAATATGTCTTCGTCGTTACCTAGTGGTTTGAGACGGCTGTACTGAAGTACTAAACTACCAATACAGTTCCGTACCATCGGTCACACTTTGAACGTGAAAAGTGTCCAGGCGATATTTCATACCATGGGGTTTCAGGCGGGACGCGACATCACTAATTCATCCAATTTTTCTGTCGCTTAAATAGGTCGGTTCCATTTCCGATGGTAGAAATCCTAAAAGCCAATGCCACAACTCCTCTTTCTATGATGATGGATTGTATTAGGGGGAGATCGAGGAAGGTTGACACACACAACGGAGAATGTAAGTAGTATGTGTGACAGGGATGGTGCGGATTATAGGTGTGAAAGATAGTGGTTGTTATGCGTGGCACTGGCAAGTGGCAACGGTATAGCCAGCAAGAGAGGCAAATGACCATTGGTGGACTGTGTTAGCAACGTGGAAGCGTAGAATTTTAGGACCAAATACCAAATTAGTGGGTCCAGTATGTAATTGTGAGACTAAGTATTAAAAGTAATCACAAGTACGAGCAAAAGTACCACAAGTACCCATAAGTATCTACAAATATCCATACGTACTTGCAGGTACTTGCCAAATAATCTCTTCATATTTATGGTACTAATAAATTTATTATGAAAAGTATTTTGAAATTAATCTAATAAAATTTATTTAATATCGTAAATATTGATATTTTTTATCTATAATTGGTGAAACTTAAGATACTATAAAACATTAAAGCGCTAGAGTTGTATTTTTTTTAGGGGGGGCAGCCAATCATGATCTAAAATTCCAATCTTAACGTATATATGTATGTAGTGCGCTCGCTGCGACGGTCGAGCGGTTGATGGTTGAGCGTATAGGTGTAGCCGTATACGGCAAGGATAATTGTATAGTTCGATATATGACTAACTTTTTATCCCTATATCAAAGATTATTTGATATTCAAGCAATCATATGATCTGTATAAAAGGCCTACGAAGTCAGTATAGATCATCTTTGGTCTTTATTTCATTCTTTTGTTGTGCTCTTATCTTATATACAGAGGAGGAACATACACGTGTGGGCAGAGATGGACTGGGTATAGCGACATGTATCACGCGTTAGAGACGCCTAACTTTCTCTACTAATTTGATTTAATGCAACATTCATGCAAAAGGCGTGTTTACTTTGCGTGACTTTTACTTCTAATGGACAGTGCAGTATTGGCGCATTTACGTGCTTTCTTTGCTTCTTCGTCATTCGCTTGGTGATCCGGGAGTCAATTAACATGTCACAAAATTCACACGGCGGTGAAAAGGAGCCAACACTACGTGCTCTCTTTCTAAGAAAACAAATAAAAAGGAGAAAATAAAAGTTGCCATCAGCTAACCACGAGATTACATGCTTTTGGGAACCGCACGAGCACTCCAATCGGATCAGATGTCAAGCAAAAGCAGCGACAAAAACAGCCACAATTGCAGGGAACACAGAGGCTGACCCCTTCAAGAAATGGGGAGAAAATTTTTGCAAAGGAAAGTTGAAAACTTTTCGACTCCGCACCGTCATTTCTGCACTTGCCGACAGCCCATTTGTCAACGGAAACCTGTTTGCTTCACGAAAGAAAAGCTTTGAAGAATTAACCAGAGAACCCATAGAATACCACCACAGATAGAAAGAATCTACGTCGAAAGGAGAATGTTCTGCTGCTTGGCCAGTCTCAGTGGGGGTTTAGAAACTAGGTTTGAGGAGTTTCATGCACATCCCATGAAACTCCCCCTCTTAATTACCCTACCAAGTCATCAAAACTGCTGATGTGACATGAAACCCCTGAAACCTTCCATTAAGACCGGCCTTATTGGGTTCTCGCTTGACATGCCCTGGTTAGCACAGGCAGGCGGCATTTTGTATAGCTGTCACGCAAAGGAATGCACATAAAGAGAGCAGGATTTTTGACCTCTTGATCACTGGAAGTGCTCTCGGTTTGCCACCAGCTGCGATGGATTAGGGACGATCCTCGCACGCTCGAACCATTACTTTATTGGATATGTTAAGGTTTGGAGTCATCGGTGGTTCTTTCGTGTCCACATAGAACAAAACCAAAAGGCGAGGTCGATGAGGATCTTAGGCAAAAGGAAACTCCATTTGCTTGATGCTCGGTGGCCAGGGCACAACCAACATTCAGACCCCTTATCCACAGACATCGCAATGTGCTACTGAAAATTGCAAGATCTCTCAGTTTTGGATTTGGATCGGTTCTTTTTCGTCTTCGGTGGCCCGTATCTGAAGAAGGAACATAGGGTGCAAAATGCACTCGCACACACGCACGCACGCATACGCGCACTATGTTGTATGGACAAAATCAAAACTAAGAAATGGGAAGGGGCTACAGATCAGTGGTAGTGCTCAAGAGCAAATGAGCAATTGAGCAAAGTCTCTTCCTTTCCGCCCTGGCACAGAATTTTCCGATCTTGGCATGACAACTTGGACTTGGGAGGGCCGGCTCACCGGCCGGTGGGTTCATGGAATGCCATGAAAGGTTGAGGTTGTTGAGAGCTTTGTGATCTCCCACTTATGGCTGCACCAATATTCAGTGGCCTGTTTCTGCCTACTGCCAGCAGCCATCTTTTGCGTTGCGAGCAAAGGGAAAACCAGTGTGTGCGTGGCATTGTTGGTGGTGGCGAGGGAATCCGGCATTTGACGAGCGAACAGTGAGAGGGCTCGGGGAGTCGCGGCTGATTTGACGCCTACTACGACCCAGTGCCAGTGACAGTGGGGCGCAAGCATTGGTGAATCCGTTGGCACCTCAAATCCATCCATCGATAGCTGCTCGGAATCTGAACATTTCGTTTCAAGTTGCAGGGGGGGAGGCACTGGGACTGAAAGCCTCAGATTATAGCACAAGCCATTTCTTTTTTCTGCATTTTTCCCACTTCAAAATTGGTAGTTTCTTGGGTCACTCAGTTTGCAGCTAGCCTTTTTTTGTCCCTTTTTTTCAACGGCGAATATATTCGACCTTTCTTTACACATTGCCCATGCAGATTTTATTTGCGTGCTACGGATTGTATGTCGAAGTGAGAAAGGTAGACTCTTCCAATACACGACAAGATGCTGATGCCGATCAAGAACCGGGTAATACGTCCAACACATCAAATCGCACGGACTATTTGCACGAATCCTGGAACGTACGAGGTGCCTCCGAGACTTTCATGGTGGCAGCATTCTTGGCTAACATGCAATCAGTCCCCCATTTAAGCCCCCCGCGGGGACACGATAAGAGATCTCGCTAACGCCCATGATCAGCAAAATTTTGTCCTTACCTCGGACACATCACAGATTAGCACAGTGCGCCTCGAGATATCTCGCACGCATAGTCGCATGTCAGTGACTTTGTCTTTTCTTTCGTTTCGTCCATGGCTGATGGCTCTGAATCTCAGATTCTCAGGCAACATCTGCATAATCCATCACCGGCATCACTCGGTCGCGAGTCTCTGGCCCAAATCTTTCCTGCCTTTGCGTTTTGCCAGTGCAGATCATCATGCGAGGTTTGAACGTATAGCAGGACACAGTTACCTGCAACGGGGTTTTAGAAACTTTTACTGCTCCGGATCGGGTTGTCTTAGCAGTGCCTTACTGAATCTCATGCTCGTTGCGGTAGCAAAGCCAAGATCTCCGCCGGTGGGAGATCCGCCAAAATCATTCGTAGTCCCTTCACCTCAAATTCGCATGTCACTTCCAGTTGTCTTCTGCCACTATCTGCAGTCAGCAGTTGGCCCTCGGTTGGGCAAAGCATATCACGACGCTACTTGCAACAGATGATGTATCTCGGGCAAATGCAAAAATAATTATACAAAAACCAATCGAACGAAGCATATATCGCCTAGTAATGGTTTGCTAAAAACAAACTGAAAACGTAATGGTGATAGCGCGACTGTTCTCCCGCTGCCCTACACAGGACTATTTTTTGTGTATCTCCTGTTACACATATTATGGTCAGCATCTCAGCAAGGTAAGCCCAGCGAAGAAATTCTCTCACGCCCGCTGGGTTACAAGGCCAGTGTTGCTGAGAGGGGTGCTATGTTTTGGATCATGGAGGGCGTGGAGATCATCTGGTCTTCTTGTCCTCCGTGCTCGTCTCAGCCTCAGCCTCATCCTTGGCCTGCGTTTGTTGGGTTGCGGCTGCTGAATCACTTCCTTCCAAAGTCTCCCGGGCTGTGGTTTCGTCCTCGCCTCCAAAGCCAAATTCGTTGACACGCTTCTTGTCAACTGGATACTTCCACCTCTGGTAGAGGTATATCAAGAAGATAACATCTGCAAAAGAGAGCGGTCAGTTAAAAGCCAAGAATATAGATGTTTCTCATGGTTGCCAGCAGTTGATCAACTAGAACAGTGATAGATTTCATCTTACCATCTCTGAAAACTGAGAGACGATGAAGCATTGGCATTTTGATAACAAATGCGAAAAGGTCATCTATGATGGTGTTGAGGAACTTGTAGGTCATTTGTCTCCATGGCATATGAGCCACAGACTGCAGTTTGTAGTTGATAAATAGTTGGGGGCACATCATAATGAAACCTGAAACATGCAAAGTTACATATATATAAGGTGCCCTTAAAAAAATGTAAGCTCTAATGCGAACACACATTATCACATCAAAAGAAAAACTGACATGATCTGGAATCAGTTGCTTACCAAACATGTACACACAACTTGTCATGGAAGAAAGTATCCACGAGTACCAGCTCTTGTGTTTTTCATACTTCAGCGAATAGATAGAGAAACCAATGACAAGAAGGAAAAGGACATAGGTAAGGTACTTCATTGCAAGCGCATCATACTCCTTGGTCTTATTCTGTGCATATGATTCACGGTCTTTAAACCTCAGCATGGGAATCTTTCCACTTCTATCGATCTGGAGTACAAGAAAGAAATCTTTCATTTAGTACAAAAGATCATCAGGCATCTACTCTAGATCAGCAATATCATCATTATGTATGTCTATACAACTATACAACAAAGAACAAGTTGTCATGAAGTATATACTCCCTCCATATCGGTTATAGATGACGTTCTAGGCAACGGGGCCGATTGCAAAATAGATGTCGCCCAACGCAAGCACCTAGCGATTTGGACGTGATTACCCTTCCGCTCCGGACTAAGCGTTTAATTGCGTCGCTTCGTGAATGGCAAAAAGTAGCGCCACAGGATTCGACCCTGAGACCCCAGGGTACCTGGTCCCAAAGATGGCTGCGCTAGCCAATCAGCCCGCTTGTATTCCATGTCTAGATTACACCTACGAGGCTATTTAATAAGGGTAGAAAGGGAAAACTCTACCCTATTTAACTACTCCTTGGTAAGCTAACTCCTGTCCTAAACGTCATCTATTTCGTATACGGAGGGAGTACATAGCAAAATTTAACATTCTGAAGTAATATAATACTTGAAAACATATCAACAGTCAGTGGTGACACTAGTTCAGCATACAGAAAAACTGTGCACTTGAAAATATGCCCTCCCAATTGTTACTGCAAGTGAACAATGAGAAAGCAATGGCTAACAATAAAAATATTTCTTACAATCTTATTATCTCCATTTTTAGTCAAGAAATTATTTTTCTCATTGCTGAAATTATTAAATATTAGGGTGAAAAATCACAAGGTCTACTTGCCATTTACCTCAATATGCATTGCCTTTCCGATCTTCCAAAACTCAATGCACACTCCAATTCCAGAGCTAGCAAGGATCATCCATGAAGTGTCATTGTCCAGAAGGTACAGGAAAACAATTAGTTGACACACAAAATTCAGAATCACAGATTTTGCTGATAGGCCTTCCATGGACTTGTTCTTGTTCCAAAACTGAATATCTGAAAACAGAACCAAAGATCATAAAATAGTTGTTGTGATTTGTGAATAACTTATTAAGATTAGTGTGTAGCATTTCTGTAAATTCTATTTTTAAAAGTGTACAGTGGACATACCATTTTTGAAGGCGAGGAAATCAAACAGAGAGTGTAACAGAGAAACAACCATGGTCAATCCAAGAAGGTAAGGATTTCCTTCGAGGAAAACCCTCTGCAATCAGAAATACATGACGAATCAGCACCTGACAGACACGGTAAACCAACAAGGACAGGAAACACATCCCATGGACATAAACTACAAGTAGCTGTACAAATTAATGACACTTTATGAAAGGGTGCAAAGGTTGATCCTGAATGAAACAGAGAGATCAACATATCCAAAAATGCCAGCATTCAAATAGCTGCAGATTAGAGTATGGACTTGTTTACCTTGAGTTCGTCAGCCTCGCCTTCAAGCATACTCCCATAACTACGATGAACCTGGAAGGACTGCTCAATCTGTAAAAATAATTGCCACTTGGTCATGCTAATAGGGCCAATTTCGAGGTTTAAGGGCAATTCCTTCACAGTCTCGTTGAGCGCTATTAATTTATCCCTCAGTAGCCAAAACTCATTGAAGAACACAGTAGGATAATAGTCGCCTGTCGCTGGATCCACATTCAAATCTGTATCTCTATTGTAAAGGAAAACCAAAACCATCATCACCAAAAACACAGAATTTTTCTGAAGACACTGTTTGACTAACAAATTATATTCCAGGCTTCCATCCAGTCCAGTAGAAGTTGGATCCAATCAATGTGATATTTTTAGTAAACAGAGAACGTGGACCAAAATTTACATGTAGTGTATGTATGTTTTAAATTGTTAATTAAAAGTGGAACCATCACAAAACAGAAATGAGTTACTATTTATCACAGTTGAAGGATACATGGAGCAACAATGGGAGGGACATTATTGTGGGGATACCTGCAAAACATGAAGGGGATAATGTTAATCATACGTATTGAGGACGACAAGAAATGAAGACAACACATTATATACGGAGTACACAACAAAAACAATACAGTCTAGCTGTTACATAGATCAAGAAAAATATATACTGAATATTTCTACAGCGCAAAACCTGAAGCTAAGCTATTGCCCCGGGGGGAGAGGGGGGGGGGGGTAATCATGAAGTATCATATACGTTATCCAAACTCTGAATTCAGCTTCTCGTGCATTGCAATCACATCAATCTTGTTGAAAATAGATGTTACACTGAACACTAATGAAGTGTTTTGTCAACTATATAATAGGAGCGCAGTGTGGCATATGTCTAATTAGGTAAATGGTACTTCATGACATCTAACAAGGCAAGGTAAATGGTTCATGACTTCCATGCCATCAAAAGGGCAGGACAGATAAGCACCAATCATGTGCCAAATGTCACCACAAGTGGAAAGGAACATAAATCTTAAACATGTGAACTATGTATGGCACAAATCAAACAAGATTGGATTTCGTGAATACCGTGTGAAATCATCAACAAGATTTATTGTAACATTTGGTTTCCAATAAGATAAATATTCAGCCGGGCCCTCGTCTTTATCCTCAAGTTCTTTATTATCCTGCAAATCAAGGCTTTGATTAGCTCGGCAGATATAAGCAATAACAAAGTTGATAGTTCATATACTGAATGAGAAAGAATGAAGATAATGACCTCAGGTGGCGCTTGCTGTTCAGGTTCTTCTGAATCTCCAAGCAAGCTCTTCTTTTTACCAGCTTTTGATTTTGGCAAGAACGTAACGACAGCTAAATGACAGGTAGAGTGCAATCAGTATTCCATACATATACGTAACAATACAAAGGAAGAACACGCAATGGAAATCAAAACGTACGATGCGTCCTCCCAAATGCAGATTTCTGTTCATATTCAGGATCTGTAGGGTCCACAGGGTATCCTGAGCGGGCAAAGTAAACATGAGCATACAGAGAGCCATTATGCTTGATAGCCTGTAACAAAAAATACACAAAATTCAACAAACAGACCATAGTTTCATGAAATAGTGATTAACATTATGGCAATCAGTAGCCTACCTCTGAAGGATAGTATGCTAAAGATCGTGTTCTGGTACTGGTAGGTCCCCAGACTGCATATGGTATGTTTGCTTCGTGCCAAATAAGTGCGTCATCATTAGCAAAATCATTGAACTTCTCATTCTCGGACAAATACATCCACATATCCTGCACAGCAAAGCCCCAAAGCACTGATTAGAAATTCAAAAATATCTACTGGCTAATGGCAGGGCCTAAACCATGAACACTGCAATACCCATTTTGTCTATTATGGTTGTATAATATTACTCCTAGAGGAATAGAATTTGCATGGTATGAGTACATAATTCAATAGAACTTTGTGCCATTTATGTACTCCCTCCGTCCCAAAATAGATGTCATTCTCGCTTCCCAATAAAAGCAGCATCTTTGAGCATTAGCCAATTATATATAAAATAATATTAATATTTATAGTACATCATTAGTACCATTAGATAGATATTTGAATCTAGTTTTTTAACAAATTTATTAGAGATATAAATATTACATATATTTTTCTACAAATTGAGTCAAAGTTGAGAAAGTAACACGTGCACGCATCCCATAGCGTCATCCTTTTAGGGACGGAGGGAGTATTAAGGTAACACCCTCCTTCAACTGTTGCTAAATGATTCGACAATCAACACACATGATCTAGGAAGGTATAGATGTATGGTGTACAGATTTAACAAAAAGAAGAATTCAGTGAGGTACATCAGAAGTGATGTACTCATCTTCGAAACACAATCAGCAATTAAGCATTCAATCCACATCTGTTTTAGGATCTCATTAAGTCATTAGCAAACAAGACAAGGAACAACCACACAGAATTCTCAACATGATGATAAGTAGCATATAGTCTTCGATAGAAGACCTAAAACGATTTATCAATTCCAACTCAACAAATAGCACAAACTTCTTATCCGAACAAGAGGATGGTATAGGTTGGGCTCAATACTTCCCATGGTTAATTTTATTATGAAATACAAAACCCCATCACCAGGCTTGACCTTATACCAAACTTAATTGTATATCGCTAACCTAGGATGACATTTTCACTCCAATAAATGTAAGTAAACTAACATACCCCCCCCCCCCGCTACTCTTCCATCCTAAACCCTAACTTAAACAGCGAAACACCAAGTCACCAGTACATCATGTATGCTCCTCAAACAACTTACTGAATTCAGTGGGATCCAGTCATGACCAAATTTCACAAAAGCCTATACTATTGCTGGAAAACTATGAACGGTCCTCAACTTAGCCTCCTGGTATATCCAATTAAAAGCCTAGGGTGTGGTCTTCTTTGTCGCAAGGAATAATGCTGCAGGGCACAGATGAGTTCACATGATCCGATTCTAAAATATCCTACAAGCACGCCAGAATACAGAGCTTCTTCTCGTAGCTACTAAACGACCAAACCAACGCCACCTTGTAGAAATCGTCCACGATCCAGAGGCTACTAGCGATACAGTTTCTGTATGACAGCAACAAAAAAAAGATGGAATAAAACCCTAAATTACCTTGGCACCAGAGAATACACTTCCAAACACCCCGCACTACATAATCTAAACCTACTGGCGAGCGAACTACGATAAAGACTACCAGGCTACGACGCATCTTTGAACATCTTCGAACCAAAATCTCGTGCAAGTAGAAACCAGGAGGGCCGAGGGCGTTCTCACCATTGGCTCTCCCTTCTGGAAGAGGTTGGACATGAGCATCCCCGGTTCCGCGGGAGGGCGCTTTGGCCCGAAGAACTTGGCAGCGAAGTACCAGAACACCGCCATCCGCACGATGCCGGCGATGCTCTGCCCCAGGCCGCCGCCCTGCCGCCCCGCGGGGGCGCCGCCCTGCGGCTGCGCCGCCGCGGCCACCGCCGCTGCCGGCTGCGACATCGCCGCCGGCGAGCTGGATCGGAGCGAGGGGGGAGGAGGGGCGCCGAGATTTGCGATTGAAGACGAGGTTTTTGGTTTCCGGTTTTTTCGATCGGGGTGATGCTTTGGGGGACTTCTTAACTGGGACAGTTTTGTGTTACTTTATTTGTAATTTTGCAGATAAGGGCGTGAGATAATCTGTAATTAATTGTGTAGAGTCCCGGTTCGTGGAGACTGGAGACGACGTGTCCGTGTGGGACGTTTGGCTTTGAGATTTGGAACTAAACGTAATTGTTAAAAACTTTGGGCGCTTTTTAGTAATTATGGGCTAACAACATGCACATGCTGCAGCTGGGGCGAATCTGAGCTCGGCCGAGAGATATTTTGTGGCTCGATCGGACAACTGGGGCCCGCACCGGAACTCCTGCAACGACGGAGAGAGGCCGTTTTCTCTTTTTCGTCTTCGTGGCCCATTTGGAGTTTCGCTGAAATCGAAGTCCGAGCCGGTCCAGCCGTCCAGCTGGGCCGTCCAACAAAGTGATCACCCACTTGAAAACAAAAAAAAACTAACCACGTGATAAAAAAAAAGTAAAAGGTATCTCGTGGGCTAAACTCTTGGGCCCAAAAAGCGAGAGTTTGTTGAAATGGACGCCTTGGCTGCAACAACGAACGATACGTAGTTGGGCGCGCTTCGCTGCGCCTGTAGAGACATTCCATTTGCGTACGAAGGTTAAGAAGGTTGGTGTTGTTTATGGAGAGTTATTGTGGTGTCATTTAGTAGAGTCATTTTCATGTTGTATGTCGTTTTTATTTAGATTGACAATTAAAGACTATTCATTTAGACTGTGGGCTACTCCCTCCGTCCCTTTTTTTCGTGTCGTCCAGGCTACAGCTTCTTGTCCCAATGTTGTTTAGTTCGCCAACTTATTTTACCACCTTGTTACATCGGATATTTGGACACTAATTAGGAGTATTAAAGATAGGTGTAAAAAAACTAATTGCATAGATGGACTCTATATTGTGAGACGAATATATTAAGCCTAACTAATCTTTCATTAGACATTGTTATGCTACAGTAACCCGTCATTAAAAATACGCTTACAACGGCACATATTAGGCTCAATAGATTCGTCTTGCGGTGTAGAGTCCATCTGTATAATTAGTTTTATAATTAGTCTATATTTAGTACTGTTAACTAAACACGGGGTGTCACTATGCGGTTCAACTTGCCGGACTTGCTGAAACAAAGGCTGTGTTCAGTTCAAAAAAAATACTTTCTACTCACTATTCATCCCCCTCACAGAATACGTTTTCCACAAAAATTCATTTTCCACATTTCCTATTTATTTCCCTCACATAGCACGCTTAAAAAAATACTTTTTCTCACGTGAACTAAACACCCGGGAAGTCAGGGCTATTGTGTCTAGATGTACAGTGGTCCTGACTTTTTCCGCTGTAGCAAAATTACTCCAAATATTCCGCTGTAGCAAAATTACTCCAAATATTTCATTTTAGAAAACGGTCATGTACCAACTCACTGTAACAGGAGATATGATCCATCCATATGCAATCGTATGGTATTAAAGCTATCAAAAGTCACTGCTACAGTATTTTTGACTTCCCTTCAGGAGGTGTTTAGTTGGTAGAGATTTACTGTAGCAGATATACACTGTAGCAATAAATAGTGAGGAAAGGATAGGAAAAGATAGGATGGATGTGATGGGAAAAATAGTGTATCTCTATGACGGCGCTCGTGGAGCTACGACGCAGGCCAGCTGTACCACATGCCTACCTTCCAACGGGCCTACACGAGGTGAGTTTTCCAAAAATTAAAAAAAAAATCACAGCCTTTCCCCAGCCTCTTGTCCGAGCTTCCTAAAAAGAAAAAGAAAAAAAGAGGAGAGAGGGAGCCACGTCATAGAAAATGAAGAGTCGATTTTCTTGAGAAAAAGTTATGTGGGCCCAACAAGAAAATAAAAAATTACGCATCTATCTATCCTCTGCTGCTTCATTTCTTCCGCCGTCTACTGCACAAATCAGGGACATCTTCTTCCTTCTCCTCCACAGCTGCAGAAGCCTCTTCTTTCTTCTCTCCCCAACCTCTCGTCTTCACCCAGATTCACGAGCGCATGCGCCCCTCCGTCCGTTGATTCAGCGTGCTGGGCCACGGCAGCCAGGGCGCAAGCCTCTGCCTCCTCCAACACCGGTCGCCGCCTCCGCCGGCACGGGGCCACGGAGCTCCGGCGGTCGACCAGCTGCAGCAGGTGCGCGAGGAGCTCCGACTGGCGAGCAGCTTCAGCGGGCGCGCGGGGAGCTCCGACCTGCGAGCAGCTCTAGCGGGTACGCAGGGCCACATGGACGGCGCGGTGAGCTCTGCGGGGAGAGGTACGCCCTCCGCAGCTACGTCGTCGACGTGAGCCGCCGCGGGTGCGCGGCGAGGTCGGCCGCGGGCGACGATGGCGCACTGTGGCCTGTGAACTACACGCTCGCGGTCGAGCGGCTCGCCGGAGGCAGACGAGCAGGCAGGCGGGCAGCAGCGAGCGGACACGGTCGCGGTCGTCGTGTTCCTCACCTGCGACGCCCTGCTACCTGCCTGAGCATTGTCCGTGCAGCAACGTCGCGTCTATGGCTCTACACAAGCAGGCCAGCAGTGGAACGAACCCTCTCTGCTCTTCCTCTCTCTTTGCTCTCTCTCTCTTCTTGTTGGCTGCGTTGGATTTTTGCTCAATTTGTTCATGGTGGATTTGTGCTCGAGTTGTTTTGGTAAATCTGAGCTTTGATTTGCCTTCGAGTCAGGGATTTGTGGGTGCAATCGTGGATTTGTGGTTCGAATCGGAGATTCGTGGCTTGTTTTTTTCCTTCTTCTTCTCCGGCGAGCGGTGCACCTCCTCCCCACGCCGTCGGATGCCCGTTCTTACTCCCGTCCGGTCTACTGCCCTTTTTCCCCGTCAGCCCATGCGCGCAGGCGAGGCAGTTGGCCGCCGCCATGCCCCAGGATGGCTGCTCCTCATTCTCCTCGGCTGCCGGCGGCACTGCACGAGGGAAGCAGGATTTTTTCCGAGACACCGACGACGCAGTCGTCGGCGTGCGGTAGGACCCGTCGCGTGGGGCCTACGCGGGAAGGGAACCACCCGATGGCTGCCATTTCATTTCGTGGGGCCACGTGGCGGGCAACGACCTGCCGAGCTCTGGATGGGCGTGAAACCTTCGAGCGATAAGAAGGTACATGTTATCAAAGCAAATTCACCTGCAATGTCCATGCGATAGTGTACCTTGTTTGTGAACGAAAGCAAATCTGTTGTGCCACCGTGGCGCGGGTGAGAAAGCATGGCATCTGATCCCCCGCAGCCGTTGTTGAACGCCCGCGAGGCTACGACGTTTTTTGCATCCGAAGCGGGTAGACGAACTGACGAATTCGATGACGACTTTTAGCCTAGGAGATGCAACCCTAATAGTAGTTTTAAGCTGCCTTGCAGCAGGAAGCAAGCACAAAATCCAGCCCAGTCACCACTCGTATCGGGAGGCAATGATGAGTTGATGACAATTGAGATGCATGTGGGCTGTGTCAGCTGGCTCTCTCTGGTGGGGGAGTATCCTGATGACGAGGATCGCAGCGTGAGCTGACGAGGCAATGCAAACGAGCAAGCAGCAGCGAAGCAACAAAGGTGCAGCTTTGGCTGGCCCAGCATCGAACGGAGGTGTCTGACATCAACTATTCGCCATTCGGGGCGCAAAGTAGTCTCGTGTCGAGTCCACCATGCAGAACGCATTTTGCAGTGGTCTCGTGTCGAGTCCACCATGCATATTGCCTTTGCCTTCCCCGTTTTCAGGTCCTGTGTGATCAGATCGATAAGACTATCTCTGCAACGCTCGACGCCAGTCATTTTTCACCAGGGGTGATTCTGCATGCAGTTTTTTTTTTAATTTGTATATAGCTCCTCTATTTATTTAAGCTAAAGAGTGGGCATCAGAATATTCAGCAGCATATATGATATATCCTCCATGCACATTGGAAACAGTTTTAAGCCACGCGGCTTGCCGTCAATGCAGCCTCCTCCACAGTGCACACACGCTGCCTTCTTCTGCCGGCCTCTCCCGTGTTAGCTTACGAGCAAAGCAAGTTTAATTATGCCCGGGGTTCTCCTTAATCGCACGGCCAGGAGCATCTTAATATCTTATCCTCCGCACTTGTTTACTGCACGCCTAAGTGGCCAGTTGTTCTCTTTGTCGATCGATGATGCCTATCTCAGGCATTGACCAGGTGGGATGGAGATCATGTCATGCGCGCACGGGTTAGGCATCGCCTATCTCCCGATCTGCTCTTGCTTTTGCCCTCCTTTACAAGATATTGTGCCGATGAACATCGATCCCCAGCTAAATATATCCAATTCGTTGGTCAAGCAACGGCTATAATGGAGAATCAAGAAATGTTAAGGAAAGCTAAAGAGTGCCTAACCAGCTCTAGCCTGAAAATTAAAATGACTGTGCTACCTGATGGTATCTCCGGTTTTATAAGCTCAGGTGCATGCATATTTCCCGGACCAGCACCTACAACAAAATCCAGGTCGATCTCTTTATGCGAAAATAAAAAATGTGCAAGGGAAGTAGGTTGTGTCCACGGCACAAGATAATGGTGCCAGTACTAGTTCCTCCTAAACGGGTCTAGTTTTTTTAGCAGTACTATAATTTCTTGGGATGGAGAAATTCAATGGGATGGAACTAACTTTTTGAAACAATTTGCTGTTGTGAAGTTTTAAGGTGGATAGATGGATATATGGCTCGTCTTCAGCATGCTTCATATGTTACCTACGAATCTACGTTTGGGTCTGGGTCCTGTGATACTGGGGCGCCATGGATAACCGAAACCCATTAGGCCATTAGCACTACTTTAACACTAAGACTGTGAATCAAGACAGAACAAGCGAGTATCTTGGCCCTTGCTTTTCCTCTTCAGTCCTTGAGAAAAATATTATCACAAAGCATCTGACTGTTCAATTGCTCCAGCAGCTAAGGATGATCGGCGAATAGGAAAATAGGACCAGTACAAGTATACCTAACCGGGCAGACAGACAGATGCACTAGCAGAGTGCGATCAAGCTTTCGGTAGGCAGCAGCTCAGGTGTGTGTTTGAGGATGCGTCATATACAACAAATCCTGTGTTTCTTTATGAAATGTTTATATATAGAAAGAACAAATATTGTTTTCAGGACAACAAAACCTGCGTGCTCTTGACTTGTGTTTCTCGGCAGTTAGGCTGGGCACATTTGTGAGCGAGGATTATTCGACAAAAAGGTGCGTTCGAGGAGGTGGGCCGTTGCCTTTGGCTCCGCTAATCCATCGTCCTTCATGTGACTGATGATCCCATCACCGCTTTATTTTATGCACAGACACTAAACAAAAGCTGCGCTTATATACTAGTCGAGCAGAATCAGAGAGGGAATCAGTGGCGAGGGATCTTGGCCCTTGGCGACCGTCAGGAGGCCACGCCGGCAGGCATCGTCAGCACCACAAATCCACAATCACATACGGATCGATGGGATTAGCCACCAACACTTTTGTTTAGCCGGGCTGCATGTGACGCAGCCTGCCAGTGGCGAACGAGTCCGCATGCGAACGCAAAGCTCGCCGTGATCCTGATCCGGTTGGTGTGGTGCCGTTCCGTCACCATGCTGTCCTGCCCCCTTTTCCTGCGGCCTGCTCCCTGCCCACCCCAAGCCTCCCCGCCGGGCGACCAATCGGGCGGCGGGAGAACCCGTCGGCCCCCGCCATTTTTTTAAACGGGGTCGCGAGTTGTTTAGCCGCAATAATGGAGGGTGCAGAATTGGCGCCGTGCCTTTTGTTTAGGCCCCGTTGATTTAAACTAATCGCGGGGGCGGCAGGTGAGGTAAAGCTAGCCGCTGGTTGGCGCGGGTTAGATTTTTAAGCTCTCCCTCCCCTGACCTTCACTTGACTCGTGGGTCGTGACCGGGACGGGATCCACGTTCTGCTACGTACGACCTGGGATCATTTCTGGTTGCGGTACTAATAAGTTGACCGTCACGCTTCGGCAACACGCAAGGCAATTTATAGTAATTTTACCCAGGTTCTCGAGGCAGCCCGTCTGATCAGATCCGTGATCCGTTCACGCGATCAACGTGCACCACCAAATGATCTTATGATCAAGCGCGCGCGTCACGTCAGCCCCGCACCGAAATGCAAAACTGGCGAGACCAGCTTGGCCACATACAATAAACGCCCGCACCAAGAGATCGGTAGCCGGCGATGGAATAAACGGGAGCAGAAGCGGAAGATGCTCCGCCCGGGAAAGGCAGCAACCAACCAAGCCAAGAAGACGTCGCGCTCGCTCTCGTTTTCTGCCGGGAAATCATCGACGGGGAGTCCGGGAGGAAACGTACGCGAAACACCGAGGGCCCGGGTCGACAGGGACACGCCCGCCACTCCCACTGTTCCTGTTCCCGTCAGCCACATCCTTTTCCAGTGTTCTTTTTTCTTTTTTTCTACGTCCGCGTCGCTTTGTCGCTGAATTTTCCTGCCACTCGCACCTCGTATTTTCGTCCGGATTAATTGCTGCTGCCAGTGGATCGTTTTCGTGGATTCATGTCGAGTGAACTTTTGTATATTCGGTGAGTGGAGACTATGCGGGCAAATTCGGTTGGGAGGGAGCATGTTCATTCGCTCGCCGAAACGAGTATTTCTTCTGATCCTCTCGATCGATTGTCTGATTTTTTTACAACTAAAATTGACTTTGAAGAAGTGTACACCAGGGTTACCAAAACCGGTCCGGTAGTTCGTACCGCCGGCCGGCGGTAACGGTATACCGGACCGGTTTGACCGGGATCCGGTGGAAACCGGTTGAATTCGAATTTTGAATTCAAATCCCCCGTGCAATCGGTTTTTTCCGGTAAACCGCTCGAATTGACCGGTAACCGACCGGTTTGACCGGTATACCGATCGGTTTGTTGGAAAACCGGCCAAATTCAAATTTTGAGTTCAAATCCCCCGTGTGGCCGGTTTGGAACGGTATACCGGACCGGTTTGACCGGTTCCCGGCCGGTTTGAGCGGTTTACCGGACCGGTTTGACCGGTTACCGGTCAAACCGGACCGGTATACCGCTCAATCCGAGCGGTAACCGCTCGTACCGGCGCGGGATCCGGTCGCGTGCGGCGGTTGCGCGGCTTGGGGCGTTTTTTCGCCCGAGGGGATGCTCAGCTGCGCGGGGGGGGAGCGACGGGGTGTCTGGGGGGTGAGGGGGGCGAGGGGGGGGGGTTATTAGGGTTTACGCGATTTGGGCCGAGTTGGACCGAGTTGGGCCGACTTGTTTTTTTCTTTTTCTTTTTTTATTTAACTTGTATTTAGCGAAAAAATAGCAAATGACCAAATATTTGAGAAATTTTGACACCAATAGATCCAGCACACCATGAAGTATTTTTAAGAATTTTTGCCGATTTTTCGAATTTTTAAATTCAAATTTGAAATTTTTGAATTTGGCCGGTTTCAAACCGCCCCCAACCGCTACCGGTCCGGGGCGGTTCGACCGGATCCCGCGGATACCGGACCGGTATCCTCGAATTTTTTAACCCTGGTGTACAAAAGGGCACCAAAGCTGCCTTGTTGGAGTCAGGCTGTGTTTAGATGGGTGGAGAAAAAGAATTTTTTTTCTGGGATGCATGTTATGTGAGGGGAATGAATATGAGAGGTGAAAAAGAAATTTTTGGAGATGCGTGTTCTGCGAGGGAGGTGAATAGAAAGTAAAAAGAACTTTTTTTGGTAGGGCATAAAACAAATCGCTCGCTGTTCACACACCACATGGCCCCCCATGGCAGGCGCGCCCGTTCCCACGACACAGGGGTTGGACGGGGGGGAGGCGTGCGCGAGAGGAAAGAAAGAGGATTGTGCGGCCGGGTGCGGCCAAGCACGCTTCCGCTTTGCCTTGCCTGCCGCGACATGACGACTCGCTTTCTTGGTGGGGGACGCGGTCGCATGCCGGGTCGGCGAGGGACACGCCGATGCGCCCCTAGCAGTCAGCCTAGACAGCCTAGGCCTCCTCGCCCGCCCGGGCCCCACCCACCAGTGGGCGCGGGAATCTCCCGGTGCAGCGCCGATCGATCGCTTCACGCCGTCGCGGCGGGCCACGCACGGCAGGGCGGTGCCTGGCCGCCTGGGCACGGGAATGGCGCCGTCGCGGTGGGCACGCATGCTTCGCCGTCGACGATAAGGCACAGTAGTACGCGGCACGCTCCCGTCCTTCCCTGCCTCGATCGATCACGCAGGCAGGATGCCAGGAAAGCTTGGCAGTCAGGCTCGCTGTCGTGGCGCCGGACGCCTCGCGGCCACACACAGGGGACCCCCGACGGGACGACACGTCGAAAGACAGGCCGGATCGGCGTGTGGCCCGCCGCCCCGCCCCCGGCAGCGTCGGACGCGTTCGGAGGTGACAGCACGGGCCACGCCCCCGCTCGTAGTACGGGTACGTACCGGTACACAGCGCCGGCGGCAGGAAAGATTCGCGCTCGCTCGCTCGCCGCCGTGGGGGCGGGCGGCCGCCGCGTACGGCGACTGGGGGTGGGGCGCGCCACGGGGGGTACGGCCCTGCCCCGGCCACACCACACACGATCTGGTACACTACACAACAGCGGCCGGCGCCAGCCAGCCAACCCGCCCGTGACAAATTAACCGAGCCACGGGGGCGTGTTTAGTTGAGGTTGGTAAAAAGTACTTTTTTTTGGAATGCGTGTTATGTGAGGGAGATGAATAGGAAAAGTAAAAAAAGAATTTTTGGGGATGCGTGTGTTCTGTGAGGGGAATGGATACGAAGTTGCTAACCCACCCACCGCCGCGCGCTGGCTGTCCATCTCCATCCCCGCCCCCGCCCCCGCCCGTCTCTCTCGGCGCGCTCACGGCTCACCCTCCTACTCCCCGGCTGCTGCCTCCCCCTTGCCGCCGCGACCGCGACCGCCGCTCGCTGTCGAGGCCACAAGGCTAGAGAGGAGGGGAGTAGTCAAGTCCGACGCCACCCGCCCAGGCTCACACCTCCCCACCCTGGCCGCTCCCTCCACGCCACACACGCTTCACCGGCGACCCGGATCCCGCGCCCGCGTCGTCAGCTAGCGAGACCTCCCCTCGGCGAGACCTCATCCGCCTCCCGGAGACCAGCCCGCGGCCGGGTCCACTGAGCCGTACGGAGACTCTTCTGGTTGTGCCGGGCCGGACGGCGTCGTCGGTGCAGATCCATGGAGCCCAGCCGGCCGCGGCGAGGATAGCACTGCGCCAGTAGGTCGCGAGGAGTGCCGGCGGCTTCCTGTCGTTTTGTTTGCTTAGCCAATTTTTGGGGGAGCGTTTGGCTTGGACTTGGAAGATATGGCCGCGGCGATGGACGTGGCCAACCCTGGAGCGGCTTCCGGCACAGGTTTGGATTCCTGCCTCTTGATGAAATTCTCGTTCCTGCTACTGTCCTGTCCCGTCCTTTGAAGCTACGGGGTATTTCTGTTTTGAATTTGCTGCGGTTTGGATAAAATTGGGTTGTGGAAAACTGAGGCTGTGGGCTGGATGAGGGTCGAGCTCGTTCGGTGGACTTGAATAGTTGACTAATTTGTGTGGAAAACGTCGCGGGATTCTCGTAATTTCAGTCGGTTTTAGTAAACGAAAAACTCTGAGGAACCAATCAGCATTTTCCTTCAAATAATTGGGCTGCCACCTATTGATGATTCGTAAAACTGTTCTCTGCCAACGTAGTTTTATGCGCTGTACAATTTTGTTTAATTTTAGTTTCATATTTTGCCCATGTTTCTCCTTGCACAGAGGCATGTGGATCACGATTTCTCAAGTGGGGAAAATTTTTGGATCAAGGACCCCCTTTATCAATCCAGATCTAGTTACTTTGATTTTTAGTGTCTGCTATACTACGTGATATATTTGGCTAGTTTGGTATCAGTACTGTTGCTTCTCAAATGGGATGTTTCGATGTGGTGGATCCTTTTATTCCTGTTCATTTTACATTCTTCATTATCCTTCAGATTGCTTATGATTGGCAATTACAATTTGGAACTATAAAGCAAAGAAAAATACGAGTTCTGTATGTTCTGTATTTCGTCTGCTGACTCTTGGATGCAAATCAACTGCTTCTGTTCAGGAATGCCAAGCGATGCACTGTACCGGGAGCTATGGCATGCGTGTGCAGGTCCATTGGTCACGGTGCCTAGACAAGGCGAGCGGGTCTATTACTTCCCCCAGGGCCATATGGAGCAGGTACGCAATGGTTTAGATACCCTTCATCTCAGCCTGCCTTGATCAATCTATATTTTGTGGCGCCTCCTTTATGCACATGCATTAACTGATTGGGGTTTCTTTTCCAAAAATTGTTCATGGTTTCTTTGATAGCTTGAGGCATCCACACACCAGCAGCTTGACCAGTACCTACCTATGTTCAATCTACCACCCAAGATCCTATGCCGTGTGGTTAACGTGGAACTAAGGGTCAGTGTATTTTTTTTTTAAACTCTCTGGTGCAACCTCCTGGCATATATGTATTGTCATTATTGTGGGAATGATTAGTCTAGGTGCTGAAGGAAGAAATCTTGAAATCGTGTTTAATCTTCTGAACTCTGTAATTCAGGCGGAAACTGATTCGGATGAAGTTTATGCTCAAATTATGCTGCAACCAGAAGCTGATGTAAGTCTGCATATTTTTACTCTTGAGGATATTCAAGTGCCCTTGCTTTCATTTTTGCTTTTAAGCTAGTATAACTTCATTGCCATTTTACATATATTGATTTATTTTCTTCAATATGCTCAATCAGCAAAGTGAACTCACCAGCCTGGATCCTGAACTACAAAAACTTGAGAAATGCACTGCCCATTCCTTCTGTAAGACACTGACAGCTTCAGATACAAGCACTCATGGCGGCTTTTCTGTTCTTCGGAGGCATGCTGAAGAATGTCTTCCTCAGCTGGTTAGCATCAGAAGCATTATATGCCTCAAAGTGACTTCTAATTACCAGATATGTTATTGTGTGTTACTTTTTGCAGGACATGTCTCAGAATCCACCTTGCCAAGAATTGGTTGCCAAAGATCTCCATGGCACTGAATGGCATTTTCGGCACATTTTTCGAGGTGAGTTTGCACTCTTCAGTACTTGGCTTGAAATTTACTTTCATTCCTTGAAAGATAGCCTTTCTTACTGTGTCTTTCTAGATCTTAATTTGGTGTAATCTTCTTCGCGCATTGCACAAATACCCAGCAAGTACCGATGCAGTAGATGCATTGCATGATTTTAGTCTCATCTCATGCCTGCCTTTCGATGCTTCTTTCAGGACAACCTAAGAGGCATCTCCTTACTACTGGCTGGAGTGTCTTTGTTAGCTCAAAAAGATTGGTTGCTGGTGATGCATTTATCTTCATGAGGTACAATACCCTAAGCATGATAAATGCAGATGTTTGGTGCATTTGCATCTGTCTACTGGCTTTTGGTTTAATTGTGGATGAACTTAATTTCTTTAGGGACTACCTTTACTAATTATTGTTCTTCTGAATGGCAGAGGTGAAAATGGTGAGCTACGGGTTGGTGTAAGGAGGCTCATGAGACAAGTAAATAACATGCCGTCATCTGTCATATCAAGCCACAGCATGCATCTTGGAGTCTTGGCAACAGCACACCATGCCATCTCCACTGGAACCCTCTTTTCTGTTTTCTACAAACCAAGGTTTGATAATATTCTATATTCATTTGATTGTATTGCATTTTTTTCTAGCATCACATTGTTTATTTAAAGGAGAAAATAATGTACTAAGTTGCTTTCTATTTGCTTATTTTATTCTGTTTCAAACTTCAAAGTTAATTACTAATTCTATACTCTGCTTTTACTTGTAGACAAGCTCAATGTTTGTAGCTATTCCATGCATTCAGTGATATCTTATCCCTTGCCCTTTCAGCACACCAAAGTAGCCAACTATGGTCATCCTAGTTAGCACTAATCCTCGTGTTTTATTTCCTTTAGTATTGGCAGCTAAATTGTATGCACCTTTTATTTTGTTCCCAGAACTAGCCGCTCTGATTTTATTGTGAGCGTTAACAAGTACCTTGAAGCTAAGAAGCAGAAAATATCTGTTGGAATGAGGTTTAAGATGAGATTTGAAGGTGATGAAGCTCCTGAAAGAAGGTATGGTTTGGACTTTTGATTGCTTTCAGCAAGTTGGTGCTCCTTTCATTTTAACCATTTTATTTATGCTGGGAGCCAAATTAACATCTTAATTTGTGGCTGCAGATTCACTGGAACAATTGTTGACATTGGGAGTTTGCCGTCAATGTCAAAATCTCTGTGGGCAGATTCTGACTGGAGATCTCTAAAGGTAATGAAGTTTTTTTTTTCTGGTTGAGTTAGTAGTACCTCCAAATTGTTCATTGTGATTCATTGTCTTTTGTTTGGTTTGTCTTCCAAATATTAATCTAAACTGAAATATCTGCCAGGTCCAATGGGATGAGCCTTCATCCATTCTTCGACCAGATAGAATTTCACCATGGGAAGTGGAACCACTGGATGCAGCTAATCCGCAATCCCCTCAACCTCCATTAAGGAATAAGCGTGCACGACCCCCAGCTTCACCATCTATGGTTGCAGAGCTGCCTTCAGGCTTTGGTAAGGAGTCTATTTTTACTTGTTACAAAATATGGTTGTCTCTTGAATACAATGTTGAATGCTCAATTCATGGGCACCTTAAGCATTCTTGGATACGATTATGACGTGCTGCCCTGCTGTAGAATCTAAGCTCTTATTCCATTCATGATAGGACTCTGGAAATCCCCGACTGAATCGTCTCGGACTCTATCATTTTCGGAACCACAACGCGCTCGGGAGTTATTTCCTCCGATTCCCACGTCAACCTTCTCATCATCAAACGTCAATTTTAATTCAAAGAATGATCCATCCATGCTAAGCAGTCAGTTCTACTGGTCTGCAAGGGATACGAGAGCTGACTCCTGCGCTGCTAGCACCAACACAGTCATAATTGAAAAGAAGCAAGAACCAAGCTATGGTGGTTGCAGATTATTTGGAATTGATATATGCTCGGCTGAGGAAGAAGTAGTACCTGCGGTTACTGCCCCAGGTCTCGCTTATGACCATACTGCTGCCTCGGTAGAGTTGAACTCCTCGGATAAACTCTCACAGCCATCTGACGTCAACAATTCTGATGCCCCAGCAGCCAGCAGTGGTTCACCTCTTGAATCCCAAAGCCAGCAAGCGAGGAGCTGCACCAAGGTGATTTCTATCATATTAGTTTTCATTGTTGAGGTGTTATTTTCTTGCTTTTTTAGTTCATTGGGTAACTGATTAATGTTGCGCATGCAGGTAATTATGCAAGGAATGGCTGTTGGTAGGGCTGTAGACCTGACGAAGCTTAGTGGCTACAACGATCTTTGCCATAAATTGGAGGAGATGTTTGATATCCATGGGGAGCTAGATTCCACACTCAAGAAATGGCGGGTCATTTACACTGATGATGAGGATGACATGATGCTTGTTGGGGATGATCCTTGGAAGTAAGAGCCCTTGCATTTATCTCTATGAAACAAGTGTATTTTTCCAGTATTGAAGTCCTAATCTCTATGCAATATATTTTCTTCCAGTGAGTTTTGCAGCATGGTGAAAAGAATTTATGTTTACACGTATGAGGAAGCAAAGAAGCTGACATCCAAGTCGAAGCTACCAGGTAGCAGTGATACCAGCAAGTCGAGCGCTGTAAACTCACTGTCTGAATGAGTCGTCTGATTTCAAGTCCATCTACCAAGTACCTACAAGGACTGCAAATTGCTAACATCCCCCTAATTCTGTTCTTTTCACCATTGATTATGGGGTCAAATATGCCCATAATTGCTCCAAGGGCTGAAGTTGTGGTTGGCATTCATTTGCCTTGAGTTTTGGAGGCTTTTGCACTGCCAGGCCACAGCATGGTCCTCCCAGAAGAGGTACTCTGGCATCCGTGTGCCATTTCCCATTTGTTTGTGCCGATTGTTAGGAGCCATTAGCCATGGCATATTTGCAAGGTGCCGGGTTTGAAGAAAGAACCGAGTCAACTGCAAGGTGGACAACGCCTTGCCTCTCCTTCCACTGCTTAGCTAGTAATTAGGACTATGTATGTAATGAATGTATATAGTATGGTTAGGCTGCCCATGCCTTGGTAATGAGCTTCGGGCATTTGTATGCATTGATTGCGGTTTGGTAATTTTTATCTTTAGCAGCAACAAACCTGAGAGTGTAGGTGGTGTGGACTGTGGATGAATGTATCTTTCAGTAAACAGTCTTAGTGGAAGTGTTCTGTACATAATCTACTATTTAATAAGCAATGTTGTGCAGCTTGTGCTCCTAAGTTCTGACCTTTCAGCTTCCACTGTGATGCCCTCTCTTGTGCTTCTTGCCTGATGAATCATCCATTTGTGTGCATGTTGGCTGGTGGACTCTGGGCTCTGTAATCAGAACCACTTTGATGAGGAAAGTTACGCCTCTTGGGCTCTGTTCGATTTATTCATGTAGCAGAAAGTTACGCCTCTGCCTCTTCATTTGCCCGATTTCTTTTCTGGCTCTTCATTTGTCCGACTTACTGCAAATTACTCCTACTCCGTAAGGTAACAACCTTTCAAACCTATGATTGTTAGTTGAGTGTAGATTGTGGGTTCTCTTGATAGGTCTGAAAATAAATTGAATGCTCCATGGAAAGCTTGCATGAAATATTTTCGTTTCAGCAACATATCCTAGAACAATCAGAACAGAGTATCAAGTTGTGGAAGCTCCATCTTATCATCACAGAGCACGGAAAATCGTCTAGCTCTAACCATCGACTCATCGACAGTCTTTGCTGGGAAGAAATGCAGGCCATGCGCCTCTTCCAAATTCACAGGGATATTGCGAGCATAATAACTTGCAAACCGAACGTAATTCAGCAAATCACAGGGACATGACGTACGCAGCTAATAGGCACTCCGTATGGTAATAGTGTAATACCTTGCTTGGATCGTTCCAACAGCAATCAAAGTCACCCTCGATGTTGACACGGAAACAGTGACAACTCTCCTGCGTATTCTCGAAAAGAAAGACACGGAAGCAGTGACATGCATTGCTTTTCGTACAGGCTAAGTTTCCTTTGATGAGATGATGTCAAAGTTAACGGGATAAGTCAAAATGATTTGTTACAAGTATTCCTTCTACATCAAAATACTTTTCCTTATAGAAGAAGGAAGTTGTTTAGGATTTTACATTTCTATAAAACTTAACAATAAAAAAGTATTTAGGGATAACTTAAAAAAATGATTTAATACAATCTCAAAATGACTTTCTTTTTCTACATACGGAAGGATGTAGTTATTATTGTCGACTTTCCATCATGACGTTTAACTATTCATCTTATTCAAAAAATTAGATAATGATCATTTGTTGTCCTTTATATATTAGAGGTATAACTTAACTTAATTTTTTTAATAAAATAAATAGTCAAATGTTGCAATGTTTTTAATTCACAATAACTTTCCATCATGACGTTTAACTTTGGATAAACATTTTAATTTGGAGAAAGTATATAATAATAGTACGAGCTCATGGCCCATAATATAAGATCATGGTATAACACCACCACCACGACACGAGAGATAAACTCTGACACAACAAGT
The DNA here is from genome assembly GCA_015342445.1 of Digitaria exilis. Lineage (NCBI taxonomy): Eukaryota > Viridiplantae > Streptophyta > Magnoliopsida > Poales > Poaceae > Digitaria > Digitaria exilis. The sequence continues at coordinate 749,522 of JACEFO010001734.1, forward strand.
AACAACGATAAACAGATTCATAATATGATAGATATACTAGACTGCCCTATTTAATCGTACGATCTAGTTACATACTCCATGACAGCCGCGCGCAGCATGTTGACATAAGCCCTCTGACTTCCTGATGAACTCAGCTGAAGCCTCCCCCGAGTCCTCTAGCAACCTCCACCGCAGCCCCATCCGCATTCCGCCACCTCCGCAGGCGGCGCCATGGCTGGACGAAGCCCGCGGCCGCGGCCGCCGCACCACCGGATCGGAGGCGAGAGCTCTTGCCATTGCGAACACTCAGTGGTCTTCGACACGCAAGTATATGCTAGATAGCTAGAGAGCCGAACGCGGCAGGACGAGACGGCCGTCGCGGCTCGGTCTGCGTCCGCCGTCCGAGTCGCCGTCGCCGCAGAGGATGACGGCGAGCGTGACGGCCCAGACGGAGAGCAGGGCCACGCCGAGCACCGCCAGCCAGGGCTGGACCAAGCCCGCGGCCGCGGCCACCGCACCACCGAAGGCAAGAGCTCTTGCCATATATGTTGTAGACTAGCTAGCTAGAGACGAAACGCAAGCGAGCGAGACGGCCGGCCGGACGGTACGCGGAGCCAGACTATATATAGCATCTGAAGAGTAGGTGTCCAATCGGTTGGATAGCAAAGGTACGGGGAGCTGATGACACGCAACATGAGGGGTTCCTTATCCCTAAGCACTGCAATTAATTTGCAAACAGTAGGTCGGTTCCGTCCGGACCCTGTCAAAAACGACCGAGTTGAGCGAGGTACCAAGCGCCACCTCTACGTCAACGCATGTCGGGCTGTCGGCATGTGTGGTATGTCTGCATGTGTCATGGGCTGGTATGCCAGTGTGGTCAACAACAGTGGCTAGTACTACCTACGGTTCCGTACCGTGCAATTCACTATTTCACTTCGTCGTCGATAACTTAAATTATTCCTTGACACTCTGGGAAGTGGGGAACACCTGGTAACTAAAATATCCAAAAGTCAATTTTGAAATTAAACTCAAATCTGCTAACTGCGTAAACCAAAATTAGATCCCAAAATTAACGTGAAAAAGACTCGAACATCAAACGTTTAATTCGTCAACATTAACAACGTTGTTTGCAATTATTACACCCATCGTCCAACAAAAAGCGAAACAAACCTCCTGTTGACACCGGATTTTGATAAATCTGAAGCACGGAGATTATCAGCTATCGGTGTGCATCGGCAAGAATTAAGAAGGTTTGCTTAAGCTTCATGGGACGGGAGTATTCAAGTATGTGAAGTTTACACGTGAAGGCAAGGAAAGGAAGTTTGCACGCATATGACGTGATGAGGATCTTGGTTGATCAAATGTGATTAGCCTCAAGGCCGGAATATTTTATCATATTGATAAAGTGAAGGAAACCAATGGAGAATAGATGGTTATCGATAGCAGGTGGTTGGCGAAAGGAAGACTCTGCCGAGCTGAAAACCTTGCTGATGGATCTTCTGGTTACGAGAGCTAGGGCCGCGGGTAATCTATCTATAAAAGAACGAGTAGAATTGAAAACGTTTTTCACTAAAATTGGACCCGCGGTACCCCTCACGCCGGACCCACGTGTAACGGTCAACAGAGGTGGGAAGAGGGTCAAACCCACCAAAACTGACATTTAGAAAATGTTTCTGCCCAAAACGATTTATTTTTCTCACCCATGTTTTTTCTACCCACGAAATCATCCTTTCTCCTTCAACGGAAATCTTTTTCTTTTCTAATCGAACGCGGCACCCGCGCACTTGCCACGCCAATGATGTTGTCGCAGATCTTGCGGTCGAGGTCGATGAGGTCTCGCCTCGCCTACGCATCGGGCACCAACCTTCCTCCCTCCTCATCTTCCTCCAACATCTCTAGCGCCGCCTGCCCGAGATGCTCCACTTCCTCTCCCTGAGCGTGCTCTCGCTGCCCCGCCACCGGTGCATCGCTCCAACAAGCCAGCGCGGTGGTTGGTACCTCGGTTCGGCCACGCGGAGCTCGATTGGCTCGTGCTGTATCTCCAACAGCCACCGTGATCCTTAATTTGGCCAGACTCACTTGCATGGTAGCTCGATTTGGCCTCGTCGGACATCAATTTGCCCACACCATACACCAAATTGGTCATCGAGAAACTCAATTCAGCCTTCTCGGACATTGATTTGCCTGCTTCCTATACAATAGGTGTTGTTGTCGCTTCTACCGGTGCTGGAAGGAGATGGAGGGGCCGAGGAGGTAGGCGGTGGTTGATGGCCGGTTGAGGAGCTCGTTGCGCAGCGCAGCAAGCACCTGGACATCGGCGCGCACTTGGTCGGCCTCCACGCGCGCGGCGACGACGTTCCACACCTTGGCCTCGATGTGCGCAGCCGGAGAAGCTCCGCTCCTGCGCTCGCCACAGCTAGCCTGCCTCTTCTACGACCTCCTTCGCAGCAAGTTCGCCGAAGGAGTTCGGAGGCGCAACCTCAAGCAGCGCCACGGTGGGCGTGCGGCCGCCGTCAGGGGAAGGGCTTCCAGCAGCCCAGCGCTGGTGCAGGAGATGCCCGAGGAGGGCGCCCGTCCTGACTCGCCTCCACTTGCCATCCTGCTCGTCCTTATCCACCGCCGTCCCGTGCTCAAGGCAGAGCGAGAAGGGTGCGAGCGTGCGGTGGATAAGGTTGGGTGGGTCCCAATCGTAGAAAAAAGAAAAGATAAACAAGAAGAAGAAAGAAGGAAACTAAAAACAAAAGATAAAAAAAGATGAAGAATAAAACATGAAAATAAGAAAAGGGAAAAGGAAAAATAAAAAAGAAGAAAAAATAAAATAAGAAAAAGGAGAAAAGGAAGAAAGAAAAAGAATAGGAGATGTAAAAGGAAAAGGAAAAGTTTAGGAGAGAGAAAAGGGTTGTTTTGAATGGTTGAATAAAATATAATGTAGTTGGTATAGAGAGTACGAGATATAGAGCATGACGGGTACCGGAGAAATTGATATGGAGCAAAGAATCTCGATGACTAGGACAAAATATTTCTTTTGAAGGATGAAAACAATAGAGTACGACGAGTGTGGGCAACCTTATAGCTGCACGACAAGACTGAAATGAATGGATGTGAAGAGAGAGATAGGAGATAATGATGGAATAGAAAAAGGAGAAATGATTATTTTAGTATATAATGATATTTTTAATTTTATATGAAATCACGTTAATATGAGAAAACATAAAAGTCAGATGTATAATAACTGACCCTTCATATTGGACCCTTGCGTAAGGACTAAGGGGGTATCAGGAGTCCAAATTTATGAAATTGTGGTATCCTTCATGTTAGACTCAGCCTGGTTGAGAGGTGGGAGAGGTGCAAACCATCAATATTCAGAATTAAAGAATATTTCTGTCAAATACTAAATATTTTTCTTACCGCTCGCCTTTTTACCCACTTCTTTTCTTGTTTTGTATCACGTGCGTGTCGCACGTGCGTTACTTTGCACACGCCGTATGGAAGAGATATTGATGTGACGCCATGGCACAAGACGTGTCCAGATACATAACGTATGCTGGTTGAGGTATGTGCGTGGAGTTAAAAGGAAAATATGGCGTCAGATGAGATACGTACGTATGACATGCATGTACAGGTCTTCCGTCAACTAATGCACGCTACGGGTTAAAATATTATGATTAAGGCGTGATGGCGTGACGGGCAAGGAAGCTAGCATCGGCAAAAGATTTTCATGAAAACGTGACTCTGCTAGGAAGGGAATTGGAGTCCATTGTATCTTAAAATATTTCCTTTTTTGTTTAGGCATTAAAATGGTTGAGTCCTAGTTAGTTTAACCAGGTTTGAGTCCGCAAGACGTTTAGACCTATCTCTATAAATATAAAGGGGTGTTTGTCGTTGTCCACACCAATATCAAACAAATCTTTTACTACTTCGTAATTTGTACAATCACATGCATCGATGGATGCATACATACACGAACCTTAGTCTTTTGCGGAAGCATTGGTAGTTTAGGTTGGAAAAGCCAATTGTGAGAGAAGCAATCACCGCAAGAAAAAAAAAATGACAGATAGTAGGGCCTAGAAAAAACTAGTGCACGTGGATGTGGTGGCATTGATCCATGGGCTCCAACATGGACTGTAACTTTTTGCTGGGGCTAACGTTTTTGCGTGTGCCCGCGTTCAGCATGGCGCCTTAGACAAAAGCATCCAACACGTTTATACAATGGATCATCAAACTTTTGATAAATGTACATGAAGACTCATAAAATGAAAAGGTGAAAATAAATTGTAAAAAAGCCTAGCATGCTTGCATTTTTCAGATGCTATACTAATGAACTAATGGCAGCGGGCTCCTAGCTGGTAGCTTCAGGACGGACCTCCGCACACGCGCCGACGAGGTCCTTCCTGACGTACAGAACAGTGCCTACAGCTCCAGCGCACGGGAGGAACGCCACCACGGTGCACACAAAAGCCTCCCAGAAAGGCCCGCCGACGGTGAGCAGCGAGTGCGCGACGCCCACGAAGATGGCGATCGTCGCCACGCAGAAGATTCCCTGCAACACGATTAAGAGAGAGAGAGAGAGAGAGAGAGAGAGAGAGGTGAGTTTGTTGTGGCAGGATGCAGCGATTACATGCAACGATTACATGCAAGTACTAGCAGCGAGAGAGGAGCCGCGGAAGCTTACTATGCCGATGTTGGCCAGACATGCCCTCCTAGGGTCCATGGCCACCTGCTGCTCTGTATCTCCGTCCTCCGCCGCTGCCGCCGTCGCCGTCGCCGGGTTAGAACCACCACCTACGACGCCTTTCTCGAGATCAAAAGCAGTCGACATCTTCGTGTCCGTTCCGACGAATCGCTCCGGTCTTTTTTGTCTAAGGAAAGGAAGTACGTTGTGGGGCTGGCTTCGTCCCTCCCTCGGCTTTATGTAGCGACCAAGGAAGAGCCCGAGACCAACCAGGCCCAGGCAGGCTACACACGATATCCTCCTCGTCCTCGGAATCGACGTCGTCGTTTCCCTCTTGCCCGCGGGCGTGAATACTTCTCTGCGCGGTGGTATCCGGGGTCAGCACGCACAGCCATGGGCCTGGAAAAGGTGGACGAACAGCCCTTGCGTACAGCCCGCGAGTGTTATTCGCAATTTCTATCCATCGTCTCGAAAAAAAATAGACTTATTGATCTTCCAATATTTAAGATTAGTACGGTTTATTAATTATTATGTGCGGTTCGATTCACATGCGGTGACCGAGTACATTGCGTGTGGAAGGGCATGCGGTAGTTTGTTGGACGTGTGTCCTTCTCTGGTTAGCATTTGCTATGGTCTTGGTAGAGTGTCCTTCTCGGGAAACCCCTAGTTTGCCGAGTGTCCCAGACACTCGGCAAATGCCGATATACACTCGGCAAAGACTTTGCCGAGTGTTACACTCGGCAAACAGGACACGGCAACCCTTTACTCGGCAAAGAGGCTGTTTGCCGAGTGTCTTTCTACGGGCACTCGGCAAACCATTTGCCGAGTGTATCTAGCCCACACTCGGCAAAGTAAAGTGACTCACGCCCCGGGACGGCGCGCCCGGGTTTGCTGCCGTCACGCTGACGTGGCGTGCACGGCGACGGCCGGCTGACGGCGCCGATTTGCCGAGTGTCTGAGGATCAGACACTCGGCAAAGCTTTGGACGTAGGTGACGTGGCATGGCAACCTTTGCCGAGTGTCCCAGTCCCTGACACTCGGCAAACACCTGCCAAAAATCCCAAGATGGCACGTGTTTGCCGAGTGTCTGGGAACATGTGCCAAGATTCCTAGGATGTCACTTGTTTGCCGAGTGTGGGCTCTAGACACTCGGCAAACAGCTGCCAAAAATCCCAGGATGGCACGTTTGCCGAGTGTATATAGAATAACACTCGGCAAATTACCTCTTTGCCGTGTGTACACTCGGTAAAGCCGCAAGACCCGGACCTTTTTTGTTTGCCCGGTCAGGTATAAATTGCCCCCTGCTATACAATACACATTACAGGCAGTTTATATATATAACAATACACATTACAGGCATTTGATATAGATAAAATCCACAATAACCATAACAAATAGTATCACAAACCATAAATCTCCAATCTCACATAGTTCGACAATATAAAGTTCGTTCACAAGCACAAGTCACATAGCACAAGCATAAGTTTGTTCACAAGCACAAATTCGACAACACAACATAAACTACTGAGGACCGGGTGGTGGTGGAGAGGGGCCGAACAAACCGCGGGCTATCTGTGTCGGCAGATCTTCGTTCGGCGGCGGGTCGTTCGACGCCGCAGCCGATCCAGCAAAATTCTGCACAAGTTTTACGACAGAAACAAAATAGAGCTAAGTTTTCTAATCTATGGTTGTGTAACTAAGTTTTCTAAGCTATGGTCGGTCGAAATGGAAATTTGAAGTGTTATTGTGTCTCACCGGAGAGCAAGCTGCTGGAGGTGGTGTCATAATCGGCGGAGCGAACTACATCTGCATCGGTGGCGGAGTTTGGCCCATGTTCCTGGCCATGGTAGTCATCCAGTTGTGCCAGTCCAGCATCTGTTGCGCCCGTAGCCGCTCGTTCTCCTCCGACCGCTGCCGCTCCGCCTCCAGCCGGGCCTCGAGCTCCTCCCTTTTCCTCCTCTCCTCTTCTAGCTCGGCCTGCAATATTCCATCAAAGTGTTAGAATGCAAACCAAAGCAACGAAAAAATGTTCAAAAATGTAAAAAAGCAGAAATAACCTTTATTGCCGCCATCCCGAAGTGTCCAGCGGTCTGCGGCTGGCGTATGTCCGGGTTGGCGCTACCAGCTCGAATCTGGGAGAGTGTGGGGGTACTGGCCGTGTCGATCGTGCTGTCGCCGATGGCGTACCTCCCATGCCTCTTGCCACCCCCGATTCTTAAGACACATGCCAGGCGAAAAGCACCTGGCCCGCTCAGGCGTGGATCCTGTCCTCATACGAACTCCAGTGAGACTAGACAAGCCTCGAAGCCCTTCCCCCCCCCCTCCCCGGAGCCAGCCAACCCGGAACCCCGGAGGGTTCCACTTCTAAGGACCCAGAAGGGTCTTCACGACGAATCTAGTCCCGGAGCCAAGACGCCGGCGAGGGCTCCCGGAGCCCCTTTTCTGGAGGGATTTGCTCGGGCTAGGTGGGGGCGGGGACCCTCACCCGGCCAAGAGCACACGTGGGCGGCGTGTGTATAAGAGACCCGGTGCGCAATGACCATGACGTCCCTGGGTCCCTCCGACGTGGCCATCGGGAATGTCTCCATACAATAGGGCACTTCTGTCATATCCCTTGAAAAACCCGAGGGGCGCTTGCGTCTTTTGGGCCCCACCTCCTGCAGGCCTATAAATAGAACCCCCTGAGGCCTAGAGGGGCACTTGATCTAAGTCTACTAGCCACTCAACCCCCCCTACAAGCCCCTTGAGGGAGCTCACGGACCTCACAGGGGCTCACAAGCACTGTTTGGTCAATGTAACCACCATCAATCATTTTTCTTCAAACCTTAGAGTTATTCTCATCATGAGGGCTTTCTACTCATCTTGTGGAGATAGATGTCATCTATCTTTAAAGCCCTCGTAAGCCCAATTGGTGGAGAAGGAAAAATAAATAAATATCTTGTTCATAAATTTAGTTAATCATATTCAATGTTTTCAATAAACGCATTCAACATTTATGTAATCATGTTCAACGTTTATTGTTTAAAATGTTGAAAATAAAGAGACAAAATGTCGAAACGTCAATAAAAGTACGTTGAAACAGTGGGAACAGGAAGTTGAAACAGTAGAAATGGGAAGTTGGAATAGTGGGAACATAACAAGGAAAAGCTTCTTCGGGATGCTGGGGGCACGTGGCGATGGGATGTTGCAGGACACGCAGCTGGTGGCGGAACTCACAGCGGGCAATGGGGCTAAGGCGGGCGGCGACACAGAGGTGGTGGCGGGCCGCCGCAATGGGGCTCACATTCGGCAGCTGCGAGAGCCGTTGGCGGGCAAGGGCGGACCCACGTACAGGCAAGTGGCGGCACATACCGCCACTCATTCCTAATCACAGTGTTAATTAGCATTGGATCATTTGTTCATTGAGGTGTAATAGTACTGAGTGCTGCCGCTCAGTTTCTCCGCTAGGTCCACCCCTGCTGGCGGGCGCAGGGGCGCGCAACGGCGGCGGTGCAGAGCCACGCGGGAGTCATCGGCGAGTTTGTAGTTTGCTCTCTGGACCACTGATGATTGCACATACAGGTGTATCTTTAAAAACACCATACCCTTACCCAGAAGTTCTCCTCGAGCTTGGCAACAATGGTGAGCAACGGATCCACTTGGAACCGGGTGGTGCCATCTCGCCGGTCTTCACTTGGAACCGGGTGCGGTGCTCGTGGAGCGGATCCACTTGGAACCAGGTGGTGCCATCGCGCCGGCCATCATAGGTCATGTCGGCGGCCAGTGCAGCCGTAGGTGTCGCGGAACTGGAGCCGGGGCCTTGCAAGCAAACATCGCGCATGATGGTCACGCACAGGGAGCGTGATCTGCGATTGGAGAAACAGAGCTGCCAAATAACATGTCATAGCCTCATAGGTCGCGTCGACCACTGCAGCCGCAGGTGTCGTGCAACTGGAGCCGGGCCTTGCAAGCAAACATCACTCATGATGGCCACGAACTGGGAGCTCAGCCTGCGATTGGAGGCGTCGACGGGGCTCTCGGGGACTCTGCAGCGCAGCACGCATCTCAGGCTAGAGCATGGCGAGCGCGAGCAGCGCCTGGCGACGGAGGATGCCATGGCCGTGCAACACGCCCTGGGACAGCTAGATGGACGGCGTCATCGGCAAATACAGAAGGATGATATTTTCTGGGGATGATGCATTATTTCAGTGGTATTTTACAGGACGTTGAACTTGTAATGGTAGACTTTTCGGAAATGGTCATCTTTCATAGCAATGAGACCAATTTTTCCTATAACATAAGAAAACAAATAAGTTCACATTTGCATGGCCAGCCACATGGCCGCATGATTCACTGTTTCTCATAGATGATAGACCGAAGATCACAGTTCACAGATAGAAAGACAGTCGAAGCATAAAACAGCCTACAGCCACAGCAAGGTCATACGCCCACAACACTGCAGCAATGGTTTGCTTAGTCTTGGACGCTCTAAACAACAGATAACAGAATCATAGACACATAAGGAACACAGCCTCATCCCTCATGGTTCATAACAGACCACTAGCTAAAAGATCGAGGTATATCAATTCGGCAGCAACCAAAACCTAAAGCGGTGAAGTCCTCCACCATCAGGCAAGTATAGCTCGTTCAGCAGTTCTCCAGAGGATCCGTAGGGATATGAGGAGGGGGAGGAAGATCACGATGGCCCTGCAGATACAAATTACGAGATTTTTCAATCATACTGAAAAGACATGGATACCGAATACTAAAATGTCCATGGAAGAAATACAAATATATTCACCTGGCTAGGATTAGCACGAACACTTGGAGGATTTCCTGAACGAGCATTGTCTTGAACATTAGAGCCCTGCAGTTACAAATCATGAGACATTTCAAGCATACCGAAAAGACATGGATATCAATACTAAAATGTCCATGGAAGAAATGAGAAATACTCACTTCATTTACCTGGATAGAATCAGCACGAACACTTGGAGGATTTGCTGAGTGAGAATTGTCCTGGACATTAGAGCCCTGCAGTTAACAAATCATGAGACATTTCAAGCATACCGAAAAGACATGGATATCAATACTAAAATGTCCATGGAAGAAATGAGAAATACTCACTTCATTTACCTGGATAGAATCAGCACGAACACTTGGAGGATTTGCTGAGTGAGAATTGTCCTGGACATTAGAGCCCTGCAGTTACAAATCATGAGACATTTCAAGCATACCGAAAAGACATGGATATCAATACTAAAATGTCCATGGAAGAAATGAGAAATACTCACTTCATTTACCTGGATAGAATCAGCACGAACACTTGGAGGATTTGCTGAGTGAGAATTGTCCTGGACATTAGAGCCCTGCAGTTAACAAATCATGAGACATTTCAAGCATACCGAAAAGACATGGATATCAATACTAAAATGTCCATGGAAGAAATGAGAAATACTCACTTCATTTACCTGGATAGAATCAGCACGAACACTTGGAGGATTTGCTGAGTGAGAATTGTCCTGGACATTAGAGCCCTGCAGTTACAAATCATGAGACATTTCAAGCATACCGAAAAGACATGGATATCAATACTAAAATGTCCATGGAAGAAATGAGAAATACTCACTTCATTTACCTGGATAGAATCAGCACGAACACTTGGAGGATTTGCTGAGTGAGAATTGTCCTGGACATTAGAGCCCTGCAGTTAACAAATCATGAGACATTTCAAGCATACCGAAAAGACATGGATATCAATACTAAAATGTCCATGGAAGAAATGAGAAATACTCACTTCATTTACCTGGATAGAATCAGCACGAACACTTGGAGGATTTGCTGAGTGAGAATTGTCCTGGACATTAGAGCCCTGCAGTTAACAAATCATGAGACATTTCAAGCATACCGAAAAGACATGGATATCAAATGCTGAAATATAGATATACTCACAGTATTCTGCGATGATGAGTTTGCAGCATTGCGTTGGTTTTTGCAACAAGTGTAGAGAGATGCGAGGAACTGAAAAGTTACAACAGTACACAACAAGTTAGATATTTCAATAATATTGGGCGCAATATCTACTAATTGAACATTGAATACACATAATACCTCTGGGGCAGCACAAAGCATGGTCCAACATATGACTACTGTAACTACTAGGAAAACAGTTACAGAAAGTACTATCCTGCCATCGACGCCTGCCCGAACATAGGTAACTAAACCTCCCACTGTGACTAGGAAGATTAGCTCAGACAGTACAAAGCCAGCAGCAAACCCAAGGACATTTGACCTTCTACTTGAAGCCATTGCAAGTGCAACACCGGCGAGGCCAATAGGAAAGACAGAGTAGGGCATGGCAACTAGAAACTGGCTTAAAGCAGGGCTGTTGGGAAGACCACCTCCCTGACTAGAGGTTAGATTGCCAACTCCTTGATTGAAGGTTAGAACATTGCCACCTCCCTGATTTGAGGTTAAGACGTTGATTGCCGTCATACCAACGAGTGTTGCAGTTGCCAATGCAGTCAAATTCTCCTTCATAGCCTGGAGCAAAAGAATAGTGATGTGGTGTTTTTTTTTGGGATAACAATGACCTGTAGTTATTGAGAAAAAAGATTTACCTCCTTGTTCAACAGAGGAAATAAACTGCCATTGCCATTGCCACTGCCACTGCCGCTGCCATTGCCAACATCCTCTGGCTGCTGGTCGCTCTCTTGCTGTAGCATGAAGCAAGTTAAGAATGTAGACTGAAGGGTAACAAGAAAACAACAGCTGCAAAAGAAAAAATGCTGGAAATTTGAGGGAAAAAAATAGCTATAATACATTCTCAATCCAATCCCTCGAACTCTAGCTGCACAATACAGAGAAAATTGACCATCACCACCGATCCAAGCAAGGGAGCCACCGTCGCCGACGTCAGCTCTTCCAGACATGATTAGCATAAAGAAATCGCCACCACGTTGCATCTCGGCCTACTCGGGGCTGGCCCAGTCCATCACCATCGAGCCTTTGGACACGACGCCGTCAAGGGACACCACGGCCGCCGCCGCCGAGCTCTCCATGGCGAGTCTCCGCCCTCTCCCCTTCCTCCGCTCCTCCTTGCTGCAACTCTCGCTCCAGTCCCGTTGCCCCCACCACGCGAGATAGCCTCACCAACACCCCGTGTTCCTCATTTCCTCCTCGTGGGATCCTTCCCCAAATTAATCTGCCATGAACTCCTGGCCGCCGCTGGCAAGCTCGAAGCGGAAGCTGCGGAAGACGAGCACCGCGTGGGCCTGCGTGTGCGTCGAGGCGTCCGCCAGGGACTGATCGCAGGTGGAAGAACCAGTTGTGGAAGTCCCAAAGAACTGGCCGCCGCCGCCACCGAGGTCGACCTGGTCGCTGTCGCGGAACTTACACAAAACCGCCTAGCACTCATGGGTCCTGGCCGCTGCTGCCGAGCTCAAACGGTAAGAGCATCTGGCGCCTCCTCCACCTCCCAGTGGTGCGGGCGCGACGAACGCAGGGCGCAGCGCCCTGTACATGGCGTGAGCAACGAGATGGGTCGGCACCGACGCGACGAGAGGGAGTGGTGGGAGGGTTCGGTGCCACCGCCGCGACGGGGAGGGAGCGGCAAGAGGCGCGGGAAGGAGACGTGTGGGCGGGAAGGGTATTTTGCTCGCGGGAAACGTCGATGACGAACGGATATGCGAACAAGAAAACGATCTGATGGTTTTGAAGAAGCTGTTGGAAGGCAGTTTTATCCTTTTTCCCTATTTCTACCTATCCATACTCATTTAAAAAACTTGTTGGAGTTGCTAAGAATCTTATGGCCATGGACCATGCATGGTGATCAAATCACTGAAAGATGATAGGTAGATCAGAACACAGAGCCAAGGTTGCAGATCTAGTAAATCGCACCAAACCCCTTCACCACAAAGTCGGGAACTGTCGAGCGGAAGAAAACACCGCTCAGATGCAGGGATGAACAGCGCTCTTGCGACTCAAAAACAGCAACGAAATCCGGTAGTCGGTAAAGAAAGCCAGCCGAAGATGATACCAACGCTGAACTGGTAAAAACAGAGCGCAGAACTAGTGAGTGCACGGGTTCGTCGCCACAGCAGAAGACGCGAACTCGCACGCGAGGAGACACCACGGCTCGCGCCCGGCGTCGCGCGACGGATAGAGGTGAGGGAGACGGGAGATACCTCGCGGCGGCGCCGGAGATGGCTGTGGACCTCGGCCATGGTGCGGATGAGCGGATGCGAGGCGCCACGCAGCGGTGGAGGGGAGCGGGGGGCACGGCGTCGAAGGGGGAGCGGGAGGCTCGCTCGCTCGGGTGGGTGGTGACGATTCTGTGGGAGAGGTACGGTGCAGTCCGCTGCAGCTTTATAGCAGCGTTAGCGAGGCGACAGACGGCGTTAGGCTAGCTCACGGAGAGGTGCAGCCCGCCGAACCGCCAAACCATCAGCAAGTCACATCACATGGTTGTGTCTCTTGGTATTCGCAGCTACTACTAGGCAGGGCTTGTACACGTTTGGTACAAGCCGATCATAAACCACCAGCACACGTTACAATCTAGAGGGCGCGACCGATCCGTGTTACGGTTCGAGCATGCACACCGGTCTACGGTCTCGGTGCTCGGCCTGCCGCGCACCGGCCACGCACGAGCCACCTTGCCCATGTACGCACCACGCCTCGGAGCCACTCTACGGTCGTCGACTGCGGGGCCCACGTCCACCCGGTGGCAGCGGTAATCCCGCGGGGATGAGACCGTGCTGCTGCAGCTTGCTTTTGCCGCGAGCCCTGCCCGCCCGAGCGTCACGGCCCTGCGTGTTGGCCAACTTTTTAATTTTTCTTTCTGCAGCATTATTGAACGGTTGCAAATTCTCTCCTTCTCCCTTTGTGCAGTGGGTGTGTTTTGAAAGGTTGTGTACTACTTGTGTGTGTTGCCTACCGTTCTAGTGAAATCGGGAGGAAAGCATCTATATACTTGATTGCATAGTGTAAAGCGTATCCCATGACCCATGCAATTTGAAATTCAATTTCATGCAAGCTGGACTACTCAAAGTCTGAAACCTGACGGTTAGCGTGTGTCAGGCGAGATGATACGACGGAACGGACGGACGGACGTTACATCAACGCCGTTTGCCAGCTTCGTCCATGCCGGCCGTTTGCAGAGGTTAGGGCTCGCTCGTCAAAAGCCCCAGGTCGACGTGATTGTGCTCCGTTTGCTACTTCGATTGATCCCTACAGCTAACAGCTGTACAGCACGGACCCAAGAAATTCTTGTACGATTCTTATATTGAGAGAGAGAGAGAGAGAGAGAGAGGAAGGAGAGGAGGAGGATTTACGCTCATGGTTCTTCATTGGAATTGTGTGTACTTATTGCTTTCTGCCTGGTTCATTTGGGAGAGATGGCCTACTCTTATTTATTTACTTGAGAAGCAAATTAAAGGCATTCAATTTCAGTTCACACGCTTCTTGATGAACTGCACAAGCATGAGACGTCTCTTCTCACGCTTGTACGTTGTACCAGTAGCAGTCGTCGACGTAGCGCTAGCTTTTATTATCATAAACCATGCACCAACACACGATAGTAGTATACGGTATCTCGAGCCGTAGAGCGCGCGTCCGATCAGTGTGACAGTTCGAGCAGGTGATGATATGGACACCGGTCTACGGTCTCGATCGGGGTTCGGCCTGCCGCGCACCGACCAGGCGCGAACCACCTTGCCCATGTTACGCACCACGCCTCGGAGCACGGCGCCACTCTACGGTCGTCGATTGCGGGGCCCACGCCCAAACGGCAGGTGAAGCTAGCTTCCCCGCGCGCAAGCTCCATCAGGTGCAGATCTTCGAAACCGATCGAGGGAGCAAAGTGCACCCAACGAGGCAAAGGGCTAGCAGGTGGGGGGGCCGCGCCGTTGCGCTTGCGCCTTGGCCGGCGGCCGGCTACGTGGCCGTGTCAGGTCAGGCCGCCGCCACACGCCGGAGGGCGACCGGCCGGCAGCCGCCTCCTCCCGTGGCCGTGCACGGTGCCGGCCTGCGGCTGCGGTTGTTGCGGTGATTCCGTGGGGACCGCGTGCTCCGGCAGCTTGCTGCGCGATAGAGGACGCCAGGGCAGGCGGACGTTACATCAACGCCGTCTGCCAGCTTCGTCCATGCATGCATGCATGCAGGCCGTTTGCAGACGTGATTGGGAGGGTTCGTCAAAACCCCAGATCGACGTGATTGTTTTCAGCTTGTTGGCTCTTGTCACGCTGCTGCGCACCCGGGGCGGCATGCATGACCGGGAGTCACGCTGTGCAGTGCAGGGCCAGGCGCGAGCCACGCCAACCCATGTACGCCTCATCAGAGCAGGACACGGCGTCTCGCTGCAGGCGCTTCTCCACGGTTGTGCACTGCGGGGCCCACGCCCACCCGGGTACCCAACACACCCTGCAGATTTTCGAAGCCGAGTACGCGGCCAGAGCGAGTGCACCCCAAGGACTAGGTGGGGCACGGCTAGGAGGCCTGGCCAGATCACGTCACGGCACGCACCGCATCGGTTCATCAGTCCGGCGCTCGCCGGAGGCCGGGCAGGCGGCCGGCCGGCCGGCCGGCGGTGAGTGCGAGCGGCATAGCCAAAAAAGCATGCGGCCGCCAGTACGTCCGGCCGTGTGGCCTATTTGCCTTTGCGCGCGGATGGGGTGCACGATGCTGCCGCCTGGCGGCTGTGGTGATTCTGTGGGGACGACCGTGCTCCGGCAGCTTGCTGCGCGGTCGAGGGCGCCAGGGGCAGGTGGTTACCGGGTGTCAGGCGAGACCGCGAGATGATGCGACGGATGGACGTTACATCAACGCCGTTTGCCAGTTTCGTCCGGCCGTTTTTGCAGATGTGATTGGGTTCGTCAAAACACCACATCGACGTGATTGATGCTCCATTTGCTACTACTGCCGATTGATCTTGTACGGTATCATCCCCCACGGCGCGCACCCAGGAAAATCTTGAAAGCTTTGCTTTTTCTTAAAAAAAAAAAAAGAAGAGTAAAATTTACTGGGGGGCCCTTGAATTGGGCAAGGTCTGCCATCCATGTCCCCAAGTCCAAAAATACACATTATGGCACTCAAATTTGCTAATCGGTTCGTGTGAGACCCAAGTCACCGTTAGCCACGTTAAATCGCTTCTGCGTGGTGTGGTGTGATGGGTGTAAGTTGATGGACATATGGGGCCCACATGTCAACTCCACATTTGTTTCTTCCCCACCCCTTCCCTCTCTCTACACCGAATAAAAATTTGTGTAGATGTAGTCAAATTTAAGTCATTCTTGAAATTCTTTTATTACTAGAGCTAGCCATAACAGAAAAAAATGACATTTTGCAAAAAAAATGAATAAGACGAGTGGTCAAAGTTAGAGTAAAAAAAAAGTTAAACGACTTACAATTTAGGACGGAGTAGGTAATCCTTAAGTTGTTTCTCCTCTCAAATGATGTGCTAGGTTCCGCCCCCTGGCAGCGACGGCCCTACTAAAGCAGACAATGGTGTCACGGCCATGCGCCGGCACACAACGACGACGGTCCCTCGCAGAAACAAAACCTCACTCTGCTCTCGGCGGCAGTGTAGCTCGCTAGTTGGTGATGACGGGTTGGGCAACACGGTGGCGCTGGGGACGTGGGCTGCTGCGGTGGCTCGATCTCGAGCGCCTTGATGGCATGTGGGGCCACATGTCAGTCCATATCAACATAAAGTCACCATGCGACATGGTCGGTTTTTAGCATGGGTAATAGACTGATAGTGATTTGGACCTCACATGATTAGCAAGTTTGGGGACCGTAACATGCAGTTTTAGGAGTTGAGATACCTGCGTGGCACACCTTGCCAAGTTCAAGTGCCGGGTGCCTGGATCTGCGTTTTACTCGAGAAGAGAAAAGGATAAGGAGGATATTGCGCTCCTGGTGCTCGACTGGAATTGTGTGTGCCTATTGTTTTCAGCTTGGTTCATTTGGGAGAGATATGTTTACATTTACTCACTCGTATTTATTTATTTGAGAAGCAAAAGGCATCCGATTTCAATTCACGCTTGTGCTAGTCGTCGACGCGGCACTAGCTTTATTATCATAAACCACCGACGCACACGGTAGAATCTCTAATCTCGTGGTAGCTCTGGCGTACGTCCGATCCTGTCACGGTTCGAGAAGGTGATATGCACACCGGTCTCCGGTCTCGGGGCCCCGCACGCAGCCCATCGGGTGCCACTACCAATCCCGCGGGGGTGGCCGTGCTGCTGCAGCTTTCTTTTGCCGCAAGCCCTGCCCGCCCGAGCGTCACGGCGGCCCTGCGTGTTGGCCAACTTTAATTTTCCTTTCCGCAGCGTTGAACGTACGGTTGCAAAATCTCTCTCCCTGTTGTTTCGAAAAGGTTGTATAGCTTGTGTCCCTGTGTGGGTTGCCTACCGTTCTAGTCGGTTGCTTTGCATGGTGTGTGAATCGTAGCCCGTGCAATTCGAAATTCAGTTTCAGGCCAGCTGGACTACGGGAACCTGGTCGGTTCATTTTGTTTGTGCTTGAAGAAATCTGGATGAAAAACGCAAAGAAACACATGGGACATTTGTCGATTGTCATCTATTATCCAACGCAAAGAAACACATGGAACGGCTCGGACCGCGCCGTTGCGCTTGCGCGTTGGCGTCCGGCTAGGACGAGGCCGGATCACGTGACCGCGCACCCCATCAGGTCAGGCCAGCGCTCGCCGGAGGGCGGCCGCCCGGCCGGCGGCGAGTGCGAGTCTCCTGGCCGTGGCCTTTGCGCGGATCGGACGGGGTGCACGATGCCGCCTGGCGCGCTGCGACTGTGGGGACCATGCTCCGGCAACTTGCTGCGCAATCGAGGACGCCAGGGGCAGGCGGTTAAGCGGGTGTCAGGCGACACCGCGAGATGATGCGACGGACCGAGGTGTAACATGAACGCCCGTTTGCCAGTTTCGTTCATGCCGGCCGTTTGCAGATGTGACTGGGCTCGTCAAAAACCCCCAGATCGACGTGATTGATGCTCCGATTGATCTTTTACGGTGTCGTCCTGGACTACCCGAGAAAAATCTTATACGCCACGGTGTCGTTCATGATGCTTGAATTGGAATTGTGTGAGCCTATAGTTTTACGCTTGGTTCATTTGGGAGAGAGATCTATATTTTAGTTGGTTGATGAATAGAACATTCCTGTGGAAACAGTCAGCTAGTCAAATACTAGTCAGCTATGGTGATAAAGCAAATGAGCAAAATAACCAGACACGGAGAACCCATCTCAGTTCAGAGGCCTCTAGAGCGGCTGTGAAACAATTCAGATTCCTAGATATAGATGAACAGGACGGTCTCTACAAGTTGTCAGGCAGTTGAGGTAGCAATTAGCGATCCAAATGTGTGATTCATATGCATACACTAAACACACAATTATTACTGATGAAAACAGCTTTAATTCACCACCACAATACAATTATTCAGGCGTACTAAGCAGAAATTAGTTGACTACACCATTTTGGTTCAGATTCCAAATTTTTAGATGGCCGTACAGCGCATCAGAGACATGCCATACGTTCAGTTCAGAACCAATGTCTGTACAAGTTTCCAGTCAGTTCAGCAAAAGAGCTAGGTTCACATGAGATTCATACGGTCAAGTTCATATAAAGCGCGCTACTCGTAAAGGCAAGACGCCAGCAAAATCTACGCAAGAAATTTTAAACTATACTCCTACGAAATAACTTGCACTCAAATTGTCTACTCCTGGTGATCAGGCAAAAATTTCAGGCAGTCAAAATATTCCCACCACAATATCCCACCAGCCATCAGCAACAGTACGACGAAAAACATAAGGTCACAAGCATCCCAAGTTTCCATTCCATCACAGGCAAACCATCATCTCTGATAACAAAAAAAAAAAAAAGCCATCATGAGCACAGCTACTCGCCTACTCCCACGGGCCACCACGGATACGTGTTTGCTGCATGCGCCCTGCCGCGCAGTGCAGGCCATGTTGACCATGGCGTGCCGCGGCGTGTGCGTGCACGGCCGCGCGGACCACCTGCCCTGCAGATTTTCGAAGCCGAGTACACGACGAGAGCGGAGCGCACCCAAAGGACTAGGTGGGGGCACGGCCCGGACCGCGCCGTTGCGCTGGCGCGTTGGCGGCCGGCTAGGGAGGCCAGATCACGTGACCGCGCGCGCTCGCCCCATCAGGGTCAGGCCGGCGCTCGCCGGAGGGCGGCTGGCCGGCGGCGAGTGCGAGCGGCAAAGCCTGCAGGCTGCAGCCGCGCGTCCTCCCGTGGCCGTCGCCGTCTTTTACGCGGATGGGATGCCCGGTGCACGAGCACGATGCATGCGCCTGAGGCTGTGGTGATTCTGTCGGGACCGTGCTCCGGCTGGTTGCTGCGCGGTCGAGGGCGTCAGGGGAGATGATGGGACGGACGGAAGTTACATCAACGCCGTCTGCTAGCTTCGTCCATGCCGGCCGTTTGCAGACGTGACTGGGCTCGTGAAAACCCCAGATCGATTGATCTTTGTACGGTATCGTCCCCTACGCCGCGGGCCCAAGAAAATCTTGTACGCTGTGTTTTTTTTTTCTGAAAAAGAGAGAGGAGGATTTGCGCTCATGATGCGTGATTGGAATTGTGTGTGCCTATTGTTTTTTTGCTTCGTTCACTTGAGAAAGATATACGTTTAGGCACTTTTTTTAGTTGGTTGGTGAAGAGAACGTTCCAGTGGAAACGGTCAACTAGTCAAGTGCTACTCAACTATGGAGTAATGGAGATAAGGCAAATGAACAAAATAACCAGACACGGAGTTCTGGCCTCTGTAGCGGCTGCGAAATGACGTGGGAACAACTCTTTTTGCATTGGTTCAGATTCCTAGATGTAGATGAACAGGACATGAAAGAAATTGCCATGATTCTTATTAGTGACTGTCTCTACAGGTTTTCAGGCAGTTGAGGTACGTAGCAATTAGCGATCCCAAATGTGTGATTCATGCAGACACTAAACCGACACTCATTGCTGATGAAGCAGCCTTCACCAACACAGTACAATTATGCAGGTTTATTAAGTAGAACTTAGTTGAACTAACACCATTTTAGTTCAGATTCCAAATTTTTAGATGGACAGTTCATCAGAGACATGACATGCGTTCAGTTCAGAAGCAATGTCTGTACAAGTTCCAGTCTCAGTTCAGCTAAAGAACTGGCAGTTCACAAGAGATTCATACAGTCAAGTTCATGTAAAGTTACCCGTACTGACAAGATATCAACAAAGTCTATCCAAGAATTTTAAACTACTCCTAAAGAACTAGCCAAAACTAGGCAACATCTATCACTGATCAAACCATCACCAACGAAATAACTTGCACGCAAATTGTCTACTCCTGGTGATCAGGCAAAAATATAATTTCAGGCAGAGTCAAAATCTTCCCACCACAATATCTCAGCAGCCAAAAATCAGTAATAGTAAGACGAAAAACAAAGGTCACAAGCATCCCAAGTTTCCATTCCATCACAGGCAGACACAAAATTTACTAGGCAGGCCATACCATCCAAGATTCCATCACCATTCATCAGATCAAAAGCTTAGTTCAACTACAGAGGCAAGGTTAACAAAAAAAAAAGGCAGGGTCCTCCTCGGCCGCATTTGACACTCTTGTTCTAGTCACTTCACCCAGTCAAGTGATCGATCAAGAGGCACGGTTGACGCCCAGCAGAATGAATGCGACCGAGGAGGCACACGTACGAACATACTGCAGGTACTACTGCTGCTACAAGATCAACCATCACGTCCGCCCTTCAGGCGATTCCACCGATCAAGTACCAACGATACTACTAAGATGCAACAGAATACAAGTACTACTGATGATGATGATATACTACTCTACTGCGGATGAAAGAAAATCGGGAATTGAAGACTAGTACTACTGCTGCTGCCGCTGCGAGCTCAGATCAGGCACCGGCAATGGTTGGCGGCCGGTCGGGGCGGCGCCGCGGGCTCATCAGTAGAGGAGGATGACGGCGGTGCAGAGGAAGAGGATGGTCAGGGTGCAGGAGGAGTGGTCGCCCATGTCGGAGCCAGAGGTCGGCGGCGTGGGCGAGGCTGGCGCCAGCGGCATGGCCGGCGTGACAGCCGGGCTGGCGGGGATGGCCTTGCCGTGGGCGGCGGCGGCGCCGGGCGGCTGCTGGGGCGACGGGGACGGCTTCTCGCTCGTCGGCGGTGGGGGAGGGGCCACGACTGCGCATCAAGCAGACACAACATAAACAGAAACGAGCACATGCAACAGTTCTTCTCTCGCATCAATCAAAACAGAGCACGGGAAAAGTTAAAGCGGAAAGTAGAAGGAGCAGAGCAGGTGTGGGCGGGTTCGTACGTGCTGGCTGCTTGTGGCGAGGCGCGACGGGCGGCGGGGCGATGATGGGGACGGTGGCAGGGGGTGACGGACCTGCATGCACGATACACGAGAGATTAAACGGCGTTAGTCCAGACTTACAGATTCAAACGGCAAAAAGAACAGAAGATATTCATTGCAGGGGCAGTATCGTCCTTGGTCAGAAAAAAGCATGCGCCGCGACGGCGTTTCTTGAGGCCCAAGAAATCAAACGGGCAAAGAGAAACGGGCTGGTCTTGCCGGAATCGCAAAGCCTGCAGCGCTGCTGTGCTGCTTTTTGCTGCAGATGCCTGTTCCTCTCTCTGATCAGATTTCAGAACAGAAGGCTGAAACGCAGCAAGACCTTTCACGCATCCGGAACAAGGAGACAAAAACGCAAAAAGGAGGAGGTGAAAAAGCAAAAAGAAACGCAGCATTTGTAGCCTCTCTTGGGCAGATTCCATCGAGTAAAAGCATCACAAACCGGTTCAAATCATCAGTGATCCATAGATCCACAGATCGGAACCCAACCCAAAACGAAAAGGCACCAAGAAATCAGGAGACGCGCGCGTACGGAGCCACGGGTACATCTGACCCATAATATGCTCAACTGGTAGTAGCGCTCGTCTCATGTGTCTCCAAAACACAGCAAATAAAGTCCGGAAGAGAGAAGAAAACGAAAAAAAATTGCTGGAACAAACACCATCACGCAGAAGCGCAACCGCGCACGAACAGCTCAAGAGCCGAACCGGAAAGCACAGCACACTCATCCTGCCAAATCAACTACCAGTCTATCTACCACACTGCATGGATCCGAAGTCCGAACAAGCGCGCATACGCGCGCAAAAACCCACCCAAACGCCACACGCGCAGGCACACACGCAGATCTAGAGAGGGGGAGCGAGATGGAGGCGCTGGTGTCATGTTACCTTGGCAGGCAGCGGCGAGGTTGGCGCCACCGGTGCGTAGGCCCCCGCAGGCGGTGTAGAGCGCGAGGAGGTGGGAGGCGTTGAGGCGGGCGAGGACGAGCTGCGGCTGGGCCGCGACGCGGCAGAGGCAGGGAACGCCGCCGCCGAGGTCGACGGAGGCGACGACGGGCTCGCAGCAGGGCGCCGTGGGCATGTCGGGCATGCAGAAGAGCGTGATCTGGGTGGCGAGGTTGGAGGGCTCGCACGCCGGCTGCGCCCGGGCTCCCGTCGCGGCCGCCGCCGCCGTGAAGGCGAGGAGGCCGAGCAGCAGCGCGAGGCGGTGGATGGGGCGCTCCATGGGTGGAGCCTCTCGCTCGCTAGGGTTTGAGGGTGGAGGGGGCTCGGTGCGCTGCGGTGTGGGGGAGGAACGCTCTGAATGGGAGAGGCTTGTGCGAGTGGGGAAGCAAGGGTGGCTTTTATAGCAGAGCGGAGCAGCCGAGGTGGGTTGGTGGCTTGGTGCCAGCTGCCCGGTGAGATGCATGGTGATTTCGTGAGAGAGGGCGTCGGATGCGTGCGTCGTGGGCTGGGCCGAGTAAGTAGGGTGATGGGTTGGGCCGTTTCAGAGGCCAGGTGGCGCACTCCCGATTAAACAGCCTAGTGGCCCACTGCGCGTCTCTCGTTTGCTTGCTCTGACCTGTGCCTCACTGAGACGTTGGCTCAAAAAAAATGTGTCTGACAGACTCGAAGCGCCACGACTCGATCGGACTTGTGTGTTGATCGAGTTGATGGTTCGCCTCATCTGGCTACTGGTGAATCGTAACAAACCGTACGAGAGACACGAGGCGCGGTGCGCGACTGCGCGCGTCGAGACGGCACGTCTCCAGCGCTTGGACTTGGACACCACGGCGCGTCCCGGCGGTGGATTAGGGGACTCGCATGGCCCTGCTACGTTACGTGGTGGTCGCGGGCTCCATGCCTCCATCTCCAGCTGTCCGCAGAAAGCGTGGCGTCCAAGCCGAAGTCCATCCATCCGTCCGTTGCTAATTCTGACGACGAGGCTCGTGCCTTTTGACGAGGTCCGAGAGGATTCGTTCGCCGGCTCAACGCCACGACGTCGATCAACCAGAAGTCCACAAGCATCTGCATGCGCACGCCGGACCCTCCGGACACAGCCTCCAACGTCGCCGGCATCGACACCCTCCCCGGCGACGTCCTCGTCGGCGTCCTGCGCCGCCTCCGCGCGCACTCCCTCGCCAGGTGCCGGAGCGTGTGCTTTCTCTGGCGCGCGCTCGTCGACGGCCGCGGGCTCCTCCTCCCGCACGCGCTCCCGCCCCGCGCGTTCCCGGGCTTCTTCGCCAACGCCCGCCGCGTCATCAAGCCATGGAGACACCGCCCCGCCTTCCTTCCCCCGCCGGCCTCGCGGGCGCCCACGCGGGACAGGCTCGCCTTCCTCCGCCCGCACCTCCCGCGTAACGCCACCGTGCAGCACCATTGCAACGGCCTCGTGCTCTGCTTCGCCGACGACTGTTTGGCTAGCGGCGGCACGCCAGGAGCAGGCATCGTGTGCAACCCGGCGACGCAGCGGTGGGCGCGCCTGCCACCCCCGCCGACGTGGTGGCCACGTGGACATGACGGCCTGTTCCTCGCGTTCGACCCGGCCGTGTCGCTCGACTACGAGGTGCTCCTCCTCCCCGTGCCGCCACCTCCTCGGCGAAGCAGCGGCGACACCACCACCGGCCTCCGTGGCGAGGCTCCCGGTCTCAGGCAGGGGCGTGTGACGCTGGGCATGTTCGTGCCAGAATCGTTTGGGGAAAAGAGGGAGACTAGCGAGGAGAAGCTGCCGCCTCTGCTCGTGTTCTCGTCGGCGGCAAGGCAGTGGACGAAGAGGCTCCTCGCGCCGGGGCGGTGCGCACAGACTCGGCTCTACGACAGGGTGCTGCGGCGGCGGCGCAGGCGGAGCGCGGAGGGCGGCGACACT
The DNA here is from genome assembly GCA_015342445.1 of Digitaria exilis. Lineage (NCBI taxonomy): Eukaryota > Viridiplantae > Streptophyta > Magnoliopsida > Poales > Poaceae > Digitaria > Digitaria exilis. The sequence continues at coordinate 773,389 of JACEFO010001734.1, forward strand.
GACACGTGGGTGCGGACGTGGCGGTCCGCCGTGTACCGCCGCGGCACGCTCTACGCGCACTGCGAGAAGCGGATCCTCGTGGTGCTCCGGTTCTCGGAGGGGAGCTACGACATGGTCAAGCTCCCGCCGAACGCCAACGCCGACGCCGGCGCTGGGCACGGAGGACGCTACGACGCAGGGCACGACTTGTCGAGCCTCCCTGTGGACTCTATTTTCCTGAGCACCGAGGACGGTGTCCTGCTGCGGTACGTGAACGTTGACGTGTCACGGGTCAAGGTATGGTCGCTGCACGAGTCGGCGAACGTCGGCGGCGAGCAGATGCTGGAGTGGAAGCTGACGCACGACGAGGACCTCGCCGCGCAGGCGCGCATGCTGGACCTGCTGCACCACGCGCCGTCCAACTGCGTCCCGCTTGCAACGGAGGAGGAAACCAATGGTCACGGCAGCGGCAAGTGCGTGTGGTTCTCCGACGAGGACGGAGAGGAGGCTGGCAATAGTGGTGGTGACGTTGGTGATGGGTTCTCGAGGCGGTGGTGGAACTGGGACGACGCTAGCCTCCTGGACTTGGATGTTGGCGAGGACGAGCTGCAGCTGCTCGACGACGTTGGGGACGGTGCGCCGCCTCCGTTCACGGTGCTGGGGTGCCACCCGGAGAGGGAGGTGGTCTTCCTCGCCGCCGGCGCGTTCCACGTCGTGGCGTACCATCTCGGCGGCGGCAAGAAGGTGCAGTACCTGGGCCGTGTCATGTCGATGGGCGATGGTGACCGCCTCGACGGCGTGTTCGCTTACCGCCCGTGCATCGTCGACGCGCTACCGCACGACAGCTGGTGAGTCTACTCTTTGGATGGGCAAATGTGGCAATTTTTTGCAGTGAACTCCCCCCTTAATAATCTTTTTTGTCAGCTCTTTGAGTAGACCCATAATTCGCAGTTCATGTTGGCCTTTGACCAATAGCTTTAAATTGCTAGAAAAATGCTTTCGAATATCAATCTAACAACGCTATTTTACACTACATGATTGTTTTTTTTAAAAAAATTATTGGCAGTGAAAGCCATTCTAGTAAGTGATCACAGTCCTTCAAAATCGAATATTGTTTGAGCTTCTACGTGTCGAATTACCTTTGCATACCTTGTAGGCTGATCGTCTTGTACTTGCACTAATCCTGTTTCATACTCATTCATCTTCAGCCAGTTCCCAAGCCTCAAGAGAGCCACCATGATTCAATGCGAAAATGCAGCAAAGATGCCAATGTTTCATTCCCAGTTTGCCAATAATACTAGATAAGGGTTTTTTTTTTGTGCTGTTACTTCTAGATTCAGATTATACTACCCAGTCCATAAACAAATTTTGGTGTACTGCTTGATGTCAGTACAAGTAATAAACGTCGCTGTCATCGATCCTCAATGTTTCTTTTCTTGTTTCGAGTTAATATTTTGCTGGTTAAAATGCCCAAGAAAACATTTTCTAGTAGGCTAGTAGCGGATGCCGTGAACTCACACAAAGTGCCTGCGCCGCCGCGCACGCTGCTCGGTGGCCCGTTGTCCGCGGCCCGTGCGTTCGCCGCTGCCCCTCTGAACTCGACGTCTCTTCCTGCGCGCGCCCAGCTGCGTTCCTTCGTCCCGGCCAATCCTCCAGGCTCCAGACGCGCCCTCGACGCGTTCCCACGATAGCCTCCTCAAGTTCTCAGCCTCCGATGCGCGCTCATTATTCCCGCCTCAACCGCACGAGCTATGCAGGCAGCCTCAGCCATCGCTGCTTCGAGCAAGGCGCGACGCGCGTTCCACGCGGCGGCGGTGGCGGCGTGCCGCCTGGGCTTGGTGTGCCCGCTGCGCACCACCTTGGGCCATTGCTCGGCGAGGGCCTACGGCCGGGAGCGCTCGAGCTCGCCGCGGCGATCAGGTCGGCCTCGGCGGTCCCGGACGGCGGCGGCGCGCGATCCACCGGGAGGTGCCTTCACGGGCTCGCCGTCAAGGCCGGGCGCATGGCGAGCAGCGCGGCGGTGGCGAAGGCGGTCATGGATATGTACGGGAGGTCGGGGGCGCCCGCCGACGCCCGCCTGGTGTTCGACGAAATGGCGCGCCCCGACGCGGTGTGCTGGAACATCCTCATCACCGCGTCCTCCCGCGGCGGGCGCTTCGAGGATGCGTTGGGCCTGTTCAGGTCGATGCTCGCGTGCGGCGTGGCGCAGAGCACGCCGACCGCGGTGACGGTGGCTGTGGTTGTTCCGGCATGCGCCAAGTGGAGGCATGTGTGGGCTGGCAGGTGCGTCCATGGCTACGTGGTCAAAGCTGGCTTGGAATCAGATACTCTGTGTGGGAATGCGTTGGTGTCGATGTATGCAAAGGTTGGTGGAAGCAGGGCAGTGGATGATGCGCACAGAGCATTTTCTTCAATTCGCTGTAAGGACGTTGTTTCATGGAATTCAATCATTGCAGGGTACATAGAGAATGGGGTTTTCCAGGATGCACTTGTGCTGTTTGGCCAGATGATTTCACAGGGATTTCTTCCAAATTATTCAACAGTGGCTAACATCCTTCCCATGTGCTCACTGACAGAGTTTGGGAGGTATCATGGGAGAGAAGTGCATGGTTTCGTGGTCCGGCATGGTTTGGAAATGGATATATCTGTTTGTAATGCACTGATCATACATTATTCCAAAGTGTCTGAAATGAAGGCTGTGGAGTCAATGTTTGCAAGTATGGATATGAGGGATATTGTAACATGGAACAGTGTCATTGCAGGATATGTGATGAATGGGTATCACTCTGGGGCGCTAGACCTGTTTCAGGGGCTTCTGTCCACAGGAATCGCTCCCAATTCTGTTTCTTTTATCAGTCTGCTCACTGCTTGTGCTCAATTACGTGATGTCAGATCAGGGATTGGCGTTCACGGTTATATATTTCGAAGGCCAACACTTCTTCAAGAGACATCATTAATGAATGCTCTCGTTACATTTTATAGTCAATGTGACAGGTTTGATGATGCTTTCTGTGCTTTCACCGATATTCTGAACAAAGATCTAATATCATGGAATGCAATTCTGTCTGCTTGTGCTAACAGTGAACAGCATATTGAGGAGTTCTGTAGAGTGTTGGGTGAAATGTGCCATCAATGGGATTCAGTCACAGTCTTGAATGTTATACGCATGAGTGCCCTCTGTGGGATTAGGATGGTTCGTGAAGCTCATGGATGGTCCCTACGAGTCGGTTATACAGGTGAAACTTCAGTAGCAAATGCTATTCTGGATGCTTATGTGAAGTGTGGCCGCTCACAGGATGCAAGCATACTTTTCAGAAACCTTGCTGGGCTGAACATTGTAACTGATAATATAATGATTTCTTGCTACATGAAAAATAACTGTATAGAGGATGCTGAGGAGATCTTCAACCATATGGCCGAGAAAGACTTGACCTCATGGAATCTGATGATCCAGTTGTATGCACAAAATGACATGGATGATCAAGCTTTCAGTCTGTTTAATCACTTGCAATCTGAAGGACTGAAACCTGACATTGTCAGCATTACAAGCATTCTTAAGGCTTGCATCCATTTGTGTTCTGTATATCTTGTGAGACAATGCCATACCTACATGCTCAGAGCATCCCTACAAGACATCCATCTTGAGGGGGCTCTTCTTGATGCGTACTCAAAGTGTGGCAACATAACCAGTGCATACAACATATTTCAAGTCAGCCCAAAGAAGGACCTTATCACATTCACTGCCATGATTGGATGTTATGCTATGCATGGAATGGCAGAAGAGGCAGTAGAGCTGTTTTCTAAAATGTTTAAACTTGACATTAGGCCGGACCATGTAGTTCTCACCACACTGCTTTCAGCATGCAGCCATGCAGGGCTGGTTGATGCAGGCATCAAGATTTTTAATTCCATCAGAGAGATTCACAGAGTTGAACCTACAGCTGAACACTATGCTTGTATGGTTGACCTTCTTGCTCGTAGCGGGCGGCTTCAAGATGCGTATGTTCTTGCCTTAGATATGCCTCCTCACGCAGTCAATGCCAATGCATGGGGCTCCCTGCTAGGGGCATGCAAGGTCCATGGAGAGGTCGAACTTGGCCAACTTGCAGCTGATCACTTGTTCTCTATGGAGGCAGGGAACATCGGCAGTTATGTCATTATGTCAAACATCTACGCAGCTGATGAAAAATGGGATGGTGTTGAGCATGTCAGGAAACTGATGAACTCCAAGGATATGAAGAAACCTGCTGGTTGCAGCTGGATTGAGGTTGAGAAGACAAGGCATTTATTCGTAGCCAACGATGTTAAGCACCAATATAGGTCTTGTATCTACGATATGTTGGGAAGTTTGTATCAGCAGATCATAGATACAGATTACAGACACAGAACACGACAACTATGCAATCTATGTTGACCGCCAGTTTAAGAAACTAGAGGTGGAGTGCTTTTTATCAAAGATGTGCTCATTCACTTCTGGCTCCAGTTGCAATGCTTCCACAAGTAATGTGCATTTGTCTGAGGTATGCTGTAGCCTAGGCATTTAACATTGATGTGTATGATGCATTCTAGTTTGTCTCCCAATCGCTGGTGCTATTAATCTGTGCATGCAACTTCATGTCCTGGCAGATGGTAATTTTTTGTACTAACAGATTCATCCTATTGGCAGAGGCAAGAACGAGGATTTTTTGTTTAAGAGTTTCAGTTGCTTAGAAGGCAATTGTTGTAATATGTCCAGGAACAGTATGGATCTTCATGTCCTGGCAGATGATAATTTAATAGCATCCCATGCCATCACAATTTCATTCTTTTTGTCTTTTTGAACCCAAATATATAGTTTTCATTTTATTTATTGAATTTCATTTCTGACATTTTGTTGTCTCTTATAGTTTTAAAATATATGATAAGGGTGTCTGCTAAGTTTACTTAGTTCAGAGACAAGAATGGAAGTTTTGTCTCTACCCCCCATGGTAGCCTTATGCTCATACCTGTACTAGAACCCTTCATGTAGCTTACTGTTTGCCTTTTCCTGTTATCTTTCCTTCCGTACTAATGTAATCTTTTATGGTGATTGTAGTAGGCTTTAACATGACTGAGATTTGTTTCCCTTTTAAAACGAGTAAAAAAAAACCCTTATAGACGCTTCCAATTTGTTTATGGAGCAGGTTGACCCTACTTGTTATGAGCACTAACAAGTAACAAGTGTGCATTCCTGGTTGGTGTACAGGGTGGAGGTTATCTCCATTATCAAAAAATATGAGCAGTGACAAGTATCTTGAGGCCAAGGAACAGACCATATCCACTGAATGAGGTTTTGAAGTAAATTTTCAAGGTAACCGAAGTTCTTAGAAAGTCTATAACTTGTTACTTGCTGGTAACAAATGCTGATGTTTTCTTATTCCAGTAATATAGGTGCATACTGTAGACACTTCTCTCCTTGCTGAGGACAAGTTTGGGGTAGCAGTTGTTGGTATTGGCAGTGTGTCAACTGTCAACCCTTGACCACCATGGAACTCACATTTGGTTAGTCCATTCAGGGCTCATACGCCGGTCCATCCTGGTTGACATGGGATTTGAGCAATTCTAGTGGCCAAACTGATATAAGTATGATATAAAAAGCATGAAACATTCAGCTGTATTGGAAAAAATGATTCTGCTGATTGGCTGTACAGGCTTATAACAGGTTCAGGAATCTTTTTTTTATGCAAAAGATTTCTCAGGTCCAGAATTCAGAGGACTGAAGCTATATCTCCATTTTTTATATTCTAATAATTTGTCTGGTGTACGTAATTACGTTTACTGTTTGTTTCTTTTCTCTATCGTTTGGTTTCTGGCTAGTTTCAATAGCAACATTTACATGTCTGCCTGCTTTATGGATCAATTTATAATGTGCCATCTCACCATGTTTAGCACTTTAGCTCCATATTTATCTGGGAAACAATACTACATTAGTTTGTGGAATCATATACTACTGTAGTTTGGTCATTATTGTTTATCCTGTAGCCTGCAACCTTTAGTGATTGGACATCCATTCAGGTGCTGACTGCATTATTGGTCATCAGGTAAATAACCTTAGGTTCTTGTGGTCATTGAAATGGTTTGCCTGGTATTGCAGTTTTTGTGTGCTGTAGGAATAAATGTTCTGCTTGGTTTAAGTCATGTGCTTATTTTCAGTACCGTGTCATTTAGCAAATAGTCAGACTGTTTCTCTTTTCTCAGGGACAATTTAGTAGCCTAAACTGCTGGAGTGTGCCTGCAACTGACAAAGATGATATATTTTTTTCTGCATTTTGATCATAATGTCTGGCGTTAGGGTTAAGTTTCCAGAACTGCATGAAAGCAACAAGCCGTTTATAGATATTTCGTTAATAATTTTCAGGTAATTTTTTAATGTTTGACAAATTTCCCAAATTTTAGTGTCATGTTATATGCGCTGATCTGAATTTTTCTTGGACAGTTAACTTGTGCTGTTAAAGTCATCCTGGTAACCAATGACACCAGTGCATGTTCTGTGGTTTGCAATTTGTTCAAATTTGCTTTTCCAGTGATCTATTCCCATTCATTCTGCTCATAAGAATCTATTGTAGCAATTGTGATTTGCTAATAAACGAAAGCAGGCTAAACAGAGAGTGCTCGATTTTATTTCGTTCGGATATTGGATTTTCTAAATACAAGTAATTAATTTCTTTGTTTGCATTACAGATATGCATTTCGATCAGTAATGTCTATGCGTTGGACCTACTTGACCTAATTTATGGTAGCTATGGACCCATGTTTGTTCAGCAATGTGGATAATTTGCTTTGTTCATGCTGAATGCTCATGTGGATGCTACCTTTGTCGTTATGTTTATCTCGATGCTAACTTTCTCTTTTAAGTAGCTCAGTACATTTCCCGTACAGAGCCTAATCGCCCTAACCGAATTCTCGTTTTCAGGATCACACGGGAGAGGGTATCTCAAGATGTATATGCTTCGAATTGCTCGAGTTGACCATCAACTGCTGGATCCAGTTCAAGGAGCAAAGCCAAAATAGCAAGTTGTTGTAGCGATTGTTCTGTACGACGCTCAATCGCTGCTCATGTTTTTTTTTTCCACCACGACACTTCCACGAAATACCCCAGCAGGGGCACGTGTTTTTTTTTCTTTTTCCAGAAATACCCCAAAAGAGTCCGAACAGGTCACCTACCAAACTCGGGGTCGGGTCGGGGAAGACCGTTCTGCCGTACTGCTATAAAGCCTTCCTCTCCGTCCACAAAGCTGTTCCCTCCTTCGCGCCGCGCGGAGAAAAAGAGAGAAGTATCGATTCCCCTTTGCTCTGCTCGCCGGGAACTTCCACCGCCGTTGATGGATTTCAGAAGGACCAAATCCGCCGCCGCCGCCGTTGTACTCACGCTCGAAGTGACCTCCTGCCCCTCCGGTCTGCGCTTCTCGGCCCCCGCCACGCCGTGGTTCCGGGAGCTTTGGGTCAACGCCTCCAAATAACGGGTCTCCAAAAGGTGCGCTCGCTGACTAGATTCAGTTGAAATTTGGATACGTGCAATTTGAATAGGATGTTCAGATCGTCTTAATTTTGATGGGCTTGGTGGTAATCCGGCTTGGTTGCTGTTGACTTTTGCAACCAAAGAGATTGCTATCACCCGAACTAGCTCACCATTGCTTCTGCATCATCCAAAGATGATTCCGATTCGGAGAGAATCATGCAGATAAACAAGTCACAATATTGATTATAATGGTTCAAACTTCAAACATGGTAGATAGAATATAGAAGTGGAGCATGCTTTCAGCGTCATTACCCATCTTTAGCTTTGATTCTTTTAAGTCCCATTATGAGCCTGCGTTGGGTTTTACTCTTTTAAGTGAGCTGACCTTTTTTCCCCCATGTTATAGGAGAATATTGGTGGGATTTCTCAATTGGTGGTGGCAAAATAAAGCGAAGGGTCCAGGATCCTTGTGATAGAAATCACAGTTTACATTGAAAAAATAGTCTGTTCAAGAAGGTGGCCAGCTGTCAAAATGCATAGACAGAATGTCCCAAACTCTGGGTGGGCTGCGTTTGACCGCAAGTGGCGCAGTGCAGATGGCAGAGGGCATGAAGGTGAGACCGATTCATTTCCGGCGCTCTCAGATTTTGGGCCCCCCAATCCTGCTAGCAGCTTGATTACAGAAAACAATGTGTTGAGACCAAAACCTTTTGCTTCAGTGGTCCGCCCTTCTGTTGATTTCGCTGCTGTTAGCAATGGGGGTGAAAGTAAGCGTTCAGCGAATCATGTGGATAATGTGAATCATGGTGCAAGCGCTTCATCTAATAATAAAATTAAGCTGTTGAAGGATGCTCATAGTTGGGCAGACAGCAATTTAATCGAGGATGTATTGGCTGCTGTGAATAATGATGTCATCCAAGCGTCTGATTTGTTGAAAGCTATGGTTTCTCCTGACTTGCAGACAGGGGGCAAATCATGTGCCCCCCTTGCTGATGAGATGAATAAAACTCATAGTTTACCATCAGAAGAATCTAGAGCAGGCAATACAAAGCCAGATAGCTCACATTTGTCGGTGGTGCCGATGAATTTATCCTCCATACCTTTGGAGCCTGAATTGGAGGAGTTAGATGATGATTACTTTAACTACCGGAAAGATGCATTGAAGATGATGAGGTATGCTAAAAAAAATCCTTGTTTATGCTTACAGTTTGTCAATTTATTTGCTTGTAGCATAGTATTTGATTTGGGTTATGCATAGGAGAACTGTATCTACTCTTTCTTTATCTACCAGGAGTCGGGATAATCATGTCTAATTCGGTAATTCTACTCATGGTGTGGATAACTATTAGGCATAGAATCTGCATATGTTTATTTTGTTATACTCTTATATTCCAAGCTTGCTTGACCATTGTAACTCATTAATTTGTAAAGTATTCTAGATAATTTGAGAACCAGGAATTATAGGGCTGACTTGAGTCCTTAAAATTGTTTAACTACTAAGAATATTGAAGATGGCCATATTTTTATTTAGAAGCATAGTGGATATCATTTAACCATTTACTGCATTCTTATTTTTTCGTGATGACCAAAGTCAATTCTTCTCAAGTGAAATAAGGATCCTCTTTCTTTCCTCAGAGCTGCCACAAAGCATTCCCAGTCCGCCAGCAGTGCATTCTTGAGAGGTGATCATGCTACTGCCAAGGAATTTTCTCTCAGAGCTCAGGAAGAGCGGACGGCTGCTGAAAAACTGAATAATAAGGCAGCAGAAGAAATATTTCGCCTCAGGAATAGAAATAATGACATCTGGAAGATAGACATGCATGGTCTACATGCATCTGAGGCTGTAGCATTACTGGAGAAGCATCTGTACACGATAGAGTTCCAGCAACCTGGGAATAATTCAGCTTCAACCGAGGACTTAGCTAACTTGGAAGCTGCATATTCTGAATCAACCACTGGTTCAAAGTTTGAGCTTGCTGCTGAGAAGGTGGTGTTACGGAGACCTAAGCAGGCTATTTTACATGTGATCACAGGTAATCTGTTGTTCCTATTTGCATTACTTTTTATTGCATATAGTTAATGGTTTCATATCAAAGCTTTAACAGCTTAGTATATTCATAGACTTTTCTTGCCACTATCTTATGACCTGCCAATGTGCAATAGATGAGGTATCTTTGCTAGACTGCTACATATATATTTGGTTCTTAACAACTTAGGAGAAAGAAGATTTGATGTCATCTCATTATGTAGCAACACAAGCTTTGGTGAGGACTCATTTGTGTTTGTGCTTTACACAGGGATCGGCAAACATAGCAAAGGGCAGGCTTCACTGCCTATTGCAGTTAGGAGCTTCCTTATTGAGAACGGGTAATTGTCAATGACATTTGTGCAATCAAGTATAATACACTAGTATGATTAATGGCTTTCCTCTTGCAGGTATCGATTTGATGAGCTGAGGCCTGGTGTTTTCGCAGTTCGTCCAAAATTCCGCCGCCGGTGAACCTGCGAAATTTTGTACGTCTGTAACATGATGCATCAACTGTTCGGACATAGCTACTGCCTGTGAAACTAGAATGGCAGGGAGGACAAGCAGAATTCCAGCAACCATAGTTTATTTATCCTGAATGTAGCAAATGTATATTGTTGATGCTATTTAGCTTTCCTGAACTGTAATCCCGTACTCATCACTGGAGAAAAGATGCAAAATTCAGGTGTATTGTTCTGTGACCGTATGCAACATTGTACCACAGAACTCGGTTGTACTTGTCTGTAACTGTAACCAATCTTCTTGGCAGTATGGCAATAGATACAGATCACTTTAAAATATTTGACGTAATGTAATGCAAGATCTTTCCTCCAAGCACCAAGCATGCATTTCTCGTGCCTTGTCAATTGAGTACAGTACCCATGTCATAAACTCACACATGGTCTTGAGCTCTGGTCTAGCCCATGGCTGAGTAATTGAGGCGGCGAGGAGCTGGAGGCCCTGTTCCTTACCCATAACACAAGTACACATTAAAAAAACAAACTGAATAATAAAACAGAAAAAGGAGCTTTAATAAAAAGAAAAAAAATCGAAATGGAAGTGAGGAGAAGATAAAAAGAAGCGGCACAGCACTTCATTGATTCTCGTCTTGCCACGTGGCAGCCGTTCAACGGCACACCCCTCTCTGATCCTCTGTGGCCTTTGTGCCGCATGAGCGCTTTCGTTTTCGTGCGGTCACTCTTCTCTGGACTCTGGTCATCTGGTGTCTCTGGTGGTTCACAGAATCACAGATGCGCGCAGCGCAGCCACACCACGCATCGCGTAGTACACTCGCGGGGCCCAGGCGTCAGCGTCACTCCGCTCGCTCCCCTTGCGTGTCTCCTCGGCGGTCGGAGCTGGTGTGAGCCGGAGGCGCGCGGGCAAGCCGCTAGCAAGCGATGGCCTCGCCGGCGGCGGCGACGCGGCACCCTTCCCCCATCGTTCTCGCTCCCGCCCCTCGTCACCGGCTCCGCCTCCGCAGCCGCCGGGTGAGTGCTAGCTTCCCCCTTGGCGCCAGCCCCTGCCGCTGCACCGTACTTGCCAGAGTATTCGTACATGCGCTGCGCCGCGCCGCCGCGTGCTGCGACTTCTGACTAGGTTTTCTGATTCGATCAGGGGCTCCGTCCTATTCACTCCTGGGTTTGATGGTAGAGTTGCGTAATCTGACTGTGGAACTCTGTAATTTCGTTGATGCAATCCCCGCGCAGCGACGCGGCCAGTGGACTCCCGGCACTGTAGGGCATGAACGCTGTTCCTCTCTCTGAAACTGCGGGAGACGATGAAGCAGTAGATTTGGATTGCAGATTTACAGTGAGTGTTAGAATTGGAGGCTTAGATGGAAAAATGGCTTGGATCAAATGTGTGAATGCGTTTACTGAAGGGCCGGATTGATGATTTGGCCCGTCAGTATATCTGTAATTCTGTATATGGCTATATAATATATACAGCAGAACTCATGATAGATGTGTATAAGATACTGATGATATATCCATTCCTTGTCTATTTCTAACGTTTTGGTCCTGAGTAGAGAAATGGATCATATCACACCCTGCAAAGCTGCATATGTGAGCCCTTTGCATGTGGAACACTTAAAGCTGCAAATTGCCGTGATTTGCAGCTGTTTAGTCTGAAATAGCCATGAGATTATGCCTGTTCTGGCATCTGTTTAGTACTTTAGTTTCCTTTCTTTGCCTATTTTCTGTTGTGTATAATGTTTGTTCATCCTACTACAGAATTTTATTCGAAAAATTAAGTCTATTCAGTTGTTCTTTTGCAGGGACATCCACATTCAAAATTGGGCTTCCAACGGTTAAAGGTCAATGCACTTTTTGGGTGGCTTAGGGGAGACACAACAACGCGTGATTTGATACCTCCTGCTGAATCATATACGCTATCAGGGTCAGCCTCAGAGGTGTTGTGTTTCTTGGGGGAACTCTTTTTCCATGACTTATGCTCCTATTTCATGATTTCTTTAATCATTCCTTTATTTCAGGTAGATGGGAAACCACGTGAGGTGTCTATTTCAGTTGCTTCTTCTATCATGGACATTCCTGCTGCAGATTGGGATGCCTGTGCGTGTGATCCAGCTGTCCCTGAAATGTTCAACCCTTTCCTTACCCATGCATTTCTCTCAAGCTTAGAAGAATCAGGTTCTGCAGTAAAGGTAAGCCAATAAAGCTCCACATGTTGATTTCTTACTGAAAATCAACATCTCACAGTGGATGGTTCACATTGTTAACATTTTGTTCTAACCCATTTGTACATGTATTGAATATTCCATGTATGCACTCTCTCGCATTAGCAAGTTACTTTTTCCGTGATGTGTGGGTGGGAGTGTGTTTTGGGTCTGTTGTAAATATTGTGTTCTTATGCAGTGATATGCAGCCCGATTGTTACTATCTGTTTGGATCATACAAAGATATTTCAGTTTTTAATTGTTAAGTCAAGCTCCATTATAACTTTATAACTAATTGCTACGTTATGCACATTGCTGTTGACAACAAATTTGCACGTTTAATTGACAGCAGAACAACAGAAAATATTTCTGCTGCAATGTCATGAGGCATATGGAGTCATCACAAATTTATGTGTTACCTATGACCATGGAGTTCCTTTTCTATGTGCTTAACCTGTATGATTAGATGTGGTATTTAATTGTACAGTTACTGTCTTCATGCAATTTACTACCATAGCAATTGGCTCTATTTTTATTTTGTACCAATATGCATGGTTCTACACTTTACTGTCTTATTGCTCTTTCTTGAGAGTTGAGACCTTGTCTCCTCAACTGATTTCAGGAAACTGGCTGGTTACCTTTCCATGTTGTTGCACGGGATGAGAGTGGACACATTATAGGTGTTGTTCCGCTTTACCTTAAAAGGTTTAACATTGTTAGCAACTTAGCATATATCGTGTATTCCTACTTGTCATGTGCAATGTGTTCCTTTCATTTTGTTCCTGAGCAACAACAATGTAAACCTGCAGCCATTCTAGGGGAGAGTTTGTCTTTGATCAGTCATGGGCAGAAGCTTACTACAGCTATGGCCTCGAATACTATCCGAAACTTCAGTCTTGCGTGCCCTTTACTCCAGTAACTGGTCAAAGAATATTACTTCGGAATACATCATACCGTGATCAGGTTTTTGACGCATTAGTCAAAGGTTTGAAGAGCCTGACTACCAAGGTATTAGAATTAAAATTCTTGCAAGTATTGTTTTAATGTAGTGTCTACTATTTTGCTTGAATGTCTAAGGATTGTAACAAACATCTTATAGCATATTGTTGTCCATTGTTTCCACCTTATCAGCTCCTTATTTACTTAATGTCTTGGCATTGCCCATTTTTTTTAATCATGAGTCAGTCGCTTTCTTTCATTCTATTTTTTCTTACATGTACAGTGTATATCAAAGGGCACCAAGTATGTTTCATTCAATTAAAAGAATAATGGTGTTTGCTTGCAGGTACAAAGTTCCTAATAAGTGCTTGATGATTACCTAATTTATGTGCTGGTTATAGGTCAATGTTGAAGTAATAGGAGTTCTGAAATTCTTGCTCTCTTTACGTATCGTGTCTCGTCATGGTGTTTACTGATGTAGGTTTTTTGTATATGCGAAGTAGCAATATCTTTTTTTAGGATTTGATTTGTTTATTTATCTATATCTCGGTATGCTCAGTTTCTCACAAGGAGACAACCTTCGGGTGTATTGAACTAATTTAATATCTTTTGGTTCTGCTGCATTTCAGATGAACGTGTCATCATTGCATATTACTTTTCCATCTGAAAGTGAATTCAACAAATTGAAGGACAGTGGGTTGTTACAAAGAATTGGCCTGCAGTATCACTGGAGAAATCGCAATTACAAAAGGTATGCTAACATAGGATGCGGTCACTACTTACTAGCATTTGCTTTTTGATGCTTCAAAGGCATGGCAAGTTCTAGTCATACCATACTGTAACTTGGGGCTGAAACTTTAAATCCCCTTCAATGCTTGGGTGGAACATTTAGTTTTAAGAAAATCTTGTTAGGCTAGAAGTGCAAACAAGCTCACACTTTTAGGGCATTTCAATTTTTGCTACATAGATCATGGAACTCAACTCAAGGCATTTTTCTGTTCCTTTTCCATAACCTCTGATGTTCCATGGTTCTTTGTTATTGACATGCCCTCTGTCATTTGGCTGTAGTAGTTTATCTGGAATAATGGTGACTAGACTTTCTTTGTGGGCTATGAGGTTTTATCTGCCTATTTTGTCTCGAATATTTACCAACCTCTTCCTTTGTGCCCGCTAAAATAAAATAATAAAACATTTATTTGTTTTCTCAATATTTACTGATATTGTTTGTTCTCCTTTTATTTTCAGTTTTGATGAGTTTCTGATGGATTTGAAGCAGCCCAAACGGAAGAATGTCAGACAAGAACGTAAAAAGGTTTACCTTCTTTTCAATTTTTTTAATTCAAATGTCATTGTAGGATAATCTTTTATAAAACTTCCCAGATTCCTGCTCAAAGTTTGCAAATGAAGCGACTTCGTGGAGACGAAATAAAGGTAACTATCAGGGAAAGGTAGCTCTTTATTTTTTGTTCTCCATTTATTTACTTTACATAATTACATTATTAGTTTCTTTCACCAATATCTCATTAGCTTTGTTGCTTTCTGGACAACTTATATAAATTCACATTGCAGAGCAGCCACTGGGACGCCTTCTATAAATTCTACCGTAATACAACTGACAATCAGTTTGGTTCTTCATCCCTCTTACCTTTTATTTTTCATCCAAATATATAGCATTATATGATTCCCAAGTTCTTGAAATGGCTGTCCATATTCTGTGGGCATTCATTTGTACCATACCGAGCACCATTCATGTTCTCGCTTTTTGACTTGAATTTCAGTGCCTATTTATTCGTATTTGAAACACCTAGTTCCCCCTAGGTTGGCTGAGGTATTCTTTGTTTTAGGAATAATATTGAGTGTGCTGCTGTGTATTAAGAACTAAAAGTAATCAAGTCAAGAGAGGATATTATTTGAGTTTGAAATAATAACTGATAAACTGTTAGCACATAGCCTTCCACTTGGATAGGAAGAGACAACAAAGTTTTAAGGACCATCATCGTATGCTAACATTTTTGCACTTTTC
This sequence comes from Digitaria exilis, assembly GCA_015342445.1. Lineage (NCBI taxonomy): Eukaryota > Viridiplantae > Streptophyta > Magnoliopsida > Poales > Poaceae > Digitaria > Digitaria exilis. The sequence goes on from JACEFO010001734.1 coordinate 788,507, forward strand.
TTTTTGATATGCATCATTTCTATAGGTAGGTGGCTGTATTGAAATTTCCTGCATGGTAATGTCTGTTTCCTCTATTTTGCACTCAGACATAGCTGATAGCTCACTCTTCATTGCAGTTGGGGCAGACCATACTTGACAAGGGATTTCTTTCACCTCTTGGGAGAAAAGATGGGGGACAATGTGATGCTTATTGTTGCTGAAAAAGATGATAAACTTGTTGCTGGAGCTCTTAACCTTATTGGAGGCGATACACTTTTTGGCCGGTTATGGGGATGCTTGCCAGATGCTTATTTTCCTAATTTGCATTTTGAAGCTTGCTATTATCAGGTAATTTGCACAGCTTTGGGACCGCATAGCAGGGACAATGTCATTATATGGTTTGCTTACAGAATACCGATATGTCCAGGCAATTGAAGCAGCCATAGAGTTAAACCTGAGTAAGGTGGAGGCGGGTGCTCAAGGAGAGCACAAGATCCAGCGCGGTTACCTCCCAGTGACGACTTACAGCTGCCACTATTTTTCAGATCCTGGTTTTGGGGCGGCAATTGGGAATTTTCTTGCACATGAGACAGCTCAGGTATTTTTTGCGTCCATATCTACTGCTACACACTACCGTTCCATCTGGCTCTGCTCACTCTTATGTATGCCTGACAAGAATCTTTTCTGATCTGCATCTACAACTCTGCCATCTGACTGTCTGAGTGCATAGTTTCAGTAGTTAATCAATGTACTTGTGCCGACCAAATGACATACTCAGTGAAGATTGGGTACTGCATCTGGCATCGAGCATCCTTAATTATGAAACTTGTTTTTCCTGTTGAGTTAGATAGTTTCACTGCCACGACCTCACATTATGATGGCTAATAGTCTCTGCTCTGCACATTGGGTGCTCGTGTACAGCATCATCACCAATAAAGCAATATGGACCAAGGACTTACTATCCCATCAGTCTCACTTTTTTTGAGCTAATGCTACTCAACGTTAACTGGTGCTCATACTAAGTACAGTGGGTGCTTGTGTCAGTAAATTTGGACATATTAGTTGACGTGCACTGTCTACAGCTTGAGTTCTTAATATCCTGTATTAATACACGAGGCAGATATATTTTACCTGTTTCCTGCTTTCTTCTGATTGTTCTCTTTTTCATCCTGGTTACTGCCTGAGTGCTGACTTACCTGCGTGCCATATATTTTATGCCACAATCTATCCTTGTTAAAAACCTATAAATAAATGCAGTTATTATGATGGATATTTTGCATATCTTCTTGCCTTTCTGAAACACCAACTAATACTCTTTTTTTTGTTAATACCAGGTTAAACGTGCTATTAAGGTCCTCCATGATTCGGGTCCATACAAGGAAGACATACTGAAAGAATTTGCACCTCTGCAAAATGATGGCATGTAGAAGACTAAAGAAGCTGCTTGCTGCCTTGCATGCTGTACCATAGAACTAGAAGGTTTTACGTAGTATAATAGCTATACGGACATATGGGGTGATCCCTTTAAGCCTGCTAAAGAAGTTCATGCTTGTACACTGCTAGGATTGTAAATATTTCACATGGAAATGAGAAATCATTGGCTCAAAAGATCACATCTGAGCTCAATATTTGTACATTGCTAGGAATGTAATAATGTGATATTTCAAATATAAATCTGAAACCATTGGCTCCAATGTCAAATGGTCACATCTGGGCTCAAAACATTCTACTCTATTTCACATTGCTGTCAGAAATGCTTTCTGAATGCAATTACACAGCTCAAGGTTACACAATAAACATCACCATCCTTGAGTTGGGAGGTACCCTATTCCTACCTTTCCCCATCAGAAGGATCCGATGCTACATTTAGTCAACTTGTGTTGCCCTCTTTCTCATAATCTCATGGGATCCGATCGTCCGAGCTACGAAACCGGTGAGCAGTTGCCATCGCCCAGGACGAAAAGGAAGGAAAAGACAATCCCGACGTCGCATCAGCATATCAGCCCAAGATCAGGCCAAAAAGGACGCGCGCGCCTCAGAGCCTCAGATCATGCATTGCATTGCACTCTGATTTCTATACAAAGGATACAAGGGGTTCGTTCATTCCTCCTCCCTCTGCCTCTCTCCCCAAACAGAGGCCACAGAGAAGCAAACCATGGCCGACTCACCATCCTCATGAGAACCCCGGTTAGAATCTCAAAGCAAACAATCTACCTATCTAAATGTTAGCTAATAAATCTCCATTGCTTTTGGAACCTGAAAAACATCCGGTGCCTGGCGCAGGAGAAGAGATCAGGAGAGCCTTTGCATTTGCATCAGTCTCCTGTTGGTGCCCTGCACTGCACACCTCAGGGCGCCGTACGTTGCTGGCCAGCTTGGCCGCTGCTCAGGCACACCAGAGGGATAGTGAGCAGCCACCGCCCGACGACCATCTGTGCAGGAGCTCGCCGACGCACAGCACGGCGTAGACCAGCACGACGAGCTTGAGCAGCAGCGGGACGTACTGCGAGACCTCCACGCTCGACGAGTGCAGGACCTGGACAGATAGAAACGACAGCGTTGAAGTGAAACAGATCAGCGTCGCAAATGAATTTTATTTCTTTGTATGTATGTATATATATATATATTGTGACGAAGCATATGACAATCTGAGATGTGGCGGTGGCGTACCATGGTGACTCCGGCGAAGTTCGCTCGCCGTCCCGAGGGCAATGCAGCGCCGGCGGCGGAGGGCTGCAGCACCAGAGGCTTCCTCTTGGCAATGGCCTCGCACGGCGGGGAGGCCGCATTGTTGGGCCTCACGGTGGAGCAGTTCCGGAGGCGCTGCACGTCCTTGCTCTGCAGAGGCTTCAGGATGAAGTCCTCAGCACCGGCGTTTAAGCATCTGTTTCAGATTCAAAAGGAAAAACAAATGGTTACAATGCTGATCGTACTGTAAAAATGCTGATGTGCAATTGATGGTCAAGATTGTGCATGAATGTGGGAGCAAAGACCCGAAATCTTTGTCTCGTACTACTGCAAAATCTTTGGACACTCATCATAGCATAATGGGAGAAAGGCCGGTACAGGACTAAGGAAGGTACAGTCACGGACCGAATGAATGTCTGTCTTACTCTACTGGCAGGCACTGTTATACATTACGGCGAGCTCTGTAAGGGCTGGGCCTGGGCTTTAACCCATCCAGTACTGTTCGAGCAGGCATTCAGAAGATTTCAGAGGGACCTCACCAAAGACAACTTTTCCTTTTTCTTGCGCTTTTATCAATGTAACTTTGCACAAAAACTGGTGCTGGAAAGAGGAGAACAGGAGCTAATGAGGCTCACCTGCTGATCCGCTGGGGCTCGTTCTCTGAAGACATGACGACCACCGGGATCGGCTTCAGAGGGTTCAGCGCCTGTCAAGTTTGATTTGCATCGTGTGACTGACATGAAAGGAATGGAGTATACACGGCCGAAATGCAGTGAGTGAATGCTTTTGCAGTACCTTGACGGCCTTGAGCAGATCGTAGCCGGTCATCTCTGGCATGCAGTAGTCGGTGAGCACCATATCGATGGCCTGCTCCTGCAAGACGCTACCGGGATTAGCAGCTAAGTAAACGTCTACTACAGTTATTAAAGAACTGTTGGAGGCACAGAAATAAAGGTAAAGGAAGAGTGAAAAGAGAAAAAAGCAGGCGAGAACAGGATGTTCCATTGGAGTCTGAACTGCAGAGCTCAGTGCAGACACACCCTACTGTCCCTACTCCCATCCCCTGCTGGGCTTTTACAAGGCATGCGAATTCAGAACCACGTCATACTTTAACCGCGCCACTGCCTGTGATACCGCACTAATGCAACCTTAAGCACGGCATTTTTGTAAAAAAGGTGATTAGGGGAGTAGTAGCACTGAATTAGAGAGCGTAGACAGTAGAGACAGCTTTCTTCAGGCTACTGTCTGTGGCTACGACTACAAGAGAGAAGAGATCAAGAGACGGCAGGTTAATTTATCTTTTCTTTTTCTTTCCCCGCCATGAAAAGCTGCGACCTTTTGCTCCCAAAAGAGGGGCGGAGAACAGAAGCACGTCACGCGCGCATGCGCGCCGGCGGGCAGACGCGTGGGCCGTACGGTACGTCGAGGCGTGGCGCGGCGATGGCCGGCGGGTCGCCGACAGGTGGCGCAGGCGCCCATGCGCTGTGTGTGCCCTCTGGAGTACCCGCCACGGGATGGGAATGCGATGGTTTGATCGGTGGTAATTGTGCTACCACAGTGTATGCCCTTCGAAATGAACATGGAGAATTGGCGATGGATGAGGCGTGTGGTTGGTGTTACCTTGCCGTCCTTGAGGCCGAGGAATTCCATTGCCTTCTTGGCGCTGTCGACGGCGATGACTGCAGGGGGAAATTACACGAGCTGTTTTAGAATCTAGCAGAGCAGCAGTAGCACCAATGAATTGAGAGAGCATGACAGCAAACAGAAACCAGAAATGAAACACTGGAAATAACCATGCGATTGCACGCATGGAAGTTTCAGAGCTCAGAAGCAGAGAGGAAGCATTGTTGGAGTTGGCAGTGCGAGCGAGCGAATGAATGGATGGATAAACCATAAGGAACTTGAGAAATCAAGAAGAGCTTTGAAGCTGAGGATGTAGTAGTAGTGACTGACCATGGAATGAGCCGGCGCAGGAGTCGCTGCTGAGCAGGAGCTGCGCCACCCGGCGGTCCACCGGCGAGTCGTCCACCAGCAGCACCCTCGTCACCCCCTCCTCCACCTCCACTCCTCCTGCTGCTGCTGCTTCCATCTTCATCTCACTCACCCCTCCTCTGTTTCAGTGTCTCTCCAACCAGCGCGCAGCGGCAGCGGGGCAAAAGTATTCGATGTCCGGCGTGGTGATGGAGTGGATTGCCGGTCGGGGGATGCTCTTATAAAGCGTGACGCCACAGGTGACCACTGGAGGTGAAAGAGGCGGGGAGAGGAGGAGGAGGCAATCCTCTGACGGCGCAGGGGAGGTTGTAGCTTGTGTCAGGCGTGGTGAGCGGGAAGAAGAAGAGGGAGAGCTGGAGAGGGAGGATAGCGGGGCCCACCGGCGCGGGGAGTGGGTCCCGCAGGAGGAGGTGAGGTAGCTCGCGGGGCACGGGAACTGCTTTTTGCTCTAGATTTTGCTGTCGGGGAATCTCTCCACACCACACCACGCTACCACAATTCTTCGCTTCTTCCTCCGCTATCTCATTTTTTTTTCCTCTCCTTTTTCATCATATTTCTCGTCTTTTATCATTCTCACTCCATGGGCCTTTCTTTTTCCTAGGATCGCCAGAAAGATTACGGGCCAAAAGAAAGAAAGAAAATAAAAACGAAATCGACCACGGGGGTTAGGTTAACTCTTAACCGTCGATGCTGCTGGGAAAAGAGAGGGTGTGGGACATTTGTTGGGTGAGTGATTGAACTGAGGAGGGGGCGATTTGATTTGATTCGTTGCCACAGCGACGGCGACGCTGGCGGTTTCTTTTTCTTGGTGGCAGCTAAGATATGGCATGGGATTAGAAAAAAGGCATCACGTGGATTCGAATTCGATCCGGCTGCCATTTTTACGACGGCGAAGTGCTTCGATTTGGTGTGGGTTTATTTGTGCCGGCGCGCGCGACAGCTTGCGAGACGTGCAAGCATGGTCGGGTCAACCGGGGAAAATGGCCAGGGATTTAAGTATACAAGCGTCGTGTGCGATGGTGTGTCTTTCTCTATGTCGCGTCTTATATCTTGTTTTGATTTTGTGTTAAGATTGCATCTCGATTTAAGGCGCAACACGACGACTTTGCTAAGGGAGTTTCTTATGCTGATCCGTGTGATCCTACAAGATCTTTTGGTTATTGGCGTAAAAGAAAACTTTGGTGATCTGTTCACAGAAACGGTCCAAGACTTGAAAATAAATAAATGATTTTATGCGACCTACTAATAAGCTAGATTGATTTTATATATGCATATCAATATTGTACCGTTGAAGATGGAATTCAAAAAGGGTTTGATTTTTATATTATGCATGCCTTTAGGAGGCATTTGGATAACTGGATGCGTCTCCAGCACTTGCGCTTTGCTAGACTAGACTCTGCAGGCTGAGTTTTTGCCTGATGAAACGAGCAAACCGAATCGGGTCTCCGCTCGAGCAAAGCAAGGCTGGTCTGGCACATCCTTAACATTCTTGCAAGCGAATTGCTAGCGCCCGAACGTCCGACGTCAGGGTCTAGCACCGGACGGTGTCTTACTGTAACATGTATTGTTATACTATAGCATTTGTATACTGTTAGATGCAACATTTGTGTACTGTTACATTGCAACATTTGTTTATTGTTACATCGCAACATTTGTGTACGGTTACGTGCAACATTCCCGGTGTCCAGGTACAGCGTCAGACGGTAAAAGTGAAACATTGGAAAATGAATACTGCAACATTGACTATAAAAATGAAACATTGGAACAGAAGCATTGCAACACCAAAGTTGTATTTTGCAACATTGGCTGTGTCCGATATTTTTATCTGGCATCGGACGTCTTAGGTGTAGCATTCCCGTTCTTGCAAATGGCACTTTTATGCTGTCATACCAGTTTGTTTTGCTGTCATTATATGATTCCTAATATTTCTGGACAGTTTTCTTTTAAGTCATCAAAGGTTTCTGTGTTGATGTTCGATAAATAAACAGTTGTACATACCAAATTGTAAAACAAAAGATGGCATATCTTGTACTAGTGAATATTTTTTCCACACAATCAAGTTTTGTAGACAACACTATCAATGCGTAATGGCATCTACTTGAGGTGGTAGTTTTCTTTTTTTTTTAAAGAATTACACAGTACAACAAAGACGCTCAACACGGATGCACACTCACCCCTATGAGTACACGTACACAAATCCTACCCCTATGAGCACCTCTGAAGGACTGAGCCGACATATCTTGAGATTCACGAAGTCACCACAGGCGCCTCGCTATCGACAGGTCGCCTACCACCGAATGCGTAGCGCTGGTAAATCCTGGAATAAATCCAGAAAAATGCAAGCATCAGGATGCCATTACTAGGTATTTTATCACGTAAACACGTACGGTTACAATATTTACCTACTTCTTTGACGATCTCGGTTGTGTTTATGAAGATTTAACGGGCGATCAATTAAGAACCAAGTTAGGATGTTTAGAACAAGCTGCCGAGTAGCTAGTTCAAAAATGAAATGATATCCAGTATCCACTACAGTAGTACTGTACAATAGACCAGAGTTTCTTTTTTTAAAAAAAACAAACAATACTGCTGCGTTTCAGTAACCAGTATAGTACAGGGGAAGCAGGCAGACGATTGGATTGTTCCCCGTGTTGGTATCCCCCTGCGGCTGCCTCGCCTTTTGTTCGTTCCACTGCCATGCCACCCGACTATTGCCTGTTGCCTTCATTCATTTGGCCCTGACAGCGTACCATGTCCGGCCAGCTGAACCGGATTTGCATGCGATGCGCAGCGAGATATATAGACCTACATGAATGGCACGACCAAACTTGATGATACGAGATATTGTGCCAGTAAGTACCATACACGAAAAAGGTACTTATGACGAGAGATACTCCTATGCTGTATCCGTGTATGCTCACGATAACACGATGCGTGCATGGAGCTTCATTCAACGCCTGTCTGTCTGAATACCAAAACATGTGTACGAATCGGTGGATCTGCTCGGATCTAGAAAAGACTGAAAAACAGCAAGAATCGCCTGTTTGCTATTCATGCTGCAATCGATCGATCCACACAGAAAACGAGATTAATGGCTGCGCCGCTGCGATGCTTAATTCTTGCAGCGTGTACAATTATACAAGTGGCAGAACACGCGACGTGTGTACTAGTACGTACGTAGTACGTGCGCTCGGTCGCCGATGTCGTGGAGTGGAGCCGCTCCAGCGTACGGCTCGCGTCACCAGCAGCTAGCGCAAGATCAGGGCTTTTCCAGTGTGTGCCTACAGCTCCCTCCCTAACTCGCTACTACCCTTCATACGCAGCCGGACAAAAGCATCGCGTGCAGCCATGCCAATGCATGTCTCCGTGCCATGCCATGCATGCAGATTATGCAGGTGAGCCGGCCGGTGACAACAGCGGCATGGATCGCGTGGCGTCAGCGTCAGCCCCAGCACCTCTACCAGCTCGTGGATCGACGAAGATCCCCGACGCCTCTACTATCTCGCCCTCTCTCTGTCCTAGACGACGTACGAACACACACGGCCGGCGCGTTCATGCATGGCGCTGTACGTACGCTCGCCAGCCAGGGCACGCATGCATGCGGAGAGCCAGCCAGTAGCAGCCAGCTGTCCAGCTGTCACCGTACGTAGCAGCCTCGTCGATCGCGACCGGCCAGGGGAGGATCGGAGGCGAACAGCGCCGGGGAAGTCGATCGGAGCAGCAGCAGAGCTCTTGTTGCGGTTTATTTTTTGGCTGCAAGCGGGTGGACGCTTGCGGCGGCGGCGAATCCACTCAAGGGCTGTGTTTAGTTGATGAAGGGAAAAGATCTTTTGTTTCTGGGATGCGTGTTATGTGAGGGGGATGAATAGAAAAGGTGAAAAAGGAATTTTTAGGGATGCGTGTTCTGTGAGGGGAATGAATAGTAAGTGCAAAAGATCTTTTGCATCTAAACACAACCAAGACTCCAGAGGAGGGGCTCACTTTCGGTGCGGCGCTGCCGGCGGTACGTGGCGGCCTTCAATACTGTCACGGAGGATCCCGGCGCAGGTGAACGGGTCAGCTGCATGCACATTATTAATATAACCAATTTACATTTAAATGGTGCAGCAAACAGCTCACAGCAGCTTGTAGAGGCATTACAGACATTTCATGCCAATCCTACAGCTCACAACTGCTTCAACCAAATGACTTTCTGCTTTTCTCACGGCTCACAGCTTACAGCAGCTTTTCCCACCGCTCACAGCAGCTTCTCTCACAGCTACAGCTCAACCAAACACACCCTAATTCATTGCTCGATCGTCGAGACTTCATCGTGACATGCTGGATCTTCGATCCTCGCGTGCGGGGACATGGGGGGTTGTATTGAGAGCCGGCCGTGCACATTCTCGCTGACATAGGTGTTGTGTTTGTGTCCGTGTGGACCAGCGACGACGTAGCTCCTGCCTCCTGGGACCATGAAAACATGATGGAGCAGCGAACATCCATGTGGTGGTGGACTTGTACTCTTGCAGAAAGTCTGTCCATATCGAGACTATTTTCTTCAAAGGAAATACATATTTGTTCGAAGTTGAGAGCTGATGGCTCGCTGTCCAGGGTCGTGTCCTCCTATAAAGAGGCACTGTTTTGTGAACTTAAGGTTGTGCAGGAAATGAGTTGTTCGTATTTATGCCCATTACGATGGCACTGCTGTGGAGTTAAGGTGTACTAGTAGAGAGAGAAGAAGAAAAAAATCAGTATTGGAGTGTGTGTAGCTTGCACTGACGTTGACCGAACATATTTTCATACAGTCCATGTGCAGTGTGGGTGCGTTATTCAAAATTGATGGATGGCCAGTTGGTCCCTCTTTATTGTTGTGCAAAAAAACACAAACAAAAAAACTCATCTCACTGGATGATGTCAGGTATTGAACTCAAGCTTTTGCAATTCGGAAGGTTACTACTCCATTTGTGTCGAAGTGTTGATCGTTTTGTTCTAATTCAGACTCTAACCAAATTCTAGAAAAAAAAATATACAAATAATATCTATGACATCAAAATATTCTTGTTAAATCCATCATAAATATGTTTTGATGTTGCATTTATTTAATAGTATATATGTCATATTTTTCTATAATATACCTGGTGAAATTAAGAACTTTGACTTACAGCAAAAAAGAAAAAAGGCCAGGAGGATTTTGCCCAAGCTGCTGCTCAAACTAAAGAAAGGCAAAATGTTGAATATATAGGAATAGAAAAACACTAATTGTACTAACCTAGCAACTTACATCATATTGAATCAAACTAAAAGTACTAAAAAAACACTGATGTATCCATTTTGTTCTAATTCATAGGGTGACTTTGTATGCGTATATATTAGCATTGTACCCAGGCCCGGCCCTGAGCCGGTGCCAACGGTGCGGCCGCACCGGGCCTCCTAATACCAGGGGCCTCCACCTTGGAGAGATACCAGATACGAAGTATACGTATACAGGCTCCAACGAGGCAACGAACAGGCCTTCCACACTGTGGCGGACCACTCCGAAATTATTCCAAGTTAAGTATCCGTGGACCACTAATCAAGCAGTCAGGCACTTAATCCGGAATAAGCTGGAGCGCCGTCGGATTATACCCGATTAACCACGTACTTTCACGATCGAAACAACATGCGCGCCCACACGAAGGTGAGTCCCAGAAATTACAACATCCCACAAATTCAACTTACATAAATAGTATCATAAAGTTATTACAAACCAAGTTCGAATTTCAAATCAAAGTGCGAGAGTTCATTGCAGCGGAAGAATTAAACTAACGACGATACATAGCAACACCACGATGAAGCCGGCCATGGTGCTACTCCTCCCGATCCTCGGCAGAGGACGGAACCCACTCGACATGCCAGCCAGGAGGAACCTGGGTAGGCCAAGTGACAGAATCCACTGCCACATCCAAAGCAGTACCTGAAATAAATAGCCACAAGCAAGGCTGAGTATACTAATACTCAGCAAGACTTACCCGTCAGGTGAAAACTACATCACCGACTTCTAGACATGAGAGGCTTTTGGCTGGTGGGTTTGTTTTACCAAAAAGCTACTAAGAGTGGATCCTTACTTTCATGATTTTAGCATCAAATTCTAGTAGAGTTAACCATCCTAGATTAGCATCCTCTCTAAGCATACAAGTGGTGCAATCCAATTTAGTACATACAACAAGTTCATCATCCTCATAGTTACACTTGTTACTCAATGCAGCACAGCGGTCAAGCAGTCTCATTAACCGCGAGAAGCGGACAGTTCGAACCGAATTTTGCTACCTGGCCAGGGAAAACCCAACACACACGGATAGTGCTTACTATAAAAGGCACAAGAACTTCCCAAACTTTCCCATCAATCCACAATTCAGAGCCGGGTCCATTCCCTTAGGATAAAGGTTTACCGCTTCACTCACGGCATCACGCATATATCCACATGTGTAAAGCAAGGGAAACAAAATGTTTCCAAGGAGAGACGGCTATCGGTCCTAGCTGCTTTGATCTGGTACCGGGCTTACCGATTCCCATAGGTCAGCATGCGTGTGGTACGTTCAAAAACTTGACACACAGAACCACACGTTTCGACCTTAATCCAATTATCATACACGGACGGGAGATCTACACATACCATCCCGTCCGTCCATCCTTATGATTCCAACATAAGTAAAGACAAGCAACTCCTATATCTCGCGAGTGACAGGAAATCACTCGACTTGTAACGATCCTAAAGGCATTGCTCTACCGATCCTATCATGCTAGTATTTCAAGTCATAGGTACTAAAATTATGCAACTAGGGTATTCATACAACACCTAGAACGTAAATGCACAAGCATAATTAAATTCATAGTTGCACGACTTAAAAGTTAGGTTATGCTCTGGGGCTTGCCTTCTTGAGCTAGCTGACTGTCAGGCTCCGGGTCGATCACGACGACGTTGGCACCACCCTCGGGGACTTCCTCTTCGATGACGGGGACGAGGTTGTAGGTGCCGTTAGCGATAGCGCCTTCTACATGAGATGCACAACTTTAATGAGGCTACCTATGATCTAAGAATAAGGCCTTGAAGGCCATATTCACCTAGACATACTATTGAACTATTTTCTCCTTCACAAAATTAGAGGAGGTGTGTGGAAACTTTATGCTTTCATAAAGGTGATTGTGTACACATATACAATAATTCAATTTATTATTTTTAAGCAAGGGTGCAGTTCTGCAATTTTGGGTTTAGTTCTCCACATTTATTCCAAGTGCAAAAAGTGATCCATTTCTTTTTATAATGTCATTTCCACCCTAGTTTCTTCTCATTTTTATTTCTCTGTTTCTATTCATCCTTTTTATCCACAAACTTTATGACAGATACTGGAGTATAAGAGTTAGGCTCACTCCAAAATTTAGCTAAAACTGAGCTACACAGAATTTATTAAAAATGGAACAAGTTGCTGTCCCAGAAAACAAGATTAATTCATATAAAATCAAAACTACTTCCAAAACAGGAGATCTCTCTACCAGAGCTACTCATGAGTGAAAGGAAGGTTCTGACCAAGTGGTGGCTAAAATTATCCCTTGGTCAGCCCTCAATAATTTTCTATCCGAAAACCATCATCTATTTTTTTACTAATCTAAATAGGGTAAAAATTAAGTTTAGAATTTTTTCCACATGTGCAAACAAGTTCCTAGACCTCTGGTGAAATATGGTGATTTTTGACTGCAGAGATTATTTTTTATAATTGCAGAACTACACTAGAATAGGAATCACGAAATAATTCATAACTGAAGCTACAGTCCATATTTTTTAGGTCTTCTTTGGACACAAGGCGTCTATAGGTACCACAAGCAACATATCCAAAGTTCAGCTCCAGAAGAGCTCAGGATTTGAAATGGTGCATAAGATTCGAAAAACTATGTTTGAATTTTAATTCAATAACTTTTCACCAAAAGTGTATACATGCTAACATGAGATTGGAGTTTACAATCTCACGAGTCCAGGGAGTATTTTTGTGCATTTTTCCGATTTTTCTATGATTTTTAGTGGATTTTACAAGATCGCAGAAAAATGGATCTAGGTTTAAGAATCTCTTTTACGCCGAGGACCCTAAACCTTTTAAACTCTTGCGAACAAGTCCCTGAAATTTACATAGAGGACCCTAGAACTAGAAAGGGGAAAGCATCTCGGTCCTCGGCTCGTCGGCGTTGTTACGCCGGCGAGGAGACGGTGAACTAGCGCGGGGAAAGTTGGGGGAAATGATGAGGGGCTCACCGCGCGTTGTTTGGGGTAGGTCTCGAGGCCGGTGGTTCGGTGGCGAGGCTCGTCGACGGTGAGCGGCAGAGCGGCTTGCTCCGGCGACGTCGGTAGCCGGCTACGGGGGTCGAGAGGAGGCGTGGCGTGGCTTGAAAGCTTCGCCAGAGTGAGGCGGAGCTCTTCGAGGTGCTTGGCGGCGACGGGGATGGCCGGAAGATGGGGTTCGGCGTGGAGGTGGAGCTCGGGGACGGAAATGGTGGAACGGCGACAAATCTCCTCGATTCTCGGCGAGTAGTGCTCGGTTTTGGTTGGGAACGGTTCGAGAGGCTAGCTAAGTGAGTGGGTGAGCTATGGGTGCGGTGGATTTGGGTTTCGTGGGGGATTTTGGCCAGCAGCGGCACGAGCTCGAGCTCGGTTCACGGCGGCCGGAGGTGGAAGAAGGGGTGAGGGGGCGCGAGGAGAAGGAGCAAGGCAGGGCACTGGGCGAGGATGGAAATGTGAGTCACTTGGCAGCGTCTTGGCAACTGGAGAGGGCTGGGCAGCTAGGGGATGGTGTGCACGCGAGCTCGGGCCGTCGGAGCCGCCATTGATGGCTCTGACAGCTCGGGCAGAGCGCGGCCGCGGGTTGGGGGAGGAAGATTGCGGCGTGGGCGAGTGAAGATCCTTTGGAGCTGCTGTTTGGTGTGAAGCGAGAGGAAATCCGGCACTGGGAGGCTCGGCTCGGCGTGCTGCGCCGCGGCCAAGGGTGAGCTCGGCCGCCATGATAGCGCGCCGCCCGACGACGGCGACAGGACGCGGGAAACGACCGAGCGTGGACGCTGGCGTGTGCGCGGGGAAGTGAGACGCAAGCTGCCGCGGCTCTGGCCAGCTCGGCGAGGTCACCGCCGCTCGCCGGCCACGTGGCGGCCGCTGCCGGCCATTGTCGGCCTGGACAGTGCGCTTGTCGCGACGCCCGTGGAGCATCTCCGGTTCAACGGGTTTAACTCCGAAAATTTGAACTACATTTAAAAAAGAGTAAACACAAAAGTTGGAGTTTGAAATGTTGGACACAACTTTCTTTTTGGAATGAACCTGAAATTTTGAATTTTTCGAGCTCAAACGAGCCATGTTTGAAGAGGTGTTATGTGTGGTTTTTTGAGTTTTTGAGGGGCTTAACTGCAAAATTTGAAAAAAATCCCAACAGCGACTAGACTTTATTTTTTATGACAAACAACTTTTATTTTTGGAGATTTTTAAGTTTAGTACAAAATTCTTGAGATTTGAGTTGGGTGTCAAAAAGGCCTTATTGAATTTCAAATTTCAAATTTTGATCAAATTATGTGTGCTAGCACCATTGCTACCCTTAATCCTGTTTTGATTATGTTTTTAGAGTACTAACATCAGGAATGTCACACACACCAAGTGCAAGTAGCCCAAAAAATAGTCAGCCAACCCACTTGGCTAGCCTAGCATATCACGTATACACCAATCGACTCGACAACTCGCGACTTGCGAGTGGCAACTGGCGAGACGCCGCCACAGACAGCAGATCTCTGCTCGTCAGCTCGCCACTGAGCTGCTCTGCTCGATTGAGCCCTGCCCGATTGTCGATTTGTCATCACCGGATTGAGGTTCAAAATCTTCCTCAATCACATTCGCTTGTCTGTTTTTCCCTAACCATTTTTAGATACTTTGTGCATTCAGAAGAGGTTGCTGGATGAGATTGATGTTGACTCTATCATCACTGATTTTGCATCTATAATTGTTTGAAGAAATTGTTTTTAATGATCTAAAGAAATTTGTTATTTGTCTTTTGTATTTTACACTTATTAGTGTGAAATTCGTTAATAACAATGAGTTTTTTAATATTATTGAATTGACTATATTATCTTGTATTTTTTTAAGGTTAGGGCCTCTATTTTTTGTTCTCCACTGGGCCACCAAAAAGTCAGGGCCGGCCCTGATTGTACCTGTATTTTGTGTGCTATAAATCTTCCAAAATTCCTGTAGAACAAGCTATTCGGAAGGAATTTCATCTCTAGAGGTCCAGTCCTTCCAATTTGCTTTGTTTGAAAGGTTCCTGTTGATGACCGAAAATGGCAAGGATGCCGATCTGGCTCGACAGCCGGTCTAACCGCCTGTAACAAGCGGTCTGACCGGCTGTACCATGTAGCCGGTCTGCCAATGGGCCAGGCGGTCTGAGCGCCTGTATAGCCGGTCTAGACCGCCTATTGGAAAGTGCTCAAAATATGATTTTGACTCCACCATTGCGTAGGGCTCGTCGAGAAGGTCAAAATGCATATGTGGATTGCCTGATTTGGACTCCGGATGAGGGAGTTATGGCTGTATTAAGGGTGTACAGGAGTTCAGACCGCCTGTAGCAGTTCTAATCCGAATTAGAGTTGTATTTTGATGGGACTTCATTATGGAATTGACTCCCCACGGGGCAAGACCTCTCCACCCTATATTATGAAGGGCCGTGGCCGATTGAGGACCTCTACCCAATCGTACAAACATATTTACCTTCATTTTTTATCTCAAACCCTAGTTTTTCCAACCCCCTCTTCTTCCTTCTTCGTCTCCATGGCGTTTTAGGACGTTCTAGGTGGCCTTGCCGACCTTAGAACAACCCTAGGTTCGCCGCCTCCGACGGGGTCCCTCCCGAGACGACGATCGTAGGCTTTCGCAGCGCCTCTGCCTACAGGCGGTCTGACCCCCTGTGACGTGACGGGTGGTCTGACCTCCTGTGACAGGCGGTCTAACCCCCTGTACGGGTGGTCTGACTCCCTGTTTAGAAGTTCCGACGAGGAGATTCCGGCTACCGCGCCATCTAGCGCTTATCGTGTGTTGACCTAAAAAGGCGTCAACAGTTCCAAAAGCAAAATTACTATACCATGACGTGTGCAAAAGTGAAAAAGAGATCCTTTAGACCTTTCTGTTGATATTGTTCTCCCAAAAGGTTTGCTTTGACACAGTAGATAGCAAAGGCACGCGTGTCGAGCCTGCATCAGAGCATGATAATGAGCACTTGAAACAGGCTCGTACAGGGCCAAAAAGGCAAGACCGCGGCATCAAAGCCTCTGATTGCTTTGAGATCTCGCCGCTTGACCTGTGCTATCGACGGCAGCACTAAGCTCTTTCGTCTAGTAGTATCCAATCTCTCTCCCAACACTGACGTTCCTCTTTTGACCCGTCGGTTGGCCGGCCGCGAATCAAGGCAATTATACGCCCACAGTGCCCATGCCCCCCTGTTGCTTGCGAATCACACTAAGGCCATGTTCAGATTCCCAACTTTTCACTATTCATTCCAACTTTTCACTATTTATTCTAACTTTTCACTATTCCTCCCTCACAAAACACGTTTCCCAGCGAATGCTACAGTGTTTTTCTTATGCTATAGTATTTTTTCCTACAATCTAAACACACCCTAAAGCTCACTATCTCAGTGGCTTACTACAATGAAACGTCGCTAGCTGCTGGCCGAGGCAACGGGCGTAGCTGCATGCTTGCAGCTGGAGCTGAACATGGGAGTTGGGAGCTAAGGCATGGCCTACAAGAGCTCAGTGCATGTACGATGGCTTCGGGGTTTGGAAGAACTCGTGGGTGCCTGGCCCTGCACCACTGCACTGCAGATCTGCAGGCGCTCGAAGATTTGGGCCGGCCGCGGATTGCGCCAGGACTGGGTGGTACCGATCGATTCTCCAAACAAAAAGGCGTGGCCAAAACACAGGTGGTGGCACTATTTAGCGGGGCGTGATCACGTCGTTCTCCCGGGGATCATCGTATCACCGGGGCAGGATTTTTCCATCAGGGAGATCCCGAGAAAACGATCGCGCGTACGTGAAATCCCCCAAAGAGATCGGAAGTAATGGAAGATGGACAAAGGATAGATAGATATCTGGCGCTCTGGCGTTGGACAGAGAGGATACCAGCAGCACTGATGGTTGGGGTTGAGGACGATCGGAGCAGCCAGGATGGAGACCTCCAGCAATCGAGGAAATGCATGCGTCACACATCTTTCAGGCCGATGGGTGTACGTACACGCAGTGCACTCTGCTCCCTCGTCCTCTTCCACCAGCATCGTTGGCCCAGTCACCGAACAGAGAAAAGTCGCCGTGGCCGCGTACTCTCACGGAGGTCACTAGACTACAGATCATTAGCAGGTCGATCTGATCTGAAGCGTTCCATCCTGAGAATGTAGGGAGTCCAATATAATGACGCCACACAGGCACAGGTGGTAGCATCGTTGGCCCAGTCACCGAACAGAGAAAAGTCGTCGTGGCCGCGTACTCACGGAGGTCAGTAGATTTCAGATCATTAGCAGGTCGATCTGAAACGTTCCATCCAGATAATGCAGGGAGTCCGATATATAATGACGCCACACAGGCACAGGAGGTAGCGTCTCTACAACAGAGAGATTCCGAATGAAAGCAACGCTCGCGCGGCGTGCCCCGGCGTAGGTGTCTGGCACGAACTGGGCGATCTCCACGTACACCCGAGCCGCTGTGGTGTGGTGTCCGGCCGGTCCCTGACACGACGTGTTACCCGCCGAATCCAGCCGTGCTTAGTAGATCGCGATCCCCCGTACGGATTAGCTAGCTATAGACCCTTGGCGAGCCGCGACTCGTCGCGCACGAGCGGTGAGCGGAGGAGAGGTGGGCCCGGATGGGATGGGAGTCGAGGGGAGAAGCGAACAAAACCTCTCAAATCTGGGCGTGAGGATCCGTCGCGGCTGGCAGTGGCAGGTTGTGTGTGTTATCGGGGGGTGGGGGTAGGCAGCTGGGCTTAAACGCCGGGAGATCTCGGCAAGATCCTCCACGGAACGGAGTGGGTGGGGTGGGTGGATGGTCCGGGGCCTCGGAGATGGGGGCGCCGTACGTCCTTCCTGTGCTCGCGGACCGTGTGACACGTCGTCACGGGTCTCGTCTCGTGGGTCTCTGTTTCTTGTCGTCGCACGCTCGCTCGAACGCCGCTTGACCGCCACAGGACCGATCCAAACCCAACCGCCGGTTTATGCCTAGGTTTGTTCCTCCCTCACATCACGGGGCGCTATCAGTTCCAGGTTGTCCATGTCCTTGAGGTCGAGGCTAGGATTACCATGGATCATCTGGAAATGGGGACCCTCGGACCTAGTGGAGGCGTGCAGCGAACGAGCTTAATCGATCGACGATGCAGTGAACCAAGTGAGTACTTGATAATTCTTAAAGTACCCCCTAGCTCGAGCAGTTAGAGACCAGAATCAAAAGAACCTTTGCCACGACCCGACGTCCAGGGCGTGCATAGGCGAACAAGGCCTGAAGCCTGAAGGAAACTCTGGGTTCACGTCCTCCCCGCCGCGGCAGGGTCCTTGACCCGCCCGTACGCCGGCCGCGGAAAGTCCCCGCGCACGGCTCGCCCCACATCAATCTCCGCCACGTACATACACGTACGCGCCCCGCCCCGGGCACGGTGCAGGCACTGCTGCGCCCCGCACGGCCGCACCGTCCGTGTTCGCGCGGGCCGAACCACCACCCCCCACGGCCGCGAGCGAGCCCCCTCTGACCGCGCCGGATCCACGCTACGCCACGCGCATCAGCAAAAGCGACGTGAGAATGATGAATAGAAATTAAAAATAACTTTTGGAACTCAACACGTCCTCGCGAAAGAAGGCACACGCGGCGGAGTTAGCAAGCGCCACGAGTCAGACGACGCACTGGCAGCAGCCAGCAGGGGCACGGAATCGGAGGGTCGGGCATCGGCGGATCCTCGAGGAAGATCCGGTCATCCGGGAATAGGAGGGGCAGGCCCAACCAAGCCCAAGCGCGCGCATCGGATCCGTGACGCGTGCTGGCTGCTAGTGCCTCGCTCGCGCGGCAGCTTTGCAGTTGCAGCCGATTGGTCCGGCCATGCATCATGCATGGGGTGCAGGCGCAGCGTGCCGTGCATACGGGGGAGCCGATTTCGAGCGCAATCGTGCTGTCAAACTGGCCAGACCGGCGTACGGCGGCGCATCGGCGCGTGAGCGTCCGGACTCCGACCCCGACCGTGCACGTGTTTGCCGACGGAAAAAAGGAAGAGCCTGTCCGATCCAGCGGCAAGCGTACATTCCGTGTCCTCCCCGCGGCACCGCATCATCCATTGGCGAGACGGGCTCGGCACCCGGCACGCAACGCACGTACGTGTGGCTGCCGAGCGCGACGCGCGGGTGCACGATCAGAGGTTGGGGCGTCGGCGGCCATCCATGGCGGCGGATCGCGACCAAGATAGTACGGTGCTTTCAGTGGAGTGGTATCCGGACAAAGATAAGGTGTAGCTGCAGCAGCAGCTTTGCTCGATCCGTTCGACCATCCCGGCCATCTGCGTCAGGCCTGCTGGTAGCCTCTTGATTCGCGCCTGTTCCACCGGATCGTCTCGTCTGCCCGGCACGGCACGGCAGTGGCACGGCACAGGATTTTTCGCCTTTTGATGCCTCGCGCCGCTGCTTTTGGTTGAATTGGCGTTGGTGATCTGTCGCCGGATATCCCTGCCTGCCCGCGACTGGCACAGCTCAGGCGATCAGTGAAGAGAAGTGGAGCAGACATCACTGGTGCGCAGTTTGACTGACGCCATCGGAGGATATCGGAGCTCGCTACATCTGCTCTCAGAAAGGTTGTACCCGCCACGGTGAATACGATATGCCTTCCTCCTCTTTCCTCTTTTTGTAAAGAGAAAAAAAAAGGAACATAGACACGTCGTGATCGAGTCCACCACTGAATCTCGACCACGTCGCCTTTTTTAATCGCCAACTTAATTTGCCAACGTGTCACATCGAATGTTTAGACACTAATTAGGATTATTAAACATAGGTATAAAATAAAACTAATTACATAGATAGACTCCACATCGTGAGACGGATCTATTAAGCCTAATTAATTCGTCATTAGACAATGTCATGCTACAGTAACCCGTCATTAAAAATGCGCTAATGACGACACATATTAGGCTTAATAGATTCGTCTTGTAATGTAGAGTCCATCTATGTAATTAGTTTTATAACTAGTCTATATTTAGTACTCCTAATTAGTGTAAAAAGGATGGATGTGACATTTCGTCAACTTTCGCCAACTTTACCCCTCGTCTAAACAAGCCCTTAGGCCAAGCCAAACGCTCTTACGTGGATGGAGGCTTCAAGTTTACCCGTCTGACACGTCGTCCAGCTCAACTCCTCCTAGTGCTTGCAGAGCGTCAGTGCACCCTGCAGAAGCTGCTGTGTCTTGGCTCAAAAAGCAAGCAAGCGCTGGTGTCTTGAGAAGCTGTGGGAGAGGAAAAGCACACTCACAAAAGCTTGATTTATAAAGAGGGTAAAAGAATTTAGTGTACCCTGCGTTGGGTGCTTTGTGTCCACAAAAATGTAATGCCTGTATGGACTACAACTTTTTCACAGAGCTACTATGATCAGTAACTCGTGTTGGGCTTGCCCTTACAACTTCAATGTCACCCAGCGAATAATAAAGCGATCTAGCTTTTCTTTTGATATAATTTATGTGCTTGCCAACCTTTTTTTTTTCTTTTCGATTTGGTGTGATCGACCCTATGCTGGATACGGAGCCTTTTGAGTACATGTTGGCCGTATGGATGAAGGTACCTACGACTGCGCTAACGCTACTGGGACCAGAATGCGCGCGGTTGCAAAAAGAACCGTGGAAAAATATGACAAAATCACACAATACCCCAAAATCTAAAAAAACAAACTATACCAAAATATGAAGAATTTTTTTAAAAAACGTGTGGATCTGAGGCTAATATTTTCTCTGTTTTTTTTGCCTCTTCGCTGTATCCTAGAAACAAAAGGTTTCGTAGCGTCATGAGGCAATATCCAACGTCCTGAGTGTTCCACATATAATAAGAAACCACATTCTTCTAATGTCTAAGAGATCAACCCATTAAAAATGGCACTCCTCTCTGCTTGAAGTTATAGTTCATTTTGGTATCTTTCTAAGACAAATTTCTTCACGTTTGATCAAGTTGATTAAAAAAATGCTAACATTTACAACATCCATTTGGTCTAATTAAATTCATCATGAAATATGTATTGACAGCGTATTTATTTTGTACTACAAATGTTAATATATTTTTTTTGAAAAACTTTGTCAAAGTTATTGTGACTTGATCTATAATAGAGCTAGAGTGACCTATAATTCATAACAGGCAAATTTCTTTAAATATCTTTCATGTGCCCCTTTCCTCCCTCATACTAAAACACTTTAGTGAGCGCTGAAGAGCAAAAAACTATATTAGCTCTTATCACAAAGTCATGTGTTGTTGGATTAAAGTTACAATTTTGTTTGGGATATGAAAATTACACATGATGTGAATTTGCCCCAAAGTCCATTTTCATACTGGGTATGTTCGGTAGCCCTTGCTGCAGCCGGCTGCAGCTGCAACTGCAGCAGCTGCTACACCCCCTTGTTGTACAGCCAATGGCACCTAGAAGACTTGCATCTACTCCAGCAGCAACAACAGCCACAGCCGTAGAAAATCTCAAACGAGCACACCCACTATTGTTAAGTTATCATAAGTCATAGGCATATCTACATTATGTTACAATGGGAACTGATGGTCGAGTTTATATTTTGAAGATCATATCAGCACCAGAATATAAAATATTTGTGATTAGAGATAGAAGGCTATCAAGAAACTTTTAGACATTCAATTTTCATATATGCAACTATTCTTCTCATATAGAAGAAGAGAAGTACTCCTACAAAGGAGTTTTTGTTGACACTATAAATAAGTCTACTGATATAAATTAGCTACTACAGTACATAGTATTACATTTGATGGAATTTTTCCCGAAAGACTGGAGGACAATTCCTAGGAAAACTAGTGCTACTGCCTATTAATTTGACTAGGCAAGGAAACTATCAACTCAAATAGTCAAATGCCACTTCTCACATGGTCCAGTCTTGTTTGCTCACATGAGCCGTAACTTTGCAAGTGAACCAGCCATCCCCCTGATCCGGTGGCGCTGAGAACAAGGCATAACAAATAAAAGCTCACGGAGTCTCTAATTTTGGAACAACTAAAAAAAGCGCATGAAGAACTTGTCATTAGGAAAAAAAACGAACAAAAGAATTTGGGAGTCCACAGACAGAAGAGAAAGAAAACAAACAAAAGAAAAGAACGCTTGCATGGTCCGTTGAGAGATGACGGGGTGCTCAATAGAAAAATCGGCCAATTTAGCAGGTGAGGCACCACATGCCGGAATACACAGGGGCAGCATCATGGTGTCTCCCTTGTCACTGTTCGCCCCCTTTCTGTTCGTGTCTGGGGGCTGCCCTTGGCTGGGCCACTGCCGTGTGGGCCAGGCGATGCCTTGGTGGTTGGATCGGGTAGATGCCACCGACGTCGCCGTCGAAGGATCCCGGCGAATTTCCGGGGATCTCGAGAGATCGTGGGCATGTGACAGCAACAAATACGATGTCGTCTCGTCTCTCGCCGGCATGTGGACACCCAGTCCGCCGCTTGCCTCTGAACAACAGCATTTTCGTGACAGACAAGGTTTCAGTTTCGGCGTCACGCCTGCACATTTATTTATACATGGAAATCAAAGTGTTCAACATTCTAAATTTGACAATCGCGCAACAATGAAATATCGCCCGAGTTTGACGCGGACGTGAAGTTCAACTATCAGAGCCCTCTGCTGAAGAAGGTACGAGTACATATAAGTTCAACGAGCACCAAGTCAGTTTCGCCCCCCAATAAAAAAAATCAATGAGCATGAACGGCAGAAATCAACTGAATTGCTCGCTGATCGGGGGCTAGAAACTCATATCTTTACAGAATTACAGTACATGCAATCTTGTTCGGTGATTGAAAGATTTTCTTTTCCTTGGACAGATTTATAGATCTTGAAGTTATCCAGAACAAACAGAGCGCTAAAAAAACAGGCTTCCTTTTTACACAGCTAGTACCATGCAAAACAATCAGACAGGTGAGAATTTCAGAACGGTCCATGTATACGCTCCGGGCTCCGGCTTGAATCGAAGGCACGAAATCTCTGGGCTCGGAGCTGTGTACCACTGATTTTTGGTCGTCTAAGCTCGGGCTCATGGCTCCCACTCTCCTGCTGATGCTCAGGCGCACCACACGAAGACCGTGCAGCCGCCACTTGCTGACCATCTGATGCAGTTCTGCAGCCTGTAGGCACCACCAGGATCTCACGCAGGCACAGCACGAGCTTGAGCGGGAGCGGGAACCACTGCGAGAGCTCCTCTCGACCGAATTGGAAATAAAAGAAACGGTAACAAGCAAGAGATCAGGCTGAGCAAAAGATTTTTCATGTGTTTATACGTTGTGCTGGAGCTACACACAATGCAGGCATTGCTGTCCTTTTCTGTTTCTAGGGCGTAGGAGCTATATAATGACGTATGCAAAAGGCAAAAAAAGGGAGATGCTTTATACCTTTCCATTGATATTGTTCTCCACAAAGGTTCACAAAGGTGCCGTAATAGATGGCACATGCTCGCAGCTCGCTGCATGCCTGCATGTGTGTGAAGCCTGCATCAGAGCATCATAACGAACAGGCATGTACAGGTCCTAAAAGGGCACCTTGCCGCATCAAAAACCTTTGCCGCTTTGAGATCTCGCCATTTGACGCCTAACTAAGAATCTTCAGAGATCCCCAACTGACCTTCTTTTGACCCATGACCCCAGTTGCTTGCGAATCACACGATAATATCTGGCGCTTTACTAGAAAGAAACGATCCTGCCTGCAGTGGATGGATCAAAAGTTGTCAAGCTATGAAGCAACAAAGCACGGCTTCAGAGGTTCGTAATCGTAACTTCAATAACCGCTCATGTTCCCGCACAAAAAAAAAAGCGAATATAGAAACAGCAACAACAATTCTTGGAGCGTTGGTTGCCCATTTATAACTTTTTCGAGTAGATTTTTGAAACAAAGACCACAAAGTTATGGTTGGATAATATTTAAAAAATTAGTTTTCAATGGATGATATTTAAAGAAATACCTAAACAAAACAAATAAATTTTTTATATTAAATACTATGAACAAGTAATAGGTATCCAGCGTCATGACCATCTCAGTATATAGAAGTGCAAATAAATGAGTACGCAATGTCAAACAATTCATTCCACAATCCACAAAATGAACAAATAATTAAATATTATTGTTATGAATAACTTATTGTCGGTGCCTGATTCGGTCACACCGGTACAAACAAGTGCTTGCGATGCTAACCACTCGTTGCCCCGATGGCGGGTGGAGAGACGAGAGTTTTTATCCTGGTTCCGGCCACGGAACCGTACGTCCAGCAGTGGTGCGGAGCACCGATTTCGTGTTGCTCGTAGTAGGGGGTTACAAGCAAGGTGGGAGAAGGAGATGAACTCCCAAGTCCCTGAGTTGGAGGTGTCGTTGGCTAAATGTTTTTTGTGTGTGTTCTGTTGTGTGTCCCCCTTTGCATGGGCTCCCCTTCCCCTTTTATAGACCAAAGGGAGAGGGCGTGAGTACATGTGTTCGTGGTGCTGACGCTACTAAGTGCACTGTGCTGCCCATGCCGCGCACGATGCGAGTGGGAATCGCGCCTTCCAACTCCGGCTGACGACATGGCAGTGGTTGACGTGACGTTCTTCTCGTGACAGCTCAGAACTTCGAGGATGGCAACTCGAGTACGGCGTCCGGATCGAAGCTCCGTCGTCTCCTTCGAGTGTTGCCTTCGAGGATGGTGGCGCATCCGAGGCGAGCAAAGTCAAAGGAGTGGTTGGCACAGTATCACTGCCAGGACCGACCTGTGCAGTGTCGGATCAGAACCCACTGTGCCAGGTGGATTTGACCGATGTCTTCTCCGCAGCGTGGGCGGTGGCGTGGTGCAGTGAATCCCTCCTTTTTGACCGTAGAGGAGTCATTTATGATCGATGATGATGGTCGCAGAGTCCCGGGGGCTGTTCCCGGCGTGGCAGGCTCGAGCTTGGCCCACAAGCTCGAGCTTGCCGAGCCTCGAACATGACGAAAAACGCACGCTCGAGGGTGAATATAGATGGCCATGCAGCCCGTGGCCCGTTGGCACGGCCCACGACACGGGAGTTTGGCCCGGCCCATGGCACGGCACGGCATGGTGGCAACGGGCCCGTGCCGGCCCGGCACGAGGTGTCGTGCGGGCCATGGGCCGCCACCCTGGCCCGTGGCACGGCACGGGCACGGCCGTTGCGGCCCGGAAACCCCAACATTTCGGTTAAATAGTTTCAACATTTATATTAAACAACTTCAACACTTCGGTTAAACACGTTCAACATTTACATATGTTCAACTGTGAATGTTTGAAAATGTTGAAGCAAGAAAAATGAAATGTTGAAACAGAGAGAACGTAATGTTTAAAACGTTATAACAGGATGTTGAAAAGGAGAAAATGGAGTGTTGAAAATCAAGTACATCTTCTCCATGGCCGGTAGCGGGCGTACGGGCCATGGGCCGGCACGGGCGGCACGGCACGGAAAATCGGCCCATGGGCCGTGCCGTGGGCTGAGACCTTGGCACGAGGCACGGATGCGGCCCGGCCCGGCCGGCACGACCGCCGTGTGGCACGGCACGGCCCGCTGGACATCTATACCCTCGAGCTTGGCGGCCGAGCCTCGATCGTGACGGAAACACCCGCTCGAGGGTGAGCGTCTCCCTCGAGCTTGGCTGGGCTCGATCGTCACGGACATCCCCGCTCGAGGGTCTTCAAGCGGGACTAGCGCCGTGGTGGAGTTTGTCGTGATGGGCCTTTGCTGGGTTACGGGACGAGGCCAACTTCGTTTGTGGGTCTCGTTACCGAGTAGTTCTAGGCCCAAGTTAGGGTACCCCTTACCCGACACTTATATTAGACTACAAAAGACGAAAAAATGGTTCCGTGCACTAGCCAACAGTTCTTTCATGGGGGTAAAAATATATATATGAGAATTTTTACGGCGCTTGGAAATAATAGGAGCCATTTATTCTCTCAGATCTAATGGTCAAAAGTAAAAAAGAACCTGTTATAAGGAACCAAAGTGGTGGGCCCGGAACTAAATTCAGTGGGTCAGGAACAAATTACAAAATTAATTAAAAGGATAAAATTGTATTTGCCATATCATCCTTTGAGTTATCTTCGTCCCCTTCGTCTTTCTTCGCCAACGCTCGGCGGCTCGACGGTCAGCGGCGCCAGGCCGGCACTTCGCAGCAGTGGTCTCCCGAACTTTGGGGGCCCTGGAGTCGAACCTCACAAGCGTCTTCATTCCAATAGTGGTCTCCCCGTCGGCCGCCACTGGTGCTCCCCGCTATGCCCGCCATGGTCGCCGGGGACTCGAGCTCACCCACGCCGGGTCACTGGGATCCGTGGCAAGGCCTCCGTGCTCGCCTCGTGCTCCCCGAGTCGCCCGCCGTGCTCGCCTGGGACGAGCTGGTGCTCCCCGCGCCGCTCGATGAGGAGTGCTCGCCGGGGACAAGCTCGCCCACGCCGGGATTGTTGGGCTCTATGGAGGTGGTGAGACCTCCGTGCACCACCAGTCATTGTTGCTAGGGAGAAGCTCGAGCTCGCCCGCGCCAAGGCCGTCGTGCTAGCTTGGACAGAGCTCAAGCTCGCTGGTGCCGGAGCAGGCAAAGAACTCGGCGGATGGGTGCAGCGCTGCCAACGGGGAGGCTTGGGAGGTCGGAAATAGGTGCACGCCGCTCCGCTCACCGAGCTCAGCTGTGTGACCATGCCGCGGCGAGGTCTACCTATGCGGCCATGGCCCTGACGAGCTTGAGTTACACTCCATCGTAGCATTAAGCACAGGGCAGGATGTGGATGGACTGATGGAGTGAGATGAGATTGAGAAGATCAGCGCGGAGTACGGGATTAAGGAGCAGGAAGCTAATCGGAGGAGGACTAAATTACCCTCATACAAAAATCACCCTTTTAGCTTGTTTAGAAAAATACAAACATCGTGCCGAGTCAAGAACTCAGAATGAAAATGATGAAACGAACCTGTTTCGCTCCATCCGCAAAACGATGATATCCTATTCCATTGCAATTCATGATCATAGGACTAACTCTACCTGTAGCAAAAAACTTACGCCTATGAGTAAAAATATTTCGAGAGCATTCCTTGCCAGTTCGCTTTCCTCCGGCAGTTCAAACGATGTTTACTAGTATGTACTACCGTGGTGGAAAACTGGCCGGATACCACCAGCCATGCAATGCCCAGGACCGGTGTGACGTGGGCGCGGTAGCGTTCGCGCCTGCGTCCGGGTCCGGCCGCGCCCGTAGGCCATGTATGCCGGTACGCGTACTGGTTCGGGCCCCGGGGCAGGCACCGCACGGGCCGTGCGCCCTGCGACCAGAGAGCCAGCCAGCGCACAGATGCTGCAGGGCTCCGCCCTCGGCTGTGTTTGGTTGGTGAGGTGAGGAATGAACTTTTTCTGTGAAACGTGTTATATGAGATGAATATAAAAGTTGAAAAAAATTAGATGTGAATTTTTCTAAGAAATATATTTTACGAGATGAATAGTAAAAACTTTTTGATTTAAAAATCCAAGAAGAAGAAGCGAAGCGCATTGAAGCGCCGAAAGCCTGTGCGGGTCTCTGGTAGTCCGTCCGGTGTCCTGCGCAGGCTAAGGGCAGTGTCAGGGGGTTGGCACGTGCCGGCAGTCTCCACTCGCCGAGTTTCCGGGCGGATCGCGAGAGGGATCCGGTGATCCCTTCCCTGGCTGACCCGCAGCTTGGCGGTGCGGCATACGTGCAGCTTTGTGTTTGTTCCCCTGCCACGGCCAGGCGGCAAGGACCATGGGGTCCACGAGGTGTATTGCACTTTCCGGTCAACGAAGTGCAGTACGACACCGCCGTATCTCGGGCAGTATTCGTGTGATGGTACTCCCGTAGAAAATTTGGCTACGGCTGCTCAGGAAACAGGATACAGATCATCAGGTATATACTGTATATACTGATCGCCGATCGAGCGCATTCCCTAGCGGCATGGATGCCTAAAATGCACAGCTGACAGTGTACAAAAGTGAAGCAGGATTAGTGATCATAGGGCCAGTCTCAATGCGGAGTTTTATAGGAGTTTCATTGGATCAGCAGGTCTGCTGACATGGCAGGGTAATTAATAGGGGAGTTTCATGGGATGTGAGGAGAGTTTCATCACCATGAAACTCCTAAACCCCCACTGAGACTGGCCAGTGGAAGGGTCATGGAGGAAGGTCATGACATTAAATATCATGCCGCATCAGCAAATTTACTTACATGGCAGGGTTATTTATGAGGAGAGAGGAGAGAGAGGGTCATGGGATGAGAGGGAGGGTCATCATTATGACCCTTAGCTGGCACGACCCCTAAGTTTGTGGTCTGATAACTGTGTGACGATCCTCCCACTGAGACTGACCTAAAAAGGTGCAGACGTACAGTAAGATTATTCCTTGCTCGAGCAGATTGACCGATCATATTCCGTCGATAACCGGCGCTCAACGCCTGAGGGCAAGCCCAACCAAGGCTAACAAAGACAGTAGCCTCACAGAAAAGTAACTGACTATGTAGATTATATTGAAACCAACAATGCTCCAACCCCTCTCTAGAAAAATTACATCTACTTTTACTGACCCACGTGCTGAACTTTGTATGGTCCTCCGTGTATTCTAGCAGCAGGCCATTGCTTTTCTAGCCGCAACGCATTCCTCGGCGAGAGTCCCTGCTCCGCGTCAGAGTAAGCACACGGTGCTTCTGCAAGCCACTGCATAGCTCTGCGAAGCCACCAATCCAGCTGACTTGACATGCAGAGCCGATGTGGAGACTGAGGCTCCCAGCCAGAGTGGAGCGTTGGGCTTGGCCTGACGTGACAAAACCACTTTTGGCACGAGGACGCGGTGCTACGGGCAGCATATCCGGCCGTAGATAGAGCAGGGTTAACAAAACCAGTGGGAACCGGTCCGAACCGCCCCGACCAAACCTGTCCAGCCCGGTTGCAAAAAACCCTGGTTACCGGTTCAAACTGACACTATAAAACCGACCTACTCGGCTAACCGATCGGTTTCACTAGTTAGCCAGACCATTTTTTTTAACGAAAACCAATTAAACCCGGTTTTGTTAACCCTGAGACAGAGGCTGCCCGCACGGGGAGCGAGCGCGGCAGCTTTGCTTCAATCAATCGATCGGCTCGCGGGTTGGCCTGCGGCCTTTCTGGCCGTATCCCCTGAGCCGCATCCTTGCTTGAATTGGCTGTATCTTCTCCTGGATCTCGTGTGACAGACGAGGCGAGGACTGTATATAGGGTACCATCCCAAACACATTTATGCTCCCTCTCGACGTTATCCTCTAATAAGTTATTATTGTTAAAAAAATGTTATGTGTGCAAATTATATATATCTGTATAAGTTATGCTAAACGTTATTATCTCCTGACAGTTGACGGGCAAAATTATATGTAAAGTTATATATATTGCGAAAGTTGTATTAAAAATCATTATACGAAAAGTTATTGAAACAATTATGTAATGAAGGTATGTCCATAGTTCGAGTCTCACACACGGCATGCGGGGTAAAATGCGTTTGAAAAATTTGTGGGACTCAAAAAATCAAATGGCTATAAAAGATCTTCCTAGGAATTAAAATAATTTTTTGATAGAAAACACATTAATACCAGTTGGTAATACCAACCGATACTTAAATAACTTTGAGTCCTTATTTTAACCGAGACTAATGACTTAAGCTTAGTCCTAGATTCCTAGTTCCGGTGGAAAACCGGGACTAAATACGCTTTCCTAACCGGAACCGTTGAACCTCTCTCTACTAGTGCCACGTGCTAGCAGCACATCATCTCGCGTGGAAGAAGGCCTTTTGCTCTAGATTTTGCTGTCGGGGAATCTCTCAGCAGCTCCCCTCCCCTCCTTCGGTTCTTCTTCCTCCTGCCCTTTTTTTCCCCTAAAAATCCTTTTCATGAATAAAAAAGAAAAGAATTATGCGTCAAATGATTATTTTGCTCCGATTAATAATCTTAGCCGTTGAGATTGCTGTAAAGGGCCTTTTGGGGTGATTGAAGTCGAAGCGGACCTATGTGATTTGATTCGCGACCGTTTCTTTTCTTTATAGCAGCTTGATTTGATGGGATTCGATCCTGCCTACGTGCGATGCTATCCTTTCCCTTTGGTTTATCAAGGTGCTACAACTTGCAGCGTGTAACACTTTGTTAAGCACGCGGAAGTGGAAAATTAAATGGGTAGCAATTTGTTACAATCTTCATGTGTGCAGTAGTATGCCCCTGTGTGGTACGGTATATATTATTTAATAAAGTTGTTCCTCTTGGTCTTGTACCTTGATATAAGGCACATGGCTGCCAAATAGTTTGTTTGTTAAACAAGTCTGTGTGATCTTACAAAATATTTTGTTAGTTATATCTATGTTTTTTTTGAACGAAAAGCACGAGATTGTGCTTATTTCATTGATAAAGAAAATATTTTTACATGATCCCGCCTAAGCGGTTTACATTGCATTGTATGCTTTATTCTCGCACCTAGAAGGGGCTCTAGCGTCTTAGCGCCTGCGAGGAGCCAGTCGTTCGCCTCATTCTTGATTTTCGACAGTAGTGCATGTGTTGGTAGTTCTTTGCGGTCGAAGATTCGGACGTTTCGCTCTTTCCATATCTCCCACATGATTAGCATTGTCAAAGTGCATGAAGTTTTCTTGGGCATTCCTGCCCTCGATGACATCCCTATCCACCAATCTTTAACTGTGGTTGTAGACCTCCACTCTATTGGGTGCAGTTGTGGCTGCCGCAACCATAGGGCCACAAGGTTCCATATTTGCTTCGTGTATCTGCATTCTGCTAGTAGGTGATGTGTTGTTTCCATTGTTTGTCTGCATAGAGGGCAGCTTGGACTATGATCCCAATTCCGCTTAGCCAAGCGGTCAGAAGTCCAGACATGGTTTTGCACAATAAGCCATGTGAAGAATTTGCACTTCGGCGGTGCCCAGGTAGACCAGATTACATTAAGATGCGGGTTTCGTGTGCAACCTATAAATTGTGCTTTGTATGCAGAGGAGGCTGTATATTGCCTGTTATAATTCTATGTTTTGAAAAACACGGTGAATAGTGTTTGCCGTGAGACGTGGTCTATGGCACACGGCAAAGACGACCTTCGTTGTGTATCTGATCTTTGCAGTGTGCCGTCCTAGAGGCACACGGCAAAGATGGATGTTGCCGTGTGCCCGATATTTAACCTACGGCAAAGACCCGTTTTCCAGTAGTGTTTCTCACACTCTTCATTGAATCAATGTTGCGTGTGCTTCTCCTAATAAATAAATATTGGTCCTCCACTAGAAACTTAATTATTACTGGTAGCTTCATAATCTGATTAATAGTGTTCCTTCGACTTAGATTTTTTTATTAGGGAACGCCTTCGACATATATAGATTACATGAATAGATCGAAATTTGGTAAGATCCGTTTGGAAATGCACATGAAAACGGTCTGCCATTTGAAAATGCCGTGTGCGCTTCTAATCATCATAGCATCAATACTTGTTGGTGACGCAACCCACACCGGGCGTCCTCCACCCAACAATACCACAGCAGCCCAACAGAATAATCAGTACACAGGAACAGCGTCGTAATGAATACTAGACCGATGTCATCCGTTTTGGACTGCTCCCGACTTCCCGTAGCTTGAGTGCTGATCGACCTCCCTAACCCACTGTTGTCTTTGTTTCTGTTCTATTGCTTCATCAGCTACGGCTACTGCTGCTGCTGCCGCCGCCGCCGCCCCCTCCGCCTTACGCCCATCCGTCTCTGACAGTGTACCATGCGTTGCACGCTGAATCGGATCAAGCTACGCAAATGCATTATTCGATGATACACGGGAGATAATATACACTGTACGCAGTGGCGAATCTAGAAAAATTACATAGGGGGACTGAAATACAAGAGCAAGTTGAGGTGACCAAGTACGTACGGACGGACGTACGGTGCATACATACGTACCTAAGACCCAATTAAATAGATGATATGGGAGCCCAATTGCGAGGCATATCAATCTTCATGACTCACGAGAAATGATCTACATACAATGAACAATACAACAAATTAGAGACAAACCTAAATTTTATTGATAGAATTTAAATAATCAAATAAGAGTAGAATAAAGCTTACCACCATATTGTTTTTAGGCACTAACATACGACGCCCTTTCATCTCTTCAAATCTTTTAATGATTTTTTCATTACTAATCCTTCTAAATAGTTCCTTCTCAGTGTAGCATATCATCAAGTCATTTAGCCAATCATCACACATTTTGTTACGCCGATCTGTCTTTACAACAGACATAGCTGAAAATATCCGCTCAACTGAAGCTGTTGCCACTGAAAGTATCAATGTTAACTCAATAAGGCGATAAACCAATCTATATGATTTGTGCATTCCACTCTTCACCATAATTTCAGAAACTTGTGAAAGCTCAGTGCATCCAAGAAATTCTTCATTTCTTCTGGCACGT
This sequence comes from Digitaria exilis, assembly GCA_015342445.1. Lineage (NCBI taxonomy): Eukaryota > Viridiplantae > Streptophyta > Magnoliopsida > Poales > Poaceae > Digitaria > Digitaria exilis. The sequence goes on from JACEFO010001734.1 coordinate 820,844, forward strand.
CCAATAAATCCTCTAAGTTGACTTGGCAACAATGCAAGATCAGCAATGTCAAAATCTTCGGCATAAATTTCAGCAAGTTTCACAAGCTTATCCACATCAAAATTGGAGAAACAGTTCCTTGGGTTAAGACATGCCATGCATTCTAATAACTCTGAACTAATTTCAGTAAACCGATGCTTCATCTCCGTCATAATGGCATCTATGGCGGCTAGAAAAATCTCAACATGGTAGAAATGCATGTTTGTTACCTTTTGCCTTCGACGTGCTGATGTCCCTCTAGCATTTATTTCCTTATCTCATATCTGGCACTTCAATTTCATTCTTATCACAAAATTGTTTTGCTCTTCTGAATAATGGCTCCCATCCATTATCTCTCATATCCTGCAAGCTTTCTTTCACACCAGTAATCAAATGCATTGCTTCGACAATGTCTTGATCCTTCCTTTGCAAAGCACGTGACAAACTATCTGTGATGCTCAACAATTCTATCATCAAATGCATGATAAATACAAAGTCAAAGCTCTCCATTTTACCAATCAAACCAAAGGCTCCACCATTACTCGTTGGTTTAACAGAATCTTTCTTTACTATCTCAAGGACATCTATGATAGACTCCCACATCACCAAAATCCGAAGTAAAGTTTTGAGATGTGAACCCCATCGAGTATCTCCAGGTCTAGCTAGGCTACATTCTTGATTTAAACCTTTTCCAGTGAGAATTTCTCCATTCTCAATCTTTTCTAACAACAAATCATGATGACTAGCAAGCAAGGCACCCTTTCTCATACAAGAAGCACCCACTGTGTTGACTATTAAAGGAACATAGTTAAAGAAATCTGCAATGGCTGGAGTAGAGGTTGAAACGGTAACAACAACTAATTGCAGCTGGTGGGCAAAACAATGGACATAGAAAGCATAGGGATTTTCATCCCGAATTAATTTCTGCACACCATTAAATTCCCCTCTCATGTTGGAAGCACCGTCATAACCCTGCCCGCGAAGCATAGAGATGCTTAACTTGTGGCTGGAAAGCATACCAAGTAAAGCTTCTTTCAAAGCAGTAGCTGTACATCTCTCTATGTGTTTGAGTCCAAGAAACCTCTCCAACACCTTTCCTTCATCATTCACAAATCTACACATCAAAATTATTATAAGTTAGTACATAATCTGAAATCAGAAATCTGAAATTAGACAAAGTATGAAAGTCTCAACTACTAACCTCAAAATCATAGCCATTTGCTCCTTTATAGATACATCTCGAGCCTCATCAATAAGCACAGAAAAGTTCCTACCACGAATCTCATCCATTATCTCTTCCATCACTACCTCTGCACAAGCTTTGGTGAGGTCCTTCTGTATATCAGAACTAACATCTGACAATTTTTAGCACCATTATCATATGCATCCTTCACTGTTTCAACTTTGTCTTTGTACCAATCAACCATCTCTCTAAATGTGCCCTTGTTAAGAGAAGTAGATGACTCATCATGTCCACAAAAAGCATCAGCTTGCATTATGAGAAATCTTGCAACATTCAAAGAAGATGACAATCGAATCTCATATCGCTTTTCTTCCTCTTTGCTGTAATCATTAAACTTTCTAACCACACTAGTCCTTTGGTTCATGAAGTCATCACACTTCAGCCTAGCTTCTACATGAGCCTTGCAACTACTGTGATTTCTAAAAGTATCCTTAGCTTTCTTCCAATTAACATACCCTTGCTTTGCAAATACACTACTTCCAAATTTTTCAGGCTTTCCAGGATCAAAGAAAAGATAACAATATAAGCAATAAGCCGCATCTTTTGAAATACTATACTCCAGCCAATCAAATTCATCAAACCAAGTTTTCTGAAATGATCTCCATTCACCACTTTGCCATTTACGAGGAAAAGTATGATTACTAGGTTGGGTTGGACCACCCAGAGCATATGCCCTCTTCACTTGATCTCTAATTTCTAAGGGATACTCTTCAATTGGTTTGCGGTTTCCTGGATCACCAATGATATCTGTCTGCCTAAACTCCACCCTAGGTTTTTTACCGGTGTTTTCATTGGGGGATGGAATTGGAGTTGCACTGCTTGAACTTGAATAATACGTGTGCAGCGTTCTTTTTGACATTTTGAGATAAGCCAAAGATGAAATATCTGCCTAGCTGCATTGGACATTTGGATCAGACCATACGCATACAATACAAATGGCCAAATTAAGCTAGTAATTAACACCTAACATTAGTATATTACCCAGGACAGGAAGCAGTCTTCGCTCGGGCTGCTCGGTTGCCGGCCCGCCGTGGCGCCGTCTCGCACTCCCGCTGCCGCCCAGCGCTCGCGGCCTGTAGAACGCCGGCTCGGCACCACGCGCCCTCGCCTGCTCAACCGCTGGCCGTTGCACGCTCCGCCGTGGCGCTGAAGCGGCGCGCCTGTGCCGCCGAGGGCCGACACGGCGATGCCCGCCGCCGGCGTTTCCTTGGCTCCTGCCGATTTGCCGCCCAGGCCGCCAGGCACCCAGACGAGGTTCCCGAGCCGCCACCGGCCAACGCCGCCACCTGCCGGCCGCCGCCCGCCGTAACCCCAGCGAAGACCGAAGAGGAAGAGACGAGACGAGGAAACGGCGCAGGCGTCGGGAGCGGAGGAGCCACGCACGGCCACGGAAACGGACTGGAAAGAAAGAAAAAAAAGGCTGGCTGGGCGCCTGGGCTGTTTTGCTGGGCTTGGGCTTTGAGTTTGCAGAAAGGGGAGGAGGAAGTTATTGGGCCAGCAGTCAAGTCAGCCCAAATCGCAGAGGACCTCCGCCCAGGGGCGCTGAGACGCCGTCGTCCTCAACCTTCGGCATCTTCAGCCCCTCCTTTCCTTCCTTCCATGGCAAAAAAATTTAGGGGGGGCTAAGGGGGGGCTCCAAGGGTTCTACAGCGGTAGGGGGGCTCTAGCCCCGGCCGCCCCACCGCTAAAATCGCCCCTGACTGTACGATGGCAGCCTCTTCATTCAAGACTTGTTTGAATGAATTTCGCTGCCACAATCACGAATCGTGTGTGCACGGGGATCGGTGGATTTCCTCGGTCGGATGATCTAGAAAAGTATATATCTAGGGTCATCTGTGCTGTGTTCAGATTCAGAAAAAAGTACTTCCCAATAAGTTTTTTCTATTCATCCTACTCACAGAACACGTTTTTCAATACACAATTTACTTTTTCCTTCCAATCTGAACACAGCTCGAATGTTGTGAAACTATAGCTGCTCATCCGTACTGTCACCGCATAGTACGGAGTACGTAGCTGCATGCCGGAGCCGTATAATATGCACGGTCCGTTTTGCGCTCGTTTGAATACGAACCGTGCGTGCGTACGAGACGCGACGATATGCCAACAGTATAGTACATGGCTTGACGACCGAAAACGTACAGTTCAACATTAGCACGTATACGTACGGCCCGTGAGATTTGCTGCGTAGACGTACGTAAGACAACGGCCGCACGTATACGGCGCACCGTACGCGCGCTGAGACACGTAGTACGTTCGTACGTACGTAGGTACAGGCGTACAGCCGAGTCGACGCATGCATTCTGGCCCTGTCGATCCGTCGCCGTCGCGATCCTGATGTCGTTTTATCGACGTTAGCGTACGTGGAGGACGTTAGAATACGTGTGGATAGAACTGGGTTGTACTTTGGTCTCGCAAACTTTCTTTTTTATCATGCGTGCACTATTGCACTCTCTTCGGGGCTTGTTATTCGATTAAATCGGATTCATTCTGCGCCGTAATGATATATATATCAAGAAACCGTGATAGATATAACAATAAATTTGAAGTTATTTCTGACTTGGAACTAATTTTCCCACGATAGATACAACAAGACATCGAAAATCAATTCATTAGTTGCAAGGTGTCGAATTTATCCCGATCTCTTATTGTACCTATCGCGAGTAAATTAGTTCGCCCAAAATATATCTCGGTCTTTTGTTATATCTATTATTATAAGTTTCTAGTTATATTTATTATCGTTCTCGACAAGTAACAAATCCGATATGTGCATGCATGTCACCATGCATGCACATACTGACATGCATGCAAGTAATTAAGCTCCATATATAACAAGACAAGACCAAACATTGTCCGAATTGCAAAACCACAACCAAATCGCGAAGACACATGAGCGGCATAATTGATTCGGAATTACATGGTGGGGCGAAGGATTGATTATTTCTTCGTACCACATTACTCACGATGCACGGTTGTGTCCTAAAAAAACAGAAATTGTAGTCTAAACGGTGTGTAAATTAGTTGTTGGTATGCATGTCTACCATCACAAGCCACTGCTGACTGTGTGACATTAACCGGTGCACAGAAAAAAAAAAGACACATGTGTGCATGTCTATCGATGGACACGTCACCAGTTGATCCTTTCATCAGGTCAGTCACGTCTCATTGCAGGCGAGGAACCAGTTAGGAGCCGACCTGCTGGCTCATGCCACCACTCAAATTGACTTGGGACTTCGTCGATTTCGAAGATTTGTCGGCTTAGTATTTCGAAGGTGCTCATAGGGGTAAGATTACGTGTGTATGTTTGTAACGGTAAGTGTGCGTACGTGTTTGTGAGCGTCTGCGTCTGTACTGTATTGTATGATTCCAAGAAAAAAAGTCTGGTAATCGAAACAAACGATCTGCTGTGCTTTTGCTCACGTAGTCACGTCTACTCAGTAGGCATATGCAAAGGGTAAAAAAGAAAGAATCAAAGGTCCTTTCTAGTTTCTATTGACTTTGTTCTCCAAGAGATCAAAAGGTTACCTGACTCCTTGAGATGAGATATATAGGTGGCGCGTGCCGAGCCCGCATCAAAGCAACACAGCGCCACCCTACAAAGGTCCTCCACAGAGAGAAAAAAAACAGAGAGTTGGTTTTACTGCTTTGAGATCTCGCCGTTTGACTGACCAAAGCGAGAGCAGCCTTACTTGCAGATCTCCCCCACTGACCCCCCGGCCTCTTCCTCTTGACCCGTTGTCTGTTGATCGTGAAATGATCTCCACAGCGATTATGCGCCCATAGTGACCAACCGTAATTGCACCCCCTGTTGCTCGCGAATCACGCCGTATCTCCTTCCTGCCGCTGGAGCTGATCGTGGGCGAGGTGATGAGAGATGCAGTATGCCTTCCGCTTCGGAAAAAACTTCTCTACATGAGTCCTGCACAACAGCCTCCATGCAGTCCTACTCTAGATGTGAGCCATGTGTCCGTCTTCAAGATCCGACGTCTGCTGCCGAGTACGAGCCAGCAATTCGCGCTAAACAAAACAGCCCTCAACAGATCGGCTTGGCTCGGCTCATAGTAGGCTTCCTCGACTCGCGTATCTTCCGTCATGTGACCCCGTCGGCATGACCGCTGACCGCATGGCTCCCGTCGCCTTAGGACGGCGTTACCTGTTGCATCTGTGCCAGGAGGAGGCAATTCTATCTGCCATAGCAGATGGGGCTGTTGGTTTAGTCGTCGGAGGTTTGTGCCTGACGATGAACTAACTAGATACAGAGAAAGAATTTGTATTTGGTGGCCCAAAGTTCTAATCTGTTCAACAATAATGATCCGATACATGAAGTTGGATGAATTCATTAGTAGAACTTACATCTTTCACATTGAACTTGCATCATCGGATCAAGCAGGTGGTGCGCTGCTGTGCACGCGCTCAAAGTCCGCCATACCTGCATCGGGAGCTCGGACAGCGGGGCACTAGAGGGGAGATTCGAGCAGCAAAGTAATGCGCTGACGACGCAGTGCACGGTCACACTCATATCGCTATTCGCCGTGCGCCGATTTGATTCCGGCGGACTGCAAGCTCCCACCGCCACAGATGTAGAAGCATTCGCTAGCGGAGGACCAATGAGAAGGCGCTATGGATGGGAGAAAGCGGCGGCGATTGCGGGAACAGGTGGACGACCACGGTCGCGACAGCGGTAGCGAACAAGGAACAACGACCGCGATATGTGTAACCATGAATGGGGAAAAGCAGAAGCCGAGGTGCCCGTGAGTCCCAGCGAGCGAAGGCTTGGAGCCGGGAGCCAAGCGAGCCGAGTGCAGTTTCATGGAGGCTGTGACGCGAGTGAGAGCTGCGACGTCGGATTGTGGAGACGGACACGCGGCGTACATCTAGAGTAGGACTGCACGGAGGCCGTTGTGCAGGACTCCTGTACAGAAGTTTTCCTTCCGCTTCACGCCTTAGAGCATCTCTAGCCGAGCCTGTAAATTTGAGCCCGTATTTTACGTTTTATAGGCCTTCTTGCAAAACGGCCCGTAAACCGGTCTAACTAGTGGAGCCCACATGTCAGTGAAAGGAAGCAAATATCGCTGCCGCCCGGTGCGCTTCGCCCCCTTGCCGCCGTCCTCTGCTCCTATCTCTTCCTCCCGCACCCACCGACAACTTCTGGCGAAGCGAGAGGATCTCCGACGACGGCGAGAGGAACAACGCTGCCACAAACAATGCCCGGCTGCCGCAAACATCCATGTGCCCAAGGCCGGATCCGCACTGCCACGCCCGACGGCCTCGCACGGTCACCCATGGCCGGAGGCTAGGAGCAGCACTGCCACGGTAACGGGGGCAGTAGCCAGCCAAGTGCGCACGGGCCACGCCATGCCCGGCTGCCACAAGCTTCTCCGTCCCCACACCAGGCAGCCACTATGGGTCAAGAGACAAGAATGAGATCTTGATTTAGATCTAGGATGAAGAACAAGGGAAGAAGGATGGGAGGAAAAGAGGTCGGCGTCACCGTCAACCAAAAGCGACGATTGTCGGCGTGAATCGATGGAAGGGGGGGCGCCTCGGCAGCGACGGTGGAGTCGCCCCCGTCCACCAACAGCGAAGACGAACGAGACGAGCTCGAGCCGCGGAACAGAAGAGGGAAAGAAGAAGGAGGGAAAAAAAAGTGGGGTCTACGTGTTGGGAGGAAATAGAGGGTCTCCAATTTTAGGGACTTTGGACCAAAATTTAGAGGTCTGTACAAAATAGTAGTCCATTTAGGGATCCGGCTGAAGTTGATTTTTCCACCCGAGAGACTAAATCAAAGATAAAGCCCATATAGGACCCGGCCGAAGATGCTCTTAGCAGCGGCCGGATCACGAGGACAGGGTGGACAACTTGCTCCGACGGATTCACCGTTCCATCGACGATCGCAGGGCGCAGGACCGCAAGTGTAACGGAGGCTGGCGCGTCGGCACCAACACGGATCCTCCCGGGGCGGCCAGCCCGGCAGATCGGATCGCTACCGGGATTATGCTGGCCATTCCGGCCGGGGTTGGATTAAGCGTTAGGTTCCATTGGAAAATTTTCACCCTTGGCTACATTCAGTTGCAAAAGATCCTACGACTCATCAGCATGAAAGAAAACCGCAAGGATCTTTTGCTTGCGTGCCGGTGCCTTCGCGTCGCGTGAAAGCCAAGGCAAACAAAGCATTGTGTGTTGCCTTGCCTCCCATATCAACATATCATCATATACAAAAATCTTCTCGCGGCGTAGCTACACGCATGGCTGATGTAGCTACACGCACGGCTCATTTGACACGGACAGTCCAAACATGATGATGGTCTAGTCCTGATTCCTCACATGGACTTCTAACCCTGCAACTGAACCAGCAGCAATCACCCATTCACCCTCACAAAGGCACAACGGTACAGAGAGAACCCAATCAACAAACACCAGAAAGTCACTGCAGAGGCAGAATCTCCATCTAGTAACTGAAAGTGCTGAAACTGATAAAAAGAGTCTGCTGAATTAAATTACATTTTTTTTCCTTGGTGCAATCGGCATGCTGGTGCAACCCGCACAGAAAACACCAAAAAGGGCCATGAGCTCATGACTGGTCCATGGCGAATGATGAGTTTGCTCTAAGTTAAAAAAAAAATGGCAGTTTGGGCAGGTGAGACACCACATGCCAGGATATTCATGGGCAGCATCATGGTGCCACATGTCACTGTTCTCAGCTCTTGCTTCCGTTTGTGTCCTCGGCCACTGGCATGTAGGGCAGCGTGATGTTTTGGTAGTTGGATCGGTAGATGCCGCCACCGTCCCTGTCTAATGATCCCGGCGAATTTCCGGGGATCTTCAGAGATCGGGGACATGTGACAGCAACAAATACGATGTCGTCGATCTCTCGCCGGCATGTCGACAGCCGATCGCCCGATCCGTTTGTCCAGCAAGCAACGCCATTTTTGCAATAGATATGCTTTTCTTTAAGCAAGCCACGGTGAAGGTTTTTTAACATTAGTCATTCTCTTCCGCATGAGTACTGATGGTTTTCGATTGCAGGCCAACATGCTAGTAGTTAATATGCACAGAAATTTACTCCAAACTATTTGCACGAAAAGAGAACAGACTTCGACACAGGTGAGAGGGTAAAAGTAAACTGACCAGTCTTTGGCTCTTTGCTACCTGCAGGAGCGTGAGAAGCACACAACTGAAGACAACATGATTATATTGCCAGATTATAGTTGAAATATTCAAGGCGATGAACAGCAAAATTTCACTCAATTGCTGATGGGGGTAATCAGCTCTTTACAATGAATACAGTATTATTCAGCACTTTAAAGGTTTTGGAGTTCTCCAGAATAAATACAAAAAGGACAAACAATATGCTACATGGGGGCAGCAAATATTGCACAAGGCAGCTTTCTCTGCGTACAGCTAAGCTACAAGGCAACAAATAGCAAACAGAACATCTACTGAATTCTTCATCAGTGTGACTTGTGTAGATTCGGGAACAGCCCGTGGATGTGCTCCGGCATGAAATCGTGCCTCGTCAGGATTCCAACGATAGGTGGTCTCTGCAACGATACAAAATAGAAAATGGTTAGCGGCTCAAGTTTGTCAAAAAACAAAGAACTCAAATGCCATGCCGCTTTTGGCAGGGTGAAGTGTGGAGAAAGAGATCACAGTAGCTCACCCCTGGGGTCTTTGGCACAACTAGCAGGTGCCTCAATCCTAATGCCCGGAAAAGGACAGCAGCCTTTGCAAGTGACATTGTCTCAACCACTGTGTATGGTGAGGTATTTGTAATTGGATGCAGATCAACATACATATCCATTTCCTCATCTGTGAAATCCAGGTCCTCAATCTTCAGACCTTTCCCGGACCCAGGCTTGGCAAAATCGAAGGCGCCAAACCTTCGCAGCACGAAGCTACCACTGGTTTTCACCTTCTCTTTCATGAAGCCCTTGCCTTTCAGCAGGACTAGCAGATGGGACCTAAGCACGAGCCCAACGAGCTCTGGAGCCTCTGATATAGGTGGCTCATCCAGCACTGGAAATCCATTGTGGCCCGTGATCCTCAACGCCTGAACAATGTTTCCCACTCTCTCAACGCCTGAAAAGGAGATCAGTGGCCCAGACACAACATCGGAAGCAACCAAGTGCCTCATGTATGGCTCGGCATGAGCCTCCATGAACGGCAAACCTTTCATTACTACAATCTGATCATAAACCCCTTTGTTGAAGCTGTCAGCTATAGTCTTCGATATCAGAAGAACAAGCATGACCAACGGGAGCATAAGCAGGTCATTGGTGAGCTCTAGAAGTATCACACAGACTGAGACAGTCATCCTCATTGTTCCACCGAGGAAAGATGCTGCACCCAGAAGTGCGAAGAGTCCAGGATCAAGGTCCGATATTGGGCCAAGAAGAGTCCCCACTATGCGCCCATATGTAGCCCCAGCAAGTATGACAGGGATGAAGAGACCAGATGGGACAGCAATACCATACGTCACAAGGCCAAGGCAGTAAATGGAAATGAAGAAGACAAAAAGAGTGGACATGTGGAACTCTTTCTCGGTGCCACTGCTGAACAGATTGCGGATGGCATCATCATTTGTATTGAAGAAGAGTGATGCAAGACCGTTGTAATAACCTGGCGGGCACTGAAAATTCTTATAATTCCCAGAGCGTCCAATTGTGGGGCATTGCTCCACGGCGTCAGCAGGGCATTTAGTGCATGGAGCGAGCCAAGGTAGTCCATAGGAGCATGCTGATGTGATGATTGATATAGTGATAGTAAGGAGGATCTTGTATGGAGCACCTTTCCTGCAGGTAGACAGCTAGTGAGAATAATGTAAACGAGATTGCATCTTGAAGGGGAATTTTGGAGAGTAAACTAAATGCACATGATGGATACGTACTCATTGATGAAACTGTAGGCGCGGAGAATCCTATCCAAGAGAAAATTGAACAGGCCTCCAAAGACCCCTCCGATTATTCCAAGGACAATAATCGCAACAATATCTTGGCTAGTGTAAGTAGGGATGGTTGAGCTAAGGTCAAACATAATCAGCCCTCCTTGACCAAAGAGACCGCATTTTCCACTACGACAGAACTCAATCAGGCCCCTCAATACAACAGCAACAACAGCAGTAGTGAAGAATGTTCTCCACAGGAGAGCACTTCGCCACCTGAAAAATGGAGAGTGCCCTTTAGCCATGGGAAAAAAACTGGATAAAATAAGTATGAAACTGGAAATGCCCACGTCACCCATATACTTTAGTTGCAATCAGATTCGTTGGTTCCCACTTCCCACACAGCTCTCCAGGGAGTATACTAGTGCTATGCAAACTATTATTCTTATCTACAAGATGGCAATATTGTAGAAGTAATATGCCCATAGGATATGACTGCTGCATTTTTAATAAAGGTTTTGTAACTTGGTGACGATTTTTTATAAATACAAGAGCATAGGGTAAGGTCATAGTGCCTGGCAAAATATGAATTTAATTGTTGCAACGAGAGAAAGAGATTCTACCATGATGCTGCTTCCTCAAGAGCAAAGAGCACACCACCAACAGGTGCACGGAATGCAGCTGCAACTCCAGCAGCAGACCCACAAGTAATCAAATCCCGCCTATCTCTATCATTCTTAAAATATCTGAGCCAGTTACATGTAAGATGGTACTTGCGTGACCCCCCTTGACCAAGCAAGTTGGCAATGCATGCTCCTGTATGTACCATCGGACCTTCCTTTCCAAGTACAAAACCAGCTGATACTCCAAGAATTGAACCAAATATCTGCGGAGCAATAGAATATTTTTTTCAGAAATTGATTGTGCTACTAAGTTGTTATTTGTTAACGAACAATTTGAAAACTCGTGCACGTTATAGAATTAGTACATGTAAGCAACAAATATGATGATTCTAAATACATTATTGGTCATAATTCATAAACACTATAAGCTGTCCTGAATTATAATTGAAAACTTCTTCCTAAGCATCACAGCTGGATTAACTAACCAAAGTAACAGACCCCGTTTGGCAACACAAATCTGAAGAAATACTAACAACGGTACTCTTTCAAAAAGTTTGTAGCCTCAAGGTGGTATAGCTGTCTTCCAAGCCAAAAAAAAAAAGGGAAAAAAAGAAAGTCGGTTCAGCTTCAGAATGCCCTAGTAATCTTCTAAAAAGGTTGGACTGGGTTTGTACAGGACATGGAATGCAAAGGGTATAAAATATCTCAGTAATTCAATCAGGTAAGATACCTTTAAAAGTTAATGTTGCAAACGAATACTCGGAGAGTTAGCTACAGCCTACAGGACCAGATGAACTTAATTTTATGAATGGTGGCGTCATGGAATGTAATAGGTTGACCAGCAACACCACAAGAGGTTCGATTCTTTAGTTGTGTTGGTGGCATGGTGGATCGAAATATACGAATAGTTCTGTTTATGAGAGATGGGGGGAGGTCACATAATTCCAGTGCTACCGTGCAGGAAATTAAGGATGAAGCAAATTGTCATCTGGGGTATAGCTGGTATAGCGGACGCCAAAGGCCTTAGTCGTATCTGGCCATAGGTGTGGTGATAGGTTGCTGGTTGTAATTCCTATTTTCCGTCGGCCTGCCCTTCATGTAAATCGCTGCCCTAATAGCCTTGTATGAGTATCTTATACTCCTCTTTTCTTCTTAATATGATACACACCTCTCTTGTGTTTTCGAGAGAGAGAAAATACTTGGAGAGTAAAAAATCAAACATGGTTTCCCTGTAAAAAGATTAAAAATATACAATATAGCTGCATGTATTTCATTCTGAGTTGGAGTTTACCTTCACAAAGAGTGTGCTAGGAGCTAATATAGCATATGCATCAACTCCATTAAGATATGCTTTAACTTCAGGAATACCAGAGCCAGCAGCAGCAGGTGCTATGTAAGCACAGATTGCTGCAGCAGTGGCTGCCAAGACTAGATTACAACCACCATATGCCAGAAAGGCTGTGAAGTACCTGCACTGGAAGCAACAAACCATTGACACTTCACATTATTCAATTGAAGTAAGCTAGTTAAACATTATGCATGTTGGTCTCTGTTTTATTACAATTAATGGCAAATTATTAGTTATGTAGAGCATCTGGGGAAATCAAACTAAAACTTCTAATAAAATGCAAAATGACAAAAGCACCAAAGTGAAGCTTTACCTCTTCTCGAGCATTAGATCACTTGTGAGCAACAGTTTGAACCCAGCAATGTTTTCAACTGCAAGGTTATTGAAGAAGCCAACAAGTCCAGTACACAAGCCAATGAGAAGAACTAAGGACCATTTCAGAACAATATACTGGAATATTTGCTTCTTCTTTCTTGATCGCCAATCTTGCTTGATGAGGTCATTTTCAACAATTCTGAAACAAGCAATTAAAGAATTATAGATGTAAGTAACGTCACAATCTTGCTAAAGTTTACAGAGTTTTTTTTTTTGGAATCTACAGTCTGCAATCTACTTCTGCCACTTTATAAATTAAATGAAGAACTTTTGCAGTTGGTATCTTCTCAATTTGTTAGCAGTTACCCTAATTATGCATGCTGCAGCTCGATTAAATGGCAAATAAGTTCATCAGTAGCTATTCATACAAGATACCACAACAATGAAACACGTTGTGTGTTCCCATATATTTGTCGAAATTAAAAAGGCATCGAGCTGTGCATGGTTCAGAACCCAAATAGTTTTCATTCCTCTTCTATAGTTCGTACGTTACAGCAAGTGTTCATAAAAATATATGCATATTGCGAACAACGGAAGATCTGAAATTGGACCAATAAAGAATGTCTTGAGTTTGTGGGGGATGACTTACTCGTAGTCGAGGCTCTCGATGGGGCAGACGTTGGCGCCGACGATGGCGATCTGCGAGGTGGTGTTCGTGGTGCGCTTCCGCAGCAGCGGCTGCCGCGGACCATCGTCGTCGTACCGCAGCAGCGCCTCCGAAGCCGTGTGCGCGCCGCGCCATGCGGCGTCCGTGCTCTCGATGTCGTAGTTGTCGTGCTGCTCGGGCTGCTCCGGCGGCGACTGGTTGGAGGGTGGCGGGTGGTGACCGTCCATTATTGCTGTCCGCGCGGGTAGCGGCGTGACTGGCGTCGCTGACGCTGCCTCTCCCTCTTACTCGTCTCCCTGCCCCAAAATGGTTAGGAATAAGTTAGGCAAAAGAAAAAAATGGAAACGAGATGGAATCATGTTCAATTGTTTGAGCCCAAATTACCCTTGATATAGCAGTCAAGAATTACTTTGATTCTGAAAAGAACTGTAGAGTGATGTGTGGGTTAGGATCTAAATCATTAGATTCAGTCCATAATTTAAACTGGATCGCCAAAATAGAGCAAATCTCATTGAAAATCCCTTTTGAACTGTACACTGGCAGTGTTGTTGGCAACTTGAAGTAGGAATCACGCAGGAATCAAAACCCAGCTGGATCAGCATGAATTGTTTGTGCCGGGCTGCCCTCCATTCCCTGTCCAGGGGCCGGTGGCCCAGAGGGGCAGAAGAATCAGGAAGCAGGGAGCAAGCCATACGACCATGCGACAATCAGAGCACGCTACGCGGGGTCGACCCCGGGCTACCACGTGCCGCCACTTGTCACAGCAGGCGACCAGCGTGGGTTTCGGAATCGGGATACTTTGATCGCGCATTCCATTGCCTGGGCTGTGGGCGGCGAGAAGAGGCCGGGAGCGTTCGCGTGCCCCACATGAAGATAACCCCCGGGTTAACCAGTCTGCCTGTCCTACCTTCATCATCCGACTGCTCACATCACATCACCTTTGATCTCGATCGGAATCTTTCTCCACCAGGCGCTCTCTGTAAAGTGAGCAGCAAAACAGCATGCTCTCTTGGTTAGTGGTGAGAATGGGACAGGGAGAGCTTTACAGTGTCGACACCAACTAGACAGATTGTGGTGGTCAGATAGTTTGGATCATATCATCAGAGCAGGCCCAACGCTCCACCATGGCAGTAGCCTCACAAGGACACGTAGGCTCGGATAGAAAAAATAGGAGCTCTAAACATGTCAGTGCTACTTGATGAGGGTGTGGGTGGTTGGAAGAAAAGTAGCTGTCCTGGTCAGAGAAAATGTGAGAGAGTAGAGGGTAGTTGAGTGACCAGGAAAAAAGCAAACTCCCTGCCATGACCTGCTCTTGCGTTGTGGCTTTAGCTTCCCCAAGACCGAATGCCTACATGGATATACTTCTTTTCGCTGGGGCTACCACTGATGAGTACTTGGGTTGGGCTTGCCCTCAGAACGGAACGCGTTGGGTGTCTTGTGTTGTGCCTAAAGATGCCGCAGTTTTGCAGGCTCCTGGTCGAGCGACGTTTGGCGCGTGGGGCCACGAGATGTGCAGCAAGTGCAGGATCCATCCATCATCCTCATCCACGGCCCCATATGAGTTTAGATTGGGAGAAAAAACCCTATAGATCTAGAAAAACACTATAGGTCGTGCTGAAAAGCATGTTCTGTGAGTGGAAGAATATGATGAATAGAGAAAAGTTAGATAAATAGTGGTTTTTTAAGAAGTTGGGTAAACTAAACTCAGCCTAACTTGCGCGCTGCGTTCATGTTGCCTTGTCGTGATGCCCGTGGTCACGGTGTCCAGCGTGGATTCCGTTCCAGATCGATGGCTAAAAAGAGCCGAGACGCCTACGCGCACATCTCACTTCTCACCCGCTCTCCATTTCCCCGCCCTGCCCCCGAGTATCGCATGGCGTAGGAACCTGCTACTGCTGTTCCGTCCGTGTCTAGCCAAGGCCAATCACTTTTATCATCATCCAGTGCCTACAGACAAACCAAAAGCAACAACTGGACCAATCCGTCTGTTCATTCCTACCCAAATCAGTCGCTTTCCGGCGCTCGCATCTCATCCACCAGATTAAAAGAAAAACTTAGAAAAGGGGGGAAAAAAAAAGTCGAGAGGCAACACAACTCCGCAACTACTCTCCGGCCAGCCTATCCGATGATCCCGACCACGTGTAAAGTCAAGGCCTCAAGAGATTTTGGATTCCTCCCGCATCCCCCGGGACAAATCCGAATCCACATGGCGCGGCGGCAGCCTCGCGTCCGGCCCGCCACTTTGCCAGTGCCATTTCCCTCACGGCTCCGGCTCGTTAGCCTGATCTTGATGCTGATCCCACTTTGCTCTCCGGCTAATAAATTATTCCTAGTTTGGTGATTTCTCAAAAAGGGGCTAATAATCTATACTGGGAGAAGTACTAATCAACCAGCTAATAATCTTCTCCTTCCCAGAAGTGGACTAGAGGACAAGGGAGGGAGGCGGGGGCTGCTGCGAGAAAAGGAGAGCACCTTCTCGTTCGTGCTACAAATTGTTTAACACGTTCGATGCCGGCCACTTGCTCTTCTAGTCCTTCCTCACATTTCTCTCTCTCTCTCTCCAGTGGTTTCGGTTGATCATTAAGTCAGTAGTCAGATCAGAACGTGCATGATCCCTTGTTCTTTTTGGCTTTTATCTACTAAAGTCCCTGCTCCTGACGCTTCTTCTCCATCGACTCCACATCTTCTCCATCGGCTCAGTAAATCAGCATCTCATTGCCAATTACTCCATTGATGACGATGGCACAGTAAAGTGTCAACTGGCCGGCCAGTTTATGATTGATCGCGCCAGTAGCCTGTGGGCACCTCGGATCCAGCTTGGCCTACCTGGCACCAATCTAATTGCGGGAAACGAGAGGGGATGGGGCTTGCTTTATTGCACCCACAATCTATCTAGCCCATCACTCCAAATTTGTTTTTCATGAGGCACTAATCTGTCTCGAACACCTCTGGCATTATATATTCGACCGCCCTATTTAAAAGCCAGGTACTACTACTCTACAGCACCGTCTTTAATTTTGAAAAGGAAAAGGAAATTTACTCGCGATCCTGCTATTGCACGAACAGAACAGGATCCTCTGCGGCCTCGACGGGAGCGAGGAATGGGGGCCGACACAACACAACAAGCGCGCAGCAGCGGCTCGGGGCCGTAGTTTCGAACGATCGAGTAGCGGAAGTCGAGCGCGCACCTTTTAGCTAGCAGCGGTCTTGTCTCGACGGGCGAACTGATCCGTCCGCCACGGGCATGGAGGCCCAAGGGATCAATCGCCCCGGCCCCCGGCGGCGCGCGGCGGCTTCCCTCCCCGCGAGCGAGACCCTCGCGTCGGCGAGGCTTCTTCCCCGATCGATACGGGAACTCCAACACCCGCTCCTCCTCCGGTCGAGCCCGCGCGGCGCCTCGTGCCCACGGAAACCGCCTCACCGGGTGGGTGGAGAAGCTTCGAAAGAGAAAAGGGGGGAGAAGAGGAAGACGAGTGGTTGGAGAGACGGACGAGGGCGCCCGCTTAAATGAGTCGACGTCTCGTCTGGGCCTCTCGCCTCTGTTTTACCCCACCGGGCCGGACGAGCCTCTCTCCCAGCACACACGATGGCTTCGGGCCCACGCGTGGCTCCTGGGCTGGACAAGGGGGGACACGTGGGACGCGCCGGGTGACCTTGCCAAGCGGACAGCAGCCGTGACAGCAACTGCAGGCAGACTTCCTTTTTTTTTCCAAACAAATGTTTCTTATCCCGTCTACTATTGTTGGTAGAAAAAAAATACACATTTCGTTTTATCGGTTGCTTTTTTATATTGTGTGTACAAGTACGAGGCACCATGATCCTATTGGCTGGCCAGATCAAAGACCTCCACCACTACAGCGTACAGGTTCTCTACTGTACGACTCCTTCCTTCCTGTGGTGCTGTGTGCTTGCCCGCCGACCGACCCCATCCACGAGAGCGAGGGCATCATTTTACGTGCATCATGTGATCCTGATGCAACGCGCGGCAGCGTGCATCCCGGGGAGGCTCCAACTGTCCGAGCTGGCCCTGAAAGTGACGGGTCCTCAACCCAGGGGAAATGACTAGGAAAACGATCGAGTTATGGACTAGGGAGGGATTACATCCACCGTAACACGATGCTTCGCGTGCTCAATTTGCCGGTCGTACGGGGCACCAGTCAGAGCTAGTAATAAGCTACCGGATACCAACGTGCAAGGGGAATATGAATTTATGATACACTGATGTGCTCACGACGCGAAGATTCTCAAGCGTAGACCGTGTGCAGGCAGCAGGTGCGTGTTTTCTTCTTCTTATTCTTTTTGGATGGGCGAAAGAGCGTTAGATCATGTCAGAGCTAGCTACAGTTAACCATGTCCCTGCCCCGTTGCATATCGTATGGTTCTTCTTAACACGGTGTTATAAATTATACAGGTTTCGAAAAGGAAAAAAAATAGAGACGGGCGCTTAACTATGATAGTCCGGTGTCGGCCCTTCTTTGGATCCAACACCAAAGGTCTTATCTTCTCTTTTTCCTGACACGAGATCAATGGAGGATCAAACAGCTACTTCGATATATGATGCGGCAGCTAAAACTCTTAACCCCAACTGCTATACTACGTTACGTTTTTTTTCTCCTCGTGAAAAACGGGCGCACTCCTGTTAGCTACATGATCTATGCTGCACATGACGGTAGCTAACCTATACTCCCTCCGTAAAAAAAAAATTTAAAAAAAAAGTAGTTCTCGCTTTACGAAGAAAACAACTTTTTATAATTTTGACCAATTATATATAAAATAATATTAATATTTATAATATATTATTAGTATCATTAGAAAGATTGTCGGTGCCTGATTTGGTCACACCGGCACTAACTAGTGATTGCGCTGCTAATCACTCGTCCTGACGGTGGTTTTGGGATTGAACTCGGGACACTAGGGTTTATCCTGGTTCCGGCCACGCGGCCGTACGTCCAGCAGCGGTGCGTAGCACCGAGTTTCGTGTTGTTCGTAGTAGGGGAATACAAGCAAGGCGGGAGAGGGAGATCGGCTCCAAGTCCCTGAGGTGGTGATTGAGCTGAGAGCCAATATCGTAGGCTGAGTGTTCGTGTGTGCGTGCCTTTGCGTGTGTCTGCCTGAACCTGCCCATTGCATGGGCTTCCCTTCCCCTTTTATAGGCCAAAGGGGAGGGCGTGAGTACATTAGTGCACGTGTATACAGTGTCCACGGTCATATCGTGACGTAGCGCGGTCGTGATGTCCATGCCGAGCACTGTTGAGCGGGAATCGCGCCTTCCAACTTCGGCTGATGACATAGGCAAGTCAGCGGTCGAGGTGATACTCCTATCGTGACAGTTCACGGCTTCGAGGGTGGCCACTTGAGTATGGCGTCCGTATCGAGCCTCCGTGGTCTCCTTCGGGGTTTGCTGGTGTTCCCGAGGTGCGTCGTGGTCAAGGAGTGGTTAGCATAGTGTTGCTGCCAAGTTAGGCCTGGCTGCGCAGTGTTATGCTCAGGAGTCCACTGTTGCGCGTGGATGTGACCGATGTCTTCTCCGTAGCGTGGGGCGGTGGCGTGGTGTAGTAATTCCTTTCTGACCGCATGGGTGGGCCATCGCGTCGGGGAATTAATGCGCGGCAAGGCCTCCGCTGGCACGTCGTCTCCCGAGCATGGCTGGCGGCCTTGAGCGTGGCGGCCCTCGAATAGGACGGAGATTCCCGTTCGAGGGTGCCCAGGAGTCTCGAGTCTGGGAGGGCTCGATCGTCACGGAGATTCTTGCTCGAGGATAACGGGTGCCCTCGAACGGGTCGGGGCCCCCGGGTGTTGGATATCGTGGTGATGGGCCTTGGAGCTGGGCATGATTCGTTCGCCAAGTCAGGCCTCTCCGTCAGGGGGTTTTAGGGCCCAGCGTTGGGTAACCCTAATTCTGGCACCGGACAAAGATATTTGAATCTAGTTTTTTTAACAAATTTATTTGAAAATATAAACGTTGCAAGTTTTTTCTATGAATTGAGTCAAAGTTGAAAAAATAACACGTGCACGCATCTCATAGCTACCTTCGTATACATATGCCACTCTGGGCGCCGGTGTTGTTCCACTACGAGGATTGTCCAGTCCCCTGTGGGATTGTCGAGTACTATATAGCAGCTAGCCAGCTGACACTCTACGCGGTCCATCTGAGTCACTGGCTCACCGCGAAGGCGCGACACAGGACAGCAAGTCATGAAGAGTCAGTCCTCTCCACTCTACCAACTTACGCAATGTGTAGCCTCAAAATCCCAATTGCAGTGCTGGACTTCATTGATAGAGAGAGAAAACAATGCTTTTGGAGAGGATATGAGGAGAATGCAAGGAAAAAATCATTGGTGGCATGGCCTAAAGCACTAAGCCTAATAATAAGGGTGGCTTAGGAGTGGTGGATCTTAGGACTCATAATGATGCTCTTCTCATCAAGCACCTTGATAAATTTTACAACAAAAAAGACATCCCTTGGGTAAACATGATTTGGCAATCCTATTACTCACAGGGTCAAATCCCACATGCTACTGCAGACAGAGGATCATTTTGGTGTAAAGACTTACCGCATATATGTGATAAGTTTAGAGGGACGGCCAGTTGCACAGTGGAAATGGCACAACTGTGCTCTTTTGGATGGATGTTTGGAATGGACATCACCTACAACAGAGCCTACCAAGACTGTTTTCCTTTGCAAAAGATCAGAAAATCTCAGTGGCTGCTTTCCTTTCAGTCACAGAAATTACTGAACACTTTTACCTCCCTCTCTCGCAACAAGCACAACAAGAGCTAACTGAGCCGTAACATATAATACAAAGCATACAAGTGCAAGATGGCGACAAGGACAAATGGCACTATATTTGGGGATCTCAAAAGTACACTTCAAAGCGATTTTACAATCATATCTACAAAAACTTCCAACCGCCGAGACCCTTCCTCTGGATTTGGAATTCAAGATGTTGTAACAAACTCAGAGTATTTACATGACTCTTACTGATGGACAGGCTAAACACTAGAAACCTCCTAAAAAGGAAAAACTTCAAAATTAAGGGAAACAATTACAACTGTGTCCTGTGTACATCCCAAAGAGAGGAAACAGATATGCATCTCTTCTTTACATGTCCTTTTGCAGCAAGATGTTGGCAATTGATTGGCATTCAGTGGCAGCTTGGCACACCTTTTCTTCCAAATGCTTGAGTTGGCTAGACAAGATTTCAATCACAACTTCTTCATGGAAATCTTCACCATTTCAGTTTGGCAAATCTGGAAGCAAAGAAATGGCTTGATACTTGAACGGCGTCCAATTAGTATTAATCTCTGGAAAAAAAGTTTTCGGGAAGAATACCTAAACCAAGCTCATAGGATGAAAAGTTCTCTTCAGCACCCCTTTCTTTATTGGGTTAACTCCTCTGTGCAGTTCCTCTAATTGTTGTAGTTGCTCTAGCTGGTGTATAGCTTTTCTTTGCGGCCTTCTGTTTCTGTTCATAGCTTTAGTCTTCTTTGTTTGTAAGTATTTCGTTACTCTTTTATTTTTTTATATAATAAAATCTCACTGCGGAGCTTTCCTCGCCGTGTTTCAGTTAAAAAAAAACATATATCTTTCTGGGTTTAGGTTAAGCTTACTTCATTATCTGTAACGGTGCTAGGCGCGAGGCGTTATTGGCGGCATGTGCTCGTGCAGTCGCGCGACGTTGCGCAGATCAGCAGATGCATGGCAAAACTGACACACATGCTGACTGGACTCTTGATTCGCGCCACTGCACATGGGCCCGTGCATGTTGCACCAAGCCCGACGCTTTGCAAGCGATCCCAGATCGGCAGTTGGCACATGGAGATGGCAGCGCAGAAACGGCCATGTGACACTCGAGATGTGCGTAGGAGTACGTACTACGTACAGTACTCTACTCCCACACTTCAATACTGCGTCGTTGAACAAAATTCAGTTTTTAGGATCTCTCTGGTACCGACCAGTTTGCAAGTAGATGTGCGTAGATCCGGCTATTCGTATCTACCGCGCCAGGACTCGAGAATACATCGACTTTTTTTTTTTTTGATAAATCGAGAATACGTCGACTTGGCACTACATGCTACTGTGTGTACGTGTTCTCTGGCATTTATTTTGTTCTCCTTTCAAGTGGAAGGCAGGAGATCGAAGTTGTTAAGCATGGTACCGAGCACGCTTTACTCCTGGATGATACAAAAATGTGCGGGTTTTTTTTTTTTTTGTCTGGAAACAGCAACCATTCAGTTTATCCGTGAACGCACAGCACAAAGCTGCAGGCCGGGAGCTCTCCATAAGCGTAGCGTAGCCAGCGAATACAGTGGAAGGCATCGGGCATGGTCATGTTGGTGGGATGACGACAGATCCACGGGTATGCCCAAGATTTCACAAAGTCTTCTTCCCAGCTGTTCCTGCGAGTCCATCAATGATCAAAATTTCCTTGGACAAATATTACAGGACGGTCTCGATGGATATTCGACGCGGTGTTTAAGAAACGAACCCCACCCAGAAGACCTTTCAAGGCGCCACCAAGGAGGCCCATTCGCCTTTCAGAAAAGGAAAATACGAGGCCCAAACTATTATGTCTAGGACGTTTTATTTCTTAAAAAAAAGGAGGTTTTATTTGGCGGGCCCAGATAAGCTAACGTCGGGCGTGGTTAGGTGTTTTGTTACGAGGCATCCATCGTGTTTAGTCCCGTACCGGAGAATAAACACCCACCGGGTGGACGCGCTAGCCATATATCCAAAACATAGTGAAGCCTTGAAACTTACTTACCTGGGCGGGGTCTATGAGTGATCTAGAATACTCATGGCCTAGATCAATGGCTCACATTGCACTTGGTTGGTGCGTTGGTCTACCATCTCCCGATAGGGAGAGTGGACGTCGTAATTTGTGGAAGAGGGGTACGTGTAATTTGTGGAAGAGGGGTACGTGTTCGCGCGGCCCCTACCAAAGCAACTTAGATTTTAAATAAGATAAATAAGATTTTTTCAATCTAATAACTAAATACAAAAGTAAATTTTGATTTGATGTTAAGTTTTTTACATGTCATTTTTTTTGTTAAAAATAAATATGCTGTTAAAAGTTAATAATTGCGTGAGAAGTTATCCTCAGTGTTGAGGCCGGTTCCAGCTGATATATTTTTGTCGTATATCCCATGACCGTGGAGATATCAGTCAATGTGTGTAGTCACAAGACTATTGGCGAAGGGGGGTCATGCATGCACGATCTCGCCATGTCATACGCTGCCCAAAAGATAACATTTGTCCACATGATGTGATGTGATATGTACATATATGCCATTTGTATCTGACCTTTGATACCTCGACTAGATAAGCTTTTTTTGGAGAGGCAAGAAGATAAGGTAAAGGGATTTCGATAAGTTTTTTCCATTGAGAGAAAAAAAAGGAAACAAAACAATGACAAGTCGTCATGTGTTGTGTGCACGTCGCGGTCTGTTCAGTCTCCCAACAAGCATCTTCAGAGAAGTCGTTTGATTCAACAAGAGCAACATCACTCATCACTTCCATAAATAAAAGTTCTATAATAACACAACAATGAAGCAAGCTTTAACAAAAAAAAAAGAGGTCCTTTTAATGATCAGACATGGATGGGCCTGAAATACTTTAACCATCTTTTTATTCCTTTTCGTTTGGTTTGGTGAGTTAATGGGCCAAGGCCCATGTAGGAAAATTTTTCTGTTTTTCCAAGGGTCAGCTTCAATTTCTGCGGGATTTCCACCGGAAAAGCCACGCAGGAGTTCGATAGCCGGAGCGCCACCGCCTCGCCGGCGTCTCCCCTTCCGGCCGCTACCTCTGTACGTTCCTCCGCTAGCGCTGTGCGCTATCGCCCCCTATGATCCTAGAATCTAACCACCCGTGAAATTCGCTGGAATTTCTCTTTTCTTGCAGTCTCCGGTGGCCAAATGCGACAGGATGACGCCCGCGGAATCCCCATCTCTGCTGGAGTGCTACGCCAGCGGGGAGGACGACTCCCCCGACGATACGCGGGTATCGCCGGAGACGGGCGAGGGGGACCCCGCCGCCGCCCCCTATGTCGGGCAGCGGTTCCCGACCCACGACGCGGCGTACGAGTTCTACAGCGGGTTCGCGCGGACGTGCGGGTTCTCGATCCGGCGGCACCGGACGGAGGGGAAGGACGGCGTGGGCCGGGGTCTGACCAGGCGCTACTTTGTGTGCCACCGCGCCGGGTCGGCGCCGGCCAAGCCGCTCGCCGGCGCGCCCAAACCGCAGCGGAACAGGAGCTCCTCGCGGTGCGGGTGCCAGGCGTACATGCGCACAGTCAAGGGGGCGCCGCCGGAGTGGCGGGTCACTGGGTTCTCCAACCACCACAACCACGCGCTCCTTGGGCAGGAGAAGGTGCGCCTCCTGCCGGCGTTCCGCGTCATCTCCGGCACCGACAAGGACCGGATCCTGGTGTTCGCCAAATCCGGAATCTCCGTGCAGCAGATGATGCGGATAATGGAGCTGGAGAGGTGCGTTGAGCCTGGGAAACTGCCTTTCACGGAGAAGGATGTGAGGAACCTCATACAGTCCTTCAGGAAGGTCGATCATGAGGGCATGGAGAGGGTTGATCTGCTCAGGATGTGCAAGAATTTCAAGGAGAGGGATCCTAATTTCAAGTTTGAATTCACCAAAGATGCAGATAATCAACTGCAGAACATTGCCTGGACGTATGCGGCTTCAGTTCAGTCTTACGAGATGTTTGGTGATGCTGTTGCGTTTGATACCACTCATAGGTTATCTGCACTTGACATGTCGCTTGGACTATGGGTTGGGTTGAATAATTATGGAATGCCTTGCTTCTTTGCTTGTGTTCTTCTAAGGGAAGAGAATCAGGAATCATTCTCATGGGCATTACAGGTAACAAATTTCAGGGTGAAAACTAATTTTTCCTCTCTTTTTTTTAACTATTCTCTCAGGCAGCATTTCTTATTGATAGGTATTTCTCAACTTCATGAACAGAAAAGCTCCTCAGACGATATTGACTGATCAAAATATGTGTCTCAAGCAAGCAATTGCAAAGTAACTTCCTTGCACAAAGCAGTCCCTCTGCATATGGCTGATTGCAACCAGGTTCCCATCTTGGTTTAATGCAAATCTTGGGGAAAGTTACAATGACTGGAAGAATGAATTCAATAGACTGTATAACATGGAGAGCACATTGGCCTTCGATCTTGGGTGGAATGACATGGTAAACTGCTATGAACTTCATAGAAATAGTCATATTGCTAATCTGTTTGCATCTAGAAATCTCTGGGCATTGCCGTATCTGAGAGGACATTTTTCTGCTGGGCTGACTGCTTCTTCAGCTGTTTATAAGTCAATAAATGCCTACATTCAGCGGTTCTTGAGTGCTCAAACACACCTTGACAACTTCATTGAACAGGTGAGCATCTCATAGTTTCAAATACCAATTATTTGTTTCATGCACATCACAATAGTTTTCATATGCTTGTGAAAGAATAAAAAATTCAATATATTCACTACAGCTTCTGTCCAGTTTAACCATGCTGTACATGCCAACATAAATTGTTTATTTGGAGCTTTGGGCTTCTTCCTTGATCTTTGTGCGACAAAATGAAGTAATATGTTGCTGTGCTAATTTTTTTTGGACAGGTTTAAGTGGTTGTTAACTACAAAGACCAAGTTGGTGAACAAGAAACTATGCAGCAAAATTTGCAGAGCATAAGCCTGAAGACATCATCTCCAATTGAAGGCCACGCTGCTGCAGTTCTCACCCCCTATGCCTTCTCTAAGCTACAAGATGAGCTTGTTGTGGCTGCCCAGTACACATCATTCCACTTGAAAGAGAGTATTTTTCTTGTCCGTCACCATTCTGAGACCACGGGTGGATGCAGTGTCACATTAAACCAAAGGGAGGAGCTCATTTCTTGCAGCTGCCAAATGTTCGAGTCCTCAGGGATCCTCTGCCGGCATGCCCTTCATGTGCTCTCAACGCTGAACTATATGCAGATCCCAGACCTTTACCTTCCTGTCCGATGGCACAGGATCCAGACACCACCTCCCAAGCCTTTGAATGGAGCTCCCCATCATGTAGCATCTGAGAGAGTGGGAGCGTTGCAATCCATGGTCACAGCGCTGGTGAGTGAGGCAGCCAAATCGAACGAGAAGATGGATGTGGCAACGCATGAGGTCTCTGTTCTCTTGTCCAGGATAAAGCAGCAGCCTGTTTTGATGCATGGTTCAGGTGGAAAATGTTCGTAGGCTGTAGCTACACCATTGCATTCTGGGTAGACATCAGTGACTACAATTGGATAGGTAGCATGGCTAATTCTGTTCATTAACGTAGATTTTTGGGCAACCTGAGAACTGTGGCTACTTCTGTTCGTTGACGCAGATTCTTGGTAGCTTAGGGATCGAATATTTGAGTTCCCAAACGCTTGATAATTGTGTCAACCGGTCTAATCATCCCAGATATAAAGCTTTCTCTATCTACGGTACTGAAGTGAGTCATGTAGTCCTGCCCTGCATGAGAGATCACCTTGAGCAAGTTTTTGTGAACATCTGCCCGTTCATATAATCAGTGCTCAGCAAGTTTTTCTCGCTACTTGACAGTTCACTACAATATGCAATCTGATGAGGATATATCTCACGATAACGAGGTTCAGCATTATGAAAGGTAAGGAAACGTCAAAGCCGTCTTAGCTCAGTCGGTAGAGCGCACGGCTTTTAACCGTGTGGTCGTGGGTTCGAATCCCACAGACGGCGCTTTGGACTTTCTATTTTGTTCTACTAGCGTCACAGCAATTAATACGGGTACTTTCTTTTTTTTTGGAACTGTTAATACGGGTACTTTCATTATCTTTCTCCGCTTTTCTCTTGATATTTTTTTCTTGTCTTTAACTTTCTGTAAGGACTGATTTCAACTGTTTTCTTGATATTTTTTTTCTTTTGCAAGAAAAAACGATATTCTTGCTAGAAAGAAGAAGCAATAGTCCCAAATAAAAATCCAATCGTCTACTGTAGCCTGTGGCCAATTAATCGTGTGCGCTGCCTAAATAAATGTTACACAAGTGAATTTCCAGCGCGAATAAAATACAAAGACAAATCAAAATGAGTAAGCACCCCAAACTCGCCTAACAAATCACGGCCAGCTGAAGCCGACTACTCTACCAAAGGAAGCGCAGCATCGACCGGCGCCGATTCTACCAGAGGAAGCGAAGCATCGACTGCCGCCGCGGCGCCGGCGATGATGCACCGTGGGCTGGACTTGAACCCGACGACCGGGAAGGACTTCGTGAGGGGCCCGACGTGCACGGTGACCTCCCCGCCGGCGACCTCGACGGCCGTGATGGGCACCCAGGCGAACAGCACGCGGACGCGGACGCCCCCGAGCCCCGTGACCGCGCCGGGGGACACCTTGCCGGAGACCTTGATGTCGTAGCCGATGCGGTAGCCCCCCGCCTCGACCACGCAGCCGTCGTCGAGGAAGAGCTGGAAGGTGCCGTCGCTCTGGAGGAGGTACCGCCGGGCGGTCTCCGGGAGGAGCCCCGGTGGGAGGCCGAACTTTTCCATCAGCTCCGGCACGGTCGGCGGGTAGTACGGCTCCGCGGCCCAGGTGGAGGCGGCGAGGCCGAGCAGGAGGAGGAGGGCGGAGACGGAGGCCGCGGCCGCCATCGCCATGTTGACCAACAACTGGCTGGATTAGTGGTGGTTCTTTGGTTTTGGGCGTTGCTTCTTCGATGGATGGGAAAGCTCCAAGACAGCTCTGTTTTATTAGTTGGGTTTCGGAAGAGGGAACAAACATGAGGAATAATGTTAAGGATATTCTATTCGGTTGAGTGAAGAGCGAGAAATGCATGCTTACTGTACTCCTCAATCATTCTCAGAAGTTCAAAACATATTTTGATTGATTTTGACAAACTACTACTCTATTTCAATTACTAGTCAAAGGTTGATTCTAGTCCTAATACTCATTTCTCACCTATCTCTGTAAACTTCTTCCTAAATCGAATGATCACTGGGATCCTTTATATCAGTCACGAGGACAAAACTTCTTCCCCAATAACATATTCACATCACTAAGATGTTATCTACGTAAAGGGTGGGGAAACTGAATTTCTCATTCTTAAGCTTTGCATGAACACTATTGTCCTCTTTACTCTCTAAAACCCGAACTTCTTCCTTATCATTTCATTGAACTCCAAACACTACTGTTTGGAGGTCCTTTTACTCCATTGCGACAAGGTGTTTAAATTCCTGCAACTTTATAATTCGTTTCATTAAAAAATCATGATTCCTCTTACAAACTTGCGCTACGGTAAAACTTCGATACATTGAATTTCGTCAAAGTTTCTCTATCTAAACACCCCCGAATTGTGTATTTGGTTCTTAGGTAGTGTGTGTTCATTTGTACTAGCGCTTAGATGAGCTTAGATGACAATTTAGAGAAAGAAGATGAAACAATCGATCATTGGTCATCTACATCCACTCATATTTCAACGAGAATCTGAATGTATCCTGAGGGACGTGTCATACAAAATCACCACCTATCCGGCTCCTCCCCTACCCACCCTGCCAGCCCTTCCATCTCTGACTTAGATCCGTGATCGTCGGTGTCGCCTACAAATTAAAAAAAAAAATATCCAATTGGAATTTTGGATACTCACTCACCTCGCTGACCAGGGGTGTTCTAATCCAATTCTATCTCCACAATTTTTTATCTACTTAAGCTTTGATGCCCCATTGTCCTAGGCTCAAGGCCGTGCTGCAGCACAAGCACAAGCACAAGCACAAGCACAAGCAGCAGGGGGGCTGTCTCCACTCTCCACCGCTCTCGCTGACATCATTGACTAAAATATATGAAGTGAGAAACTAATGCCTTTGCTTGTTACCAAGCTAAAGTTAATTCCCCCCTTTTGGCTGGCCGTTTTCTTCAGAGCACCATCAAACTTCAACGTCAAGCGAATTAACACTAAATTCCATTCTTTGATTTCATTCTAAGTTAGGGATGTAGCGCGCTTGTAGGGACATGTTACTGAAGGGTTCGTGAACTCCTGCAAAACTAAGAAATAATTGTTTGGTCATGCTGCAGCTGCAGCTATCACCTTGTAAAAATTTGCAAGACTCAACATTAATTACTTCAGTTTTTACTCGTGGAAAAATAGAACCCAAGCTGCCAATGGGCCTCCGTGGACAAGTTCATCTGAACAAAGTCAACACCATTCCTTGAAACAAAATAAAAAGCCGGTAGCAGTTTCGAATGGCCCTTTTGTCTACCGTCATTTGTTTCTTACAATTGGCGCATCTTGATCTATGCACCTATATACGTTTATTTCTCATGTCCATTCATTCCAAAAAGAACATGTTCAAGGAGAGGAGGAACCAAAAGGAGCAACTTTGTTCTGTACAAGTCAAAATCCTCGTGAATCCTCTTGGTAATGGGATTATAACCAAATAAAGTCTGAACTAATTTTTGCTGACGCGTTTGGTATAGGATAGCTGAAGCTGCTGCAAAATCCTCCGAAGACTTTGTTCGGTTACATAGGATTCATTCCAAACCGAGATAATTCCAGGCATGGATTCCAAGTCATTTCATACCGTTTTCAGGACAACATACGTTCGGTTAAGCCTATGGTTTAAAACCCGGCCCATCATGACCTTTTAAAATGGGTGGAAAAGGTTGCCAAACATGACCTTTATAATCACGTTACCAAGAGTATCCACGAGGATCCTAGACTCATGAGTCTAGGGTGTGGAATCATTTCCGGTTTCCTGTTTACCAAACATGAGGTAAATTAGTTCAACTCTTGGAACAAATCCATGATCTACTAAAATTTTCAACCTAGAGAGGAATCATTTCCTGTCCGGAACTAATACTATGCAACTGAACAAGGCCTTAAGTAGCCTGGCCTCCCAGGCTCCTGCCAAAACACCCCTAATCATTTATCAGGTGTTTCTAGCTCTCGAGGGAAAGAAAGTAAACTTTAGCCATCCTCTGTAGTCGATTGTATTAAAGAACTTCCTTGTTGTTAACAAGCAACCACCACCACAATGGCATCAACCAACACGACAACCGCAAAAAAAAAACATTGACTCTCTATTTCCTATTTTTTATTTGACTCTCTATTTGCTTTTTTTAATAAAAAAATACACTTCATATTGAGCTCATCGCTCCAACAAACTCTCTATTTTCCAAACTGACTAGGCAAATTTGGTTAGCGTGGGGCCAATTTAGAGAGCGGATGGCTTGGCGAGTTGGATAGCTAGTCTGTTAGAGACCTCGCCAACTTGGCTAGTTGAGCTATTTGGCTAGATTCTCAGAGATGCTCGAAGCGTAATTCCTTCATCACCACCATCTAAACACCAGCAATTAAAATATACATGTTTCACCAGCGATCATCAGCGCCGTGGGATCAGTGTGCTCAGCTAGTTGTAGCCGCTCTTGTAGGCGCCCGCGAGGTAGGCGAGGCAGCCCACGAGGGGCGCGTTGGTGTAGGTGGTCGGCTCCGACCGCGCGAAGTCGCCGCGGTCGTCAGGGAACGAGTCGTTCTCGTCCGGCCCGCCTACGACGGCGCCCGTGTGCACGTTGGGGTTGGCCGCGCCGGAGTAGTAGTAGCTCTGGTACCCCTCCTGGCACCCGATGTGTTCCAGGTGGCTTGCCAACGATGGCAGGGACGACGCACGGTGGTGGATCCTCTGCGGCCACCGCGCGCCGAATTTCACCATGTACGACATGCCTTGGGGATTGGCACCCAGGATGTAATCCACCTGATCGACCACCATCGCCATGCAACAAATGGATTTGATTGTTGAAACACTGGCTAGGAGTTTGCCGGAAAGAAATGAAATCATCAGTGCACGAATATGACGGTGAAGAAGATATGGACCTGTTTCTTGGCGAGAGCCCTGAGGGTCTTGGCGGTGACGGGGAGGCTCTGGCAGGAGAAGGTGTACTTGGAGACGGCCATGTACTTGGCGTAGGTGGCGAGCAGGAAGCTGGCCGACGCGACGTACTGCAGGTTGGTGTAGCGGTCCTTGTGCATCAGGCCACCGGGCGTGTACTGCGTCGTGGAGGAAGGGGACCCGGGCAGGATCCTGCAGAAGAACTCCTCGGCCTGCTGCCTGAACGGCTCCATCGCCGTGTCCCCGTTCACCAGAGCTCTCTGCGCGCGTGTGCAATGGGTAAAAATAAGCACATGAACACCATGTCGATTACGTGTTCGACGCTTTGCTCGTGCCAATACGTACCCGTGACAGGAGCACGCGCGCTCCGGCGAGCTTGTTGTCCCAGCTGAACATGTCGACGCTGTGGTTGCCGCCCAGGGAGTAGAAGCAGCCGAGGTAGGAGGAGTCCTTCGACGCCCAGAGCAGCCACGCCGACGCCCACAGGAGCTCATCCTGCACAAGCGACATCACGCCATTCAGTTTAGCAGCTGACCCCGTGCACGTGGCCACGTACGTTCGCACGCGTGCGCACTGCGTTCCAGGAGCTAGCTAGCTAGCCTTGTAGCCGGAGTAGGAAAGGTAGTAGGCGCTGATGTTGCCGCCGATGGAGTCGCTGTAATTCCCCTGGTTCTGCACGGCGAGCTCCATCACGTCGCGCGCCGCGGCGAGGAGCCTCCGGGAATAGGCCGGGTCGGCGGCCCTGAACACCATGCTCGCCGCGGCGAGCGCCGCCGCGGTCTCGCCGGCGACGTCGGACCCGGGCGCCGACGCGGACACCGAGTACACCGTCCTGGGCGTGTCCATGTCCTCGGGCCGCTCCCAGCAGCGGTGGTCCGCGTCGGGGTCTCCCACGCCGACGTAGAGCGTCCCGGGGGTCTGCGTGGCAGCCTTGAGGAGGTAGTCCGCGCCCCACCGCACGGCGGCGCGCGCGTCGTGCACCCGCGCCTTCATCTTCCCGCCGTGCTCCAGCACGCTCCACGACAGCATCGTCATGGAGAAAGCCATCGGGAAGCCGAACTTGACGTTGTCGCCGGCGTCGTAGTAGCCGCCGGTGAGGTCGACCTGGCAGAGCAAGCCCCGGGGTCAAGGGAAGGCAAATCTCCTTGTCAACGCTGACCATGGCCAAAGCGTCAAAAAACAATCAGAGTGTAGTGTGCAGCCCGACGTACGTTTGCAGCCGAGCCGTCGGAGAGGCCGGAGTTGGACCTCCACGTGACGGCCTGGTCCGGCGGAAGCTGGCCAGACCTCTGCCCCTGGAAGAAGAGTATGGCCTTCCCGAGCGCCTCGGCGTAATCGGGGTGCCCGTCGGCCACGACATGGCTGCCGCCGGAAAGGAGGGAGACGACGAGTCCGGTGATAAGCACAAGGGGCCGCGGTGACGGCGGCGGCGACATCGTCCTCGACCGCGCTGCCGATGCCGCTCTGTTTGACAAGGCAGAGCTCATCGCCATCTTCTTCTCCACCGCGACCCCTTGCGAGTCCAGGCAGCTGCGCTTGCCAATTTATACAACGTGCACGCCGCATGCGGGGCATTTATTTGATATCGCAAATTGTATTGCATGTGTGGTCGCGTGGAGCTTTGTTAATGCTACCTCGAGATCGACCTTGCTCTTGCTCCGAGACGCGCGCGGGTCAACCTAATAAGAAATTAAATTTTCCAGAAGGGGGGGGGGGGGGGGGGCGGGAATTTGATCAGTAGCTCAAGGATGAAAGTGGTAAATATATGTCCGGGTATCCGTATGATCGAAATGGTTCAAAGACTAAATCATACCGCCTGTATCTGGATCCAGGCATTTAATATCTGTCTAAATGCATATCATATTCGTACCTTATTCGAATAACCAAAGTGGGATTTCTAACATCCGAATAGTGTGGTTATCAATATCCGACACATTTTTCACATTTGTGTTCGGCTCAATATCCAAGAAAAAAAAAGAATCATATTCATATCTATATATCCGTCTGTATTCGATCCATTTTCATACCGTAGCCTATACAAAATTTCACAATCAAGGGGGTTGGGTAGTCTATACAAAATTTCTCAATGATTGAAGGTTACTATTCTCATTCTCAACCAGATAATTTTGCTCTGATCTTTTATAACACCAGCTATACTCATATTCCATCAATCTTCTTGTAAATGGAAAAGAAAATATCTCTGTCTTTATTTTTGGTTCAAGAGTGATTTCCTAAAAACTAAAAACATAAGGGCTCAAACGATCAGGGTCAAACCGTCAAAGCATAGTTCTTAGCCTAACAGCACACGATTGCGGACTCTACAGATCTCCAATCGTTGCATTAATAAAAATATAGAAAATGGAATATAAGGGCCAGGTTAGAGTTAAGCTGAGCCTTGAATGAACGGAGTATAGAACTGTCCATTTTGTTGTTTTGCTCTGTTGATTGTTCCGAAGAATCCGAGCATGAGATTTTGTTATTGGATTGATGTCATTTTTTCTAGCATTAATAAGGGCTGTAACATGTTTTGTTTCCTGTTACTCGGTTTTTATTTTCTTAGACGCAACGATAATGTTGGGTAAACAGCTGCTTTGGTCTTTTTTTTTTTTCAAGCTGGAATCCTTACTCCCTCCGTTCTTAAATATATATCGTTCAGAATTGAGAAGCTAATGTATTACTTGGATAGCAGAGAAGGAACCAGGAGGAGCTACTAATAATTCAGCTTCGGACGTTCCATGCATTCTGCAGTGCGGCTTCACCCTAGAAGTTTTTTTTTTTTTGCTTGATGCGTTTAGTGCAGTTCACCTGAAGCTGCTACAAAATCCCCTAAGTAGTCCTGGCACCAAAACGCACCCTTAATAATTCATACTCTCCAGTGGAAAGGAAGTAAATATTTTAGCCCTTTCTCATAGCTTTTATAAAAGAGCTTCTCCACTGTTCACAGAGGAGGAGAAAGTTATGGAAAATAACCGGAACAACAAGCAACCACCCAACACGATGGCGTCGGCTTCTCCCAACCAAACTGAAAAAAAAAACACACGTAAATAATCGCTTCTACTGGGACCACGGCTCATATAATCAGCGGCGTGCACTGAGGGTAACTTCGTCATCACCATCTAAACAGCAGCAGGATACATGGTTCACCAGCGATCATCGCCATAGGGGGTCAGTGATCAAGCTAGCTTTAGCCGCTCTTGTAGACGCCCGCGAGGTAGGCGAGGCAGCCAACGAGGGGGGCGTTGGTGTAGGTCGTCGGCTCCGACCGCGCGTAGTCGCCGCGGTCGTCGGGGAACGCGTCGTTCTCGTCCGGTCCGCCGACGACGGCGCCCGTGTGCACGTTGGGGTTGGCGGCGCCGGAGGAGTAGTAGCTCTGGTACCCCTCCTGGCATCCGATGTGTTCCGGGTGGCTGGCCACCGACGGCAGGGACGACGCACGGTGGTGGATCCTCTGCGGCCACCGCGCGCCGAAGTTCACCATGTACGACATGCCCTGGGGGTTGGCACCCAGGATGTAGTCCACCTGGAAAGTTCACCATGAATGGTTAAAACACTGGGGTAGTAGTTTGTACTAAAGAACTGAATTCAGTGCACAAATATGGTGATGAAGAATCTCATGAAGAAGATGGCCCTGAACACCTGTTTCTTTGCGAGACCCCTGAGGGTCTTGGCGGTGGCGGGGAGGTTCTGGCAGGAGAAGGTGTGCTTGGAGACGGCCATGTACTTGGCGTAGGTGGCGAGAAGGAAGCTGGCTGAGGCGACGTACTGCAGGTTGGCGTCGCCGGACTTGTGCATCAGGCCACCGGCCGTGTACTGCGTCGTGGAGGAAGGGGACCCGGGCAGGATCCTGCAGAAGAAGTCCTCGGCCTGCTGCCTGAACGGATCCATCGCCGTGTCCCCGTTCACCAGAACTCTCTGCACGCGTGCGCAATGGTTAGTTGATTGAGCACATGAACACGATGTCGATTACGTGTTCGACACTTTTTTGTGCTCACGAACTCGTGCCTCGTGAAATCATGACACGGCTGTCCGGTGTGACGTGGTCTGCTCCTGCTAACACGTACCCGTGACAGGAGCACGCGCGCTCCGGCGAGCTTGTTGTCCCAGCTGAACATGTCGACGCTGTCGTTGTCGCCCAGCGAGTAGATGTAACCTAGGTAGGAAGAGTTCTTCGTCGCCCAGAGCAGCCACGCCGACCCCCACAAGAGCTCATCCTGCACACGAGCGAGATCACGCGTTCATCAGTTAGCCGATCGCGTCCACGAACATAAGTGAACGCGTGCGCATCAATCATATGCGTGTCCCGGGAGGGCTAACCTTGTAGCCGGAGTAGGACTGGTAGTAAGCACCAATGTCGCCGCCGATGGAGTCGCTGTACTTCCCCTGGCTCTGCACGGCGAGCTCCATCACGTCCCTCGCCGCGGCGAGGAGCCTCCGGGAGTAGTCCCGGTCGGCGGCCTTGAACACCATGCTCGCCGCGGCGAGCGCCGCCGCGGTCTCGCCGGCGACGTCGGACCCGGGCGCCGACGCGGACACCGAGTACACGTTCCTCGGCGTGTCCATGTCCTCGGGCCGCTCCCAGCAGTGGTGGTCTGCGTCGGGGTCGCCCACGCCGACGTAGAGCCTGCCGGGCGTCTGCGTGGCCGCCTTGAGGAGGTAGTCCGCGCCCCACCGCACGGCGGCGCGCGCCTCGTGCACCCGCGCCTTCATCTTCCCGCCGTGCTCCAGCACGCTCCACGACAGCATTGTCGTGGAGAATGCCATCGGGAAGCCGAACTTGACGTTGTCGCCGCCGTCGTAGTACCCGCCGGTGAGGTCCACCTGCCAGGCCACGGTCAAATCTCCCTTGTCAACATGCCGACCATGCTACGTCAAAGCGTCAAATAAAAGAAAAACACGTCTTGTGCAACAAGAAGTATATATATGAGTGTGGTGTGTGCACTGGCACTGTGTAGTGTCAGTGTGCAGCCCGGCGACGTACGTTTGCGGCGGAGCCGTCGGAGAGGCCGGAGTTGGACCTCCAGGTGACGGCCTGGTCCAGCGGGAGCTGGCCGGACCTCTGACCCTGGAAGAAGAGTATGGCCTTCCCGAGGGCGTCGGCGTAATCGGGGTGCCCGTCGGCGGCGACATGGCTGCCGCCGGAGAGGAGGGACACGACGAGTCCGGCGATAAGCACAAGGGCCCGCGATGACGACGGCGACGGCATCGTCCTCGATCTCGCTGCCAAGGCAGAGCTCGTCGCCGTCTTCTTGATTGATCTCTTGAGATTGAGAGTGGGGTGAGCTGTGGCGCATGCCAATTTATACGAGGTGCTCGCCGCATGCGGCCGGGGCATTTGATCTGGCGAATTATACTTCATGCGTGGAGCTTTGTTTATGTTATCTCGAGATCGACCTTGCTCCGAGACGCGCGCCGGGTCAGAGCGGCGGATTGCTGGAGGTAACACGATCCGAGATCGGGTCCTAATAATCCATGGCTGCTCATGATGGCGCCTGGAGAGCTCCATTATCTGTGTTTGGAGTATTGCTATGAAGCTAATCATATTGCAAGTGAGCTCTGCAGGTATAAACTGCTGCTGCCGCCATCGGGGCGAGGTAGCCGGAATCTTTCTTTTAGGGGAAGTAGTAGTACTAGCATTTATCGGATGATCTCGTTCTTGGAGACCCTGCTCTTGGATCGGGATGGTGTCTTGGAGCTTGTGATATCCATGGCGTGGTTGCTTGAGTGCCACTTAAAGGTGCATAGCAATGGTGGAATCAGGCAGCGGTAGTTACTTATAGTTACTGGCGATCAGGTGGATGAGTAAACAGTTAAGTGTTTGTACATGTCTATATCAGAAAATTGGAGAATGTGTTTGCCAAGCAAAAAGAGGGAGTGAAATCCGGTAGGCCAATCCTGCATATGAATGCAGGGTCAGGAGAACCAAAAAATTGGACAGCACCAAGTCTTCACACCCCCATGTCGAGGAACAGAATGAGAGCACACCTTGAACTGACGAATAAGGGCAAGCCTCAACACAAGCATACAACAATAGAGCCTCATGAAAAAGTAGTATCCAGATGGATATTAAAGTTTTCAAGACATCAAACTCCCAATGCAAACTTTACTTCTATTATCTACTACGATCCCACTCGTCTTTTATCTTCCCTTCTTTCACTGTCATTTTTTCTCTCTCACCAGACTTTGGGCATTCACTTTTGAACCAGAGCTACTATATAGCTTCTGCAGGGGTGCACTGCCATGCTGCAAGCACCTAATCTATCCAAGCTGGACATTTGTGTCAGATGGGTAGAGTTGGCGCTGCTGTCCACGTATTAGCGTTGGGCTTGGCCTAACCAGGTTGCAAAACTCGAAATTTTTAAAAAGGGTCTAATTAAAAAAACAGAAAAACAAAGACAAAAACAAAGCGTGAACGGTAGGATTCGAACCTACGCGGGCGAAACCCACATGATTTCTAGTCATGCCCAATAACCACTCTGGCACGTCCACGGTCTTGTTCGGGAATTTCCACGTCTTCTTATCCAAACATATTCATGGTATGTGCTTCCAGAGACGTCAATAAAAACCATTCGTTTCGTGCATTATCTCCCACTACTGGCGAAGTGGCGCGAGTTGTTTGGTCCTCGCCGTACGTGCACGGCCAAGCCAACCAGAGCGCTGGTAGGAGCCGCACCGCGCCGGCGCGCAGCACGCCAGCCCCACCGCGGCTCCTCCATGGTGCTGCATCCTGCGGCGTACCAGCGGCGCCGTTCCACCTATCGGCCACCAGCCCACCACCACCAGTCCACCACCACACCACCACCTGGGCACCTGGTCGACGCCCCCAGATCAGAGTGGCGCACGGCACTTGCCCACCGAACAGAGCGTGGTATACACTGGTACGGAAACCGCCTCCGTGCGGAGGAAGCGTATTCTTCTCTCCCGAATCGCCCCCGTCCTGCTCCGTTTCCCTTCGTCACCCTTGTCCTGCCGTCGTCTCTCTCTTTCTCGCGGCTGCTTCTCGCTTCTGGCGTGGCGACCCCCCACCGTCTCTTCCTTCGCTAGCGGAGTCCGCAGCGCCGTCCATGGAGCCCGCGCCTCTCTCGTCGCTGCAGGAGGAGGAGGGGGGGCCCGCGGGGGAGGACTCGTCCGCCTTCTCCGCCGCCGCCGTCCCGCCCCGCCCGGCCACGCAGTAAGCCACCCGCCACTCCCCCGCGCCGCCTCTCCCGAATCCCCCTGACTCGGTGCCCGCCCCTGCAGCAGCCACTCGCTCCACAAGTACGCGCCGCTGGACTGGTCCGACTACTTCGACGAGGAGCGCCCCGTCGCCATCCCCGGCACCGACGACGTGCGTGCTCTCGCCGAACAAAATCTCAGGGCGGCTTCTGTTCCGCACCTCCCGCGTTGATGCGATCTGAATGCTGTGTCGTTTTTTTTCTCTCTCTTCTGTACCCTTTTGGGTTTTCCTCCAGGTCTTCAATGTGTACATGGCCGGGTCGGAGGGCCCCGTTGTGTTCTGTCTGCACGGAGGCGGCTACTCGGTGTAAGCCTGTGCGACTGTGACACTGTTTATAATCTGCCAATCCTCTACATGTTTTGTTGATGAACATGTCTCGGGACTTGCTGGAAATGCTTACTGTAGGCACTAAGGCTGATTGGGTTGGGTGTAACCCAAGTAGTATTTTCGTTTACGCTGTGAAGGTACTGGTCAGGGTACATATAGTACGGGTGCGGATACATCATAAACCATTTCGATTAGTGTCTAATAGAACACATGCTGAATGTATGAATGCGGCAATCAAATTGTTTTTTGTTCGTGAAAATGTTTGCAATTGATCTTAATTCTTGATAAATTGTTACCTATAGCTGTGTGATACTTGCCGTCATGGGTGCTGTTGTGTATTTTGGCTCCTTGTCAATATAAACGCCATTTAAAACCTTGGTAGAGAAGCATGTGAAGACAAAATTGCCTTTTATTTCCAATACTCTTGTAACGCCTGCATTATGATTTAACCTCCTTATGCAATTTTACATAGAAAGACTATTTATAAACAAAGACGTGCTTACGTTACTGTGATTATGCTTTGATCTCTTAGGCTTTCATTTGCTCTAGCAGCACGTCAAATGAAGGAAAAGGCCCGTGTTGTTGCCATGGATCTACGGGGACATGGAAAATCAACAACAAGCAATGATGTGGATTTGTCCATTGAAGTTAGCAAACTTGTTTTTGTTTGTTATAATGGATGGTTAAACTTCCATTACCATAGTTGGTTCATGACTTGTTGCTCATTGTTGGACACATGTCAGTCTTTAAAAGTTTTTTCCCTCACTGCAGACTCTTACCAATGATGTCATAGCCGTTATACGTACCATGTATGGAGATTCACCACCAGCAATTATACTCGTTGGGCATAGGTGAGCCAGCACCATGCATATTCCTCATTTTCTTACGTGCAGCTGTACAGACATCCCTTACCTGGAGCTGTCTGTCTACAAAGGTTAACTGAAAATGCTTGCTCGATATAGTCTTTTGAGGCTTTCCAAAAGACTATCAGCAGAGTGCACAGATAGACCCTGAACAGTTATTCTTCGTTACTTTGAAACTACAAAGAAAACATCATCCTCTGAATCACTTTCAGCTTCATATACTTAACTAATTTTCTGCTTTATGGAACACACCTTCTCTCTTTTAGATGTTCGTACTTCGGTTAGAATATTTCAATTGCTTTAACTATTCAAAACACCTTTAACTATGGAATGCATCTTCTCTCTTTTAGCTGTTTGTTTAGAATATTTCAATTTATTTAAGTAATTCATGTATGTTATTAATTGATTTAAATATTCAAAAACCTCATTTTCAGCATGGGTGGTTCAGTGGCTGTACATGTGGCTGCAAGAAAAGAAATTCGAAATCTTCATGGACTTGTCGTCATTGATGTTGTTGAGGCCAGTAACAATTTCAGCCTAATGTAGCATCATAAGTTTCTGTATAACAATCTTAATCGTTGCTGATTTTGGACACTTTTTTTTTTAAAAAAAACCAGGGAACAGTAATGGCTTCACTGGTTCATATGCAGAAGATCTTATCAAATCGGGAACAGCATTTTCCTAGCATTGAGAAAGCAGTATGTTATTTACGACCTATATTGTTTCTGATAGGCCTTTTTGATACCATTAAATCAGCTTTATATATGTGTAATTTCCTATTGCCCATCAGCATCTGAAAACATATCTTGTTCATCTCCTTATGCTGAAATGAGTTACTAACATATGTATTTGAGTTATGCACGGCATGGCCACAAATATGCAAAGCATGAAACAAAAATGCATAGCAATTATTGGATGAAACTAAATTCAGTTTTGAATCAGTGTCATGCTTTATGAGGCCATGTGATTGTAACTGTTCTGACTGAGAAAGCATTACTTATTAAGACATGTGGTTCTAATTGTTCTTACTGAGGCCACAGCACACATTATTAAATTTTATCGCCCTATTTAGATTGATCAATTTCAAAATTATTCAGATTGAATGGAGCGTCAAAGGTGGGCCATTAAGGAATGTTGAATCTGCTCGTGTGTCCATTCCATCTACCTTGAAATATGACGAGTCACGGGAGTGGTGAGCAATACCTTGCATAGTTACATCTCATGTTTTTGCATGCTAACATAGTATTGGTTATTTAAGTAAACCATTGTGCCTTGCTTCAGCTATACATATCGCACTCCTCTTGAGCAAACAGAAAAGTATTGGAAAGGATGGTATGCTTTCAATCTGATTATTTCCTAATGTGTCTGCCATTTTTAGTAAAATCATTTTAGCCTTCTATGTCCCCTTTTTTTTTTAACTAGATTCTCTAATGTTTGTTTGTTAGGTATGAAGGTCTTTCAGACAAGTTCTTATCTTGTCCAGTGCAAAAGATCCTCTTATTAGCTGGCACTGACCGATTGGACAAGTATGAGCATTTTTGTATTTTCTGTCCATGCCTATGCCTTCTTCCCAACATTTCAATAGCATCATTTTAATCATCTTTTCCCGCTTCTCAGTTGCAAGTTGCAATAGAATGGGTTTGCAAAGTGAGCTCGTGGTGCATTTATGAATTATGGTTCACCATCTGCTTATTAAAGAATAAAGAGGTTGCATTAGCAATTATGCTATTATGATTATGACTGGGAAAAATATGAAAAATTGTTGCCAGGATTTGTTGCTAAAGCCTTTGGATGACAAATCTGATGGTGCTAATGCACTACCAAGAGCTTTCATTGAAGCTATTTTAAACTGTTTCTTGTGTTCTGAAATGCTGCTTTTATTGGATGTGCAGTCCTATTGACGTCACAGTCAGTACTGTTCTGAAACATGAAACATATATAGCTCCATGATCCATTATGGAAGACTAATTGTGCAATGTATTGGTTTATACATTTTGCAGAGCTTTAACAATTGGTCAGATGCAAGGAAAGTTTCAAATGGTGGTGGTTCGGCACACTGGCCATGCAATACAGGTTAGCTCTTAATGTGTTTGAACTTAGCTATTTTAATATGAGTCCCTTAGCTTTAATTCTTTCAAGGCTAGGAGCTTTGGCGCCAGTGCTCGAGATTCATGGGTGGTTATTTTTAGATATTGTGATAATCCTTCTCTTCCTAGATGCTCTTTTTTTTTTCTCGAACATGCAGGAGAGCTGTGTATCAATATATTAAGAATAAGAAATGGTTTTAGGACACAAGATACAGCCAGAAAAACCCACACCTATACTTTACAGACTACGCACCTGCTGTTAACAAAAAGAAAAGGCCAGATCCTACCATGTCCAATACTAAGCTAAACTATCAAAAGCAGTAAAGCACCAGGGAAAGAAGATGAGAAACTTCTCTAGCCTTAGTCATGCACCACAACTGCAGCTCCTCCACAACTGAAAGAATTCCAATCAGACTAGGAGGAATCACCTGTTGACAGAAGATGCTCTAGGACCACTTTATTCAGAGATTTTCCAATATGTATCAATAGCAGGAATTACTGGCAACAAAGATTCATTTGCTGAGTGCTGTTCGTTGTGTTCTGCTATAGTTTGTGAACTCCTCTTTTGGAAGCTTTAATGTTTAGCAATGTAGTTTTAACCAACAAATACAAACATTTACCAGTTTTGGCACATTATCAAAATCATTATTTTCAGGAAGACGTGCCTGAAGAATTTGCATCGCACATACTGAATTTCATATCTCGCAACAAAATAGGGCCTAATGGTGTCGAGGTCGGTAATTAACCTACTATAATCTCTCACCCTTTATTTTATTTATACACAATGTTGTCATTTTTTTTTCTTTCTCCATATCTTAACTTAATGTTTGGTATTTTACTTTTCTCAGATACCTGGCATTGTTAAAAAATGGGGGCGCTAGACAGAATGCTCAAGAAACCTCCCCCAGTATTAACAGTATATAGGAAA
Organism: Digitaria exilis; assembly: GCA_015342445.1. Classification (NCBI taxonomy): domain Eukaryota; kingdom Viridiplantae; phylum Streptophyta; class Magnoliopsida; order Poales; family Poaceae; genus Digitaria; species Digitaria exilis. The sequence continues at coordinate 862,233 of JACEFO010001734.1, forward strand.
ATGATGAGTATGTCGGTAAGCTATGTCTTTTTGACTTGGAAGAGAAGTTATTGGGGAATGGTTCGTGATGATCACGCAGGCGTGAGCAATTAATCATCGGTTTCAGCATTTGATGGCGGCTCATGAATTACTTTGTTTATGACATGTTTTGTGACCTGCGGGTGCCTTTTGTACAATGTTTCTCATATGCTTGTAAGTAAAGCTGAGTGCATTATAATGCTTTCCGTCAAGTTTTTCTCCTGCCAAGCAGGATAAGCTGGTGATAACATGCCCCTGTTTCATGTTTGTTTGGGTTTCTGGTGGCTTTTCTTGGCTCCATAATGCAATGAAGACAATTGGAGAAGACCGTTTCCAAAGCCATGCCGATTGTCTTCTGTTGCACTTGAAGCAGAGCCCAAACAAGAAGACATGTACACTCACTGGAATAATGAGACGATAACAAAAGTGTGTAATCTGTTCCACTAAGGTAAACCAAACCAAACAATCGATGGCGCGGTTAACACCTGAAGATAGAGCCCAAAATGCAAATAATCATCACCAGTATTTCTGCTTAAGCATTTAACCCACGGTTAACAATCCGGCTACAAGGTACAAGGTTCTAGTTTTCTGCATTTCCCCTCCGTGAAGCTGGCCTGTGATCATAGTGCATCTGCAGTACCTAAACAGGTATGTTAACATGACTTACTACTGACGATATATTTCAGCCGCCGAGACGAAAACAACGCCAAATAATGGTAGACATGGAATACTATTAAAGGTAGAAAATCATATGAATAATGTTAAACATTCTCACAGAATGCGCAGGAAATAACATCTCTTAACTGCCAAAACGGTCGACATCATCGCTCTAAAGGATACATGCTCAGTGTCTTAACTGCCAAAATGGTGGATTCCGTTCTGAAGGATATAAGCTCAGCCAAGAGGCTGAGTACAAGCTTTACCTCGATGTACAAAGTAAACTCACTAAGGAACTATTTTACAGGAGTTCTCATGTCACATGAGTGAAGGTAAGTAAATACGAGAATGCCATCCCTACTTTAATCTGTTCTATCTTTACAAAATTTCGGAGTAAAGTCACAGCTGCAGTTGCAAGACTAAATATGGCCAGTCAGGGGAAGCAGCATGGGAATTCCCTTCAGTTAGTCCTTGAACAAACATTAAGTCAAAAGGCTATCATAGGATCATGGCATGACTTGCTTGCATCTCAATATGCTCCTGGTCACCTATGGCAAAGGTATCAGCAACCGGAAAATACACCAGAATAACAATACCGACCATGGCACCAAGCATCAACACAAGAAAGGAGAGAAACACAAGAGCTTCATGGACTTCACCAGGCCAAGGAAGAACCGTTAACCCAAGAAGTGTCGCCCGGGGTAATAATATTCCAGTGGCGATAATAAGCATATATATCCTTCGTCGGAGTCCCTTGTTGATCACCAGAGACAGCATTTGACGTCCGACAAACATGACATAGACGGTCAAAATGATGTAGAATGCCCCAAGAAATATACTGCTCAACAATGGGTATGTGCATGTAATATCACCATTGTGGATTGCAGAGGCAGAATACCAGTACTTCGCAATCTTTGATGGCTGACCATCATCTGAAGAAATACGAGCACCAACAAAAATAACACAAGACTCCCATATGAGAGAAGGCGAACAGAAAATTAATGCTGCACGTATGGTCTTCCGGTTCCATTTCCGGTTCAAGGTGCCAAGCTCTTGCTTCTGCAAAGCTGCGCTAAGAAGGAAAGAGAGCAAGAGGAACAATCCTGGTTCTGCAAACCCCAGATTCGAGATGATGTAGAATTTGCACACATTCACTTGCCATGCCCGGTCAGAAATTAGCCTTCCCTCCCCATTCACAAAGGTGAGCCGGAGTACCTCTCCAATACCCCACCAAAATCCAACTAGCATCAATGTTATCCGAGTTAGCCATGGCCCGTTGAAGTAGCTAAGCCTCTGGTAGCCTCTTCTTTTGATCCACAGTTGGAAGTACACTGAGCGGCAGAGACAGACCAGGCCAAAGATGGAAACTATGGATATGAGAGCAATGGTCACGACACCAATGATATTGGTGATATAAGTGATCAAGTGCATCACATAAAGCACCACAACTTGAGATCTCCAAGCATTCTCGCTTTTATCATCAACAGTCAACACAAAGGCTGTTCTCACATCCAACAAACCAAACCAAAAACTGAGACAGGAAACCTGCAAGGAAAAGGGATCAAGGCAAACTATCAACAGATGAAAGATATGTACAGATAGGCACCAGCAACGCTTCTACTTAATTGGAGAAATAGATGAAAGACAGTACTCGTCAACGGTAGACTTAAAACGGGCAATAAGAACGAAGCTTCCAATCTACTTCGTGCTTATCTTCCACAAGGCTCCATTCACCAAACATTGGACGGGTTCAACATAAAAGGTATATTACAAGTTAATTGTCTAACAGAACTCCGTCTCACTTCCCATACCGAACGACTTTTATGATGGAACTCTCTCCAGATCCACCAACTATTGTGTTATGATTAGGTGATCATCACCTATTACCTAATCACATATGCAACACTAACACAACAGGGGAAAAAGAGAGGAAGCCAACAAAGACTCCAACGAGCAAAATTACCAGATTGACACAGGAACGCAGACAATTTCAGAGGGATAAATCTACGACATGATTTCTAAACGACCCAAAGCTCCAAGATCAAAATTCTCAAATATCACTGAAGAGCTAAATACAAATCACAATCTATCGCTTACCATGCCACCCTCAATTCTTAGCTTTAGGAAACGATCATACAGCCCGTCCGCAATATCAAAGCCCTAACCGTACGATCCGAAGAATTCAACTTAATGCTAAAATAAACTGAATCCATAGGCCATCAATTCAATAACCATACATAAAAAACAATTCGAAAGAGCAATGAAAGCTGGGAGGCAATATACCGATCGAATTTCCGAGATTGAGCAGCCAAGGAAGCGTGGGCTGAGCCGGGCGGCAGAACAAATGCAGAGGATGAGACGAGGCGGAGCAGCGGGAGACCAAGCGGGGCCCGGTAGCGCGAGAACCCCCCAGCCCCCGGCGTTTCGGCCGTCGGCGATCGGCGACAGGGAGCGGAAACCGTGCCGCCGCTGGGATCGGTCTCCGCGTCCTCCTTCCGCAAGACTCGATGTCTCGATGTCTGGCCTGTCCTCGTGAGAGAATCGGAATTGCAACGGAAAAGGAGGAGAACGACGGAGGAGGGGAGAGGTGGTTGGTCGAAAAAGGACAATTGCTTACAGCTGTATTATTTATTTCTTTCTGTTTTCTAATATAATTGTTTTTTCGAGGAAACGGTGCAATTTCGTTTCAAGGGGGTCATCACAAAATCCAGATGAAATCTTCCGCGATATATCTCTATCGAATCGTTTACTCCATGCCTTTTTCTACTCAAACCATCATCGTCATCAAGACCTACCATTTTTTTCTAAAAAAAAAACAAGGGGTCATCACTAAACGACTTGTAATGTCGCCGGCTAGCATTGGCGCTTGGCAGCGAGACTCTCCGACGGTTAGAGCTGGGACTTAAGCCTGATTGGCTTGGTGACAAAATTTACCGTGCTAAAACTAGATCAAGCTAAAATACTGGTATGGCAAAATTTTTCGTTAAAATCTAACAGGCAAGATATATTGGTAGGTCAATTTTGGGTGTGAGATAAATAAGTGCCAGAGTTTATGAGTATACTGGTTTTGGCTTGCATATTTTGGAATTCAACCCATCGAACCCTTAGACTCTATTGGTATCATACTTTAATATCGTGGGTTTAGACTTTTGTCACGCTGGATCATACTGGTAGCCTCAGCATTACAAGTTTTGCCTAGACCCAAGCTGCCAATCGTGAGATATTACAAGGTTAATTTCAATCCATAGTATCAGAATTCAGTATCGAAGAATGCCAACATGATACTAGCAAGAAGGAATATCATTAATAATAATGTGTAGTATATGTGGTGCCACATTATCAACAAATTTTATATGTCATCTAAATAATAGGTATGATTCACGATACCATTATCATTAATCTACTACTAGAATCCTAGTAATTTTTTTGAGCGTAAAAGTTTTTAACATCTCTCATAGATACAATACATATTCGTCACCTATAGACTAATCTACGTCCCTAACACTACCAGGGAAGTACTTTCTCCGTTCTAAATCATAAGTCATTCCCACCTTTTTAAGAGTTAAAACAACTCAAGTTTGACCAATGTTATACAACAAATTAAATATCAGCATTCATGATACCAAATGAGTATAATTAGTTTCTTTATTAAATATATTTTTATAATATATCTATTTGGTGTCATAAAACTTTGTGATCCTCTCTATTATTTTGGTCAAACATAGAATGGTTTGACTCTTACAAAATTTAAAAAAATTAAAGTAACTTATAGTTTAGAAGGGACGGAGTATAAGATTATAAAAAAAAACAGCAGCCCCAGCAAGATTCGAGGAACCTGCATAGGACTCAGGTCAACGCTACATGGCAGAGCCAGCTAGCTTGTGAAATGCACGTTGACTGCCCGTATGCATGTATCCACCTCAACACCCATCGTGTGTAGTTCCTCGAACATGTTGTCCCGTTTATTTGAGTTTTGGGTAACCAATTTTTATGACAGCCTTTTTTTTTCTCCAAAATGGAGCGACTCTGCCCCTTCTTTTATCAAAGATCTGTCCTTTTAGCCTTTGGGATACTACTTTTTCGTTCATTACATATGCTTGATTCATATTTCAGCAGCAGTTCTTTCTCTGTACCAAAAGTAGTCCCCGCCATATTGGCCACAAATCATTTGCCATCCTGTATACTGATGATGTGGTTGGTACGGCATGGACTAGGAAATTAATGTAAGCAGATAATCTCAGTGGTTTGGCTTATCATGCTCAAAAGAGTCAGTTTGGATATCATCAATACGATACTCATAATATATGATGGACCAAAAAACCATCATAATGTTAATGTATTTTTAAACCTATAATTGAATAACATCAATTAATCTGTGACTTAATTGGAGATGAGTACTTACAAAGTTACATGCATGGTCACCTCCAACGTATCAGCAACGAGGTTGTACAAATGCACGAATAGATCAAACCATAATATCAGTACTTAGTCTGTATTTTTGTCCAATTACCAAGATTATCAGCATTTACCTAACACAGGTAGGTAGCATGAACCCAAACGGCAAGCCCAGCAGAAGAAAACGACACACAGGAGGATTAAGATTAAGCAAGACGCTCTCACAGTGTCACACACCAAAAGCACTGTGACACTGGTGAGTTTAACAGCGTCCGTCAGGTGGCCATGGCCAAACACTTGCAGCCAAAGGCCAAAGCCATGAAAGCCAAGCCAATCGAGAGGAAGAAGAAGACTGGAAGAACGAAACTAGCAGGCGTCCCAGAGGGAGCCGTGCGACCAGCAGCACTGGGCCGCCACATCGGCGTCGCCGACGCCCGTGGCCCAGCCCGGCGGGTCCAGGAGCATGGCCTCGGCCATCTCAGCCCACAGCCGGGGCGAGTCCATCAGGCCCAGCTCGAACTCCTCGTCGCTCCCAACGATCTCCACCGCCGCCATCCCGCCGTCCCCGTCGAGGTCGACAAGCTCGTGGCACCGCGCCGCCGCTGCCTGATGAACCACCAGAAGCAGCGCCGGGTCGCAGCGCACACGTTCGGCGGCCTCGGCGGCGGCGGCGCGGACGTCGCCGGGGCGCGTGGTGGCCGGGCGGGGCAGCCAGGCGACGCACCCGGGGAAGTTGAGCTGCGCGTCGCGGCCACGCAGGCGCAGCGCCGCCACGTCGTGCGCCACCGCCGCCATCTCCGCCGACTCGAAGCTCCCCAGCCAGATGCGCGTCTTGGTGCCCGGCTGCCGGATCTCCGACACCCACTTGCCCCACTTCCGCTTCCGCACGCCCCGGTACTGCTGCTGCTGTGATGACGACGACGACGACGAGCTGCCGCCGCCGCTCGTCATCTGCAGGTGCTTGCCCATTTGGTCCATTGCAACATATAACAATCAGTTCTTAGCTCACAAATCTGCCAAGGCGGATGAAGAAGAAGCTAGCGATCGAGCTGATGAGTGAGCAATGCCGATGAGGATCGGAGGAATACCGAATTGGATATGAATGTGATCATGGCGCCGGGCTTATATATAGGCAACGCGCGTGATGGGGGCATCATAACCGGGTCGCAACAGGTCGCTTCAAGAGGCCAGCTACTATGTTAAGCTCATGATTTGATCCATGATTGGGCGGGCGCAATAATGACGCTAGCTCCCCGCGTCCTGAGGACACTGTGCGCGCGCAGTTGCTGTGGGCGCTTCACGGCTGTTGGTTCGTGTACTTCTGCAACGATCGATCTAAAAAAGCTGGCTGAGGCCATGCATACACTACTGTTGGACGAACAGCAAAGGACGCATAATGGAGATGGGACTGTATGTAAACATGGACTATATATGACGCTTGTCTCATTATTTTGTCAATGAGAATAATGGGGGCTTCTTCAGCAGTGGAAATCAGCTACCAAATTATTAAGCCCAATTGCTTCTAAGTACGATTCGGCTTCGAAATCGCTTTCACATTTTTTTTTGTTAGATGATGGAACAGAAAGCAATATTTCACCCTCTTCATCATCTATGTATGTAGCCAATCATTGTTTTTATTTTTTGAAAACATCTTCCCCCGTTTGCAGGCTTTCCCAATATCTTCTCCAAATTCGGTGTGCTCGTAGGGAGGGAGAATTGAAGCTTTAAAAGTCTGGCCCGGTCCATTCTCCATTGTGGTATGGGGTCTGACGACTGCCTGGACTTGGACTATTCCTGACTCCTGAGATGAGTGAGACTCGAGGGACGACATCGAAGCTGGCAACGAACAGTGGCGAGATCTCAAAGCTCGATCTGGGGCACGTACAATGACTGCCGAGTGATGACTGCACACGCGCGTCGTACGGTTGGAGAGGCACGCAGCGCATGAAATGGCTCTAGCTAGAAGCATGGAGCGATGCATGAATGGTGGTCCATGCATGGATATAACGCCTGGATGATTGGGATCTTTTGTTAGTTGAAGACGGGCCGAGTCCCAAATCGGGGAAGGAGGCATGTATCCGTGTGGGCGCCACGGCGGTAGGGCACGCCACGTGTCCGCTGTGAGCGTACGTACGGTACTGATGGGTCACGCCGAGGCCGTACCACCGTGCACTACCAATCATATAGTGTACGTAGTACTGTAAATCATCAAGGACATGCACCTGTAGTCACAGAAGAAGCTGCTGCTTCGCCTTTAATTTTCAAACGCCCTCATGTGCTACACTGAGATGTTCTGTTGATTCACCTGGAACAAGGGCCAGGGGGCCTGGTGATCGCGTCCGTTCGCGTAGCAGCTCGAGTGTACGAAAGATTTGCACGGAAAGACCTGCGAGCAGTGCGTGGCTGTTTGCATGCAGCTGGGAGCAGCTTCCTAGTAGCAGTGTCGCATTCGTTCCGAAAAGGCTACCTAGTGCTAGCACTCAATAATGCAATCGTGTTAATGTGTTCGGATCTGTATTCTGTAGGCTAGACGGTCTAGACCCAAAAGGAGAAATTGTTTTTGCTGCGGAAACGGAGTAGAATGGATGAGATAGCACATGAAGGAGGGAGTACGTGGTCAAAAGATACTCCCCCGTCCCAGAAAACATGCAATTCTTCCTTGCAAATTCCAGAATATTAACTTTGACCAATTATAAATAAAATATATAAATATTTATCAGATAAATTATATATCATTAGATTTATTTTTAAGTGTAGTTTTTTAACAAATTTATTTAGGCTATAAATACGAATATATTTTTCTAGAAATTTGGCCAAGCATGAACTACTTTAACTGGCACGCATTCTAAACGTGTATGTTTTTTTTGGACGGAGGGAGTAGCAGCAAAGCAGGAACAGTGCGTTAACAGTGCTGGGGACCAGGGTTACGGCGACTGACGAGCGCGGTGGATCCCCACGCGCGCCTGTCGCGACCGGATCGGCGTTTTCTAGGCTAGCATACGTACAAGCCCGCCGTTCAGGGATCTTGCTTGCAATCATTGCATGCGTACGTGCGTGGCGCCGCCGCGCCGTGGCCTCTGCCTGCGGCTCGCTGTACCATCTGCGGCTTCATGCAGGAATAGTGTGATGTTTCACTACGCGTTACGGTCTGTGAAATTCTATGACACTGATCGGGGGATGGAGCTGCGGCTAACAGTCGTTGCAGCTCCATTTTTCAGTTAAAAGGTTGGGATTGATGGCTCGTCGATCCCTGGCCGTACGTGCGAGCAGACCCCGGGCATGTCGGCCGAAAGAGAGCCGTGGAGGATGTGGAGCGCATGCATGCACTGCACCGCACGGCCACCGGTGGCGGGCCAGCAGGGCACAGGGTGCCAGCCGGGAGGTAGGCCTGCCCCGGGTGGCCGCGCCCGTACGTGCGCGCCGGCCGCGGCCGCGAGGGGGGCCTATCTGCAGCTACTTGCGCCGGTGGGTGGGTGGGGTTGGAGCGTGCCTCTCCGTGCGGCCGGGATCGGAGCATGAGCTGGCCGACCTCAAACGCGGACAGAGCAAGCAAATCATATGCACGTACCGCTGGGACGTGACGGACGACGGACCGGCCGGCCGGCCGGACGGACGGACGGTCAAAGAAAGGGCCGCTGCGCGAGCCAGCCACATCGGCCGCGTCCCATCAGTACGTCGTCGGCCGTCTCGTTCGTTCTCCTCGCGTAGTCGCGTCGACAACTTTTTGGTTGCTTGTGTAGTACTCCGTAGTAGTTATGTGTACGCGATCCGATGGCTGCATGGAGACTGCAGTGCGCAATGTGTGCGTGCATGCGCGGGCCGGCCGCGCACAAGCACAGCAGCGCATGAACGGATCGCGATCGGTCGCGTGATGCCTAACTAGGGCAGCCTTCTACATTGGCTATAGCTTGTGTACAAAGGGCCATGCATGCATGTGTACAAGTTCTGGCATATGTATAGTACTTGCGCGCCTGTAGCAAAGGAAAGCTACCACACGTTTTGTTTTGACGAGAGAAGCCCTACCGAGGTGTCAACATCGACGCCAGCTGACGGCCTGGACGTACGCTAGCTCGATTCTTTCACTGTGATGTTCATGATTTGCCGACAGTCGCCGCCGTGCATGCATCGACCGGGGAATGGAGATCAGATCGATCGACCTCCGCACTTGTGGTAACAAGTTGGCCAAATGGCCAGGTAGGTCGACCGATCGGCATCGTCACCTCGCCGTGCGTCCACGTAGTACGGCCTTCGCGCGCGCACTGCACGCCCCAGCGTTCATCGATCAGGCCACACCGGCCACCAGGCCCTGGCACGCCACTCATCAAGCCATGGCGAAAGGGATGGGTGCACGAACAGCTAGCAAGGGGAGCCCGGGGCGTGACTGATGATGTGCACGTATCGTCGTCGTCCCATGATTGGGTGGTGGTCCCCCACGCGTGCGTGCGTAAACAGCACGGCCGATCCGTCGATTTTGGCCAGCTGTTGTTGAAGAGGACTGACTGACTGACTGACCAAGTGACGAGTGGCCAAAGGATCCATGGGGGTTGGTTGTGTCAGGTCGGTAAGTTGTGAGTTTGGTTGGGCACTTGGGCATGGCGTTTGCACGGCCGATCCTGAGGTGGTGACGCTGTTGGGAGTGGACGTGTACTGATTTTTGAAAGAAAAAAATGGTCTGGCTAACCGGTGAAACCGGCCGGCTAACCGGTGGTAGCGGTTTAGTAGGTTCGGTTTGAGAACGGTAATCGGGGTTTTTTTACAACTGGACCGGGGACCAGTTCCTACCGATTTGGTTAACCCTGCTAGTGAGCCCTCGGGATGCGATCGGCATGGCACGCAATGGACGGCCTCATATTGCTTATCGACTGGTCTGGAGGCTGGGACACGTCTCCCCAACTTTGATCAACCGTGAGACGTCGGCACACGGCAGCTGGAGGGAGCAGTGCAGGGCACGGCGGCATGCAGCAGCAGACACGCACGTTCGCCGTCGTGGGCTCGGCGGGCCGTTTTCCCAGAGCTCGACGGGTCACGGCTCGACCACGCTTGGGCTGGGCTTGTTTCAGATCTGTCTGTCCGGGAAAAGCCGTGTGCGAACAGGCCCAGCCTAATAGCAACAGACGGACGATGTGTTTCCAGCCCAACCCACACTGGGCGCCTCTCCCCTCCCGCGACGGCAACCACACGCCGGCGACTGCGAGGCCGTGACGCTGACGCCAGCTTCCCCCGTCCCAGGCGCCTCTCCTCTCTCTCGCTCCCACGCTGCCTGCCATGCTGCCCCTCGCTCACCCCAGCCTCCGTCCCCCGCCCCCGCGGCGCGCCTCCGCTCCCGCTCGAGCTCGCCTACCCAACCGCGCCCGCGCCAGGACACTCGCCCGAGCGCGCCCTCCCACCGCGGGGGCGGCCGAGACCGAGGCCGCTTCTACGAGCGGCGGCGGCGGCAGCGTCTTGTCATTCCTCTGCCCGCTCCTCAAGCTCCTCGGGGTAACTAATTAACCCGTCGCATTTGTCAGTCCCCCAAATTTTGGGATTGGTTCGGCAGGGCGGTTGCTAAAGTAATTGTGTGGTGCTGTGAATTGCCGAGCAGGGAGGCGATCCTTCGCGGGAGCGGAACGACGTCGTGGAGGTAAACCCTCGAGGCTCACCACACGCGAACCCTGAATTGATAGCTTAGGTGAGGTCTACTCCAATGGTATAAGCACTCCAAGAGACAGCTCTTCCAATGAACCCCCGCACGTCATCCAAGAGACAGCTCTTCCAATGAATTCTATGAGTTAGCTAAGTCTGGGGGTTCTGAACTGAATTAGATACTGAATCGGGTGGCTATAATCAGTGCATTCCTTGCATTATAGCACTACCAATACAATATACCATGTTCGCAAAAGGGAACATCTGACCAATGTATTTACTGCTAATATGCGCATCAATTGGGTTTCATCTGATGCCTAGTTTGGTTCATCTTCCAGCAAATGCGAGTGCTGCTGTTCACGCTGGTTGTTCCCTTGTTGTGTATCCTTTCTGCCCGCCCTCTAATGACTATATGTGTTCACTTCGTTTTCCCCAGGTCACGACATCTTCAATTTCAAGCTTAGCTAGACTGCCATGGGGTTCAAAAGTGGCTACTAGCAGTGGAGAGAACATGTATTCGGCAATAGGAGCTCCAACTCTGCAATTGTACGAGTTTGGTAAAAAACATTAAATTCTGTTAGCTATGATTTGTAGCACACCAATATCAGAGGCTTCATAATGTAGTACTGATCAATGATCATATCCCTTTTTGTCCTTCGCACAGAGGCTTGTCCCTTCTGTCGGAGAGTCCGGGAGGCCCTTACTGAGCTTGATCTTTCAGCTGAGGTGCTCAACTCAACCATGTCTTACAGTGATTCCTCGTTTGCAACTTTAGTATAATACCTTGGACAACCATGCAGCGGGACATAATTGTGTCTGTAGGCTACATAACATTAAAATGATGTCTTCTTGTTAATTACCAATCTTGCATCATGAACGTTTCAGGTTTATCCGTGCCCAAAAGGATCACTAAGGCACAGGGAAGTGGTCAAGAAAATTGGAGGGAAGGAGCAGTAAGGCTTTGCTTGCTGCTAAGTATTTACTAACAGATACCACAACACAAAAAAAAAGTTGAATATAATTGTGGATGCTTGGAAAATCTATGAGTTATATTTTGCTCATGGTTTACATTGCTGGCACCCTTAGTACAGTCATGTGTCTGTGAAATTCTCCTCACTTTCGCTGAACTGTAGTTTTATTTAATCTAGGTTTCCACTGCTTGTTGATGCTGCTACTGGTGTCACAATGTATGAAAGTGGTAAGTCCAGTCAATATTTAGTTTACTTTGTGTGTTTTAGCACTTTTGGTTTGCTAGCTGCTAAAAATTGATGTTCCAGGTCTATGAAACCTTTTGGCTTTGTCCAACAAAAAAACAGTCTGATGAAATGGTTCATGTCTTGATAATTTATTAAATCTTGCTGCTTGACTGCAAAATAAATACGGATGCTAATATGTTCTTGAATGGACAGGAGATATTGTGAAGTACCTGTTCAGACAGTATGGACAAGGAATGAGTCCTTCTTCTGGACTTCTTGAGAGGTATTTAACTTTGCTGGTGTTGAGAGGATCATGTTACCTATCTTAAGTAAATAACATAAGTGATATACTTTGTACTTGTCGATGATGTTGAAGTGTTTTTTCAAGGATAAATTCTGATACTGGGATCATGTTACCTATCTTAAATAACGAAAGATACATTATAAAATGGGCATATATAAGTTTCTGTTTTTTATGTATGCGTTTCTCGTTCCTTCACCATGTCTCTGCACTCTGCAGTACAATTTTCACAGGATGGGTGCCCACTCTTCTTAGAGCTGGAAGAGGAATGACACTGTGGAACAAAGCTGGTGTTGTACCTGGAGAGAAGCTGGAGCTCTTCTCATATGAGAATAATTCTGTAAGAATCACACATTTCCTTGTTCCCCTGTTAGGATTTAGCACCATTATCTGTCTCTTATGTGTCTTGCACGCATTATGCTTTAGTATGCGAGGATTGTTCGAGAGGCCCTCTGTGAATTGGAGCTTCCTTATGTTCTCCAGAATGTGGGAGAGGGTTCATCAAAGATGGATGCGCTTCAAAGGATTTCGGGTTCTAAACAGGTAAGGCTACCCACATGACACATAACGAGAAGCAGCAACCGATTATTTTCACAATAAGATCTGAATTTCTGATACCTGCCAATGGTTTTCTTGGAATGCAACCTTAGTGCCTTTGTGTTGTACTACCTCTATCTTAAATATATGTCAATTTATGATTCCTATGTTATACCTTTTCAAATCTGATCAATGATACATAAAGATTTATTTTGATTAAAAACATAAGGTTGATGTTAGTATATTCATCATGAAAAAGTATACTTGCATATTCTTATGTAAGACCGTTTACTTTTGGTATAATATTTTCATAGTATTTGCGAGTCAAAGGGCCAAATTTGAAGACCGTGTCAATTTCCAAATCGATATTTCTGATTGGAGGGAGTATATCAATCTTTTTAGTTCTGGATGCTTATTGCAACTTAGCATGTCACTTTTAACATCCTCAATTTTTTTATAGTTAGCTATACAACAACAACAACAAAAAGGACAACATCTAACACTGGAGTAATCTTATTGCAGGTACCATATCTGATTGACCTTAACACCGGATTCCAGTCTGGGGACTATAAGAAGATACTATCCTACTTATTCAAGCAATACTCCATTAGTAGTTAATTCCTGTATCTCAGCAAGCCACAAAGACTCCCAGTCCCAGAAGTAAGGGTGCGTTTAGTTCCCAAAATTTCTCCAAAAAAAAACACTATTCATCCAACTTTTCCCTATTCATTCCATCCTGCCCACTCACAGAACACTATTAATCTACAGTGTATTTTTGGTGAACAGTGTATTTTCGGGGAATCTTTTCCCAATCTAAACACACCATAAGTTGTCCAGAAGAAAGCAAAACATCTGCATCTCAACTGTATATGTACCATGCTGTGGTCGTATCTTCTGAATCTCCATTCTCCATCGGTTTAGGTTCTTAGCTTCTTGCCAGGCAGAATTCACCTGCTATTATCTATCTGCTTGGCATCCTTCATGCAAAGATAACCAGACTAGTCCAATCTATCGGACGTGGTTTTGTACATACGCTCGGATACAATGCTCCTTTTGTTTTCACATGATGCATGCTACATTTCTCTCTATCTGAAACCTGAAAGCGACACTATTTGCAAGGGACCTACGGAACGGGATCGTGAATCGTGATCATCTTTGGCAGGTGCGCGGCGCACCCGTGAGTCCCTCCCTGTCATCTCATCAAAGAAAAGGGAAGGAGCCAGATGTAGGTTGGGAGCAGCCAGACGTCAGGGTACGATAAAAACAAGAGCGCTCTAGTGAAAACAATGCATCAGCGGATCGCTTTGCTTAGTTTATACACCTGCGAGTCTGCGACTTCTCGAGCCGCGTGACGGAGGTCGGAGGGGTTTTGCATCTTGATCTTCTCACGAGTCGCCCCAGTCGTCACCTTTTCCCTCGCGGAAGCATCTTCTCCAACCCCCCGAGCGTCAAATCCTCTCTCTCTCTCTGCAGTCTGCACTTCGTTCTTGGTGTTGGGAATCGAGGGCAGGAGGAGCCATGAGCAACGAATTGTAAGTGTTCCCCCCTTGTTTTCCTCCTCCCTCTGTCCCCCGCTTCAGCAATGCACTGAGATTTCAATCTTGTAGCGATTACCTGTTCAAGCTTCTCCTCATCGGCGACTCCTCCGTCGGCAAGTCCTGCTTCCTCCTCCGGTTCGCTGTGAGTTGGCAATCGATGCGTATCGGTGCCCCACCATTTGGCATTTGGTGCAGATTAGGCCATACGGCAGTCTCTTACCCCCTTCTGTGCTTGCTCATCCAGGACGACTCCTACGTCGACAGCTACATCAGCACCATCGGCGTTGACTTTGTGAGTGGGCTGGAACTCCTCCTGATTTTTCAGCGAGGCTTCGTTTCCTGCATTATGGCTGTTCTTTGACCTACTGACCATCCTTCAATTTCTTTTCCCCTCGTTGTGCTGGTGCAGAAAATTCGAACCATTGAGATGGAAGGGAAGACCATAAAGCTACAGATTGTAAGTGGTTTCATCACCATTCCCACAAGTAATGCTTATATAACAAGTTTGTGGCTTGCCCAATGAATAACTTGTTCACAATGTTTGGGATACCAGAGAAACCTGATACAAGAAAGCCTGCTTTTTACCCCACTGTTTGATTGAGAACACACAGCGGTAGGGGCATGTACTGATGCATTATATGAAAATGCATAATATCTCGGGCATAAATGGCACACTATATGAAAATGCATAAAACCAGGGGCATATAATGGCACATCATATAAAAATGTGTATAATCATTTACATCGTGAAAAGATACTCTCCCATGTTTTTGTGCCAAACTATGATCAAGCAAGGATCTAAGTCTGTCTTGAACAAAATGCATAAGCTAATTTTGCATATGGTAGGATGGTATTGTAGCACTCAAAGTTTCACCATGTATTAATCTTAGCTTCTAATCTTCTATTTTTGGCAAGCGTGTTTCACAAAGCAGTAGCTGTAATGCCTGGCACCTGTTTGCTTTTGCATGTTTAACAGTGGGACACAGCAGGGCAGGAGCGATTCCGAACCATCACTAGCAGCTACTACCGAGGAGCTCATGGGATAATTGTAAGCAAAGTATCTCAGGCTGCAAACAAATTATCTGATATCTTGATGTGCAATTCATTCTAATTGCTTGCTTGGGTACCCCCAGATCGTTTATGACATCACGTATATGGAGAGCTTCAACAATGTCAAGCAGTGGCTAAGTGAGATTGACAGATACGCCAACGACAGTGTATGCAAGCTTCTCGTTGGCAATAAGTGTGATCTGGCTGAGAGCAGGGCTGTTGAAACTGCAGTAGCACAGGTCAAACTTTCAGTTAACTTATATACTTCCAGATGATTATAGTTGTTAATAATCAGTAGTTTATTGAATGACTGTTCACCACTATATTTTTGTAACATCGGCAATGCATACTGGTGCAGGCATATGCTGATGAGATAGGGATTCCATTCCTGGAAACAAGTGCTAAGGAATCCATTAACGTGGAGGAAGCTTTCTTGGCAATGTCCGCAGCGATCAAGAAAAGGTATTACAGAGAAATTTCTATGTTTTTTCTTCTTCTGAAAAGAGTTATCCCTGATGGAATTTGGGCGTCTGATGTGCAGCAAAGCTGGGAGTCAGGCAGCCCTGGAGACGAAGCCTTCCAATATAGTTCAGATGAAAGGCCAGCCAATTCAGCAGCAGCAACAGCAGCAGAAGAGCAGATGCTGTTCATCATGATGGTACAATGACTTTGTCTTGGTGTCTTCCAGGAATCAGGAAGATGGTCTATCTGCTATGTGTGTTGTCTGCTTGATCTTTTATCATCGGACACTTATACAGTTGCAGAAATGTACTAGCAAGAAGCTCATATATTTAGATGCTGCATCTATCTTAATTGACTCAGAACTCTGTGCCAAATTTTGATATTGCGTCCGCAAGTTCTACCATATTAAACAGAGCGATGGATAAAATCTTCAAAGGTTAGTTTATTTACATATCCAGAACCTGCACAGATAGAAACACTGATTTGCCCTAAAAAGAAAAGGATACAAACACTGATTTCCCCAAAGATGAGTGACTGATAGAGCTGATTTGATGTCCTCGTACGGTAGCCTGGTTGAAATGGAAACAGAGCAGACGAGGTTATTTGTTCTTGATAGGATGGCAACTTTGCCTAGAAATAGCAGTTACTCTCCATGGTTAAGTAGAATGGTGCTTGCGGTTGTGGTACCATTGTGGTGCCGCTGAAATTCAGAATCCCATTCTGTTCCATTATCTGCAGGCACAAGATCCAGCCAGTGAGGTATGTGTTGACATCTCCCAGCACACCTCATAGAAAATCTCTCTGTTAACAGGGTTTTTGAAGGCTACCAAACTTGTGTATAGACGAAGGGGGTATTCATCAAAGTTTTGAACTAAGTCCATCCCAAAATCCTAACGCAACATTTTAAAATGCACACTTTTTTATGTTAAAAGACAGGACATATTTAAGTACCCTTTCTTGAAGTATGCCATTGGCAGCCTGCAATATGCCTTCCTGCAAAATATAAACGTAAATAACCATTAGTGAAGGGAATAACAGCCATGTTACACCCTCATTTCTGTATGTAAATCTCTGTTCGATGCGAACAGAGTGACAGATGCTAAACCAACCTTGTACCTGAGCACCTCAATCTCCTTAGACATGATTTGCATCTGTTTGACGTATAAGAGTCACATATCAAAACTTGCAGGTACAATCTCTTGTTTAAAAGATTCCATCTGAATAGAGATGAGCATGAACCTTACCTTCTTGGAGCGAATGTTATTTACCCACATTTCAAGATTATTTTCAAGGGCTTGGAGCTCACCAAGATTCATGTGGTTTATAACATTCTCCCCATGCATATACCTGCAAGGATGTGCACCTCATCAGTCCTGTACTCAGTATCAGTACTACAACTGTTTACCAAACACAAGAAAATGTGTATTTTGTAGCGATTTGTGGATTCTTGCTAGTTTAAGATGGCCGATCAGTTCATACTACTAAGTTGCTCGACCTTACAACTATGAAGCTGCATCCTCTCTGAAAAATTATGCAGCTAAGGTGGTATGGTTTCTGTATGAGATTCAGAGAAGGAAAGAAACATCTTTCTAGTTCGTTATAAAGTTATAGCTACTCTCATGAATGCATTGTATGAAAAATGACATGCACCATGTGTTCCTCTTGTACCATCTTTGTATGTTTAACATATTATTGTTGCAAAAGCAAGTTGCAAGGAGGATGATCAATTTTAACCTTCTATTAAAAATAAGTTTCACTTGTTCATGCAGAGTCCATTATGCTTTTTTACTGTATATATGTAATGCATCCTCATTACCTTAAGCCCTTTTGGAACAAGTCAATTTCATGTGTTAATGCTAATACCTCTTCTTGTATTGCCTGCCAAAACAATAGAAAAGCATAAGAGTACCATTGCTAATGCCACATATCATTTTTAATCAGTATGATGTAAATCAAAATAGCTTTCCTAAGAAAAAAATAATGCTTTTACGAAGTTCTACAAACATCACTGATAAACAAAAGCCAAGCACAGGCTCGCTAAGAAAAAAAAATCCTTGTTAATAACACATACGATTTTTCATAGAAACTCGCCATTTCTATGCAAAGGTTTATTCTGTTAATTGTTTTAAATCGTGGAGGCACAACACTTGATGCATACTGCCAGTCCCTGACCTGAGTTTTGTTTTCTTCGCTACTTACGCCATGCATTTCTGAATAAGTTCTCCTGTACCTCTCGATCAAGCCTTGCATGTTCCTAACGTAAAAAGAAATAATCAAACAATATGAAAATTGACCACTTTATACTGCAAGATTTGCATTAATAGACAAGAAACATGTAAACACCCATTGGTGGCTAAGTCATAAATCTTGCCATGAGGGGAGGCCACAATGACACCGATATTAGCATCACATAAAACAGATAACTCCTTAGCTTTCTTCAGCAGGCCCATTCGCCGTTTGCAGAAGGTGACTTGCCGGTGCACCGGGTTTTCTATCCTCCTCATCTGGACCTTACCACGGGCCATCACTGATTGAACCCTTTTCTAGTTTGTGCACACAACCTCCACTAGTTTGGACTAGCTTATGAGATTGTTGCGGTGAATTTGATCTCCCTCTTGCACTTGAGGCAAATGGCGACTTGGAGCACCATGGAAGTGAGCATTTATTGTGGCTCCTGAGGACAAGGAATAATTGGTAGGCCAGTCCTTCCACTTTGCAAAAGGCTACATACAGGATCCGAACCCTTGTACAAATTTGTGTATAGTCCTTCCTCTGCCGCTGTTTCTTGCAGTCTCTGTTGTTGTTCTCAAGATCAAGTTGACTCTGAAATACCACCACAGTTGCATAAAAAATGTTGTTTCTAGAATACACTATACATCATTTACTGATCACTTGAACCAAAGGTATTGTTTTGATAAAAGCAGTAGAGTTTGACACTGACGCATGAAACCTACTTGAAGGGAAGAGGCCAAAACCACTGGTATAACATTCTGTCCTTGAAATTTCAGCCATCAAGTTAGATCTTGTTTCAAATTGACTCCCAACTGCCTTAGTGCGTAGGAGTACAGACTCTAATATTTTACTGATTACAGTTACAGTCTTAGGCAAACACCAACTGTTTCAAAGTGCATAAAATTATTTCCTAAGTAAATAAATAAACTCATATTGCTTATGCTGTCCTATCCTAAACAATTAAGTTGTCCATGATCACAATGAATATTTAGTGAGGAATATTCCCATGTAAAGGCATTTACACTTTGTATTATTAAGAATTTGTTCTATTTTGAAAGGTCAGATTAAAAATTTAAAATTTACACCTACTTTTGTTGTAAGCGCATATTCTCTATGCTGCCATCCAATTTAGATTATAGGAAACAATAATGCCACATTTTCTAAAGTCTAAACTTATTTCTTAAAGTGCAGGTGAAAAGAAGAAAAGGTGCACACTTCTTAGCTGTTAAGGCTCAACTATACATACCACAATTCTGACCTCACAAAGCCTGTTTGTTTGTAAACTTGATCTCCAGACATGCCTTCTATATAAATTCTAACACTAACCAAAAGTCTCAAGTGGAGGTGTCAGTGGCGCAATCTGTTCTTTTGGCATACTCATATGGAACCAAACTGCTGGCTGGCACTACAATGTATTTTTAGGCCCCGTTTAGTTCCCAAAAGATTCCCCAACTTTTCACTATTCGTCCAACTTTTCACTATTCATCCCACCTCTTCTACTCACAGAACACTATTCATCTACAGTGTTTTTTTGTGAACAGTGTATTTTCGGGGAATCTTTCCCCAATCTAAACGCACCCTTAATCGAGAGTGGAATAGTTAACAGATCCAGAACCTTTCATTTCCACAATCCCAAATAGGCATGTACTAAAAGAATAAAGCAACAGCCAGTATACAGCTAAGAGTGCATCAGTCAATTACTTGAGGACCACCCGTTTTCTTCCTAGTAAGAAGCTTTCAGCAGGTGTACACATAATCAATTTGTGCATGCTGAACTGAAACAAATCTTAATTGACCAAAGTACCTGACTAAAGAAAAACTAATACCATGTGGACCATGATCCAGTGTACCAGGACCACCCCTTTGATCTTGCTTTACATCCAACTTACAACCAGTTATCTTCAAGTATAGTGGAAGTCGAAGTGATCAATCAGCTATGCAATCATATCAATCATTCAGCAAATCCTGGGAGCTCCATTGACACCTTAGAATCAGCAACTTCAGTTAAGACATGTCACATGGATTTGAGCATTTCAAAATGCAGCTGTGTTACTTTATTACTAACCTTTTGTGTTGGTTTTATAGCCTTTTATTTTGATTGGTTATGTTCATTCTGAAGCATATATTTTGCTCACCCACAGAAGGTACATTTTATATGCGGTATGCACATATTTGGCTTAGTAAGGAAGATTTCCTTTCGAGTATTCAGTCCGTTTCAGAATATTTGTTCAGTTCAAATATATATAGTTTTAAATAGTTGTCCAGGTGTTTGACGGTTGTTTCATCTTCCAGGCCTGGTATTAACGTTGTGGATGGTATTTACAGAAAACAATACCATCCAAATAGATTACATAATCTATTAGGTCAGAATTTTGATCTCTAATACGTGTAAGAGTACAAAATACATAAACATGTGAAAACAATAGCATTATATTTGTCTTTTCTTGCCCTTTTACTAATATGCTTTCTGGTAAAAAAATTACCTACATAGCTGTATTCAGTGACAAGGGGCTTCTTAAAATCTTGTCCCTGGTCCGTATGCACATGGACATACTTATGTAATGGTTAGTGTTAAGGGCATGAATATTATGTTTGGCAGGGCCTCAACTAAGCTCCATTCCTGCATATGTAAAAAACTACATTGGAACAAACTTGCATGTTTCAGGTAAAATAATAATGCAAGGAAGAAACTTCTCACCCATCCTTCTAAAAGTTTGTCATGACTCATGACAAGTCAAAAGCGGCACTAACAACAAAAAGAAACAGAAAGAATAAAATTACCAGGATAAAGGTACAATACAAAGACAAAGCTGATTGTTCTTATTTCATTTCTGTCTTTTGCAAGTCTACCCACTATTCTTTAGGCAATACATCCGCAGATGAAACAAAGACCTGTTTTGCAAGATGTCTTAGCAATGTCTTAAAACTTTTCACTATAACAATAGAACTTTCAGTAGGCTTTTTCGGTCTCTCTTATTATCAAATAAAATTGCCGTACATTTTTTTTCTGTTGAACGCTTCATATGCAAACTAATTGAGCAAAACAAACAGTTTTTGTAAGCTTTATGCATAAATGTATTGCCACATGATCCGATGCAAATTATGCAACATGGCACCTGAGACGTGGACATACTTATGCAATGGTTGCCCATTCGCACGTACAGCTTAGGATCAACTGGCTAGTTGATTTGACGTTCACCAATTACCAACCGATAACTCAGTGGACTCAATTACGGATGGTCGAAGAAATGCCAAGCAAAGATCAGGAAAGGAAGTAAACCGTTCTTTGATGGCCTCATCATTTATTTTTGGTGGAACACTTAGAAGGAAGAAACAAAAGAACTTTTAGCAAGGACAAGAAACCAGCTTCGGAGGTTGCTCTTCTAATCATGGAAGATGTTCAGCAGTTTGTAGTGCAAAAGAAGTGATCATCAATGAACGCTCCAACTTATATCTAGGAAGATGCTTCAGTGGGGCCTTCATTCTTCAGTTTTCTTGTCTTCTTTGCAGTGTTCCTTTTTTTCACGGGAGTTGTGGTCATTTGTGGTTCTTTTAAGCTGTATTTTTATATTATTTTTCTTTTTGGGCAAGTTGGTGAGCATAAGGGAATCCCCAGACATGGTGGGGTTTCCCTAGTAGTAGCCGTTGGCTTGTTATTGTTTTTCTCCCTTTCTTTTCTAATAAAACTTGGCAAATCTCTTACCGCCCGTTAAAAAAAAATGTATAAGATGTGCCGGCAAATCAAATTTCCTTCTCTTCCTTTCAAGTAACAAATGAAATGTGTCAGAACCAATGAAATGGTGCAAAATCTAGCAAAAAAAGGAAAAGAAAAAGCGTGAATGAAAAAACTATAGTGAAATCTTTGTCAGAAGCCTCATGTGTATCTTCACTAAGTCAAGAAATTCACAGTAATATGCTAACTCACTATAATTGGGTAACCAGGAATTGGTAAAAGAATCCCTGGCCTCTACTGGACAACATAATATGTAACTTGACGTTGTCCATATGTACTATGTAGTTTCTGATAGAGAAACTGAAGAAACACATCAGACATCTAGAAACTAAAACTAAATTAATACAGAACAGGTTCTTTCGGGAAAGATATTGGTGCTCAGTGCTCACCAACAACCCAAACTCCAAGTTGATGGTGTATTGATGTGCATCTCCTGTACATTTTTAATGAGCTATTATATACTGAAAATTAAAGTGGCAGCTATAAGCTATAAACAACACTTAAAAGGGTCAGGACATGAACACAGGAACTCTAGCACTTTCAAGATGCTAAAGTTACCAGGCAACACGCATTTGCCATTACATAGCTTTTATTTTATACCAAACTAAAAATGATGCCCTTTTCACTAAAATAAATTATGTTTTGGATATGATCAAACTCCTAAAATGTTGGCAATTGGGACTGCTGCTGTTTAGATTGGTGATACGAAAATGATATGTGCAGATTTGTCTGAAACTTTTATTTCACAATATTGTAATTTGTACTGGGTTTTAAAATTTATTATACAGGAATTAGTGGTCCGTAACTGTATCGAGTCCAAAATATCACTTATTAGTGACAAATGTATGCATTAGAACTGTGTTGATGTCCAAGAAATAGGCTTTTGTTATATGAAAACAATAAAGTAAAATAGCAACCTTTTGTAACTGCAGGAGCATCTCCTCTAGGTGGTGATATCCACCACTAAAGCTAAGAGCTAAGATTGCCTTGATCCACAAGCCTGATTTCTTTAGTAACAACAAGGTACAATTACTTCATTGATGGATAATCATTCCAAGACATGCTTAAGTAGTTACTTTTCTGATACGCTCAATTACACTAGTGGAATCCGAAAGACAGCTTAAACAGCTTTACGATAAACTATTAAGATGAGATCATACCTTTCCCTCATTGTGTCAGTAACTATTGGAACACGTGGAAGCAAAAAAAGATGAAATCCCTATTTAACTACATCAGGCTCACATTAGTTGCGTGTCAATGTTAAACTGTATTAACGCTCTTTTTTTACAAATAAGATATAAGGCGTTCATTGCAATGACCACATTGCTTTGTCCATACACATGAAAAATAGGCATTCTAAACAACTTATTCCTCTAATATTTCCAGTACAGCAACTAGCCACTCAATCTAAGGAACTTCACTGAAAAGGGCCCATTTACATATCTGACTGAAGAAATGGGTAGTCAGAATATCCAATAACTGGATCAGAGATGTAAAATGTCTCTCTGTTGTACTTGTTAAGAGGAGCATCTATTTCAAACCTTCGAGGCAAGTCTGGATTAGACAAAAATATGCGCCCATATGCAACCAAATCAGCATACCCAGTGGAGATTGCATTATTTCCATCCTCTCTATTGTAACCACCAGCAACCATAAATGTTCCCTTGAAAGCATCCCTCATTGGACGAAGACTGTAGGGGGTTTCAAATTTTTCACCAAGTTTTACCATCCGTGGTTCCACCACGTGGCAATAGACGATTCCAAATTTATTCAGTGCATTTGCCATATACATGCCTAGAGCTTCTGGGTTTGAGTCTGCTGCTTCTGAATAACTGGCAAAAGGTGACAGCCTTATCCCAACCTTGTCAGCTCCAATTTCATCAACAACAGCTTGAACTACTTCTAATGCAAACCGGCAACGGTTTTCTAAGCTACCACCATACTTGTCTGTGCGATCATTGACTTGATCCTTTAAAAACTGATCAATCAAGTAACCGTGAGCTCCATGGATTTCAACACCATCAAATCCTATACACCGCATGCAGAGTTAATACTGGACTGTCTTTATTCAGGTATCTACTAGGATTGCAGTAAACTACTAGGCAAATACATAATCCAAATGAACCCTAGTTCTATTGATAAATAAATATGACTAAAGTAAATAGACATTTTTACATTCTTTGTTGGCTAATCTTAACATTTACACTGTGCAAAAGTGCTTACCAGCTTCAATTGCATTTCTTGCAGCAATCCTAAAATCATTTATGATCCAAGGGATTTCATCCGTCTCTAATCGTCTTGGAGGTGCAAAAGTAGCCACATCTATACCATTGGCTCTCACTTGAGGTTTCAGTGGCTTATCAGTGCTAGAAATTGGAGCCTGCCCATTAGGTTGAAAAGCTACATTGGAGCATTTAACAATTGTTAGTACAATTCCGTATTTCGTCATGATTACAAAAAAAAAAAACAGTATGCTTGCTCCCTTTTCTAGCTTGGATAGAATCTTTACTCTAACTCACACATGCTTGCTCTCTTTCTTTGTTGTCTTTTCTCTCTTCTAATAAGATCTTTTCTTACCTTACCTCTTAACTAAATTTGCACAGTTTTTATTTTTTTCCCTATTTAATATATTTACCACAATAGGGGCCTCCCCTACTGTATTTACCTAGAAAAAAAAAGAAATATAGTATTTTGACATGGATAACTAATGCTACTGTGAAGTCTTCATGGATAACACTGAACCTAATTTTCTTGCAGTTTGACAACAGTACCATTAAGTTTGCATTTGCTCACAAATAAGTTCACATTAGAGGTTGCAAACTTACTGGAATTCGAGACTCGTCCTACGTGCCAGATCTGACAGAAAAATATCCCTCCTTTGTCATGAACCCCATCTACGATTGGCCTCCATGCTTCCACTTGCTCCTTTGTCCAAATTCCAGGAGTATCTTTGTACCTTATAAGCAAATAGAAAAATAGTCTTGTTTAGAAATTGCAGAACTGTGAAAAGAAACTTATTATGAGTTTATAGACTTCAAGAAGCCACAGTCTTAGTATATAGCAGACACACCCTTGGGCAGTGTCTGACACTCCAGTAGCTTCAGCAATCAAAAGGCCTCCTTTAGTCGTCCTCTGTTGGTAATACAGTATGGCATGAGGCTGAGGAACATTGCCATAGGACCGTTGCCTTGTCAGTGGTGCGAAAACCACCCTAGGAACAAAGAAAAGGAAATTCTTAGGACCAAATGGATCTTTGAAAATTGCTGATACTGTGATACACACACGTCACACTTATAGATTCATTGGACCTTTTTTTCTTTTCTTAAAAAAAAAGAATCAGGTGGACTTGGTTTGTTACCCCCAAACAAAAAAACTAGCTGCCAGCAGCAACTCTTTTACGGTACAAGTCTAGCCACTCTTCTGATTGCATCATATGATTTTGGATTGGAATTTCTCATCAGCATACATGATGCATGCAAACAGTTGTGACGTTTCCAGTTGAACCCTTCAGCATATATGTTTAATCAAAAGCTGCCAGAAATTAGAAATACGAACCGGTTCCGATTATTTTGGCTAATTGTGCCCAGTAGGATTCGAACTCAAGGCCTCTGACTAGCTGCATGCACTGACCAGTTTTAACTCAGAAGCTTAAAGTGATAGGAAAAATTTGGACAACCACTTATATAATTTACTACAACTACTATAGACTTTATTCTTGCTGTGGTTGGGGTCAACATGACACATATTCAGGACCCATATAGTGATTCTGCACAGTGGAAAGCACTCCCACCCCAACTTGCAAATCATTATTGAATTGGGGAACCAACTCTCCTTATGAACAGCATACGGCATCCAAGTTAATAAAAAATTCGAAGAAAATCACAACATACAGAGGACAACTAGATATTGTGCCGGCCATGGCTGCCATCTATTTAGGGAAAAAAGCAGCTATACACAGCTACCTAGTTTGGCCGCTTTGACGCCAGCATGAGCCCCCTGCTGCGCAAATCGCATGGACAGAGGATTCCCAACGAATCACTTATTGGAGAGCTAATCGCACACCCTTTGCTGATTGGGGATTAGGAAATTGGGATTGGCCCCGACCAAAGAAGAGGGCGTACCTGTGGGACAGGTCAAATTTCCCCATCTTGTAGGGCGTGAGGAGGGGGACAGTGCTGGCGCCGCTGCTGCTCATCGTCCCTCCTTTCTTCTGTGACGTCCTCGTCTTCTTCTTCTTCCCACAATCCAACTTTGCCTTGGCACCTCTCTTTATGCTGGCAAAGTTGAGCGGGCGCGATGAATGGTGATTGGTAAGCAGGCGGAAGATGATGCCGCTCAGACACTTGAAACCAATGGTTGTTGGCGGAGGCTGATTCAATGAACCTGGCGCATTCCCTGACTCTTGAGACCCAACACCCAGGGACGGCAGGCAACGACCGCGGTGAGGTCACCAACGCGGACAGGGCGATGCCGCCGCGGAGGCCTGCGAAATTGCGAGCTCTGTTTCTTTATGCAAGTTCACTTTCCTTTTTTTTATTAGCAAAGCCAGTTCACTTTCCTGGGTACAAGTACACAACACAGCTCGTGTGCATCAGCAAATACGGCCCTGGTACAAATGCAGTTTGGACTTGGGAGCAGGCTTAGGCAGCACTAGAATCACCAGTTTGGTTCACGAATCCCGGGCCGAGCAGTGGCGAAGCGCTTCTCGCTTCTTCCGTCTCTTTCCCCTTTCTACACGCGATTCCGTCAGGCCTGTTGCTCTCCGGCGCCGGAGAGGGTTGAGCCAAGGAATCATCATGCAGATGTGTATAGACTAGGTTTTAGGATCTAAGATCTAGGGTTTGCTCGTTGTCGGTCGACGATATAGCTTTTGTGGTTTCAAACGTCGTCAGCACGGTAGGGATAGCGACTGCGAGGGAGGATAATACCCTAGCTCCTCTCTACTCCGTTGGTCCTTCTATCCGGTGCCAACGGTGACTTCGAGAGCTTTTGTACAGTAGGTCTGGCCTGATGTTGCTCCGTCAGTGGTGGAGTGTCTTACTACTCCGTCTCCGAAACAATGTCGTTTCGGGTGTTCGTGCCGTAGGTTTGACTAAAGTTGTAGAAAATACGTGCAATATTTAAATTTTTAAATAATTTTTTAAAAAAGTTAGATCTAAATATCTATCTAATAATGTTTATATTGTACCATAATTTTTAATATATTTTTGTATATAACTGACCGAAGATTTTTCTCGGGAAGTGAGAAAGACACTTATTTTGGGACGGAGGGAGTACCTTTGATGTCAAGTATGCGATGCAGCCTCGAGTTAATCTTGACGGTGACAACCATTGACGGTGAGGAGTGGCACAGGAGTGGTGGAGCGTGGGGCATGACACCGGTCGACTAGCGATAATTGATGCATCATCCCGTCTTCTAAGATGAGTGTCTACTTTGACTCCACTTAGGCCAGCGGACGAAGGAGCTCCTCCAATTCACAGGAATGCCAAGTGCCTTCCTCGGCGGCGGCGGTGGTGGCTGGTGGCGACGAAGTCGTCGGCAGATGGCTCGCTTCGAATCTAGGGGCTTAAGTGTAATATTTTCTTTCTTTGGGGTCATGGCATAGTCTGGATAGGAGTTGTGCTCCATATCCTTCTCTGATGTACCTGTATTTCTACTATCTTGGTATATCTTTAACATATAATACAAGTATGCTTTGATAAAAAAAACCTATCGTTGCGACGAAAAGGAGGCAGTGATGATTAATGAATCAATACCGCTTCAAAAAAAATGTTTAATGAATCAATAGAAATGGTCATAGTGCTTTTGTCCAAAGACATGAAATGCGAGAATTCAGATCAATTAATGATCTTGCACCTCTAATATTACTAGTACAATTCCAGTTCCACAAAAAGAAAAGTACAAAAGGTCCATTTACACATCTGACGAAAGAAATGGGTAGTCAGTGTATCCGATAATTGGATCAGGGACGTAGAAAGTCTCAGTATTGTATTTGTTGAGACTAGCATCAATTTCAAACCTCCGAGGCAAGTCCGGATTGGACAAAAATAATCGCCCATATGCAATCAAGTCAGCATAACCACTGGAGATTGCAGTATTTCCATCCTCCCTATTGTAGCAGCCAGCAACAATAAGTGTTCCCTTGAAAGCGTCCCTCATAGGACCAAGACTGTAGGGAGGTTCAATTTTTTCACCGTGTTTTACCTTCCGAGGCTCTACCACATGGCAGTAAAGGATTCCAATTTTATTCAGTGCATGTGCCATATACAGTGCTAGAGTTTGTGGGTTTGAGTCTGCTGCTCCTGAATAATTGGCAAAAGGTGAAAGCCTTATCCCAACCTTGTCGGCGCCAATTTCATCAACTACGGCTTCAACTATTTCTAGGGCAAAGCGGCAACGGTTCTGTAAGCTCCCACCATATTTGTCTGTGCGATCGTTCACCTGGTCCTTTAGGAATTGGTCAGTCAGGTAACCATGAGCTCCATGGATTTCAACACCATCAAATCCTGCATACCACAGCGAAGAGTTAAGATTAGATTGTCCTTTTTCTTCTGGAGCCAGAACTAGGATTGCAGGAAACTTCTATGTAGTTGCTGAACATTTAACAACTAACCCATAGGAACCTTATTAGCATGCTGTTTTAATATTTTTTTACTGATCTTCATTCAACTAATAAAGTAGTCTGAATAAAGTAAATAAACATTTCTTCAGTCTTTGCAGGCAAGTCTTATTTGAGTATAAAAATGCGAGAGGAAGGTGCTTAATGCTTACCAGCTTCAATTGCATTTCTAGCAGCTACCCTGAAATCTTTGATGATCAAAGGTATTTCATCAGTCTCTAATCGTCTAGGAGGTGTGAACTTAGCCACATTTACACTATTCACTGGCTTATCAGTGCTTGAAACTGGAGCCTGCCCATTAGGCTGAAAAGCTGCATCAGAGCAGTTAAACATTTGTTGGTATGGCGCCATGTTTTTTTTTTGGGGTAAGAAAAAAGTAGTGCACAATATAATACGGACTACTAGCCTGACTGTGTCTATATCTTCGTTTACCACAAAGATAAATAATGCTGAACCCGATTTTCTTGCGAGTTAGCTAAGTACCATTAAATTTAGCTTGAACAAACAAATTTATATTAGAGGAAACATACTCGAATTGGAGACCCTCCCAACGTGCCAAATCTGACAGAAAAATATTCCTCCTTTCGCATGAACCCCCTCTACGATTGGCTTCCATGCTTCCACTTGCTCCTTGGTCCAAATGCCGGGAGTATCCCTGTACCTTATATGCATACAGAAAGCAATTATTCTTCAGAAAAAAAATGCTGAACTGTTGAAAGGGAATTAGCACAAGGAGGCAAAGCCCGAGGATCATCTAGGTGACGCACCCTTGGGCGGTGTCAGACACTCCAGTGGCCTCAGCGATCAAAAGGCCTCCTTTAGTTGTTCTCTGTTGATAATACAGTATGGCATGAGGTTGAGGAACATTACCGTAGGACCGCTGCCTCGTTAGTGGCGCAAGAACCACCCTACACAGGCAAGCAAAGTTCTTGTTGTTAATCAAATAATGTATATTACCATAGGAGATTTGGAAGGAACGAAATGCGTAGATTTTTCAGCGTACTCACTCCACCATCCAAGCTCTTACCACAAAGATCAAGGATGAGGCGTTTGCGTGGTGCTATTCTTTTCTTTCATACTGTGTATAGTTTTAATCACCTTCTATATCAATACACGCCAGGTAGTATTTTAGTGTCATCCGCTTTAAAAAAAAAATCAAATGATGTATCTTCAGAAACCACTGACGTAAATTGATCACATCAGAATTTCGGAATGAAATTTCTGTTCCACGTACATGCCATAAGCTAATCTTTGAGTCATCCCCAATCAAACGTTTCAGAATTTCTGGGTGTCAGACATGATGGTGCCGCACATCCCGAATCCATGAAATAAAAACTTGGGAAAGCACGCTAACCTAGAAAAGAAAAGCAGAGAGAATCGGCGACTAGTCTTCCTACGGGCATCATCAGACGGCATCTGCATGAAAGCAGATAAAAGCCGCACCTCCACGCGCAAGCAAAAGATCACACAACGATGTTCTGCACTTCTGCCGGCCCTATCTGTCGTCGTCTTCTTTGGAAAATTCAGTCCTACCTTGTTCGGGTGCTTTGACGCACAAATGCCCAACTCGCATAAACAGAGGATACTCGAGGAATAAATTCTTGGGGGTGTGCTAATCAAAGAGCCATTTGCTAATTGGACATCATGTAACTGGGATAAAAAGTTCGCTTTGAAGAGGCGATTGGGATTAAATCTAGGGCGGGCATGCAGAGGGACTGAGAGAGAACTTGGGTTACCTGTGGGAAAGATCAAACCTCCCCATCTTGTACGGGGTGAGGAGGGGGACAGCGTTAGCGGTAGCACCGTCGTTGCTCATTTCCCTCCCCGTTCCTCTTTTCCTCCTCCAGTATTCTGTATTCAGTATTCACCGTGTCACCTCTCCGTCTCTATGCACTATGCTGCCAAAGCTGGGGCCTTGTTTCCCAAAGATCGTCTGGGAAAGTGACACAATGCAAGAACATTTTATGAAATAAAAGGGATAGAAACTCCAATAGAAAAATGAAAGAACATCAGCAAACGTCTTGGGGGTGTCAGTGGTGCATTCACGGAGCGGCCGAGGCCGGCCAGATGAAATTACAGGCTCTGGCTCAGCGTCTTGTCCTCCCTCAACAAATCAGGGGGGAGACGCTGAAAACATCAGCAGATTTAAAACTGCTGCTACAGTTCATGCTTGAATTTTGTTGGCAACAACAATCCGGGTCATACACATGACAAGTAGACTAAAACAACACAGGACAGCAAACGAAATGGCTCGCTGTCGATGTACCAATTTGATAAAGCTACTATGGAGACCTTGTCGTCAATACTCAATAGACCTGTTGTTAGATAACCTTGACGCCAAATCGTCCTGTTGCCAATCATTGGAAAAATAGTTAGCCCTGATTGTTACCAACATACATGCTAAGTCGAAACTCAAGCCTTGTACAAACTTAATAACTGTCCAATTATTCCAAGACAATTTAAAATAGGGACTGCGCGCGTCTAAATTATTTTAACGATACCGTGTCAACGTATAGAACTAGTATAACACAATCGATCAAAGCCTTGAACAGCATCAATCACTTGGGAAGCTCATCATCATCATCAAGGAACGGGTAGTCCGTGTACCCAACCACGGGGTCCGGCGTGTAGAACGTCTTCCGATCATACTTATTAAGCGGCGCGTCCAGCTCAAACCGCCGCGGCAGGTCCGGGTTCGCCAGGAACACCCTCCCATACGCCACCAAATCAGCGTACCCATCTGCCACCACACGGCTCCCGTCCTCCCTGCCGTACCCGCCGGCGACCACGAACGTGCCCCTCGTCCCGAACGCCTCCCGCATCGGCCTCAGGCTGTGCCGCGTCTCGCCGCGCTCGTACGGGTGCACCATGCGCGGCTCCACGGCGTGCAGGTAGAGCACGCCCATGTCGCCCAGCGCGCGCGCCACGTGCACGCCGAGCGCGTCGGGGTCCGAGTCCACCGCGTCCATGTGGTCCGTGTAGGGCGAGACCCGGACGCCGACGCGCTCGGGGCCGACCTCGCGCGACACGGCGCCCACGACCTCGAGCGCGAAGCGGCAGCGGTCGGCGAGGCTGCCGCCGTACGCGTCGCACCGGTCGTTGACGCCGTCCTTGAGGAACTGGTCGATCAGGTAGCCGTGCGCCGCGTGGATCTCCACGCCGTCGAACCCTGCAAATATATATATGTGCAACGTGCCGTGTCGATGGTCAGTGTATGTTTGTTTCTGGACTGGCGAACGATTGGCGTGTCGTAAGATCACTGTGAGAGATTGGTCACCGGCTTCGATGGCGTTCCGGGCGGCGAGCCTGAAGTCGTCGACGATGGCAGGGATCTCTTCAGTGGCCAGCCGTCTCGGCGCGGGGTAGGTTAGCACCGAATCGCTGTACTCGCTTTGCTTTGGAGCGACGGGCCGGTCGGTGCTCGAGACGGGAGCCTGTCCGTTCGGCTGGAACTCTGTCCAAGGACACAGAATCGATCACCAAATATATATGAATGTGAAACTCATAGCGGAATTCTGAAACAATCAGATAGGAGATGGCGCACGGTAGTTGGAGGCTCTGCCGGTGTGCCATATCTGGCAGAAGAACACTGCGCCCTTGGCGTGCACGGCGTCGACGATCGGCTTCCACGCCTCCACCTGCTCCCGGCTCCAGATCCCAGGGGTGTCCGGGTACCCCTGCGCGGAGGGCGAGACTCCCGTGGCCTCGGCGATGAGGAGGCCGCCCTTGGTGGCGCGCTGGGCGTAGTACACGGCGGCGTGCGGCTGCGGCACGTAGCCGTAGGACCGGCACCGTGTCAGGGGAGCAAGAACCACCCTGCGCGTGCACAAGCACAACATACATCACTGAGGGATGATGAACTAGCTGAAGGAAAACAGCTTTAGTTTTGAGGCATGGGAATGGAACTCGATCACTGAGACACTGACTGACCTGTGGGAGAGCTGGAAGCGGCCCATCTTGTAGGGAGTGAGGAGAGGGATCGTCATGGCGTCCTTGCCTGCGCCATTGTCATCACCCATCTTACAACCGCTGCTCCGATCCGATGATCTGTTGTTCTTCTCGATCGACAGGCCCCAATGCTTGGACAAGTAGTTGATCGATCCCTCTCGGAAAAAAGAGAGGTTGATCGACAAACAAAGTCCGCGACAGCCAAATAAAGCCTTCCTGTATGTTCGGATTGAAAAAAAAAAATAGCACGTGTGGGTAACTGGCTGTTCTGAGTTACCTGATGCTTGAGATCCCAGTATATATCGATCTCTTGTTGCGATGCATCGCGACGTGGAGGGAGCGGGGCCTCTAGGCCTCGTGTGGCGCAGGAACTTGCGTGCAGCCATGCGCAGGCAGTGACGGGCAGCGTGCCGGAGGAGAGCGACGGACCCCTCGACGACCACACATCGATCGATCGTGGCAGATCACCGGCCGCCCAACATTAATTGCTGCAAGTCGATCGCGAGGTCCAAAGTCTCAACGCCAGGCGCATGCGTAGTCACTTTCCTTGTGTACGACCCTCCGTGTGTTCACCGATGGCTCGATCGGGCCGTGTTGTCTTCACATGGCAGTGCTGAGTTACAGAGCATTCCAACTTTTTTGAAAAGTTAAATTACTTTAAGTTTTATGTTTGATCAAAAGCGTGCCGTTGCTGTGTGTGTGTGGGTTGGGGGGGGGGTCATGTACAATTCTTTTTCCTCTCCTTTTCCTGTACATTTGTTCTAGGCCTAGGCTTTTTCTTCCCCTATTTATAATAATGAACGGCAGATCCTGCCAGTTTAGGTTAAAAAAAAAACTATGAAAGAAGTCACAAAGGTTTATGACATCAAATAGATATAATCTTATAAATATATTTAATGAAGAAACTAATTGTATTATTTAGTTCGTATCATAAATGCTAAATATTTTGTTGTATAAATTTAATCAAATTTATGATGTTTTAACTTCCAAAAAAATTGAAACGGGTTATAATGTAGAACGGAGGTAGTAGTTCGGTGCGCCCACCATGCAGTTTTGGGCTCGAACTGGTGCAATTCCACCACGTACTTGGCCTAAAACCGATTACTCTATTTGACATATTTTTAAATTTTAAGAACTATTATATATAAACCTTACGTGCCGACAATTCTTGTCACATCTG
The DNA here is from genome assembly GCA_015342445.1 of Digitaria exilis. Lineage (NCBI taxonomy): Eukaryota > Viridiplantae > Streptophyta > Magnoliopsida > Poales > Poaceae > Digitaria > Digitaria exilis. The sequence goes on from JACEFO010001734.1 coordinate 895,722, forward strand.
CACTTATTTCTTTCATCCGACGGTGACAAGCCACTGCCAAAAAATATTCTACAATTCAAAAATAATAATTATTCAACTAAGAAATCACTCAAATAATATCAAAATTGCTCAGCTAGAAGGACACTAAAATTACTTTAGATTAGAGAAAAACTAAAAGTATTTAGGTTAATTAAAAGAATTGATCAAGCTAGTGAATAAAAATGCTAATAATGTAGCAAAAATGTTCTGACAACAAGTCATTTAAAATCTATATATTTTGTAAAAAATCATTGTTATAGTAGAATAAAATGATATGAATTAAAAAAATATGTTCCAAGAATGTCTGGAGTCATACTACGCTAATATTTACTTAGTTCTTATTGTTTGCAGGCCATCAGAGTCTCTAAATTGCAATGGCCAATTGGTCATACCATTTAATAAAAGATAAATTTAGTTCATTCTCTGTTTTTATGGAATGTAAGGTCCATATCGATCCTCATAGAAGACATTGAAGCCAGTGAACTTATTCCTCTCAAGTTGCTAATACAACTAGATACTCTGAACTCTGAAGACTCCCTTCTCGATCACTTGGCTAGTGTATCCTCTGACTGAAGAAATGGGTAGTCAGTGTACCCGATAACTGGATCAGAGGTGTAGAAAGTACTTCTGTTGTATTTGTTGAGAGGAGCATCTAATCGAAATCTTTGAGGAAGGTCAGGGTTGGACAAAAACCAACGCCCATATGCAATTAAATCAGCATAACCAGTGGAGATTGCTTCATTCCCATCCTCCCTATCATAACCACCAGCGGCTATGAATGTTCCCTTAAAAGCATCCCTCATGGGGCGAAGACTATGTGGAGTTTCAGTTTTTTCACCCACTGTGATCATCCGTGGCTCAACCACGTGAAGATAGATAATTCCAAATTTATTCAGTGCCTTTGCCATGTACACACCTAGAGCTTCTGGGTTTGAGTCTGATGCCTCATAGTAGTTCGCAAAGGGTGATATCCTTATCCCAACCTTATCAGCTCCAACTTCATTAGCTACAGCTTGCACTACTTCTAATGCAAATTGGCAACGGTTCTCTAGGCTCCCACCATACTTGTCGGCGCGGTCATTGACTTGGTCTTTAAGAAACTGATCAATCAAATAACCATTAGCTCCATGGATTTCAACACCATCAAATCCTACACACCATATAAAGGAGTATAGGGTTAGAGTGACCTTTTTCTCGGTAAATCAGGAATTGATGTTTTTCTACAGAATAGCTCACTAAGGTGTTTGTGCAACATTAAAATTTCCTGGGACTTATCCATGCTAGTTTTCCTGATTTAGTGGAAGCAAGTTATAAAGTCATTACTCAAATGATCCATACAAAATATTTTACACTTCTGTTCCTTCGCATTTATAATGCTTAATGTGGTGGACAGGCACTTACCCGCTTCAATTGCATTTTTGGCTGCAATCTTGAAATCATTGATTACTAAAGGGATCTCATGAGTCTCTAATCGCCTAGGAGTCGAGAAAGTTGCAATATCTATGCCATTAGCTCTCACTTGAGGTTTGACTGACTTATCCGTGCTGGATATTGGAGCCTGCCCATTAGGTTGAAAACCTGCACCAGGGAATTAAACATACATTTATTGCTATGCTTCGATTTTTTTTTTAAAAAAAACTTGTACAATTTAAAGGACTGAACTTTTAAGGTTTGGATGCAATATATATGTCATACTTATTATAAGAAAATGGCAGTTCTTTGTAGTGAGTGTTCAACTGTTGTGCAAAAGTTTGACTCTGATGTCAATTTTCCATACTAACACAACTGAGCAACTTTATAGTATTAGAGAACATACTGCAACTAGAGACTCTTCCTGCATGCCAAATCTGGCAGAAAAATATGCCTCCTTTCGCATGAACTGCGTCTACAATTGGTTTCCATGCTTCCACCTGTTCCTTTGTCCAAATACCAGGAACATTGTTGTACCTTGCAATGGATACAGAAACATCACCTTGTTTAGAAATCAATCAGCTGTGATAGTGAATGGAACATTGTGCACTTTTGTTTTAGGAAACCAAAATGGATATCGCTAACTCACCCGATAGCTGTATCTGAAATTGCATTAGCTTCAGCAATCAAAAGACCTCCTTTGGTTGTTCTCTGTTCATGATACAATATGGCATGTAGCTGAGCAATACAACCGAAGGATCTCTGCCTTGTCAATGGGGCATGAACTACCCTAAACAGTAGAACAAGTGCTGTCAGATGCAATCATGTAAATGGACCATCGTGCAAAACAAGCGTGGTGGCATGTCTCTCCTCTAATAAGGCATAACCGCAGGTGTACATCCTCCATTGCTTTTAGTGAAATTTATTTGAGAGTGACTATGAAATCAGTTATTGAAAGATGATCATTAACCAATATCGTGGACCATTATCTCACTAAAGCCATTTTCATTGTACATGACACAGTCTATTTTCATTGTTCGAATCATAACCGATCAAATTGCAGCCCCTAACATAACTGGTTATTTTCAAACTAATAATGCCTAAATTTTATTATTCGCGTGGCATGCCCAGCTCCATGGCCAAATAAAACTAAAAAAGAGGTAAGGAGGATGATTTAACTGAGAAAACTTCCATTTTAAAACAAAGAGCATGTAGATATCCTCTGCAGTTCTGTGTTTCATATCCTTTACTAGAATGTGCTTCTTCGGAAAAAGGCAGAAATAGTGTTAGACCTAGTTACTTTGTTTCACATACAGTAAGCTAATCAGTGATTATTTCATCAACTATTTAGCATCAATGCAAAATAATATTTTGACAAACAAATGTTTTGAATAAAGCTGTTCATTCCCTAGCAATTGGGGATTTGGGGTTTGAAAAGAGAGAGAATGGAAGGAAGGGGAGGAGAGGGAGACCTGTGTGTAAGATCAAATTTCCCCATCTTGTACGGGGTGAGCAGCGGAATTGTACTATCAGAGGCTTTGCTCATCTTCTTCTCTTGTTGCTTCTCTAGCTCGAGCTTTTCATGGAAATGAACTGAGGTCGAGCTGGGGGCTGCGGTGTCCCAACTCCCAAGTGTGTCTGTTGAGGCCGATTAGTCCGATCAGATTCCCTGTATTTTTTAAACAGGTGGTCTCCGCTCAGCGCCCAATACAAGGGAGTTCCAGTACTTTATGACTTGATCCGTGGTTTGTGCTGCAAAGTAGTGATTAGTGAAGTAGTGATTGGCCATGGACCCAACCAGTGACAGGTCCAACTGCAGTTCCATCTGTATGTGTTCAAAGAACATATGTAGTAGCATATGCTAGAGCTCTCTAGCTACACCATCCATGCCTCTCTCCCTCGCCATTTTGCTCCATGGCAGCAACTCCCAACTGGCTTTGAGAATTTTCTATAGAGAGGTCAAAGATGGCAAACGACGAAAGGAATATATTCCAGGACGAGAGTTTTTGGAGCTTCCGGCTGGCAGCATATTTCTTTGTATTTTACTATTTTTCTTCTTCAAACTCGAGCAGAAGGAAAAGCAACAGCGCGCTCGCACCGCGCGAGGATCACACCACGGGCACCGCTCGCCGTCCTCTACCGCGCCGTCGTTTACCCCAGTAGAACACTAGAACGTGCCCGGTCGTACGGGTTCAGCGGCACCGCCGTCGCTTACTATGGCGTCAACAACCTCGAGGGCCAACGCAGAAGACGATGGCGTCAAAGTTTGTACCTGAAAATGACTTTTTCGTTAAAAAAAAAACGATTTGAAAATGAAGGGAATGCCTCATACGTATACAACAGTCAGGGAAGTCACGACGACATAGGTGATAGATTTATGATGACAGACTCCAAAGTATCTGAAATCTTAGGGATGGAAGTACATGCTTACAAACACACATCGATCCATTAAAGCATAGTGACTGATATATGGTTACGCACTTTTAACATCAGAAGATACAGATAGACATGATATGCATGAGTTTTTCAAATTTCAGAACCCAAAAAATGGAATAATACAGAGAACATAGTTGCTCCTTCCGCAGGATATTACCATTTAATACAGATGTGAGCCAATCATCAATTCATATGTTGAAACACCTAAACTCAGTTGATATTTACAACTTTTATTCATTCAAGTCGCTGAAATGATCGATATCCAATTCCTGCTTTCCAGTGATGTTGCAGGCCTGCTCCCAGATTCCAGGGGCAAGAAGTCACACCAAGGAAATTCAGCTCTTCCCCAATTGCCTCTCTTCTGCTAAATGCCCTTCTCCATGCATGTGGAGCTCACTGACTGAGTCCTCAAGATATGGATAATCCGTGTAGCCAACAACAGGATCATCTGTATAGAATGTTGATCGATCATACTTATTCAGAGGAGCATTCAGATGGAATCGCCTCGGCAGGTCAGGATTCGCCAAAAACAAGCGACCATATACGACCATATCAGCATATCCATCAGCCACAACTCTGTTCCCCTCCTCCCTGTCATACCCTCCGCCAACCATGAACATTCCGTTGAAGGCCTTCCTCATTTCGTGCAGCCTGTGTGGAATTTGCATCTTGCCATCCACCATGACCATCTCAGCTTCCACTGCACTGCAGTACAGGATGCTACGTTTGTTCAATTCCTGAGCCATGTAGACACCCAACGCATCTGGGTCTGAGTCATGGCAGCCAAGGTGATTGGCATAAGGAGAGAGGCGGATCCCTACACGCTTAGACCCAACCTCCACTACCACGGCATCAACTACCTCAAGGGCAAACCGACAGCGCTTCTGTAGGCTGCCTCCATACTCGTCAGTGCGATCATTGACACTATCTTTCATGAATTGCTCAAGGAGGAAGCCATGCACAGCATGGATTTCAACCCCGTCAAAACCTGCAATTGATACATACATGTTAGGATGTACATCATGTCAGGTCCTTGTACATGTTTCAGAGGGTACATGAATGTCTAATTTTACTGAGCAAGTAAATCAAGAACCTATCTTAGAGAGATCTACTACAGCTTGAATTGCCCTTTTTTATTTGGCAGAAGAAGCTAATTCCATTTTATTACCATGATGATACTGTAAACATAGTAATAGTTTGTCTTCTTTTATTATTTATTTGCATTTATTTTTTCTCTTATTGTCAATTATCAACTTACCAGCATCCATAGCATTTCTTGCAGCAACTCTGAAATGATTGACTACATCGGGGATCTCTTCTACAGGTAAGCATCTTGGGTTGGAGAAGTCCATGAGGTTACCTTCATTCTTTTCCACTGGCTTAGCTGTGCTTGAGATGGGCTCTTTCTCTGACAAATGGCAATATAAAGATATTGACCCCTCAGAGTTGTTGGTTTCAAATATTTAGAACTTTGTTTAGATGAATGGCTAGAGTAGAGTTGTTAATGAAATTTTTTTTTTTCATTTTGGATTTGAAACAGGAAGAGAGTAGGTGAGGTTCCTATGGTTGCACCAAACCTAAAAAGAACGTTGCCTGCAGCAGAAGATACAAAATGCCCTATAAAAAAGCTATGATGGAACCGCATATACTCAAATTAAGTTTAAAGCATATGTAGCAGTTGCAGGTTAGTGTCGAGGGTGACATGAGCACAGCATTCATCAAACACCATCACATTCATAGTGGTGATTATGAACAAATGCAAAAGATCATGTAAGAAACATTTACCCGTATCAGATGCTCTTCCTACATGCCAAATCTGGCAGAAGAATATCCCCCCCTTCGCATGCACGGCATCCACGACAGGCTTCCAGGCCTCAACTTGTTCCTTGGACCATATTCCTGCGGAGTGTGGAAATAAACTCATCCCTTGAGCATCAGGTGACACCCCTGTGGCTTCAGCAATCAGAAGACCCCCCTTTGTTGCCCTCTGTGAGTAGTACAGTATGGCATGTGATTGTGGAAGATTGCCATATGATCTGTTTCTCGATAATGGCGCCAGCACAATTCTGTGTAAAAGATTGGAGAAAATGAAACATACTGAAGATGTCATGTAGTTCTGTGGCATGATATTTACGGAGCCAAGTGTGATGCAGGTAACCATAAGGCTTGTAATAGGGTCTTCTCAGAGTTCTCATAATCCAAAAGGATCAGTTTGTTGAGAACATGGTTGTTCATACTTGATTTAGACTGGATTGCTTACAGAAAACAAAATTCCGTACTACTATTTTCTTAAAACAAGTTCTATACCTGTTATAACCATCATAAATCATTGTGTAGATAAGTTCACTCATTTTAAACTTTCACATTAGGTATCAATCTCAATACCATTTTCAAGCAACATCCTGCTTATTTCAATACCATCGTTGTTCCAACAAAAATGTAATGACCCCATGAGAACATAGTTTACCTTAAAAGAAGGGAACGTGATGCAAGGAGGAAGAAAAATTATGCCGAGTCAGCAAGAACTCTATTCGTACAAGAAAAGCCTGTATCAGGCATACATCATATACATCTATTTGTCCCATTGTATTCCAGTGCAAGTGCAAGTTCAATTAGGTTGAAATGAACAATGTATGAACTGAAGGCTTCATAGCAGAACTGAGGAAATAACATAACTGATGCACGAGAAGTTTTGAAGAACATAAAGCAAATAAATTGGCATACAAACTCATCCCAGTCCATTCAAACTCCAGTAGGAAAGGTTGTCCAACTAACCTGTGTAAAAACCTGAATATTCCTGTTTCATAAGGACTTAGAAGAGGTATAGACTCCATGATTGCTCTCCGCTTTCTCCTGCAGCTACTCTCCAAGAGGAATTTGGGATTGGCTTGCTTCTAATGCCTAGCGCAGCACCTCCCAACAGGATGGCACTTATAACAGAAACTCTCGGAGTCAAAGCAAACCGATAATATATATTGGTTGAAGGACTAAATTCTTGAAGTAAAGCTGCAAAACGAACGAGGACTATGCAGACTTCAATTCACAAGCTAGTATACCTGGTTTCTTGCGGCTTTAGATCCAGGGGGTCAGGCGGACGTTCCCGGCGGCCGGCGGCCGGCGGCCGGCGGCCGGCGATGCAGGCCGAGGGAGATGCAGGACGCAAGCAGAGCGCTCGCTCCCTAGTCCTAGCCGCGGCAGCGCAGACTGAGCAAGAACGCTCGCTTCCTTGTCCCGGCGGCGGCGCAGGGCCGCAGGGGACGAAATGCAGGTGAGCGACAAGCAGATGACTGCTGCTGTTGCGTGTTGGACGTATCGGACACTAGCCGATGAAATGAAGGGGATGAAATTTGCACTTTGATTTGACTTAAGAAGAACGAGACCACTAGCTCTTCTATTGATTATATGAGTGGTATTATGAGTTTTTGTCAAAATTTTAATGCTGTGTAACTGAGAGGGTTGTGGAAAGCAATGGCCGAACTGGACAGTACTACCTCAAGTTAGACCGAGACTACCTCAAGTTAGACCGAGGCTCCAACTAGTTTCTAAAAGATTTTTTTAAAAAAAACATTATTTATTTAACTTTTCTGTATTTATCTCATCCCTCCCACTCACATAATACTATTAATCTACAGTATTTTTAATTTTACAGTGTTTTTTGGCAACCTTTTCCAATCTAAACACACTCTAAAGTTCGCTAATCTATATCTATACATATTTCTAAAGCAAATAATGATTCTATCCCGTTTGTGGTCCGTCCTGACAGGTGGACCCACCTGAACTAATACACATACGCCATCCGTTGCCTTCTATTTTCTTAACGTTGAGGGTTGGCTGGGAGAGAAAGTTCGTACGTAGGTTGTTGAGCTGGGTTGAATGATTCCTTCCAGGCTTTGAGTTAAGCTTTACTCATAGACAGAAACCCACTTCACTACTATTATATGATTAAATGCCTTTCTCATTAGCTTCCAATCCATATGTGGGAAACGAAGCCAATGATTCTAACCAACCCATGCCCAAGATATACCTAACATCAAGAGTCAAATCCTTGCTGTAACACCCTAATTTCATCACACTAAAAAAATTAATATAGGCAACCCAATTTTCCTAGTTTTTGTTTTTTTTAGGAATTATTAGATTGCAAATTCAAATCTTGGCCTATAAATATTTAAATATCATTTAAATTAGAGACAATGAATTCTTTGTTGCATTCATGCTGTTGCATATATTTTTGAATGTGGTTTGAATTTGAAAAGGTTTGCAAAAGTTTAAACTTAAATTCAAAACCTTTCTTTTCCCTCTCTCTTTTTCTAGCCGGCCCAATCTTCTTTCGCGGCCCAGCTTCTTCTTCTCCCGGCCTTTTCTTTTTCTTCCCTCGCGTCGCGGCCCATTTTCCCTTTCTTCCGGCCCATTCCGCGCGTGCGCGTAGCGGCCCAGCCGGTCTCTTCTTTCTCTTCTTCTGTCGCTGACATGTGGGCCCTCCTTGTCAGAGTCGTCTTCTCCGAGTCGACTTCGAGCAGAACTCGACGCCGAGCCGAACTCCAGCCGCGCCCGTCTCGACCTCGGTTTCCCCTCGCGCAAGGCGTGATTCCGGCCTTTATAAGCCGCCGCTCCGACCTCTCTTGTCCCCAAACCATAGCCGAGCTCTCGCGTCGCCTTTAGCCGTCGCAATAGCCGTAACCCTAGGGTTAAGCCGTCGCCGCGATTAGAGCTTCCAAGCGTCGTCTAGCCGCTTCCAAGTCGTCGCCAAGCTTCGCGCAAAGGTTTGGAAACCGCCGAGCCTTCAATCCCCCTCTCTCTCGCTCTCTCGTGTCCTCGTCGTGTCGCCGCCGTGGCCGTGCCGCCATACGCCACTGTGGGTCCTCGCCGTCGCTCAATCCACGTTTAGATCCCCAAAAACGGATTCGCCGTGGTCCCAGCTCTCTCCCGAGCCCTTCACGGCGAGATTCCGAGCCTCCTAGCCCTAGTTTCGCCAACTCCGGCGAGTTTTCCGGCCGAGCGCCGCAGTGCGCCGTCGACTGCCGTCGTCGGAGCTGCCCCTTTGATCCGTGGCCGTTAGATCTAGATCCGACGGTCGAAAACAAACCCGACTCGAGTCAGATCTGAGTCGTACCGGTCAGCCGCGTCTTTTGCAGAAAAGCCCCTCGGTTTTTTTAGAAATCAACCCGCGGTCCAAGCCAATTCAAAAATAATTAGATCTAGGTCCTTTTCTTTTTGTTTACGCCCCTGAGCTTTCTAAAAATAGAACCCGCCGTCCTGGTTGGTCGTTTTTCACAAAAGTCCTTCGGTTTTTATATGAAATTACGTTTTAGGTCCCTGGTTTCTTTCGTTTAAGCCCCTGGAGAGTTAGTTTTAACCCAAAGAAGCCTTAAACCTTGTTTTAGCCATATCTTGACCGTTTTAAATCCTTTTTGAGTGATCTTTGCGCTCACGCGATCGTCTCTTCATCAAGAATAGTTCTAGATACGTCTTTGCGTCTTTAAAAGTTGATTGGTGTATTGTGTTGTTTTTTTTGATTGAATGTTTGTGTGAAACGTATAGAGAACGATCCGTTCGAGGGAGATCAAGATCAAGTTTTCGAGGAGGAGCCACCGCAGTACTTTGAGCAAGGCAAGTGGATTTCCCCCTCTGCATACTCTTTTGAACCCATACACATTGCATAACATTAAAGTTTATATTTACGTTCGCGATGCATTAATTTGATGGGTCCTATTTAAGGATGACTAGTCTTTTACCCCTAAGCCTTGATACACCGGGTTTACTTTTATGTTGGGTAGCTATGCTAGATGCTTAACCTTGGTTCATGATGGGTTCTATCCAACATTGATGAATATCTTTATTTATATCTTGTTATGTTAATACAAGATCACCATGTTAATCGGAACATGGAGAACCACCCAGGATTAACCGTACAACCACAATACTATATGGCTCTGGTCTTGGCTAATTAATTAGAAACTCTGGTTCGGAATGATCTTACCGAAAGGGCATGGGGGGTGGCGGTTGACGGTGTATAGCCCGGTTCTCTCGGGAAGTGGGCTTGGCTAAGACACTATACCCGTTAGGGAGGGTTATGCCTGCTTCCGATCCGGAAACCTTAGCGGATTGTTTCTAACTAGGGAATCTTTGTAAAGGCCTCGTAGCGTCCCTATGCAGTCACACCTTGGAAGTGTGGTACGTGCCTGATCAGCACAGCATGGTTGGGTTTAAAGTTCTTCGGAGCTTTTACGCGAATTGTGGTGAAAGTGTACAACCTCTGCAGAGTGTAAAACTGTTATAACAGCCGTGTTCGCGGTCATGAACGGCCTGGACCCTCACGTGACTAAACTATCGAAACATGAAATCAAATCATCGCATGCATATGTTATTGGTTATGTTCATTATCTATGTTTATGATTTACTTTATGCTTATTTATTATTAATATGGGGTGGTATATACTTATATCCTAGTAAATAGTTGCTTGTCAATAAAACTTGACCAACTAAAATGCTAACCGCTGCAAACCCAGCCTATCCTTGATAGCTTGCATATTTCCCCCACTTGTTGAGTACCAACCATAAGTGTACTCACCCTTGCTTATATTGGATCAGAAGGTAATAATGGAGCAGAGTACCTCAGCGATCTTGATGAGTTCTGGGCGTGTGTTCCACCAGTCAGTTGCCTGTGGAGTGCTTTTGGAGATATCGTCTTAGTTATCGTGAGAACCAGTTTATTTTGGCCTTTGTGCCTTATTCGTGAGTGTAATAAATACTTTATTTATTAAATATTCGTTTGAGTACTGTTTCTGCTATTCACTCACGGTCTATCATATGTGTGAAATTTGATCCTGGCACACATATGAGATGTACTCGGTTTTCTTTCTAAAACCGGGTATGACAGAGTGGTATCAGAGCCGTGCTGACTGTAGGACGCTAGCCTAGATTAGAATGGTCGAAGTAAGGATTTAGTTTAGCAAGCCAAGTCAGTTTCTTTAGAGGTCTTATTTTATTAATTAAAAATTCTTTGAACCACTTCTCTTTCTTTGCTCACCTTCGCCTCTATTTCGATTATCTTTACTAAGGATCTCTCTCTGTTCTTAGATGGCCAAGAGTTTCCAGTCTGAACCAGCACAGCCAGCCCCTTCTTCACCACAGATGGATGATGATGTGCAAGGAGATCCGGTGTGGATGTGCTATTCTGATGATGAGGATATACCTGATTCTGCTTCACCCACAGTAGATGTTGAAGGGAATCCAGATGGTATTGGGAATGAAGGTGATGAAGTCTATGAGGATGAAAAGGATGATGAAGAAGAGCCCAAGGTGGAGATGATCACTTCAATAAATGAGCTTGGTGCTTTCCCACTCTTGCTTGAAGATGTTTTGGAAGCATTGGGCAATTACACCAGGCCACTCTACATAACCAATTACTGTTCCGCTGCAAACTACCAGGAGTATTACCATACCCAGGTTCATGTTAGGGCGCAAATGGAGAATGCCTCACGCTTCAGGACTTGGTCTATTCATGAGTCAAGCCTTCTACATACCTCCTATGAAGCTGCAGTCAGTGACGCCGCCAGGAGGGCAGTGACATCTATCAGCCACCAGTACCAGGAGGAGCTGTCCCGCACAGAGTACCGTCACTTGCCTCGTCGCCGTCCAGGAACTGAGCAAACCGTTGTAGTGGGAGGAGGACCAACAGCAGATCCTCGTCTCAATGTTCTTGCCCGAGTCACTGCAGCACTAAATACTGATCTGGAAGGTGTTATCAATGAACTTGCTCAAGCCCAGGAGCGGATTGTAGAACTCGAAGAACAGCTGTTTCAGCAACCAAGTCAAGAGGATGTTGAAGAGAGGATGGCCAATGTTCGGTCCCCACCTCGGAAGAAGTGTCGCTTTGGAGCCCCTTTCTCCGTCACACAGTTTAGGGAATAGGTTGTCTTTAGGTTTCTTTTATAAAGTTTATCGATAGTACGGTTTTGTGAGGTCGATCGTTTGTTTAATGTTTGTTGCTTGGATAAATGTGTGAGTTGGAATCTTTGTTTGTGTGTCTTTGGTTGTGGAGTGATGACCACAATTAAAGAAAAATTATTAATAAAATATTAGTTGAGTTTAATTTTAGTCCCCTCTTATCCTTTGATCTTAGTTTCTTATCTATCTCAAGTCTATTCGGCATCTATATCCCTTATTCTGAAATCTGATCGCGCCGATATCCGAGACAGCAGTACTGTTTTGATAATTTCGGGAGTTACACAAATCCGTTTGACCTCAAACCAGTGGGGTTAGTTTCAGAATTTGATGACTGAATTTCTGTGATTTTTTCCATAATTTTTGGAAATCTGTGTCGAGGGAAACACACCAAAAGTTTTTAGGAACAGAATCTGTTTTTCCAGCTTGACACAGGCAGCTTGATTATTTTGTATCCGGAGTTTCAGAGGTCCGATTGAGGTGATTCCAGTTGGATTGGATTCATAACTTTATGAGTATAGTTCTGGAATTTTGGTATAATTTTTGGATGCACGAATTGACAGTTAGGGATGAATATTTAGGGAGGACAGAATCTGAGTGGTGTTGAATAGTTTACTTTCCTCTGCTTTGTTCTTTCTTCTTAACTTCAATGCTATCTCGTACTCTCGCAGTAGAGTCTTTCCTTTACTTCTGTCTATCCGAGTATCATTCTCTGAATCATATCTATCTAACACTCAGATGGTTAACACCAGGACCGAAGGAGGTAGAGACGTTCCTAGTCAGAGGCGTGATCACGTGGTGAACCAGCAGAATCAAGCACCCCCTCCACCACCGCCTCAACCCGCAATGGATCCCGCTATGCAGCAGTTCCTAGCAACCCAGATGCAACTCATCCAGCAGCTCACTCAGACAGTGGCCAATTTGCAGGCACAGCAGAACCAGCAACCACCACCGCCACCAGAACCAGTCCAGCCGCCTAGGGATCATCACAGGCAGTTTTTGAGCCAGCATCCTCCTACCTACTCTCACTCTGCAGATCCATTGGATGCTGATGATTGGCTCAAGAATGTTGCAAAGAAGCTGAATATTGCTCAGTGCACTGATCGTGAGAAGGTCTTGTACGCTTCAGGAAGATTGGAAGGCCCAGCAGCTGATTGGTGGGATGCGTACGTTAACGCGCATAACGCTCCTGACACCATCACATGGCAGCAGTTCCAGGATGCTTTCCGCACACACCATATTCCAGCGGGTGTGGTGGATTTAAAACAGGAAGAGTTTCGTGCATTGGTGCAAGGAAACATGAGCGTGTGTGAATATCGGGATAAATTCACTCAGCTATCTCGCTATGCACCTGATGATGTGAATGACGATGCGAAGAGGCAACGTCGTTTCCTGAAAGGTTTGATTGGGCCTATCAAGTACCAGCTGCAGACTCATACTTTTCCCAACTTTCAGACAATGCTTGATAAGGCCATTGGTTGTGAGAATACACGCAAGGAGTTGAGTGAGCAAAAGAGGAAGTTCCAGTCGTCGTCGTCAGGACAGACAAGCAATACTCGCCCTCGCTACAATTCTTCACAAGGTTACCAGAATCGCTCAGGAGGTAATGGTGGGCATTACCAATAGGGACAATAGGCACAACGTTCTGGACAACAGGCTCAGAGGTATTCTCAGCAGACACCTCGTACTCCTAACCAGCAGCAAAACCGTTCTGGCAATGGCACCCCGCCAGCACGAACCAACAATCCAGTCACGCCAGTACCACCTAATGGTTGCTTTAAGTGTGGTGATGTGGGACACTATGCTAACAATTGTCCCAAGCGTAACCCCCAGACACCCCAAGCTCAGAGGAGCGATGGCCAGAGGTCCGTTCAATCTTTTTCCCAGCAAGGCAACAAGGGACAGCAGAACTATGCTCGTGGCAGGGTCAACCATGTGACAGCTGAAGCCGCTCAGGAAGCCAATGACGTGGTCATCGGTATGTTCTCCATAAACTCAGCACCTGCTACAATATTATTTGATTCTGGAGCATCGCATTCTTTTATTACTGAACAATTTGTGTCTGAGCATAACATACCTAAGCAACCCATGAAAAATATGCTTTTAGTAAATTCCCCAAATGGTGAAATGAAAGCTAGATATGTGTGTCCTCGAGTTAGACTTGAAATTATGGGTATAGAATTTCCATCCAACCTAGTGGTTTTGAAGTCTGAGGGAATTGATGTGATACTTGGAATGGATTGGTTGGGAGCTCATGATGGAGTTATTCAGTGCGCCAAGAAGGCAGTGCTATTCACAAGTCCGCAAGGAGATCGAATGGAGTTTCAGATGAGTCCAGTTGTCCGAAGAGAAGCAACAATTAATCAAGTGAAAGGAAAGTCACTGGAGGATATTAGAGTCGTGTGTGAATTTCCGGATGTCTTTCCTGATGACTTACCAGGTATGCCGCCTGACCGAGACTTTGAGTTCATCATTGAGCTTATACCTGGTACTGCACCTATTTCAAAAAGAGCATATAAAATGGATGTTAGAGATTTAGCAGAATTAAAGAAACAGATAGATGAACTTTTAGCTAAGGGTTATATCCGACCTAGTTCATCTCCATGGGGAGCCCCTGTTATATTTGTTGATAAGAAGGATGGTACTAGAAGGATGTGCGTTGATTACAGAGCTCTTAATGAGGTGACTGTCAAGAATAAGTACCCGCTTCCTAGAATTGACGTTTTGTTCGATCAGATGAGAGGTGCAAAAGTTTTCTCCAAGATTGATTTGCGTTTAGGCTATCATCAAGTGAAAATTCGGAAAGAGGATATTCCTAAAACTGCATTCACTTGTAGATACGGTCTTTATGAGTATTTGGTGATGTCGTTTGGTTTGACAAATGCACCTGCAAACTTCATGTATCTGATGAACAAGGTATTTATGGAGTATCTCGACAAGTTTGTTGTGGTATTCATCGATGATATCATGGTGTTCTCCAAGAATGAGGAAGAGCATGAGGAGCATTTAAGACTAGTATTGCAGAAGTTACGGGAGCATCAGTTGTATGCCAAGTTCAGTAAATGTGAGTTCTGGCTGAAGGAAGTTTCTTTCCTTGGACATGTCATTACAGATGGAGGAATAATGGTAGATCCGAGTAAAGTGCAGGATGTGTTGAATTGGAAACCACCTCAGAGTGTGGCAGAAATCAGAAGTTTTCTTGGATTGGCAGGTTATTACCGCAAATTTATTGAAGGTTTCTCCAAAATTGCTAAACCCATGACTTTGTTGTTAGAGAAAGGACGAAAATTCAAGTGGGATGATGCTTGTCAACAGAGTTTTGAGGAGTTAAGGAAGAAGTTAACCACTGCTCCAGTGTTAGTGATGCCTGACATTCAGAAAGGGTTTGACGTGTACTGTGATGCTTCACACGTGGGACTTGGATGTGTGTTGATGCAAGAAGGCAGAGTCGTAGCTTATGCTTCTAGACAATTGAGAAAACATGAGAAGAATTATCCTACTCATGATCTGGAGTTAGCTGCAGTTGTTCATGCATTAAAGATTTGGAGGCACTATATGATTGGAAAACGGTGTCGAATTTTCACGGATCATAAGAGTTTAAAGTATATCTTTACTCAGAAGGATCTTAATTTGAGACAAAGCAGATGGCTAGAATTAATCAATGATTTCGATTTGGATATTCAATATCATCCTGGAAAGGCCAACGTTGTTGCAGATGCTTTAAATCGTAAGAGTCAAGTTAACTCAGTCATTGGGAGATTGATATCACAAGAGTTATGTTGGGAGATGGAACGACTTAACTTGGGTATCTGTGCTCATTCAGAAGCTGTGACTATGGAAGTAGAGTCAACATTAGAGCAAGATATTAGGAAGGGACAGTTAGAAGATCCAAAAATCGAGGAATTCAGAGCGTTAATTCATTCGGGAAAAACTAAGGATTTTACTGAGGATGAACAAGGAACAGTGTGGTTCAGAAATAGAATATGTGTTTCGGAAAATGATAGGCTTCGAGAAATCATATTGAAGGAAGCACATGATTCACCTTATTCCATTCATCCAGGAAGTACTAAGATGTACCAAGATTTGAAAGAAAAATATTGGTGGTATGGTTTGAAGAAGGATGTTGCTACTTATGTGGCTTTGTGTGATGTTTGCCAGAAGGTTAAAGCAGAACACCAACGTCCAGCAGGTTTGCTTCAACCATTGAGAGTTCCAGAGTGGAAGTGGGAAGAAATTGGTATGGACTTTATTGTCGGGTTACCTCGTACTCGTGATGGTCATGATTCTATATGGGTTATTGTGGATAGATTGACGAAGTCTGCTCATTTCATACCGGTCAACACAACATATACAAGTGCTAAGCTAGCAGAGCTGTATATGTCCAGAATTGTGTGTTTACATGGAGTTCCGAAGAAGATAGTGTCCGATCGGGGTACTCAGTTTACGTCACGTTTCTGGCAGAAGGTACATGAAATAATGGGTACACAACTCAACTTCAGTTCTGCTTATCATCCACAGACAGATGGACAAACTGAGAGGACTAATCAAATACTGGAGGATATGCTTCGAGCGTGTGCTTTGAAACACGGTCGTAGTTGGGATAAGAGTTTGCCATATGCAGAGTTTTCCTACAATAACAGTTACCAAGCCAGTCTTAAGATGTCACCTTTTGAAGCATTGTATGGAAGGAAGTGCAGGACACCATTGTATTGGAGCCAGACTGGGGAAAGTAAAGTGTTTGGACCCGAAGTTCTTCAGGATGCAGAGCAGCAGGTACAGTTAATCAGGGATAATCTCAGGACTGCACAGTCTAGGCAGAAAAGTTATGCTGATACCCGAAGGAGAGAATTGATCTTTGAAGTTGGAGATTTCGTTTATCTCAAAGTATCACCTATCAGAGGTCTTCGTAGATTCAAAGTCAAAGGAAAGCTATCACCTCGTTTTGTTGGTCCTTTCAAGGTACTAGAAAGGAAAGGTGAGGTAGCTTATCAGTTAGAGTTGCCAGCTCAGTTGTCAGATGTTCATGATGTGTTTCATGTGTCACAATTGAAGAAGTGTTTACGGGTACCAGAGGAGCAATTGCAGTTAGAGGAACTCAGTGTGAAGGATGATTTGACTTATTCAGAGTATCCAATTAAGGTATTGGAGACAGCAGAAAGGGTTACTCGGAATAAGGTAGTCAAGATGTGCAAAGTACAGTGGAGTCACCATACAGAAGATGAGGCTACATGGGAAAGAGAAGATGAGCTCAGTGCAGAATTCCCTCAGTTGTTCTCTGATCTTTCCGAATCTCGAGGACGAGATTCTTCTTAAGGGGGGTAGGATTTGTAACACCCTAATTTCATCACACTAAAAAAATTAATATAGGCAACCCAATTTTCCTAGTTTTTGTTTTTTTTTAGGAATTATTAGATTGCAAATTCAAATCTTGGCCTATAAATATTTAAATATCATTTAAATTAGAGACAATGAATTCTTTGTTGCATTCATGCTGTTGCATATATTTTTGAATGTGGTTTGAATTTGAAAAGGTTTGCAAAAGTTTAAACTTAAATTCAAAACCTTTCTTTTCCCTCTCTCTTTTTCTAGCCGGCCCAATCTTCTTTCGCGGCCCAGCTTCTTCTTCTCCCGGCCTTTTCTTTTTCTTCCCTCGCGTCGCGGCCCATTTTCCCTTTCTTCCGGCCCATTCCGCGCGTGCGCGTAGCGGCCCAGCCGGTCTCTTCTTTCTCTTCTTCTGTCGCTGACATGTGGGCCCTCCTTGTCAGAGTCGTCTTCTCCGAGTCGACTTCGAGCAGAACTCGACGCCGAGCCGAACTCCAGCCGCGCCCGTCTCGACCTCGGTTTCCCCTCGCGCAAGGCGTGATTCCGGCCTTTATAAGCCGCCGCTCCGACCTCTCTTGTCCCCAAACCATAGCCGAGCTCTCGCGTCGCCTTTAGCCGTCGCAATAGCCGTAACCCTAGGGTTAAGCCGTCGCCGCGATTAGAGCTTCCAAGCGTCGTCTAGCCGCTTCCAAGTCGTCGCCAAGCTTCGCGCAAAGGTTTGGAAACCGCCGAGCCTTCAATCCCCCTCTCTCTCGCTCTCTCGTGTCCTCGTCGTGTCGCCGCCGTGGCCGTGCCGCCATACGCCACTGTGGGTCCTCGCCGTCGCTCAATCCACGTTTAGATCCCCAAAAACGGATTCGCCGTGGTCCCAGCTCTCTCCCGAGCCCTTCACGGCGAGATTCCGAGCCTCCTAGCCCTAGTTTCGCCAACTCCGGCGAGTTTTCCGGCCGAGCGCCGCAGTGCGCCGTCGACTGCCGTCGTCGGAGCTGCCCCTTTGATCCGTGGCCGTTAGATCTAGATCCGACGGTCGAAAACAAACCCGACTCGAGTCAGATCTGAGTCGTACCGGTCAGCCGCGTCTTTTGCAGAAAAGCCCCTCGGTTTTTTTAGAAATCAACCCGCGGTCCAAGCCAATTCAAAAATAATTAGATCTAGGTCCTTTTCTTTTTGTTTAGGCCCCTGAGCTTTCTAAAAATAGAACCCGCCGTCCTGGTTGGTCGTTTTTCACAAAAGTCCTTCGGTTTTTATATGAAATTACGTTTTAGGTCCCTGGTTTCTTTCGTTTAAGCCCCTGGAGAGTTAGTTTTAACCCAAAGAAGCCTTAAACCTTGTTTTAGCCATATCTTGACCGTTTTAAATCCTTTTTGAGTGATCTTTGCGCTCACGCGATCGTCTCTTCATCAAGAATAGTTCTAGATACGTCTTTGCGTCTTTAAAAGTTGATTGGTGTATTGTGTTGTTTTTTTTGATTGAATGTTTGTGTGAAACGTATAGAGAACGATCCGTTCGAGGGAGATCAAGATCAAGTTTTCGAGGAGGAGCCACCGCAGTACTTTGAGCAAGGCAAGTGGATTTCCCCCTCTGCATACTCTTTTGAACCCATACACATTGCATAACATTAAAGTTTATATTTACGTTCGCGATGCATTAATTTGATGGGTCCTATTTAAGGATGACTAGTCTTTTACCCCTAAGCCTTGATACACCGGGTTTACTTTTATGTTGGGTAGCTATGCTAGATGCTTAACCTTGGTTCATGATGGGTTCTATCCAACATTGATGAATATCTTTATTTATATCTTGTTATGTTAATACAAGATCACCATGTTAATCGGAACATGGAGAACCACCCAGGATTAACCGTACAACCACAATACTATATGGCTCTGGTCTTGGCTAATTAATTAGAAACTCTGGTTCGGAATGATCTTACCGAAAGGGCATGGGGGGTGGCGGTTGACGGTGTATAGCCCGGTTCTCTCGGGAAGTGGGCTTGGCTAAGACACTATACCCGTTAGGGAGGGTTATGCCTGCTTCCGATCCGGAAACCTTAGCGGATTGTTTCTAACTAGGGAATCTTTGTAAAGGCCTCGTAGCGTCCCTATGCAGTCACACCTTGGAAGTGTGGTACGTGCCTGATCAGCACAGCATGGTTGGGTTTAAAGTTCTTCGGAGCTTTTACGCGAATTGTGGTGAAAGTGTACAACCTCTGCAGAGTGTAAAACTGTTATAACAGCCGTGTTCGCGGTCATGAACGGCCTGGACCCTCACGTGACTAAACTATCGAAACATGAAATCAAATCATCGCATGCATATGTTATTGGTTATGTTCATTATCTATGTTTATGATTTACTTTATGCTTATTTATTATTAATATGGGGTGGTATATACTTATATCCTAGTAAATAGTTGCTTGTCAATAAAACTTGACCAACTAAAATGCTAACCGCTGCAAACCCAGCCTATCCTTGATAGCTTGCATATTTCCCCCACTTGTTGAGTACCAACCATAAGTGTACTCACCCTTGCTTATATTGGATCAGAAGGTAATAATGGAGCAGAGTACCTCAGCGATCTTGATGAGTTCTGGGCGTGTGTTCCACCAGTCAGTTGCCTGTGGAGTGCTTTTGGAGATATCGTCTTAGTTATCGTGAGAACCAGTTTATTTTGGCCTTTGTGCCTTATTCGTGAGTGTAATAAATACTTTATTTATTAAATATTCGTTTGAGTACTGTTTCTGCTATTCACTCACGGTCTATCATATGTGTGAAATTTGATCCTGACACACATATGAGATGTACTCGGTTTTCTTTCTAAAACCGGGTATGACACTTGCGTTAGCTGTAAAAAAACGTGTGCAATGTCCTTCATCGCTTGTGTAAGAAAGAGGATAAAAGAACACGATTCAGAAACCAAATCGAAGCTATTGGAACTAAAAAGTAAGACGCTGGATCTGAGTCAATATCAAACATACACAGAAACGAAAAGATTTCATAGTTCATACAAAATTGCAGTTGAAAAAATAAATTTTAATTTTGTATGAGTTTGTCGTGCGTGCACATCCATCTCTCATGCATCAAAAGCATAACTGGTTATGTCCAAACAAATAAAAAGAGGTGTACCTAGTGTCGTAGGCTCCCACACTGTGCGCCTTATGGGGAAGTGATATCTGTGCACAACCTTACCCACACAAAATGCAGAGGCGAACCCTGGATCTTCCGGTTACAGACAGTAAGACACTACCGCTGCACCAGGACCACCCTTCATATTCAAACTAATAATGCCCATAAATATAAATTTTTATTCACGTGGCGTCCCCAACTCCATGGCCAAATAAAACGATAAAAGGTAAGAGGATGATTTAACTGAGAAAACTTCCATTTTAAACAAAGATCATGTAGATATCCTTTGCAATTCTGTGTTTCATATCCTTTAATAGTTACATAGTTACATTTATAGTGCGGGAGGTATCCCCAGCCTCTGGGTGATTCCGTCCCTGAGTTTTTTTCTTTTTTTTTTATTTTTCCTTTATTTTCTATTCTTTTCTTTTGAATTTGTATCTATAGTAATTGTACATAGTTATTATGTTTATGTTTACAGTGCAGGAGGAATCCCCAGCCTCTGGTTGATTCCGTCCCTGAGTTTTCTTCTTTTTATTTTTTATTTTTATTATTTTCTTTTGAATTTGTATCTATAGTAATTGTACATTATTTTTACGTGGTCATAGAAAAATGTGCTAGCCTACGAAGATCTATATTCTTCTCCTATCATGTGATGGTGCGTGAAATTTACCGTACTAAAAAAAAAGAAGATAGGGCATCCGCTCCGCTTTTCGTTTGGGAAATATACTATGTTCCCTGCAGCCTCCACGCGTATAGGGCTTTCGCATCATCGGTGCCTCACGCCGAAATGGAGGAGTCGACAATCAAGACTACTTTTCTATTTGGTTTTTTGTTCTGAGACGCTTCAAATAGGCCATAGTTTTTGGTTCTGAGACGCTTCAAATAGGCCATATCAAATGTTTTCACACTATTTATGGGACTAAATATAATTTAATTATAAAACTAATTGTATAATCCCACACTTTCCCGTGAGGTGAAGCTGTTGAAGTGAATTAACCTATGATTAGCATATGCTTAGTACAATATTAGCTAGGGTAATCATGACATAATTAGGCTTTCTAGATTCATCTCCCGCGAAAGAAGTTTACGCCTCATGGAATTCATTATGGCATTGGTCTATGTTTAATACTTCTAATTAGTATCAAGCATAAGATGTGTCTGAGTTTATTTTAAGCCCCAAGGAAACCAACACTCTTTTACCTCACATCTTTCTTTTATGGTTTTATCTCACCTCTCACTGCTAGAAAAAGGTCCATGGCAAGGGCGACCCATCATAATTAACTATGAACGTAAAGTTCGGTGGAGTTCTACAAGAAGATAGTGAATAAATTCTTGTACCTTTTGCACCACTTTGGGATAGAGATAGTGCCACTACACACCTCAAAATAAGATGCTTAGCATAAAAGTAATGATAATGTTTCAGAGACCATTTGCACATAGTCCAGCTACGTAGTTGTACTCTAAAGGTGTGTTGTTGCAGTTTTTATTTTTTTTCCCATTTGCTTTTGTATTAGTAATACTAGTATTGTGCCCGTGCGTTGCCACGGGACATCAAATTTTTATACTAAAGAAACATAGATCGCATGACAAGATAGTAATCATGTGAAGTTAAATACTGATGTTAAAGTGACATAATCCAAAAAAGCAAATTTGATTAAATTAACAGTCACGTTGTTGCAACCTCACCAACTCTAATGTTTAAACCTTTCATATTTTCGTTTTTAGCTATATAGTATCATGTCCGTGTGTTGCCACGGGACATCAAATTTTTATACAAAAGAAACATGGATCACATGACAAGATAATAATCATGTGAAGTTAAATACCAATGTTAAAGTGACATATATATAATCCAAAAAAGAAAATTTAAGTCACGTTGTCGCAACCTCACCAACTCTAATGTTTAGACCTTTCATATTTTCGTTTTTAGCTATATAACAACACACATATATAGCATTTTAGTCCCAAGCAAGTTAGTTATGTTAGTATACCAAACTTTAGCTATGGCATTAGCAATAATTTATCAATCAAGCTAATAAAATGGACTATATTTCATTGTTCTACCAACAAATGAAATTGAAAAGGCATAGCCATGTATGGAGAAATATGATCATGTTGTGTCCACAACCATGCTTTTTACAAATAATTTTTTTCCTAGAATTTAATAGTGGGCAATTGAAGGCACCTGCAATCTTGTAAAAATCAAATTGGAAAACGCACAGTAAGTTGCTTTTTTGCAAGTTAAGAAATCAAAGCATTAAACGCACAAAAAATAAATGATTATGGAAATCAGACAATGAATGAAAGCACTGGCAAGTGAGAATTGGAAATCAAAGCTATTTTAGACACTCTACAAGTGGAACCCAACATCCACACATTGTGCCTGACATTTTCTCCTTGCCAAGGACCTTAAGCACAGCCAATGCACCAGCACCAGCATAATGAACTGCGTTTTTTTTTTCAGACAACAGGCTGTGATTTGGTATTGTTAATAGTACCCAATGGCCATCACCAACTCCTAAACATATCTTTTACATTGCGACATCCAACAGTGCTAATACTATTTTTTTAACCAGTTGATCATATTGCTTGTTAGTGGAACGATATTTTCTTGTTAACACTATAATATCTCACAAAAAATAAACAAAAGGATTGCTTAGAATGTAAATGACCTACTATGGTTGCTGGCGGCTAGGTATATCTTGTGTTCCACATAATAAAAAAAATGAAGATTCTATGTAGAGGCATGTGTGTATTCATCCGTCTACTTCTAATATAAATGCATGGCGCAATTTCACCACGGAAACATTCCATGGAATGTCTAAGAAACAAACCTTTTGTAACCTCAGTCTATTTCTAGAAACATGTTGATCTTACACAGAGAGAGAAAACATACAAGCAATGGTATCGCAGTACATTACATATATTGATGAGTTGGAGTGGTGCTGGTTAATTCAAAAGCAAGTGGGGCCGTCAGGCAATCTAGATTAGATGTATTCTGTTCGTAGTATTACTGACCTTGTAGATGACGAGCACGCAGGGTGCATCTTGGCTGCTTGTAATACTTGATTGCTCGCTCATGTCGCTTGCCAAGAAAGACACAAGTTGCTGCTTACCAAAAATCGCAAGGACGTGCTGTCCGTCCACTTCAACATGCTGCCGCAACTATACAACACCAGCACCACCACCATGGTATTCGTAGTAAGCAGCAAGAGCTAGGGACCAAGGGTGCTTCTCAAAGCTTCACATGGACAACAGTAATCAACAAAATATGTAAAGCTGCTTATGTAAACCTCAAAGCCCCCAAATGTCAGAAGCAAGAACACCTGTATTTTTGCGTGTTTGAATCTTTGCTTCCTGACACAATGACAAAGCTGATAAAAAAACCATTGATCTGATCCGGCGTCGCCACCACTGCTATCGAGGATTGGATCATGTAACAGAAGGTCTCCATGTTCAGGAGGACAACAGGAGGGTTACCGAGCTCCTCCCGCCCGGGTTGTCTCCACCTTCGTCAGTGTGGTTGGCAAAGGAGGGCCAGTCTAGGTCTACAGCGCAGGAGTTCTAGGAGGGTACCGTGAGCGAGAGCCGACATCGGGACGCTGCAGGTCCTCCGTGGCGAGCGGCGAGGAGGCCCCGTCCCCGTGTGGATGAGCTAGGGGCGGAACTCGTCTTCCAGCCGCGCCATCGCAGCCTGCAACGAGGCATCGGGGCCAAACCCAGCGTGCCCGCGACAGAGGACGCCGCGTCGACGTAACATTCCTAAAATTTGGATGTCAAAAAAATGTGGATTTGAAAATTTTAAATGAAATGTTCAACAATTTAAATTTGCCTAAGCTTAAGTCCCCTCTCATCTAAATCCTAGCAAAATAATATTTTATTTAAGGATAATATATCTAGAGTGGCATTTGGATTCTATTTGGATTTATTTGGAATATAAATATGCTTTTTGAATTTGAATTATAAATTCAAATTCAAATCTATGGGCTAAAACTACTATTGGGCCGACCCCTTAAGCGCCGGCCCACTCTCTCTCTCTTCTTCTCTCCTTCCCACGCGGCCCGTTTCCTCTCCTCTTTTTCCCGCGCTCGGCCCACTCGGTCGCTCGCTCGCGCCGGCCCAGCCCAAGACGCGCGCTCCTTCTTCTTCTTCACGCCGCGCCGACAGGCGGGCCCCACCTGTCAGCCACACACTCCCACAGCGCCTTCTTCTTCCTCACAGCGCCGAGCCGGGGTCACGCAAATCGCGTGACCCGTTGACGATTGCGCCTAGGACCACGCCGCGCCTCGCTAGCACCAACCTCTCGCCCAAGCCAAGCCCCAGAACCCTCTAGAAGCCGCGGCGCCCACGTCGCATTGGCCGCGGAGCTAGCTCGCACGCACGCCACCGTCCGATCCTTGAAACCGCCTTGAGCGCTCGCGTGGACGGCATCCGAACCCTAGGCCGCTTCTATACCTTGCCCTTGCCTATAAATACCTAGTCTCATCCTCAATTTGAGCCCATAAGCTCTCACGGGGTCAATCCCCTTTCGCCACCACCACGAACGCGGGGCAGAGGAGAGGGAGGGGGAGAAGGAGGAAGAAGAGGGGAGGAGGAGGAACGCCGTCGCAAGGGGAAGCTCCGCAGCCGCCAAGGGAACACGGAGGACGAGCCAAGCCGTACCTCGACGACGCCGAGCCGTGCGCCACCGTGAACGCCGCCGCAAACAACAACGTCGACGACGCCGAGCCGTGCGCCACCGTGAACGCCGTCGCGAACACCGACGTCGACGACGACCGCTGCTCCGAGCCGGCACCGCGTCGCCTCATCGCTGCCTCAACGGTCTCCCTGCTTCGCCTCACTCTTCTCGAGCCCTAGGTGAGCCAATTCAAACCGCCCCGCCTTGGTCCCTCGCCTTTGCACTCGTCCGCGTTCCGCCATGAGACCTAGCGCCGCCGCTAGGGCCACCCTCCCATCTGCCCGGCCTTCGTGCCGCTCTCTTCTGCAGGGGCCTTCACGCGTACACGCGCTTGCGCTAACACGCCTGCCGCCGCGGAACCGGGGAACCGAACACCCACGGGCGGCGAGGCCATGCCGTGGCCATGGCGCAGCCATGACGCGCGCGCACGCACTCACACACACACACACGCGCGCGCGCGTACACATGCTCACGCACGCGCACGAGCACGCACACCGCGCACGCGAACGCATCCCCGGCCACGAGGTGCAGCCTCGCACGGCCGGCGAGTTCGTCGCCACCACGTCGCGCACCGCTGACGCCGCGTGCTACACGGGCACGCTCGCGAACGCGTGCGCGGCGAGGTTGCATATGCGCGCTGAGCCACACGCACACACGCACACGCCACGCGCACACGCACCGGCGAACGTGCGTCGCGACGAGCCGTCGCGCCGAGCGCGTCGCGAACGCCTTGGTGGCATTCCGTCGAACACCATGCACGCATGAATTTTTCCCCATTCAATTTGGATCTGGCCGTACGCACACATAGCCACATGGGCACAGCCGCACCAGATCCGGTGGACGCGGTCCACGTGAGCCGCACTCACGGCTCACGATGGACTGCGCCCACACGCGCAGTTGTGCCGAGCCGAGTCGCTGACAGGCGGGGCCCACCGCCCAGTGGGCCTACCTGTCAGGTTGACTTGGTTGTGATGACGTCAGCCAGGCCCACGCTGACGTCATCAATTCCGGACCCCCTCGGCTGACGTCATGCTTACGTCATGCTGACGTCAGCGGGCCACGTGGCGTGCTCTGGCGCTGCCACGTGTCGCGCTATGGTTTTTCTGGATTTATTCTTTTCGGGAATTTATTTATCCTTTTTCAGAAAAGGATTTAAACTTAGAAAATTCATAACTAATTCAAATTAAGTCAGAAAATTATGAAACCAGTTTCTATAATTTTCTAAAAATATGAATAACAGTTTGGAAGGGTATTTGGAGTTATTTGGATCTTCTATATTGCTGTTCTTTGGATTTCTTGCCTTTTACCGTAGGATTTACCGTACCTTCCGTGTTCAGGAGACGACGACCGAGAGCAGCTGATTGAGGATCCGGCCGAGGACTCCGACAACTACCCACTCTCTCCAGGTTCACGCCAATCCCATCTCTTGAATGCCCATTAGGCATATGCAATTAGATTGCTAGTGCTTGCACGTGATGATTATATGATGATTAGCCATGCATAGCCCTTTATTGTCTTGCCCCTTGATGATCTACCACTTATTATATATTGAGAAATGATGCTATTGCTGGGCATACTATGTGTGGGAATTGGTAGATATTCTCTGTGTGGGATGTGTGGGAAAACTGGGAAGGAGTATGGTGATTTTGACCTTAGTAGGTCTATGCCGGTGCGGGTATTTATAACAACCCGACCTAGGCCTTCGGGGAGCCAGGGGTGAGCTTCTGAGTAAGCCCTGTGTTGTGCCTGTGGCGGGCACGTTTGGGACTTGTGATTGTGATTGGGAGCTAGGAGTATGGCGGTTACCTGAGATGGTAACGGTTGCGGACCACTGTGGTGGATACGCCTTTGGGACGATGACACCCGTACCGACACCTTAAACCTTGTTGACCGATCTTGTGATCACTGTACCGTACGCACTAGCTTGCTTTTGTGGGAGGAGTACTAGCTAGCCTTTCTCGGAGCGGCATCCGGACTGTTGGTCGACCACAGTGTGGTATTGTGTCAGGGGGGACTGGATGCGTCCTTACACCCCCGATCGACGAGCTATTCCCCGACCGGCCATCGTGGGGACGTCTTCACAGCTCTTGGAGCTAAGGTTAGCGTGCCGAAGCATTCAGACCCGAGGGAAGCAGGAGGGTGCCGTTTCCAGTTAGGAGTTACTAGTTGTGGGCTGTGTCTCAAGTTGGCGAAGGCCAGCTTGTAGCCCGAGTTGGGTACAGGCGTACAAGCTCTGCAGAGTCTTATGATCTATACGTATAGCCGTGACCTCGGTCTCGGAAAGCGCAATGTTAATGAGCCGGTCGTCCATTGTTTTGGGATATGCTTTCTCTTCCCCTATAGGAGAGTGTGTGAGGTCGTTGGTGCGGGCGGGGAGAGGGAGGTTGAGCTCCGCTTCCCTTGTGATCCATCCGTACCTCTTGAGATGCCGGGGATGGTAGCCCGCGCATCGCCCGAGAGATGAAGGTGTTGTGTTGAGACGGGACCTGGTGAGCCAGGACGGCACGAGTTGTGGTAAAAGTGGGATATGGGATTGGAGTTACTTATGCTGCTACTGCTGCTTAGGAAACCTATACCCTTTCCATTGCTATTTTCTTTCCCTTTAGAATTTGGCCACCTAAAACTTGCATACGGATGGTGACGTGAACCTGTTCCACTCCTTGGGAACAGTCTGTGAGTTCGCAGGGTACGAGTCCGAGCACGAGTTCAACCATGATGGGTGGTACGACTAGGCTGCAGCTACGCTCAGGAGATTGCCTGTGGAGAGGAGACCCCCTGGAGGACGCTTGATAGCTTCTGCCGCGCTACATTTCCTTTATGTTGTATTTAGCCCATGAAGCTTATGTACTTATTCCAGAGACATGTACTGGTTACTATGTTTATGACATGTGATGTGATTCGAATGGATGTCTGTGATATACTTCTGAGATGAGTTCTGTACGCGGTAGCACTATTCCTGAGACTATCGCAATGGTACAGGGAGTCAGACTTTGCCATTAAAAGTCCGGTTCGTTTCAGTCGAGATACTCCTTGGCCTCCTTCCGCGAGCCGAACATCATGTCATCCGTGACATTGCGGCAGCAGAGTGAGACCTCGTGGCCGGTTGGCTTCATGGATGGCGCGGCGGCGGTTTCGTGGACGGCGCGTCGGCGGACGATGCCCTCGTGGCTCGTTGACGTGTGGCGGCGGAGTGCGACATCGTGGCTGGCTGGCTGGCTTGGTGGACCGGGCGAAGTGGAGGAGCGCGACGTTGGGCACGTTCAGCGTTGGAGGCAGATGATGGGCAGCAGCGGTGTGGGGGGGGCGAGGGGGAGGAAAGCGAAGCGGAGTGAGGGCGAGTTATCAGGCGGAGAGGGTGAGATCTCGGCGACAGTTTCGGTGAATTACGGAGCACGCGGGTGGAGCGGGAGGGGGCAACGGAAGGGCACGGAGTAGCGGTCGCGGACGGAGGTTGGAGGCGGTCGCGAAGAGGGGGTCGGCGACTACCCCAATTGGGCTTTTTAGTAGTAGAGATAGAGATATTATTTAAGAGGGCTATAAGATTATTTATGATATTGCTAATATAATATAGAGCTATTGATTCTCATAAATAGTAAGACATTAAAACTAATAAGACATATACGTAATCAGACATTAATTTCGTAAAAAAATATCTATTATGGGCGCGGTGTTAGCGCCAACCATCCTAGTCATGTCAAATCGTACGTTGAACCTGCGGCTGCACAGCTGAAATCAGTAACTATATGAGTTTTCTTTCCTGTGTTTGCGATAACATGATACAAGGGCAAGGGACTGTTTGATCTATTTAGCGGGGGCTAATGACTATTTTTAGTTCAAAATAGTCCAACGATCAGTGCTAATTCACAGTTATTAAAAAGTCTCATCATAATTCATAAATAATACCATAGATCTAATTAATATTCTAATAGGTGGCTGCGAATGTGGAGATGCGGTAAAGGGTGTTCAAAATCCTCGAGTACTCAAACAAGCGAGGTGTAAATAGATATACTCCGTGGGCTAAACTTTAATTATAATAAGATACAAGTTAGCTAAATAAAGACATTAAAGTTGGGATAAAGACTAACCTCCCATCTAAGCCCTCCATTTGGCAGAGCTTCTTAAGCGGTTTCTCCACCAGCTTATGCTAAAAGGTTTAAAACAAAACGGCTTCAACTATGAAGCCAACGAGAAGCCACTTTCCGGCTTACACTAGAACATGTGAGTGCAAAAATGGCTTATTCATGGTTTAACTCTGATCTATACAAGTTAACTTTTTGTACCACGTAAAGTTATTTTACTAAACGTTTTCTCAACAAACAAGCTAGAGCCAGAAAAAAGCCACTTCACTAGAGGAGACAAAGCTAAAACTATTTTACAAAAGAGTTTCAAAACTCTAAATTAACCCTTAACCAAAACGTTAATTATGTACTTCTCCCAATTCTCCATTAGGACAGAATAGAATATTGATCAATATGTGGGCTCAAATTAGCCATGGATGCATACACCACTAATTTTGGCCCTCTAAAGCTTACATATTTAGTCCATCCAAACAAATTCTAAACATAGCCACTAAGTAGCGATGAAGCAGAACATAAGTGGGGTATTTTTTTTTTCTCTCTCTTCTTGTTCAACTAGTCTATTCCAGGACGAGAGTTTTTGGAGCTTCCGGCTGGTGGCAGGTAGCATATTTCTTTTTATTTTTCTTGTTCAAACTCGAGCAGAAGCAAAAGCAACAGCTCGGTGTGAGGATCACACCACGGGCACAGCTCCTTCACCATCCTGCATTCCTGCTACACGCCGTCCTCTACCGCTGCTCTGCTTGCGGCGCGACGTGTGGTCGCGCCGTCGTTAACCGCCACGCCACCGCAGTAGAACACCATCCGGCCGCGCCGCCGCTCGCCATCGCCAACCACGGCGTCGCGACAACCTCGCGAGCCAACGCAGAAGACGATGGCGTCAACGTTTGTACCTGAAAATGACGTTTTCGTTAAAAAAAAACGATTTGAAAGTGAAGGGAATACCTCATACGTATACAACAGTAAGGGAAGTCATGACAGATTTATGATGACAGGCTCCGAAGTATCTTTTATTTTTTTTGAAAGATTGGCTCCAAGGTATCTGAAATCATAGGGATGGAAGTACATGCTTACAAACATATATCGATCCATTAAAGCATAGTACCATAAATGACTACACACTTTTAACATCAGAAGTTACAGATAGATATGATATGCATGAGTTTTTTTTTTCTCATGCAACACAGGATTTTTCAAGTTTCAGAAGCCAACAATCGGAATAATACAGAGAAAACAGTTGCTCCTTGTGCAGGATATTACCATTTAATACATATGTGACAAAATCATCAAATCATATGTTGAAATACCTAAACTCATCTGAAATCTGTAACTTTTATTCATTCTAGTCGCTGAAATGATAAATATCCAATTCTTGCTGTCCAGTGATGTAGCAAGCCTGCTCCCAGATTCCAGGAGCAAGAAGTCGCACCAAGGCATTTAGCTCTTCCCTACTTTCCTCTGCTCTGCTAAATGCCCTTCTCCTCCATGCATGTGGAGCTCACTGACTGAGTCCTCCAGATATGGGTAATCTGTGTAGCCAACAACAGGATCATCTGTATAGAATGTCGATCGATCATACTTATTCAGAGGAGCATTCAGATGAAATCGCCTCGGCAGGTCAGGATTCGCCAAGAACAAGCGACCATATACGACCATGTCAGCATATCCATCAGCCACAGCTCTGTTCCCCTCCTCCCTGTCATACCCTCCACCAACCATGAACATTCCGTTGAAGGCCTTCCTCATTTCGTGCAGTCTGTGTGGAATTTGCATCTTGCCATCCACCGTGACCATCTCAGGTTCCACTGCACTGCAGTACAGGATGCTACGTTTGCTCAATTCCTGAGCCATGTAGACACCCAACGCATCTGGGTCTGAGTCATGGCAGCCAAGGTGATTGCCATAAGGAGAGAGGCGGATCCCTACACGCTCAGACCCAACCTCCGCTACCACGGCATCAACTACCTCAAGGGCAAACCGACAACGCTTCTGTAGGCTACCTCCATACTCGTCAGTACGATCATTGACACTATCTTTCATGAATTGCTCAAGGAGAAAGCCATGAAAAGCATGGATTTCAACCCCGTCAAAACCTGCAATTGGTACATACATGTTATGATGTACATCATGTCAGGTCTTTGTACATGTTTCAGAGGGTACAGGAATGTCTAATTTTTCTGAGCTTAATCAACTATCTTAGAGAGATCCACTACAACTTGAATTGCCCTTTTTTATTTGGCAGAAGAAGCTAGTTCCATTTTATTACCATGATGATACTGTGAACATAGTAATAGTTGGTCTTCTTTTATTATTTATTTGCATTTATTTTTTTTCTCTTTTTGTCAATTATCAACTTACCAGCATCCATAGCATTTCTTGCAGCAACTCTGAAATGATTGACTACATCAGGGATCTCTTCTACAGGTAAGCATCTTGGGTTGGAGAAATCCATGGGGTTACCTTCATTCTTTTCCACTGGCTTAGCTGTGCTTGAGATGGGCTCTTTCTCTGACAAATGGCAATATAAAGATAATGACCCCTCAGAGTTGTTGGTTTCAAATATTTAGAACTTTGTTTAGATGAATGGCTAGAGTAGAGTTGTTAATGATTTTTTTTTCATTTCGGATTTGAAACAGGAAGAGAGTAGGTGAGGTTCCTATGGCTGCACCAAACCTAAAAAGAACGTTGCCTGCAGCAGAAGATACAAAATGCCCTATAAAAAAGCTATGATGGAACCACATATACTCCAATTAAGTTTAAAGCATATGTAGCAGTTGCAGGTTAGTGTCGAGGTGACATGAGCACAGCATTCATCAAACATCATCACATTCATAGTGGTGGTTATGAACAAATGCAAGGGATCATGTAAGAAACATTTACCCATATCAGATGCTCTTCCTACATGCCAAATCTGGCAGAAGAATATCCCCCCCTTTGTATGCACGGCATCCACGACAGGCTTCCAGGCCTCAACTTGTTCCTTGGACCATATTCCTGCGGTGTGTGGAAATAAACTCATCCCTTGAGCATCAGGAGACACCCCTGTGGATTCAGCAATCAGAAGACCCCCCTTTGTTGCCCTCTGTGAGTAGTACAGTATGGCATGTGATTGTGGAAGATTGCCATATGATCTGTTTCTCGATAATGGCGCCAGCACAATTCTGTGTAAAAGATTGGAGAAAATAAAACATACTGAATATATCATGTAGTTCTGTGGCATGATATTTACGGTGCCAAGTGTGATGCATGTAACCATAAGGCTAATAATAGGGACTTCTCAGAGTTCTTATAATCCAAAAGGATCAGTTTGTTGAGAACATGGTTGTTCATACTTGAATTAGACTGGATTGCTTGTAGAAAACAAAATTTCGTACTAATATTTTCTTAAAAGTTAAAACAAGTTCTATACATGTTATAACCATCATAAATCATTGTGTAGATAAGTTCACTCATTTTAAAAATTCACATTAGGCATCAATCTCAATACCATTTTAAAGCAAAATCCTGCTTATATTTCAATATCATCATGGTTCCAACAAAAATGTCATGACCCCATGAGAACATAGTTTACCATAAAAGAAGGGAAGGTGATGCAATGAGGAAGAAAAATTATGCTGAGTCAGCAAATGAACTCTATTCGTACAAGAAAAGTCTGTATCAGGCATACATCATATACATATATTTGCCCCAGTGTATTCCAGTGCAAGTGCAAGTTCAATTAGGTTGAAATGAACAATGTATGAACTGAAGGCTTCATTGCAGAACTGAGGAAATAACATAACTGATGCATGAGAAGTTTTGAAGAACATAATAAAGCAAATAAATTGGCATACGAACTCATCCCGGTCTACTCAAACTCCAGTAGGAAAGGTTGTCCAACTAACCTGTGTAAAAACCTGAATATTCCTGTTTCATAAGGACTTAGAAGAGGTATAGGCTCCATGAGTGCTCTCCACTTTCTTCTGCGGCTACTCTCCAAGAGGAACCTGGGATTGGCTTGCTTCTAATGCCTAGCACAACACCTCCCAACAGGATGGCGCTTATAACAGAAATTCTCGGACGCAAAACAAACCGACAATATATATTGGTTTCATAAAGATGTCAGAATTCTTCTTAATTTGTGAGTGCCCTGAAGGGAATATCAAACTCATGCTGGCCATATAAAAGGATGCTGATGGGGAATGGTTGTTAGGTAGGTACAAGTAGAACATCAACAATTTCCAATGCATTGGTGCTAAAGCACAACTGAATAAGACTGGTACGGCGATACAGCAACCACCCAAAAATCAAGATACGTCTAATATATAGTAATATATTTCTCAAGAAGTATAATTCCAGGTTTGAAGGACTAACTTTTTTAAGCAAAGCAGCAAAACGAACGAGGACTATGCAGACTTCAATTCACAAGCTGGTATACCTGGCTTCTTGCGGCTTTAGGTCCAGGGGGGCAGGGGGACGTTCGTCCAGCGGGCGTTCCCGGCGGCCGGCGGCGGCGATGCAGGCCGAGGGAGATGAAGGACGCAAGCGGAGCGCTCGCTCGCTAGTCCTAGCCGCGGCAGCGCAGACTGAGGAAGAACGCTCGCTTCCTTGTCCTGGCGGCGGCGCAGGGCCGCAGGGGATGAAGGGCAGGGCCGCAGCCCGCTGGTGAGCGACAAGCCGATGACTGCTGCTGTTGGACGTATCGGAGTGGGAGAAGATGGGTATCGAGAGTCTTTTACATACTTCCAGTGACAGATCACACATGCACTTCCATTTCGGCATTTCCAACATGCCAAATCTGGTGGAAGAATACCCCACTCTTGACGAGCACAATCAACATTCACAGCTAGCTTCCAAGGCTTATATTTGTTTAAAGTTGCAATTATAACTTAAAATTCAGACGACAAACCTGTGGCGTCAGTAATCAGGCTTTCACATTCAGCTATTTCCTAGCAAAGCAAGGTTGCATTATGATATTCATCTTGAACGGAATATGAAAGTGCTTGGCCTGCCAGATTGTTTTACAGTATGTTAACTACAAAGTTGAAATGCAAAATGCAATACAATAAGTACGTCGACCTACAAAAATTAATGTTTATGTGTCCTTTCTACCTAAGATTTAGTCTCCAGAAGTTCTGCATATATTCTGAGAAACCAAACATTGAAACTATAAATTAAAGGAAAAAGTCTACTTAACACCCACACCTATGGAGGGTGGAACACATCACCCTCAATCTATGAAACTGGCTCTTTTACCCCCTGCACTTTTCAAAATCAGACAAATCACTCCCTGAAATGGTTTTGGACCACGAGTTGCTACAGTAACGGCGGTTTTGTCTTTTTTTTCTTTTTTGTTTTTTAGCCAAATTTTGAAAAATAATAATAAATCACAAAAAATCATAAAATGCTTCGATTTGCCTGGTTTTGGAAAGTTCAGGAGCTAAAAGAGTCAGTTTCATAGGTTGGGGGTGATATCCCCCATAGGTTAGGCGGGGTTAAGTAGACTTTTTCCTAAATTAAATAACTAATGGTGAATCAAGTTAAGAGGAGATGGTAACATTTTATTTTAATTTATTTTATGATCATACTTGTAGGGTTCTAAAAATCACTGCGCTTCTGAAAAAAATTATAATAAGAACCAAACAGAACTGAACTGAATCTACAAGGAAATAGAGAAGAAATTAGTTATGACATAAATGCACAAGTTCATCCAAGATACGTAAATAGGAAGCATGATTACTATTTTATGTATTTCTCTAGTGCCTGGCAGTGCAAGTGAAAGCATGGTGACGTATAAAGTAACACTGGAATATCAGGCCAAGAATGAAAACATCTTGAGATGAATTTGCAGGTCAACAACATGCAATTGATGCATGAAAAGTTCCAGAGAAATGAAGTGCAGACAAATATAACAAGCCAGCAATCATGTATTTGTTCCAGGGATCGTACTGCATTCCACAGTACGTTGGAGGTCTACAGTAATTTATTAAGGAGATGAAACCTTCAAACCCCTACATGAACATATGTGATGAATTCACAGATTAACAAAACAAATTTTGACGCATCAAAAGAAAAGAAGGCAGAGAGATTTACAGGCTTGCAAATGAAAGCATCCATGTTTACTCAAATTCTAAAGCCAGAAAGGTAGCTCGTGATCCTGACCTGTGCTCTCCCCAAATGAAGGTGCTGGTAGGGATGAGGCACATAACAAAAAAGAAAAAAAGAAAACAAGATAAAGGCTAACAGACCATACATGGCTTTGAAACGAAGATGAAGAATAATAAAGAAACGTAATAATAAATACTGAAAATGATAAAGCTATGACTAATGCCAATTCCATGATCAGTTAATGACCTAACCATGCTGGCATGACAGTTTCCATTGGTATTCAAGCACAAGATTCAATTCAGCTACCTGGACAGTCATATTATAGAATGTTTGTAGGAGTGAACATATAACAAAGCCAAGAAGGATCTGCTTTATTTCAAACTTATGTTCTTTCAATACAGTAGACAAAATTTGTTGTCGGTCATCTGCTACTTTGCTATATACGGCTTCTTGCATTATTGATCAAACATAAGGTTGTTTCTTCGCTGAGATTTGACACAACATCAGTAGCATAACCACAGGAAAGAGTTCAGACTTCAGAGTGCCAATATTAATGTATTAAGTACAGCCTCTAGCTTATCACTAGTAAAACAAGAATACTAATATGTGAAGTACACAACTGAGGCCATTGGATTATGACTCCTTGTTTTCCTCAGTCATTTCCCTTTTATAGGCCTGCAACCTTTCTTTAAAATTTCTTGCTCTCCTCAAAGTTTGCCTTCCTCTTCAAAGCTTTCTGAATTTAACAGAGAACAAAACGGTATTTAGGAAAGGGAAAAACAAGTTGTTGCATAAGAACAGACAAATATATTTTACTATGAATTCCAGCACATGACAAAGAGAAAAAAGAATTGAGCACCTCCTGCCGGAAACACTGGTCTAGCTTAATCTTAAGATCTGTGCATTCGCCAAAGAACTTCTTTACGGGGTGATCCACATGGCACTTCTGGAATGCTTCGATAATCTTGATAATGAATGGACATTGAGGAGTATGAAAATGAGCAAATTGTACAGTTCACAAATCACATGCCAAATCTTTAAACAGAGGCAGATATAATTAGGCAAAGGGATACCTCAGCGCACATAGGATGCCTGTGCAAGGTTAGCGGGGGATGCATCTCCAGATATATCTAACTATCTACGCACGAGCCTACATGATCGCTGACCATGTTAGTGACAGAATGGGAGCTTAGTTGAACCCTCGATGTTTGGGGAAAAAATAGTAATTACTAGCCCTTCACACAACCACAGAGCAAGCGAATCCGCAATGAACTTGATGGATTTAGATAATCCGTATTGGGATTTGATCGCTTGCAGAAAACAAAGATCATGTAGCACGCACTCCATTCGCGGAACAATGCATCCTATAAGGTCGGGGCTTCCTTACCAGCAAAAGGGGAACCAAATCCAATCCAAACTCTGGTGGATCTCACGCCAGCGGCCAGTCCCGCGGAGGGGAGGACGACCGCACTAGAGTTCCTTCGAGGTGGGTGTTTCGATTCAGTTGAAGAGCCGGGAGTAAGCAGGGCAAGAGCCCTTGCCCGTTAGCGCGGTGGTCTAACCTCACCTCGCCGCCGCCGTCGCAGGCGAAGGTCTGAAGGTGCTGACTGCTAAGGAAGGCAGATGATCAGTTTGCGAAGGGCAGAGTATCCAGGGCTATTTTTGATATTTGCCTCGAGTCGTTTCCCACGCAAATACACAAAACTGTCCATTTCGCAACGGACCCCTTCGTGGTTTTAATTTAACATGTTTTGGACCTCAAATATTTCTCTATTTACAGGTATTGCGTGATGAACCCACACCCCATTCCCTCTTTATGCTCATGATCGATGAGAATGAAATAATTTTTCCATCAATCCTTTATGGAGTATTTAAGTATCCAAATAGTGCATAAGCTCCCTCCATTCGATCAAAAGTGTAATTCTACCATTTAAAAATTTACCAAAAAGTGCAATTATATTGATCAAACCACAAATAGCTACCTAACTGCCAAAATTGACTTTTAACCACTTCAAATAAGTCCCTATTTTCCTAATATAAGGGTACCGGCTTGCAAGGAGAAAAAATGCCCTACAAAATGACTATCCTAAAATGATTGGAAGTATGGTTCGTTTCATGTGACCAGCAAATGAAGGCATGAGAGCTTTCTTTTACGCCACCGCTACTCTATATGGAAAAAAAACAAAGATGATGAGAATACATGTAACATGTGATTTATCATAAAGAAATAAGAGATACATGTGACATGTCAAAAAAAAAGAGAAAATAAGTAGTACCAGGCGCGAGCCCAGGGTTAGGGCTACCAAAGCCATGGCCCTAGTGCTGCCCAGTAAATTCCAATAGCATCCTTTAATTCTGAACAAAAAGACTAGAGGTTCAGCCCACCAAATAAGCTAAAGGCATGTTCACCATGCTGAATTTGGCTCTAGTCTTGGTCTGAAGTTGGGCCCGCCCCTGAGTAGTACTACATATTATCAAGCAAAGTATGCATGAAAATTACGTGAGAAACCAAAGATTCACTAGAAGTCAACCCGGTTTCATGTATTCTTCATGCACTATATGATTGAATTATGATTATGGTGGCTAATTTGTTGGTTTGTTAAAGCAAGATATGTTATCGGCTAGATATTTACCCAAATCCATTCGAAACTGTAATGTTCGTGCATATGTTCAAATTTACCCTTTTTGTCACGTATATGAAACATTTTCTTTGAAACATTTCTTTTGTGTCATCCTTCCAACCCCTCACAATAACTTTTTTGTGTCGTCAAGAACTACCTCCACCACGGCCTACCTTCTTGTTCTTGGCTCCGTGTTCTCCTCTCTTGTTCCCACGCTATCCCACAAATACACAAATACCCCCCCCTAAAATAAATCAAATTTCCTTTGTATTAAAAAAAACAAGAAGGGAACCGATGTTATTAGTACAATAACCCTAGGGGCTGAGGTAAAGTAATAAAATAACAGTAATTAAGCATCAGTGTAACAAGTTTAGTATCTATTTATAATTGAACGAGCCTCAACACGCATAAAGTATAATTCACTATTTCCATACTATGGTCGTTGGTCACTTGGTCTCCTCTTTGTATTCTCGATTTCTCGGTTGTCATAGTCATAGTACTGTAAAGGCTGGAATATTGAAATATATTCCCGTTTCTAAACAAAATACTACTGTAGAGTGGGTTGAGTACCAACGACTCAAGATATGATATGACAGAGTCCAACACGTGCCATGAGACAAGCACACAAGGAACAAGCTAGTTAGCATAGCGCCTTTAATTATTTTCATGAAAAAATACCATGCCTAAATAATACAATGTAAATATAACATTTCTCTTTATAGATATTGTTGACCATGAAAATGCATACATGGAGGAGGAATATTGCACAGGGGCGGATCTAGCCTATTTCACCGGGGTCAGCTGACCCCGATGGAATTCTAGAATTCCTTAACAAAATTACTGTTCATCGCTAATCTAAGTAGGCTTGACCCCGGTGTTTAGATGGAGCTGACCCCGGTGGCGCTTTGGCCTGGATTCGCCCCTGATATTGCACACACAGAAGTTAAATATATATGCAGAGATTGTAGAGTACAACAATCACCTTAATTTTTCATCATAGTTCATCACAAAACGAGTAAAGTGGCACACATGCAGAACAATTACTGCCGCCAACTTCCTGCAGGTCGAATTAAAAATACACACGCTCTACCTCTGTGTACCCCGTGCATGCAGGACAAGAAAACCCCCAAATACAGTTGAATTCTTGTACCTTTTTTTTTTCAGCATGCCCACACACAATTTAATCACCAATTACATGCCATATGTATATCCTTGGCTCTTATTACACCAAATACCAACAACAAATAATACAACATATACACACATCTTAGAACACAAAAACTAGTTAATTCCAAACAAATCAAGTTATACATAAAGTCCATCCCAAGGAACACGCATCAATTTGCACCATCTCGATCTCACGGACGCATGAAGGATGCGTGCACGCTTGTTCGTGTGTCTCCGATCGTCAGAGGTCATCATCTTTTAATTACCTCCCGTAGCCCCATAAATCTATCTCCCCACCTCGTTGGCCGCCGGCCATCTGCTGCACGGCGGCGCTGCTCCCGGCGCCGTTGCCGAACCCGTCCATCGCCTGCCACTGCTGCTCCGCGGCTGATGCGCCGCCGCTCGCCTGGTCCCTCCCTTCGCCCAGCTGGGCACTACCATCCGCGGCGACGCCATCGCCGACGTCGAGGCCACCGCTGGGGTGGTGGTGGTGGTGCTCGACCGCCGGCAAGCCGGAGAAGTCGTAGCCGGCGGCGGCGTCGTCGTCGACGCCGGGGCGGTGGTTGGTGAGGAGGTCCTGGACCTGGACGTGGTGCGAGTAGGGCGCCGCCGCCTGCATCTGGGCGGAGTAGTAGGAGGAGGCCGCGTGGTGGTAGTACTGGTGGTGCGGGTGCATGTAGTGGGACGCCATGGCCGCGGCGTCCAGCGGCGGCGGCGACATGGCCAGGTGGGCGCCGCCGGCGTCCCCGCCCTGGCTGCTGGTGCTCCCTTCCCCGCCGCCGATCTTGAAGAAGCACTTCTTCTTGAACACCCGGCACACCACCCATCCGTCCTCCTGCACGTACGTACGGCCACAACCACAACCACCATCAGCAACAGTTCAACTAACACAGAATTAATAAGCGATCAAAACCCTAACGATCGTGCATGCAGAAAAGAGACTGAAGAGCTTATTACGCTGGTGCCGCCCTGGGCGTCGTCGGTGTCCTCGAGGCGGTACTCGTGCATGATCCAGTCGGTCTTCTGGCCGTGAGGGGCGCGGCCGCGGTAGAAGACGAGCGTCTTGCGCATGCCGATCTTGCGGTAGCTGGTGCGGATGCACTTGTCACGGCCCGTCGCCTTCCAGAAGCCGGCCGTCGTGGCACGGTTCGTCCTCGAACCCGTCGGGTACTTGCGGTCCTTGTGGCTGAAGAAGTACCACTCGTTCTGCGGCGCCGACCCGATCCGGCACCTCTCTGCATCCCCATCCAATACCCAGTTCATATATATGAGTATATGACACATCAATCAATTTGAAATTTAGACTGCCATGCATGGATCATAAGGTTCATGCATGCATGTACACTAAATTGTCAGCTAGCTAGTTTAATTACCTTGGAGCTCCCATGGCTCGATCTTGTTGAGGTCGACCTCCCTGATGACCTCGAGGTCGAACTTTTCGAAGCCGATCTTCTTCTTGAGGTAGTAGAGGAGCAGCTCCTCGTCGGTCGGGTGGAACCGGAACCCCGGCGGCACGCCGTTGCTGGACGAGAAGGCCGCCATGGAATCCAACTGAATCGATCAGCTAGCTCCGGCCGGCTCCCCAAGTCAAGCCTTCAATTTTTGACGCGAGAGAGGCCTGTAGCTTGTATATATACACGCCGTGTGGCCGACTCAGCTGCATCGTCAGGCACATACAGGCAGCAGCTGGCTACCTGTAGGCTTGTAGACTGCAGCAGGGGGGGTGGTGGTGGTGGTGGGGAGAGTTGACGCCGGCCGCCACGGCGGTGGAAGGGGGGTAAAGTTGGTCGCGTAGGAAGGAAGGCATGGCCATGAGCGCCGGGGGAGCTCGATCGCCTAGCGCCCGGTCAGCTGCATTATTCTAAGCCCGTTAACGATCCCGAGGCTCGTTGTTTAGGGATCGCTTGATTGCTCTCAAAGCAATTGCTGGCTTTGGGAGAGCTGCTGGCTAGCTATCCACGGGGGTATATATTGTGATAATAATCTTACTACTCATCATTTTTTGCACCTACATGTGACTGCAATACTTATCCAGATTATTCGTCTTAAAATCAACGGTGAGATGAATTATGGGTAGGTGAGAGAGTACGTTATGGGTACGTGAGAATTCAGCGGTTGGATTAATACATGTGAGAAAAATGGATGGCCAAGATAAA
Source organism: Digitaria exilis (assembly GCA_015342445.1). Classification (NCBI taxonomy): domain Eukaryota; kingdom Viridiplantae; phylum Streptophyta; class Magnoliopsida; order Poales; family Poaceae; genus Digitaria; species Digitaria exilis. The sequence goes on from JACEFO010001734.1 coordinate 936,760, forward strand.
CCATGCGGCCACATCTACATGTGTGGAGATATGTTATTCGCTCTTACTACTATTATCATGCATATGTTTCTGTAATTGCGTACCTATCTCTGATGGGCATAACTGAAGATTACTTATGGGATCTTACTTTGATACTCGACTATGATGGTTGCATGATGTTTCGTATTATATATAGTACTTGTGTAAATTCAAGGATTAGAGTTGAGATTGTTATTTGCTAGGTCTAGATAATAGTACTAATGTGAGTGATTGGTATATCCTTTTCATGAACATGCTCGTGCACAAGATTTGAGGACTAGCTAGGAAACAAGCAGATAGGGGCAAGATCCAATACGCATCATAAATGATATGGATTCTGACCTAGCTAATTTAGCCCATCCATTGATGTAGTTGTGTATGTGGCATACTGGCATGCATCCAGGCATGATATGTACCCGAAACTTTAGATGCATTTTCATACAAGACATAATCGAGCGAAATTAGAACCTACTAATCCTAATCAGGAAATTTCTTCTGTTTGTTTAAGCGAACAAACAGGCGAGCTACCAATTATTAGATCATTAATATGGGAAAATTGTAGTAGTCCCCCTTTTGCTATGCATGGATTTGATGCAAAGCTTGTGGTTGTTTGGGGTTTACTTGTGCATTATTGGAGGGCGCAAAAAGGGTGGTTAGTAGGGCTAAACTAGATTACGCAGCCCAACACTTGGTGCCGCAACCTAAACCAACCAGTCTCCCTAGGGATCGAGCACCATGCACACACATGCAGGCAGGCACAGTTTCCACTAAACCTTAACTGACTGTGCTTAACTGCAAGCCGAAGGATCAGTTGACATCCATCCTCCGCCACTAAACTAGTCCTGATGCCTGATGATGAATTCTGATTCACCCAATTGATAGATCAAAACAAGCTACTAGCTTCTAAAGCACTGAATTGCAATGGTAAACAAAAGCCTACAACTGCAAACTTGGGAAATGGAGATCCATGCATGCATATATACTACCCATGCAGGCAGATTCAGCCTTACAGAACATTGAGAAAGTTATCCTGAAATTGTTTCTGAGTTCCAAATATTCATACTACTACAGTACTACTCTAAAACAGAAATGGATCTCAACAGGCTCCCCAAGCGCAACGACTTCAATTGCATTCAGCCATCCCATTGTCCATTCATGCGTAGATATTGGATTAGCTTTTGAATCCATATGATGTACCCGTCAACTGAAATATCACAGAAATTAGCCTAAAAAAAACCTAACTGGCATGATTACTCAAAGCATGAGTTAAGGGCGGCTCCATGCATGTGAGGAGCAGGCCACCAATCGAGCCACGACTCGTGGGGGGTCGTCGCTCATCAGCGCACAGTGCATGGACATGAACACGGCTGGGCGTGTGCACCTTGCGTGAGGCCTACTGCTCCGCCGTCACCCTGACGACGCGCGGCGGCGAGGCTCCCGATGACGAGGCCGGCCGCGCCGGGCCGGGCCGCGGGCAGAGGGCTAGGTAGCTCGTGCGTGCGCGGGGCGCGCGCTGGCTCGCTCATCGATCGGTTGCATGCGCAGCACGCGATCGATCGGCAGAAGAAACCTCAGGTCAGGGCACGGCAGGGCTCCCCGCCATTCGCGCGCGCTTTGAGTGAGAGGTGAGAGAAGAAGCTGATGCGAGCTGAGCTGAGCTTGCGGCAAATGATTAGGGGAGGCTAGCCTGGAGTTTACTGCAGCCAACCTCTGGGCTTGGGGGAGCTCTGAGATGTTACCACCTAGGATAGGAACCTAGCAGCAGAGAGCGAGGGTTATATGCTGTGGTTGGTCTCAGCTTGCTTCCTGTGCCATTTGCTTGCTGCCCCTGGTAATCTTTTTGTGTGTGCGCGCGGCGGGTGAAACGTACGTACTTGCCATGAAAACTTGTGCCTCCAGGCTCTCCGACAGCGGTACGGTCCAGCCAGTTTTAAACTTGCCTAATCGACCGTAGTGTCAATGCATGCATGCTTCAGGTATCTGCTCTGTTAGTCAGGGCATCAAGCTTCCCACAGGTTGAAGGACAAGAGAATCTTAGTGTTTTTGTAAAAAAAAAAATATTTTTACTGCTCTTTGTGGAGCTAATGTTGATTTTCTGGTGGCCCTGGTGAAAGATGAGTACCTATGGCAGAATTAGGAGATGGAGTTGGTACATATTTTGGTATCTCCCAAGGTCCATGAAACAGCTTAACAGTTTACTCAAGAATTATTGAAGCTCCCTAGAAAAAGGAAAAGAACAAAAGGAAGATAATTGAAAATGGAAAATAAGTTTTAGTGATCAAGAAACAATTTTTCAGAACAGGTCGCAACTCGCAAGGCAAATGAAAGAAGTCGTTTCCCATGTTCACGTTTAAGCAATTCTCATGTCTTCTCAGCACAGTTACTTCTCTCCTTTTTTTCCCCCCATTTCAGGCTTCAATATAAACTGTGCACCGTTTTTACTTATAGGATGTTGGTCTTGCTACAGCGTTGCAAGCGTTGTATGAATAAACCACCACACCACCGGCAATCTCTCCGAGGATGCAGGTGATGTTTACATCAGAAAGAGTGTAAGGGGAATGCTATAGTGTACTAAATCTTCTGAATTTCCTTGTAATTGTCATGATCCAAAACAAGCACATAACCATTGGTATACATAGTCTAAAAAAACCATTGCTATACATGACAATAAAGAAAACCTCACTGTGCTTTGGTTCCAAACCAAGTCACAAGAAAGAGGGAGAAAATCTTCTATGGGACTTAATTAATTTACCATATAATTTATATATTCTGAGAGTAAGACAGACAGCTCAACTCGACTAATAAGATATAATTTACACAATAGAAGAAGATTTGCTTTCTTTCAAAGTGTCCTAAAGTGGATTCGTTGAAGATGATCAAAGATGTTTAATAGTTAAACCCCACAAAGTCAATCATGTGAATTGTAGATGGTAGGGGATGCGTTTACTATCTTCAGCCATGCATGCGCCACCCCTTTTGCGGCTCTTATCTGCGTGCATGTTACGTGATTGTGTGGTGCACTAATTTCCTTTAAAAAAACGAAAAAAAAAATCTAACACCGAATTAGAATTTTTTACAACTCATCAAATAATTTGTATGCGGTCACGATGGTCAATCAAACTGATGCATGTATCAACAGAAGAATGGTTATGGAGACGTATTTAAATTATATAAGCATTCTAAACTAGGCTGGAGCTATTTACATAGCTAGTCTCCCAAAAAAAAGATATAGATATCAACAGAGTAGTGTTGGGGAAAATAACATATCGAGTCAAAATTTCCAGCATCACTATTATATGCATGATCCACCATAGCTGCTGCTTTTGTTCATGTGACAGAACACATACAGCTTCTTGGGGAAATGGTGGAAACCTATTTTTGAGGTAAAACCTTTCTGCACTCTGTTATCTTAGCATTTTTGCAGAAGAATTTCGGCTGTGTAGAAGTTCAGTTTGTATATTGAGTTGATCCAATGAAATGATGTTTGCTATACTCGAATACCTGAAACTGAAAACATGGCAGTAAACTGATCTAATAAGTTTGATATTCAGATAAAAAGTATCTTTGCCATATGAAGGCTCAATAATTACCTGAGGGAGGCATTGGGGGGATCAAGTTCCTAGGAGGCATTGGGGGTCTTATTCGAACTGGTTTACTTTCTTTTGCCTCAACAACCACCACATCAGAAGTGAGGAAAGACTTCGCAACCACAGCAGCATGCTCAATGCAACATCTCACAACCTGGTGATATTTTGGAGTGTGAGAAGATATACTCTGTCAGTATGGTAGTCAGCATTACTTGCACATATCAAGGTGACATAGAGGTGATTTAAGATGTCTGACTATTTTGCTACCACCTTTGATGGATCCAATATTCCAGCAGCCATCAAGTCCTCATAACAGTTTTTGGCGGCATTGTAACCATAATTTGTGTTGGCATTCAATAACACCTTTTAACAGCAACAATCAAACACAAGTCAGATCCAGACGCTGAGTTCAGATAAACTTGTCTGTCAGCTATATGGTGCACTTGCACAGTGGTCTCTGCGTGCTTTGGAATACAAAACTATGTGTAACATGTACTTTAACTGGTAAAGCTATCGATGCAGCCAACAGACCTTTTCAACGACAAAGTTACCATTCATCCCTGCGTTGTTTGCTATCAGTGAGGTAGGGTAACTCAAGGCTTGCTTGAAGATGTCAGCACCAATCTAAACACGAGCAATACAGAATTTGAGTTCAATTGCTCAAGACAGAACCATCTTCAACACACTGCTCATACTTCTAGTTACCAAATATATCATTAAATATATTACCCTTTACTCAAATACAAGTTATAAAGTACCTTCTGCTCTATATTATCCAATGATGACTCCTTGATTGCGTCAATCTTCTCCGATAATCTTAATAGGCTACATCCACCACCAACTACAACACCTTCCTCAATAGCTGCCTGGATTATTAAAAAAAAAAAGTAGTTCAAACTGAGGAACTTGTAGTTACCAAAACATACATGATACAGAAGTAGATTGGATAAACAAAGGTACCCTGGTTGCATTAAGAGCGTCTTCAATTCTCAGCTTCTTATCTTTCATCTCAATGACTGTTTGAGCACCAACCTGCAATCAGCTTTGTGTCTTCAAATTATGGAATTCTCATGAAAAATTGGTAGCCCTGAAATATTTTTCATAGTGAACTAAAATGATGTGTGGTACCTGTATGATTGCAATTCCACCACATAACCTTGCTATCCTCTCACCCAATATCTTCTTGTTATACCTTTCCGTTGAGTTCTGAGGAGTTAACAGTTAAAAGATATAATTTTATCCAAAACAAAATAAACCATAAAGAAGACAAAAGGCCACTTGGGCACGTTTGCATGTTATGACTGGAACGACTATACCTCAATTTGACCTTTTATCAGAGCAACTCGTTTCTGAACTGCATGATGAGTGCTTCCATCAGTAACAATTAATGTTGAATCTTTCTTGATAACCACCTTAGAAGCAGAACCCAGAACCTCTTTTCCTGCCTTTTCCAGTGAATATCCCATGTCATCCCTAACTACTGTACCTGAAAACAAACAAGAATATGTTGACGACTGGAATTGCATTGGCTAGGCTGGTGATAGAGTTTCATACCTCCCGTCATGACTGCAATATCATCCAAGCATTGAGTTTTTTGCTCCCCAAAAGAGAAGGCCTTGACTGCTGCAACCTTAATTGTCCCTTTCAGCTTGTTTTTAATTAAGTCAGCCATTGCTGCTTCTTCCACATCCTCAGCAACTATTACCAATGGATAGTTTTCTTTGACAGCACTGTCCAGTATCCTTATAATTTCACTAGCATCGGTAATTTTCTTGTCAACCAATAGAATCTACAAAAAGAAAAAAATGTAACTCTTCTAGTTATTCTGCAGAACAGTAGTCTGTAATGGGGAACGTGCTCTTACCTTGCAGTCTGTGAACTCCACCGTCATATTTGCACGATCAGTAACAAAGTAAGGCGAGAGATAACCACGTTCAAATTGCATTCCTTCCACAACGTCCATACCGTTCTCAGTGCCTTTTCCATTTTCAATTCTCACCATTCCTTTTCTACCTACTCTTTGAAAAGCATCAGAAATCATATTTCCAACAGCGTAATCATTTCCTGCGCTAACTGCAGCCACATGGGCAAGTTCATGGTCTTCAATCTACATGACAGCAGGTCACACAACACTAAGACATCTTTGCAAAGGAAATGCAAAAGCAAACTTAGATAAACTTAAACAACATACCTCCCGTGACATCAATCTAAGTTCAGACACCAAAGCAACAGCAGTCTTCTCGATACCACGTGCAACTTGAACTGGGTTGATTCCAGCTGCAAGAACCTACTAACAATCATAAGAAGCAATGAAGGTTCAGGATTCAGATTTTTCTTTTTTTTTCCCCTTTTTTTTGTTCGTGTGTGTCAACAGATTCACCACAGCACCTAGGTTTTACCCTGTTACAAGGCTTCATACTGTAGGAAAGTTGACCAAGGAAAGACATAGATATACCTTCATTCCTTCAGCAATCAGGCCTTGAGCAAGGATTATGGAAGTGGTAGAACCATCTCCTGCAATATCATTGGTCCTTGCACCAGCCTGTCTGACCAGCTTGACTCCAAGATTTTCTAATGGATCCTCCAATTCGATCTTCAACAACACAATTAGATTGATACATTTCAGCAACACAATTACATTGATACATTCCGCCATTGAAAGAAGCATGACATGATAGGGAAAAAGATAAGCAAGCTCATACATTCGTGCCAGAAACCAACAACAATAGCAAATCGTACTCTTCCACTTACGTTACTGCAGAACAATGAAGAACCGAAAAAGGTCCAATATTGCAGCAAAATAAGATAACGAGAACGATCAAGAACTGAAAAACAATCACTGGAGTGAAAACGACACGTCCTATGGCTTCATGTGAATGCACCCGATCCAATTTCAGTCTCCCCGAAACTGACACTGAATAGCAGCATGCTTCAGGGAATAAACCATGTTGGGAAGCGTAGTATTACCTCCTTAAGCACGGTTTCCCCATCATTGACGATCTTGGGAGGGCCATACTTGTTGCCAAGCACCACGTTCCTCCCCTTGGGACCCAGGGTGACCCCCAGCAACCGCGCCACCAAGTCCACTCCGGCCTGGAGCTTCTTGGTAGCGGAGAGGTCGCGGTTGAAGTGGAGGTCCTTGTACACCGGCATCGGCGGCGGCTTCTTGGGAGGGGAGAAGGGCAGCGTAGGGGGCTTCATGGACAGAGGAGGGGAAGAGGGCGCCATTCTCGACAACATCTTCCACGAAGCTAGGAGGAGGCGGTCCGGGCACTGAAGGGAGTGCAGGGGATAAGGCAGCAGCTGCTGCTGGGAGCCTGGAGGAGCCGAGAGCACGGAGAAAGCCGAAAGACATGTACAAGATATGACGTCGCCGTCGCGCAAAGAGGCGCTCTGAAAATATCTCAAGACGTTTCAGAAAAAAATAATTCAGATAAGGCAATTTAATAAATCAGAAATCACACGAGAAATACCCGAGAGCCTACTTTCGTGGCTTTGTCTCTCCTCGATGGCAGATCGAGGACTCTGCTCGATGGTGTTGGCGGAGGGGTGTGCAGCGTACCTCCCAGAAATGGAGCTCCATGGTCGTAGGCCTCGACCGTGCTAGTATAATCTGAGTCAAGCCCGTGGTGCGGATAGACTTTTTTTTTTAAAGTCCTTTCATCGTCTCTCAACTATTACCGTGTTTCGTCCCTCGTCTATAAAACCGGGTATCCAACGTCGCTCATGTATCTAAACCGTTCATTTTTTGTCCCTCACCGGTTTTGAAGGTGGTTTTGAATGACGTAGCAGCGGGACCCACATGTCAGTCTTCTCCCCCACTCAGATCTCTTCTTCCTCCTCCCCTCCCACGCACGAGCTCGCGCAAGCTTGGCCTCGACGCCGCCGTAGCTCTCGTGGCTCCTCCTTCTCCCGACCGCCGGCGATGTATCCTTCGTCAGCCTCCTTGCCAGCATTGAGCCCCAGACCCGACCAGACGTGCGCGCCGCCGCCACAGCCTCTGGATCTAAGGAGGCAGTTGGTGGTGGGCATCGATGAGATCCGGCGCGCCCGATGTCGGCGAGCGCAGCGACCGGAGCTGCAGAGCCTTGGGGTCTAACGGTAACATCGGGCTCCTCGAGGACTCGCCATCGGAGGAGCTGTAGCGACCAGAGCTGCGGCACCTTGGAGGAACTCAACGAGCGCCGCCACTGTGCCGGCACAGCACGTGCAGCAACGAGCTCCGACCTCCCATCGGCACAACTGCAAAGGTGGTCGAACGCCACCACAGCGAGCTCGGCGGCGGCGGCCACCCTCGTCGTCGAGGAGGAGATCCACGAGTGTCGGCCTCCACAGTCTTCACGAGGAGGAAGAGATCTGAGTGGGGAGAAGACTGACATGTGGGTCCCACCATCTGCCATGTGGGTCCCACTGCCACGTCATCCAAAACTGCCTTCAAAACTGGTGAGGGACCAAAAGTGAACGGTTTAGATACATGAGAGACGTTGGATACCTGGTTTTATAGATGAGGGACGAAAGTCAGACTAAGGCAATAGTTGAGGGACGGCGAAAAAACTTTTACCTTTTTTTTACGAGGGAAGGATGAATGATAATTGTACGTTCGATGGGCTTTGCGTGACTAATGGACATTGGTCAATGGGCTAGTGGGCCTAAATTTATGAAACTTAGAAATTGGGCCCTAGTTGCTGGCATAAATCGTACCAGCAACCAGGGCTATTGTATCCACCTCAAATTCTAGCTTCCTATCGTGCTAAAAAAAACCTAGCTTCCTATCCCTCCTCTCGCTCTCTCTTTCCCAGCCCCGCCCTCCCCACCGTCGCCTCCCTCTGCTGACCGCGTTACTGCCGCGCTGAAAGGATCAAGATGCCTAAGAGAGGGGTGAATTAGGCTTCTACAAAATTTAAACAATAAAAACAATCCTATGCAATAAACCAATTCACCCCATGTGCCTATAAGTGTGGTTTGTGCCTAGCTAGTGTTGAAAAGAGTTTAGCAACCTAGTTCCAATCCTACTCTAACATGGCAATTCTAAGAATAGAAATGCGGAAAGTAAACTTGCTCAAAGTAAAGAGAAGAGTAGGAAGCCAATTTTTCCCGAGGTATCGAGGAGTCGGCAACTCCCTCCTAGTTCTCGTTGGAGCACCCGCGCAAGGGTGTAGCTCCCCCTTGATCCGCGCAAGGATCAAGTGCTCTCGTAGTGGATATCCATTTCCTACTCCGGGACGGCGGATTCCAAACCGTGTACACTTTCTTGGGGCTTCACACAATCTCCACCGTGAGCTCCCAAGATCAACACCACCAAGCCATCTAGGTGATGCCGAATCACCAAGAGTAACAAGCCAAAGATCTTTACTTGACCTAGACTAGACCAAGAGCTAGATGGATGCACACTTGCTACTCCCAAGCACTAAAGAGAGTCCTTAATCTTCTCAAGATCAAGAACACCAATCAATCCAAGTGCCTCTCTTGCCCTCAACACTCCCCAACAACAGCTGGATGAACAGTGAAACTCGTGTGGCAAGAGAGTCTCCAAGTAGGAGAAGAGTGGCTATAAATAGCCCACTCAAAAGCTCCTAGCCGTTAGTGCTGACGCAGAGGGACCGACCGATTCGGTGCCCTCCAAAGATGGCCACCGAAACAGTCGGTGCCTCCTTTGAAAAGAACTTCCAACGGCTAGCTAGTGACCACCGACTGATTCGGTGGCCACCGCCAGTGCAGCACCGAAACAGTCGGTGCGCACCAGAAACGAACAGGCATTTCCAGCCACAATGACCGACTGATTCGGTGCTGCTCGCCGAATTAGTCGGTCCCCCTTGGGGACATGTGCAAGAGCTGGATCTCGAGGGCCACCGACTCATACGGTGGGTCTTCATGGGGTTCACCGAACCAATCGGTCCCCCCTGGGACATAGGCTACCAAGAGGCCGAGGGCACCGACTGATTCGGTGAGCCCTGCAGACATGGACCGAATAAGTCGGTGCCTCTGTTTGCTTCGCAAAGCGAACAGAGCACCGACTAATTCGGTCACTGCCCCAGTGAGCACCGAAATAGTCGGTCCTACAGAGCAAACTGTTTCAAACTTCTTAAGGCTGAAACTCGTCCAATTCAATTTCTTTGAGTTACCAACCTTCTCAAAGGCTTTGACATAGCTACCTAGCACTAGGTTTCACAAGTGTACACCACACCTAAACTCTAGTTTTATCTAGGTCAAGCTACCAATCCTTAACCCCCCTTTATAGTACGGCCAAAGGAAAACAAAGACCTAAACTGCTCTAAGTGCCTCTCATCAACCAAACGGCACTTAGGACTAGCTTATCCTTAATCTTCTCGTATCCTTTGCACCAATACAATCATTCACGAATGATGGGGGCCAAGAATATCATGAAAGCCCATCATTGCACTAGCTTAACTTAGTTTCTGCAAAACACTTGTTAGTCGCAATGATAATGTTGCCATTAATCGCCAAAACCGAATTAGGGGCCTAGATGCTCTTTCACGCGTCCGCATTGCTGACCTGTGCACATCGCCTCACTGAAGAAGCTAGAGCTACTAGGTCGTTATTCAACATTTTGTGTTTTCAACCTCAACATTTCGTCTATATAATTTCAACATCTTGAACGTCAGATATTTAACATGTTTAAGAAGAGTGTCGAAAGCTTCAATACCTTTCGATGTTTGAGATTTTTGCAAACAACCACGGTCGTCGTAGTCGTTTATCAAGTTTACATGTACGTGTACAAGCTACACTATGGGCAACCGTGTCTATTTAATCAGTCATTTAGCTCATTTAATGGTTGTTTAGCCCGACTAAAGAGGTAACAATAGGGGATCATTTGTTTAGAGTTTAGGCTAACAATGCTCTCCCCAACCTTCCTCTCTCCCTGCTCGCCTGTGCATGCTTCCGCCCGCGCGTCGCCCGTTGCTGCCGCCCACACTGTCGTGCCTAGGAGAAGAAGATTTAATTGCTTCTTGTTTTAACATTTTGTGTTTGCAATTGCAACTCTTTGAATATGAAATGTTGAATCTATTTAGAGAAAATATTGAACATTTTTCCATAGCTAATTATGCCAAAGTAAGTTTTAAAAATAGATGGCTTATCTATCTTCCATAAGATAGATATGAAGCCTCATGATGCTTCTCACTGCAAATGTACAAGACTCTTCGTGAGGGCCCGATTTGCAAACGACCATCAATATCTCATAACGTCATTTATTCTTTTATTTCATATTTAGCAAAAGTAATGTTTTTTTTGGCGTATCACTATGTGTGTGGCTCCAGTTCGTGGCCGTTGGGATGCCGCCAGGGCGCCGCCCGACTTCCTGCTCAACTGGATTTCTTCCTAATCCTTGAGTTTAATCATCCTTGCCTGTACGGGTCACGACTCGCGACTGCCGACTGCTGAGCAATTTCATATTTAGGCGGCAATGCTCGGTGCTCAATCTCAATGTTAGGTACAGGTAGTTTCCTTTAAAATTCAGATGAAATATACACCTAGTAATTTTTTTTATTTCATATTTTGTTTATGTGTGCATCAATTAATTTAGATGTCTACTCTCTAGTGTCCAAAAATCTAAGTTGTCTTCTGCAACTCCTTTAGAGCACATCATTACATAATACGTTGCAAAGAACACTAAAATAATTATGCTTATAGAAAAGATTATGCAAGTAGAAGTTCATTAAGTAGGTGACGGCGACACCGGCGGTGAGGCCACCCCTGGGTACGAGGGCAGACGGGTAGCAAAAAGACGCATCGGGCATCTTAATATCCTTTCCAATCTTTTTTATCCACTCCAATTTACCGGTCTGCCCTTCCACTTGCATGTCCTATAATTGTTATGCACTAGAATAGCATAGGTTTTTTTTTAGAAACAGGAATATATTTCAATATTCCAGCCTCTGCATCGACCAATGCATGTAGTTGTTCATTATTACATCACCAATGTAATTCGAAACACAAATATCATGGGAAAAAAACACAAAACTAAATCAAGCATACTCAAGTCTGTTGCTAAACAACCACCCATTCCTCGCAAAAACTTCCATGACCGAGTTCTCAAGTACACGGCACCCCCATATTATTTGGGGTCGGTCTTCCTCCTTTTGCAAAAGTGCCCAAAAGCGTATCCAGTACGTGCCCCTGAAGATCACTGCATAGGAGTAACGGCTAGAGTATTGTTAAAAACCTTATCATTTCTAGAAAGCCAAATAGCCCAACAAAGCGTACAAGCTCCAACCAAGACTTTGTTTTAAGTTTCTTATCCACCCCATGTAACCAATCACCGTATATTCAGAGGAGGTGTGAGATTAAAAGAAACTTGTACCATACGCCATATTAATCTAGCAAGCTGGCAATCGAAAAAAAGATGATTAATTGTTTCACCTAAGTTACAGAATATACAATTCAAACATCCTTTCCATTGTCTTTTTGCTAGATTATCTTTGTTAGAACTATACCTTTGATTAAGTACCACATGAATTTCTTAATTTTCAAGGGCAATTTAAGCTTCCATACAATATGGTTGGGTCGGATAATATTGGGAGCAATAAGCATCTTATACATCGAACTTACACTGAACCTCCCATCATGTTGTAAAGACCATCTAAATGTATCTCTCTGATCACTCAAATGTGTGTCCATAACCTTTGCTACAAGCTGATGCCAAGCTAACAAGTTATTACCCACTAGCGATCTTCTAAAAGTAACATTTAGTGGTTGAGATCCTAAAACATTTGCAACCATGGCACTTTTCTTTCTTACAATGTTATATAAGTCAGGGTATAGATCTTTAAACGAAGTGCTACCATGCCAAACATCCTCCCAAAATCTAACTTGAGTACCATTCCTAAGTTAAATTTGCCTAGTCTTAAAAAGTCGTCTTTCACCTTCATCAGGCCTGACCAAAAATGAGAATCTACAGGCAAATATGAAACTTGGGTTATAGTTTTATGTCTCAAGTACTTTTTCCTAAGGAGGTTTTGCCACATGCCATCTTCATTTATAAATTTAAACAGCCATTTGCTAAGAAGACACTATTCTGAAGATCAAGGTCAAGGATTCCCATACCTCCTTGGTCTTTTGGTGTCCACATAATATCCCATTTTTCCAACCTACATTTCTTCTTATGCCCATCGTTTTGCCAGAAGAATCTTGATCTATAATAATCTAATTTCTTCAAGATTCCTTTTGGCACTTCGAAGAAAGAATAGCATAGGTTAGTGGGAATGATTAGAGTAGTATGCTAATACAAAATGTTCAACATGAAGGCACAATGTGAGTATTGAAAGGCATGCAAGACTCCACCACGTACACCAAGCATACTACAACAGCAGAACCGACAAATACTTCGGTGTCTACAGTAACTCGCTAGTGCTTTTATATGCAGATCGAGACTGGTGATCGTACCGTGCAAACCACCATGCATCTAGAGCCTGATCGTCTTACGATGGAACGCCTCATCGCCATGCCCCCTGCTGCCTCTGCTGGCGTCATCACCCTATCGTTCCTCTTCCTCGCGTCCGCCTTCCTCCTGACCCTGGCACGCCGGCGGAGAGCACCCATCTCCGGTGGCCAACTAGACATCCACGTGACGAACCACGCCGTGGCCCACAGGGCTCTGGTGCAGTTAGCGCGATGTTCCTCGACCGCCCGACCGGCGCCGTCGTGAGCGATGTCTTCACCCGCCACCGCAACTGCAACATCGCCTCGTCGCTGTACGGCTCCTACTGGCGCGCCGCACGGCGCAACATGGCCACCGGCGTGCTCCATGCCTCCAGCCTCCGCACGTTCCACTGGACCCGCGCCCGCGCGCTCAAGTCCTCTGGCGCCCCAATTCTCGACAGCCTCCACTTCGCCATGTACTGCATCCTGTTTGAGATGTGCTTCGGCGAGGACGTCGTCTCCAAGCTCGGAGAAGCCCGCCTCCGTGCCATGGAGAAGCTCCCCGGCGACGTCCTCGCCGCGTTCCGCTCGTTTGAGGTGTTCCTGAGGTACCCACGTGCTGGCAGGTTCCTTTACCCGTCACGGTGGCGCCACCTCCTCGCTTTCCGGCGACAGCAAGAAGAAACGTACCTGCCTCTGGAGTGGGCCCTGGCCAACCTCGTCAAGTACCCCGAGCTGCAGCAAAAGCTTCGCCAGGATGTGGTGGACGCCTGCGGCGGCGAGCGGGACGTCATCGAGGAGGCCGAGCTGTCACGCATGCCGTACGTGAAGGCCTTCGTGCTGGAGACCCTCCGGCGTCACCCACCTCATACTGCCATCAATGCAAGCGCCACGCGGAGGGCGAGGAGGCCGCAAAGGCGCTCGGTGTGGCCGCCGGCGGCCTGCCGGACGGCGGCGCGACGGTGAGCCTCCTCATCGGCAGCAGCGGCCGGGACCCGGCGGCGTGGTCGGACCCGATGTCGTTCGCGCCCTGAGCGGTTCTTGCCCGGCGGTGTTGGCGAGAACTTCGTGAGGGAGCTCAAGATGATCCCGTTCGGCGCCGGGAGGCGCGTGTGCCCGGGGCTTGGGGTGTCGATGCTCCACCTCGAGTACTTGGTGGCCAACCTGGTGAGGGAGTTCGAGTGGAGCCAGGCAGATGGAGACGACGAGGTCGACCTCACTAAGCTGACGAGCTCGTCGACGGGTCGCTCCACTCCATGAGACGCCCGCTCCGGGCGCGCCTCGTGCCGCGGGACGCGACGGCCGTGTGACGTACGCCGTCGTTTCGGTCCGCGATTACGTGCACCCTGGCGACGTCGCTGGTTCGGTGTTTCATCATTTGGTCCATTGGGTGGGCTTTCATACTAATCGCACGTTGTTCGTCACTGATGACTCGAGTCGCGACATGTTTGTGTTCAGCAGCCGATCACCATCACGCTTCTACTGAATCCTGAACGCCCGTATGTGTAATAAGTCCAAATTCATCGATTATTATTGGATAATAAGCGCCACGTCGCTTTCTTTGTTCATTCTTTTTTTTTCCGAGCCACAACTTCTTTGTTGATGTAGTAGGTGTGTGGTCCCAGCTAGTTTTCCTAACAATGGTCAAGTGATTTGAGATCCAATGGTAAAAAAAACTAAGTGAGGAGAGTCTCCAAATTACTCGAGCGAGGGATGTAAAATATTTGGGAAGAGTTGAATCTCCCGTAGGAGGCCACACCTTTGTTATATAGGCAAGGAAGAGCCCCTTGCGTGGCTTACAAGATCTGTCGTCGGGTTGTTGACATAGATTACATTTACAACAACTTCTATCTCTATCTATCTCTATCTTATACAAGATCTGCAACAACTCTTAGCTTCTCAACTACATCGACGGCATTGGTTACAATGTTACCGAGATCCACACTACACTAGATAGCCTTGACACGTTAATAAGGGATAGACACTCCATATCGCTATTGCTCACATGAGTGATTTGGAGGTTTTCCTCACTCAGTTTTTTTGGACCATTGGATCTTTGATTCGACGACTGCAAATATTATCAACACCCTAGGTTAGGAGAGACCAGGGAGCTTAAGATGATGGCACAAGGCTCGTGTGCGCGAGGCCTGGGACGGGGATGTTCCACAATCACATAGAGTATTTCTTGGCCAATCTGGTGGGGCAAGCGGGGTGGTAGGAGGTAGACAGTGATGTTCCACTTGGAGTACTTGGCCAATCTGGCGAGGGAGGAGGTGGAGTGGTGGGAGCCTCGGAGGTAGACGGTCATGAGCTCGGAGCTCGCAGAGTTCCAGGGCTTCTTCTTCCCATAATAATCGATGAAAGCGGTGTGAATATATGTGGAGTGTCTATCGCTCACTCGAGTAATCTGGAAACTGTCCTCACTCAGTTTTTTTTATAACTTGTATCCCTGATTAGGAATGTGGTTCCACAAATGATTGTAGGTACGTCAGATAGCACAGCAGGTGAGGTGGCATAGAATAAATTAAATGAGAGATAAAGAAGGCTAAATACAGTAGAACTAGGCATATGGCCCGCACAAAAAGCGCGGGTACCTAGTTTTTTATAGCTATTTTAGAATTATATTTGACCTGTATTGTTTGAGTTATTAAGACTTTTAGATCACCATGATTGTAGTGTCCAAGTTCCTCTCCTTTTTTTTTCCAAATTAACGTGGAAATATTTCCTTTGGCAAATATTTTCATATTTTGCTGCTAACTTAACACCATAACAATAGATTAGGTACTTTTGTATTATTTTTATTTCAAACTTAGGTATTTATTAATAATATTTGTTAATTGGCACAAATTCTTTCTTTTAATATTTTGCTTTCGTCATCCCACCCTACTTCCATGGTTGCGGCCCCAGCGCCGCAGCCGATGGTGATGGCATGTGGCATGAGAGTGTCCCAGCGAGGCGGAAAGCAGGTGCGAAAGAAGGTGTTGGTCAGCATCATCTCTACCACCGGCGCCCTCACCACCGCAACCCAATACCTATGAGGGGGCGTGTTCTTCGTTTTTCTATCGAGGAGGCACCTGCTAGCTTTGTGTCTTACGAAGCATATCGGTGACAATCATTTTTAACATGTGGCAATTAATAGGGCTAATAGAGCGGCTAGTCTGGCTAGCTATCGTGGTGCTAATTATTAACAACAAACATTTTTTTCCTACATGTATATGTAGGTCCTCTCAAGTTGTTATTCAATTTACACTCACTCATCTAGTTTTTTTAATAACAACAAATAATTTGTTTTTTCCTACAGATGTATATATGTAGGTCGCCCTAGTTGGTATTCAACTTACGCATACACGGACGCACTCACAGTTTATTCGCCCTTATGGCATTTTATTTGCTCATATGGGCAACAGCTCCGTAGATCCTTTTAAACTACATCTAAAATAAGTTAATTTATCTTTGTTTGTGATCTAAGTATATTATTCAAGGCTATACCCCTTTTGTGCATACCTATCTTTCTTCATGGCAAACTTTTTATTTTACAAAAGGTATCCTTTGAATGTTCTTTAAACAATGTCTTGATGTATTATTTTAAGATCCGATCCACTTTTTCTTACATGTGTGGTGTATGGGTGGTGTACGGTGGTCCACAGTCCGCTGAACAGGGCAGGCAGTGCTGCCTTGTTGAAGGCTTGAAGCACACACCCTTGCTTTGTGTCAAATACAATTGCCGCATCGACAGTAGGTCAGTAGCGGAGGCGGCTGGCAGGCCCTGGGTCTCTTTGCCACTGAGCCATAGACAGTAAAAAGACATGAGTTTCATTGATCATTTTTTGCCGCAATGTTCTCTGCGCTACTAAGGCATCGATTCGAAATTTAACACTCTCCCAGCATGATCTCCCAAAATTTCTGGGTTGGCGTCTCTTTTATTGATCTTTTCTTGCCGCAAGTAGGCATGACAACAAAGATGACATCGACTTTTCCTTCCTTTGCTGGGAATTCCCAAATTCAATAATTGAATATTTTTACTGCTTTCTAACATGCATAGAAATAAAACTGTTAATGTATGTGTTTGATACGGACTCCATGTTTGCAATACAAGCCAATGATATTTTTCTTTCCTAATTCATGACCTCTCTCCTTTAATAGGTTCAAGCATAGAGAGTGATGGTTTTATACATATAAAATTATTTAATAGTTGAGGAAAAATATTATTGGCATATTTATTGAGAAAAATATATATGATTTTTTACTATTATCTAACTATTGTTTATTCTTTATATTTTGGATGACATGTGGTTAGAATTAAACATGGATTAGTCCTTGCCGTGTGTAACCATGTGTGTCCGTTTTGTTTTGTTTTTCCGTTCTCTGATCTCTAATGGACTCCAAATATATTTATTATGGAATTTGCAAGTGTCTCACATATGTGTAAGTATACGTCCTTGCCTTTGACATGGACTCATATACTTGTTTCCTATCACGTATGTATAAGTATATGTCACGTATGGACTCTTTGTGTTTCTCAATAGAAAGATGGAAACACGTGTATGGACTCTTAAAAAAAATAGTTGTATCTTGAATCAAATAGTTTGTACTTGATATAAAATAAATAAAATAATGGAAATATTACTGCATAGAATCTTTGGTTTATAACATCAATGGTCTTTTATTGTTCTTAGAATAATATACACTGTTAGATCTTCATAAAATCCGAAGGCGCAAATCCTTCTCTTTTTTTTCCGATTAACGTGGCAATTTCTTGGGCCTCTCGGCGAACGTGGTGGCTCCTTTTTTCTTCAAGTAATAATATAATAGATAGATTTTTCTTCATTTGTTTAAATTAAGCTATTTGTGAATTGTACTTGATATGGACTCTTTGGATTATTTCCATAGTTAATCTAGAAGTTCCCTCAAATTAACATAGGATTTTTTTTGGCCCCTTCACCAAACATGGTGCCTTGTTTTAAAACAATTTGTAAATTTTTGTTGTTAACTAAATACAATGAAAATTAAAAGGTACTTTTTTGTTTGACATGGATTCTTTACTTAATTATTTTTCCTCCTCATTAATATAGAAATTATATGCTAATTTATTCTTAGATATTTTTGGCGATATCATAGATGGATTTTCATAAATATTTGTCAATCATATCTGAAATTGACTCTATTTATGATTAAGATGATATATAATAATGAATCTTTTTCAATTAACATGGTATGTTTATTAGTCTATTTGTAGTCTAGTCTATTGCTAGTAATATTAGACATAGACTCTTTAGTCTCTTGTCAGTCTTATTAGACATGAACTCTTTGGGCTATTGTAGACCGGTTCAAGTCTACTTCATAACATGGGAATTTTGTTAGACCTCTCTACGGACATGGTGGCTACTTTAATTTTTTTTCCCTCAACAACATTATTGAATGATAAACATAACTAATATAAGAGCTACTTGCTTTCAAAAAAAATATATATATAAGGGAGTAATGTGGTGGCTACCTTTTTTTCCTCAACAACATTATTGAACGATAAACATAACTAATATAATAGCTAGTTGCTATAAAGAATATATATACTAATATACATATAAGAGCTAGTTAATCCGTAATTTGTCAAACTCAATCAACAAAGGGATAAGGATCAAATTCCTTCGAGGAGCAGCATCACACCATCGTGCGGTTAAGGGAGGTAAACATTCATCTTCTATTGGAAATTTGGAATCAGCTCCTATTATTATTTTGATCCATCTTCTCCGTGGCTACAATGGTGATCTGTTGTCCTCTATGCATGGACATACACCCTCTAGCCACGTACGACGTAGAGAGCGAGGTTCTGGATGCTTAAACTCATGATCCTCGGCAACATGTATGCAGACACCACCGACCGGCTCTGGCATGTCTTTCCCTACGCACATGAGAACAGAGCTCCTTTGCCTGCCGCGCGACTCTTGTTGAAATTTCTTGCTGATTGCACTACCGTTGCATGATTGAGCCTTGAAGATGAAGATGTTGGACGCACTACAAAGTTGTGGCAATCCTCGCGTACCAAACCTGCTGCGACTGCAAGTGCATATACTTCATGTAGGGGGATGATAGGCCGGTCGTGTATGTTGCTTCCCTATTTCTATATAGCTATATAACGTTGTCAAAACATGAGATACATGGCAAGAAGCCAAGAATTGCCTATTTATTCAGATATTTTCCCTTTTCTATAACTATTGCATGTAAGAAAGAGATGGAGACAGACGTTATTACGGGAGAATATTTGGCCGGACAGGTATAATCTAAACCATATAAGGACTCTTTCTTTTAATTATTGTAATCCTTTCACCGTATTGGACAATGACTCTTTAGGCTAATCTAAACCGTCAGATCTTCATAAAATCCGACGGTCCGAATCCTTCTCTTTTTTCCGATTAACGTGGGAATTTCTTGGCCCTCTCAGCGATAGTGGTGACTCCTTTTTTTTCTTCAAGTAATAATATAATAGAAGATTCCAGATTGGTATGGTCGTAATGTACTCTCCCCTTTCTCAAAGGTATGATGTATGTCATTATAGGTGTTTTTTAGGAAGTATGTCATTTTTCTTTTTTAGGAAGTATGTCATTTTATTAGTTTCAGCATGCAAAACAGATCCAATTAATTAATTAGCCATGTTGTGAGAGTTTTTTTTCTCGAAAAACGTTAGGATTGCATTTTTCATGGGACCACGGGAGTATATTAACATCTATAAGACCAAAACATATTCCACAGTCGATTCAACTAAAATCGATTTGATATTATAATTGGTAGCAGTGTATTTTCTACAAATAAGTTCGATTCACGACAAGACAAAAACGACTCATATTATTTGGAACGAATGGAGTAGTGGAAAAGGGTTGCGTTGTTGCTGATTGTCATAAGAAAGTTGGCACGTACGCAGGCGTAGGCAAAAGCGCAGCAGTATATAAGTGCTGGTGTTTGCTAACCGGCTAACCCACTATACGAAATAGAGCAAACAGGCCGCCAGCCCGTATCTAGCAATGGATTCCTCTCCGGCGTCGTCACCGTGTTGCTCCTGTTCCTGACGGCTCGCTTTCCTCCTCGTCATCCGCCGCCATAAGATCATCGCCATCGGTGACGCCGCAGCGGGCTTTCTACGACGTAGACTTTCTGCGCCGGTGGTGGCTTGTCCATCCAGGCAGCCAGCAGTGCGCACCCGGCGCGGCCTGTCCATTTCAGGTGACGGACCGCGCAGCACAGCACGGCGTTCCTCGACCGCCCGACGGCCTCCGTTCCGTTCTGTGCTGAGCTGTCGCTCATGCCGATGCCGAGCCTACGCCGCCACCTGCCCTTTCCTTTCGTAATTCGTCACGTGAAAGGCGAGGACGCGGCCACGCCGCGGTGGCGCTCGGCGTCGGCACGTGCCACCCCTGCCGGAACGCGGCGCGACCGTGAACTTCCTCGTCGGCATAAGATCGGCTTCGACCCGGCGGCGTGGTCGGAACCCATGTCGTTCACGACAGAGCCGTTCATGCCCGGCGCCGAACGCCGAACGGCGTGGACCGGCCTGACGTGCACGAGGGAGCTCAGGACGGATGATGCCGTTCTCGGAGCCGGGAGGCGCATCTGCCTCGATCGAGTACTTCGTCGTGGCCAACATTTTTTTTTCCACTAGGGGCTCAGCCCGAATTTCATTATCGAAATAACGAAGGTTCAGGGTGTAACAGGTCTCGCGCCCAGAAACAAAGGAACAGAGAGATTAACAGGTCTCAACTTTGGTAACCATTAGAAGCAGAGAGATTAGCGGGGAGGTCGATCTCGCCGAGTTCCACGGGTCCTTGGACCTTCATGAACCGCACGCTGCGCGGACGGCGGACGCCCGCGGGGTGCAGCGCTGCGGCGGGGTAACGGTCTCGCCGGTCGTGCCGGAGTACGAACGTACGGAATGGATGTGCTTGCTTGCGCCTCGTTCACACTAGTGCATGCTGCTTGCGTGGCATGGTTTGTTACTTGTTAATTTGGCCGTTCGGGCTCTGTACTTTCTGCTACTTCTGTGCGCCTAGAGCAACGTCTGAGAAGATGGTGTGTGTGTTTGTGTGTGTGTGTGGGGTGGGTGGGGTGGGGGGCTGTATGCGTCTTGTACTTCTGTGCGCCCATGTATGAATCTTTTTACTTCTTCGGTGCTAGTAAGTATTTGAAGTCTTATATGTAATTTTTTCAACCATATGTTATTGGATGCCTGCATCCGGCGTAACCAGGCCCGCGGGATACAAAGCTTGTTCGCTAGAACCAATCCGAGGGCCCATGACACCTCCAACTCCAAGCGAATGGGGCCTGGAAATCTGGTCATAACTGATTGGCACTCATCATTTCCATCGTTATCTAGAAAAAACTCATCATTTCCATCAAGTTCCATATTTAGCGTATTTTTTTAAAAAAAATCTACTAAATAATCATCGTGAGGGCCCCGCTGTGATCACATCTGTAATTTGACCATCATCGCATTCGCATCAGGTTCTTATAGGTAAAAAAAATGACGAAGCAACAAAATACTAACTCAATTTGCCCACAAAAAAAATACTAACTCAATTCCAGCCCACGCAAGCAACTTCTAGTCCTTAATCATTTTCATTTGGAAGCTACTAGAACTCTTGAAGCCTATAACACAGCCTTCTAGGCCTTGCTGAGTTGCTGCTTTCTCCCGTAGCTCTCCAGTCCCTTCCATGCATCATCACACGTTGAGAGGGCCGCGAAAAAAAAAGTTACGTGCTAATCACGAGCACCCTAAATAAGCTCGATCAAGCTGCTCAACTCAAATTAAACACCGATCCTCCGACCCACGCCATCACACCAACTCCAACCGCAGCCGCTCCAACTCCAAACTCCAAAGCGCCACCAAAACCTCTCCAAGAACTCCCCCATAAATCACAGCCACGTGACACCTATCACCAACCAACCAAGCTCACCCCGGAAATTAAAGGGGATCATCCTCATCCACCGGCGCGATCGAGCGGCCATGGCATCGTCGCCACAGGACGTCGTCGACGCTGGCTCCACCAACGTCGGCGTCCCGCCGGTCGCCCCGTGGTGGAGCGCGGCCTCTCCGGTCGGTGGCGACGTCGTGCTCTCCGCCGCCGTACTCCTCTTCCTCGCCGTCGCCTTCGCCTTCGTCGTCTACCACTACTTCACCGTCGGCCTCGCCCGTCATCCCTGCCGCGGCGCAGCACAGGTAGCGATGATGATGCCCTCCGGCGACCACCAGCGGCGGCGGGGCACCTCGTCGCGAGCCAAGGGCGGCGTCGACACGGCGGCGCTGCTCCGGGCGCTGCCGGTGACGGTGTACAGGGCGGGGAAGAAGGACGACGGGCGCGCCGGCGACGAGGCGCTGGAGTGCGCGGTGTGCCTGGCGGAGCTCGTGGACGGGGAGAAGGCCAGGTTCCTGCCACGGTGCGGGCACGGATTCCACGCCGAGTGCGTCGACCTGTGGCTGCTGCGCGGGAACCCGACCTGCCCGCTCTGCCGCGTCGAGGTCGTCGACGACAAGCAGACGGGCTCCTTCTCCCTGCCGGTCTCGTCCATGGCGCTCCCGCCGGAGATGCCGGAGCCGGCGAACTACTACCCGACGAACATTCCGACGAACGTCCTGTTCTGGGGATCTCAGGACACGGTGGCGACCGTCGTCGGCGGCGGAGCGACCCCGTCCCGTGGAGCATCAGCGGCTGTGGTTATCGAGCTCCGGGAGACTACGCCGGCGGCGGCGGCGCTGGCGCGTGGAGGTGAAGGCGAGGGGAAGGCTCAGGGCTTGGCGAGGCTGAGCTCGCTCAGGAGGCTGTGGAGCAGAGGGAGGCGTGATGAGGCGGTGGCTGCGAGCTCCCGGCCCTGCCGCCACGCCGCCACTGCAGCTGCAGCTGATGGTACCGAGCCAGCACGGGCAGCGGCGTTGCATATTTGGAACCTTACATAGGAATATAGGATGCATGCGCGCTCGCAGACGAATCGAATGTGTAGTTACAAGATGATGAAACGTGCGTTACTCGGAATTCGACTACACGTTGTTGACTTGTAAATATTTGTATAGCACTATTCTGATGCATGCAAGGGAGAGGGGCAAATGTTGTGATGCGTGCGGCCCGAGTAATATTTGCCCTACTCCCGTGGTGGGCCAGTGCCACCTAGACCCCGGACGGGGCCGTTGATGGGCCCTTTGTGCTCGAGGGCTTTGCTCGCTCGTTCGTTCACGCATCATCACGCCGACGCGGGCCGAGTTATCCATTTTGTTTTAGAAATTCAGAAACTGGCAAATCCCATTCCGCTAAACGTTTCAGGGGGGGGGGGGGGTCTAACTTCTAATTCCTGGTGGCTAATGCCTCGATATGTCAAGACTAGGAGTATTTTATAGGTGGCGGATAGTAAAGTAGAAGTCGTGGACTTGGCTTTCACGTCACCTTTTCTTCAAGCACAGCCAGTTTACTCTGGGTGATCCCTTCACGAGTTACCTTGCGTTCTTTTCCTTTCATCTACGATCCCTAGAAATGGTGAAATGACTTCCACGTTTAGCAGACAACAATTTCGAGCTAGGGTTTTATGTTTTGATTTGTCTTGAGTATAACCATATTATTTGGAGTTTGGTTTTTAGGCCATGTTTGTATCATTTTTTATTCTTTTATTTGTTGATAGTATAATTATTTTTTATCATACATTGGTTTATATGGCTCATTTGCCCACTGAGGACTCCTTGGCTTCGACCTCACCTCCGAGTGGCTCACTCGTTGACACGCCTCTCTCTCTCTCTCTCTCTCTCTCTCTCTCTCTCTCTCCCTCCCTCCCTCCACGACCATCGAAGCAACCATCTCACCATTGGTTCTTATGTTGGCATCGCGCCAGCCTATCGCCCTCAACAATGAACTATTATTATTACACCGCCAAGATCTAGTGCACTTGTATATGCCATTGCTACAAGAGTTGCTCCTTTGGGCGATGGCTCCACCCCATGTCATTCATCCTTATCAAGAATGGTAGCTACTCTCGATCAAATCTTCCATTTCAACCACCAATTCTCCAAAAGCCAGTCTTTAGGATCCTTGGTCGGATCATGTATTTCCAAGCACCCATGTGCTTGCATGCTTTAGTTCTTTTGGCAGCAGCTCTTCCATTCTTCTATAGCTAGCTCCTCGCTCGATCCCATAGCTACATTGCCAACTAAATATCAATCACTCTTCATGAAAGAACCATGAATTTCATCTACAATCACTACATTCATGATGCTGATTTCAGGGACGGAGCCAGGGAGGTAGGGGGGGCCAAGCAAGGGCTGCCATGGCTCCCCCCCATGATTTTGCAATTCTACTAATGAAGTCTTAATATGTCTAAGTAAAACGATTAAAAACATTATTTAGCCCCCCTGAAGAAAATACTGGCTTCGTCCATGGTCGATCTCCAATTCTCCGGTTATGATTGGGTTGTGTTTAGATTTTTAGGGAAAAAATACTTTTTGGGGAAGCGTGTTATGTGGGGGGATAAATAGGAAAGGTGGAAAATAAATTTTCTGGGAAGCGTGTTCTGTGAGGGGGTGAATAGGAAAGTAAAAAGTACTTTTTCAAACTAAACACAGAACTGGCGAGTCATGTCAGTCAAATAGTTCCCTAGCTACCTCTGGCTCCCTAACTAGTCCAATTTTTTTTCTCGAATATGCAGGAGAGAACTACGCATCATTGTATTAAGAAGAAGACATAGTTCAATTTACATTCTCAGTGGAGAAAACGAGACTCACACTACACGTACAAACTTGTACGAGAGTTACAACCACAACTGTTGTGGATGGATGTTTGAGTATACTATGAGTAATACAACATGTCCAAGTTCTATATATAATTCCCGCGTGACTCTACAAATTAATATACTCAGGGTAGGCCGCGCCTATACCTCTCTTCAACAGCCTACTAGCGGAGGAGAGACAGATTGAGAGCACAAAGCTAGCTATATGCCTATATCCATCTTCAAACTAACTGACTGATCGAGCAGCTCTACACACTAGCTAAAAATCTTGGAATGGACGGATGAGGTGCTCCCAGTACAACACATGCATGTTGCCTAGCTAGCTATATCATGCAGGCCGCCGGCTATCCGCTGCACGAGTTCAAACCAAAGTATCTATGCACGCGAGCTCGCTCGCATAGCTTTTCCCCTTCTTTTTTTTTTTAACTCGTGCGTGTATATAATCGATCATCTTATAATTGCACGATCGATCGAGCTGATGCCCCCAGCGCGCGCGGTCTTTGGGCCGCAGTGGCTGTTAACTCGGGTGCCGGGGCTGATGGAACACCGGGCACTGTGGCGATGCGTGAACAGTCATATAAGCGAGCATGCAACCCGATCGACTTTCGCCTGGCGCCCTACGCCCAATCCTGGATCCTACTCTTTATTGGCAAGCGTAGGCACGTACGCCTATGGCCGTTGCCCGGGCCTATCGCTAACATGAGGCTCCGACATGGCCGTGTGACGCTAGCTACCGCTCCCTCCTCGGCTCCTCTCTCCTCGTCTCTCTCTACCCCCACCAGAGCCAGCAGCCAGCGCAGGCGGCCGGCACGCAGCTGCGACCATCTCGACGATCCGGGCATGGAGCTAGTAGCATTGTAGCAGCACAGCGCGCGGCTACTGTGAGCGGTGACGGGACGGAACGAACCAGCGGCATGCAGAGCACATGCCCGGCCCAGCTGATGATGCCCCGTACGGACGCAGGGCCGGCATGCGGCCTAGCTTGTTGCCATGTCGATCCATGCATGTGAAGCGCGAAACGCCCGGCTAGAGCCAAGAGCCAACGAGGATAGACATGCATGGGCGCATGCGTACGTCGTACAGATGCCAGGAACAAGGGGGCCAGCTCGCTGCCGTGCTGATGCGGCGACATGGATGCATATCGATTCGAGTAACTATGTTGTTACTGAGAGAAGCTGTTGCAGATGGATCAGCCCCCTATACACGGCAGCGTAGCTGTGCCGTCGATCTCGTGTAGCTTGTAGGCTATGTCGTCCCGTATGCATTATGAGTTTTATGACTCACGATCGACTAGTACTGTATCTGTGTCCTTGGGAGCAGACAAATTTGTACGCTTTTCAGGATTCTGAATCTCCGATACAGCCACATACTACAGGGGGAGAGAGAGAGAGAGAGAGAGACGTATATATGTATGATGTGTAGTATAGTGAAGCCCTAGTATATGTTAGCTGCCTTACTACTAGGCCCTAGAAAAACTCATGGCTGGTCACCATGTACTACTGCTGGGAGCGCTCTGGCTGAAGCTTGCCGATGCGCCTACCGGCCTACGCATGCATGCGCGATCGAGGGAGGAGGAAAGGAAAGGAGAGAGCTGAGGCGATAGATAGACGAGACCAGCCCATGTTCATCTCCATAATTAGCCCGTCGATGGATTCCCCAGCAGGCGGCCGGCTGGTGAGGCGTCCTGTTGGTGAACAGTGCGTCGACTCTGATTCGTTCAGGCAACTCACTGGACCACCGGGCTCTTGGCCTGGTAACCTTAACTTCCTCATGGTACGCTAGCTAGCTACTGCACGCCCACCACGCACGTACCGACAGGGCCTCTGACTGTCCTCTCCGGATTCCGTCCGGCCCTCTTATGGCTCGGTCGCCTCTGCCCGGTTGAGCTCACTCCCTAGGTTTTTAATCTGATCTCTCGATCTGCTTCCTTTTTCTTTCACTGGATGGAGCAGTACACATCGTCCATCTGCGAGGACTGTATGCTTTAATTTGCTGTTATACTTTGTTGAATTGTCTGAAAATGTAGGAGTAGCAAACTGTTATTGCCACTTGCAATGCTACGTACTTCCTCCGTCTCAAAATCCAGTTCGTTTTGGCTTTATTACATACACAATGTCTATTATATATATAGACATAGCGTAATCTATTGTATTTTAGGACAGAGAGTACTATGCAAAGCATGCTTCTGCGTTGCTTCAAAATGTAGGTCATTGTGGCATTAGGTGCATGGTTTGTATCATGTATTGGGTCTCTTTGGTAGGGCTTATAGAATAACGTTTGCTTAGGGCATGAGCAATGTGTCTTTACCAACTGGTAAGTAAGGTGGGACCAGATAAAAGTAGGTAGTTATTATTCTCAATCTCACAATGGCTATTTACCAAAGTAGGCAATAAGATAGGCCCCACAATAGCATAGAGAGAGGGGAGAAGTAGAAGAGAGAAAGGGACTTTTCATTTTTTTAGTCTTGTTACCAGGTAGTAATGCTATTGCCTGGTATTTATTGCTTACTACTTCCACAATGTTTATTGCCTGGTAGTAGCAGCACATTTATTGCTTGCTTACTATTATGCGCATAAGCTAAAAGTGTAGTCAAACACCTCAAAAGATAAATAGCTTATGTCCATAAGCTATTTTCCATTTTGTACAAGGAGAAATGGTTTTGCCCGAGCTGAAAATAGTAGCTTTTGCAACTTATCATCTTGAGAACCTGATGAATAAGTTGTTTTACCAGACGATTTTACAGGATGAGGTAGATAATCCAGAATAAGCTGATAAGCTATTACCAGATAATCCAGTAATAAGCTATGTTCTTTGTAGCCTATATAAGCCACGCCAAACAGGCACTACAAACTTAGCACCTTAATGTACCAAAACGGCCTAATTTTGGATGGGAGGGAGTCGTATGCAACATACCCCTAACCAAACAAAAAGAGAGGTAAAGAGAAATCAGAGCATATATATATATATACCATGATCATCACAGGCGGTTCAAATGTCGCTGTTCCACACACTAAGCCCCCCAGATCATTAGAGGATAAGGAGATCGATCCATCGTCCATAACACACATGCATGCATAGAGTACGGCAGGGGGAGACAGGGAGTCAGAGCAAGAGACCATGGAATTGAATTAATCAGTGTACGCGCGCGACTCAAGGCCCGGGTGGTACGGCCGAGAGATGGCTGGAGGATCAGCTTCGTTCTAGCGCCTTCCTAATAATGGAGCATCGCCCATGTCCGGCTCCGGTGGCCTACGCGAAACCCTAGCTTAGCCCAGTTGGCGTGGTCCTACATACCCCCGTCGTCCCCGTGCGAGGCCCGCACAGTGCCATGCACATACGCGTCAACAGTTGAGAGGGTGATCTGATCTGAGAGCTCGTCGCGCGCACCTCGCAGCAGCAGACAGACGGCACGAGTCGATCGAGACGAGAGTAACCTAGCCTGCCTGCTACTACTACTACTCCTACCCCGATCCCCTCCTGTCCTGGCTGGCTCTCTGCCCGGTGCCGCCCGGCTCCAATCCGCCAGAGCAAGGAAAGAAAGGCGCGCCGCGAGTTAACCATCCTAGGCATGCGCGCCCGATCGATTCCTTCGTTCCCCCCCCTGCGCTGCTGCAGCCGGCCGATGTGATTTTACTGCAAGCGTTACGTACGTACGTTTTCCTCTGAGCTGTGAGGGCATCGTAAACTGTTCTTATGTCCAGCCGGCAGCCAGCGTCCAGTTCCCCGACAGGGACAGGCCGTGGCGGAACCCCACCATGCGCGCCCATGATATCATGTCACGCCTCGCCTCGCCCGCGCCTCCCTCCTCCAGTTGCGAGCTGCCACACACACACACACCCACCCGGCCGGACGTGTCCGGGTTCCTGTGTTGGAGTGTTAGCTACTTATTGGCTGGCTGCCGCGCGCCGCCGCGCCGGTTCATCTCAGGCCTCATCGAGCTCGATCCGGTGTATGTAGC
Organism: Digitaria exilis; assembly: GCA_015342445.1. Taxonomy (NCBI): domain Eukaryota; kingdom Viridiplantae; phylum Streptophyta; class Magnoliopsida; order Poales; family Poaceae; genus Digitaria; species Digitaria exilis. Next base: position 965,452 of record JACEFO010001734.1, read on the forward strand.
AGGGTTAGGTAGAGGAAGGAAAGCCCGATCGATAGAAGAAAGATGGACAGGGTCGTGTTCGGCGCCTGTTTACCAGGAGGCATGGAGGCTGCTGCAACGGACAGCAGGGAGGGAGAAGGGCTGGAGCTGAGCCTGTCGCTGCACCACCCGTCGACGCCGTCGTCGCCGCCAAGGTTCCAGGCGGTGTTCGCCTGCTGCTACTGCCCGAGGAAGTTCCGCAGCTCGCAGGCGCTTGGCGGCCACCAGAACGCGCACAAGCTGCAGCGCAACCTGGCCAGGCGCGGCCGGGAGGCCACCAACAACTCCGCGCCGCAGCCGGTGCCGGCGGCGGCTGACCAAGCTAGCAACAAGGGGGCGCCCGGCGGCGGCGAGAGCGCGCCGGTGGTGGCGCCGCGCACTACCAGGGCCGCGCCGGAGCCGACGACGACGACGGGCACCGCGGCCGATGCGTGGGGAGAGGTGAGGCATCATCATCGCCGCCAGCATCACCATCACCATCACCTTCACCGCCAATTCCCAGCCGCAGGTGGCGCGGAGGAAGAAGGCTTGTACTACTCTGGTAGTGCAGCAAGGGGCGACGGAGGTGAAGCGGAGGAGATTATTGACCTGTCCCTCAAGCTATGAACGGATGCTTCTAGCTAGCTGCTGCATGAGCTACCTAGCAGCTCCTCCGATAGATCCTCTTCACCTCCATGGCTCCATTAGTTTGCCTATTAGTTTCTTCATCGCGTCATTATTTCTTGTTTCATCTGTGTCGTACGTGTTATTCCTTTTGTCTCAGCTTATGGACTCATGCATTGTGATGTTCAGTTAGTTCAGGGATCACGCAGGAACGGATTAAGTAATGAACTAGCTAGTCAGAAGCCTCTTCGTGAATTCATTATTGGACTGCGAGTGCCGATCTATAGCTATCGCTCTGTAAATATCCTGTCCTGCACTCCTGCTAGAATATGCTTTATTTGAACTTTAGATTACCAGAGGTCTCATCAGAAATGGCTAGTTATAGTTAGCTTGTTGTTTTAGGTGTTCTTGATATGGGTGGTCCTTGTGTGGTTGTCAATTTGTCTCATAAACCTCATGTAACTCATTCCTAATGCTGCTGTGTTCAAATAAACCCCATTTTCCATGCTTTCATTTCGGATTATGGTTGCCTGAAAAATATCATGGCCTTCTTTGATTCCCAATAAGAATGCTCGTAAATTTACTTATTATTAGTGAATTTATCATTTCTCGTTATTGAGCATACATATAAGTTAGTAGTACGTGGTAACAGCCTAACAGGCACACAGTAGTAGTAAGTTAGTAGTCACAGGCTCAGATGCACCTGCGATGCTCATATACACATTATTTATGCATGTCTGCTGTTACTCTTGACCAAAAGTTCAGGTGAAAAAACTTGCACTGCATCTCTTGATTTATAAGTACCCGCTAGCAATTCAGTCAACGTAAGCCACCATGTTAGGCGCTGCGAAACTTGGAAAAGCTGGAAGAACCACTATGGAAGAATAAACAGCACCAACATAGATACATTTCATGTTTAGCACTCATCATCTGTCGAATTTTCAAACGTTTAATTAATATCTGAAAGATCGCATCATTGAATACAGATAAGTGTATGTGTGCTCCAGATCTATGACGATTGATGAGAAAATATTTAATATATTTAATTATTACTTTTGATGCTGGAAATAATTGATGTAAAACTATTTGCTTATGAACTTTGCACTTTTCTTTCTTAGTCTTCAGAAGCAAAAATAAGTGACTGGAGCTAGTTAGCCAGCAATACGTACTCAATTTGTTCTCTTTTTGTTTGATGTTTTGGCTAATCACGTTCTTAAAAGATAGACGCGTAACTTATATGCAATCTTATTATAACTAACCGGTACGATTTATTATTAGTAGTATAACCATATATTTTTTTAGACTAAAAATTAATCAGTATCAATTTTCTAGTGTGTTTATATATCTTTCAATAAATTGTAAATTGATTTCTTTTCAGAAAATATTTGAGGATTAAAAGAAAAGGGGTATCATGCCAGTCTTCAATTTTTTTTTTTCACTTGGCCTCTTCATATAACCAGAAAAATTAGGCTCCATTCCGTTCCATTATTTAAGGTGAACATTCTTTTTTACACTACTAGAAACAAAAAGGTTTCTGCCAAATATTGGGTTGGAAATTAGTTTTGCACACTAGCTATCATGTTAAAGATTCTCTTGGTGTTGCTAGAAACAATGTCCCTACGCAATATGGGGCCAAAAACTATTCTGCTTTTGTAAAAGATTCTCACATGTTCTGTTAATAATGCATCAGAAATGTGAAGGACCGTACCAAAAATGGCTGTTTCTTAAAAAAAATTATTATATAAAAATATAATACAAGTAATATAATATTATCGTGGTAAAGATTCTCTTGATGTTGCTAGAAACAATGTCCCTACGCAATATGGGGGCCAAAAACTATTCTGCTTTCATTGTAAAAGATTCTCACATGTTCGTTTAATAATGCATCAGAAATGAAATGGCCTGTGAAGGAGCGTACCAAAAAATGAATGTTTCTTAACATTTTTTATTATATAAAAAAGATAACACATCTAATATAATATTAATAATGTACCAAGTGTTCAGTACATACACTAATTCCTATGGCATCAGGGATCGGGAGACATGCTCCCGCTTTATACTTGTACCGTCCCCTGGTTGGCCATATATAAGAGGTACGGTCAAAGCTTTTATTTAGTTTCATGTGTCCTACTCCGTCCCAGAAAGAGAGTCGTTCTGGCTGTTCGTGTCATGAATTTGACTAAGTTTGTAGAAAATACGTGCAATATTTAAATTTTAAAATAACTTTTATAAAAAACTAGATCTAAATATCTATCTAATAATGTTTATATTGTACCATAATTTTTAATATATTTTTATATATAATTGACCGAAGATTTTTCTCGAGAAGTGAGAAAGACACTTATTTTGGGATGGAGGGCGTATATCTTCTTCATGTTCTCTTGGCGTTCTCTTAAAAGTTAAATCCGTTGTTGCATGGAGTTTTCCAAAATACGTGTATCCCTTGCTGCCTATAGTGATGAGCATGTGCATGTGTGAGTGCTTCTATTATATATGGAGTCACATCAGTATTAGCTGGAGTTAGATTCTTTGTGGTCAAACACTGGAACTTACGCACGCAGTTCTTCACACGGAATCATATTTATCTGAATTTATATTCTACAATTAACAGTGATGCCTCTAGCGACATGTATGTGTATGTCGACAGACTTGCTTTTAGTTCGTCAATATTAAGATTTGTCGTCTCAATCTCTCAGAAATGTGTGGAAATACATGTAGAAGTATACCTGCATACATATATCTATAGTGGTGAGTGTGTATATGAATATCTCCGTGTCTCCATCAGGAATAGCTCCTATCATGCTACTCTCTTCATTCCAAATTGTAAGTCATTTTAACATTCCTGAAGAGTTAGATGAAATTGTAAGTCATTTTAACATTCCTGAAGAGTCAAACTATTTTATGTTGACCAAAATTATAGTGGATCACAAATATTTATAGAACCGAATAGATATAGTCTAAAAATATAATTAATGGAGAAAGGTACGGCGCAATACCATAAAGAAATGTACAAGTTAGGCTGTCTACGCGAGGGAAATTGTAAATAAACAAGCTTACCCACATACTAGCTTCTTTTTTAATCTCAGTATGTGCTTTTATTAAAATAAATCGGGAGCACAGCTATGGCGTTTTATGAAGGGAAGCAAGTGAGTTCTTATATTGCGATATTACATAAAAAAACTCATAATACTCAATTAAGTAACATGTATTGATCAATAGCATTGCAAACTATGGTATCTCAGGCCTTTGCGAGCCATCTTGCGCAAAACAATATCTTCCTTAGTATTTTTCCCACTTGAATCACTATCAAGGTAATAAATAGCGGATAGCGGGTTGGTAGCGGATTAGTGTCGGGGTAGCGGATAGCAGATAGCGGATGCTAAGTTCCAATAGCGGGACATAAATATCACTCATTATTTTAAATTATATATGCCTAAAATAGAACTTTTTAACTTGTTAAACACCTTTTAAAAAATAAAATTATATACCTATATAACTTAAGAGTAAAAATATACATGTATTTGTACTCAAAGAGGAGACATGTAAACACTTATATGGTTGGTCATTTATAAATCATCTATAAATATCATCAAATAATCATAAACTCGCAATAGCGGTCTAAAAGTGCTATTGCGGACCGCTATAGCGGCCGCTATCAACAAATAGCGGCCAATAGCCGCCGCTAAGTTCCAATCCGCTATTCCATGGCCGCTACCTCGTAGCGGTAGCGGTAACTAGCCGCTACCGCTATAGCGGGCGCTATAGCGACCGCTACCAACGCTATTTAGTACCTTGATCACTATCACATTTGGCAGTCCTGAAAGTTGAAATGCATGTCTATTTCTCGCCTTCAATGAATCAATGTCTTGTTCACCACTTCACTCTTCTCACATTCTCCGAAAACACAATCACACTCTAGCCGAGTGTTCGAAACGCCATCACCAATTTCCTTTGCCCTCTGAAATTAGCATTGCAGCAGTGTAGGTGCATCACTATCACGAAGTACCAAACTTTACCCACATGTTCCATGCAATGATGCAATGCACCCGTCCTATTCGCAGCTTTTAGCATATGAAAACAATGCCACGATAAGCTCACATGTAGCGCAGCAGTTGAGCACCCACAGACGATCCACGGCTCAGACGGCGGCAGACAAGTATCTGGCGCGCCCATCTGCGAGACACCTGTGCTGCTCCACCGACTCTGCAATTGGGGGCCCAATCATGTCACAATTGTACTAGTACTAGCTCGTATAGTCCACCGTAGTACCCCCCTTGTCAGTGACACGATTCGTCCGCTCTGTTTAAAACGACTGACGAGTGGGCCGCGAAACCTTCGTCCCACCTGTCAGCGGCGAGACCGCTGAGATCGGGAGTGCGCGGTCGCCGTGGCGGAAAGGTCCTCGTCAGAATATCCCACCCAGCCGCCGGCCACCAGCTCCGTCTCCGCCACTGACTTGAGGGCCCACGAAGACATGCCCCACCTGTCAATCGCATATCCAGCCGGGCCAGCTTACCGCCGAGCTCCCCGTGGGCCATGCCCGTCAGCGACGCGCAGTGTCGACAGGGCCTCGTACGCGGGCCGAAATCAGTAAACAAATTACAAACTGGTGGTGGCCAAAGGCGAAAAGCGGGCCCGCAAACCCACCCACAGATCTCCATCTCTCTCTCTTTCTCGTCTTTGCTGTCGCCGTCGCTCCCGCTCGCCCAAGTCGTCGCCCAGTCGCTGCCCAGCTCAGCTCCGGCGCGAGCAGAGCCGCGCAAGCAAACGCGCGTTTCCCTCCTCCTCCGCGCGCCGCTGGACTCGTCAAGGTTCGTTCCGGAACTCTATTTGGCTGCTCTGCGGGTAGCCGGTGCGGTGTCGTCCCTGCGTGCGCGCGGTTGCGCTTCCGGTACGGTGATGGATTTTCCTCGGTTTTATTTTTTTGGGCGGCGTGGGGGATTCCTTTCGTTTGATCCGGGTCCGTGGCGGTGCGTGCAGATCTGACTGGCGGCTCCGGGCCGTGGGGGAGAGGGGGAACGTCGCGGCGATGCAGAGGCAGGGGCGGCAGCACCTGGAGCGGTCCAACTCGAAGCGGGCGCTCGACCATGGCGGCAGCGGCGGCGACGACGATGACCGCGCGCCTAAGCGCCCGCGCGTCCCCGCCCTCGCGAGGTGAGTGCGTTACCTGACGCGGTTGGACTGTTGTGGAGTGGCTGCTGATTCAGTGTGTGCACGTGCTGTTTAGTGTTTGGACTGGTGACTCTGTTTGGAAAAGAGTACCTTACCAAGTATAGAACCAACTAGGAGCAAACGTTCGTTTGTAAATCGTACACTTAAAAGCCAATTCGATTGTTGATGCAGTGTAAGTTTTTTGGGTCCCCACTTGAGTGGTCTAACTTCATTGGAATGGGGAGTTTTCCTTCCACAAGTTAAGAATGGGCTCAGAAACATTGTTAGGGTGATAGAAGATATAATTTAGTTGACAGAAGTGCTTAAAAGGATGGGTACGAACTCAAAAGTGTAGTTTTCTCATGCAGAAGCTGTGCCTTCGTTGTTTTCGATTTTAAATGTACAGTATTATTCCAGCCTCTGCAGGACAGTGTCTTCTGAGGGAAAAAAAAAAGAATGACATCGTCTGCTGTGATATATAGTTATTCTAATTTCAATAGGCATACCCTTAATCAGGACTTAAGCCATGCTGTTTTCCTTCGAAATGGTATATCTATGAATTAGCCATCTACTATATTTATCATATAAAGTTTTAAATGGCAATTCTCTTAATAGATGTTTGCTGGTTTACCTTTTAGTTTCTATGTTTCGCTGGATATCCATTTTTCTAGGACCATGAGAAAACCAGTGAAATATGACTTGGCTAAGAATTTAGATTGGGTAATCTGTAGTGCAACTAATATCCGCACATGAAAATTGACAATTATTTGATGGGATATTTAAGGTTTCTCTGTACTATACTGTAATTTAATATATTCCCTGTTGGTTGCAGTGTGATTGTAGAAGCCCTCAAGGTGGACAGTTTACAGAAGCTTTGCTCATCACTGGAGCCAATTCTTCGCAGAGTTGTGAGTTGAAGCCCGATGGTGACTTTTGAGATAACCATCTGACAGACTTTCTGATCATAAGCCACCCAATGTTTGCTTTGTAGGTCAGTGAAGAAGTAGAGCGTGCTTTAGCCAAATTGGGTCCAGCTGGCCCTGCTAGGATCCAAGGAAGGTACGGAATTTGTAACTTGATCTTTGTGGTTGTTTCTGTAGTTTTACTGGATATGCCACAATAAGTTATGAACTTCATATACCAAATAAAAATAGGAGCTCTCCCAAACGAATTGAAGGCCCTGATGGTAGAAATCTCAAGCTTCAGTTCAGGACTAGGTTATCCCTCCCACTCTTTACTGGAGGAAAAGTGGAAGGCGAGCAGGGGGCGGCAATTCATGTTGTGCTGCTTGATTCAAACACTGGACATGTCGTTACTTCAGGACCTGAGTCTTCTGCGAAACTGGATGTTCTAGTGCTTGAAGGTGATTTTAGTAAAGATGAAGATGAGGGTTGGACTGAAGAAGACTTTGAAAGTGTAATTGTTAAAGAACGTGAAGGGAAGAGGCCTCTTTTAACTGGTGACCTTCAGGTGACCCTTAAAGAAGGTGTTGGGACCATAGGAGAACTTATCTTCACTGATAATTCCAGCTGGATTAGAAGCCGGAAATTTAGACTTGGGTTGAGAGTCTCTTCAGGGTTTTGTGAAGGAATTCGGATTATGGAGGCGAAAACAGAGGCTTTTACTGTTAAAGATCACAGAGGCGAATGTATGTTTATTTACTGTGCTGTCATTGTTCAATGATCTAATATATAGTTCTTAAACATGAATATGTTGCCTACTTTTTTTTAGTGTACAAGAAGCACTATCCTCCTGCCCTAAAGGATGAGGTATGGAGATTAGAAAAGATTGGAAAGGATGGTTCATTCCACAAGAGATTAAATTCAAGTGGAATCTATACAGTTGAACACTTTCTTCAATTTCTTGTTAGAGACCAGCAGAAGTTAAGAAGTGTAAGTCTAGTTTTCCTGTAAACTATATTTTATCAACTTTTAGGGTCGTAACCAATCCTTCTCTTTCTTATTGGATATTTGGCAGATTCTTGGCAGTAACATGTCAAATAGGATGTGGGAAAGTCTTGTTGAGCATGCAAAGACTTGTGTTTTGAGTGGCAAGCATTATATATACTACTCAAGTGATGCAAGAAGTGTCGGTGCAATTTTCAACAACATCTATGAATTCACTGGTTTGATTGCTGATGATCAGTTCATTTCGGCTGAAAATCTCAATGAAAACCAGAGGGTTAGTGTCCTTTCAATGCCTATTACTTGTAATGCTGGTCTTGGGAGTCTCTTATCCTGTCAGCACCACATTGTTGATACTCTATGGATTAAGATTCTTGAGGTCATATCCATTTATAAGATTTAACGGCCTCCATAAATTGTATCATATATTATTAAAAAATTATCCTTTCATGATCCATGAGTTTCCTTGCCACTCTTGCCTATAATGTTCTACTATGCTTATTTTTAACATAGGAATAACATTTATATCAAACTGCTCTATTCTGCATTTCAGTTTGGCTATTGCCTAAATTTACTGCAGTTAGGTGCTTATTACGAACAAGCAATGACAGTTGAAAGCATTTCAGAGATGACTGTATAGAACTAACTTAAGTGCTTTTGTGATTCTCTTGTAGAGTGTAGATGCTAACTGATCCTTCAACAATGTCATTTTTGTTTATAACCTATATTGCTATCGGAATATGCCTTTTCATGAAAGAAAATGCATTCAATGCCCATTCTAAAAGAAAATGTATGCGTTTTAAAAACTTCCACTATTTCAATTAAAAGACGTTAGATGTAGCTATCTCTTCTGTTTTTTTTGTTTTAATATGCTGATTGAGTTTGATATGCTCGTTATAGTTTTATAGGTGACATGGCACTCTATCGACGCTGTTCTAGGAATCAGTTTAGTGTAAAGAAGTATGGCAGGGCACTTGGTCTGTTACTATTCTTGTTTGAGAAAAAATATATATATTCTTTAAGATATATCTTCTTCAGCTGCTCTGAGTAAAAGCTGGCGTATTGTGTGTGTGCTGCACAAAAAAAATAAAAATACACAGTATGGTTTCTTGCTGAAATTCTTTAAGTAATCTAATATATATCAGTTTTTTTTCATGCTCGCTTAAGATTACAGTTGTCCCTCCCTATTCTCTGTCCCAAATTATTATCCTTATAAGACACAAAGTGTTAAAGGCCTTGTTTAGATCACCAACTTTCGCCAACTTATTTTGCCAACTTGTCACATCGAATGTTTGGACACTAATTAGGAGTATTAAATATATGTGTAAAAAAAACTAATTACATAGATGAACTCCACATCGTGAGACGAATATATTAAGCCTAATTAATTCGTCATTGGACACTGTCATGCTACAGTAACCCATCATTAAAAATGCGCTAATAACGGCACATATTAGGCTTAATAGATTGGTCTTGCGATGTAGAGTCCATCTGTGTAATTAGTTTTATAATTAGTCTACATTTAGTACTCCTAATTAGTGTCAAAAGGGCGGATGTGATATTTCGCCAACTTTCACCAACTTTATACCCCTCATCTAAACAAGGCCTAAGTGTTGCATGATGATAAATTAAAACTATGCTGCAAAAGTCACAAGTCTCTACCTGACCACAGGTTTTTGCTGACACGTTGGTGAAGCAAGCATACGATGATTGGATCAATGTTGTAGAATATGATGGCAAGGCACTATTGAGATTCAAGCAGAAAAAGAAATCTATTACAACTAGAAGTGAAACAGCAAAAGCTTCAGCAAGCTACCCTGCATCAAATGGTTCATCACAGAAGCAATTGGCAGGAGGTCCTGTAAATGCTGAGCAGTCTTCCCTGAACAATATTAGTGAAGGTATCTGGATTTGGACTGATGTAGCTTTTTACATTAATTTCCAGTATGTTTCTTGTGCCCTCCGTTTGCTTTTTAACCGTACTTTTTGAACAGTCTTTTTTTTCCTTCTCTAAAAAAAAAAAGAAAAGAACTTCCCCATTTCTTACATGATGTTTTTTTTACATTGCTTTGTATATCTATTGAGTTATACTGTTTAATAGGACCTATTCTTAACAAAAAAAACATGGATTCATTTGGTGAGTCTGATTGACTGATTGACAATACTGCTAGTTGTTCCTGATTGAATTTAGCTTAATATCTTCAAAAGCAGTATTGACACCACTGTTACTTTGGCAAAAAAAAAAAAAAAAAAAAAAAAAACCTATCGACCTGCGGACAATTATTCTGCATTTCTATGTTCAGTCAGCAGTTTTCATTGTCACTTAGTTATTATCAGCTGCTGACTACCGCTAGCCTGAACTTATAACTTATAAGCATATTTTCTATGTTCAGGAGATGGAACTAGAATCACATCCATCGGAAACCAGGCAGCAAGAGGGCATGCAGCCAATCCTCAGGACATGGCACCAAGTATTACCATGCAATATGACATGAGTTCGTTGCCCCCTGAAGGCCAGTTCAGTGGGTCGTCCATCCAGGCTCAAGCTTCAAGTAGCTCCAACATGCTAGCATTGCGCCCTATGCAGCAGCAGCTGCCACACTTTGGTTTCTCTGGGCTTGGTGGCCAGCCCACCCAACCTTCAGCTCTCAACCCTTTCGACGACTGGTCGCGGTTGCAGGAGAACCGCGGAGGCGTAGATGACTACTTGATGGAGGAGATAAGGGCGAGGAGCCACGAGATACTGGAGAATGATGAGATGCAACAGATGCTGCGCATTTTGAGCATGGGCGGGGCACCGACGGGCCTGAGCAATGTTGACAGCTTTCCTCCGTACCCATCTCCTGCCCCAGCCTTCAACTTTGAAGAAGACCGCTCTCGCTCGTCCGGTAAAGCTGTTGTTGGGTGGCTCAAGATTAAGGCCGCGATGCGGTGGGGCATCTTTGTCAGGAGGAAAGCGGCCGAGAGACGAGCTCAGCTTGTTGAGCTGGAAAACTAGTGGCGGGCTAGAGTGTTCAGCTTAGTTACGCGGAGGACTAGCAGCTGCTGCAATGTTGTGACACGCCTCCCTCCCTTGCACGATAGCTCCATTGATATTTGTATACTGCTAAATTGCAACATGGGAGGACGATTAGGACCCTGAGCTTGTACAAGTAACAAGTGAACTCACGTTGTCTGTATAGATGTCATATGGCTACTGTCATATTTTTTAGATAATGGAAAAATACGGTTACTTTCATGGTTTTGCAGGGGTCTTGGGGTCCGCGTGTAATCGTCTGACAATGGACCTGTAACCTTGTCTGTGAAATTTGCTTGTCTGATGAGGATCAAATAAAGGGAAAGTCCAGAAGCTCATTTGTTCTGTAGCCATCCAAAGGAAAGTTCGGAGTTTCGGATAACATGCGGGGCATCGATCGTTATGATCTTTTCTTCGGTGCCGTGCAGAGCTTTTGTGATGGCGCCCCATTATATTTGATGGCGATATGCACTCGTAGTAGTAGCCTCGTAGGCTCGTAGCACGGATAGCGCAGCAGCCATTGTGAAACTGATCATTAGCGTTCGCCACGTGACTCACGTGGAACGTAATTAAAACAAATCGAAGCTTCTGGAATGCGATATTTTTATGTTGCAATATTATCTCAAATGTTGCATGCGATATTTTTATGTTGCAATATTATCTAGAATGTTGCATGCGACATGGGTTGTATGTTGCATTACGGGCAGTACCCACCGTGAAATGTTGCAATATTATCTAGAATGTTGCATGCAATATGCGTTGTATGTTGCATTACCCACTGTTGTTGTCGTACAGTACCCACCATTGTTGCATTACTCACTATCCGACGCTAGCGACACGTCGGACGTCTGGGCGCTAGCAACTCCGTTTCTCAAGTCATAATAACAGCAGGATGCCCTGTGATTGCTGCCGTTGACAAGCTGAAATTTTCTTGGGTCAGCGCTATATATGATAACTGGCCAGTGGCCAGTTATTTGAATTGTAACCAGAAATTGCGAAACAGAAACTCTGGACAGTTTGAGCTACTGGCCTAAACACAGTCCACGCCTCCGCAGGGACGCAAGAAGGTCCGGCCATGCCAGTAGGTTGGATTAGGTGAGTCACTGATTCCCCCATGGATCATGGTTCATAGAACAGGGACAGCAGTTCTACCGGCGCATCAGGCACGAACGAGACACACGCCACACTGCCATTTGGTTCGCGATCGATCGATTACCAAACCACTCCGTACAACGTATCTGCATCACCCATCACCAGTCAGTCCGCCACACGCCAATACTATATGCCAGCGGGCATGCAGGTCCCCCAGCTAAAGGTCCTCGCTGCCGAAGCGAGGCAAATGCAAAGACCAGCAGCTAACCACGACTAGTCTAACCCGGCCTGGTCGTAATGATCAATTAGTTTAATGGACTAAAGTCTAAATAAAGTGATCCAGCGCCCCTAGATTTCCGGCGGGATTAACAAAACCGCTCTCTCAAGCGGGTTCCGTGCCGTCGATAGCATCAAGGGAGCGAGCCGGAGCTGGAGCTGGCAGGTCAGGTCGCCGAGGCCTCGCGCGGCAGCTAGCGTCAGGGCCGCGCAGGGGTGGGGGCGGCCGGGCGCATAGAAAAAAACCCAGGAGATGGCAGGAGAGCACGTACGACTACGATACGAGGGCAGGCAGGCAGGCGGGGGCGGCCAGGGGAGACGAACCCCCCTCTCCCCGCCTGGATCCCGTCGGAAAAAGCCCCCTCTCCGCCCTGCCCTTGCCGTATAATATTCGCCCACCATCGCCGCAACTTGCACCGGGGGGTCGATCAGCCGATGACTAGTTGCGCCAGGTGCATTGCATCCCCCCCCCCCTCCCCCCCCTCCTCCTCTCACCTCCTGGCTCTCTTCTCCCCCTCGTTCGCGGTCTCTACTGCCTGTCTGTGTCGTCTGCGTGTCTCGCCAGCAGCCAGAGAGCTCTAAAACTAGCATGGAGAGATGCTCCTCCTGCCATCGGTCTCGCCAGGTACGCTACGCTGGCTAGCTGTGTGCTCCGGCCCGTCGTGCGCGTAGGCCCAGCGATCGAGATGTTCATTTGCATGTGGATTTGTATTGACGTCGTCCCCATGTTCTAGTTCTAGTATATATGCTTTCTTCTTAGTTGCTACTAATCGATCGTCTTCTGAACAGTCTTAGTTCATTGATCCATCAATCTCTCTGTTACTCGATCATATCGGTCGATCTCTTTCGTGTATATTCTTTCAGCTAATAACGAGAGATTGAGTTGGTCTACTCGCTCTTTTTCTGAAAGAACAAGGAATTAGATGTCTCTTTTTGCCTCCAACAGTCCAATGCTCATACCCACCTTTATAGTTTTTTTTTCTTCGATCCGTTTGTCTGTGTCCTTTTCCAGCTCTTCCTGCTAGTACAATAACCCACACTCGCACGTATATCTTACGCGTAAGGCACCGATCCATGCTTGCTTCCATGTGCTGATGAGATCTTCTTTGGCGAAATCGCAGGCTAACTAGATCTGGCCTGATTCGGCTGTCGGGTAGTCAGAGTTTACGAGATTGAGAGCTTCAGCTCCACGACACTCTGGCTTAACTAGCTTAGCTACCACCGCTGCACTGCATGCGTGCCTTCGACTTCAAGAAGGCGCACGCAAAGGGCAAGGTATCGACGACTGAAGACTGAACCGAGCGCTCCGGCTCCGATATTCCTCATGTTCTTGAGCCCAAGGAATGAGCCCCAACAAGAGGACATCCAGCAGCTGATCATCAACAGTAGTTGTGCCGCTGGTCCCAGCAGCAGCGACATGGAGAGCGGCAGAGGCGGCGGCGGCGCGTCGTCGTCACGGACGACGTCAGCGTCGGACCAAAGCAGGCTGGTCCACAGGGAGGACGAGGAGGAGGAGCCCAGCAGCAGCAGCCATGGCGGAGCCGGCGGTGGCTTCTGGGCCAGGTACTTCTCGGTCTCGTTCCTGCTGCTCGCGGGCGTCACCGCGTCGCTGGTGATACTCCCGCTCGTGCTGCCACCGCTCCCGCCGCCGCCGTCGATGCTGATGCTGGTGCCCGTCGCAATGCTGGTGCTGCTGCTCGTGCTGGCGTTCATGCCGGCGGCGTCGACGGCCGGCGGCAGCGGGACGGGCCAGACCTACTTGTAGATAACCACGTCGGGTCGCTTTCTTTCTTTCTTTCTTTGGTCCTTTCGTTTGGATTTTGTGATTAAAGAGAGGGGGGTAAGCATGGATCAAATTCAAGGTCTTCTACCTCCCTTCTGAATCATCCTAGCTAGCTACCTTGTCATTGTCCGGCGAATTAATCTAGCTGCTATTGCTTACAAAAAGAAAGGTCAGAGATACAATATATACTGGAGTATATCAGATGGTTTACAGTTACATAATTACAGTACATTACATTTTCTTTTACCGATCTGTATATGACTGCCATAGGCGTACGATTTTTATGCAGGCTATATCAAACACTTCAAATGCTAATGATTTCGAGGTGAGTAGGTGACTGTGTGAGACCATGACGAGCAAACCAGTTAATTAAAGACCATCATGGAAAGTACTGTAGTTTACTGATATTCCAAGGTTTTATTTATGCTGGAGTGACTTAGCAGCAGTGATCACGCAAAATGGTCCAGAAACTCAAGATAAAAGAAGAGGACATAACTAAAAGAAAGTCAACACAACACCATACAGAAATTTTCTGCAAAGATATAATATATTAGAATAGTTTTTGTTTTTACCCATTTCTACTTGACTTGATGAGCAATGCAAATGGAACACAAGCAGCTTAAAGCAACCTAGTTAAGCCAATAAGTTGTTTAGGAATGGCTTGAGCAGGGAGCCATAAGGGCACGTACAACGGGTCATCGAGACCCGTCGACATGCAGCGATTTTTTGCACAAAGCCCCCTCCGCGACCGCATGAGCAACTCCCTCGTCATCTCGTTCATCTACGGGTGAAGCTCGTGCTCCCAGACGGAAGAGATGACTCACGGCGCGTTGTAGAAAGTGCTGCGGCGAGACGGCGATGGCGCGGATCCGATGCGTGTGTGGGCGATTTCCCCTCTGCGCGGCAAATCCCGCGCCATTTTTCTCTTCCCTTCTTTTTCCTCACAGGAGTGGGTGCAGGTCCTCGAGCTGAACCTCGCAGCAGCAGCTTGCCTGCCTCCTCGCGCTCGACCTTGCAGGCACGAAGAAGACGGGGAGGAAGAGGTGATGGAGGTGCCGACATCTGCGGAGCGGGAAGCGTGTGCGAGGGAGGGAGGCGCGGTGAGGAAGGAGGCGCGCCGTCGGAGGGAAGTGTGTGCGGGGCGGCGCGTTTCGAGAGGGATGGAGATAGGATCTGAGGAGTTGGACGGAGACTCCAGAGAGAACGAGGGGACTTGAAAAGGAAAAGAGAGAGAAAAAAAAAAGGAAAAAAGAAAAGAGGAGAAGGATCGAGAGACAGGAGACCCGGCGGTGAAAAGGAGAAATAAAAAAGATAAAAAAAGAAATAGATAAAAGACAAAAAAAAGGAAAAAGAAAAAGAAAAAAAATTAATAAGAGGAGATAGAAAAAAAAATAGGAAAAGAAAAAAGTGAGGAAAAAGCGAGATATTTGAATGAATTGTGCATTGCCTCCTGTATGCAACAAAACGGCTACAAAGATCAAGTATGCATTAGATCACCATAATTTGTGTATCAAATGATGAATTAAATAGCATGTAGACAGCCAAATAGACAGCCCATTGTACAAGCTGTCTGTCCAAACTGTATATTTACGCCGAACAGACAGCAGCCGTAGACACCGTTGTACATGCCCTAAACCTTTCTTTTCCCGGCTTAGAGCATCTCCATTTATTTGACTCTCTATCTGCATCTTCAATTCTTCACAAATATTTCACTTCATAGTGGGCATCTCACTCCAACAGACTCTCTATTTTCCACATTCTAGTCTGGCTAGCCAAACTGGATAACTAATTTTGACTAGCGAGGGACCAATTTGGGCAGGCGGATGGCTTGACGAGTTAGCTAGCTATAGTATTATGTTGGAAAGCTATTTTGATGTTGAGTAACAAAATTTGGCTAGTTAAACTTTTTGGCTAATCTCTTGGAGATGCCTACTATGTCTCATGATTGCTAGCTCTCTAGTTGCCAGTTATAATCTTAGTTGAGTCTGCTGATAACACATTAGAAATTGTAACTTTGCAACTTATTATATGGACCCAGCATTCTAGAACCAATGCTGTTTTTGATAGACAGGGCTTAACTCCTAATAAAGAAATTTAGACAGTTATCTCCAAGCATTTCGTATAATTGAAATATAAGGCAAAGAAGACACGCCCACAAATATTGGCTCTGACTAAAGACGCGAATATGTATGATTTTGCCCTCCTAGCACGTACAATGGCACACTTCAGATATAAAGCCGCACCTATACTTCAAAATGTACACCGCCCCGAGCCCGACAAGTCCAAAAGAAAAAAAAAAAAGAGGATAATAACTCTGTGCCAAAATAGAGATTTTTTGTTTTGTTAGTGCATTGGCTTAAAAGATTAATATAATTTGAGTTAGACAAATTTCCAGCACTTTTGTATGCATCTCCATCTATCTTTTTTTTCGGGCAAAACCGAAAGATATATAGGATATCTGAATGTACATGGCTACATGCATTCCTCTTCCACCCACCAGCTATCACTCTATCAGAGCAGTGCCCATTTAAACCGGTCAAAGTGCATTGCACCTGGGTGTTAGGTTTCCTTCAAGCCACAGGAACAAGCTGTCAGTAGTGGCACCAGGCCAACGACACACACTGCGGCGGATCCCTCCTACCCAAAAAAGCATACGATCGAGAGTGCCACGTAAGACGAAAAGGGCGGGCGCCTGGATCCAGTTGATCCGGAGTCTGGAGATGTGTTTCGCAGCATAGGAATCAGGAAAAGAAGAAAAAAAAAGTGTTGACTACTGAATTTGTTCGTGTACCATCCGTCACGGTAGAGGCATACGTTGCACACGGGTGGTGTACAAGCGCAATGGCGGTTCCCTTTCGTGACACACGGTAGGGCCAGGAACGGGAGAAATGCGTGCCCCCGGCCGCGCCTGGCGTTCGACACGGAACCGGATCCTCTAACGTTTCTTTGCAACTATGCAAGAGTGACATTCAGCAGAGACGTTGACGAGCCATCCAACGGCGCTACACCCACCTCACAACACACCATGCGCGACTTCGACCTGGCAACCATGCTCACGCCGGTCGACGGCCTACGCTCCTTGGACGAGCTCTTCACCGCCGACTAGGCCGGGGATGCCCTGTGGCACATGCGTAGCAGCAGCAGCCCCGGGCCGGACAGGTTTGGCCCCGCATTCTTCAAGACGTTCTGGCCTTTCGTCAAGGACGCCGTTCTCGCGTTCCTGACGGCGTTCCAGGAAGGTATGGCGGACATGGATGCGATCAACCGGGTGTTCTTTGTCCTCGTGCCCAAGAAGGAAGCTGCCGTGACAGCTGCTGACTTCCGGCCGATCAGCATCTAGAACTGCGCCCCGAAGATTGCTTCTAAGATCATGACCTCGCGGCTATTGTTGTACATCACCGGCCTCGCCGCGCCGCTGCAGACGGGCTTCATCAAGGGCAAATGCATAACCGACAACTTCCCCTTCGCCACGGAACTGGTCCAGTGCTACCACAAACGGCGTGCGCCCATTGTCGTCTTCAAGTTGGACTTTCGAAAGGTGTTCGACTCGGTCGTGTGGGACGCTCTGGAGGATGTCCTAGCGGCGCGCGGGTTTGGCGATCGGTGGTACGCACGGATAAAAAGTGACGAATTAGTTCGATCTGACGAACACAAGCACGCGCGGGAGAAACTGGCGCTCGTCGGTGGGATTCTACTACACGACTGGAATCTATGGAATTTCCTGCAGGCAAGGGACCGCGGACTCGTCGGACCTACATGCCCAGACGGCGTTGACGCGTCCGGCGAGCCACAAACTCAGCGGGGTCATCGACGCACCGCTGCCACGAGCACGCGCCCAAGTCGTGGATGTCGTGGCACGAGTACTCCCCCCACCCGCTGCTCCACGGGAACCCCTGCTGCTGGTGGTCTCCTCTCCTCCTCCGCCGGCGATGGCGGACTCCTCCTCTAACACGTCGCGGAGGCTCCCGCTGCCGTTGCTGATGCTGCCGCTAAGCACGAGTACTCCCCCCGCACGTGGCGACACCTCCAGCGGCGACGTGCTTGTCATTAGTATGAGAACATCATGACCAATACGCACGTGCTTGTGATGAAAAACAATAACAGTGTTCATGTTAAATGGAGATCCATCAGGACTCGCCATAGTTCAAACTCTTTTTCATGGTCCAAGTTGTGATATTGAGAATGAAAATGGCCAACCCGACCTTGAAATACAATAATAATATCATGATTGAAGAGAGAACAAAAGATCCATAGAAACATTCTTTTAAGCGAAACACGACATTTGTTTCACCCTGCAGAACTAATCAGGTAAAGATGCCTAAGCAGGGCGATATCAAACGATGTGCTCAGCCAACGCCAGGATCTTGAGGTGCTTCTTCTTCCTGAGCTCATGGGGCACCGGACCAAAGACGCGAGTGCCGATCAGCTCGCCCTTGTTGTTTACAAGGACTATCGCGTTGTCGTCGAACTGGACCTCGCTGCCATCGCTGCGTCCTTTCTTCATGGCGGCACGGACGACCACTCCATATACGACATCTCCTTTCTTGACCTTGCCACGAGGCTGGGCTTCCTTGACAGATCCGACAATAGTGTCACCAAGCTTTGCTCCATACTTCCCGCTCTTGGCTTGAATGCACATAACCCGCTTCGCTCCAGAATTGTCCACTACCTTGAGGTTGGTTCTCATTTGAATGAATGTTCTGATTTGCTGGAAGCAGGATACACGTATCTTATCAGTCAATTTTTCGCTCTTGGAAAATACCCACACTGAGACATGCAATCATTTCAAGACAAGTCAACATTACAGAAATTATCTTGTAGTATGCTTCACACCATATAGCACACTACAGAGAACATTCTAATTAATTCAGAAAAGAACTTTTAGTACTTGAGAGTTGAGACGGATTTCACTGAACTGGACATGTTCAAGGAGAGTGTATAAAATAATATAGTTTGTCGTATGAAAAACTACAGACAGCCAAATAACATAGTGGATCATGGATGTCATGGGGAAAATGAAAGACACAAAATTTATCATTAATGAATCTTGGAATGTCAGTTTAAGCTACCATGTGGATTAAACGAAAGAGCACATTGATTTGCTGGCCAGCAGTTAATTGAAACAATATTTCTTGTCGGAGGTCACTAAATGTTTCTCTTCCTTCCTTTCAAATATCTGTGCTGAGATATGCAAGCATTTCAGGAGAACTTTAAAATCAAGAACTTATAGCAAAAAAATATGAGAAAATTCCTTCCAAATATGTAGCTGGTCTCAACTTTTCATCAGACCGATCAATGAAAAATACTCATGAAGAGTGTCTAAAAGAGTAACTTGTAAAGGAATATAATTTTCCATAAGGATTTGGTTTCTAAAAGGATATAGTTGCAGTCCTAATGCCATGACTAAAAGTAGCAATGGAAAAGGCTCAGGTATAAAAAAAAACTAATCAACTGTATGGAGCAAGATCATTGATAATCAAACAACATGCTAGATGATGGGTATCATGAGAAAAATAAAGACACACAATTGTTCGTTAATCAAATTAAATACTTGAGTACAAGTTATCATATGGCTTCAAAGACGAAAAATACATTGGCTTCTTTTCCAGCATCTTATTCAAACAATTGAGTATCTGTTCAAGGTCAAAAAATGTTCTGCATGATAAAGAGTTTACTTGGCTGATAGCATCACAATGAAAAGGTCTCGTCACTGCCTCAACAGATGAGCTGACGGCTCCAAACAAATTATTTCCATGGCTTCCCATAAGAGTACGTCCAACTATACAGACCAAGAAGCATTCAAATAATTTGAATTAGAACAGCACCATATAACAGATAACGATTCAAGCATAAGCATAAGGTTATTTCTAAGGCCTAGAAACTAGATTGTTTTCTGATAGTTAGTCATCGGCTGCATCTACACACACAATCTGCAGGTCTAGTTTTGTAGGCATTTCAACGACAGGATTAGATCAGCATGCACCGCCATTAGATCATGTCTATCCACCTCGCAACGATTAGTTACAAGGCGAACACAAAACATTGACAAAACTTGAACCCTATCAGGCACAATTTTTTTTCCATGGCAATAGCATCAGCCAAAGTGCACATGAACTCAGATTTTCTGAAGAGTGACATGACAGTACATAAATAAAACAACAAGAGAAGTGTGCTCCTTTTAAATCTAAGATAATTCAAACAGCATCAGTTTTACTACCTGCAGAAACATGCTACACGATGTCTTCATTATTGTTGTAAAATCGAAACACTCTGAGAGGCGGTGAGACTAATACCTGATGAGCACTTTGATCTCAGAAGCGCCGCCATTTCGTGCCACCCTGCTCTGCACCAGAGCTTTCCTCTTCCTGCAAGCGAAAAGGGCGCCCGCAGCGACACATTAAAGCAGAGGCACATCAAAGAACACGAAGGTCGCAACAAGAAGAGTAAAATCAAGCCCGTCCCTTGAGGCCGCACTAGACTTTGCAAAAAAAAAACGCGATGGAATCCACTCCGGCTGCAAGGCGAAGCAAGAGGGACCCGGAGCGGAACCGAAAGCGACGTAGCCGCAGCGCACACGGGACCTGGGCGCCACAACCGACACCCAGTGCCGCGCAATCTCTCTAAGCCAGTAGGGATAGGAAGAGAGGACGCCCTCGCTGACCAAGGGTTCCCCCAATCCCTGCCGGTACTCCACAGCACCGGGTAAAGTGTCGCGAG
The DNA here is from genome assembly GCA_015342445.1 of Digitaria exilis. NCBI lineage: Eukaryota > Viridiplantae > Streptophyta > Magnoliopsida > Poales > Poaceae > Digitaria > Digitaria exilis. Next base: position 986,012 of record JACEFO010001734.1, read on the forward strand.
GAACGTGGGTGCGGATCTCACCTTGCGGAGCGCGACGGCGCGGCGCGGCGCGGCGGCGGCGGCGAGAGAGCAGAGTGCGAGGACGGGGGGAGGAGGAGGTTACCTAACTTGCAAGTGGGCCCCGGCTCCTCCTTTGTAACTTGCAAGTGGGCCTCGGCTCCTCAGCTCTGAACCTTTTTTCTGGTCGCAAAAGCTAGTCTCCAAATTTGGCTCTACAAAATGCAATTTTACTGAACATGAAATTCTTGGGACAACATATGTACAATTGAAGAATACGACGGGCTCACTCGCCCTTTTTAGGGACTCCAGCTCCAGGCCTTCGAATTTCGTTTCAAACTTTAGTGTGGGTTTATTGTTTACTGAGAGAACGGGCATGAGCCGCATTCGAATTCCAGGCATATTATTTTTTATTTTCAATTAGCATGATAATTTACATCTATGTATCACAATTCACTTATTTTTTAACTAATTACATTATTGGTATTTTATATAATAATAATAACGTAAATAATATATGAGTAAAACTATAGAAATAGTAATTTAAAATTTTATTTTTGTACATTTTAAGATTTTGTTATAGTTAGATTTAATGGGTATTTAACTTTTAATAATGGCATAACCGGTATTATTTTTAGGGGGTTATTTTAAGTTATTTTTACGATGGCTTACATCAAAATTAGGGGGTTACATTAAATTTTTATATGGAATACATATTTAGAGGATTACTTTAATATATTTTCATAATGACAAAGGTGGTAATTTATTAGAAAAGATCACGTAACCAATGGCTATTATGATTGGAGTTGTTGGATTGATTGATGGTCGGATGTTTCTTTTTTTTATATTTTCTAGGTTTTTTATATTTTTTTGGAGTGTCCACGTAGGATCCTAGGTGGCTTCACGTAGAGGCCTAAAATGAGGCTCTAATTAGTAATTAATTAGTAATAGTAAGATAGCCCCACCTATAGACATAGTATATGTACCTAACACTCAGTATGACTCGATTTGCCCCTCGCCACACCTCCTCTCTGTAGTCACTAACATGTTGGGCCCAAATGTCATATTTTTCTCCTTCCTTTCTTCCCCTAACCTTCCTCTCTCTCTCTTCACATTCGTTGCCCCCACTGCCCACCGTCTCCAGCGCATCACCGCCGCTACCCACCTCCTTTCTGGACGACGTGACGGCTCGTGACCGGTCATCGAGGACATGGCGGAGAGGCGGACGCGGCACGGACAAAAGGCGTCGGCGGCGCTACAACGGGTAGGCGAGGGACGCCAGCGCACGCTTGGCCTGGTCGCTGTCGGGCTCCACCATTGCGACGCGCACCAGCAGGTTTGTCGTCGATGCCACGTGCCACAATGCATTCAACCAACTCGACATTGGCGGTCGCGATGCCGCCGCCACCCTTGGGCGGGTGAGGAAGCGGGAGCGAGTGGCTGCTGCCACGCGCGGTAGGCGGTGAGGATGCCGCCACGAAGCTGGGCGATCTCCGAGAGAGCGTGGCCACTCTCGCCATGCGGATTAGAGGTGTGGGAGGAGAGAATGTGCAGGCGTGGTGGTGGGCTTGGACGCTTGGTCAATGGCGGTGACCGTGAAGAATGGGAAGAGAGAGAGGAAGGTTGGGAAAGAAAAGAAAAAGAAGAAGATGGCATGTGGGCCCCACGTGTAAGGGACTAGAGAGAGGCGTTGTGTCTAAAGGCAAATTGGGCCATACAAAATGTCGGGTACGTCTACGACGCCTTTAGGTGGGCCAAGCGTTGTGGAAAGCATACATAATGGCATCGGTGAATGACTGAATTGTAATAGTATCGTTCAAAATAGTTTAATTGTAATGGCAGATCTTCTATCTCTTAAAATTGTAATGGCATATATGAAAAAAATCATTCCCAGCAAACAAAGTCCAACTCGTTATTGGAGCAACCTATATCTACATTTATTACTTCTTGGAAAGACTTGTACTCATCTCTAAACAACCAACAAATTCATCCGACGCTTCATTGGATGATCCAGTGACATACTGACATAAGTTTTTTCTTGGTAATTTAGATTGAGTCTGTCTATAGTACTTGAGTGATTTGAAGTCATCATTCGCCTAGGCGATTTGGAGAGAAATTGCAAAAATCCATATGGCCGTAATTTGTCCTAAGCTACTACCTTATACTGCTGGGCGATGTCGAAGTAGTCCTCGCCTTTACGATGACGGTGGTGTAGTCGGAGCGCTGGTCATGCTGAAGCGCGAGATGCCAGCGGGGTTGGCAACTGCACTCACGGCGACGTTGACGAGAAAATTGCATATTTGACACTCGAAACAATATGCTTCGCAGTTTTAGGACACAAAACAATGTATACGTAAAAATAACCCTTGAAACGTTGACTTCATGATTCTCATGACATTTAAGGTATTTTGTCCCTTTTCTCATCTAAATATATATATGTTTGACACCTGAAAGGACTCTTTTGCCCTCTCTTAATTTGATTGCACAAATAATGGTAGTTTCTTTCTACAAACCCTGTTCACGTACGTAGGATTAGTTTCTTTCTACGAACCCTGTTCACGTACCTAGGGTTAGTTTCCTTCGGCGAGCCCTGTTCACGTAGAGATCCCTCGTCTCCACGCCGCAGTTTCCACGCCGCCGTCGACCATGGACTCGGATCACCGAATGGAGAAGTAGTTGCCGGACACCACGCTGCCGCCGGCGGACACGCCAGACGTGGAGATTCCATTATTTGCATGTTTACCTCGGCGGCATCACCGGCCAGGCTGCCAGCCCGGCGGCGAGGGTCTGCCCCCAGGCGGCAGCAAGCAAGTTGCAGGCTGCCAGCGGCAGCGATGCTTGCCCAGCTAGGTAGGGGCAGCGAGGCAGACAGTAAATTTGGGCATGCAGTGCAAAATAACAAGAGGGCAAAAGAGTCCTTTTAGGTATCAAATAAATATATTTAGATGGAAAACGAGAGGAAAGAATAAGAAGACAACGTTTCACGGGTTATTTTTACGTGTACATTATTTTGAGTCCTAAAACTACGAAGCGTGTTGTTTAGAGTGTCAAATATACAATTTTCTCGACGTGGTCAGTTCCAGTGACAAATGGACAGGTCTTAAAGGGTAATGGAGATGTACCCGTTGTGGTCAAAGGGAGCCCGACGAGGTCGGCCTCGTCAGGACGCTCGAAGTGGACGAAAACCTCCACGACCCGGGCATGCCAGCAGGGAACCCCTCACAGAAAATAGCCAAAAGTGACTGCTTTGTGTTCCCATTAGGTCACTTGTGTAGTTAAGTGGTGTTGTGATTACGATCTGATTGTAATTTTCATATTACAATCGTCGCCAAAATTAATATTTCCATTAACAATATTTGTACATTATGATTTCATTCACATATATAGGGCGAGGCCAAAATCTGTTTTTCAACAACTATATCAGTGTTGGCTGGCTCCATTCGGGCATTCTGTAGCTGGTTCTCGGCTCCTCCGCCGCAGTGCCCAGGCCGCCAGCGTTGCTGGCCGTGGCGGCTAACATGTTGCGCCTTCGGGCGCCGTCGGCCCAGCCTCTGATGTGCTCCGCGACGTCGTCGCCGAACACGGCCCTCTTGAACGAGCTCCCCATCTGCAATGCACCTAATGCATTAGATGACTAGAGCATATATAGGCGACCACGAGAAAGAAAGACGTATCTCTCTTGAGAGTTGAGGGCCAGGGCCTACTGACGTGAGTGACGATGGCGTAGAGAGGGAGCGTGCTGTAGCTGCAGAGGACCTCGACGACGACACTGAAGAACACAGAGACACAAAGCGCCAGATCATTTGGGTGGCAGATCTGCGACTCATTTCACAGCATCAAATGGCACAAAGATGATAAATTTAGATTCTTGTTACCATATGATGATTCTTGATATACTGTATCCCGGTCCATCCATCATGCAGGAATTGACGCCGAACGTCGCCTGCATAAGCATAACGAATTAACGATGATGCCTCGGATTTTCATCGCCCATATATATATAATTTCAAATGGGCCGCCCTGCCCGAGCCTGGCCCGAGCACTATGTGGCCCGGCACTAAAAGGCCCAGTGCGTTTTCAGTGCCGGGCCAGGCCGGCCCATGAGCCGAACTGCCAGTCCAGGCCCGGCACTATGGCCTTTTTTTAGTGTCGGGCCGGCCCGACGGCCCAACCAGCCCATCGTGCTCAAACGGCCCACTGGGCCGTCAAAGGAGATGAGGAACGAAATCTGCGCTTTAGAAGAGATGAGGGACAATATTTGGGTTGTCTAAGTAGATGTGGGAGGAAAATCGGACCATCAAAAAGATGAATGGTGTATTTTGTTGTGGGCTGAAAGTACTTTTATCGGGCCCAAAAAATCGTGCCGTGCCTCGGGCCGGCACTATGGGCTGGGGAGGCGGCCCAAGCACTAACACCTTATCGGGCCAGGCCAGCCCGTGGCCCGATCAACCGTGCCTAGGGCCGGGCTAGGGTCGTGCTTTTTAGGGCCGTGCATCGGGCCGCCCATCGTGCTTGGCCCATTTAGAATACTATACCCATATACACTAGAAATCCCAGAAAAAAAAGGGAGTTGCATGTGCTTGTACTTACTAGAGTCCAGAAGAAGTAGGCGAACTCGAATGCGTTCTGGAACAGAATGATGTGGATGAAGGTGAGCACGAGCCGGGGGCTCTGGAACCAGTTCAGCTCGTCTGAAGGGCTCAGGACCATGTCTGTGTTCTGCTCGTCGGTGGCAAAGTTCTTCGTGGCGACCTCATAAGCTAACTTGTTTATGATGTGCTCCAGCTTCGCTCCGATCAGAAGCAGCAGCTGCAAGGACATGTGAAACGTAGCAGAGCAGCAGCAGCCGAGCAGGCAAAACCATCTTGCGCGGTACTTCAGTAGAAACAGCTGAAATGGTTCCTTGTAGAGTTCTTTTAGTCGTCCTTTTCGCCAAAAAGAACTAGTCCTTGACTCCTTGTTCAGGATTTACGAATCAGAAGCTGATAGTACTTACAACTATCGGGATTAATGAGAACCAGAAGTTGGAGTGCCATCCTGAACCAAGAAATTGCAGTAAAACGTCACATTTGTGAATGTTACTAAAATATGGATACAGAACCGACAAATGTGAGAGAGAAAAAAAAGAGAATTTTTACAGCGCTTGAAAATAATAACAACGATTGATTAGTCTAGATCTAATGGTTAAAAGTTGAGAGGAACCCATTACGAGCAACCTAAGACGTGGGCAAAGAACTAAAATATGTGGGTCCAGAACTAACCTAAAAAACTAATCCGAGGGTATTTAAGGTATTTTGTCTTTGGGTCATCCAATGGAACTGGTTTGATTCATTGATTTATGATTTTGCCGACACCGGCGGCGAGGAGTACATTCTCCGCCACCATCCTAACCGACTCAGCCTAGTCTCCTGGCACCCATCGTCATACCTGCCACACATCGAAGACAAAGCCCTCATCAGCGTGCTCAACTGCTGTTTGAGAGACATGGCCCTGAATACGAACACCGAGACAATTACTTGACCAGCAACATTTCTTTGTTTTGATTCGAGCAGACTGTATGTATGTAGAACTGAAAAATTCGACAGTTTGGTCTTGTATTTCGGGGTGGAAACTTTGACATCGACTCTTGGAGACCTGCTGCTGTTTGTGGGTGTGCAGAATCCGCGACCAGCGTAGCCTGCTTTGCGCTGGAGAGCTCCAAGGCTGAACCGCCATGATAGTCGGTGAACCACTGGGCCGTGCATGCACCTGACCGGCGGCGAGTCCCTGCACAGGCGAGTGGCGGCGAGCCCTCCACACGCACACGCACAGCGGCATGGCGAAGGACTGATGCGGGCGAATTACTAGATGGAAAGAATTACTAACCTATCCTTATGTACACTAACTTTCTTTTTCTAAGATCAATGGCTGACAATAATCAAGATGGGAGGAACCTCTAGTTCCTCTCAAGCACCATAACAAACCTCGAAAAATAATGGCCATGTAAGAAAACCAGAGCATACCAGAGACGTTGAATATCAAAAAGACCATCACGAATATCCAATGATACCATCTGCAGTCGAAACAAAGGCAGGTACTTATTCGCCATTCATAACGTAACTTCTGATGAGCAACATTGGAGCAATCCAAGTACGGACTTACTTTATGCCAACTACTCTCTTGAAATCCTTCTCAAGAGCTTTGATCATGTAGTCATAGAAGTTGGATTTTGGGTGGCCTCTGATGTGTTCCTGTCAACAACAAACGAACACAAAACAAGGTAAATAGGCAGAGAGAAGAACGAATGATGACAAAATGAATGGCTATTGGCAAGGAGCATTATCTACTTCCAATGAAATATAAAGCCCAGGCCTTCTTACGTTCTTAGTCTACCACAAAAAGAAAAATAGAGAGTAGCATTTTTACCATGACGAAACCAAGCCTCATTGCAACGTAGTCATCATTGGATACTGATCCGTAGAACTGCTTGAAGAACGAACGCTGAAATCCACAAGAATACATATCCCATACTAAATTCATACATTGAACAAGCAATGCTCAAAGAAGTAATAACATGAGAGATCAGTGCTAGTTGCGAACCATCCATATTATGACCATAGCAACTTTCTCGTGTCCTTTGCACCAATCCTGAATAAACTTGATTTTCTGCACTCGGGTGATCATCTTAGAGCTGCAGTTGATGCAGAACCATCAATCGGTTAGCCTTATCACGTAAAGAACTGAAAACTGGTAAATAAGGGTCCATGGTGCTCATGCGTTAGGACCATTGTCCTACCACTGTCGCCTTCTTCCTGGATGGCGTTCTCCCAGTGCATCCATTTCCGCATCTGCACATGCAAATGCAGGTCACAAACAATCTGAATTTCAGAAAGGCACATGGACGGAATTGGCGAGGAATATTGCTGCATATGCCTAACCTGAAGAAGTCCCAGGAGCACGGTGACGGCGCTGAGAACGACATGCGTAATAGCCAGAACAAAGCTGAAGATGTGTATCTGCTCTAAGGTGTGAAGCGAGAGCAGTGGAACTTCTCCCTGAAACATGAAAGTGCTGTTGTGATATTTTAATTTTGTTTTTCTCGATCGGGTAAGTTGTTGCCTTTGCAAAAATTCATAACGGGCCAGCCGGCCAGCACGGGCTTGTTAGGATGAAAAATCCAGTGTATGTAATAAATTTTGCATGGGCCTAGAATTTGTAGCAAAAGGTCAGTATGGGCTGGGCCTAGTAGATGCCAGATGAGTCCGCCCAATTCGATGCTCCATCTAACAATTAATATGCTAAAAAAATCTAATAATTAATAATGGCATCATCATGCTAAAAAATTTAATAATGAAATCATCATCATGTTATTATATACGGCGGCCTGAAGCCTTGAACACGAACGAAGGCGTTCCTCTTACCTCTCTTGAACAGTAGCCTGACGCCGCAATTCCTCCGAGCATCCTCCTCGCACCGGCGGCGCCGTCACGGAAGATGGAAAAGATGCTGCGATGACGCGCCGCCGGCGAGGCGGCCCGACACGGGAGCCAGCGTTCCATGAGGCTCTCGTCGATGCAGATCTCCCGTATCGCGTCTTGGAAGACGACGAGCAGCAGAGAGACGAACCCGAGGAGCATCAGCTCTGCCAATGATCATCATGATATGAGACACAAGATCGAGCAAGTCGTGTTGCTATATGTAGCAGTCATCCCAAGTGCCAACCTTCTTTGAGCTTCAGTAACGCCTCGTACGAGGTCTCCTTTTTCATGTGCTCCAGCGCCTGCACGACGAGCTCACCTCTCGGCCATGTCAGCTCGATCGTGAAGCTCTGCAGTATATAGGACGAACGTACACGGGAACTAGGAGGACGACATGGTTGATCTCACCTTGCCGAGGTGATGGAGCGCGCGCTCGAAGACGAGGGAGATGAGGACGATCACGGAGCACACCGCCGCAACGATCCATGTCGGAGTGCCCTCGAGCGACGTCTCCTCCGGCATCCCGGTGGCCGGTGCCCTGAGTCCACAGGTCGCCTAGCGTACTTCCAAAAATAAGTGACATGGCGATGCTGCAGACATGTCCAATTGGTCACATTTAAGTACCAGTCGCTCAGGCTAGGCATCAGCTTTAAAACACAACTCCGCTCCTTCTAATCCCTTCTGTTTTTTCCAAGAAATTAAAGCAGGCAAGGCATATATACTCGCCTTTTCCCCTTTTCGGTGGATTCATGTGCACCGTACAGTATTTTAGCCAGCAACCGAGATTTAAAGCTAGATTGGTGCATGTATTATTCTTATAGTTTAGGTCGAAATGGCATGCATGGAGCACATTTCGCTATTCTATTATTGCGTTGCAGGTCACTCACTCGCAATTACTTAATAGGCAAGGAAACACGTAGGTTATCAGAGAACATGGATGGCGTGGCTTTAATTTAACTTGTTCCGGTGGAACTTAACATGCTTTGATTTGCTTCGTCGCCGTCGCCGTCCTCCCGGCCACCGACTCACCGTCACCTCTACTCTTCATCAGATCGCTGCTGCGGGCAGAGTGAAGACTGTGAAATGAGACCAGCTGGCTGGTCAGGACTCAGGACTGATACGTTGCAGACAGCAGATTGTACATGAGCTTGGCTAGCTGGTCACGGTTGTTGGCCCAAGGCGTGCACCGTGCGACAGCAAAACAAAATTCATAGAAAATTAAAAATGTCTGCAACTGGTCTTTAAACGTTGTGTGACTGGTTTATATGGGAAAAAAACTAGCTAGATGGTCCACGCAAATAACGCGAGTAACTTGTTTTTAAATGGAATTTTATATTTATTTTTTATTCCATTTATTAATAACAATATTATAAATATTTATTATTTAGTTTCAAATTAAACTATATATCAATTATACTTGCTACTCTTTGAATTAATTTATTTTGCATATTATTGTCTATTCTCAATTAGCACGATAATTTAAAACCATTATACCACAATTTATTTATTAGCTAATTATGTTCTCCATAGCCTCTTTCGTCTAACCAAATGTTGACCCATGGTTAACAACACAAATTTTGACTCGTTGCAGACACAACCACACATGTTTCCGACAAAAAAAAATATTCAACTCGTTATTGGAACAGCCTATATCTAGCTACATGGGAAAGACTACTGTCAGAACAGACACGACGGTGATAAATGACCGAGAGGCTCCAGGTCGATTGCTTACAAAACAAAACCAGGTCATTGATCGACATCAATTACAGCTAACTTTACCACAGATCAATGCACCAACACACACCAGCAGCTAATTAACAAGCTACTGGTACTCAACCAATTGACGACTAGAGTAGCCAGTAGTCGCTTTTAATATCAAGCTTGTAACGTTCGGACTTGTGCTTGACAACCTGGAGCTTTTCTCCACAACTCTCCACCTCCACACCGGTGAGCAAAACCTGGAGCTCTTCCTCCACCATAACCGTTCTGTGAGTCATGGGGCAGACACAGAGTTCACCAACGTGGAAGAACCTGACGATGCAGAACTTGGAGGAGCCCAGGTGCACGGCGTGGGACTCTGCAAGGCTCCACTCCGGGGGAGGCTGGACGTACTCCTCCCAGGAGCCCCAGACCACAGGAGGACTCGTCATCTCGTGTGAATCCGAGGTGTGCATGAGGTCGGCCGCCAAGAAGCAGCTGTGGCCATCATTGCCCTTAGCTGAGATCCCAAACCAGCGCTTGTGCTCCGGGACGTACTCAGCCAGGCGACGGAACGGCATCGCCCAGTCGCCGGCCTTTCTCCATGTGCCCTTCACGGTGTCAAAGCGGCAGGTGTGTTTGGCCCTGTTGGACAGCAGGATGTCTGTGCCATCGACTACTGCATAGGACTCAATGCAGTCGGCAAGATCACCACGACCATAAAGATTGGGAGGCAGAGGGAGAGACTGCCAGTACCAGGACTTGTAGAGGTGGCTGAAGCAGTGGCCGTAAGACAGGATCTCGAAGCTGTAGTGCCACTCGCTGCCGTTGTGTGACAGCTTGGGGACCGCGTCCATGACGTAGAGGCTGCTGCCGACAGTGAGAGAGAAGGGTGCACACCTGTGCGTCGCTTCCATGGGAAGGGGGAGGAAGCTCGGGGGCAAGCTGGGGTCGCACATGAGTGTGCGGCCCGTGTGGCCGATGGTGACCACCTTCAAGTTCTCCCCGTCGCGGCCTTTCTTGTCGAAGAGCACGAAGTTGATCGAAGCGGAACCCTGATCCAAGTCCTGCGCCGCGCGAAAACTTAGCACGGGGTCAGGTAGGCTGCCGGAGTCCTCTGTAGCCAGCGGATCCGTCGCTCCTGCCCCGCCGCTGCTGTCTAGCGGCGTTGGTGTCCCCTCCGATGGTGCCTTGAAGAAGAAGCGCGACATGTCGATGCGGCGAAGGGAGTAGCCGCGTTCGACGCAATCGTCCGCCACCAGATACAGGAACCGCCGGAGACTCATCAAGGTGGAACTGGAAGGAAGCCGAGGACTCCGGCAAGGCGGCGGCGAGGACTCCGGCCACGGCGGCCAGGCGGCGGCGGAAAAGAGTGATTTTTAGGAGGTTGGGGAAAAGAAAGGAACCGGATGGTGGCGGGCCTGGCTGCGGCTTACAGGGAAGCCCGATGCCTAGAGTTTCTCCTCCTTTACAAATGGGCCTGGGCCCAGTGGGCTACTTTTCACTCTTTAATCTTTATACACACATATTGACAAACATATTAACAAATAATCACTCTTTAAGATTTGTTACTCGATCACTAAAATCTTAATTAATAGCTTTGTGGGGCCGCCGTGTTTTCTTTCGAAAATGCAGATGAACAAAGAGCTGATCGACCTTTGATCAACACAATCACATACACCAGCTTCTTGGCCCTTTCAGCCCAAAGAGCTACGACTTTGGGCTATGGTTAGCTCAGCTCCAATCAAGAATCCAGCCCAAGACAAGCTGGGACTGCATGCTAGGCCTCTTTGATTTCTTAGAAGGAGATGCTCCGAAGCTGAGCTGCGCTCCTCTCGGGCATCGATCTCCAACCGGCGGCTTCCCATCTCCGCCCAGCTGCCGGCGCACCCAGGCAACCGGCGTTGTCAGTTGTCGCAGATCTTCTCATGCGCTGCCGCGCCTCGTCGGCCCAGCCTCTGAGATGGTCGGCGACGTCGTCAGCGAACACCGCGCTCTTGAACGAACTCCCCATCTGTTTGCACAGTTCACAAGTTGAAGGATTACAACCACGAACCATGTAACAAAGCCTCGATCAGGAAAATTAAGGATTCATGAGACGCGAGGTTATTCTTGGTTACTGACATGAGACACGATGGCGTAGAGCGGGAGCGTGCTGTAGCTGCAGAGCACCTGGACAATGACGCTGCAGAACAAAGAATCAGACCATGGGGGGGAAAAAAACACATGTCGATGTGCACTGACGAGACGACCTCAAACCGGTGGCACAAGAGGGAGATGGAAACCAGGTTCATGCAGCAGTACCATATGACGATCCTCGAGATGCTGTACCCCAGTCTGTCCATGATGCAGGAGTTTGCACCGAACATCGCCTGCATTACAGCAACACACAGTCAAGGATGCCACGATTTATCAGTGACAAACGGAACGGTTCTACATTTTCACTTCAGGGGTTCAGCCATCCAATGGTAAGCGATTGAACTGTGAAGTAAGATCTGCACGGTGTCTTGTTTTGCTTACTAGTGTCCAGAAGAAATAGGCAAACTCGAACGCGTTCTGAAACAGGATGAAGTGGATGAGGACTAGCACGAGCCGGGGGCTGTGGAACCAGAACAGCTCGTCCGAAAGGCGCATGACGGCGCCACCCTCCCCTTGGGAAACGGCGTGCTTCGAGGCGACCTCGTAGGCGAGCTTGTTTATGATGTGCTCCAATTTTGTCCCGATCAGAAGAAGCAGCTGCAATAGGAGAATAAGACGAGGCAAAGAAAGAAAATCCCGAGCAAAAAGTATATCAGAACAACAGAAAGCTTCGGTGCATCGTACAAGTGCAGAAATTAATGGAACTTACAGACAACGGTACCAACGAGATCCAGAAATAGGAGTGCCACCCTGATCCAAGAGATTGCAATAGATCATTGGTCAACTGGTGTTATGCATGCCACTGAAAATTTAGGCACTGGATTGAGATGCATGAGAAACGATGTAGAAAGAGTAAGCACACCGGTGATGTTGACTAGCAAAAAGATCATCACAAATATCCAGTAATACCATCTGCACTAGAAGGAAGGCAGTTAATGTGGTGCCTATTGTAGCATAAGTTCAGAAGCTTCCTAGAAAAAAATAAATGCCCAAAACAGCACAAAAAAGGAAACAATTCCAACTTACTTTATACCAACCACTCTCTTGAAATCTTTCTCGAGAGCTTTGATCATGTAGTCATAAAAGTTGAATTTTGGGTGCCCCCTAAAGTGCTCCTGTCAACCACATGGAGACATGTCCATAGCAAAACCATAAGGATGGGATAGCATTATATAATAATAAAGAAGAACAAATGGTTAAGAAGAACAATTGCAAGGTAGTACGTACCATGACGAAACCAAGCCTCATTGAGACATAGTCATCGTTGGATACTGATCCATAGAACTGCTTGAAGAATGATCGCTGAAAGGAAGAAGAGCTCTAGTGAACTTCAGGCACTGATCATCAAGTAATCATCAAAGAAGTGGCATGATGTTACAGTTACAGACCATCCATATTATGATCCAGGTGAATTTCTCGTGCCCCTTGCATCGATCCTGGATAAACTTGATTTTCTGGACTCGCTTGATCATCTTGGGAGCTGCAGTTGATGGTTAGTAATTCAGTTCCACAAAGAAAAATAAATTTTTGATACTCATGATGCTACAGCCATTCTGTAGTCCTACCAGAGCTGCCCTCTTCCTGGATGTTGTTCTCCCAGTGCATCCATTTCCTCATCTGAACATATAAATTATTGATTATCATGAGTGTAAAAAATTGCTAGTTAACGTTCTGAATTCAGAGAGATCAGTCCCTTGATCTAGATGGAATCAGCACGCATAAAATGGACAGACCTGTAGAAGTCCCAGGAGCACGGTAACGGCGCTGAGAGCGACATGCGTGATGGCCAGAACAAAGATGAAGATGTGCATCTGTTCTAAGGCGTGACGCGATAGCAATGGGACTTTTCCCTGAAGCATAAAAAGGATCAAGGTTCAGATTTGTTAGTTTATATTCCACATTAAATAAACTCTAGAGTTATATTATTCTTTGCTCTAATGAAAAATGCAGCGTCCCGCGTCGTTTCATTGAAAAGAAGAACTTTAAGTGTTGCAGCTGTTTGTTCAATTTTCTGCCCTTCATTTTTTCCCCCTGGCTGCCGGTTTAGTTCTTTTTCGTGACTAGATCACGATTCCCCTCAAACAGTAATGAATTTGTTCGAAATGAAATATTCCAAGCATTGCACTGCCAACTACCATGGGCAGTATGGGTCATGTTCTTTGGAAAAACAAGTATATATGGATGCCCGACAAAAGTGAACCGCTCCATGCTTCAGAAAAAACTAGCAAGAAACTTAAAGCGCATCTGTGTTATGCACTACCATATGCACCTACCAGAACAACTTTAATTAAGTCTTAATTTTAGATTGAAAGGTTAACAGTTCACTTCAACAGGAATTACCTTGCTTAAACAGTGGCCGAACGCTGCTCCTCCTGTGAGCAATCTCCTGCCGCCGCCAGCGAATGTGGAGGAGGCGCCGACGTAGTGTGCCACCGCCGCCTTTTTCCCATTTCGGCACGGCAGCCAATGCTCCATGAGGCTCTCGTCGATGCAGATCTTCTGTATCAAGTTCTGGAAGACGACCAGGAGCAGCGAGATAAACCCGAGCATCATCAGCTCTGAAAAAAAAAATGGTACACGAACAGGAGCGTCCCCACGCCTCAGTGACATAAGCATATAGGAGTATAACACACACATCAGCTAGCATCTTGAATGGCAAAACGCTGGACACTTGGACAGTAAGATGACGAAGACGACAAAATGGCCATCACCTTCTTTGAGCTTGAGCAACGCCTCGTACAGAGTCACTCTCCGACGCTCCAGTGCCTGTATGTGCACCGATCGACTTGTCAGCTCGATACAGCTTTATTTGCAAGGAGGAGACGGGAGGCATATGGACGCCATTGTTGGGTTTGGGTTTACTCACCTTGCCAAGGTGATGGAGCCCGCGCTCGAAGACGAGGGAGATGAGGACGATCACGGAGCACACGGACGCCACGATCCATGTCGGCGTGTCCTCCAGCGTCGCCTCCGACTCCGACATGGCCGACGTCCGACGACGCCGGTGATCTCTCTCTAGCTTGCTCTCCCTCTTCAGCTACGGCCCTGAAACGAAGTGCTAGGTAGCTGAACACTGGAAAGCTAGCTCATGCAGGTGTGTGGCTCTCAGGATGAAGACTGTGCTCGAGCCACTCGCCCCCTTCTGACCATCGAGCCCGTGTGTCCAGCTGTTCTTCGTTATATTTTTTAAGATGCTTTTTTGAGCGTGTTGGTATGCTCCGTATAGTTTTTTAACCACAACGCCTAAAGATAAAAGGCCAGAGTCCTAAAAGAACGGTTTTTTAATTATATATAAAAGCATCAGATGTATGATCCATGATGGGATTGACATGAATGCAGAAGATGAAAAAGCACGTACACCTGGTTTTTCTATCCCATCCATCGACGCGCAAAGGCATCTTACATCGCTGCATGGCAGTGGCGATTCTGAGACGATTACTTCCAGTGCAAGGCTGCGAACGCAAGCTAGGAGAACATGTCCCATGTACATGCTGTGGCAGCCCCCACGGAGTCTCAGGTGCCGCCATGGTATTGCAAATTGCGAAATTCCTTTTCACATTATCCGACATAAACTATGCAGTATACTCGTATATGTCTCAGCTGGTTCAAATATACCAACCCATAATGCGGGACCGAGATGCCAAGAGCTTGAATAAAGCCAATAAAATTTTCTCCGATCAATGAGAAGCTTGTCCTATGTCCCAAAATTATACCCGACGAATTTCTCTTTTAGCAATCACTAAGATCACATAGTCGCAGCAGTCAGCAGACATACTAACCCTAGAAATGATGCTAGAAAACAAAAAAAAAAATCGACCAAAACTATCCAAGCGAAAGCTCAAGTCCGAAGTGCTTGTGCATGAATTCAGTAGGGAACTCCAAATTTTTTTTATTATTTTTTTGAGGGGGAGTAGGGAACTCCTAAATATGTTTGCACTGGTTTGCCCTACTATCTAGATGGGCCCAAACCCAGCCCATACCTACCCTATGCTGGGCCGCAATAGGTTGCACAGCGGCCCACCAAAAACTGCTTCGACACGTACACTTCCTTCTCTCCCCGAGACTCCGACTCCACTTCGTCGTCTTCCTTCCTTTCTCTCCCCGTGCGGTGGCTGCGGGAGTGCAAGACGCCGGCATCGTAGTCCGACTCCACCGCCGAGAACTCTCCGCCGAGCCCGCTTCTGTCGATCCGAGCGATCTTCCCTCCCGCCGAAGCACCCGGCGACCCCTCCCCTCCTCCTGCGCCTATCTTGGGTAAGTACATATGTGCACGCCCTCGATGGATTGCTCTTTTAGTTCCGCGGTCAGACCTAATCGCCCCTCCTCTTTCTGGGATGGGTGCCCCGTGATGCAATTCATCTGGTTTGTTGCGGATTTTGTTCTCTACGTGACGGGCGGAGTAGCCGATTAGATCTTACTGGTTGTAGAGTTGCCAACTCACATCTGCTTCGTGGGTTTCTGTCACTAGATTTGGGGGTCAAGTGTGTTTGGTCAGGATGTGGGTCTTTGTCGATAGTTACTGAATTGCGTCTTGTATCATTTGCATCATGTACTGGTAAAAGGTTCATTTAATTTCCTAGTAGCGTGGAACTTTACAAAGTTTTCTCATGTTCTGATTAGTGGTTAGTTATCTCCTGTACCAGGATTGCTTACTTGTCTTCCGAATTGATTCATGTTACATGCTAGTAGGATGGAACTTTACCAGTTTTGATTCGTGAAATGGACAATTCATAGAATGTGTGAGTAACAAAGTCTGTATTTTATATAGCTCAATATAGCTGGAGCCTTTTCACTTCAGCCAAGCCGAACTCAGATGATTTTTTATCACCTGGGCGCTGTATGACACATTTGTTATGCCCAATCTAAATTTCTCTTGTAGTCTGATCGATATGATTGTCACTTGTCAGCCAAGGTTACAGTGAACTTTTTTCCACAGCTTGGAGATTAAACTCATAGATGTATTAGACTCTCTTTTTTTGTAACCAATTGGTACCTTCCGTTAGAGTAGCTGCATAGTTTTTCCCTTCTGCAATTATGTTTCCTCGCACACACAATTTAGTGCCTAGTTATGCCTTTATGCTCTTCTCATCGAGTGTAGCATTGTTTGTGCTGCCAATTATAGTATAGAAGCACATTTCCAAGTAAAAAATGTTGCAGTCTGTGTTGCTTGGTCATGCATCTATCTATTCCAGAATATGCATGATATAGCCTAGTCAATAGCATAAAACACTAAATTTTCTTGGTGCTGCGAGAATGCCATGTGCTGGCTGGATCACAATTTGCAAGGCTCATGAATGTGCCTCTGCCTTCTGACATGTTGTGTTTAAGGCTATATTCCTACAACACGAAGTATTACGTGATGTTCTTAAATGTAGTGACCTCTCAATGATAATTTCTTTGCTGCTTGTCAATTTCCATTTGCGATAACAGGATGGTTGATCCTTTCTTCATTGATAAAGTCTTCCACGCATGAAACCTGGTTATGGTCTTTTCCTTGAAAGTGTATAACTTTGCCACTGCCAGCAATAGTATGGAAGCATGTTGTGTTCTGTGTTTCTTTTTTTAAAAAAAATTGTGGTAGCGGTATATAAAGGATTGATTGTGCATCTACCTATTCCAGAAGTTTCTTGTCTCTTAGTTAATAGCATAAAAGTATATTTGTTTTGGTGCTGCCAGAAGCCACATGTAATTGTGGTCACTGGGTGATTTTCATGCATGTGCCACTACGGCATCTTAATTTAAGTCTTGTTAGACATATATGCTTGCTTTTTCTCCAGATGTTGCTTTGTTTAGTCCATCTGTATTTTAAAGGTTTGGCCTTTTTTTTCTGGCTGATTCTTGGTTTATTTTCTAACATGTGGTACCTTACATTTGTTACCCTGGTATCTAGGGAGGAACCATGTCTTCTTCACAGGAATCGTCTTACCTTCCTGCTACAACTGAGTCATTAGCCAAGGCTCAGGAGGCTAAGGATGCTTCAGAGTCCATTTCAATCCTTTACCGTGTCATTCAGGACCCATCTTCTTCTGCTGATGCGTTGAGAACAAAAGAAGTTGCGATTACAAACCTTACAAACTACCTCACTAAAGAAAACCGAGCGGAGGAGTTGCGTAATCTTCTGACCCAGCTCAGGCCATTTTTTGCCGTGATTCCTAAGGCAAAGACTGCAAAAATTGTCCGAGGAATAATTGATGCTGTTGCGAAGATACCTGGAACATCTGATCTTCAGATTTCACTCTGCAAGGAGATGGTGGAGTGGACCCGTGCAGAGAAGCGTACTTTCCTCCGGCAGCGTGTGGAGGCAAGGTTGGCAGCTCTTCTGTTAGAGAATCAAGAGTATACCGAAGCCCTTACCCTCCTTACTAGTCTTATCAAGGAAGTCAGGAGGCTTGACGACAAGTTACTTCTTGTGGACATTGACCTTCTGGAAAGCAAACTCCACTTCTCTCTGAGAAACCTGCCAAAGGCTAAAGCCTCGTTGACTGCTGCCAGAACAGCAGCAAATGCCATTTATGTTCCACCTGCTCAGCAGGGCACTATTGATCTCCAGAGTGGAATCCTCCATGCTGAAGAAAAGGACTACAAGACTGCTTACAGCTACTTTTTTGAAGCATTTGAAGCTTTCAGTGCACTGGAGGACCCGAAGGCCATCTTCAGCCTGAAGTACATGCTCTTGTGCAAGATCATGGTTAACCAAGCTGATGATGTTGCAGGAATAATCTCGTCTAAGGCTGGACTAAAGTATCTGGGTCCTGATGTTGATGCTATGAAGGCTGTCGCTGACGCATACTCAAAAAGATCTCTCAAGTATTTTGAAACTGCCCTCCGTGATTACAAGTCCCAGCTGGAGGAGGACCCTATTGTACACAGGCATCTTCAATCTTTGTATGGTACCCTTCTCGAGCAGAACCTCTGCAGGCTGATTGAGCCCTATTCCAGGGTGGAGATTGCACATGTAGCAGAGATGATTGAATTGCCAGTCGACCACGTTGAGAAGAAGCTGTCACAGATGATCCTAGACAAGAAGTTTGCTGGGACTCTAGATCAAGGTGCAGGTTGCCTCATCATCTTCGAGGATTCCAAGACCGAGGAAATCTTCCCTGCTACACTTGAAACCATTTCGAACGTGGGGAAGGTTGTGGACAGTCTTTACATGAGGTCGGCCAAGATCATGGCTTGAGAGCAGCTAGTCAGTGTGCTAGTTTATCGGGTTGGGCTGATTTACCATGCTTCAGTTCTGTTGGTGTCCTCAGACATTTAGTCCTTATTATTGACATTTCATTTTATTCTGCATGCTGGGCCTCATTCTAGTTGAACGAAACATATCATCTTGCTCACGAACAAGACCATATTGTGCTGCTGCATCATCTGCCCTGATGTTGGTTGTCTTCTTTACACTACGAATTCAGATGAAATGGCTACTATTTTCCTTAGATAATTGTTGAGAGATTAATTCTGCATTTAATGTCAGTCTTTTGATATCAGTGTCCATAGTCGGCCTAATTAACATGCATACAGATCCTGCTATGTTACCATATGTGGTCTGTTGCTACTCGTGTGTTGTGGTCGTCATGTCAATCCATCCTATTAAGTTGACGGACCTTTGGCTTAAGAGCTGAGGTCTCTGTGGCATGAGGTTCTGATAGGTCTATGTTTCAAGTACAATGTGCTGATTCTGAAAGAATTAGCATGAGATTCTGATAAGTCTCTGTGCCAAGTACATTGTGCTGATTCTGAAAGAATCAGCATGGGAATACACCGGAAACGCTTTTCTGATCACAAACATGTAACTGAATTATTTCTTGCAAAAAAAAAAATGTTTAAAACAACATCTAAAGTTCTCGCCGCAGCCTCACCATCTTCTCCCTACAATGCTAGTTTTTTCCCCTGATGTCCAAGTCATGACAATTATACGCACCCAAACCAGCAAGAAATCAAGGGACGAAACAAAAACAACCACCGCATGAAAACGGACGAGACAGGGCTCCACTCAGGTCATGGGCCTCTCGAGCAGCGCCGACACGTACCACTCGTTCCTCTCGGCGCCGAGGTCGAGCTTCCGGTCGGCCTTCCACCGCAGCCGCCGGAACCCCACGCGGTCGAAGATGGGCACGTAGGTGGCGTTGAGCTGCGGCCCAAGGCAGAAGAAGTGGTCCAGCCAGAACACTCCCCCCGGCCTGAGCACCCGGTAGATGTCGAAGAGCGCGGCCTCGAGCACGGCGTCGGGCACCCAGTTGCCCAGCGCGTTCATCGAGTGCACCAAGTCCAGCACCCCCTCCGCGAACGGCAGCCGCTGCATGACCGTGAGCTGCATCGGCAGCAGCCCCCTCGACGCCACGAAGCGGCTGAAGGGCGCGTCCATGTCCATGGTCGTGGTCACCACCGTCACGTTCCGCTCCGCCATCCTCGCCGCGAACGTGCCCGTCCCACCGCCGATGTCCAGCCCGATCCGCACCGTCCCGGGCTTCCTCGACCGCAGCACGCTGTCGATGCTGAACCCGACGCCGCCGTTGTCGGTCATCCACCGCCGCCGCTCCTTCCCGTCGAGGTCGAAGCAGTCCTTGCAGAAGTAGGGCCCCCCGCCACG
This sequence comes from Digitaria exilis, assembly GCA_015342445.1. Lineage (NCBI taxonomy): Eukaryota > Viridiplantae > Streptophyta > Magnoliopsida > Poales > Poaceae > Digitaria > Digitaria exilis. The sequence goes on from JACEFO010001734.1 coordinate 1,005,890, forward strand.
TGCCCGGGCGCGACGCACGAGGCAGGTGTAGTTCTTGCACGTGTAGGGCGTCCAACGCACGGTGGTGTCCGGCGGGATGGCCCACAGGCTCCCCGGCAGCGGCGATGGCTCCACGTACCTCCCCGCCGGCGACCTCGCCCGGCACCGGCGCCGTGGCAGCGGCTCGCACCCCTTCAGCGTCAGCTCCAGCGCCAGCGCGTCGTCGTCGGGGCACTCGCCGCCGGGGGCGTAGGACATGTACCGTGACAGCTCGTCCTGGAAGTTGCGGCAGGCGAAGCCGAGCCCCGGGAAGAGCTCGTCGGTGCCGAGGTTGGCGTGGTAGCCGAGGGGAAGCCTGTGTGGCTCGACGGCGAGCTTGAGCTCGCCCCTGGGCTCCTCTGGCCACCCGCCGAAGTCGCCGGCCACCGGGGCGTCGCCGTGCGCGGCGCCGAGCGCGGAGAGGACGGACTCGAGGAGGAGCGAGGACGCGTTGCACTGCGACCGGAGCGCGGCGAGCTCGGCGCGGGCGCCGGCGAGCGCGCCGCGGGTGGCGTTGAGGTCGCGGAGCAGCGCGGACGAGTCCCACAGGTGGATCGCACGTGGAGCGGACGCCGGGAGGTGCACGGAGAGGGACGCGCCGGAGAAGAGGTAGACGGAGACGAGGTTGGTGGCGATGACGACCAGGAGGATCTTGAGCTTGGCGTGGCGGGGCGCCGGACGCGGCGCCGTTGGTGGCCGGTGGCCGTGGCCGTTGGGGACGCCGGCGCCGCCCATCACCGCCGCCTCGTCGATGTGCTGCTGGTGGTGCTGCGACGAGTGGCCTCGGTGCTTGGCCGCCGCGTACATGGCCGGTGCTGGTGCCGGCGATCGTGGTAACGGCGGCTTAGCTGATGCTTGCGCCGATCAGCTCAGCTTTTCCACCATTCACCGAGATCGATTCGACAAGCGAAATGGCGCCGTTTCCTGATGCATCCGGCACAAGGATGCCGCGCGGGCAATGCGAATGAAATGTAATAATCGATCAAGCGGGGAGGAGAGTTTTTCCAGATGTCATTTGTGAACTGAAGTGGAGATGCATTACGCGTTTGACTTTGGATGCCTCTTCATGTGTATGTGGATTGCAGATTACACATCGACGCTCTCTGCTCGCCGCCGTGGGCGCTTGCTTTGGGAGGAGAAAAGGCCTGGGGACATTTTTGCTTCGCAAGCCAGCCGTTGTGGGTTTCCTTTTTTTCCCCCTCGAACGTAAACGTAAGCTATCCATCGCTTGGGGGGCGAGCTCTGTTGCCGACTGGTGGGTCCCACAGAGCGGCGAGTATTCAGCGGATACGGATGGTCTTCCCGTCCTCGGGCATTGGTCTGCGGCCTGGAAAGGTGAGGCTGCCGTAGATGGGGTAAAAAGACACGGAAAGAATGGGAATTAACTGTGTGAATCCCAGCTTGTCATTAGGAAAAGAAAAAAAAAACAGGAACTGAAGAACCCCTGATCTTGAAAGACCTGTTGAGTAGGAGAGTATACATAGTTTTTACAGACATTCTGTATTTCAGGATGCACTAAGAGCAAAGCTAATAAACTCGCCGGCTAGCTGCCGTCTCGTGCGCCAGCTCAGACGGCCTGCCGAGCGTGGCTGCAGGGTCCCACGCGCAGTTAATGTCCTGCTCTAATTTTTGTCCATGCGGTAACCAATCAAAGCACAGAAGGAATGGTGGCAATCTAAAAGAGTGCATACGCCCGCTTTGGCTGCCGTCTCGCGAAACGGTGGCTTGTTTCTCTCTCCCATTCTCTCCCACCTTCACATCGGATTTGACTTACGTGGATTGTTGAGTTGCCGGCTGACTCAGTTCTATAATACCTGCTCTAAACTATGCTACTCTAGCTTTTTAACTTGCACACAGTTGGACCTATCAAGGGGGTGTTTAGATTGTGAAAGATTCTCCGAAAAAACACTGTAGACTAAAAAAATATTATAGATGAATATCGTTCTTTGAGTAGGAGGGATGGGATGAATAGAAAAAATTAAATAAATAGTATTTTTTGGGAGAGAGTTGGTGAATAACGCACCCTAAACCAGGAAGAAATCATGAGCTTGCCTTTGCCAAAAAAAAAAAGGAAAAAAAGAAGAAGAAGAGAAGAAAAGAGAATGGAATGGGCTCGCAGTCGTAATTGCTGCCATCTCAAAACAACAAAAAAATACATGGGCCGGCCTCGTAATGGACCAGGGAAACTCGATCGCGTCCTGGCCTCTTCTTCCTGCGTGTCAGCGTGTGTGCGACGTGTGTGTGGTGCGTGTGTGCGTGCGGCGCGGCTCGCGCCGGGAAGAGGGAAGAAAAATCGCCAGGGATTCTAGTGGCCCAGGAGAGAGAGCCGGGAACGTGTGGCTGAGCCATTACGGGTCCGTACGGGCCATCGGGCCCACCCCACTAATGTCGGGGGGCAGCTGGCAAGGGCCCAACCGGCGAGAGCTACGGCCTGGGCCCACCTATCCTCGTCTCGCCCCCACAAGGCCCACAGGCACACGTAGGGCCATCCGCCCCCATCCCTGACCCTGATCCGCCGTAAATACTGCCGCCGCCCCTCGTCGGAGGTGAACAATCGCCGTGAGATTTCCGTGACGCTGGGTGCCTGCACGGATGGTCAGTCAGCGGCCACCGCACAGAGCGGCTTCTTCCCCGGCAACGGCAGCCACCTTAATTCCGAGTGGCTTGAGTCTTTGTTTTAATTATTTTTCCCTTTCCCCAGAGATTGGCTTAATGATGGCTGCAGATAACGCGGTCGCCATCGGAGGATGAATGCGATGTTGCTGGACGAAATGGCCCTGCTAGCCTGCTGCTACCCCAAAGCCCAATCAATCGAAATTCTTCGTGGGACGATAACACCCCTGCTCCAACCGGCTAGAGAATATTTTCAAAAAAAACACCAAACTTTTATAAAATCCACCCGTCGTCCTTTTTCTCTCAGGAATTTTTTTGGAAAAGCCATCGGATTCAACTTAAATTACACAATAGCTTATTCTATTCGTTACTTTCACACACGGAACATTATATGTACAATTCGACTATCAAAACACGTTTGAACCAAAATATATCCAACATAAACTTTGCTTATAATTTCAAAACCTACAACTTTACTACATACACATTCATGCAAATGTTTACGTACTATCCGTCGTACCTACGATTTGATATCGAAATGTCCTCAAACCAAGAAGTTTTTAATAAAAAACAAATGAAAAATAAAACATGTCTTTGGTATGCAACAAAAATTTTAATTCTAAGCATTCCCACTAACCTCTCAACTTCTATTAAATTTATATACGTGCGCAAATGATTACATGACATCAGTTGCATACGATTTGGACACCAAAATATCTTTAAATTTTAAAATATTAAATATTGACGCACCTCAAAATTAAAAATCAATGAACATACTATAAATCAAACTTAAAGAAACTGGACTCACTTTCCAATTCTCACATTATAGCTTACATCCGACCATTAAAATGAATTTAAAAATCAACAAATGTATTGTACATCAAACTTAAAATAAATTGGACTCACTTTAAAATTAGCCCAAAACATATTTAAACTAATAATTTTTCAACATAAAAGCTACACAAATATCACAATCTACAAAATTCATACATAACAAATAAAATTCAATGCTTATATCCAATTTTCTTCCGCAAATTTAGAATCCAACAAAAACTATACTTCAAAACAAAATATTAAAGAAAAAAACGTATTACGGGTTACATCTATTGGCCATGAGATCGCGCCAATCCTCGACATTTTACAGAAAAACCCTCGGACTTTACAGAGATATAACCCGCCGTCCATACTACTCTTTCAGGATTTTTTTGAAGAAGCCCTCGAATTTTCACGAACTCAACCCGCGATCCACCCCAACCGGTCAAGTAATATTTTCAAACAAACCCCTCTGCTTTCTCCAAATCAACCCGCCGTCCCCTTCCTCTCTCAGAAACTTTCTTGAAAATAGCCTCAACTTTTACATAAATTAGGTAACAGCCCGTTCTATTAGTTACTTCCATACAAGCAACACTATACGTACATTTCGACCACCAAAACGAGTTCGAAACAAAACATAACCAATGTAAAATTTTATTATAGTTTTAAAACCTACGATTTTATTGTAGAGCGTATTTTAAACCCAAAACACTTTCACAATTATTCCCACGGCTATTTATCTATGCCCCGACGTAGAAAAAAAATTGGTACAAAAAACTTTTTAAATTCAAAGTGTTCCATAATCCGTTCTCACCTAAGATGCGGGCATCAAAACATCTCTAAATAAAAAAATAAACATGGAAACAACTCAAAATTTAAAAATAAAAACATATTGTAGAGAAAACAAAAAAATCAAACTCCCTTTTCTAATTCCCTCATTATAGCTAACATTGCACATCAAAATTTTTAATTCAAAGTGTTTGCATAATTTGTTCTCACCTTTGATTCGGACATCCAAAACATCTCCAAATTGAAAATTCAAATATATTATGCATCAAACTTAAAAAAAAATAGAAGTCACTTCTCCAATTTGCTCATTATAGCTAACATCTGAAAATCAAAATGTTTTTAAGTTAACATCTAAATGTTTTCTATTCAACATAAAAGTTGCTCTAAATACCAAAATCTATAAAAATTCCTACATAGCAAACATAATGCAATGCTCCTTTGCAATTCTCTTGCATAAATTTTTCTATTTTAATATACTTCAAATAAAATATACCTAACGTTCCAATCTACAATGTTTCCACATAGCGCTTTTACGGGTTCAATGCGCTCTAGCATTTATTTTCAAAATAAAAATTATACTACCAAATGAAAGAAAAACACACAAGTACATCCAGTGGCCATCCGCGGCAACGACGCGGACTTTTCTAGTGAATACGATATGAGGATTCTCCGCTTTTCACCTCAGAACAAGGGTGTGTTTAGATTGAGAAATATTCCTGAAAAAACACTGTAGTTTAAAAATACACTGTATATGAATAGTATTATGTGAGTAGAATAGATGGATGAATAAAAAAAAGTTTGATGAATAGTATTTTTTTAGGAAAACTTTTGTACCTAAACGTACCCTAATGGAGGTACTTTTCCCTCCTGTGTTTAGATGGGGTGGAGAACAAGTACTTTTTTTTTCTGGGATGCGTGTTATATAAGGGGGTGAATAGGAATGGTAAAAAAGAAATTTTTAGAGATGCGTGTTCTGTGAGAGGGATGAATAAAAAGTACTTTGGAACTAAACACAGCCAAAATGTTTCCGTTTCAGAGGAATTTTCTGTGGCACTCCTGGGCTCCTGGCCACTCGCCAGCGCGCTCCTGCGCGAGACAGGTGATTTTTTTTTTTTACTTGGGCGAGCATCTTTTGATCGCGCAGCGATGGCTAAACGAAGGAAGCAGGTCCATGGAAATTTTTTCTGCCGTCAAAATTTCACCTGGGGACTGGGAAGAACGACGCGGGCGCTTCGCGTTCACGATCGCACGGGTGGGGCTTCCAGGAGCACACGTTCGTTGTGTGGCTTACTGTGCCACTCGCCCACTCTGCTCATCAGCAACGCCGCAACCACCTGACCTGACAATGGCATCCCCTCATCCCCTGCGCCCCGTGCCGCCCTCCGCGCCCAGCCGTCGCCGTCGCCGTCGCGGGCGAGCATCAGCCATCGCTGTCGCGGGGCCGTATAAAAGCCGCGACGACTAGCACCAACGGGAGGGGGCAAAGCTAGTTCGGCACTTCGGCCCTGGATAGATTCTCCCAGTTTTCCCCCCAAAATTTTACCTTCCTCTTGCCTTCTCCGCGCCATGGCCCACGAGCGGGAGCCGCTCCTCGAGCAGCATCAGCGAAGCAATGCCGCCGGTGCCAAGGCGCCGCCGCCGTCGCTGGCCAGGACCGTGCTCAAGTTCCTCATGTGGGCGGTGTTCCTCACCTGGGCCGCCGGGATATTCTTCTACCCGATCAAGCCCGCGCAGGCGGTGTTGAGGAAGTCCATCGGCCTCACCAAGGACTCCATGTTAGGCATCGCCGGTACGATCCGATGAAGAAATTGTACTCTTCTTCCCCGTTTTCTGATGTGAAAGCAGTGGGGAATTGTAAGTGACTGGGCTTTCCCCTTTTTTTTGTTCCTTTGTTCTTGCAGGTGGCGTCTTTCTGGTCTTCAGCGCGCCCATACTGATCATTGCACTCCTGGCGTATGTGTACATCTCCTTCTTTCCGAGTGATCATATGGAGTAAGTTTTTTTTTCCTCCTTGTCATGTAGTTTTGAGATTTTTCTTGGGGAATCTGGCCACTTGGTACACCTTTTGGCGTTGAAGAAAATCCTGTGGCTGTGGGTTCAGAAGAATCCTTCCTGAACTGTGGAAACTGGCTAGTTTACTTACAAGAGGATGACAGTCACTTAAAATTCAGAATCACATGGCGTCGTTTATTTAGTGATCTATAATAAATTATTTCAATAACTAAAAGTAGGCATGCTAGTCAAATTCTTTAGGTGCTATTGCAGGATTTACAACACCAATAAATAGTTATTCTCATTTAACAACAAAACCAGCATCCCACAATGGGTTCAGATTAAAAAATTATAACTTCAGAACAATCCTGTGCGTTCAGAAGAATCCTTCCTGAACTGTGGAAACTGGCTAGTTAGTAACAAGAGGATGACTGTCACTGAAAATTCAGAATCACATGGCGTTGTTTATTTAGTGATCTATAATAAATTATTCCAATAACCCAAAGTAGGCATGCCAGATTGCAGGCTTACAACACCAGTATATAGTTGTTCTCATTTAACTGCAAAACCAACACAGCACAATGGGTTTGGATTAAAAAAAATTGTAAGTTCAGAGCACAGAGTTGCATAAATTTTACATAGATTTCTGGAAGAGTAGCCTGGGCCTGCCTCTGGTTCATTTCCATTACTCATCGTTGCTGTTACTTGTATACCAGGAAGAGGAAGCTGAGGTCATTGAGCTTTCGTCTCTGGACATTCCCTGTTCTTGTGGACGGCCCTTTTGGAGTCGTTTCTGCAGTTGAATTCATCGGAATTGTCCTATTTATCATTTATGTTGTCTACTCAATGACCTATTATGCTGTGGAGAGTGTGAGCCTCATCTCAGAATTCCGCGAACCATCAAGTACTGATAGGTATGATCGACAATGAAGGATCTATTTATTAAAAGACATTGTTCTTTTCTTTTAATTTTGTGGCCCAGACTGAGAAGTCATAAGTTAACATTGTTAGGCATGCCAGCAACACTATTTACGCTCTAGAACCAAGTATTACTTTTAGTGTCATCATTACTACCTGCCACTTATATATGGTTTCGATTATTGCTAATGCTAAAAGGTTGTATGTCCTGATGTTCTGCGATGAAGTTCCTTTTTTTTCAGAAAATACTGCTGTGGATGATGCACTATACATATTCATTGCAGTTTTATTCTTAAATTGTGGAACATGCACATAAACTAGTTCATCAGTTCTCTATCTGAAGTTACTTTTACAAGATTGCCGTCTTGTTACCTTGTAATAATCTATATGCCCTCTGCCCTGTAGCTCTGTCTCTGCAGTACTGTAAATTTAGCTCCGTAGGCAATACAGAGTGTGCTGCTTAGAATTTCATAACAGTGGAAGTAGATAGATACCATATTCTAAAAACAGCTGGAAGAGCTTGGGAAATGCAATTCGCTGCAAAACTTGTGCCAATAAGAACCAGTGTTAACAGTTTATTGAGTCTGAAGATAAGTAGCATGCTATTACTACTACTAAATATTGAATAGCATGTTGTCTGTGGCATAGGTTAGTTTAATCAGTAAAGTTCTAAGGTATCATTAGTTTTTCCTTGCAGTGAGTTGATACTGCATATCATCGGCCTCCGTTTAGGATCAGTTGGGTTGTTCTGCATGCTTTTCCTGTTCCTGCCAGTCGCGAGGGGCTCAGTTCTTCTTCGGCTCATCGACATTCCATTTGAGCATGCTACTAGATACCACGTCTGGCTTGGACATCTTACGATGGCTCTCTTTACATTGCATGGCTTGTGCTATGTGATTGAGTGGTCCATGGAGGGGCGACTGATTAAAACAGTAAGTGTAGAGTGATATAGAACCATTCGGAGTTGTGACTTGCCATGTTCACTGCCTTGCTTTTTTTTTATTTTGATTTATAAGAATAGCAATCTAGTGACTAGTGAATACATGTCTGAAATGCTTATGAAACATAAAATAGACTGATGGATAATAACTAGGATTTGACTGAAAACACTTTGAGATAAGAGAGTTTGTTACCTTGTGCTGATGGCAAAGTAGTTTGTTGTTACGTAGTAGTTATTACTGGTGTTTATATCTCAGAACTTGTGATACTATTGAGTATACACGTTACCTCTTTCTAGATGTTACACTGGAAGGAAATTGGGGTGGCAAATCTACCTGGTGTGATCAGCTTGGCAGCCGGCCTACTTATGTGGGTGACCTCACTTCACCCTGTGAGGAAGAGGTTCTTTGAGCTCTTCTTCTACACCCATCAACTCTACGTGGTCTTTATCGTGTTCTTGGCATTCCACGTCGGGGACTTCATCTTCAGCTTTTCAGCTGGGGCTGTTTTCCTCTTCATGCTCGACCGGTTCCTAAGGTTCTGGCAGTCAAGGGCCAAAGTTGACATCATTTCAGCTGCCTGCCGCCCATGTGGAACAGTGGAGCTAGTCTTCTCAAAACCAGCAAGTAATGAGCTTTTTCCTTTTACTGCATTACTAATCACTGTTTCAGTTCTGTTGTCACTGTTTCTTTAACATTGTTTCTTGTTCTATATATAGGTCTCCGCTACAATGCTCTCAGTTTCATCTTCATTCAAGTGCGCGAGCTGTCATTCTTGCAATGGCATCCTTTCAGTGTATCTTCGAGTCCAATGGATGGGAGATACCACATGACGGTTCTCATAAAAGTACTTGGCACATGGACCGAAAAACTGAGAAGCATCATCACTGATGTCCAGGAGCAGAACAGGGGTGACTCTGAGTTGCAATGTGGCCGCATAACAGCCTGCGTGGAAGGGCCATACGGGCATGAATCACCCTACCACTTGATGTGAGTTTTCAGTTGACCCAAATACTGGCTAGTAGTAGCTACTAGTTGATGCCATTTGGTAAATTTCAAGTTCATGACTTTTTTGCATGATAACATGTGCAGGTACGAGAATCTCATCCTGGTGGCCGGAGGAATCGGAATATCGCCGTTCTTGGCCATCTTGAGCGACATAATCCACAGGATCGAGGAGGGCAATCAATGCATGCCCAAGAACGTGCTGGTCCTGTGGTCAGTGAAGAAATCCACGGAGCTTTCTCTCTTGTCGGCCGTCGATGCGCAGACCATAACTTCATCGGTCTCTGACAAGTTGCATCTGGATATCCAGGCCTTCGTTACCCAAGAATCTCAGGCTCCATTGGTAAGTAGCACCACAATTCAGATTTCAACACGACCTGGAAGAAGTAGCTCACTGTTCCATGGCGTTTCAGGAGGATGGCATTCTTGGGGATGACCAGAAAGTCCCCGGCATGTTCGTCAAGAACGGGACGACCATGTCCGGGCTGGTCGGCACCGGGGACAACTTCTGGGCGGCCATGTACTTCCTGGCGTCCACGCTCGGCTTCTTCCTGGCGTACCTCCTGGTGCAGGTGTACTACGTGAAGCCCCACAACGTGGTGGCGTGGTGGTACCTGGGCCTCCTGTTCATGCTGTGCATGGCCGCCGGCGTCGCCCTCCCCGGGGGGCTCGTCGTGCTCCTGTGGCACCTGTACGAGAAGCGGAGACTTGAGGACGAGAAGTGGGACGCCGCCGCCGCCGCTTCCCAGTCATCACCGTGCGCCGAGCAGACAGCGCCCGCCGCCGGTGACCGTGATGACACTGTCCCCAGCGTCAGCCTCACCGCCCTGCGTACGACCCGGTACGGGTGCCGACCGAACTTCAAAGGTAACTGATCATCACTCACATGCCTCGTGCCCACGTGTCGCTTGAACGGGAAGTGATGATCACCGCAGCTAGCTATATACAGCGCGAGTGTGTTGGCGACTGAATTTGCTTGTGGATCGATTGGTTTCAGCGGAGTTCGCGGCGTTCGCGGAGCGCGCCGGCGACGCGGCGGACGTGGGCGTGATGGTGTGCGGGCCGCAGGGGCTGCAGAAGAGCGTGGCGAGGGAGTGCAGGGCGCGGAACCTCCGTCGCGGCGGCGGGGCGGAGAAGAGCGGCGGCAGCCGCGCGGTCTTCCATTTCAACAGCCACAGCTTCGACCTTTGATCGGCAATGCATGCATGTGTTGCACAGTTGTACAATACAGTATACACATGCTGCTTCTGTAATTATGTTGTATATAATTCAATTATGTGTAGCTGAAGACTAATGCAATAGTTATACGGGGATGTATATCAGAGTACGTGTACGTTAAGCTAAAGCAGTTGAGTATATGGCAACCTGTAAAGTTTCGTCTCAAATACGTGCGCGTGGATTAGTATCTTAGCTAGTCGCTAGTTCAATTTTATTGCTCCAACGACCTGTTATCGGTGATTTCAAAGGAACACATTTGTGACTTGTGATGAGGTAGTATTGTATCGCCTGGAAGGCTGGAAATCCCTGCCATTAGTCTTCCTCTCACACTAGTCCTGGCCTGTTGACTGCCACTGCCAGGCAGCACCATCCAGCCCAGGCCAATGAAATCCAGCGTTAAGGTCTCGTTTAGATTGCGAAAGTTTACAAAAAAAAAAATCATCGTAGCAAAACTTTATTATGGCAAGAGTTTGTAAAAACAGTCATGGTTTTCAATTGAATGAAAGCGTGGATGAATAGTGAAGTTCAATCAATCTAAACGGAGCCTTGATTGCTACCAACACTTTGTGACTTGTTGCAGTTTTAGCCAAAATTTGATTGGGGGAGGGTGGTAGTTTTAATCAAAAGTGAAAGAGAAGAAACCACAGGGAAAGGTGTAACTATCGAAGGAGATCTATCACAAGGATAAGAGGATGCCCATAGTGAGTCAGAAATGCATTTTGACTGTTTATGGCTTTGGATGACATCTTTGCACAAGTTCAGGGATTTGAAATGAATATTAAAAGTAAAGGGACCTAAATGACACACTCGAACATGTTTATGGACTAAGAAAACATTTTCAGAGTTTAAAGACCTAAATGATATCCGAGACAAGTTTAAGGACCACATAGATTTTACTCTATAAGATCATATCAATACACGACAAACATTATGATGATAATTTTCATCTATTTTTATCTTATATAGCAACCAAACGACTTCTTAAGTTGGTTTGGGCGGGGGATTCTTATCAATTTTGTGAAAGATAATTAAGCCATCCATCTTTAAAATCCACTTTGACCCAATTAACTTGCATACATGCTTAATATTTTTCTTAAACATGTTCAACATTTAACGTCTAAAATATTAAAACTATAAAGACAAAGTGTTAAAAAAAATAAAATTTAGAAGTATGAAATGCTGAAAATACTAAAATCGAAATGTTGAAGCTTTTTTGAGCCAGGACAACGACGCGGGGGGCACGAGGGTCCACGGGCGGTGGTCGGTGACGACAAGGGTGACGACGGCGGCACAAGGAGGGAGGAAGAGGGTTGAGTTTGGGGTGTGTGGGACTAACGACTGTAGTTTATTTTCGCGAATCTTAAACATTGAAAGATGAAGAAGTTAAAACCTATCGAATAATGGATATGAAATAGAGAATTTGGGCTCCATGCAAACCTCTCAGTCCCTTAAGATGAGAGCTAGCACGTGTCCATCTCTTGGCTTGCCACGTAGTAACCCGCATCTAGAGGCTCATGATCAATGTTATCACATAAAAGAATGCAAATCCGGTATACATGGTATGTGTTCCACAACACGCCCAAGATTAAGCATACACATACCGTTTATACAAATACACACATCGCCAAAAGAAACATAGAGAGCAATTTTAGTCATTACATGAGAGTTCAACATTTAAAAATATTACAAATCCAACTATTCAAATTTATTTAAATAAGAGCTCCAAATACAAGTCTTGAGCTCACAAAATGTGACATGAGTATCATGAATTAAAGGTTCAAGTTTTCTATGATGATCTCACAATGATAAAAGATAAAACACAGCGGTACGACAAAAGCAAAGGTGGCTAGCACAAGCATACCAATGGCACAGACAACATGTGCCCGACCTACTCCTCACTCGTACGAGGATCAGCGGGGTAGAAGAGACCAAGCACGACCTCTGGTTCGCTTACAACTTGAGTACAAAAGGTACTCGCAAGACTTACATAAATATAATATAATCAAGGAGTATGTATATTTGGTTGTAGCAAGGAATGAGGCTTTAAGGTTAAATAAATTGCATAAACGCCTATCTCATCCTACCCTTAACTTTTATATAACATGAGCAAGTGATAATCATTCTATAGACCTAGTCAAATTTTATTTGTCTTGCCCATCCCAACTTAAGTTTTAGTGAGCAACAATATATCATAATCATGTGGACATAGAGCATAACCATGTGAACATCATTCTCATCCATGCGGTAACTCTACGATGAATTCATAGGACATTAAGTGGGTGCCATAACCAAGAGCGTGACAATTCGAATTGCTTTTAAACCTTGCAAGTGTGTACATCTTTACCCACAGGACTCGAGGACTTGCGGCTTGCCCACCAGCGCATAGGTGGACAAGGGGTACTCATGTCAACCTTTCCCGAAAAGCCTTGGATGTCCGCAAATTCACGCCTAACTTATGCGGAGGGTTGCCTAGGCCCACTGTGGACACTCTAGGGCCCTCACCAAACCACATATCTAGGACCGTGCCTGGATGACCAATTCAAATTTGGTAATTAGCTTATCCTCCCATGTGTGACATGTGGTAGTAGGAAAAATGCTCAAGCCTAGGTCAATAACAGATGGTCCTTAATCAACTCAAGCGGATCTATGCGCGAATATGTGCTTGAGGAAATCTAGTATTTAATAAAATTTTAACCCAGCAAGGTTGCAACACGAAATTTGAACTTTCTTAACAAAGTGGAAAATTAATTTCATTCAAACAATTCAATAATGCACACAATGCTTATGTCATTATGCTAGTTTTGTGCACTAATGGTACTCATGATACTAGTGATTACATGTGTATCACAGGTTTAAGATTTGGGTCGTTACAACTTAAGAGTCAGGTTAGGCTCGTCCAAACGTTCCCTTAAGAGAAAGTATTAGAGTGGGTTGTAAGAATGCTAAATGGTGATGTGAATGAGAGAAGAGAGAAGAGGTGGAATGCAAGCCTGCACAAGAAAAAAAATATATAAGATAGACATGTAGGTCATATATTTATGGTGAAAATACAACCACTCTATGAGTAGGATGACAGGTGGACCATAAACATCTATCCAGCGAATAACTTTTTTTTAGGGAAATCCAGAACATATACGGCTCGGCCCAACCTTTGTGGGATCCGGAAAGAGCAGCCCCGCGAGACCCGCGAGACGCAAGTTCCCAATCCAGGCCAAAAAATTAATAAAATTAGTGAAACCCTCCCACCCCCCCCCCCCCCCCCCACACACACACACGGTTCTGAATTTCTAATCCTCTCCGCCCCATACTACCCGCGACCACCGCCGCCTCCCCCGGGCCCCTTGGCCTGAACCCTAGCCTCGCATCGGCCACCGCTGCCGCTCCTCTCGGGGCGGCTGTGGCGCGCCCGAGCGGCTGCGATGGACGATTCCGGCTCGGCCCCCATCTACCCCAACGTGCGCACCCCCGAGGACGTCTTCAGGGATTTCCGGGGCCGACGCGCCGGCATCCTCAAGGCGCTCACCACTGGTACCCCTTCTCTCCTGCTCACTCGGTCGTTTTCTCATTCTCGATTTGGTACGCGATTCGTGGCTCACAGTTTCGTTTCGCTTGGTTGTTTTCGTGGTGCGCAGATGTGGAGAGGTTCTACAAGCTATGCGACCCAGGTGAGGATTCTTGCCCGCTTCTGCCTTTTTTTGCCCGCTGGATGCGATTCTTGAGCGATGCTGTGGAGTCCTGCTGGTACTGGGTTTCGTTCTTTTGCTTTACCGGACCGGATTGGATTGCGCGCTAGATGAAGTTCCTGTGCGCATTGTTGTGGAAGGATTTGTCTCTGGTGGTGTTTGGTCAGTCGTTTTGTGATGCGGTACTGTGTAACGGATGGGGTCGAAGTACTAGTTACCTCAACTGTAGTGAGGGCATCAAGTCTATGTAAATTTGGGCCACCTTTAGGGGCGATACGGGCTTGTATTTTCTGACTTTCGCCCATTTTTAGTTTGATTTAGATGCTGCTAGCAAAACATTTAACTTGCATTTTATGCTTTCTGCAATTATGCTGGAAACCAGAAAAAAATATGGGTAATACCAGTTGACACGAAGCTAGGTAAATGCTCAGGCCTAATGTGCCTGAAGCTGCAGATTGTCCTAATTGCATTGAATTATTCTCTGTGGTGGTGCTTGCGCATTAGTGATGCACGGTTCTGTGTAAAGGATGGAGTCGAAGTACTAGTTACCCCAACTGTGGTAAGGGCGTCAAGTCTGTAAATTTCGGCCACCTTTAGGGGGCGATGCGGTTTTGTATTTTCTATCTGAATTTTGCCCATTGTTAGTTTGAGTTAGATGTTGGTAGCAAAACATGTCACTTGTGTTTTATGTTTCTGTAATCATGCTGGAAATCAGAAAAAAAGGGGCAATGCCGGTATGCACAGGCCTACTGTGCCTGAAGCTGCAGAATTGTCCTGATTGCATCGAATTGTTGCTTAGTGTTTCTAGCAAGATATATTACTTCTGTTTGTTCTGGCAGATTTCACTTTTACATGCCTCCTTTCTTTAATTAATCAGCCTACTTCTACTGTGTTACATTATAAGTGCCATTTTTGCGTAATGGGCAGAATCTGGTCTTCTTCGTAGCTATAATGTTGATGTGAAGTGGTCTTATTTTGCCAGAGAAGGAGAATTTGTGCCTCTATGGACTATCTAATGAAACCTGGGAAGTGACCCTTCCAGCTGAGGAAGTTCCCCCTGAACTTCCAGAGCCAGCACTGGGAATAAACTTTGCTCGTGATGGAATGGCCGAGAAAGATTGGCTCACGCTGGTTGCTGTACACAGTGATGCGTGGCTAATTGCTGTGGCATTTTACTTTGGAGCTCGCTTTGGATTTGATAAAGATGCCAGGTCTGGTTATTAGTCTTCATTGCAATGTCCTTATTTTCTATTTAAATTTCACCTCAAGTAGACTATTTCCATATGTGCAATAGGATTGTTTTAGAGAATTGCAGAATGCTTATGTTGCTTGCTACAATACTTATCAGGATGTCATTCAGAAACACTGTTGTATACTAGTTAATATTGGTTTCTGTTTCATGGTACTAGATCTGTGGATCTAGGCTTATATGGCATTGCCAATAGGAAAGGCTAGTTGGTTTTCCCCCACCAATACCTGTAGTAACCATAAACTTTCAACATATTCACTTTGCACAATAATTTATTCCTGAAAGACAAATCAGGAGGCAGCAGTGAACCATAAACAAGCATGAGTGCTTGTTACATCTCCATATGATCCCATCCTCCTAGGATGGACATGTATTTACACAAGATCACACCAGATGAAGGCACCATCACTGGCATCAACTTAATTAGCATAGCAGTATAGTGTTTGGACCTCCTTAATACTATACTCTGGTTCTATTTGCATGATCATGTTTAGATTATTGCTTGTGAAGAAAACCTATTTTCTGAGCTAGCGCACGGATGTGTTTGCTAAAAGTTTCTGGTTATTGGAAATCTAATGTTGGCCATTAAGAACCATCTGGATTTGAATTGCAGGAGACGGCTCTTTACAATGATCAGTAATCTTCCCACTGTATATGACATTGTGACAGGAAATGGGAAGAAACAATCAAAACCCCTCAACAGCAATGGGAAAAGCAAGTCAGGATCTAAAGTAAGGATGCCTGCTTAACACAAGTTGCCTTGTTTCTTGCTCATATATTCAAACTGGTTTCTAATAATTAAATTCGTTACCCTTTCAACTCCAGCCATCCAAGAAACCCAATTCAAACAGCAAGCCTGCGAAGCAGCCTTTGCCAAAGCAAGAGGATCAGATCCTCAAAGAAGAGGGAGGTGACAAGGAACAAGCTTACCTGTGTGGCACATGTGGAGGGAGCTATTCTAATAATGGTGAATTCTGGATAGGCTGTGACATTTGTGAGAACTGGTACCATGGTGAATGCGTCCGCATCACTCCCGCAAAGGCAGAGCACATCAAGCAATACAAGTGCCCTGCTTGCAGCAACAAACGGAGCAGGGAGTGAACGAGGAACGCTCCTGGCTGATGTAGTTAGGGATAGTAGTTTGATCCGGGGGATTCTCACTTCCTGCTGTGTCAGCAGCGCCAGACTGCCAGTGGCCCTGGCAGCTGTATTAGTTTCATCTAAACATTGGACGTAGTTGCTAGTCTGTAGTTTATCTCTGCTACCTGCCCTCATGGTGCACTAGAAGTGTTATGTTAATGGATTGTCAAGTCTCCCCTTGAGAGTAACGAAGTGAATCTTAGTGGTAATTCCTGCGTACTACTGGGATTGCTGATTTCTATGCTGCCATGCTTCTCATTTTACCTGGAAAACTTTTGCCGTAAACTGGATACATGTTATCGATGCTAAACATGGTTCAGATCGAACATCCAAAAAGTTGTGTAAGTTGATATCGTTCTCGACACTGGAGAGATTGGCCAAGCAGATCTAAGCTACTCCTACGTCACTTGCATGCAGGAATTAAAGAAATTAGATTGAGCTGCCGGAGAGACAGTGTCTACTGCCTTATTTGAAAACTAGTTATACGTGCCTACTGCCGTATTTGTTTGGTTGCTTAATTAGAAGTGTCCCAATCTCACAGATTGCAAGATGAATCTATTAAATTAGTCCATAATCCGATAATGTGTGCAAGTATATGTGCTAATGATTAAGTAATTATGATTAATATTAGTCCATAATCCGATAATGTGTGCAAGTATATGTGCTAATGATTAAGTAATTATGATTAATAGATTTGTCTTGCGAATCACCCCACGTACTCAGAGGCAGTGTCTCGACGTCTCGTCAAATATCACATTCCATTTTACTTGGTAGTATGGAACTATTATCGACGATGCAGGAAGCACTACAGTATAAAAAATATTTGATTTTAATATATCTATTTCTTCTCTAAGATGGGACGGTACCTCATGTGTAACACGTGTAAGCACAAAATGCTTGGTCTTACGGTCTTGCCTTATATAGGATCGCCCTCCTCCAAAAACCAGCTCATGGAGATGGAGGGGATTGACTTCGATTGTCCTCAGGGACGGAGGCAAAGGGGACCAGGACCGCCATGGATAGCAATTCTACTAATGAGCTCTTGATGTTTCTTAATTAAAAAAATATAAAAACATTATTTAACATCCTTTACTATTTACATTAGCTCTTTTCTCCCTAAATTGTCCCAATACGCGAGCACCATGACCGTAGACATCTCTATATGTCAATCCCTGAGGAAAGATCAACCCCACACATCGATGATCGTGCGGCTCCATCCATAACTGCACAAGATCCTGACCGTCCACTATTTTCTATTTTTTTTTTGTGTCCAGAACTCTTCAGACGCACAGCACCTCCTCTCCGTCCTCGTCCTTCCCTAGCCGCCGCCGCCGCAGCCCCTCGGCGTGCGGCCGCCCCAGCCGCACATCCAGCCTCCAGCCCCGCGCCGACCACAATACACCGGCGTCCCCGCACCAAGCGGCGTCCAAGCACGAATCTCGCGTGCCTGAATCTGAAGCTTCCGTGCTCAGGCCCGTCGGGCCGCCGGGGCCGGAGGAATGTCGTGGCGGATGCTGCGGAGGAAGGTAGGCAGGGTGGAGCTAACAGCTGAGGGCGTACTCTTCACCCATGCGAGGCTCCGATTTTTCCCTTCGATTCTTCGAGCACTAGGCTTTGCAGCGGCAGTACTGACGCTGTGTATGGCAGGAGTTCCACTCGGGCCTTCTGAATTTGGCGTTCCGTGCAGATCATGGGGGTAAGAAGCATTTCTCCGATGGAGCAATTGGAAAGCTGGCACGTAAGTTGTTCATAGTCTTTGCTTCCATTGCCGAATCTGTCATAAACCCTCGCATGAAGTGATGGATTGGGGGTTACATCTGTTTTATGCTTCCAAAATGCAGAGTTCTACCGCAGTGACAGGCCCAAACATGCTGCCAATTGCATGCCCTCTAACCATTTCAATATAAGGTATGTTTATCTGTGTGATGTACATGGCTGCATATAGATTTTCTGCAAATTTACGATACCCTCCTGAAGTGCTCAGCATGAGTATTACAAATAAAATGAATAATTATTGGTTTTTATCAAAGGTTGAAAAAATGATATTTTAGATCAATCAGAGATCATTTGTGGACGAATCTCACCTGAACATTATTGTTAATCTTCCAATCATCAACCTCAGCATGACGCAATTTGCACCTCATCTTAGTTGGCCTAATATGACTGCAAATTAAGAAGCTAAGTTGATGTAATCAATCATCAGCAGTGCTCCCTTTTGTCCAATTTTCATGATTGGTGCGGCGCATATAGATGTATGTGCTGTAAATGGTTGTATGCCATTATTGTTACATGTATCCGGAGGTGCCGTTCACCACATTTGTATGGGACTAGTAATACCTTAATTGTTGCTATACAAGTATGTGAACGCAACGCACTGGTTAATACTGAACAAGCGATGATAGTACATCATATTTAGGTTTATCATTGATTCTTGAAAGTCATATACCGTATGTGACTAGAGGTGGGAGTGGATCAATATCCAAATCCAAAATGAAACATCCATACATCCAAATATCAGCGCATCCAAGTCCAAGCAATCCGATTGAAACAGCTAAATATGCAAACCCAATCCAATCCAAGATTGAAAATTCCAAAATCCATCTGGATATCCAATCTCTTTTAGTTTTTCTCTGCTCTCATCCTCCTCTCTGTTCAATGGCATACTTGATGCCGCTGCGTTCCATGGTCAGGGAAAAGAATGTAGTGTGGGCAGTGAGCCATTCGGCTCGCGCATGACGATTTTGAGTGCCGAGACGGTTCATGGCAAAGCGATGCACACTGCACATTGGCCATGCTAGTGCTGGTGACCCTGCAGTTACATCATGCTTTGCAAAGTTCATCCCTCACCGAAAATGACAAATGCTGCCGCAGTAGCTAATCGAATCCCAGTGCAGCCAACATAGAGCTCGGCAAAGCTCAGCCCTGCCACATTAAATCTTGACGAAGTCGAGCGCTACCGCCGCTGCCATAGCCACCGACGTTGCAGCTTAAGACCATGAGGCATCTGGCATCGCGTCAGACCATCAATTCAGTGTTTCAGACGGACGAGACCCGGTGCCGCAGTATATTGCTACGAGCGGAACCACTGAGTTGTGAAAGTCCAAAGGACACCCAAAGCTTTTCTCATACGCAATCCAGTGTCCATGTTTTAGTTTGGACCCTAAGTATGTGGACATCCACATCCAAACAAGTCCATTCCAAAGTAATCCAAGAAGGAAAATTCCAATCGGACATTGGACTTGCAAAATCCACTTCCACATCCATATGCGTCTGATGGGCACATGAATGTGAACTTTTTAGTATTTTAGATTTAGATGTGTTTCATTAAGTGGGAACTACAAGGTGAAGATTGTTGGTTGGGTTGAAGTTTAACATCCTCTGAAGAGAGCTTGTAGGTAGATTTGATACATTGACCACAATGACATCATTGACATGATGCTGGATTGTCTTTTGTTTTTCATGAAGATCGTGCTGAAATCTATTTTGAGCTGGCTTACATGGCATATTTTATTAAATATGGATTTTTTTAAAAAAAATTGTCCTCTGATGAACGATATTTTTGTTTATGATATAGGGTACTGTTTTAAGTTTAACATGCACGGATCAGAACGATTAACATTATGGTTTAACAAAGGAAAATAAACAATATGTTTGCCTTGGTGTAGTTGGAGAGATTTTAGTAACTAATAATCCAGATTTCTCACGTTTTCTCATCTCGTTCTGTATCCCTTTTGTCTCAATTATCTGTTTTGTCGTTTGGAACAATTCATGTTGAATAATTGTTTATATTGAAGTTTAAGCATCAATTTAGTAGGGTTCTTGTTACTATTACTTTACCTGCATTTCAGGCTTTATATGTCAGGTGACTATACCATCTTCTTTATAGGAATTTTCATGCAGGTGTTTATATGTTAGCATGGAGTCGGAAAAAGGAGGATATTGTAGGGCTGAAAGCTCCTAAGAAGGAGAAGCGAGTGAAGAGAGAAAATAGAACACAACCTCCTGTAGAAGCACCATATGTCGCACCAAAACCAAAGACAGCTACCAAATCACCAGATAAAACTGTTGATATTTTTGACGGGATGACTTTGCTTGACCTTTCTAAACGAACTGGTGCATATATTAGTACACTTCAAGGGATACTTGCAGATCTTGGTGAAAAGGTTGAATCAGAGTTTGACTCTATCAGCATTGATCTTGCTGAGCTGGTTGCTATGGTATGTCTTAGTTATTCTCTTCATATTACAATAAATTGGTACTGTCCTTTCCATTCAGTTGCTTGAAGCATACTATAAATGAGTGATATATATTTTTTTTCACTCCTGTTTCTTTATACCCTGCAAGCCTAATGCAACTGAATGAGATAGCAGAAAAATAGTTTTTGTTGCAATCTGTGATGTGCTAATGCTTAGAGGTTTTCTTATTGTACTAAAGTCTGGTATCTTTCTTGTGCCTTTATGACTTATATCACAAAAAATTGTCCTTTGAGCAAACTTGGTTCTTCTTTTCAAGAGCAGATTGATTAGCAGCTTATATTATACCCTTTTCCCATTCTATTATAATCCATTGGCAACAGTTTTAGCTTACTTACATTAGAGCATCTCTAGCAGTCTCTCAAAATCTATTTCCTAATAAGGTGTTATTGGGATGTCCCAATACTACTTTCATAGATTATTGGGAGAGATGCTTTTGCAGTCTCCCAATTGCAACTACCATATTGGGAGAGACTTAACTCTCCCTCTGTTTGGGGAGAGATGGGGTTGATTATTGGGATGTCCCAATGACTTTGGGAAAAGGAAGATGTATTGGGAGACTGCTGGATCATTGTTTTCCCATAATCTCTCCCAATATGGTAGTTGGATTGGGGAAAGGGGGACTGCTGGAGATGCTCGGTGTAACTTCTAATAATAGATAATGTGCAATACTGCAGACTGGCATTGGTTCCATGACTTGACAGTAGCAGAATTAAGTATCTGTTTTTGTTTTCTCGAACACACAGGAGAGCTGCGCATCAATCTTTTAAGAAGAAAGAAGGGTATATTCAATGACTTGACAGTAGCAGAATTAAGTATCTGTTACTATGAATTTGATAAATTTTGTTTGAACTGACACATGGACGGTTTCATTTAAGTAGCACATTTCCAATTTTCTGCATTTTTATGGCAAGCATTGCCATCATGAAATATTCAAGTATCTCTTGGGAAGTCATGTTTCTTATAATACGAGCACATATTTTTCCTGCTTCATCCTCAGGAACTTGGTGTTAATACCAGAAGAATGCACACTGGTGAAGGCACGAACGAACCACGTCCTGCTGTTGTAACGGTAATGGGCCATGTTGACCATGGTAAAACATCGCTTCTGGATGCTCTCCGGCAAACATCTGTTGCAGCCAAGGAAGCTGGTGGTATCACTCAGCATATAGGTGCCTTCGTTGTTGAGATGCCATCAGGTGCATCTATCACATTTCTTGATACACCAGGACATGCTGCCTTCAGTGCTATGCGGGCTAGAGGTGCTGCTGTTACAGATATTGTAGTCCTTGTAGTGGCAGCAGATGATGGTGTTATGCCTCAGACGCTTGAAGCTATGTCTCATGCAAAATCAGCAAATGTTCCTGTTGTAGTTGCCATAAACAAATGTGACAAATCTGGAGCTGATCCCGAGAGGGTCAGAATTCAACTTGGTTCAGAAGGCTTGCTTTTGGAGGATATGGGTGGGGATGTGCAGGTTGTTGAAATATCTGCAGTTGCAAAATCTGGTTTGGATAAATTGGAAGAGGCTTTGCTCCTTCAAGCTGAGATGATGGACCTGAAAGCCAGAATTGATGGCCCTGCCCAGGCTTTTGTGGTGGAGGCAAGGGTGGACAGGGGTAGGGGTCCACTGGCAACAGCTATAGTCAAGTCTGGCACATTGGTCAGTGGGCAACACATTGTTGTGGGAGCAGAGTGGGGAAGAATTAGGTCTCTTAGAGACACAGCAGGGAAGATTACAGAGTCTGCAAAACCTGCGACGCCTGTCGAGATTGAGGGGCTAAGAGGTCTTCCCATGGCTGGGGATGATGTTGTGGTTGTTGATTCAGAGGAAAGGGCAAGAATGCTTAGTCAAGGACGGAAGAAGAAGCAGGAGAAAGATAGACTTCGAAAGATTGATGAAGGCATGGCGGACGAGCTAGAAATTAACGAAGAGACTCCTGAAAGAGTAGAGATGCCCATTATTGTCAAAGCTGATGTACAAGGCAGTGTTCAAGCTGTTACTGACGCCTTAAGGAGTCTTAATAGCGCACAGGTATTTTCTCATGCAGATTTGATGCTTCTCTTCTAGAAATATTGTCACATGACAACATGCAGTTACTAAGTTTAAGTGACCCCAAGTGCCAATTATGGATTTCTTGGTGGTTGGCTCTATTTACATAACACCATTCTTTTTTTTTTGTTGTTGAGTTTGTAAGTTAATATAATTTTTTTTAAAAAAAAGTTAATATAGAGTACACTCTTTGCAGGTTTTTGTGAATGTTGTTCATGTTGGTGTTGGCCCAATTAGTCAGCATGACATTGATCTCGCACAAGCATGTGGAGCATATATAGTTGGTTTCAACATTCGCACTCCACCTATTGCTATCACTCAAGCAGCAGCAAGAGCCAACATAAAGGTACCATTCATGATCATTATTTTGCTAATGCCCGTCGTGATTCTGTTTCTATTAGTTTGATGCTAACATTGGGTTTCAGTACCGCTTTGGATAAATGTTCAGTTTTGGAAATGTTTGGTTCTGTGCTGAGATACTATAATATAGATTACATGCACTCCTTTTCTTCTGCTATGGTAAACCTAGTGAATTGTATATAGTTAGATGCTATGGGAATGATCCATGATCTATGGGAGGAAAGATGATACGATTACCACTGAATTAATTGGAGTGGAATGGTCTGTAGATTCAAAATTCAAGTTCATAATACAGATGTTACATTCTGATAATGCCCTGCCCTGTTCCCTCTTTTGTTATGCAAGTTGATTGCTGTGCCTTTCTTCCTAGTTCATGACACGGAACTGTTAACGAACCAACTTTATGTCATGACATCTGATCTGAACTTAAGTTCTTATGGAAATTGCTTTCTGGATTTGAACAGTAGCCTGGGCATTCAGATCTGCTTGCTTCAGCTCCTCATATACATTTTTTCCAGTGTTCGCCTACACGGCCGTTTAGGCCGTTTGCACGGCGTGTAAACACTAAACGATGGCAAGCCGTGTGGCCGATTAACCGTGTAAAGCCGTGTGGCCGATTAACCGTGTAAAGCCATGTTAACCCGTTTCAGCCGTTTAAAAGGCCGTTTAAACCAACTTTTTGCTAAACGATGGGTCACCGACCGTTCACCGTTTAGCGTTTAGTCTAACACTGTTTTTTTTCTAACATTAAAAGTCTTGCCCAGGAATTTTGGTTATTTTTTTTAAATAGCCATAGCACAAAGAAACAATTATGTGTTGAAATTTTGCAAATCTGGTTTTGCTGTTGTTGGTCACACCAGTGTTGTAATTTAAGCGTGTTGTGATTGTGATATGGGGCATAGTCTATTAGTATATCTATATCTGTATCTCCACATGCCAAAGTATCAATGTAGTTCCATGAACTCATCTGTTATGTTTGTATATTCTCCATTGATCTTTAATCTTTATATACATCTCTTTGGAGGGTCTGACTTTATTAATGTTTATTATTTAGGTTTTGCTGCACAAGGTTATTTATCATCTCCTTGAGGAAATGGGAAGGGCCATTGTAGAGAAGGCGCCAGGTACTGCTGAAACCCAGGTTTCGGGGGAGGCTGAGGTCCTGAACATATTTGAGCTGAAAGGGCGCAGCAAATCAAAAGGACCAGACATCAAAATTGCTGGTTGCCGTATAACAGATGGACACTTTAGCAAATCTGGAACAATGAGATTGTTGAGGAGTGGAGATGTTGTCTTTGAGGGTCCCTGTGCATCTCTGAAGCGGGAGAAGCAGGATGCAGAAACAATAGAGAAGGGCACCGACTGTGGACTAGTGATTCAGGATTGTGATGATTTCCAGGTTGGAGATGTTATCCAGTGCTTGGAGCAAGTGATTAGGAAGCCCAAGTTCATCTCCACACAGAGTGGTTCTGTTCGGATTGAATGCTAATATAGTAATTGTTTGCAGCTTCTGCTGATATTGCTCCATCTTCTATTAACTCGACCGGTTGTGCTGAAACTGACCAAAGTTTCGAGTCATCGACTGTAACAAGATTTTGTTCGCTACCAACTTGTTGCAACTGTGACCAACACCCATTCTGATACGTACTAGGACAATTATGTCATTCAGGAGCTTTTATAGCCTTTCGGCTCATGCCTACGCCAGAAAGACCGGTGGGTTGTATACTCCTTTTCACAATTCATCCGAACCATGTCTCAGGAAAAGGCACATTATCTGCTATTGTAATCGCCACAACATTCGGTTCCCCTCTCTGTGGTCTGCGTATTATGTGCTTGCATTGCATGCTGACTCTACTGTATCGATGACGCTTGTAAACTCAATCTGTGCCCTGAAATTTGAAGCTGCGTCTGTATAACATGAGGTGGATCCTGTTACGGTGTTGGAATAAATTTAATGTGTGATCATTATCATTTTGTGTTACTGTCATTCGAGAAAGCTAATTGTGGTATGCCCAATTTTGGTAAAATTTCATCTGCGGAGTTTCTGAGACCAGCTTTTGTGACACATGCTTTCATTACTTCAGAAAGAATATTTCGTTTCCAGTAGTTCCTGCATGAACATACAACCCAGATTCCCAGATCACTGAGCGACTGCAACTGCTCTAGCCTGCTCCAGGATCCTGACCAGTGGCTTGCTGCAGCACCTCCTCCCTTCATCCAACGGCGTGTTTCCCCACCTGCATCATTTCATTCCGTTCCATTTCAACTGATTCCAACATGTATTCCAATCCAATCTCAACACTGAAAGTCTGAAACTCTTGCGACATTCATGCGGACGGCGTACCTGTCTTTGGCCTGAACATCTGCGCCGAAGTCTATGAGCACGCGGGCGACGAGGTGCAGGCCCTCGGCGGCGGCGATGTGAAGCGGCGTCCTCTGGTCGTAGTTCTTGCAGTTGGGGTCGACGCCGAAGCTGAGAAGCCGCTTCAGCAGGTCGATCCTGCCGTCCGTGACGACCCTGGACAGGTACCCTCCGGCATCGTCTAGGTTCAGGGCTGCGCCGTGCTTCGCTAAGAGAGAGGTGATCCTGTCGTGCCCTGATTTCAGTGCTAGCAGCAACGGGGAATTCCCGAACTTATCTGCAGTTTTGGATATGGTTGTTTATCGTAAGAAAGATACATGAAAAATGTTGTTTTTAACTGTTTTCTGTTTGCCTTGGATAAATTTCTTGCGTACCTATGCTGTTCACGTTTGCTCCCCTCTGAATCAGGAACCTGACGATGTCTTCATATCCTCTTAACGCGGCCACATGCTGTAATAACATAAAGGTCAGGAAGGAGTTGGTACATCTGCTACCGTACAATACATTCAAAATTGAGCTCTTTTACGGTGCCTTATACTGGGGCATACTACCATATAAAAAGGACTAGTATGAAAGCATCCAACGGTCCAGAATAATTATATACTCTTAGCAACCTGACTGGTAGTATAGGTAGTATGCCCTAGTAAGTACGGGTAGTATAAGGGTATTATAGACAAAAATTATAGTGGCAATTTTGTAATATTTTAGTAACACTATGGGTATCATAGACAAAAAGAAAATAAATGACACTTTATATTATTTGACCGTAACATTTTTCACTTTCTTTATTAAAAAACATTTTTCACTTTCTTTTTACTCTCCTCCTCATCACTTCGTCAGTCTTATCCTCTTCTGTCCCGTTCACTCACATCGGGCATGCTTGTTCATGGGCGGCGGTGGCCGGCGGCGAAGGGTGGTGCAGGAACGGAGGCGCATCCTCGTGGCCACCCCTGCCCTCGCGATCCCTCCATCGCGAGTCGCGACCCCGCTGCCCCGCAACCACGCCGACCCGCCTCGCCCTCCTCGCGACCACCTACCTCCACCGCCGCCGATGCCGAACCCATCCCTGCCGCCGTCGCGGGAGGATCAGGCCGCGGGAGCCGAGATGGTTATGCGATTATGGGGAATCAATATGTTCTGCGATCGATCGTTCTATTGCACGCCAGCACGCGCGTCGAGGACGAGCTGGCCGCGGCGGCGGACACCACCCAAGCGGAGTCGTCGCAGGCCACCACGGCGGTGACTGCTGCGTCGTGGAGAGGGAGCGGTGGTCGCGGGCGCTCTACGCCATCGACAAGGAGGACTATGAACAACAAGAGGATGAGGCAGAGGAAGCCCCCCGAGACGCCATTCTACACGTCGGCGGCGTGGCCGGCCAGGCTGGTCTATGCCGCCTGCTGATGCCAGTTGCTCGATCCATGGCGTTCCAGGGAATGAATGACTCCTCCATTTTGTTTTGTTTTTTTTCTCTCTCCCTCAATAGTTTTGCCGTATCAGAGTAGCGTGAAAAAAAATTATTAATACCATTTGAAGAGCTCAATCTTGCTGGGCCAAACGGTGGAGAGGCAGCAGAACCGGACGAGAATTGGGCCATAGGTGGGCCTCTGCTGCAAGATTACCAAACTACCCTAATTTAATGGATGGTTAGATTTGATCTATACTCCATACTACTAGATGGTAATATAAGGCACCATAAAAGGGCTCTCAAAATTAACATATTTTTCCACATGGTTCTGCCAAAATAGGAGGTAATTTACAATATGCTATTTCATATTTTCAGGAAAAAAAAGTGCTTCATGTTGCATTCGGTTCAGTGAAAATGAACTTCTGTAGTCTGAATAACAATCACTAAATGAGACAGTTCACATACCAGCGCGGTCCTTCCATCGTAATCGGGTTTACTAGGATCTGCTCCTGCACTGATCAGGCCCTTCAAACGGAATAAGTCTCCATGGTAAGCAGCATTGTTTACTCCGAGGACAAGTTCTGCCTCTTGCCTCGATATCAGGTACGCGATATCTGACTCCAGTTGCTTCCCTTTCGACCCGGTTGTTCTCCCCTACAGAAAACAAATCATTTGCAGCTAAGTTTTGATCCTGATTGCACACAGTACATGATTCTTTTGTTGACGTGTTACCTTCAGTAGGTTGCTCAAGATCTGATGGCTATCCTTGAAGTAAATTTGCAGGATGCTGGTCAGGGATTGCTTATCGATTCTCAGGACGCTGCAAAGCTCACAGACCCTGACTGTGTGTAGCTGTGGAACGTTGCAAACTACAGCAACATCGCCGACGATATCGTAAGGCAAGAGCTCTGAGATGATCTCCTCTGATCCACCTTCTCCAGTGGCCACCTCTTCCTGTGACAGTAATAATAGGATGAGTGAAGGTCATACAGCTGAGTTCTGTTTTCTCATAATTCATGTAATACTTCCCTTGAAATATGAATAACATAAGAATCATGGCTATAAAATTGCTGCTGAAAATTAATACCAGGCATCCGTGTGCGATGATATAGATTTGATCCACCACAGTGCCTTGCTCTAAGATAACCTCCCCAGGGAGAAAGAATTCTTCATTCAATTTTACCACCTGAAATTATCAGTAGAAATTTTGAATGAATACTATGCTGATACTAACTATATTTACTAGTGAGAGAAGCATGGATACATCAAAATCTTACGATTTGGCTCAGGAAGTCCTCTGAACATCCTTTGAACAGGTGCACTTTTGAAACCATGTCAAGGTACAGTGTTTCAGACATCTGCAAAACAAAACAACATACTGATCTCCAGTTCTCCACACAAGATATCCATCTGAATCTCTCTTGACCTATGGAGCAGATGGTCGGCTACCTTGGATCGAACCGCAACCGGTATGTCGTCGACGACTCTGTCCTTTGTGTAGCTGCTCTCGTAGTGAAGCAGCAAGTGATCCGTCACCTGGGACCTGATGTCGGCGCCCAGCTTGTTCCTGTTCATGTACCTGATGAGGTCGGTCATCTTGTCCCGGAACCTCTCCGTCTTGGAGCCCTTGACGATGAGCGCTGTCATGTTGCCGATCAGGTACGCGCTGAGGAGGATGCTGAACGAGATGTACACCATGGTGAAGGCCATCTCCCTCGAGTTCACCGCATGGATGTCGCCATAACCTGAATGTTCTTGCACGATCAGAAACTGCAGCTTTTTCAATCGAGACGATTCTGACATGGCGTTCGAGGGCATTAGCAGCATACCGACTGTCGCCATGGTGACGATGGCGAGGTACATGGAGGTGACGTAGCGGGTGAGCAGGTCGATCTCCCTGAAGTTGATGTACCTGGTGTTCCCCAGCGTCAGGCTCCCGATCCAGGTGCCGCCCTCGAACGCCGGCGGCAGCGTGGTGGCGAGGTAGTAGAAGATGCAGGCGGCGGTGTGCGTGAAGTAGAGCTCGACGGTGATGAGCTTGACGATCCGGGTGAAGAGGTAGCTGATGCGGATGTCCTTCTCCATCTTCTTGAAGAAGGCCATGATCTTGCGTGCCCTGTACAGCCGAAGCCATAGAAGGCACCTCACCATCTCACTTCTTCCCGTGGCCTGACAGACAAACACACGGAATGGAATTTCTTGTGATGATGAGCAGAAATTCCTTCTCTCCGACGTGGACAATGGTAACTGTATATAACTAAAGGGGTTGAGGTGTCAGTTACCTTGTAGATGAAATCCCAAGGGAAGCAACCTAGGATGTCAAGAGCGAAGCTTCCTTTGATGTATCTGCAAGAACATTAGAAATTCAGAGACACTGTCAGGATTCAGAAACAGATGCATGCTAGCTCTAGGATGTTTTGAGAAAAAAAGATGGCGTCCAGAGGCCAAAGCAACGGGCCGGCCAGACATCCTCACCGCAGCGCGATCTTCCGCTTGTCGTAGACCATTCTGAAGGTGTGGGCGTCTCTGTAGGCGAGGAAGAAGTGGACGGCGACGTCGGCGAGGAAGACGAGCTGCACGCACTCGAGGTCCAGCAGGTGCTCAGGAAGGCCCCGGAAGAAGCCGAACTCGAACGGGGTGAAGAAGGTGGAGTAGATGGACCATACAAACATGGCGTTCGACCAGATTCTGTACCATCTGCATCAACAGATAGATCAGGCAAGAAATCAAGAACACGCACCGGCATAACTGGACGTGCAACATCTGAAAACGAAATGCAAATATGCAATAATGGTACGCAGCTACGTATCCCATATTCCCCTGCTTCATGATCCCTGTCTTAATCAGGAAAAACCCATTCCATGCAGAGGTTGTCTGATTGGCTGCTAAATATCGCTCTCAACCTCTCATGAGCTCCACACGTGGAAAGACTTTGCTTTTTTTTGCATGAAATTGTAAGTAGCTAAGCAAGTGCACTGATGAGGAGAGAGATCCTGGGTTTTACCTTCCATTAGGGTGTATGACGAAGCTGCCGTAGCAGCCCCGTGGAAGCCTCAGGGCGCTGCTGCCGTGCCAGCTGCTCTTCCTCGACTTGAGCTCCCTCGCAAACAGGGAGAGCCTGCTCCCCACTGAGCCATGCAAGGTGTCATCGTTGGCATCAATCTCGTTCAGCTCATACTCTGCAGACGACATCTCTCTCTCCATGATGCCTCCTCTCTACCTCTACTCTCTTACCACTTTGGGATTCCTCTATGCAGTGCCATGCAAGTCCAGAATGCCACACACACAAGGCATATTTATATACGGCCGCGCGCGTGGTGTGGATGTGGCCCGGGCACTTGTGGTTATTGCGCACGGAGCCAATGGCAGTTGGGCGGCGCTGCACAGGCAGATGGCACTAGCCACCTGCGTTCGGCAGCAGGTTTGTTGGGTGCCGGGGCTCAACTGGGGATGGCCTGGCCGGGAGAGACTCCAGGCTCCAATGCTCCATCCAGTTGCAGCACATGATGTCATCTCTCCTCTCCACCTTTGAAACGCTGAGAAAACCTGCAGGCAGCTGAAGCGAGAGCATGGAGTGGCGCACTCGCCTTTTTTCTGCTCATTGGAGCAAACCGGCAGGCTCCTTTTCGTCCTCCGTGCAGTTTCAGCTTGGCTGTTTGATTCCAAGTTTCCACGGCGTGCTGACATGGATGATCATTTTAAAAACTGAAAGTGCTCTTGACCAAATGACGCACACCGAGTGGCGAGTGTCGATCGAGCTGCTAGATAAGTAGCGACTAGCGAGGCCCTTTTGCTTAATGCGCCCGTCTGTTTGATTTGCAAGTTGCGATGCAGAAACTGTATTTAAGTTTGCTTGTGCAATGTATATGGGGAAATGCATCACTACTCAGTTGTAGGCATCTACTGTCTGCATGGCCACAGTTGATGGTTGATGCTGCTGCTGTAGTCACATTGCAATTGTATTCTGAAACTTTATGCATCAATCATACAGCAAGGCACTCCGTATTGCGATGCAAGGACGAGTCACGTGGATAGCTGGTCAAAGATCCTGCTGGGATCGGATGATTTTGGGTACCTCTTTCTGCAGACGGTGGCGTGCATCGAGAATCCTGTCAGTTTTTAGGTTTGGGCTTCGTTTGGAACACGGTTACATCGTGAGATTCAATAAATTCGTGCGTCCCAAAACAGGCACACGTGAGACTTTGGATGGAAGTGTTTACCAAATTTCCATGAACAGAGTTTGGCGCCAACCAAACCAGCAACAAAGATTAGACATGAACCATAAGTTCGGCTAGGTGTTGGAAAAAAAACCAAATACATTGTCTGTGGGCAGATGAAAAACCGGCAAAGCTTTCCTGATGAAAACCCGGCAAAATTTCAACAGAGTTTCGATAACAGATTCGGCATCTAGGGCAGTTGCCGGTAGAAACTGTTCCAAGCTGAATCAAATGGCAGGTCAGTCACTGTCAGGGTATCTTACTAGTGCGTATCCTGCGTGTAATCTTCAGAGCTCAGAGTACTTGGTGTTGGTAGTGCCGGCGTGCCGCCGAGTCCTCTCGGGCCACAGAAGATCAGAGAGGAGGTCAAAGGCGGTAGTGAGTTGTGACATTACCAGATGAGCCCATTAGCGTAGTCCTTTCACTAACCTTAGCTTTTACGTTGACATGAATGTCAAAATACAAGGCTGACTAGAGCTCCAAATTAGCCTTCGGAAACTCATGTGTTTTCTTTTCTTTTTTTGCCTCTCCTAATAAAAACTCGGCACACGCTGATATGGGTCTTTGACACAATCGGGCATTTGATTGAAAGTTTTTGAAATTATTCGGATTGTACCTAAGAAACTTGTCTAATTGCATATGCTGATATGGGTCAAGTTGGATCTTTTTTACTTGCAGAAATTTGGCATCTGTTATACTACAGCTTTTAGCTAGACATGAGGGAAGCAGTCAAGCCATAGTAGATTAGCAGTCTACATTAACATCTCCATCTTTTGTGCCAATTGACATATAAAACTAGATAGAAAAAGAAGTCACAACACCTTTCATCAAAACCATGTACCAAACATTACGTGCCCTTCCATCCATGGTTAAACATTATCACCAGTGGTGTCATAAACAATCATATAACAATGCTAAATCCAGCTGGTTAGCATTTCCTTCCAAGGCAAAGCAACTTCACAAAAGACACAAACGGCAATATCTTTTTGCTGCACAACGAAGAATCCATCGAAATCTTCTTATCACAGTATATGGACTCTCTCGCAAGGACAAATAGAGACAACAAATTAGTGCAATTTGGGATCCTTTTGGATACACCGCCGTCTTAAACTAGCTGCATTATGCTGGACAATTAAAGGGAAGAACACTGGGAAAAGCAGTGGACCGGAGATGGATGGACATGGGAGGTTGTTCCACTAATGAGTACCAGTGGCGATTAGATTACAATGGGGAAAATTAGTGAGATGTTTGATGAGGGGTTTAGCTTTTGAAGGTGTGGTTTGGGCAGGTAAAGTTGGGATTAGGACGAAGTTGTAGTGCATCCAACACTAACATGAGGGGTTTGTGCTTTGTTCCTTTGGTTTTTTAAGCATGTTTGCGCGAAATGATAATGCTAATGTTTTGCTTGCACTAGTGCAAACTTGATTGACTAATAAACTAATGTGTGGTGCACTGATTCTCATCCTAAATGCTGGAGGCATTTGATACTCTATTTAAATTGCTGCGCATTGCATTGAATTGTTCAGGTTGTGGAATATATATTGCAGTAATGTTCTAACATTCATACAACTTAGTTATACATGGGCGAGGAAGCATTGATAGTACATTTCAGACTATTCTTCACAAAGGGAAAAAGTATGCCATGTCCATAGTACTCTGCCGATATATATCGACAGCCCAAGCAATTCATAGATTTGTGAAATAACTGACAAACACAAGCATCCGCTACACTATTATGATAGTAGTGCATATTTTTCATGTTTGCTTATTGATCTAAACATAGTCGGAATAATAAACTGTTCATTTATCTTTAAAAAAACAGGGTTCATGGATATACTAAAGTTAACAAATTTATATCCAACATTATGATGTAGTGGAAAACTTCCATAAATCTACAACCTACATAAAGAGGAGAGGTACACAGCAAATGAAATGAAGAGGACAAATGCAAAAGCAACATCCACGAAAATTGCTTCCACTTTTCCTCCCAAAGGAGAGGAAGACCACCTCAATCCACACCTTCTCCGCTGTGGTATATTCTCTCTTTTTCTTGTCTCCTTTTTCAATTCAGGCATTTTGCGATGATTTGGAATATCAAGATGCGTTAATTCGAAGCAAGTTCCAATATGTCATCCACACAATTAAGCACTAACATTAATAATTATCATCAACCTGGTTTCAGACCTTTGTTCTCTCATTTCTTAAATGGGGATATGATCACATCGGTTTTTATTGCTATGTTTTTTTATGCATGTTATACACAGAACACACCTTGAAAGATAATATTTCTTCCCACATCAGACAGGAAATTCTTGAGGTGTTTTAGTGTCAAATTCATTCGAAAAAGGAGTACTAACCATAGTTTGTGATACCTTTTAAAATGCTTAATGATTACCAGCGATGTTCGTGCTGAAGGATCTAGCAAAAAATCAGTGCGATTTCTTGATTGGGACGGAAAACACTTGGATGCTCAACTGTTCAGGAATATATATATATAATGTGCCTGCTATTCTTATGATTTTTGAAAGGAGACGCTCATTGCCATTGTTTAGCAAAAATGTACTCCCTAAATTCCAAATTCGAGAAAGTCAAAATTACTCCCCTCAAGTATAGCGAAAGTTTGGATAACCCCATGAACTATTTTTAGTTTGATTAACCCCCTAAACTATGTGATTTGGTTCATTTTACCCCCTAATATAATTTGTATTTTTTATTTCTCCATATATTAGTTGAATTTGTATCCAAAATTTTGCAGGATGATAGGGGGCATCATAATGCATGTCAATAATTATATTATGATTTTTTTGGTTATGATTTTTGTATAATTTTGTATCCTAAACATTAATGTATTATAAAATATCTTACCTTGTCAAAACAACAATAAAAAATTATGACATATTTTTCTAGCGTGTGTTACGATATCTAGTATCATCTTGCTAAATTTTAGCTTAAGACTCCACTTGTGTATAAAGAAACAAAAAAAATATATTAAGGTGTAAATTAAACTAAATGACATAGTTTAGGTGGCAAACTGAACCAAAGCATAGTTTAGGGGTTATCGAAACTTTGTCTATACTTGAGGAGAGTAATTTGGACTTTTTCCTTCCAAATTATATCTCACTCCAATTTTCTTGGAGAGCCAAAACATATCTAGTTTGACCAAATTTACAGAACAAAGTACTAATATTCATGATATCAAATAAGTACCATTAGTTTCTTCATTCAATATCTTTTCATAGTAGTATATTATTTGGCGGCATACAACTTTGTGATCCACTCTGTAATTGTTATTCTCTAATAAAGTTAGAAGGTATAATTTGGAATGGTTATTTTTTAATGGAGTCTGTACTCTGGAGTCTGGAGTGGCCGAGTGAGAGCCAAATTGCAAATCCAAAAGAATCCAGTGAGACCCATCTAGCCGGCAACAGGCCAGCCCATTTCTTTCTTGGGCTTCTCGCTCTGCGTAGCGTGGCTGCGTGAGAGAGTCTGGGCCTCGTCGTCGGGAATAAAGGAGGATACTGATTACTGAACGCGATGGGTCATGGTCATGGGGAGGAGCTCTTTTGGTTGCTGGACGATGGAGGACCATGGTGGGGGAACCAGATGCGCATGCGGTCCCCATGGACCATGGTGGAGAACCAGATGCGCCACCACCCCACCACGTGGTTCAGCATGGCCACCCTTGCCTTTTCTTTTCTCCAAGGAGATAAACTCTGCATATATTGGTAGCCATTGCCACAAGGTTCAGCGCCGGGGACTCGCCATCGTTGCCTTCGGCGTCTACCTCGGAGGCCACCTACAACTGCTTCGCAGCTCCTCCGCCCACCGAGCTTCCTCAGGTATGTCGGCGAGCCCAAGTTGCGTGCTTTCATGGTTAGTGGTCTCCCGAAGTAGATGGGATTCTCTTATGTATTGTGTGAGGAACTCAAGATGCCTCTGCAGACCACGGTTTTATTTGAGATTCAGCTTAAGTGTGGTTAATTATCCAGCACTGTATTGCTCCTTAACTAGCACGTGGCAATTGTTTTGCAGGTGTTGATTGATGGCACACCTGAACTCAACACATGAGATATCTCTACACACCCATGTGAACTTGGTACACGAGATATCTCTACATACCACATCTGAAAAATGAACATTCCAGACAACACTAGACTTATCTCAGGTAATAATACTGGTTCTTCATAAGTGAGGACAAGAGAACTAAGTAGAAGCCATGGATTCACTACTCCTGCCAATAAACCTCTTCTCTTTAGAGTTTAAACCTGGAAAATATATTTAAAAAGGTATGGGCGTTGTTGCGATAGGAAGAAATAAGTGATTTCATCCATTTACATCGAGATAGACGAGTAACTACTTTCGTATATTTTAGTTTCTATGTTCATTGTGGAGGTAGCCTCCTCGATGAGTGATTCCCATTATTTTTCTAGCAACGTCCTATTCATGTTTTCGAGAATGTGAAGTTGATGAGACGAAGTGTGTTATTATGAAAACCGTATTGATGGAGGTCGATGTTCCCACAATTCACCTACAATTTGCTCTAGTTTGATTTTATTGTTTTTGCTATAATTTGAAATTCTTGAGGAATGATTGCAAGTCTTGCAGCAATATACATGGATTTATTTTGAATGTTTTGTACTTCAAGCTTACTTAATATTAAGGGATAATAAAGAAAGAGCTAAAGCCATGGATATCGTTGCAGGACTTACAATCATTCCTAATATATTCAAAATATATAAAAACTACAAGCTCGAACTAGAGCACATCCTAGTGCCTCCATTCGATTTACTCTTTACGCATAACATTTACTTTGTGTCGTCGCCTTCAAATCAAATTCGTATTCCTGAAAATAGGAAGATGACATTGCTGGAAAAATATGAATCACACATAGTGGAGGCTACCATCCACTGTGATTGTAGAAATTAAAGTAGAAAAAATAGTTGTTCGTCTATTTCAATGCAAGAAGAAAGTCACTTAGTCTTCCTAACGGCTACAACTCCTACTTGTTTTTCAAGGATCTAAAGAAGAGGTTTCTTAGCAGTAAGTTTGAATCTGGTAGATTTATTTTTGTTTTCTTGTCTCACTTATGAGTAGCTTGTACTGCATGATATAAAGATAAAGATTGCTGTCACGAGTGGCTGAACAAGCTTTCCACCACCACCAAGACCTTGCTATGACAATTTGCAACTCAATTGTGGAGGTAGCTTCCACGATGAGCAGTTCCTATTTTTCAAGCAATGCCGTCTTCCGGTTTTCGAGATTGCGAATTTAATTCCAGAGATGAAGTGTATGTTTTGTATGAAGAAAAGATTGATTGGATGCAGATGCTCCCGGAAGCCACCGAGATTTGCTCTAGTTCGAGCTTATAGTTTTTCTATATTTTGAATTTCTTGCGAAATGATTGCAA
This sequence comes from Digitaria exilis, assembly GCA_015342445.1. Taxonomy (NCBI): domain Eukaryota; kingdom Viridiplantae; phylum Streptophyta; class Magnoliopsida; order Poales; family Poaceae; genus Digitaria; species Digitaria exilis. The sequence goes on from JACEFO010001734.1 coordinate 1,042,323, forward strand.
GTCCTGGAACATTATCCATGGATTTGATATTTTGAAATATTGGTACTTCAAGATAATTATTTCTTAATTTTGAGAGACCAGAAAGAAAGAGCTAAAGCCATGGATATCGCAACAATATCCATGGCTTTAACTCTTTCTTTCTGGTCTCTCAAAATTAAGAAACAATTATCTTGAAGTACAAATATTTCAAAATATCAATACATGGATATTGTTCCAGGATTTACAATCATTCTACAAGAAATTCAAAATATAGACAAACTATAAGCTCGAACTAGAGCAAATCCAGGTGGCTTCCAGGAGCATCTGCCTCCAATCAATCTATTCTTTATGCATAACATAAACTTTGCCTTCAAATCAAATTTGTGTCTCGAAAACAGGAAAATGATGTTGCTGGAAAAAAACATGATAGTGGAGGCTACTCTCAAATCGTCTCGACGCGCCCCAGGCAACCTGGCCGTCGGTGCCCCGCGTTCTCATCACTCAAGTATGTCTTCTTTTGTTTCTTCTTCTTTTAAACTCTTCATATTCGATGACTATACAGATTAGCAATGGCTAATTATGAAATTATTTTTTTGTCAATTGAGATTTGTAGGTACAAATGGGGAAAACAAACCCATTTATTCATGTTCTAATTGCATAGTTCACACAAATTAGTAGCTTCACAGTGAAGTACTGGTATGCTATTTTGTAGGTACAAATGGGAAAAACAAACCCATTTATTCATGTTCTGAAGGAAAAGAGATGAAACAATTGATACGCAACTTTTGGTTCCTACCTTCTTGGCAATTTAACTGAGTTAGAAAAAAAGGCAAGATTAAGAACAAGCAACCTACTGCATTTCAGAAATTGAATTGAATTCCTACAGAATGAAGAAAAGAAGTGCATACTCGCTCATGAGTATGAAGTCAACCGCGGCTGAACAAGGTTTCCACCTGCACAAAGACCTTGCTATGACCGTTTGCACTTTTGCAGCTCCACTTCTTGAGATCTACCAAGGCCCATGCCAAGGGACTTGCCTGCTGGTGCTGGGTCCTACTGTAACCGGCTTTGTTCAAAATCTGCAGTAGTAGGAATCATGTCATTAATGTGTTCTTCTCTCGGTACACAGACATGACTGTAGTATGATGTCACTGATATACGTGTAATATGAAAGTGGTAGAAGTTGCTGCTGGTTCATCTTGGTCTCATAATGCTATTATATGTTCTGAGTTTTGTGGCATGGTTGCCTTCCATCAGTTTTTTTTTTTTGGAACTTCCATCAGTTTATTCAACAACTCAATATAAAAGTAAAAACTTTTTATTATTAATGCTACGAAGCCCACCAAAATTGTGCGGTGCAGCCCAGCCCACAAGGAAAGCAGCCCGTGGGCCGTGTCTGACGGAGATGCTTCGGGAAATCTCTCCCGCCATCGGGGCGAGTCGTTAACCGTGCGCCGGCGGCAACCTCCGCAACGCCCTCGAATCCTCTCGAGCTCGCGGAACCTTCTCGCCCGCCACCGCGCTGCGTTCTCCAATCTCCTCACACCCTATAAATCATCCCCTCACCGTCCCCATCACCATCGCGTCACACCGAGCGAAGACAAACCAGCAAGAACACAGAGAGCAAGCGGCAGCTTTGATCTGCACATCGATCTTAATCTTAGTAGCAACCTTAATCGGGCAGGGTTGTTGCTCACTCAGCTGTTCTTCTTCAGTCCAATTGCTTGAATCCAACACACACTTTCTTGGATCGTCCGGCAATGATGTCGAAGAGACCTGCGTCGGCGTTCGCGTGCCTCGCCGTGCTGATGGCCGCGGCGGCGGTGGCGGACGGCGCGCTGCTGCCGTGGTTCGGCGACGGCCGGCGCGGCCGCGACGAGGCCTCGGCGGCGGCGGCGGCTGTGTCGCCGCTGTCGGAGATGGGGCTCCTCGCCGACCCATTCAGGATCCTGGAGCAGGTGCCCTTCGGGTTCGACCGCGACGACGTGGCGATGGTGTCGATGGCGCGCGTGGACTGGCGCGAGACGCCCGACGCGCACGAGATCGTCGTGGACGTGCCCGGGATGCGCAGGGAGGACCTCAAGATCGAGGTCGAGGACAACCGCGTCCTCCGCGTGAGCGGCGAGCGGCGGCGCGCCGAGGAGAGCAAGGGCGACCACTGGCACCGGGAGGAGCGCTCGTACGGGAGGTTCTGGCGCCAGTTCAGACTCCCCGAGAACGCCGACCTCGACTCTGTAGCTGCGAGGCTCGACAATGGCGTGCTCACCGTGAGGTTCAGGAAGCTGGCGCCCGAGCAGATCAAGGGCCCAAGGGTTGTGGGCATCGCCGGCGGGGATGGTGGTGAGGGCGACGGGAAGAAGAGCATCGCCGGCGCCGGGGAGGAGCACCAGGCCAAGAAGGTGGAGCTGTGAATAGTGAAGCGAGGAGAGTGAATGCGATGCCCGAGTCCTGGTTGTTGGCATGATTTCGAAGTCCAGGAGCATATAGTGTGTGTCCTCATCCTGTATGCTGAGAGGTGTGAGTCATACTGTCATGTAAGTGTGCGAGCTCGGGAATAAACGATTTCTGATCTTCGTTGCGTCCAGCAAAAGCGAAAGATCTTGTGATTTTTTTTTGTGCAAATAACATGAGTCCTAATCCTCGACCTGAAAAAGTAGTGCGGCAAAGCAATTGCTGAACAGCAATTTCAAAATTTAGGGGGTGTTTAGTTGGTGCAGATTGTTGGAAATTTACTGTAGCAGATATGTACTGTAGCAATGAATAGTGAGGAATGATAGAAAATGATGTGATGGATGTGATGGGAGGAATAGTAAATATCTAGGATCTAAACTACTCCTTAGGGGATGGTTGGTGGAGATAGGTGGAGATTTCATGTAGCAATGAATAGTGAGAAAATGATAAGAAAAAATGTAATAGATGTGATGAGAGAAATAGTTCGTATCTGAAATCTAAACAACTCCTCAGAAAATCACTGTTCGATCCTACTGTGTAGGAGTGCGCACCAACAAATACCCCCACAGCGAGGACGAGCAGCCGGACTAGGCGAGCTTCGTGGGCTGTTTTCGCACGCCTGCGGCCTTTCTCTAGAAAATATTTATAGGCCAGAAAAAAATAAGAGAGGTAGAAGTACAACAAGAGTTTTGGGTCACGCCCATGACCCTAGTGGCTCTAGGCCGGTATCCGCCCTATGATGATGGCAAAGGATGAGCAGACAGGCGGGCCGTGGCCGTGATGGATGATGGAGGGGTGAGCACGTAGACATCATGGGCACGGCGTGTTGTTCTATAATTTATATTCTCTAAATTATTTTAGATTTAATTTTGTCAAATATATTTTAGGATTTGTTTTTAATAAGATCAGACCAAGTTTTTTTGGGTCTGTTCTCTGGGCTGCGGCTGCGCTGCAGCTACAGCTGCTGCAGCAAGCCAGCAGACCAGCCGAAATAGTCCAGCCGAGGATGCCTTTAGGCCAGCCGAACAGGGCCTTTATTCATGGGCACACAATGAAAAACGTATTTTTAGGAGATTGTTACTCTATGTTAGAAGAGAGATGGCGATTCAATTATTGATGATTTCAGTAAAGAATCATGCGGGGAATTTAAATAAAAAATGTATATTGACATTTTTTTTGCAAAATATTCATTTTTTATTATCATTGTACAATTAACTACTATAAAACAATTAGGATAAGTTGTCAATTCTGAACTGATAAATGTGTGCCCCTCGCACACAATTTTTTTTCTCTCTAGTTCCGTCACTGATCACAAATACGTCTATGCCAAGTCATCGTCTGCCGTCCACGTGGAGTGTGCGTAGAGCACCCGCCCTTTCCATCCCTGGAGAAGCCACTCCCGATCCTCACCGATCTCAAAGCACCTATGGTACTCCCCCTTCACCTTGTCCCTGACCATCCGTACGACGCCCCTGTCCAGTGGCAGCTGCCGCAGTCCAGCCCGGCGGCTCCTCGCCGCCCACTGCCTGTAGCTCCGCGGCCGCCGCAACAGGTCCTCGCCCTCGCAGGCGACGGCGTTCATGGCGCACCGCGCCAGGACCTCCCGCTCGAACAGCGCCCTCCTCTCGTCGCCCCGCGGCAGCACGGCGTCCATGACGTCGAACAGCGCCGCGAAGTTGTGGAGCGCCTCCCGGAACCGCGTCGTGAAGAACGCCGCGTCGCGCGACGCGTTCACCACGGCGTGGACGAACACGGCCGGCCTCATCTCCCTGATGGCGCTCAGCACCGTGTCGATGGTGTTTGCTCTGTTGTCTGTCCCGTCGTCCTCGCCGTCGGTCAGGGACCTGAAGTGGAAGAGGCTGTCGACGACGAGCACCTCGTCGGGATCAATGTCGAGGTCGCCGGCACGGACGGCCTCCGGTCTCGCCGCGATGCCACGGAACTTGAAAGGAACGCCAAGCTGGCGCGCGCAGTCGCTGAGCCGGCGACCTGTCTCCTCGATGAGCTGGGCTGGCCGGAACCCGGGGAGCTGGAGGTCGACGCCGGTGAGCCTCACTTCCGGTGGGCCACCCTCCATGTGCCCAAGCCTCCGGAGCAGTTCCGGCCACTGGAGCCCGTGGCCTACACCGTAGCTCACGATGTGGAGCTTCTTCTTCTTCTTCCTCGCGACAGCGCTGCAGATGGTCTCGAGTGAGAAGAGGAAGCTCACCGGGAGAAAGCAGCATGTGGTCATGTACACCTGGAACGCCTTGAGGTGCTCTACGAGGGAGGATCCACGTGGCGGCCTCGCCATGAGCAGCCGGCGGCGGCTCCACGTGCCGGCCAGCCGTGCCTCTAGACCCTCGGCGAAGTAGTGTGCCAGACGCTGCGTTGCGTCACCGGCCGGCGACGAGTGGCGCCTGATCCGGTCGAGGAGGCTGGCCACGCCGTGCCGGTCGTCGCCGGCCATGGCCTCGGCGCAGCTGATGAGCATGGCGTGCAGGTCCACCACCTGCTCGACGCCATTGCGGCCGCGGCGCCGCCTCCCGCGAGGTGTCTTCTCCAGCTCGAGCCCCATGGTGGCACGCAGCGAAGACATGTCGGCGACGCTTGGGCTTGGCTCGCAGCCGTTGAGCATCAGCTGGTCCAGCATCTCGAGCGCGGCGTCTTCTTCTTCCTCCATATCCTCGCAGTCGGCTGCCATTTTCTTGCTGCTCCTAGCAGAGCCGGCCTTTACTGCCTCGTCGTCGTCTCCGTCGAGCCTCTTCTTCTGGCCTCTGCCGCCACTCCTCGCCGTCGCGCCATTGCTGGGCAAGAACTTGCTCGCCTCCTCCATGCCTTTGAAGAACGCCAAGCTCACCACGTCCTTGAAGTCGTTGCTGCTGCTGCTCTCTGCTTTGAACGAGCCAGTGTGCTCGACCGCGTCCATGGCCGTGCCATTGAAGACGAAGACCGGATCCTCGATGCTGTGGCCTTGGGCAACGTACAGCTCCGGCGCCGGCGTCCATGGCTGCACGGTGGAATGCTCGACGGGTGAGTTGCTGCACGGCTGTGCGGCGAGGGCATCGGAGGAGGAGGAGGCGTCGGAGAGGATGTGGGAGAAGAGCTGCTGGGCCTGGACGAGTGCAGGGTGGTCAGGGTACTGGTACAAGAACTTGTCGAAGATGCTCTCCTCCATGAGCATGCGCGAGATGTGGGGGAGCACACGGTCACCATCCTCGCTGCCGTCGTCGACCTGGGATGTCGACGAGGCCACGTCGAGGAAGATGGATGAGGAGGACGACCGGTTGTGCTCCATGAGGCCCAACTTGAGCTCTCACTCCGCTGTGGCCGCCATTGCTGGTCTGATCATGTCATGTGCTGTCCATGAAGTGAGGGTTATTTTATAGTTTAGATGACAGCTGCTTGACGCCTCTACTGTCATGTACTCATGCGCTCGATTAACCCAACATGAGGCCATAGCCAATAAAGATGAGCTCACAAGGATGGCACAGGACAAGAAAAGCTACAGGGTAGTTCCTAGCTAATATCGTGGTAGTGCGCGTTTTGTTCAGAGTTCTGACCAAGTTACAGGGGAAACTTCCTCCAGAACAGAGTAACCAAAGTTACCGGTAAATTACACAGTTCTGAGTGCTGAACTAAGTTCTGACGTAAATTACTCAGCCTTTCCCCTTAAACTTTCCAAAAACCGGAGCTAGTCAACTGCATGGGCTAGTTGCAACAAAAATGTAGCTCGAGCGGACAAACCATGGGCACGTTCTGTTCCTTAGCCATTGTTTAACCTTCTGTGTCTCCGCCATATTCTGCAGATGAACAATTCAAAGTTCAAACCTTCATGCAAGCAAACAAGCGAAGCTGCTGTCCGTTTGTGATCAGAAACAGAGAGAAAGGAAACAAAGTTTCACGGCAAGAAATATGCAGCTTTGGTATGTTGCTTGAAAAAATGTTCAGAGTTCAGAGTGAAGGAGATGAAACATGTGCACAACTTCAAGAAACAAACATGTTCACATCAATACTGAATAGCAGATACAACAATACTATCTATTATTCTATTTCATCAATAATCTGATTCTGCAGCACTAGTTAATTTACCCCAGGCTTATTGAGACTCAACACATGCACGAAGTAAATTTTATTGATTTCTGCAAATAAGTCATTCCTAAACATTACATATGAAACTACTACTCGAACAGCTACTGAAGAGCAGCAGCAGCATTCAGATGCAACAACCTAATGATGGATATTTTCTTCTTCCCAGTGCAAGGCCAAAACTGAACATTCTAACATGTACATGAGCACTTGGTCGCTGAAACAAGTAACTACAGAACAAGATGAACTGACGAATTGAACAATGTGTCTTCCTCCTCGGCTTTGATAAAAACACATTGACAGTGGTGCTGGAAGTTGTATATAGGAAGTCCCGAATACCAGATATAACTAGGACGTAGCAACGTAAAATGCTTTTCAGCAACCGCTACAACAAACAAATAGTATACACATACACGGCCAGAGCGCCAGGCGCTACTCAGGGGAGCTAAAAAATTTATGTTATCTGCTCAGAAGCAAGAAACTGAAGCTTCATTGGGAAGATAGGTTTTCTGCTACCCACGCTGAGTGGGCAAAGAGGACGCGGCCCTTCCATCCTTGCAGCAGCCAGTGGCCATCCTCGTTGAGCAAAAACTCCTTGTGGTGGTGCTTCTTGACCCTGTCCTTCAGTGTCTTCGCAACGACTGGTGTCAGTGGCAGCTGCCTCAGGCCTGCCCGTTGATTTCTCGACTGCCACTGTCTATACTTCTCAGGGCGTTTCACAAGGTCAACACCCTCGCAGGCTATGGTATTCAGTGCACAGCGCCCAAGCAGGTCCTGCTCTAGCACCAACCGTGGTTCACTATCCCGTGGGACAATTGCATCCAGCATGTCAAACATTGCCGAATAATAGAACAGCATCTCCCGGAACCGTGACAAGAAGGAGCAGCCATGTGAGCTGTTCAAAATGCTCTGGATAAAAACAGCTGGCTTCATTTTCTTGATGTTGCTGAGGACAATATCCCTAGGGTTTGGGCTATCAAAGAATACACTCTCATCCTTTAAGGTGCTGAAATGAAAGAGGTCACTCACGACAAGCACCTCGTCGGTGTTTATGTTCAAGTTCCCGATGCAAACTTTCTCCCACTCTGTTGCAATGACTTCAAACATGAATGGCAAACCAAGCTCACTAGCATACTTGCTGAGCCGGTACCGTTGCTTCTCAATCAACTCAACTGGAAATGAAGTAGGTTGAGAACAACACACCGCCGTGATCTTCATCTCTGGAGGCGGTCCACCTTCCCTCTTCGCCAGCCAGCGGATCAAACCTGCCCACTGGAGCGCGCAATGGATACCATAATCTACAATGTGCAGCCTGCTCTTCCCTTTCATGACTCGTGCGATGGTTAATGCGGAAAAAATCTGTGCCACCTTTTGGAAGCAGCAGGCTGACATGTACAGGTTGTAAGCCTTGAGAAACTCCATGTCTGAAAGGCGCTCCGCGATGAGCAACTTCCAAAGCTGGTTTCCTGTTCCCATCAAACGCACCTCCAGCCCCTTGGAAAAACATTGAGCCAGCCGTTGTGTGGCATCCCCTGTTGCTGAAGCGTGCTGTTTGATCTGCTTCAGCAGCTCACCTGCAATCAAATAGTTGTCTGTGTCCAGCGCCTGTGCACAACGGATTAGCAAAGCGCTTAGGTCCACCATATCCCTCGTAGCCTTGCTAGCACCAATCCTGCTCTTCTTCTCCGCCTCTTCGTCCATGGCAATACGCAGCTTCGCCATGTCCCTGATGAATGCCTCGTGTCCACCCTTCACCATACCATCAAGCATCTCATGGATGTCAATCTCTTCTGTCACCTCCGTCCTCACCATAATCTTGCTGGCCCTGCTGCCTACCTCACCCTCCAGATTCTTACGTTTGCTTACGATGAACATTTGATCCATTTGATGTTCCTTTACAAAGCTGTTGTCCCTTGGCAAGAACCTGTTGGCATCTTCCATGCCCTTCAAGAATTCCCCCACCACGTACTCACTGTCGCGGTCGGAGAAGGCCAAGCTGATATGGGTTTGATCGCCACTACTAACCAGCAACAAATCATTGGCCTGATCCGTGTTGCCCTCGTTGGCTGCATCATGGTTGTTGGCTCCAGTGGAAGGGGAGGAGAGGATCTGAGCAAAGGGCTGCTGCACCTGGAGTAGTGCAGGGTGATCAGAGTATTGGCACAGGAGCTTGTCATCAATCTCGTCCTCCATGAGCATGCGCGAGATACAAGGGAGCACCAAGTCATCACGGGAGAGCTGGCCCGTATTGGGATCAGCTGTTCGGGTAAGGTCAAGGAAGACAGAAGGGGAGAGCGGTGAAGGCTCCATGAGAGCCTCAGTAAAGAATTCTTCTGGGGTGGCAGCCATGGTGAAAAACAGAGATGGGAGACTGGGATTGTCACGGCGTAGGCTTAGTAGCTTCTGGTTAATTTATCATCATGAGGAGATCAGGACTTGTAAATGGGTATCATGACTTCTAGGTAATATATCATCATGAGGTCAGGACTTGTAATTGGGTATGATATTAGTGCGGCAGATGCTTTCAGCATTGTAGGCGTTGGATGATCCAAATGTTGCTTGGTGCACATCGAAGATGATAGCAACTTACAATTGTAATGTTCGGACAATACAATAGGTAGATGCTGCACGCATCAAACAAAGATGTTGCATTTATTTTTACCCCCCCCCCCCCCCCCCGGCTGTCGAAGCTGAGTAAGCATACATTCTGTTGCTCAATTCAAAGCATATTTAAATAAGCTGTGCAGGCTTATATGAAGCACTACTGAGCAGAAATACGGAAAGCATAGCTAAACATCATGCAACTCTAAATAGGCGTTTTGGATATACTAGTTGGCTTCAGTTCAAGAAGAAAAATGGAGAAGACGACGTAGAATAGTTAATCAAGCCCCCGATGCTGTGACATAGATGAAGGCACCATGAGCTCGTAAAAACTTGGCACCATTTTCAATGTTCGTAGCAGTAAAGAGGATGCATCAACCGAAGCTGCCACCAGGCATTGCATATGGCAACTACCTAAAAGCATTGTCCCTGAAAGAAGCTAAGCCCTGATCCTGACCAGTTTCTTCTTCAGAGTTCACGGCCAACACAGAACGAATTCGATCCAGAACATTCTGATAGGCCGATTGATTGGTCACTGAAAGAAACATCCAGCTTAAAACAGTAAAAGAGATACCACCTGTGAGCGCCATTGCATGAATCGATCACAACTCACAAATATGATCGAAGATGCCAGATGGCCTTGGATACAGCCATACAGGGAATGACAGGTACATACACATCTCTAAGTTTCTATACATGCAGAGGATTCAAAAAACAAAGCAGTCAGGGAGCGAAGGAGTCGTCCGCAACCCAGGTGGAGTGGGCATAGAGTATGCGGCCCTTCCATTCCTGTAGCAGCCATTGCTGATCCTCATTAATCACAAAATTCTTGTGGTAATGGTGCTTCTTTACCACATCCCTCACCGTGCTGACAACCTTGGGGTCTAGTGGCAGCTGCCTCAGGCCAGCCCGTTGGTTCCTCAGCTGCCACTGCTTGTATGTGTTGGAGCGGTTCATCCGATCCTTGCCCTCACAGGCAATGACATTCAGTACACACTGCCCCATAATGTCCTGCTCCAGCACTAGCCGCTGCTTGTTTTCCCTTGGCACTGTCACGTCCAGTGCGTCGAACATGGCCGCATAGTAGAACAATACCTCCCGGAACCGTGACAAAAAGGAGGTTCCATACAAGCAGTTCACAACACCCTGGATGAAAACATCTGGCCGCATCTTCCTGATGTTATTCAGGACGGTATCCCTGGGGCTTGGATCATCAAAGTAGACACTCTCGTCCATTAAGGTATTGAAATTAAACAGATCATTCACAACGAGAACCTCATTGGCGTCTATTTTCAGATTCTCAATGCAAACTACCTCCCACTTTGCTGTGATGACATGGAACTTGAACGATGGCAAGCCAATCTCACGGGCACACTTGCTCAACCTGTGCCCTGTCTCCTCAATATGCTCAACTGGAAATGATATGAGATGGGGGCGGCCTATGGCAGTGATTTTCACATCTGGTGGGCCGTCTTCCCTATTTGCTAGCAAGTGCAGCAAGCCCGCCCAGTGAAAGCCATAGCGCAGGCCGTAATCCACAACGTGCAGCTTGTTCTTCCCTGTCATGGTGCGCAGAATGGTCATAGTATTGAAATTCAGTGTCACCTTGTTGAAGCAGCAAGATGCTACATACATCTTGTAGGCCTCGAGGGACTCCATGACCGAGGGACCCTGTCCCATGAGAAACGTGGAAAGCTGACCCCCAATGCCCATTAGCCGTGCTTCTAACCCCTTGAGAAAGCATTGCGCTAGCCGTTGTGTGGCATCCCCTGTTGCTGATGCATGCTGCTTGATCTCCTGAAGCAGCTCATGAGAACTTATCCAATCATTTGCATCCACCGCTTGTGCACAAGTGATCAACAGTGTGTGTAGATCCACCACATACCTTGTCGTCTTGCTACCCTTTTCGGTCTTCTCCACCTCATCAGTCATGGCAATACGCAGCTTTTCTATGTCCCTGGTGCATGTGTCATACCCTTGCAGCATCAGTTCGCCAAGCATCGCTTCCAGCTCTTCGGTCACCATCATAGGTGTGCTGCTCTTGCCTACCTCCTCAAGATGCACACTCCTGTTATACCTCTTCTTAAGCTCTTCAAGTTTGCTGCATTCCCCGAACTTTTGATTCAATAGATCATCCTCTATGAAGCCATTGTCCCTAGGTAAGAACTCAATAGACTCTTCCATACCCTTCAAGAATGCCCTCACCGCATCAACACCCTTGGAGAAGCCCAAATCAGCTGTGCTTGGGTCACCACTAACATCCTGCAACAAACCCTCGCCGCCCTCTGTGTTTCCCAGGTTGATTGTTCCATTGTTGGGATCGAAGGAAGGGGTGGAGAGAATTTGGGCAAACGCCTGCTGTTCCTGGAGTAGTGCAGGGTGATCAGAGTATTGGTGCAAGAGCTTATCATCAATGTCATCCTCCATAAGCATGGTTGAGATGTAGGAGAGCACCATGTCATCAGGGGAGTGCAGACCCTCATCAGATAGGGCCCGTGGTGATGGTTCCATAGGACCCTCCACAAAGAAGTACTCCAAGTCTATGGCCAATATGACCATTGATGGTGCAATTGTGTGGTAGCTTTTTTTTTTTCTTATATCATATTCTAGCGCTAGATACTTCCAAGAACCTACAACCTGGAGTGTTTCGATTATTCCAGTGTTGCTTGGATAATGGATACAGTGGGTAGCTATGATTCCAATGCTACTACACTTGGGTAATAGAGACACTAGTTAACTAGCTACTGCACAAAGTCAACATTTGTTTTATTTTACATTTTTTTTAAAAAGGAAAAGCAAGAATATATCATTGAACAATTGACAACACATTTATATAAGATTTACAGTACGGGCTAAGACAAAGTGTTTAGGCTGGTTATATAGGAATTGCATGCGTACCATAGTGTAACTGTCCTAAGAAATGTTTCTTGAAAACGTAAGAGTAAATTGCACCCACCATACAACAACTTGTCAGGTGGGTGCAGTTTGGTCCAACAAGTTGTAAAATGCTCAATTTAGTACAACAACTTAGTAGGTGGGTGCACATTGATCCATCAACTTATGAAAATGCTCAAGTTAGTGCAATAACTTGGCAAATTGGTGCATATACAGTCTCAATATTATTATAATTTTTTACACGAACATATTTTATATTTTCATCTTACCACAATGGAATTAATTTATTTTTAAAAGATTATCAGAACACCAAATGATTCATATAAATCTACTTATAACTTACTATTCATGTACATGATATAAATATAGCCTTAGTGAATTAACCAATAAATTTTATTTATTAAAAATTATATATCCAATTAAAGGAAAAATTTCTTAACATAAACTTAAAGCACATAAATAGGCGTAAATCAAGCTTATATTGTTTTATAGAAATTGCTTATCAGAATTAGAAGAAAATAATTTTTCATAGACAAAACAAAATATATCTTATTTTCTAATATGAGTATATTTTAATTTATAATAAAGGTTCTTGTCTTGGATAAATATCAATGGCCACGCTACGGTAAATATTTTTTTTCGATGCAAATATACCATGTATTTGTTGTTTATTGTGGCCAAATACAAGTCAACATAATATTTGGACCCTGCATGCACTAATTTGCCAAGTTGTTGCACTAAGTTGAGTATTCTACAAGTTATTGGACCAATCCGCACCTACATATCAAGTTGTTGCACTAAATTGAGCATTTTACAAGTTAGTGGACCTATTTGCACGCACGTGACAAGTTGTTGTATGGTGGGTGCAATTAACTCAAAACGTAAACAGGAAGCAGCATAACATAAGTAGATATGGCTACAAGTTAATATATACACATATTTAGAGTAGATGGTTGTAGGCACATATTGATGGGTTTTGAACTAGTTGCTATCAAGAGGTTGGTCCAAGTGTGACTTAACCATTTTAAGCGCATCTGGATTTAGGGTTGTTGGTAGTGAACATGTCATGTTACAGCACCAAAATAGCAAAAATAATAGTATTAGCACTGTGTATTACAGTCATTTCTAAAAGAAAATGTTAGTAGTAAGGCTGGAACTCCTTGTGTAAAAATGATGATCTAGATACGCCGATGTCTTCCTCCTTTTGTGAAAATGAAATATTAATGTGTTATCTGTCAAATTTATCCTGATCCCAGTTGTAACAATGCAGGACAAGAAATTGGTCGTTCATGCCCCAGTACAGATGGGCTGCACCAGAGTGTACGCCTACTTGAGAATCAGGTAAATATGCGCACAGCACACTCTGCCACGGTGCCGCCTCTAAATTCACCAAACAGACAAGGAGAAAGAACAAAACAAGACACAAGTATTGTAATTCGCTAATCCATATCTTTTTTTTTTTTTGCGGGTCGCTAATCCATATCTTTATTTCGTTGCCCAACGCTGGAGTGGAGCATCAGAGGTTGAGAGCACAGCAAGTCTACAGGCATGAATGGACAAACAGGAGCATTATTCCAAACATAACATCCCCACTAGGGCGGTCACCCAATTACTCCTACTGCGTACCATAACACATCGAGCGGTGCAGGCTAGTCCGCCCGGCCTGGGCGGCGGGCGGCTACTCGAAGTTGTAGTGCTTGTCGACGGCCTCGGCGACGTCCCAGGTGCAGCTCATGCCCTTGGGGAAGACGACCAGGTCCCCCGCGGCGATCTCCACGAACTCCTCCCCGTGGCCCTCCGGGTACACCTTCACCTTCCCCTGCAGCAGGTAGCACGTCTCCTTGGCCGAGTAGGTCCACGGGAACTTGCTCTTCTCGCACCCCCACCTGATCGATATCGTTCGTTCACCAGTCAGCAAGGGGCACGGACACATTGGAGCGAAAGGGACGGCGAGGGGATCAGGGAAGGTGGCTTACTTGGGCCACTGGCGGACGCCGAGCTCGGAGAGGCGGGACTCGGGCGGGTTGCGCTCCACCTTGATGCCCAGCTTCTCCGTCGCCATGGTCTCCGCCGAGGCCCTCACGGCCGCGAATCGCCGCCTGGGTGCTCTGGGGAAGGGGGTGGAGGAGAAGCTGAGGCGGGCGGTGCGGGGGGTGGCCACCATTGGGCTCGCCATCTCTCTCAAGAAAGTAGCGGCGCTACGTGGGCCTTCACGCGTAGAGCCTTCTGCGTTGTTGTTTCGTTTGGAATGCTCCCGCGAGAACGAGATCAGTCAAATTGAGTGGCCCAGGTTTCTTCTCATCGAGGCCCACTCGTTGCTTATCCTCTCCTCTTCACGCAGAGAGAGAGACGGTCACGAAGCTTTTCTGGCTCCGAGAGGTGTTCGTTGTTTTTTCCGTGGATTTTTTGGAATTTCTTTTTTAGTTGGATTTTTTTTTTTGGAATTTTACACTTCCCGCGAGGGTGGGAAAGGGCCTACGTCGAAAGCCCAAACCATAGGAGAAAGCAGCAGGGGCTCCCTTTGCCATTATCCAGCCCTGCAGCCCATGTACACAGGCACAGCCCACTGACCACGCTGCCAACAAGCGAGATGAAACGGTTGTCCAATACCGGAAGCTGTGGAATAGGCAATTGACAACGTGTCAGTCAGTGTGTGTTGATGAATAGTGTTCTGTATGGGAGTAATAGGATAAATTGGAAAAGTTGGATGAATAGTGTTTTTTTTTTCGGAAAATTTTTTAAGAACTAAACGCCGGACGGAGAAACGACATTATCTCTCTTCTGTTGGAACAGTGGCGGGTGGCGTGATGAGCTGGGCAATAGAAACACAAAACAAGTGCAGTAGTACAGCACTACTACACTGTACTCTCCCCCCGGACAGCAATGCAGCGTGCTGAAATAGTAGAATTGAGTGAGGAGGCCGCACCTGATGAAGCTCCATGCTTTTAGTTTTTTATTTATGCTACTCCCTCCATCCCAAACTATAAGTCGTTTGACTTTTTTAGCTCCAACTTTGACCACTCGTCTTATTTAAAAAATTATATGAAATATCAAATTTTTTGTTATGACTCGCTTTATTAATGAATATTATTGAAGAACGACTTAAATTTGACTATATTTGCACAAATTTTTTGAATAAGACGAGTGGTCAAAGTTGAGGTCAAAAAAGTCAAACGACTTATAAATTAGGACGGAGGTAATATTAAATTTTTTTTAGCACAAAGGACAGCAAATCTCCCATTGTGTTCATCAATAAATGCAAGAGAATCCTCTGCGCAAGATTTCCGCGTCACAAGGCTGCAGGCCTGCAGCTAGTACAAAACCCCATCCATAGCAGCGGCAAAGCGGCAACACCACCACCAACGTGGCAGCACACGCCGCCCCTCCCACTCCAACTCCCAGCAAGCAGCCATGGCGGCGAGCCTCGTCTCTGCCCCTCTCCCTCTCACCGTCCTCCTCCTCATCCTGGCCGGCTCGGTCTGCTCGGCGCTGGTCTCCGACACCGACACCGTGGCGCAGGTCTGCGCGAAGGCCACCTCGGGCGGGGCCCACACGGACCTCGCCCCCTTCTGCGTGGCGTCGCTCCAGGCGGCGCCGGGCAGCGACGGCGCCGACGCGCGCGGGCTCGCCGCGATCGCCACCAACCTGACGCTGGCCAACTACACGGCCGCCGTGGCGGCCATCAAGGACCTCGAGAGGCGACACGGCGGCGGGTGGCCGGAGCCCCAGCGGCGGGCGCTGGCCACGTGTCGCCTGCGCTACATCGAGGCGCTCAACGTCGTGCACAGCGCCGTCCACGCGCTGGCGTCGGGGAGGCTCCGCGACTACGCGGCGGACATGGGGGTCGTCGGGAAGGCGGCCACCGACTGCGAGGACGCGTTCGGCGCCGTCAACGGCGGCGCGCCGTCGCCGCTGCGGAAGGTGGACGAGGACGCCGTCAACCTCACCACCGTCGCCGCGCTCATCGTCAGGTCGCTGAAACGAGGACGGGTCGTCGTCGGCGTCGGTGCTGCCTACTGATTCGATGGGAAATGTTGAATGTAGTAGCTCAACTGTGATCTTCAGAGACTTCAGTTGTTGCGGTTAAGAATAATAACGGTGTGCCAAAAGATACCAAATCCTTTTTGCTGCTTTGAGTCTTTGGTGTTGAACTGGGTTGATGGCTTGTTCTTCCAGTTTTAGCAAAGTTTTTATTCTCTATAATCCTGCATGCAAATCGCATGAGTTGGTTAGTACTACATCTGCATTGAGCAGTGTCGCATACTTGCATTGACGACAAATGCACGCATCCAGTGCTGAACTTATTCGCCGAGGACGCCATCAACCTCCCCACTATGGCACTGTGGCGGCGCTGATCGTCAGATCGCTGAAATGAGGACGGATCATCGGTGTTGCCCAGTCCAGCTAATTCGATGGAAAATGCTGTAATTGAACCGTGATCTTAAATTGTTGTGGTTAACACTCAACACGCCCAAGAATAACAGTGAGCCGAAAATATCAATGATCTGCTACTCCAGCCAGAATCCATGTGATCAATTGATCGTGAGTGCACGCAACACAAGCGGTTCTGTTGATCGAGACGTAGGCTAGAATTTAATACGTGGCATTTGTCGTCTTCTGCTTGAAATCTGCCGGTGACTCGCTGGAGATAGAATGACGGACGTATGCTATGCCTATAGAGTGGGCCGGTTTTAATAAGTGGAAGCCCACCCAAGCTTGTCCAAGGCCCAACTCTCTCAGCATACGGCCTTCCCCGACCGCAGACGAGCCAGCCGATGAGCGAAGTGGCAAACACCACTGCGCGAGCCAATCCAATTCAAATCCCTCCGACCCTCCCCTCCCCTCCCCTCCCCTCCCCTCCCCTCCGATCTCCCACTCCCATCCCCGGCGCCGGCGGCGAGGGCGGCTCTTGTTGTTGTAGCCGTACACCACCCGCCCCGACTCGGCGACTCCCCAGCCTGCGACTCGCTCGCGGGCTCACGGCCCAGCGTCTCACTTCGCGGGCGCCGGTGCGCAGGCGGAAGGAGGTGGGGGAATAGGGGGCTAGGGTTCCTGTCGGCGCGAGGGCGGGGGCGCGGGCAATCTGATGGAGGCGGATACGGGCAACCCGCTGGCGGTGGACGAAGCCATCTCCTTCGTCCGGGACCTCGAGGGCGTGCTCCGTGCCAGCAACGACGGCGACGCCAGCGCGCACACAGGCGCCGGCGCGCGGATGCTGCTGTCCGCCTGCCGGTCCGATTCTGACGACCTCGAGCTGCAGATAAGAGGTCCGGTTCTCTCCTTCCCCTGCTGTGAATTATTCTCGGTCCGTGTCGCGCTGCTCGGCGTTTCTCCTTTGGTTCACATGTGCTTTGACACTGCCAATGATTTTGGTGGAATTTAGCCGATTTCAGTACTAATTGGAGCACTTTAGGTTGAATCTAGCATAAGCAAAGGCATTTTCTTATCACTGGGAAACTGGGTAAATCATCAATTTGATTATGGATCCACTGATGTGAATCCTCTCATTTGGACCAGGGATTTTTTTTGAGCAAGACTGGCATTCAAACACCTACGCAGGGTTAAGAATCAACATAGAAGTGTCAGTCTTTTCTTCACCTGCAAATGTAATAAACCAAAGATCCAGCTCTAGACATGGGAAGCTTAAAAATAGATACAGAATGTAGAGGCGCATTTGCCTTTCAGCATTAACCAGGTTTTTTTCAATAGAACTGCAGTATTATCCGTTTATCCCTTTACAACAGTCATCTGCCCTCTACCACTTGGGAAGCTTAAATAGTCAGAATGTATACGGGAGTACTAGTCTGTCATGCATTTACCAAATATTTTCTACTTAGACATCATTGCACTTTAGTACAATTTCCCTACCCAATAACCTGTTTGCACCTTTTGAATGTTTCCTAGATTTTGGCAAGGAGCATTCTTCCTTCATTTCGTTTCTTTCATTACTATGGACCTACATATTCATCGTAGTATGATAGATGCACACGCTTCTTACTTGTTAGAATGCATGTTGCCTGCATATCGCTATAAAAAGGGCAATTAAGACTTCAACATGCAGAGCTAATCAGGATAGAATTAACTGCTACCGGCTCCTGAAACCTTCCATGGAACAATAAGCTTCAGAGATAGAACATTATTGCCATCTTAATATCATGTTCCTTTTGAATAACAGAATATCAGGAGAAAATACGCTCCTGCAAGGAAAAGATAGACAAAGCCAAAGCTGAAACCATTCCAGATGATGAGTTGAATGCACTGCAAAACAAGATGGAAGAAAAACTACAGGAAGAGAAACAGCTTCGCCAAGATTTAAGATGAGTTCTTTCTTCAGCATATGTATTGGTCCAAAAGACTAAAACTTGTGTTTTAAATATTAAGAATTTTAGTTACTTATTTACACTTGCTGTCAACACAGTGTTACGTGATGAAATTGATAACATTGACCGTCAAAGAGCCTCTATTGAAGAAAGAAGGGATGCTATCAAGAAACAAAAGAAAGACTTGCAGAAGGCAGAGTAAGATAAATTTTTTTTCTGTATCTTACTGATGAAATCTCAGGACATTTTGCTTACATAACTTTACTCAGTTCGATAGCTGTCTGCATGCTGAAATTTATTCAAAATTCCATCCTAGAATAGCTAGATTAGATATACTAGCAACTTTTACTATGCTGCTTGAATTTGGAAAAAGACAACTGTTGGTCTATGTTGCCTCCTACCTCATTTTTACTCAGCCTTCCTCAACTTCTGGAGATTCCTGCAACAATCAAGGAAACACTGTTAAAAAAATAATGGAATAGTACTTATAAAATAAAATAGAGTTGTGCGTACTATGTTTAGATTGTGTTTTAGACCTAAGTAGTATTGTCTCTATTCGTTGCACTGTTTCTGCCTTGAAATAGGTGACTGACTACGCTTTTCATGCAGGCGTATTATTTCCATGTGTGTGTCAGTTACAAATATCATGCCCAATTTTGAAGACCAGGATCAGATTTCCGGCTGTATCCTTTCAATATATTTACCGTTTTCCGAATTCAATGAAAATAATTTACACATAAACTATGTAAACTATGCTGGTCGACAGTTATCTTTGCACTCAATATCATATTCGCCAACAAAGTTATGATCGTATTGAAGTCCTTAGTTACAACCAGATATTGTCGACAAGAGTGGGAAGAAGATAGAGAAGTTCGAGTTTGAGAAGACGATGCCGCCTGCTGAGATCTGCGACAGGCTTTGGAAGAAGATTTAGCATGTGAAGATCATCATTGTTGTGAAGTGGTGAAAACTGTGCTTGTTGTACATTGTTGTGGATGGTGGACCTCCCACCAAGGCTGCAGTTCGCCATGTTGTTTGAATCATTAGTTTCGTGACATTGTATTGTTTCGTATGTAGCTTCTAGTTTATTTTCGATAGACAGTAGTCAATCTTTACCAGACATTAGCTGGAGAAGCAAGTCATGTTTGAATAAACGAACAAATAAATTACTTTTTGAACGAAGAACCATGTTTGAATAAGTTTTAGAGCTATTTCTGTGTCATTGATGCTTGCACAGGACGTGCAATAGTTATGTGTGGGTATGTGTTCAAAAGGAATTTGCTTCTAGAGTTCGCAACTCGCGTTCAATGGCCTTTGAAGTTAAAATATGGTATGTGCGACATTAGAAATGCAAGAAACCTTGCGCGGTGCTGTTGCTGACATGAGGCGTCGTGCGGCCCGTTCTCTACTCTCTGGTCGAAGCGCCCGGTTTTGGTACCTCGCGAGGTCGTTTTATGAACACGCTGCTATGAAGCATAGGGCAGCCTGTCCTGCTGCCTGATTACTTTCGTGCCACTGCCATCGCCGCAAGCTCTGAATTAACTTTAGTACATGGCAAAGGGTGCGACGCTGCACATCGATAATAAATGTTTTTCATTTCTGGCATCCAACAAGGGGACGTAGCTCATTTGGTAGAGCGCTCGCTTCGCATGCGAGAGGCACGGGGTTCGATTCCCCGCGTCTCCACAGTTTTGTCTTTTTTATTCATTCAATTGTCCTTAGTAGGTGGCAAAAAAAAAAATGACCTCAGTATCAAAGGCTGTTTTCTCACTCTCAAGACAGTTCTGGCGCAAAAACTAAGGTTGAACTGTTTATTAATGTTGAACTCTTTATTGACGAAGAAATAAGTGCCTCCAAATCTGATGCCATCCTTCTATCTGCCCATTCTCCATGAAAGTGGTCTATATGTATTCATTATTTCTTTCAACAATACTGTAAACGATCCATTTAGTGCCGACAGGTCGCCGTCCCATACGCAGGATGAAATATAGAAACCTTGTTGTAATTCACGCGACGAATCTCTATAACTAACGGCTGAGCCTTCTGATAACCAGATTCTGCAGTCTCGCAGAAAGGTTATTAGATTCCTCCGCTTTCCACTTTGATTCTTTCCTGCTGGCTGGCAGGGTTTATGATTGGTTTATTAGATCTCTAGCTAACGGCTGAGCGTTCTGATAACCAGGTGCTTTCCATTTCTTTGATTCTTTCACTGCTGGCTGGCAGGATTTATGATTGGTTGCACCTGCACTACTGTTTCTGGCTTTGCGGCAATGGCCACTCCATGGCTGTGTTTAGATTCAGGAAAAGTACTTCTCCAACAAGTTTTTTCTATTCATCCCACTCACAGAACACGCTTCCCAGTGCACTATTCATCTAAAAAAAGTACTTTTTACTTCCAATCTGAACACAGCACTTAACACCTTGCAACAATGAATCACTTTCACCAACTCTCATTACCGAGTGTTTTGCCAAAAAGAGCCAAGCATTGATACAACTCCCAGCAGCAGTGTGCCATTCAATAGCAATTTCGCCAATTCTTATCACAAATGTGATCACATCAGCTGTTATTAATGCAGTATGGAGAAACAAGCAATGAATTGACTAACATCGTGGTACAGCAATGGACTACCTAATGCTAACGCTAGTACTTTTACTGAGATCAATTTCCACTGCTCCCAAGTCATCATCTCTTCTTGAGATCACATATATAGGTTAAATTGGAGCAATGTAACAATTCTAAGGTGATACCAAAATTCTTCAAATATCGCGAATAGCTGATGGAAACTACTGACTCTCCTCTTCCTCATCATCGTCATCCTCCTCCTCAGATTGGTCACCCTCACTTGCAGCTGCAGCTGCGGCGGCGTGATTGTTGTCATGGTATTGCTGATAATGTGACCGCGGGGCATGATGGTGCCGGTCACCATGGCTGATGCGGTACCGGCTATGGTGATTACTGCTGCCTCCAGCATCGGTAGCCATTGACATTCTCCTAGATGAGCCACCAACAGTGGTGCCACCAGCAGGGATGGCCGCCGTGGCAGGAGAGGCGTGATTCTTGGCCTGAGTGAGCTCCATTTGCGTGTTGAGGAAGAACTGCACACGCTGCGACTCCAGCTCCCTCGTGAAGTCAATGCGCCGACGCTCCATCTCGGCCTCCTGCTCCAGCTTCGCTGCCTCCACCCGCTCGTACGCCTCACCGAGGCGGCGAATCGCCTGAGCCAGGTCAAGAAGGCCCTGTGTGCGCTCGCCATCGCCGCTGCCACCGTCGACGCGCCCTTCTTCCGTCCTCCTCCGCTTCCCATTTACGGCGGGGAGCGCCGGTACAGGAGGGAAGCCATCGGAGGACTCGGAGGACACCGACGGCTCCGGCGAAGGGGCTCTCCGCTTGGGCGCCGCTGGCATCAGCGGCGTGCGGCTGCGCTGCGGGAAGCCCACACGCAGCGCCGTGGGGACCGGGCTGCGGTTGTTAGAGCCGTGCCCGCCACCGCCGGAGCCGGGCTTGTTGCCGTAGGTGGGCGCGAGGAGAAAGTCGAGGCGGTCGAAGAACTGCCAGCCGGAGACCGGCTTGGCCCTCTCGACCTTGTACTTCTTCTTGAGCGTGTCGATGCGGTTCTTGCACTGGACGTCGGATTTGGGCGGCTTGGAGTAGCCTTCGCGGGAGGAGACGGCGTCGGCGACCTCCTGCCACTGCGGGTGGCGGAGGCTGCCGCGGCCGAGCGCGACGAACCGCTCCCCCCAGGCGTCGATGAGCGCGGACGTCGCGCCCTCGCTCCACGCGTCCTCCCTCCCGCCGCCGCCCCCGCCCCCGCCCCCACCACCGCTGCCGCCGCCGGTGGCGGTGGCGTACAGGGACGCCGCGGTGCGGTGGATCGGGAGCGCGACGGGGTAGCCGCCGCCGCCGGGCGGCGCGGAGGCGACGGTGACGGGGTCCGCGACGGGGAGCGCGGCGGAGGAGGACGGACCCCCCGGGGAGGAGGGCGGCGACTGGGAGGCCTCGGGGGACACGTCGTCGTCGTCGTCCATCGCGGCGGCGGATCGGAGCGGATCCGGCGAGGAGGAGGAGGGGGAAGGGAGGTGGGGATCGGATTCGATCTGGTTCGGGGGTAGGGTTGGTTTCGGTGGTGCGGCGGTGCCGGCGGCGTGAGGTTGTCGTGCTTTGAGGTGTGGGGATCGATCCGGCTGGGACTCGGCACGGCAAGGGCGTTGGCTTGGGCCAGGCCGGGACGGTAGGATGGATGGGCCGGCGCAGGTCAGGTGGCCGGCGGCGGGGGTGTTTGGGCTGGTTGGAAACCGACGCGTCGGCCGGCAGGAAGACCGGTTTCCCACGTTCCCGTCCGTCCATGGTACGATACCACCACCACCACCGCCTCGATGAGGCATCCATTGGGATTGGGGAGAAAGTTGGTTATCAGAAGGCTCAGCCGTTATTATTTGCCCGCCCCGCCAAAAATCAATTTATGTCGGCGCATATACAGCTATATTCCTACCTACCTGATCTAGCAGAGGCCAATAAAGTTTATGCAATTATATTTTCAGTGTATAGTAGCACACCACTCTGTTATCAAGATAAAACTAATACACGTGTAGATGTACGACGCCAGGTTACTGTTGCACTGTTCAAGTCACTGTTCCACTGTTGCTTCCACCCATCTGCCAATCCTTCCTGTTGTTGGGTGAAAAATAAAAAATCTCTGGCGCTGCCCCATTCTGGAAGCACCCACGGGCCTCCTCCAAAGTCCAAACTCTCCCCATCGACTGTTCATCTGCTCCAATCCTCCCATCCACATCGCTTGATCTTCGTGGTGCCCGCCCGCCATCGCAAGCTCGCAGTCGACCACAGGGCTACTCTCTCCCGCATTAGCTCCCTGACATTAGCGTCTTCGAGGTGCGGCAGAGTGCTCCATAGCCCACAGACACGTTCCCAGCTTCTATGTTCCACAAAGCCCGATTCATTTGCTCTGCTATTTGATTTTCAATCTTGACCTCTCTGAGCTTCCACCACGCTTCTTACTCGAAGCCCAGTGTCAGCCACCAAGATCAATACAGCTTCCTGGATTAGCTCCTTGGCATCAGCGTCGTCGAGGCCTAGCTGCTGTTGAGTCCTCCACGTTGTTCCCAACTTTTCCTTCAACATTCCACTTACCATCACGACGAAAAAGTAGACGCAAACTTATGTTCACGGCTGACAGTGCATCCGCATCAACAAGTGCTAATGTTCCTCCTAAGGACAGCAATGTGTCATCTGTGGGCCATCGACCTCTTCCTGGCGAGGCATGCCATGCTCATTATGGTGTGTTTTCTAAATTTCTGAGCATGTTACCTTTTTCCCCTTCTCCTAATTTGAATCGACTGCCTACTGCAATACTATATACAGCCGTGATCTAGGCACTTTATTTGGTTATCTCTATGTCTTCCCTTTTCTATTACTACTTACTGCAATTGCCAGTGCTCTGATATATATATATAACCATGTACCATGCCCTCTATATAACCTTGACTATTACTACTTACTTACTGCAATTTTTCCCTCTAGAAGATGTACCATGCCCTGTTTATTTGAGTGGTAGTGAAGGATGCAGAAAGCGAAAGGCTCATATGTCTCTTCAGAATCCAAGAGGTTAGTTCGGCACAATTTTCATTGCTCATTTCTGAAACGACATTTTTCTGGTCACTTAACTCTTTTACATTTATATGATTTTACAGAGTCCAACATTGCTGAACCTTCTCATCTATGTAAGCATACTCGCCGATGCAAGTCCGCAAGTACTACAAACCCAAGGCAGCAACAGCAAGCGTCACCTACCCTTATATCTACCAGTCGACACCACCGTAAGATTCAACACTATACAATCCGTTCAACATTTTTTTTCCATTTATATATCATATATTTCCGATAGAGATTTCACACAGCTTTCATCAGGAGTATTGTTGGCGAAAATCATTGGCAAAATCCAGGTGAAAAAATGCTCCAATATACCATTGTGAAAGATTCAGCTAAATATCCTGGCAAAGATCACTTGCAATATCCTTCTCAGATATTCGATATCAAATGGTATGCAATTTGGTGACGGATGCTAGCATCTCTATATATTGTCTATTCATGAAATTACCTATCTTTTACCTGATTTGCGCCTCCGCATATAAATTGACTCTTTTTAATTTTCCCAACTTCTATAGGTACTATTTTCTCTCCTCATCACCTTGCGCTACCCCTTCATGTATGTCCATACTGTGCTGCTCACTTCTGGCCTGAAGAACGAGTACGTGGAACAGGGACTATGACTTCACCCATATATAACACATGCTGCAAAGGTGGGAGCCTACTACTACCACCCTATAAACCTCCACCAGAACCACTCCTCAGTCTTTTAATTGGAAATGATCATGCACTGTCCACACATTTCTATGATAATATCAGATGTTACAATTCTATGTTTGCTATGACATCTATGGGTGTCAATGTTATTAACTCCATCAATGATGGTCGGGGTCCTTATGTCTTTAAAATCAGTGGGCAGCTCTGCCACCGCATTGGATCTCTACTACCAAAACCTGATACAAAACCAGAGTACTGTCAACTTTATATTTTTGATACAAAGAATGAGGTACATGACAGAATGGCTGTAGTTCAATCTTTGATACACATGTTCGACACACACAATCCAATTGTGCATGTCTTTCGAACTGCTCGTGATAAGCTATGCAACCAGCCACATGATCATTATTCTATAAAGTTATTTGCTGTTCCAAAGCGACATGGCAGTATCTACAGTGCTCCTGTTGCATCAGAGGTAGTTGGACTGGTTGTTAATGATTTAGGCACTACTGATGATGGTCGTGATTTAATAGTACAAGATCATGCATCTCACCTGCAGAGAGTAAACGAAACTCATCGCAAATTCATGGCAATGCAATATCCATTACTGTTTCCCTATGGTGAAGATGGCTTCCATGAAGATCTAGAGTATCGGCAATGTCGGCGTACAAGTACTATTAAACGTAAGAAAATGACGATACTAGAATATTATGCCTACAGAATACATGATAGGGATCATGATTTCAATACACCTTTACGGTGTCGAAGACTCACACAAGCATATATTGTTGATGCTTACTGCTGTGTCGAGGATAAACGATTGAGGCACTACAAGAAGAAATCATTTCAGCAAAAATATAGAACTGCTCAGTACAAATCTTTGCTTCAGTCAGTCAACAATGGTGTCACCCAAGCATTAGCTGTAGGTCAAGGAATCATCCTCCCATCAACATTTCCTGGAGGGCCATGTTATTACTACCAAAATTACCAAGATTGTGTAGCTCTTTGTCGGAGATTCGGATGTCCAGATCTCTTTATCACTTTCACATGTAATGCTTTTTGGCCAGAAATAGAGGAAGCTCTAGCAGCTATACCCGGTCAGCACCCATCTGATCGACCTGATATTGTTGATCGTGTTTTCAACATGAAGCTCAAGCTATGCTTAGATGATATTACAAAACATAACTTTTTTGGCCCAGTACTAGGAGGTACTTTTTTTTTTAATCTTCCTCCTTTCTATTTCACATTGAATTGTACGGAATCTTACAAACTATTTTTATTAATTATGTGTTCTCTCATGTAGTTGTCTATACAATTGAGTTCCAAAAGCGTGGTCTCCCACATGTGCACTTGATCTTATGGCTTAGAAAAGATAAACCTCTTGATGCTGACCAAATAGATTCCCTTATATCTGCTCAGCTACCAGATCTATCTACAGACCCTATATGTCACGAGGTTGTCTCAAGATTTATGATACACGGACCCTTTGGTGCTCTTAATCCATCCTCTCCATGCATAAGTGAAGGCAAATGTACCAAGTTTTACCCCAAGGACTTTTCAGATAAAACTACAATTCTGTCAAATGGTCATGTTAGATATGCTCGACCAAATAATGGTGCCACCACTACTAAAAACAATATTGATATGGATAATCGGTTTGTAGTGCCTCATAATGTTGACTTGCTGGTAAAATACCAAGCTCACATAAATGTTGAAATTGTGAATCGTGATGGTATGGAGAAATATCTTTTCAAATACACAACTAAAGGGTCGGACCGTTCTATGGTTGGAATTAAGAGAAAAAAGCCAGATTCGGATGATTCTGGCGAGCAGATTGATGAGATACAAGCGTATCTTGATTGTCGAACCATAACACCCACTGAAGCAGCATGGCGCCTGCTCCAATTTGATATCCATTACACTGATCCAGCTGTAGAACGACTTCCTTGCCATCTTCCTTTAGAAAACAATGTTCTATTGACTGAAGATGACTACCTTGAGCAAGTGGTTGAAAATCCACGTAATACTGTGACTAAATTGACTGCATGGTTCAAGGCTAACAGACCGTATCCAGAGGCTTGCGAGCACACCTATGTTGACTTCCCTGAGCACTTCACTTGTCATGCAAAAGAAAGATTATGGGCTCCACGTCGCAACAATCGCCTTAAAGTTGGCCGAGTAGCCAATGTTGGGCCTAACCAAGGAGATTGTTTTTATCTACGCATGCTATTACATGTAGTCAAAGGATCAAAGTCTTATTCTGAACTAAGGACTGTTGGGGGTCACCTATGCCCAACATTTCGTGATGCCTGTGAAGCATTGGGATTATTAGGTGATGATCGAGAGTGGTCCCATGCTATGGCGGATGCAGCATACTGGGCCCTTCCACATCAGTTAAGGCAGCTATTTGTCACACTACTTTTGTTCTGCCAAGTAGCAAACCCAACCAAGCTATTTGATGACCACGTAGAAGCAATGGGAGAAGACATAAGGTACCACACAAATAAGATAGCATCAGGAATTTTTGGACCATCAATTGAGCAACATATCAAATCTTATGTCTTACTTGAGTTAGATAAATTGCTCAACAATGCTGGATATACATTAGATCACTTCAAATTGCCGCAGCCAGACCGTCATGCTATGTCAGTTCTGGACAACAACCTAATACTGGAAGAGCTTGCTTATGCTTCTGATGATACATTGGAGAAAGCAACAGAACAACTCAACCAATTAAATGATAATCAAAATTATATTTACCATACCATTGATCACTCTGTTCAAAACAATTGTGGCCAAACCTTCTTTGTTTATGGATATGGAGGAACTGGGAAAACATTTCTGTGGAATACTTTACTTAGTCGTATCAGAGGCCAAGGAAAAATAGCCTTAGCAGTTGCATCTTCTGGTATAGCAGCTTTATTGCTACCTGGTGGCCGTACACCACACTCGCGCTTCAGGATCCCGTTGGATATTCAAGAGCACTCCATGTGTGCCATCAAGAAGAACACCAACCTATCAGAATTAATTGAACAAACATCTCTCATTATATGGGATGAAGCACCTATGAACCACAAACATTGCTTCGAAGCACTTGATCGCACTCTTCGAGATATTATGTCATCAAACAAACAATTCGGGGGCATAACTGTTGTTTTAGGTGGTGACTTCAGACAAACACTTCCAGTCATCCCAAATGCAAAGAAACAACAGATCCTTGATGCTTCTATCACCCGCTCCTATCTATGGCAGAACTGTGTGCTTCTTGAGTTAACTGAAAATATGAGACTCCAATGTCCAGCTCTATCATACTATGAAAAAATTGAGCTTGAGCAGTTTTCCCGGTGGATTCTCTCTGTTGGTGATGGCATAGCCCCAGAATTTACTCCCACTGACAATCCTGACATTTCCTGGGTTCAAATCCCTGACTACCTCATGTTACCAATAGAACAAAGAAACCTAGCAGGTCTGATCTCTTTTGTCTATGGATCAATGCCACATTCTTCTGAAACAGCAGACTATCTATGCGACAGAGCAATTTTAGCACCAACAAATGAAGTAGTTGCTTCCATAAATACAGAAATCATTAATCAAATCGCCACAAAGGAAATGTCATATTATAGTTGTGATACCATCGATGATAGCATTGCTAATTATTGTACTTTTGAGTCACTCTACCCAACTGAATTCCTGAACACAATTTCTATGAGTGGCCTTCCAGACCATCATCTTCAACTTAAAGTTGGTGTGCCTATAATGCTCCTTAGGAATTTGGATCCATCGAAGGGCTTGTGCAATGGAACAAGGCTTATTGTAACACAGCTAACTCATCGCATTATTGAGGCTGAAATAATCACAGGAAAGGCTAAAGGATCCAAAGCTTATATTCCAAGAATTATTTCAGTTTCAACTGATCCAAAATGGCCCTTTAAATTAAAGCGACGACAGTTTCTAGTTCGTGTTTCATATGCCATGACCATAAACAAAAGTCAGGGACAAACGTTAAGCAAAGTTGGTGTCTACTTGCCAAGTCATGTTTTTTTCCCACGGACAACTCTATGTGGCTTTATCTCGTGTTACATCTCCAAAAGGACTTCGAGTACTCATTGAAAACAACCCAGCTGAATTTGAAGGCAAGGCACAAAATGTGGTCTATAATGAGATTTTCAAGGAGATATCAGACCGTCGTTGTTAGTTCTTCACTTGATGCTTATGTAAGTACCCCAGCCTTGCTTCACACATCTTACATAATATTTCTTTGACTGCATTTCCTATTTAAGTTTCACGGTCAATTCTTGGTTGAAGCTATATTTCTTCATAGTCAAATAGTAACAGTTGCATGTAAGATAGTAGTAAAACATGTACTTCCATCCATACTAAACCAAAAAAACTCTTCGTAGGCACTAATATCACCAAATAATGTGCACACATGTTTTGTACCCATATGCATAAATTTACCAAATAAGAAGAAAAATCATTACTTTTACCATTGCACAGACCATCTAGATTACTCTTATAACTGCACATTTTTTTACTACTCCTCTGTGCAATTTCAGGATGATTAAGACGCTCAAGCTTCCGTCCTCTCTTCTGCGTTCCTTTTGCCTCCAATTATATTGTACAATTTTAATATAAATAGTACAAGTTAACAATTTGAACCAAACTATAAGCACGTTGCATGCTTAAAACTAGGTTTCCGCAGCAACGAGCGGAATGTTTGCTAGTAAAAAGAATGGAAGTCACTTAGAGCAGCCATACTTCGACTAGCAATAATATTTTTCATGCTGAATCTTCTTTTTTTAACAAATGTGCCTTGGCACATATTTCATTAAGAGGTTTCATGTTGAATCTGATAACAACAGGCTTATGTTTTCAATCTATATAACGTTGTGTCCGTTGATGATCAAAGTTATAAAGAAAAACCTCGACCCAAGCCTGAAACAACTTCTTTTGGACATATACGGATATACCATGATTTTCTGAAGGTGTTTACAACACAGAAAACACGACTGTTGAAGACATAGCACTCAACATATTTGTTCTGTTTCATCCTCATGTCATTTTTGGATATGGGGTTGCTGAACATATGAAACCTTCTCACTTTCTCAGGACGCGTGTATATAAGTTTCACGAGAAAAAATTTCCTCTTTTCCGAATGCCTCCTTAAGTGGGTCATGTGACCACATTTTGTGTCAAGAGCTATTCCTATATTATTTGGTGAAGTTTTACGAAACAGTAAAATCAAGGAGATAAGCAGTAGAGGAACTATAAATTGGACTAATGTTTGATTTACATTCTCCCATATTTCATACAATATAAGACATACATGAGGAGAACCCAAAAGAATTGGCATCTAGACAAACCATATCTGGTTATGACAGCATCACTCGATGAATCAAAACTTGTTTCTTTGAAGCCGCTTAAGAAAAAGAGGAAAAAGCATATTGCTACATCTAACAAATTCCTTGCTAAATTATCAATCGTGAGAAGGTTCTGCAGGCTGTATATATGTGTATAAATCATGGCTTGAATGGTGCAAATACTACCACCGAATTGTGTCCTCCAAAGCCGAAGGAATTAGAGATGGCTGCATTTTAAAGACAGAAAATATGCATTAGACACACACAGAACAGGGATGAAAATTGTATGTACATAATAATGACTAGTAAATTGGTTAAAATATATCACGGGACAGAAATTTGGGATTGCCATGGTAAAAACTAAAATTCAATTATGTTTCTTTTTTCCTTGCTACATGTTAACTTTTGTTATACATCCCTAAATGGTGGGATAGGAACACTCACCAACGTTCACTTCATGCTGCTTCTTTTCATTGGCTACTGTATCGAACTCAACTTCAGGCTCTGGGTTCTGCAAGATTTATAACCATAACATGAGGCAAAAAAAAAAATGGAATTTTGCAAAGTAAGATCATTATTTCCTATCTTGAAACTGTTAAGAAAATTGAAAAATGGCCAGAATCAATTGAAGCTTTTTTTTTTACTATCCTTGTGGCATAGCACATACAAATAAACATATAACACTTCAAATAATTTATTAAAAACTGGTGATTCAGATCCGAATAAATGGTCATATTAACTATTGTCAGATTTTTTTTGTCTAAACTTTGTTTTTTTTTTCTGGGTCATCACTTGGTGTAAAGAGGAGATTCAAAATTTACATTGATTACTTACAAATTGATTAATGGTAGGATGGACCCATCCAGTAGTTATGGCTTGTATAGTGGCAATAGCTTCTAATCCACCAGCTGCACCTAGGCAATGGCCTATCATTGACTGGCAAGGAATGAGGCAAAAATCACATTATTAGGGAATAAATATGCAAAAAAACGCATCCTTCCCATTAAAATAAAAGATACAAAGTTCCAGATAGAGGTACCTTCGTTGAATTAATTTTTATCTCAGATGTATTGTTGAAGACTTGCTTAATGGCTCTTACTTCAGCCAAGTCACCAGCAAGTGTGGAAGTTGCATGTGCATTGATGTAGTTCACCTAAAAGCCATATAACCAAATTAAAAAAAAACATATTGTTAATCTGCATCAATGATAAGAATAGTTAAAGACAAAAACATTACCTAGGTGGCTTAGCTAGTACTACTTTAGAAAAGAATGTTTTGAAACAATCGCAATGTTTTTGGCAAGCCCATTTCTAATCGCGCATTTGTATGTGCCTTTCAACTTCCAAACAGTCCCCACATGGAAATATTGATTTGCTTTTGAACCAATCCAATATTTTGAAGAAAAAAATCGAGGAATTAATGTTTCAATTTTTGGCTATGTGTAGGACTGAAAGATGATCGGACTTGTTTTCTAGATAAATGGATACCTCTTCTGGTGCAACACCTGCATCTTCGAGGCTCTTTGTGATACAGGATGATACACCCAGTCCATCTGATCTAGGATCAGTCATATGGTAAGCATCGCAGTTCACTGCCCCTCCCAAGTATTCTGCAATTATTGGTGTGTCACGTTTCATTGCATGCTCCAGACTCTCCATAACCTATTGTCAATGAGATTATCATTGTAAGTACCTATAGCAGTACATATAGCAGAATAGAAACACTTGGTTGTCTGTTCAAAGTACTGACCAGCATTCACACTGAGAAGCAACATGAAACAAAACACTTAACAAGCGGCAAAAATATTGATGGTAATGACTAAAATTATGCAAAGATTCAAAACAATATGTAGCACATAGTACTTAAGTATTCAAAACCTGGTAGCAACAACACATACCAGTACACCAGCACCTTCACCCATAACAAAACCATCTCTCTCCTTGTCCCATGGCCTAGATGCAGTTGTCGGATCATCGTTCCTCTGTGATAGTGCCCTACAGGCCACAAAACCACCAAGACCAATGGGAATAATTGCAGCTTCAGTGCCACCAGCAACGATGATATCAGCTTCACCACGCCGTATATGGTTGGCAGCAGCATAAAAGCAATAGTTGGAAGTGGCACATGCAGTTGAAATTGAGTAGTTAGGACCCATGAAACCAACATCCATCGCAAGCAACGCTGAGCTCATGTTAGTTATAGCATATGGAATAAAGAAAGGTGAAATTTTTCTGTATCCCTTCTCTATGAGGTTCTGAACGCCATCCGAAAAAACAGTAAGGCCACCCATGCCAGTCCCCACGAGAACTCCAGCCCGCACTTTGTCAAGCTGTTAACAGTAACGTAATCAGGTAAAGAAGTTAGGAAAACGGATATAAAATCTGAAATTTGACCATTAAAAAAAAATCTGAAACTTATGACAGGTATGAATATGTTGAAACCCGCTCATTGGCAGGCAACGGGGTAGAAAAAACGCTCTGAAGCCTATGACAGCTTTGCTAGTGATGTCAAACAACTCCTGTGCTCTGACAGAAATCGAGAGGAGATAGTTGGGTTTTGATCTGATCCTATAAATGTTTTCAGGGATCCTATGGTTGCTCATCTGCAGTAATCTAAATTGTATAGACGTTTGGACTTTCGGTCATAAATCACAGGCTCACAGACTACATTTTGCACAATCCAAATGTTCTTAGCATGAGCTGAATTCAGTAGACTTCGATGCAAAATCCAATCGTTTCCTGAAGTGAATTGCAGAGTTGTTCAATGTCGTACAAAAACAACTCCACAGACAACCTATCGCTTCCCGCAAAAAGCGCGTTTCCAAAAAAACAAAAATCGTATTGTTCGCGGACACACAGAAACTCACCTTGGCGTGCTCGTCGGAGCCCTTGGCGAGCCCGGCGTTCTCGAGCGCCTTCTTGCCGCTGACGATGCAGTACCGGAGGCAGTCGTCGAGCCTGCGGTCGTTCTTGCCGTCGATGTATCCCTCCGACGAGAACCCCCTGATCTGGCCCGCGAACCGGGTGGGGAAGCTGCCGGCGTCGAAGCGGTCGATGGGTCCGACCCCGCTCTCGCCCTGCAGTAGCCGGTCGTAGAAGGCGCCCACGTCGCTCCCGAACACAGACACCAGCCCCATCCCCGTGATCACCACCCGCTTCCGCGGGTCCGTCTCCCGCCGCGGCGCCGCCTGAGTGGCCGCCGCCGCCGCCACGCGGACGGCGTGGCGCCGACACGGCCCCGGGCGATCGCGGCGGCGCGTGGAGGAGGGAAGGGGCAGGCGGAGCCCGAGGGCGGTGTGTGCGGGGGCTTGCATGGCGGAGACGGAGCTGCGGCCGACAAATGGTGGGGGGAGGGAAGCGGGTGGCGGTGGTTGTGGCGGTTATGTAGGCGCACGCCGCAGCGGAGGCGGAGGCGCCGCGCGGCGAGGGTAGCACGGCAGAGGATGTGTGTGGGGTTTTGGAGGGAGACAGGCAGACTTGTGGATTGGATTGGGGTAAGCCAAGTAGGCATCCACGCACCACTACCCCTTTCTTGCTTGCTAGGAGCAGAGACGAACAATTTAACTAGCACTATCCCTCTGTCCCAATTTAACTACAATTCTAACATTAAAAAAGTTTCAAATTAAACACATAATAGCACCATTTAACTACAATTCTCTCATCTGTCCACAATTTATTTGCACCTGTACTGCTGTACACATGGGCCCATTTGAGAGAAAAAATTCTAGCACTATATCTCTATCCCGATTTAACTACAATTCTAACATTAAAAAAGTCCCAAATTAAACACATAATAGCACCATTTAACTAGAATTCTCATCTGTCCACAATTTATTTGCACCTGTATTGCTTTCCACATGGGCCCATTTGAGAAAAAAAATTCTAAAGGTCCTAGAGGACTAGGCCATCCTCTGCTAATCTGAAAAGTTCTGGGTCCTTCCACAGCTCGTTCGCCCTCTGTCTTCGGTTCCTAGCAAAAAAAAAAGTTCTTTTTTTATGAATAGTATACTCTTGTTTTGTGAGGGTGATGAATAATAACCGTGTATTTTGTGAGAGTGGTGAATAATAAGTGTGTCCAGAGACGTTTCAATAACTCACCCACTAAAAAATCAGATGAGTGGAAGTGTTGTATGTTTCCCTTTGATGGAGATTTAACGAGTTAGTGAGCTGGGCTGGCCATTTTACTAGTGAGACGGGACTTCTAGTTGGCCCGACTGCCCGAGTCACTAACGTGAGTGACCCAAACCATGAATAAACAACTTCCTGCTAGTGATAGCCTATTAATTTATTGAATCTATGCCATTACAAATTGTATATTTCTAATCCATATAATCACTATTAATTTAATAAGAGTGCTGTCATTACAATTTCGTTTATGCTGAAGATATAGCATCATATACGTATGTCACGATGGTCCACCTGAAAATTGATCATAGGTTCACAGATTTACTCTTCAGCGTGCATCTCTCAAAAGATTGAAGGTTGATGTTTAATTCTACCAATTGCACTTCCTCGTTTTATGTTCGTACGTAGTCGAGGACAAAGGTCCAAGGGCAGCTCATATCCTCAAAATAAAAATGCACATTGCATTGTACCAACACACAAGCTTTGCCTGCACGGAATTATTTGGATTGTCGTGTGTGCTTGGATTTGCATTTCACACAATTCATGTGTTACCGTACTTTTTAGAATATACCGTGCTTAGATTTTAGTCGTTGCTTTAGAACATATAAAAGTGATGGTGTTTTTCAGCTAATTTATTAGCACTCTAAACTACATAAAGCACATATTAACATGTTATTGTGCCCATATAAGCACATGATCAATCAATGTCTTTTGTTTCAATATAAGAAGTTTACTATTTTTTTCACTATGGCATGGAAAATTCTTTTATCATGACCTGATCATGATATAATAGTACGTGTTAGCCTAATAATTAACGGCGAAAGCTACTTAATTAACAATTGCACGCAGAAATTTTCTTCGGAGTACACACGCGCAGGCAGATTCCAAGTGGTCTCTACCGGTCCCACCGGTCAGTGTACGTATCTTCTCTTATCAAGGACCAAACCCTTTTTCGATCTGCTTCGGTGCTTCCTTTCCTGTCCGTGTATCAAGCACCGAACTCTGCTCCTCCCCTGCTTCGTCCCCGTCCACGCGAGAGCACTCCACTCCCACGCAAACCCTAGCAGCGATTCCCCGCCAAACGGGCTGGTCTGAGCCGTGGGAGCAAACCCGATCCCAGCCACAGCGGGTTGGGGCCGCCAGCTGCGGTTTCTGGCGCCGGATTTGGGATCGGCGCCATGTCGTGGGCCGGGCCCGACGAGATCCTCCTCTCCACCTCCCTCGCCGGCTTCTTGGACAGTGAGTTACCAAAATCCTCTGTCTGTGACCTCTCTGAGCTTATCTAGTTGCCCCGTCGCTGATATTGGTCTGTGGGTGTGAGCTGTTGCCGGCTAGATTTGACTTATATGGGGTTCGTAGATCCGATTGGCTAGTTTCTGGCTTGCGTAGGCCGTGGTTCTAATCTTGATTCCTGAGTGAATATTTTGTGCCGACGATTGCTTTCCTTGAGTGGTTCAGGCCAGAAGTAGGCACCCTGTTGTGTGACTCTGTGTGAATAGCTACAGACTTTGGCCCATGGTTGGTGGCTTTCATGGTGTATGCAGGCATTGATATTGGATACAGCTGATTTGAGTGGTTTTGAAGGAACACTGTATGTTCCTGTAACTCCCTCCAGATTTTTGAACGTGTTGAGCCTTGTGGAAGTGTTCAGTAGGTTTATTTGTGTGGATATATGTGCATAATTGCAGATTTTGTGTGTACCTTTTGCAATGCCTGATTGTTACTATGTCCCAGCAGTGAATAAGGATTCCTTATGGTTGTGGGAAATCTTACACGTAGTTGGCTGTGCCCTATGGCATATAATCGCGGAGGTTCACATAAGCATGTGTGGTTAGTACTGGTGGATTATATTATGTTGTGAAAGGTTTTTAGGTCCCATGATTTGTTTGGTTTCCCAATGAATTTGACAATTATTTCTGCAAACTCAATGCTAATTACAAAATTATGGCTTATTGGACTATCTCGCGTGTGTTAGAGTTGTATCTGGAGCTTTTCTTTTCGAACAATTATGTGGCATTTGGGTCATCTAGTTGGTTGGATAGACTCTATCGTGATATACTGCATATTTCAGTTCTTTGTACTAAATCTGCGTTGAGCTAGCCTAATTAGTTGCAAGGCGGAAACTTTGGTTGGTTCTTATTAATCTCTATAAGTGCCACTTTCAGTTTTTCATTCTGTTTGCGTTTAGTGGATTGAGGTTAATTTGGCCTTTGAGTATAATATAAAGTTGATTTTGCTATCTGCTAGCTGAATTCTGTATATTTAGGCCTTGCATTTGCTGTCATTAAATGACGGTCACCTTTTGTCCACCCGAGTTTCTCTGAATTAGTTGATGTGTTCCATGCCTCGGTAGATTCTTAAATTGAAATTGTATGCCTATGTCAGCAGAACCTTACTTTGATTCTATAACCTGTGATACGATTGCTTGACATTACATTAGTGTATAATGAGACTAGGAACACTTCACCTTTGATATTGCCTTTAGTGAATAATGACTAGCCCACTTGAGCTTCCCTGGATCACTTGATATTGCATGCCTCCATAATAGTTCATTTGAAATTATCAAATTATTGCTACGTGACTTTAGAAGCTCAGGCTGACTTCAAGCATTAGAACTGTCTGGCATTGGTTTTTAACTTTTTTTCTGCCCACATGTGTGTTAGGCACATGATAACATGAATCTTAATGAAGCGAAATGGCAGCAAAGCTTTTGTGCTTCCCAAACAGTCTACTAAATATATTTCTCTACTGGGTTTTTTACACCTTTGTAAGCCCTAAGTGGATACTCGATGCTATATGCAATCGTAGTGTCTTCAATCAGTTTTCTTCTCAGGGTATGCCACACAATGTAAGATTTGTTTCATTTCATTGTTCATCCTTAATTAGTGTAATTGTGTGTATAGGTAGGTTACTTAGAAGCAGTGAATAAGTTTGGTTATTGCCTACTGTCTTTGCCTTGGAAGGATAATTTAGACCAAAGGCCTTGGCCTGGATTTTCATAGAAAGGAGTATGGGTTGTTGGGGTTAGCAGCTCATAGGCCAAGTCTCAAATTGGTTCTGTTATGAAGCAACCAGATCTTACCATCTCTGCCAAACTAACTCTCCTGCTTAAAACGACCTTAACCAGTCCAAAAGAGCAATTACAGCTCTTTTGAAGGATAACTGCCACTTGGCAAGTGCATGTATACCATATAATCTTTGGATTTGAGCTAAAGCTATTGTTATTACTGAGATAGTTAGAATAGCACCAAACTATTGCAGTAATAAGATTCATGTTACTGAACTTTCCTTTGCTATAACACAGGCAACAATAATCATACTTGTATGTTCTGCATGTATCAGATGTTTTCTATGGTTTGCTGTGTCTGAGATTTTGTTTGGCAACCTATTTTGTTGACTTCTTTCACATCCTGATCGCAGAGAAGCTTATTGTCCTGCTCAGAGATGGACGGAAGTTACTCGGCACCCTGTGCTCGTTTGATCAGTTTGGTATGCCGCTTTTACACCCACTTTCCTCGTTACTTCCAGTTATGTTATCTGCCATTGATGGTCTGCTTCATTATTGTACTTTGCAGCAAATGTTGTGCTTCAAGGTGCTTGTGAACGAGTAATTGTTGGGGAGCAATATTGTGATGTTCCTCTTGGTCTGTATGTTATCCGGGGAGAAAACGTTGTTTTAATCGGAGAATTGGTAATGACTCTGCTGTGAAAAAAATGGCCATGGTCAAACTCATATCTCCATGTTAATATTATAAATGTGGTATTGCATTGAGCAGGACCGCGAAAAGGATGAACTCCCTGCTCACATGACCTGCGTTTCAGAAGCAGAAATTAGAAAGGTATGAGCTCGTACTTGATCAGTTGATCTCTTCTTGTTTTGAAGGATTTTCTGGTGTTTAGCTACTTGATCAGTTGTCTTTGAATGCAACTTGGTTCTATCATTTGCCGAATTGCTGTAACCTTTTTAACATTACATGCGTTTATGTCCTTTGCTAATATTGAATCTAGCTCTACTGCTTGTCTCCAGACTCAGTATAGTGCCTTCAATCTGTCTATCTGGAAGCCGTTCCTCACTTCCTTTTAAGTCATGGCTGTGCGAGCCCAGTGTGTTTTGGGCCCGCACGGTCAACTGAGAGCTACGATCCTAGTAATCCTACTAAACCAAATCTTATGAAATCAGTTTCTTAACCTGGCCAAACAACTAAGAATGCTCGTATGGGGCTGGGAACATCGTTACCCAGTTCATGTGTGCTATGTATCCAGACTAGCCGTGTTATAATCTTGCCTTCAGCATCGCATAGCACTCTCAAGACTGTTTCTTTCATCTATAGGCTTCTGGTGCAGTGGCAAACGACAGAATTATTTCTGCCCCTGTAAACTTGAATTCATTGTGATCTAGCGTGGAGCACACAACTTCTAGCTGAAACAATTGAATCTATTCTATAGGGCACCACCTGGCTCCAAAACTCTACTCCAGGATAAGCAAACCAAAGAACTTCAAACTGTATCTTCTTTTAATCGAACACCAAGACAAATCTCGCAATCTAAGTATTGAAATATATTTGCTTGTCTTATCTGTACTCGTAGACAGAGAAACCTTACTCCTTTCTATTGTTATTTGTGCACATTTGCAACTAATACTATTGTGTTGATCATTTCCCCAGGCTGAGAAGGCAGAGAAGGAAGCAAGAGACCTGAAAGGCACGATGAGGAAACGGATGGAGTTCCTAGACTTCGACTAGATCCTCGTGACAGGGCATGGTAGTCGGTGCTCCCCTTGTGGCCGCGTTGTTTTTAGTGGCGGCCTGTGCTATAGTACAAGTCGGCAAATTGACAGCCTGGTGATTGCATTTGTATCTCACTCGCCTGCTTCCCGCTTAACCAGAACGCTTTGGGTTGATGAAAAAACAGTGTTTAGATGCAAAAGATCTTTTGCACTTACTATTCATTCCCCTCACAGAACACGCATCCCTAAAAATTCCTTTTTCACCTTTCCTATTCATCTCCCTCACATAACACGCATCCCAGAAACAAAAGATCTTTTCCCTTCATCAACTAAACACAGCCAGATTCTTTTT
The DNA here is from genome assembly GCA_015342445.1 of Digitaria exilis. Lineage (NCBI taxonomy): Eukaryota > Viridiplantae > Streptophyta > Magnoliopsida > Poales > Poaceae > Digitaria > Digitaria exilis. The sequence goes on from JACEFO010001734.1 coordinate 1,081,518, forward strand.
TAGCAGTGCCGCTTGCTTTTTGTTGCTTCCTTCGTCAGAGTTCAGAGCCCTCCTTGTCAGTTGTTACCTACCCTTCTGCTTGCATGAACAGATGCCCGTTGCTCCAGTTGTCGTTTGCAACAGTGCCCTGCCTTATCGGGATTCTATTTTCACGCTACTGTGCGCCTGATTGGATCTGGGGCCAGTGCCATGCCTCGCAGGGATTCTCTAGCTAATCAATCTTGGTGCCAATCAGCGGCTCAACATGCGTCCTGACCTGGTTGCAATAACAAAATCTCCAGTCTGACGCTGCCGCTCAACCCTCACTGACTCCGTCTCCATCAGCATCAGCACGCCAGTGAAGCGAGCTACTAGGCAGCTAGCTGTTCGTGCCGCCGCCGCTGCCACTCCGAGCGTCTCTTTCCCCGCCCCCACCTTCCTCTCCGCCACGCACATGATCCGAAGGCGCCCGCCGCCGCTAACGCTGAATCTTTTCGTCAACGCTATTAAGGTGTGTATAGTTCACCAAAGTATTTTTTTAAAAAAAAACACTGTTTATCTAACTTTTCATCCAGCCCTACCAACGGTGAGGAGCGTGCGTGGGGACCAGGGGGCTGGCGGCGGTGGTGGGGTGGATTGGTGGGTGGGAGAGGCAGAGGAGATAGGGTTTGTGACTTTGTGGGTTTTTAGTTGTGTTGAGTTTGTGGCCCATTTAGTTTGTTGGGTCTGATTCGCATTTGGTGTTTGGCTGCTAAACCACCTTAGCTCGTTTGAGCTCGTGAGCCAGCTCGAGCTGGCTCGTTACGGGACCGAGCTGAAGGCTTACCTCAGTTCGTTTGAAAATCCTATCGAGTCGAGTCGAGCCGAGCCGAGCCGAGCCAATAACGAGCGAGTTTACGAGTTACAAGTTTTTCATCCAGCCCCACCAACGGTGTTGTGTCAGTGTTACCGAACGCCGAGTAAATGATGCCCCGATGGCTGGTAAGCATTGATGAGCAATGAACCCCGCTGTTACCGACACCAATCATCCATGGCCATGGAACGCAGCCTCAATGACGCTGAGAAACGAGCACTTCGAGGGAGTACAAATCGGCATGCCATGTTGGTTGCACTTGCTCTCGCGGGGACGCACGTACGGTAGGTTGGGCGCCGCGGTTTGATTAATTGGCTTGCCCTGCAGGGCGAGGCAGCGCACATGGCGTTGCGAGCCCGGCAGGAGGACGCCTGCCTTATCCACCGGCTGCCCGGCCGGCCATTGAAGAAGGCAACGTGCATGTGGAGTGGTCTCGGCGAGCTCCTCCTCTCCACCGGCCGGCGGGTCGCCGCCGGTAGGTCCCCGGCAGCCGAACTCGATCACCTGCCTGCCGTGGTGGGAACGCACGGGATGTGGGATCCGCAGAAATTAGGCGTTAAATGGCGGAGGTGATGGGGTTCACGTGCAACCGGCCGGGTCATCACGTACCGTACCGGACCAGCTTACTGTTGGAAAGCAGGAGCAGGAGCTGGAGCTACCACAAACAGCAGCTGGCGCGTGCTGTACTGCTGCTCACATACATGATCACGGGAAGCGTCGCCGGTCGTCTGATTGCACGAACTAACTGAAGTGGTTGATTCGTTCACATGACCGAGCTGATCGTCTGAGATATCAGAGACCAGTGTTTACACTTGTCGCATGAACATTCATCAGTAACGGTACAAAGGACAGACAGACACTATATGCTGTTACCGAGCTAGTACATTTTTTCTAAGCTGGAACGATCGATCGATCCAAAAGAATCTAGTATGGCACAGCGCACTGTTTCTCAGCACTGCACATGCTTCTTCTTCCTTGCCTTAAGAAGCAAAAAAGAAGAGAGGGAGAACGGGAAGACGAAGAGAACATCAGCGCCAACGGCTGTACTGTAACTGATCCGCCTGCCGCGATCAGCGTTGTCAGAGCACGCGGCCTAGGCCTGAGCGCCGGTGGCGCGTTTCATCCGGGCGAAGGGGACGAAGGGCGCGGCAAAGAAGGGCTCCACGCCGGTCCACGGCGGGTGGGTGCAGGCCGACGGCGCCCCCGGGTGGTGGTGGTGTCCCGAGGCCGACGACGACAGCGCCGCCACGCAGAGCTCCGCCAGGCGCCACGCCGCGCGCCGCAGCCACCGCCGGAGGCGGAAACCTCGCCGCGCCCGCGGGGCGCCACACCCTCCGCCGAGCCGGACGACGTGGACCTTCCGGCGCCCGTGGCGGGGCAGCCGGAAAGAGTGCGCCGCGGCGGATCGGCGAGGCACCACGACGACGGCGCATGGCGCATCCCCCATTCCGCTTTGCCCTTGGACTCTACTGTGATCTTCTTCTTCTCCACTCTGCTCGCTCGCTCGCTCAGTGTAGCCCCTCTTTTCCTCTCTCGTGGCCGGTGCCCGGTGGCCTTCTTCTCTGTTGCGTTGCCTTTGCCTTCTCGTATTCTGACTGCTCCGATCCCGTGTGTGTATGTGTATATAAAGGGTGGAGGTTGAGCTGGGCCAGCGTGCAGCGTGTACGAGAATTTTAAATCATAGAGTTTATGAAAAATAAAACTAATGAGTGAAATGAAAAAGGAGGGAAGAATACTAAAAAAGCAGCAGGGAGACTATATTTTCAATTTGCTAGGACGAAGACGCTTGCTGGCAAATGCTGGAGAGCAACACGCATGCCTTTTTTTGATGATTTGGAAGGTGTCATTCTTAAAACAAAATGGAGGATCATCAGAGGTGACCTACCGTCTTGAGGTGCCTGCCAGTGCCATTACCAGAGTGCCATGTATTCCTACGGAATATATGCCGATACTATCATGTCTGATTCTATCTTCTGCAAAATACTCGAGGTTTATTTTTTTTAAAAAAAAAGAAAAAAGAAATACTCTAGTTATTCCTATGGAAAATCAGAGTGCCAGACAGTGAGGATTCAGGATCCTCATCTTCTGAACCAATTCCCGTGACCTGATCAAAGATTGTGTATGGTAGCATCGATCTATCTCTTACCAAATGAAAATCATCAGGTGTGTGTGTGGTGGGGCTTTGCTCTGAACATTTCCACTCCTTGAGTCCTTGGACTTGGGGTACATCCTTGACGCGTACTGGTTAGCTACTACTGGGTAGCGATGCATAGGGGGTAGTTCAAACACGTTTATCAGGACGGGTTGTGCTCACGGTTGGTGAAATAAAAGGCGAGCAAAGAAAAAGAAAAGCTGCGCAAATTAAATGGAAAAGGGATTTCCAGACGCGGACCGTGTGTGCTGTGTGTACGTACTACCAGTTTGCCACTTGATTTCTTTTCTTTTCTTTTTTCCTTCCTTTGTGCAGCCACATCTCAGTTTGCTTCTTTTTGTTTCATGATCAGCAAGGCACATGGCTGGTCTCTTTCTTTGATTATATCTCTCCTTTTCGGAAGGAAGAGGACTTCTTCTTATGCACTGCTACTGCTAGTATACTTCCTGTGAAATCTATGAAATCTGTGAATCCGTGAAATCTATCCCTGCATCCTAATCATCATATGGCTTCTGATTTGTTTGTAGGCTAAGACAAAATGGTGCGTTGTCTTCATCGGCGAGGAACAAGGGAACAGATTGGGAACCCCCGGCGGTGGCGAGTGACAGATAGGACTACATTTGGCGCCAACATAGAAATAGAAACATTATAGGATCATCCCAATCATGTCAGTCATCGGCATTGGAGGCTAATGAAATCGGCCTCGACACTGGGGCACACCACCATGCAAGCAATGCAAGGCTCCTGTTGATCTTGTCTGCATCATTGCATTTTCGCTGCGCGTGTATTGTATTAGACCAAGCATGCATGCATGCTGATTGGGGGTCGTTGGGCGAAGAAGTGTTTGACTGTCCACACAACTCCGTAGCAAAGGGTTGGTGCCACCAATCGAGGAACGGAGTCTTCTCCGGCGACCTTGAACGCAGCACCTGCTCGGTCGATCGAGGTCGTTCCAAAAGTCCAATCCTCTGCTCGTCGGCCATCATTGTTTTCCCCTTAATTTTTCAAACTTATTTTTTGTTTGGTTGTGCAGGTTCGCGTGCAGGGAAAGGCGCATAGGAATTAATCTCTACTCCTAAAAAGCAGGTCAAAAGTACGTCGTTCTCCGTTCGCCCACCGAGCGGTTTTCGTCGTACGTCGCCTCTCTCCCCCTCGCGCGCTTGTCTCCCACGTTCTCCGATCTCTACCCAGTGCCCACGTTCGTTTCCCGCCGACCTCACCCCCTGCGCCGGGGACCTGAGATCGGATTCCGCCCTGTGCATGGGGAGGAGGAGAGGCAGATGCGGCGGCAGAGGACCAGATCCCGCATGGGACGGCAGGAGCAGCTCCTCGCCGTCGCGTCCCTCTGCCCTCGCGAAGCTCGTCGTTGGTGGCGGGGCCTTGCTCGACGCACACTGCCCCTTCTCACCCGCGTTGCCGGCAGATTCGGCCGTCAGGGAGCGCGCGGCCCCATCGGATGGCGGCTCGCCGCAGCCCCTGCTTCCCTTCGATCTGCGCACAAGGAAAAAGGATGCCCTTTTGACCTCCATGCACCGATGCACGCCGGGGAGGTTGAGCAGCAGCTCGCGTGGCCGGAACAAGGGTGGGGTTGCAGCTCTGGCGGTCCCGCCGTGGAGCTCGACGAGGATGGTGCCGCCGAAGGCTAGCAGGAGCTCCAGGCACAAGAACGCGGAGGATTCGTTGTCATGGCCGTGCTCCACCTCCGCCGGCACGCCATGCTGCCGCCATCCACCGGCTCTGCCACCGCCTCCTGGGCCACACAAACCACCGTCGATTTGACCTCGCTGCCGTGGAATCAACTGCTGCTGCCGTTGCCGTCGCGAGCTCCATCAGCACCAAATCGAGCGTCGCCGCTGTCGCGACCTCCGTCGGCACCAAATCAATCGCCGGCGCTATCTCTCACGGACGCAGAGCCGGTGGTGGAGGGACAGGCGTAGGTCGGGCGAAGGGGCCGCTGGACAAGAAGGTAAAGGGAGGAGTGCGTGCGGATTGCCCAGCATGAGTGATGAGCCGATCTACCTGATGGTCGCGCTGCCCCCCTGTCACCCAAGCCGCAGCCGTGTGCCCCGTCTGTCCTGCACACGCTACCAAGCACAATGAGGTACAACAGGCAGGCTGCAGCTTCATCTAAGCTTCCTCCATCTCATGATCCGATTCATGCCCCGTTTAGATTCACAAAGATTCCTCAAAAAACCACTATTCATCCAACTTTTCTCTATTCATCTTCCACTCACATAACACTATTCATCTACAGTGTTTTTTTTTGTAAACAGTGTATTTTCGAGGAATCTTTCCTCAATCTAAACACACCGTCAGTTAGCGCGGCCAGCTTTTGGGGTGGGGATCGAGGTCCATGGCTGTTGGCTGCAGCTACTCTTTAATCTTGCGGGTTGCTGGACTGCCTGCAAGCTGTTCGACGAAATACGTAACTACGAATGGAACTTTGATGTGCTTCTTTCTTCGGTTCGGTTGCAGCATTGACGCAACTCGAAATTTTGTTCTAAGAATTCAGCTGTCTCATGGGTTCAGACGCTTGGGTATCTTTCTGCATGGTGGCGTTGGTGTGCCAGTCTGCTGTGGCCTCACAAGATTGTTCGATTTCTAGCACTCCAAACAATGATGGCATATGCTAGCATACGCTTCACTCTGTTGATTCAAGCTTATAGTAGCTGTGTCTTTCTTTCTCCAAAGTTGCCTCCCATTACAGTATAACATTTTTTAGAGGAAAAATAATTGGATTTTGGAGTGCAATGTAAGTATTTATACCTTGGAGAACTAGAGATGTAGAACATTCTACCTCTTCTTAATCTCAAATATTGCTCTTCCCAACAGGTAAGGCCTATGTGCTTGATTTGCATTTTACCTCTGATAAGGAAGTATGATCTGAACACAATTTTCTTACCCTTCTTGAGTTTCTTGCAGACTTTGTGAGTTCATGACAACCACCGGCTCCTTCACATGTGTAAGGCAACAAAATTCTAGATAATCTCATGCTAGACAATATCTTTGAATCTAATCTCGTGGTACATTTATTATTCCATACAGAAAAGTACAAACATTTCACTGAATGCTACTGTAATTCAGTACATGAAGCCAGCAAATTAAAATGTTGGGCAGTACAGTGAATTTTTATGAAAAATTAAGAAAATAATATATATTTTGTTTACATGTTGTCTTACATCATTGCTTTTCAGTGTAAGACATCTGATTCCTAAATATATGGCTAGAAAACAATGACATATTGTGCTTACAACGTTTTTTTGTTCACTTATAATGTGCTTATCGGGTCTTTTTATTTCCCAGGAATATGATCTGCAGCAGCAGTGGGCTTCGGGCCTCCCAATTGTTCAAAGAAAGTTACAGATAGGTGTGGCTCTGAAGAGAAAGGAAGTACCAATTGCGTTTTGTGCAGGGTGGCAAAAAATGTAGACCATATGTTTTTCCTATGTGTAATGACATAGTTCATTGGCATGCTTCAAAGAAGCACTTAGTTGTGCAAAAAATCTTTGAAATTTGGTTGACTTTAAAATGTGGTCATTATCTCTACTCCTAAAAATCACGTAAGGGGGTCAAAAGCTCGTCTGCCTGCCCACGACCTCCGACAGTTTTCGTCGTACGTCGCCCCCACCCCTCGCGCGCTTCCTACCATGTCTCTCGCTCGTCCATCTACTCTGTTGTAATCACTAAACAGGTCACCCTACCCCTCCAATTTCTCGCCTCCCGCATGACCTCCAGCCTCCAAGCGCTCCTCCCCCGCCGATGCCTCACTACCAGGCTGTTTCCCACGGTCCCGTCCAGTATTCCGACCTATCCAACACGACAACGATGATGGGGGATGATTCGTCGCCGTCCCCGACCCGTTCCTCCACATCGGAGGATTCATCACCGACGAGATCCTGCATCCTCCCGGCAAGCGGAGTTCGCCCGACGGTTCATCCCTCGGCCCACCCGTCCAGTATTCCGCCCTGAGATCGGTGTCCTCCCGACAAATGGCGTCCGCCCGTCGATCCCATCCCGGCAGCCGCACGGGCTCTGGTGCGGCGACAGTGATGGCCTGGTGGCTGCCTCCGACGTGGTTCTGTTCTCTTCACACCGGCGTCGGAACGGTAAGATGCACTGCTCTTATTGGTCTCCGACGTGGATTTGTTATATGCGGTTGCTTCCTTGCAGCTGTTCCTCATTGCAATGCACACCAACTGCTCCATCTGCAGGCGTTTGAGTTCTGTAAGGCTTGTGTACAGCATGATTGTAAGGCGTGTTTACAGCAGGATAAGGCTGGTAGCATGTATGTTTAATTTGCGGGTGTCCTGGTCATGGCATGGAGAGCTTGGTGCATTTGGGCATGCAGATGAGGTAGGCTTCGACGGCATCTCATGTTCTGGTGCAGTTTCCAGTTTTTCTGAGCGTTCTTATGTTAATTTGTTGTGTTAATTATGTGTGAACGTAGATGGGAATGGAGGCACCTAACTCGAGCAATCAATTGTACAGACCTAGGAAACATATCCGAGAATTTTAGCAAGTGTTACCTTCTAATTCAGTTATAGACACGATCTAATTGCCTGTCCAACTCAAAGCAAAATTGTAGTTACTGAGTTTTTAATGCAGATACTAGGACAATTTCAGAACCCCAAGAAGGGAAGCAGAAAACTGTACCTCCTCAATGTATGACGCAACTGTGTTGTCCCAAGCCAAAGCTGGCCTTTGCTATCGCCATGCAGGGCCAAGTCAGAGAGACGAATCATTCTGTGCTTTCAATCGAGCCTGACAGGGAGGAGAGGCAGCTGCGTGGGAAGTGGCCACTGGACAACATACGGGAGGAATGAGCAGGTGATGCAACAGCCGGATCTACAGGAATTGACGGCTCCCCGTGTCGCTGCACTTTATGATCCAACTGCAGGTTGCTACTCTTCAATATGTGTGGCCTTTTCTCCATGCTTTCATCTGTCAGGTTATCATGATTACACCTTCAATTAAACCCAGTGGTGGCGTTTGCAGAATTTGTGTTGGTTTTTAGTATCCCTGTTATGAGACATTATTTTAGTAAGAAGAAAAGAGAGTTACAACCGAACAACAATCAATGTGGTGGACACAAACACACACTATATATGAAATATAGTCTTAGTGAATATTTCATCTATCCGTCGATAGTATATATGTATTATCATAATAATAGGCTCACCTGAAATAGCTTCATGTTTCTTTATTGCTTGTTTTACCAGAAGTAGTTTCTTCTGTTTTTTTTTGCATAAAGTGCTTATGTCATTCCCCTTTATTCAGGCGCATGAAATCAGGTGTTCAAAAGGTTGGTAGCAAGACGAGGTTACCTTAGTTCTAAACCTTTCATTCAGACTATATTTCAGCTACAAGTTAAAGATCATCTGACTGCTGTTTCCTTCAATTAATGATGACGAGACTTGGAGTATGTATTCATCATGATGCTACAATGCCTTATATCAGGTGGATCTTTTACCTTCTTAATTATATTTCCACCTTGCAGTGTACAACAAAATATCAATAATGCTTCCCTGGTTGAATTCAGATCGTCGTCGGTGCCTGCATCGAAGATTATGAGAATCTCTTTTGCTAATGTTCAGCAGTGGCTACTGAATTCTTTTGAAAGAGGCTGATTTAACTTGGATATCATGGTGTACCTTGCTTTGTTCAATCTATTAAAATCTAAGTACTTGGATTAACTATTTTAGAGTACTATGTTCGTGCCTTTCACACTATTATGTACTCCCTCCAGGGGCGCATTAGAGTTTTCATGGTTGAGGCATAAAATTGGGCGTGGGCCAGAGACCGAGGAGTTGTCGCTTGGAATCCCAGAAGACGCACATGCAGATGGAAGCTAGAGAGGCGTGGCGCTGGCCATGCAGGCCCACATGCAGATGGAAGAGGCATGCAAATAGCAGGCACTAGGGGAAGCATTTAATGCTCAGATGCACTTTCCTTGGTATCTGAAATTCTCTCTGGAGCGCCTAACAAAACGGTCTGGAGGGAGTAAAAGTTATGTCTGTGGATCTCAATGTGTCTCCAAACAATATATTATTAAGATTGTACCACATTATTCATGTTGTGTATTGCACTGCATCTTTTGCAGCCAGTAGCAATGCACATGCACACAACTATATACAAGTATTACTAATATTGTACCATGTTATCTATGTTGTGTATTGCACTGAATCTTTTGTAGCCCGTAGCAACGCACGGGCACATAACTAGTATAGCATATAAACATCCTGCGTTATGCACCGACGCGTCCGAGTCAGTCTTGGTGTTCAGATGAGTTGTGTCACTCAGCTCCGGCAAGATAGGCAGGTGGGCAAGCATTTGAAAGTGCAGTGTGACGACGCGACCGCGTTGTTCTCCGGGGGTAAAGCCAAGGAGTGGTACGTAGCAACTGGCAGCTGGGATAAAATGAGAAATCGAAGCAGCAGCACAGCACTCTCATGCGCGCGTCGCGGAGCCCTCGGTGCCGCGTTAGCTTGGGTTAACAAAACCGTTCAAAATCGGCCGGTCCCTACGGGAACCTGTCAAACCGGTCCGGCCCAGTCAAAAAAACCTCGGTTACCGCTCCCAACCGACACTATAAAACCGCTACTATCGGTTAGCCGGCACCGGCTAGCCAGACCGGTTTTTTCATCTAAAAAATCGGTACTGTAGCGGTTTTGTTAACCCTGTAGCTGGTGGAGACAATGGCAGTAATTCAGTGGGGAGGCAGCGGTGTTTTCTTCTTCTTCTTTTTTAACTGTGCCGCCCAAGCTTCGTCCTTTGCTTTGGGGATGATGGTCTATTCAACCCAAATCGAGCAACGGAAGCTCAGGACGGCAGAGTTCGTGCGTGTCATTTGTCAACTCGGTAAGAGGAGAGCGGCTGACACTTGGCACAGACGAGCTGCTTGGCTCATCGGCTGTTTACCTGTTTGTTTGTTTTAGGAAAGTTTGCCTGTTTGTTTGTCTGTCTGTCTGTCGGATCTGGAATCGTCTGGACTGGACTGGTGTGGTGGGTGGTCGTTCGCCTGGGCGGTTAGGCCATGTTAAGATTAGAAGTAAAAAAATAGTAGTTTTAGATAAATAGTGCACTGAAAAGCGTGTTTTGTGGGTGGGATGAATAGAAAAAACTTGTTGGAAAAATATTTTTTTTCAAAATCTGAACACAGGCGATTCCAGTGCCCAGGTGAGGCCACCAGTCCAGCCGATCCTGGCGGTGGACTGGTGGGCTATGCTGCCAAACCAGCAGCAGAAGCAAGCAGCCCATGCGTGCGTGCGGGCCAGGCACACGGGAACGCGCTCGGCCTGTGTGCACCGCACTCCGCAGGTGACTGACGGTAGAGGTGGCCACATGGGTGCGGTCGGGTCGGTGCAGCTGGCGGCGGCCAGCAGGGGCCAGACGAGAGACGGGTTACTGTGCAGGGCAGGGCAAGGCGCCGTCTCCGAATGACCCCGAGCGTCGGTTGTCGCAGTGGGTTTGTATCCGGGAACGGGAAGTTTGCGTGCGATCTGCGATGCCGCGGCTCGTGAGTACGTGACTCGTGCGCCGGGCAGCAAGTGCCGGCCAGCCGGGGATCGGATCACTAACATGAGTCTCTGTCTGCGTGCCCCAAGGAAACCGCATTGCCCAACAACCCATTTCCCAGGGCACCAATCATCACGCGCATCTTCTGTATGCATCCAAAAGCTTCGAATCCGGAGGCAACACAAGGCAGTATTCCCCCTAGCCTCCACCGAAACTGTCTTTGTGAACCTTCCTTCCACTTCACATCTGCGACTCAGGGTTAACCAAACCGTCGGGGACCCGGTTTGACCGGTTCCCGACCAAACCGCCCCGGACCGGTAGCGGTTCGGGGCGGTTTGAACCGGGTAAAATTCAAAATTTTCAAATTTAAATTTAAAAATGGAAAAATATCGTAAAAATTCCTAAAAATACTTCAAGGTGTGTGTAATCTATTGGTGTAAAAAGTTTTCAAATATTTGCTCATTTGATATTTCTTTTGGCAAATACAAGTTAAATCAAAAAAGAAAAAGAAAAAAAGTGGTTAAACCGGCCGGCTAACCGGTCAAACCGTCCGGCTAACCGGTCAAACCGTCCGGCTAACCGGTCAAACCGACCGGCTAACCGCTCCAACCGCTGGATATGTGAATTTGAATTCAAAATTTGAATTTGTTCGGTTTCCACCGGTTACCGGTCTAACCGGTCCGGCTAGCCGCTACCGCTGGCCGGCGGTTCGGACGTCCGGTTCGAAATAAAAAACCCTGCTGCGACTACGAGCCTGCATCCAATGATCGGCGCGACGAATAGCACCTTCGTCTACTATAATGTCAAGGTAGAAAAGAAGCAGTGCTTGCAGTCTCCATCTGCATAAACTGAGATTCTGAACGATACGGTCAAGTTTTCCTTTTAGCAGGTGGTTGCTTCGTCCAAAGGGTTCGGTCGGAAGGGCTCGCCGGCAATTCCTCCTCCCTGCGACCATCGAGGTTGCCGCCGAAACGTACGCCCCCTTGTTAGCTCGCTGCGACTTTGCTTGCCGGAAATGTTTGACGATTCTCCGGAGCGCCACTGTTCGGCTTTCCCTGAGCCACAAATAAACAGTAGGGTTAGGCAAGAGAATCCATTAGGGTTAGGCGCTTTGTACCAAAGCTATATGAAGGTTGCAACAAAAGGCCGCAGCTCTAGGTAATGCTTGATCAGTTGTTCTAATATGGAGGTCGTGTAGCTTAGCGACTTACTGGCTTAGTACACGCACACAAGTCAACATCTGGTGCACCAATAGTGGTTGGCTTTGCCAGGGAAGGAAGAATAACCGGTTCTTTCCTAAAACCTTATGACTCGTTCTACCATCACCAGCAAAAGATAGGAAAAATCAGGCATTCTTTTAGCCCCAAAAAGGAACACACAGACATTTAGAGGCCACCAGAAAACACCAGCGACAGAATATAGTCAATCCTTTTCAACCTAAGTGATATTCGCATCAACAGTAAGAAATGCAGTGCGCTTTTTCTTGCAAAGTGGCTCATAAATCAAGGCTCCTAAGATTCAACGGCTCCTGCCAGCAAGATTGATTGCATGAAAGTGACATTCAAGATATACTATCCTTCAAACAAAGTCGAGGAAAAATCTTGTCAACAACAAAAAAAGGACGTGGCGCAAACAACAGCGATACCAGATTTTGCTCTACAGATACCAAGCTCACCGGTCAAATTACAATAACTAAAGCAAATAAGTCTAAGTTGGTAAAAATTCAGAATTCAATTGCTTGCCTTTTTTTTTTTAAAAAAAAAAAGAGAACACACAAAAGGGCTTTAATTCATATGCAATTGCTTGCACGTCTAAATTCTATAACAGCCACATTCAAGGGACTGAATAAAAAGGGTACTCTCTTCAAACGCACCAAAATGCAGGACAAAACATCTTCTACATGCAAAAGATTCCAGTTCACTGTTGGTATTAGCTATCATTCACATCCTTCACTTGGTACTTTGGCATTTTCCTTGAATAGGTTAATAGTTTGCTCAGCGGCTCAGCCAAGCCTTAGCCAAATTGGGTAGACTTGCAAAATCAGGTCCCCTGTTGTCATTACCTTCCCTCCAATGTCTTCTTTTCCTTATGCACACCTCCCAATACATATCTGCTTCCACGCTAATCCACATGTTTGCTGTATACGTAATCCTTGAGATTGTCAAGTTTCACTTCATGTTATACTGATGAACAGAATCTTTTGATGAATTCATGAGGAACATGAGAGCTTTATACACAAAAGCTACTGAGCACCTGCACTTAAAAACAGTACAAGTATGCAGAGACAATATGCCAAGCCTCAAGAGGCCAGACGAAAGTATATGTAACAAGAAACAGCTCCAGCAACAAATATTCTGCATTCTGGTAAAATCATTTTCATCTAATAATGTCATCCCCTCTATATTTGGGACATTACAAGCAGTTTGAGATGAACGAATTGAAGGCAGTGTCACAACCTCAAATGCAATGGATTAGAATGCGCATAAGCACTCACAGAAGAGATACATACAATTGCCAAGGAGAAACTTCTGAGCAACACCACCAGAAAGATGCTGCTTTATTAAAGTTTGACAAACTATATTCAGCCAGAGCAGTTTTTTTTTTCTGGATTCCCTTATGCAGGGCTTTTGTCCAACTTGCAACAAAAGGTTCTTGCAGTGACTTTCCAGTGTAGAGAGACTCTGAACCACACCAACCTACTGGATTTTCCTCATTGCTTCTCAGCTTGGGAGACTGCCTTGTTTGAAACAATCGACATTTGCTCCAATATAAGTACTCCCCCGCTGGCCACATAAATTGCTAGAGGCAAGGTAGGCAGACAGAAACTCCCTCCCTCCCTCCCTTCGTGAGCAGCATCAAGCAAAATGAACAACAGCATTCCTGTAGTTAGCAAGATTTTTTGCTCAGGCACTCCAACAATGCTGATGATCAGGAGACGCCCCATTGTAGTGAATGGCGGAGGTTTTGTTGTTACTGACCTCAGCCATAATGTTGTCTTTGTCATAGATGGTTGTGGAATACTTGGATCCAAGGAAGAGCTTATGGTCAAAGATGGTGAAGGAGAACCAATACTATTCATCTCTAAAAAGGTAATGAGTGCTTCACTTAAGCAAAAGTTAATTATAGCTCTGTTAAGCTGATCTAATTCCTATAAGCACCTTTACATTATGTCATACTTTGCTTGCACAGGCTTGCTCTTAGATTTTGTAGAGATGTGGGAACACCTTTCTTTTCGAGCTCCCATTTACAATTTACAGAAACAAGCTCTTGAAGAAGAAAAATACTGAGACAAATATTTGTCCTACAATGCCTTCACTTCCTACATTTCTTTGATGCTCACAGTACTAAAACTCTACAATGCAGGGAGGGATTGTCCAGGCTCTAAGCACTAGGAATAAATGGAATGGATACTTGATTGATTACCAATACCAGGGAAAAGACAAGTTGGTATTTAGCCTAACTGATCCGAAATCATGCATAGCACAAGGTGCTCCAATTAGAATTCACATCGAACCCCAGAGGCACTGCAAAAATTGGGACTTCGAAATCAGTGGATCTTTTGCAGATAGAGACTGTACAATAGTTGATTGCACCAGAAAAATAGTAGCCCAGGTATGCCATCCACACCATTATAATCACCTACTCTACCTCAGCTTTTGTAATAAATTATATTTGCAGATATTCTTTTTGTTGTCAGTGAAAAAATTAAGGCATACATAAACTATTCCAGATCATGATTAACAAGAATTATTCCATGGTAGCAGAAAAAAAAAGTCTATTCTACACAACTATAATTATGGCTCGTTTTGGGCTAAGAAAAGTGTTTGATCATGTCAAGCGATATTGCTACACTGTTACGTAAATGCACATGCACTTGTCTCTTTGAAAGTGTACAAGTGTATCGTCAGCATTGCATTCATGCTACCAACATTTGAGCATTAGGGATTGAGATCTAAAGCATGGTATCTGTTCTGCAGATGGGCAGGAAAGAACATATAGGAGGCAAGGACTTCTACCACGTGGAAGTGCAGTCAGGATATGACCAAGCTTTCATCATTGGGGTGATGGCAATTCTTGACAACATCTATGGAGAATCAACCAGATGCTGATATGAATGCAACAATAGAGTAGACTCATGTTCAATAGCATTGATCTTGCAACCTACTTTCATCTTCTAGTCAGAAACAGATGCATGCTGGAACCATCATATATGACTGTATGATTCGCACTGAATATCATTTGGAGGCCAGCTGATATGGCCTTCCGCTGCCACTCAATTGTTTCTTTACAAAACATAGAGACTCAGAACAAGCAAAAGGAGGACTGACCAACTAAGTGCAAAAAATGACAGAAGCACGGAGCATCACTATTGCAACATTACCCACCTGCTATAGTGCTATGTGTATTATAATTCAACACACAAAAATTATCATTTTCATGAATCATTAACAGAGCTGCTAAATGTGTACCATGTACCGTAGTCACTAGAAATCTGGATCGACCGGGTCGTGGTGTCACGAACCCACTCGATTGCTAACTCCCAAGCCACAAATGATCTATAGCCAATTCCACAAGGTATTTGGGATATAAATAGAGAGCACCAGAAGCATAGACTGGAAATAGCAATCTAAGCAGGGGAGAGGAATCAGAGAACTTGAATATGCATTTCTGGTTCTGCTCTTCATCGAAATCCTTTTGTGCTGCTGCTGCTGTTGTCCTTCTTGTAGAGTTGGTCATCTGGTCACACAAGCCGAGGGCCCACTCGCCTGGCATGCATCCCCTTAGGCCCAATACGTGATACGTGGGTAGCTGGTGTCTAAAAATATGGGTCAAGGACTCAAGGGCGGTAGTTCAGAACAAGTGCCCAAATCAATCTGGGTTGATGAGCCATGATATGTCACAGATAAGTAGGTACAGAAAATCAATATATAGAGTAAGATATTGAGGAGGGAAAAAGACATAAATCCATCCAGACGAGTAGACGACTACCAACCTAATGCAAACCTACAAGAGTCACACATGTGGCCTCCTCCCTCCTGCAGTCCTGCCTTGCTCCTCACTCTCTCTTCTCAGGCAACCCACCTCCGCTTGCACCAGGCAGTAGTAAAATGGATTGACCATGGTTTCCTTCTCTTTTGTGCCCTAAATTTTGTTGAGAAGGTTTAAATTTGTGCCCCCCCTCCCTCTTTCTCCCTCCCGAAGGTTCATGGAACGCACCATTGACCTTGCCTCCTGTGACCATGCCTTGCACACTCCAAAGTAAACCTCAAGGATATGCATCCGTTAAGAAGCGAAAACAGAAGAAAAAACGATGGGAAATTCTGACTTAGTAAATGAAATTATGAAGAACATTACCACCTTAACTTGGACTTCTCTTGAACATGTAAACTTAATTTTAATGCTAGAATAAACTTAAGTCCTCACAGATAAAGTGTGATGTTCGAGGCCAGAAGACAAGCCAATGTGGAACTTTCATGAAGAAATTGAAGTCTTTCCTTGGCTTAACTGATTCCAGCAATTAGGAAAGTCTGCTAAGCCCCTCAACACACTATAGATTAGTCAGTAAAATTAGAAACCATATACTTGGCACGCTAATGGCAAGCTTAAAAATTGCAATGGGAAAACTGTATACTCAGGCTTGTGTAAACATAGCCAGCAAAATTGTATATGAGGATGCTGCAGACATAGCTATCTGGACATGAAAAAAATTGCACAACAATGTGCATCCTCTTTTCTAAAAATTTCTATATGAGGATGAACGGTACACTAAAAATAAAGAATACAGGTGAAGTACCTCTGCTAGAGAGTAAATTACTTCCATCCAATTCTTTAAGCATGGTCTTCAACTGAAGAATATGGCTGAAGCAGCTCTGCTAGAGAGTAAAATTTACTTCCATCCAATTTTTCAAACATTGATTCTTCAACAGCTAACTCAATCTTGTTCAGTTAACAATTAACAGCTGCTCCTGAATCTTGGCAAAATGCTCAAAGTGACTGACAGCAATTATGCTCAGATACAATGTTTACAGGACAGCATCAAAGCATTCAAGGGTACAAGTTTTGTAGCATCACTGCAGCAGAGCAGCGTTATGGAAACTTGTTTGACTCCTCATGAGACTCACCAAAGCAAATCACCAAATGCACAGTGCACCAAATAGCTTTACCTTTTCTCGATAATTAGGTAGCCTTGGTGCAACCAAGATCTCAATATTTACACTTGAGTTTCTTTTAGATGAATGTCCTGCAAAAGACCAATTTTGTTTCATTTTCAAAATGAATAAAACTTTCCCGCAAAGAGCAAAATTGAATAAATAATGGTAATTAGGGCTCACATGATGAGGCATGTTGACAGACTAAGAAGGAAAGATGTCAATCAGGTCTTTATTTTATAAATAAAGGCATTATGATCATGCAGTAAAATAGAATATTAAACCCACCATTTGTCTCAGATTAAACATGCAACCATATTTGTGATGTACTAGATTGTGTATTAAATCTTACACAATTTACAGAACCATAGTGCTGATTAGGCACTCATGAGTTAGAATGGAAAATAGAGGTAGTTAAAGAAACAAAATACTAACGAGCACTGGTGTGATGAAGGAGGCAGCTGATTAAAAAAAAAAACTCACCAGAGCCTGTTGCTCTCATCTAGGTAAGTCCCAGTTTTATTCCGTAATAAGCACCAGAGACAATTAAGGTGCTCTTCCCAACATTCTCTGTTTTAGTACGATTCAACTATACAGCAACTGAAATATCTAGCCTTGGGCTCTGGCGAGAACAAACTTTCTGACAAGATGAAGCATGTCCTGAAGAAATAAGCATTATGCGTTCCACCTCATTAGGCATACCAGCCTTCAAAAGACAACTAATAAAAGAATTAACTGTAATATTGTCAGGGTAACACCCAGTCTCCACCATTTTGTGGAAAAGAGTGATCGCTTCTGATATCCTACCCTTCATACAGTGCCCAATTATTAGAATAGTATACGTATACTTGTCAGGATGACACCTTTTCTCTTCCATATCCAATAGGATCGAGTTTGCTTCGTCCACCTTTCCTCCTTTGCACAGAACATCAATCACAGGGTTATATATGAATGCCCGTGGAGCAATGTCTTCTCGCATGTTTAATTCCCTCAGAAGACCAAGGGCATCCTCTGATCTGTTCTGCTTACAAACTGAGTGTATCATGATAGAAAAAGTGTACACATTTGGTTGAATATGATACTGAGCCATCTCCTTCCAAATCCTCATTGCACCATCAAGCTGTCCACACCGACAATATCCGTCAATCAACGAACTAAACGTGACAACATCAGGAGGGCAGCGACGGAGCATCAGCTGCTGGTACATTCCCACTGCAGATTCAATGTCTCCAGCCTTGCCATATCCATTAATAAGCACATTGTATGTGATCGTGTTGGGCTTTGTACCAGATTCAAGCATGTCATTGTATACTGCCATCGCATCCTCCATCCTGCCGGCCTTACAGTAACCTGAAATCACTGAGGTGTATGTCACTACATTGGGCATGCAAACACCATCCCTCTGGAGCCTCCTCAGTACCTCACGGCCCTTGTTCACCTCATTTACCCTGCATAGCCCATCAACAAGAATATTGTGTGTGACAGTATCCGGTGAACACCCAAACTCACCCATCCTTTCAACCAACTCAAGTGCCTTTCGGACATTACTCACCCGGCACACCCCCTTGATAACAACATTAAAACTCCAGACATCTGGAGAATACAATCCCTCCTGAATCCAACTTTCAAACAATGCAACAGCCTCCTGCGCCCGGCCATGCGCAATAAACGAGTTCATGAGCTTGTTATATGCGTATGCCTCAATGTGGCAACCAAACTGGGAGCCCCTTGCAAGCAAAGTCGCCGCGGCATCAAGAAGTCCGGCATGTGTGCAGGACCCTGCCACGAACGAGAAGAATCCCGCATCGGGAAAGCACCCGGACTGGTCCATCATTTGGTCGAACAGCTTGAGGGCGTCGCTGTGGCGTCCGGACTTGCACAGCAACGAGATGACGTGGCGGTAGGAGTGCTCGGAAGGGGGTAGGGAGAGCGGTGGTGAGTGTAGGGAGGAGAAGATGTGCAGCGCGGCGGCGGCGGACGGCGCGAGGCGGACCGCGGCGGCGGCGGCGAGCGGGGAGGGCGCGAGGCCGAGGAAGGCCTGGAGGATGTGCGGCCGGAGGAGGGCCGCGGATGCGAGCGCCTTTGCGATCCAGAGCTCGGCGGCGTGCGGCGGGGCCGGGCCCGGGGCCGTGGACGTATGTTGCGGCTGCGGGTGGGCGTTGGGGCTCAGGGAGTAGTGGAGGAGGCGGAGGAGGGGGTGGTGAGGAGGGAGGCGGATGCGGACGAGGAGGAAGGCGTTGTGGTGGAGGAACATCGGGGAATGCGTAGGCGGGAGCGGCGAGGTGTGTGCGGCGAGCAGGAGGCGGCGGCGGCGGTCATCGAATCAGGTCAGGGCGCAAGGAGGAGAGCGTAGACATCAGAGGGGCGCGCGTTGGAGGGGGAGGACTGAAAGAGAAGGTTTTTTCGGAGTTTTCGTTGTCCTTGTGGAAACGACATGACACAGCACCACCGGCCCAATTTTTGAGTAAATGCGAGATCATTTTCTGACAAACCACAGCAAACGCAATTCATAATGCACGGAGAGATATATTTCACGAGTCAAATTTTAAATTTATGCACTTATTTGAGTTTTCTTTAGACATATATTTCTTGTAGGTTTCTTTAATAAAAACTAGATAATTCTTTTGGGGAAAAAAGAGGGAAATCTAATCAAAATTTTACCAAAAACGATTGTAGGTTTTCCCATGAATTTCTTTTGTGGGTAAATTTCTTTAAAATCACTTATCGGCTTCATACTAATCTCTCGTTCAAATTATTAGTCATCTTAGGTGTCATTTTGAGTGTCTAAATTTGTGACAAATTTTGTCTAGATTCATAGTATTCTCAGTGAATCTGGTAAAAAACCAAGATGACTAATAATTTAGAACGGATATACATTTTCAAAAAAAATTTAAACTTTGACGCTGGCCAGTAAGGAAAAATTGAACTGGACAACAATTTCGATCAAATTTTTACAAATGGTGTTTGATGGAATCGGTGTACAAAAGGGCTTTCTTGCTCACATTTCAAACTGGCACAACGTCCATCGCCGCTGAATCTAAAGAACGTGAGGGTGTGATACGAAAATCGCCAAATCACCCAAGTACCCAACTAGATTACGGCCGGGTGGCGCGGGCCGGCCGCTGCGTTCATCGAGAGGGCGGGCCTTCGCTGCGCCGCCCGAATCCACCGCTGAAGGAGGAAAAAATAGAAGGGAAGAAGCCTCTCTCTCTCTCTCTCGCCCTCTCTCCCGCACATGGCCTCGAGCTCCGGCAGCGGCGGTGGGGCGGAAGGCGGGGTCGGGGAGGGGCCGACGACGCTGGACGAGCTGTACCAGATCAACGTGGTGCCGGCCGAGCTGCACTTCAAGTTCCGCAAGGAGCTCCAGGGCATCCGCGTCGGCCTCAACCTCGAGGTCTCATCTCGACCCATATACTAAACCTAAACCTGGTCATAAACCCATGAAGTGCTGGATATTTGAATTTTCGCCACTCGTAGATTTATTTGTTCCTTTCCTCCAATCGTTTATCCTCAGCTTGTAAAATTGATTCCCCCAAGCACCCTTGGTTTCGGAAATGTCAAATCCTCGCGATGATTGTGGGTTCGAAATAGTACTCTTTATGAATTTCACTCCCCTGCTGTGCGCCGCGACCATCTCACTCTCACCTGATCAGAATCTTACCGATGTGGAAATTTTAATGTTATGCCCCCTCCCCCATAGTGGTTGCTACTACTCTTTCTATGTCGAATAATTTATGCTGTTTTGTAATGTCTAAATGTGATGATGTATCGTCTTTGCAGTTCCACAACCTTGAGGTGAATGATTTTGAGGCAAAGGTAGTACTCAAGCCTCTAGATTATGACCGAAAGTGGAAATTCCAGTACAAGCCCATCAGTGGTGACATACAGCTGCTTTCCAAGAAGATACCAGTTACAAAGTATCTAAATCTACAGGTTCTTTTCTTCTGCAGAGTCCTGTTAATTGGAATTGTGTTTTTGTGGCATCAAGCTCAGTTTGGTACTCGGGAAATCATTTAATGTAGACAAGTGCCAGATAATTTGTATCACTCATAGATCATAGGTATTGTCCATGAAACACGCGCCCAATGGTGCAGCTACAAAAGTTAATTGGTCAGTGCAACTACATATTTTGTATTTGATATGAGAATGCTTGGAATTTATGCAAGTACTTATAAAAAAATTAAGATAGGTAAAGTAGTCGTATGTTATGTATTTGGTGCCTTGATTATGATAGCATGATGACGATGTTGAAGAAAATATCTGATTGATGTCTGTACAAAGTGCAAACTGCCTTTTCTATGTGTGCAAACTAAACTTTGGTTGCAATATCTTTAGAAACTGCTCCTTGGGACGCATCAACTATCATTATGAGAAGCAAGAACAATATGTGTTGATTTCTAGTTACATCGAGCATGAAAACTACCTAAATGGTGTGTAGATTATATCCTATTCTTTTGTGATCTAACATTTCCATGAGCAAATGAGGGTAGTTGAGAGTACAATTTAGTTGATATGCTAGTCTTCCCTATGTATGATTTGATGATTGATCCATCGTCAAGGCGGGTTGCATGATTAGTTATTTGTGCTAGCAGAAAATTGGTCATTGTAAATGGTCCTGAAAAAGTTGCCATGCTTCCTTAGGAACAGAGTATGTACCATTTTCCTAGACAGGAAATCCATTGAACATTGGGGGTGTTCGGCTGGCTGGAAGCCAGCCAGCGCTGGCTGGCTTCCAGCCAGCCGAACAGGGCCATTAGTACCAACCTGAATCACCTCCAAAAGGTGTGCCTTAATTTGGAGAATCGCCTCCATTGAACATTAGTACCAACCAAAAGGTTTACAGTTGGATGCTCCTCTGTGAAGTTCACTTTAATTTGGAGAAGCTTGTCTTGTGGCATTAATAGTGCATGATTCCTAACAGCATGAATCACACAGGTTGGCATTGGCCACAATTTTCAGCTGAATGCAACTGGATGGAAATGGAAGCTTTCTACTTGCCTTGGCGGAGATGGTATCTCTCAGATAAGAAACAAGTCTAAAATCAGCATGTTTCCAGGGTTTGATTTGAGGATTGGATGGAAAGCTGAATATGTGCTTCCTGAGATTCATGGGTAAGTCTGAATTGCTTGCGATTGTTAGAAGCATTTGAGCAGGATCTTAGATTCATCTAAAACCTATATTACATAAGGACACTTTGAATTCACTAACACTAGAAGTTAGCCTTTCTTTCTCAAATCAACATTACAACTCAACTGTGATGGTCATCTTTGCTCTACCCAGGGCTGTGGGCACAGGAGAACCTGCCTTTAGTATGAACTATGGGCGGCTGCACGCATCAATAGATCGGGTCGAAGCTATTGTGACACAGTCAGATCGTTATTGATCTTCCATGGTGGAAGTAAAAAAGGAAGAGAGTTTCTTGATCGATAGCAATCATCTCACCCAGATCCCAGGGTTTACTGGAGCATTTTTCAAGCTGTGTCTGATGTACAGCAACTGGCAAACTTGTACATTAGGACTACTTTGAGAAGCATCTTGACTTGTTTCTGGAAGCATAATGAAAATGTTCCTGCTACTTGTGTTTTTGGCCCTTGTTCTTCTGTCGACTAAAGCATATTGCACATGCAAATTGTGCTGGATTGGTGCGTACGGCACATTGGATTAGGTAAATGGTGGCTGCTAGTGCGTGATATTTAGGCATTCAGATGTGTGTTCTAATAACACAATACTACTACAAAGTTGTCGCTTACAAGTTACAACCTAGCATAAGCTGACGAAGTATGGAAACACAAGATTGAACAGCTATTTCATTTCTTTAAAAAAAAAATGCTCCGGCACAAGGGCAGCAGAACAGCGGTTCTTGATTAGGCAGAACAAGGATATTGATAGACGGGACAGCACAGAACAAGGTTTTATGTCTTGAACGGTATTCATTCACTGATCAACCAGTACAGTACGCAAAAATGTCTGTTTAGATTAGGCTAAACTCTTCCACAAGAGGGGTTTCCCTAGGCAAACAATGTCTCTCCAGATGGTCAGAGACATGAGCTAGCTATTCATTTACTCTTGCGCTCGCTGTTGTAGTCATCAATCAGCTTCTCGACATCCTTCCAGAACACGCCTTCCACAAGAACCCCTTCCTTCGTAAACCTGTTCAAGAAGAACTGTTAGTATGTGTGCGAATGAATCCAAAGAGTTGCTATGCCATAACGATGTCATAACAGGCTTTCAGTACAAACAATTAAGTTATCTATGGTCACATAACCCTACAGTTTTTACATGTCATAGAACAAGACCTAGAAAGCAGCCACTGATTTTCGACTAACACCCAGCATTGATGTACTAAAATGCTATCAAACTACATAGAAGTTTTGGGTGCATCATACAAGAAACATTTTTTCTAGAGAGCCTTGTGTACTGATGTGTCAATTGATTGCATGTTGGATAGTAGGCATTTCAATTAGATTTTTAACTAGAGAAGGATGCCTCACTACGATTCAGAACAAAACAAGAAATACATCTAGTCACTGTCTCAGACATCTAAAACTCTCAACTGAAGGCTATCGGACACATACCACTTTGTCACGCTCTTAGAGAAATGGACTGGCTTATTCGCAGAGATAGACTGCGGGTCAGCACTGGCTATTGTGAGAGTGTACATGTCAGAGAATCTTGGTAACTTGGAAGAAATAATGAGGCCAGTGCTGTTGAAAGAACCCTGAAGGAAAAATCATAAGTTAGCAAAGGTATACACATCATTTACATATAACAATTTCCAGATCAAACAAGAACAGACATTTCAAGGAAATGGCAATTACCATATAATAATACTGAATCAAACAAGAACAGACATTTCAAGGAAATGGCAATTACCATAAGGAATCGATGGGCAAATAACAAGTTTCTGGAAGCATGTGCTTTATAACTACAAGGACCGGACAGAGCAAATTTGAAATTATGGTCAAGGGTCTGGAAGCAAAATAGTCAAATCATCTACATAAATCCCATTCTGCTGTCTAAACTATCAATTGCAGTTCCTTCCTTCTAGATTTATAACATAAATAGTATCATGTAAGTCATGACTGAATAAAGCAGTTATTTAGCATTGAAGCAGAAGTGAAACCAAGTGCACAAATTGCAACTACTAAGCATAGTATCTCACTCCACGTCACAACTCCTCCACATAGTGTACCACCGTGACTAAGATTGAATTGAATACTTTAAAGTTTGAAATTAAAGGCATGTTTGAGCAATGAGGAAGCAAAATACACAGGTGAACATTGCTCCCAAAAAGAAGTGTAAGTAACAATAACAACCATAAGAAAAAGCTACTCCATTGGCAACAAAAAAACACCCATAAAGTGAGATTTGGAAACATATCATGACTATTAAAATTTAAAACACAGAACCTTCCAGGACAATTGCAAATAAGACAGCAGCAATTTTGGGTCATTAGAATTTGAAATGGGTGAAAACTTCTGAACATTGTTCCGCATGGGAAATTGACTTTCCCTGCATGGATACTTGATTGAAGAACAACCATTTCAGTTGGTTGTCTTTATCATGGGTATAAGAAGATTAGCCGAACTAACACATTTTTTCGATAACATTATTCAACAATAGTCAAGAAGTAATTTTGTCAAATCATATCTTCTGTTAAAACACGACCACCTCAGTCAGAGTTTCAAGATGGAAGATATACACCCAACAAACACTTCCTACTAAAGTCCATGATCAACCATACACAAACTGAAATAAAAATTTTGGTTTCGTTCAGATACAGTACAGCAAGGAAGAAAGCAAAATGGATTGCATATTGAAATCTACACATGGAATTCAAGAGCAATGGGTGGAGATGAAGAGTAACCGCAGGAGGGTGAGTGAAGAGGATAGCATCCTTCTCCTTGGTGTAGCTAAGGATCAGCAGCACCACATTCAAGACGACATACGTATCGACACATCCAAGTCAAGGACCAACAGCAAAAACCAACAATTGCACACGATTCGCGACCAAAATCAGATCTAGCGCGGATTCATCAGAAATTCAGAAGCAGGAGCAAACACAATGAAGAAAAGGATATAGTGCGATGCAGCCGAGGAGGAACTCGCGGTTCTGCGGGAACTTCTTCGGGTAGAATTGCGCGAGCAGGGCGACGGCGATCACGGCCGCCCCGATCCCCAGCTTCAAGTTGCCCAGCCGCGTGTCCTCCGCGTATCCCTTGTTCTTCACAACCTGATCGCGCCACGGAACAACCTCGTCAGATTACAAATCTAAAGGAACCAAGTGGGAGGAGCGATAGAGAAGGGGCGAAAGGGAGGGGGAGGGACTAGGGTTTAGGGTGAAGCGTAGTACATCGGAGATGGTCTCGTCGAGGAGGTGCTTGATGGAGTGCGGGTCGAGGAGGTTCGCCTTCTTCGGGGTCACCTTCGCCGGCGTGGCCGCCGCGCCGTCGCTCGCCATCTGCGCCGCTGCTCCGCGAGATCGTCGACGGGGAGGAGTGATAGAAGACGGAGCGGGCGAGCGATGACCAAGGAGGTCTGAGCGTTTATTCTCGATCGGTCAATGACGGGTGGGCGCGGCGCTACTGGGACCCGAATGTCAGTGACCTATAGCGGCTGCTTCATCGTACGCGGGACAGGGTCTGCCACGCGGATAGTAATCGGACCAATGGGATACCAGGGACGCGTCAGTGGAGTGCCATGTCAACACTGCCATTTGCAAAAGCCAAAATAACCATTTTGAAACATGGCCCTTTCACATTAAAAAAAAAACATTGCCCTTTGGTCGGGCTTTTCAAGAACTCTGGCTCCTCCTGCAAATACTAGCAGCATTTTGTTCATTAAATGGTGTTTTTAGAAAATTTCAACTAGCAAATAGTTAATGGTGATTTTTGTGGTGGAAAGTGGAAACCAACTTCTCGTGGAAATTATATAAACTTTAATCTAGGTCACACCAAGGGCGCGTTTAGGGGAGGTGAGGGGTGATTTTCAAAGGCACGTTTGCATATTCCACCTCCCACCTCTTCTGAGCACGCTCTTAGATTAACATCGTGTGACCTAGATTAAAGTTTTCATAGTTTTCACAGAGAGGTTGATTTCTAAAATATGTGTTGTTGAGTTGGTAAAATCTATAATTATTGAGTGTGTTTTTGGTTGAATCAATAAGTGGCGGATAGCAAGCTAGAGCCACTAGGACCGTGAGTTAAATTTTGACACTATGATTACTATAACACAAGGAAGACCCGAGCGACTTAGTATATCCTATCCACGGAGTCGCCCTAGGCGTTGGGCTGGTTTCGTCCGCCCTAAGGATCATCTAGGCATGCATTATGTTGTACATGCAACCAAACAACCCCTTGGCTTCACCACCCGGCTCCTTGTGTCTATAGTACTTGAGCCGAAGCACCCAAAAGCTCTGCATGGTTTAGCATTCTCGATATGCAGGAATATCCGAACATGGTAGCTATGATCTTTCATGATTTTTACTCATTGATTTCTAGCTCCAATTCTACAAACCACGTGGTGAAGCAACTATACATATATATCGGTTACTAAAGCACAATTTACATCCTCCACCAAAATGAACCAAGGTAAGGTTCCAGCTCCAATGCTCCGTAGAGATTGCTGGCTGCTCCATGGTTAAATGCTGGGGAAAGCTCTAGCTCCATGAACCTAGAAAAACATAGAGCAAAACAATCCGAAGCCCTTAGAATACATGATTCTCGTGAACTTATGCTGAAAAAAAAAACCCCATGGGATTAGAGTTGCATAAAACTTGCAATCTCTTGAAACTCAAAATTCACCAAAGTTTCTAATGGAACCCTCAAAGGGGAAAACGTTTGATAAACCCAACTTCTAGTTCTTTTTTCTCAGAATCTAAAGAAAATTCATATTGTGCAATCCTTTGCTTCGGCCTTCAATTTTTGAATCCTCTATATATGACTTTTCATTCATTCCTGAGGAGTATAACGTGCAAAAAAACTCTTTAATGGAGCTAGTGGATATAAGATAAAACACATAGATGTAAGGAGAGCGGTAAACACTGAAAACACCAAATAGGTAGAGCCTCTTGCTAGGATGTCTATAGACCTTGTATGGTTCTAGAATACCAATTCCTTTGTATATGGCAATTCATTTTTTGTATTTCACATTGCAAAGATACATTTTGGAGCATTTTGATTAATCAATTATATTAGACAAAAATTACGGTACCTTCAGCTCCACGATCTATGTATGATTTCGAGCTTGTATGATAAAGAAAAAGACTATCTGATACAACGATCTGTGGTTCTTCTACTTATTTGAGAAAAATAAAACAAAATAAAATGTTTTAAACATTCAACCACCATCGGCTAGATGAAGCATGTTTTGTGTGAACTGTGAAGATCTCAGCGTACCTTTGTCAACAGACAATGGTGACAGTTCATCCTACGATATGGAAACTCTGAAATTTCAGGCTTCCGGCAACCAGAAATTAGCGACAGATGGGAGACTGGTAGACTCTTACACGAAAACGTCGCGGAGGATACCGGTCGCCCATGGAGTGTTGTTATCGTACAAGATTTTGGTGGTTTTCTCTGTCCAACGTCGTTGTTGCTCACAAATTGGGCAAATGGCGTTTTGGCAAGTTGTACAGCACACATGGTATCAAAGAATTTTCTTTTCAAAGAATAAACTAGCCAGACTTAGGCCTTGTTTAGTTCCTTAACTTCTCACCAACTTTGCACGTTGATAACCGTGCCCCTCTCATAGAAAATACCAATTTCTACTAACTTGGCACCAAGTTGGCACCAAGTTTTAGAACTAAACAAGCTTACCCAACCATGTTTACTTTCTCACCAAGTGATAAGTCCACAGTAAAGCAGAAGATACAAGGGGTGCTTACTGATATGGACTAATCTTGAACAGCAAAAATGGCTTACATAATGAGTCTATAGGAACTCACTTAAACACTGAAGAGTGGAACAGCACTAATCAGATCCTACTATAAACCCATTTCATCATAATTCATAAACCTACTATCGAAAGATGCAGAGAGTTATCAGAATTAAAGAGTACCAGTCAAGATTGAAGAACATTCCTGATGTCGAGACCTGGGGAGTTTGGATCCGAGCACTATAATAAAATATCGGATTTGTGGAGCTGTCCCAGATGCATGCCAGAATATACGAGTTAACAACTACTGACTGACTTGTCTCTCACATGCATCGCCAACTGTTCCCATACATTTCATATTCATCAAAACCATTTGATCTTGAAGATCTGGTGAGGTTCATATCCTTTTTTTGTCAGCAGCAATTCAGATGATACAGCATTTATGAGGAAATGTGTTTAACATGTTCTTGAGCAGGCCAAGGAATGCAAATACAGATACACTTCTTTCTGCAATACATTAAAGATTGTACAAGACATGGAACATAGTTCTATGATTCTATCATAGTTTCGTAGATTGAGAAAATGACCCCGCAAGTCCACAACTGAGACTGATAAGTCAGTAAACATCATTTGGTTGTTTGCATTACTTAAATGGATTGAGAATTTCAGCCTATTTGAGATCTGTTCCAAAAAAAAAAAATTCATGTTTCTTCATAACCTTTGATTACTTCAGTGCTGGATGTCACCAGTGACTGGACAAAGTAAGAAAATTATCCAGTCTGGCATAAGATGAAAAGGAG
The DNA here is from genome assembly GCA_015342445.1 of Digitaria exilis. Taxonomy (NCBI): domain Eukaryota; kingdom Viridiplantae; phylum Streptophyta; class Magnoliopsida; order Poales; family Poaceae; genus Digitaria; species Digitaria exilis. Next base: position 1,109,841 of record JACEFO010001734.1, read on the forward strand.
CACTTGTAGAGTTGCCAAAAAATGTATCTTGAGGAATCCTGTGGGTAAGTAAGAAAAAAAAATTCTGCTTTGAGAAAGAAAATTGAGGCACATTGCACATATTCTTTTCAGTTTGGGAGTTAGTAGATAGTAATAGTGTTAACATAATAACATGGACTATTCAAATACAAAAGGCTATGCTGACTAGATAGTAGTATATAACTGTGCAAGAATTTACCATGCTCAAGTCACCCTGCACTTCCCTACGAGATGGCAACGGGCATTCATCTGAACTATGGGAAAAGATTTTTTTTTTTTTAAAAAAACTTACAAACTACTAAGCGCCCCAGTGCCAATGAGTCCCAGGATGCTCGCGGGATGGGACCATGATCGGGATCTTAAGTGGACATTGTATTTTTTATTGTTTACTCAATCACTCCACATGGAATGGTCTTGATTGTGAGAACAGAAAAGTGCAATTGACATGTTAGTTTATATCGTACCAGTGCAATAAGTGGAAGAAATCGCTTTGTATATCGACACCATTACGGCATTACCACCAAACCTGGAGTAACAGAGTAAGCAATTCTAACCCCACGCATAACTGAACACTGGAGCAGCATAGCAGTAGAATCTAACAATCTAGATCAGGCGAGGCACGGTACTAATGAACGCAGGAGCGTAACTCTCATATCACATAGCCTCTCAACTGTAGGCAGCCTGCACGGAGCAGAAGCATATTGTACATGGTAGTACTACAACAAGAACGAAAAGAATGGCGTCCAACATGGACAGGCGCAACTACTGCGAATTGGATCCCTTTACATCAGCGGCGGCGGCATCAGCCATCAGATCAGATCACAAATAAACCACGGACCTGACACTGGGACGAGCTTGAGCTTCGATTCGCGCGGGCGAGGCGGGGGATGGGATGGGACGCAGCGGAGGAACGGACAATGGCCATCAGGTGAGGGGCGTGGTGGAGGACACCTCGGCCTTGTCGAGCCGCCGCAGCTGGCACGCGCGCAGCGCGAGGAAGGCGCCGAGGAGGACCTGCATTGCGACGGCGACGGCGGCGAAGGCGATCCCGAGCCGCTCGCCGAAGTTGAGCCGCCGCCGGGGCGGCGGGGGCGGCGGCGCGCGGTGCCTCCGGTGCCGGTGCCGCGACGGGGACCGCCGCTGCGCCGGAGGGGGAGGGGAGGCCGGGGGGTCGGAGGCGGTCGTCGCGACCTGCCGCTGCGTGGCGGGGACCGCCGACGGCGGCGAGGGGGCTGCGGCGGCGGCGGAGGAGGAGGTGGTGGAGGAGGCGAGGAAGAGGAGCGGGAGGAGGAGGGTCAGGGTCGCGGCTCGGGCGGGTGCCGAGCGGCGCGGGCGCGGGCGTGGCGCCATGGGAGGGGACGTGGCATCAAGGTGAGGTGAAGGGAGGGGAGGAGTGGCGTCGAGGCGAATCTGGTGGGATTGGGAGGAACTCAAGGGGAGGGACGGTGGGAAGAGGGGAGGTGAAGCCGTGAAGCTCGAGGGCGCTGGCCGCTGGGTGGGCGGAGCTGAGATGAGCTGGAGCGAGGCGAGAGGGAGCTGGACGCGTGGTTCGGTTTCTCACTGCTCACTGCCCTGTTTTTTTTGTTTTTTTGTGCGTTCGGTGGGAGGTGGTGCACATGCCTGGCCGTGGCTGGCTTGCTTCGGCTCGGTGCAGCCGGTCGGCGTCCCGGACACGGACGGCGACGAGCCCACACCGCCGTAGCGTGTAGGCTGAGGCAAACCTACGACAGGGACCTCTGGGCTGTAGTAATGGCGGAGACGCGGCGGTGGCCGGTGTATGCGCGTGAAGAGAAGTCGACTGCTCTCTGGTCCTCCACACACACTGTCCCCATTTGCAAGCTGGAAATACTGACTCGTTCAACAGTTTTATACCTCGATTGATAGATACAAAATGTGTTTAGATTGAGGAGAAAAAAACACTAGAGCTCTAGAAAAAAACACTACAGCTAAGTTCTTCAGCTAAGTTCTTGTAAGCGTCTTCCAATCGTGTGCTACCATTGCAAAGTCCTAAGAAGCGTCTTCCACTCGTGTGCTACCATTGCAAGTTGAAAAAATGGTGCATTATCAAATGAAAATGGAATAAAGAACAGCAAGGACACCAAGACCGGGAAGAGATGATCTCTCACAAACAGGAGGTACACCTTGGAGGGACGTCGAGTGAACATGAGCCGAGGTCGATGCATTCAAAACATGAGCCCCGTTTAATAATTTATCTGAAATGCTCATGAACATATGTGCATCTGCAACAGAAACTTTCCCCACCACTTGATACTTCGTCGTCATACGCAATCAAATTTCACCGAGTTACAGCGAATTTTGCCGAATCGGGAAAAAAGTTTACTGGTCCAAAACCCAAATGGGCCTCAATGCCACGAACGGCCCAAATGCAGAGGAGTCCGGCGGCAATATCACACAATACTGGAGGTCAAAAGTACAAAATAACCCCCCCCCCCCCCCCCCAACCCATAGGCCCATACCATTCTCCTCCGTCTTCCCTCCGCCGCCACTCCCCCTAAAACCCCACCCTCTAGGGTTTCTCGCCGCGGCGCGACGCTCCCACCTTGTCCTCTCCCGCCGCTTCCCCTACCCTCTCGAAGCTTCCACTAGTACTACTCCAGCAGCCCCGCCCATATCAACCCCACCTTTTCTCCCGTCTCTTACCTACTGAGACGACGCCGCTCGAAGTACTCTGCCTGCCGCCGCAATCATGTCGACGTTCTGGGGTAACAATCTTTTCCGCCGCCGCCGGTTTTGCTGTCAATTTCCATATTTCCCTCTGACAGGATTGTTGCGTGCCTCGCAGGCGTGGAGGTTAAGCCCGGGAAGCCCTACACGCTCACCCACAGCGACTTTGGCGGCCGCCTTCGCCTCACCCAGGTTCGCTTATTCTCTCAGTTTGACGATTAGTAGCACATGTATGTGATGTCGTGTGACGAAGTAAAAGAAAATTGGTTAGATTTGCAATTTGCATCACAGGCAACACTGGGGGATGAGGTCGGTAAGGGGGAGAAGGGTGCCAGCCGGAAGAAGTGTGTGCTACAGTGCAGTGTTGAGAGCAAGGACCCGGTTTACCTTTGTGCCCTGGTGCCGGAACAGTCGGAAACATGCCACCTGGAGCTTGAGTTCGATGAGGAGGAAGTAACTTTTTCGGTGATTGGGCAGAGGAGCGTCCATCTCGTTGGATACTATATTGCGTATGCTCTGCTTCATTAGTGTGAATCGAGATATATTTGCAGTAGACTGCTGTAGGATGGTTTAAATTGATTAACTTTCTTTCTAGTAGATGTAGGGTGGTGTCAACTTCGTATTTTATTTGTAGTAGATTGCTCTTGATACTCTTTGTGTTTGGAGTTGTCGTTGTGGAGCTTGTTTATCCTTAAGTATTTTTTTTATCAGTGATGCGTATGACGAAAATATGAGTGACAGTGATGATGAGAATGACTCTCTTCAAGGCTCAGATGAGGATGGTTACTTGGAGAATGATGATGATACTAATGTGGTAATGATTGACTAGATGACCACAAGTAATTCCCAGATTTTCCTGCTGCACAACTCATGTTAGTATGTTATCGTCAGGTTATGGGATATTCAGACAGTGAAGATGATTCGGACTATGACTCAGAGACTGATGATGAAGAAATGGCATATGATCAGCATAGGGGCAAAAGTTCAGGTAAAGCATTGCATACTGTTCCATTGCCCTATCATATGAACTGGTAGTTTTGTAGGAAATATATATACATGTCCAGTGAAGTTTGAATGTAGCATTGATTTGAAGTTTGCGTAATTAGCATATAGTATAGACATTATAAAATATACCATGAAAAGACTATGGAATTCTTTTGCTTATGCATATTGCCACAGTGCTGCTTCTTAAGCTTCTTTAGGTTGTTCTGTGTGTCATCCGTTAATACCCTTTAAAATCATTAACATGACTATATGTGTGCTGTAGCTGCAGAAGTGTAAGCATTAGCTTTTCTATGCCCTTCATATTAAGCTTTGTTGGTTGAAACACCACATTCTGTTGGGTAATCTGGCACTTGCCACTTGCCAGGATAATTGTTTGCACTTTTCATGGTGCTTATTGCCTACTGTACCTGAAGAGTAGTAGTAGTTTGCATTCTGTTACTACTACAGTAGTGCACTATATTGGAATATATGCTACTGCTTCAATTTACATTGATTCTAGTATTCAGATGTGCATGGTGAGGTTATGGGCAAGCTTTTGTGGAGTTGATATTGCAAACTACCCCTATTCTCCCCATCGCATTAGAGAAATGATTCATTACCATTTATTTCACTTAATTTCGGTAGCACTTCTCATTAGCATTGAAATTACCTCATGTGCAGTTGATATTGATTGCCTTATGGTTTCCTTACCTGTTACCAAATGTCGCAGTTGTTATTGAAGAAATTCAAGAGGACGACAAACCTTCTGTGGGTGAGGTGCAGAAGGGATCAAACAAGAAGCAGAGCAGTGCAAATGGTGATAAGTCTCAACTTCAGCTTGTTGTGAGGGCTCCTGCTGCTGAATCCTTGGAAAGCGAGGATGAAGATGGCTTTCCTGTATCATTTTCTGAAACAAAGGAGAGCTCTGAGAGTGTTTCTAAGAAAAAAGGGGGGAAAGACAAGGAGGCTAGCAATGAAGACCGGAAAAGGAAAAGTGGAGCCATTACCAATCTTGGTGACTCTTCAGGGTACATTCTATCTTCTCTCCCCTAGAACATTTCATTAAGTCATGACATGCTCTAATGCTTTGTAAATTTACTGGGTTCTAGGGATGTGAAGGCTGAAAATGATGGGGCATCAAAGAAAAAGAAAAAGACCAAGGACAAAAGCACTGCTGTGGATAACAAAAAGGTAAACAATGATGTAAAAGAGATTAAGCAACAAGATCCTGTTAGTGCAAAACAGAAGAAGAAAAACAAGAACACAAGTGTTTCAGAGGCTGGTACTGATGAGCAATCTGCTAAGAAAAACAATACGTAAGTATCTTAAGATGCTTTTTTTACACATAGATTTCCTTTTGCACATGGTTCTGTATTGTCTGACAACATTACGTCTTACCATTATACAGTCAGAAAGATGTTGAGGTAGCTGCTCAGGAGACTGGTAAAAAGAACAAGAAAAACAAGGCACAGGACACAGACAAAAGCAAAAATCACTCACCAAAGTCGGAGAGCAAGGAGTCACTACAAAAGCGGACATTTGCCAATGGCATGATAATTGAGGAGATGGTCTTGGGCAAACCTGATGGTAAAAAGGCCTCTAATGGAAAGAAGGTAAACATTTCTGGCTTCTCTGGAGGTTTGGCAGGATGATCCTTTCGATGCCACCATTTTAGTATTACAATGTCTCACTGACTCCTGCAATGCTGACATTTGACATTTACGAGCTCCACAGTTTCAGTATCTTCATCTGAGCATTAGTACATAATTTTGCATGGTTAATGATAGATTGGACTGTTTAGATAACTTCCACTATCTGTCTTCATGTTGACTTGTGATAACTCTGTCCCCATTTACCTTAGGTTGCTATGAGATATATTGGCAAGCTGAAGAATGGAACGATTTTTGACTCCAATGTTAGTGGAAGACCATTTGAGTTTAGACTCGGTAACTATTTCTTGCTGCTTATCTCTTGCTCTCAAACCATCACTCAAGATCAGTATTGATGTTGATTTTTGTGATACCTTCCCTACAGGTGTCGGAGAGGTTATCAAAGGATGGGATGTTGGTGTCAATGGTATATAAGACTTACATCTTGTTATCAAACACGTTATTATCATGTAGTGCATGTTTTCATGCTCTTTTGCTTGGGCTTGTTAACAGGAATGAGGGTTGGTGACAAAAGGAGACTCACCATTCCACCTTCAATGGGGTAAGATACACATAACATTGCTTTGTGTGATCACTGATCTTGTCCATTTCAACCCAGTCCTGATTTGTTGGTCCCACCTTTTGTAGGTATGGGAGCGAGAGAGTGGGGAAGATACCGCAGAACTCAACTCTCATCTTTGATGTGGAGCTAGTGAATGTAAAATGAAGTTCGACCAAGATGGCAGGTCCATGAGAAACTGAGGCAGTTTCACAAGTTTTGGAGCACACCATTTCCTTTTGCATAGCCGTAGGGACATGTTCAGCGGATTCCAAGCCTTCCTTTGTTTTATCGATATTATTGTACTGTAAACGGGAGCGATCCCAGCTAAATGCCGGGTTGCATCTGCAATATCGCACTTCACCTTAATGTGCTTGATTCCTTTTGGTCCGTTTTGACTTCAACCAGATAATACTACGGTGGATCTGATTCGAATGACTGGAGTGAGTGAAATTATTAGGTCTAGGGAGGTTCATGTTGCTGCGTTTTGGAATTTCGATTAAACCTATTGGTTCAACTCAATATTGGCTATGTGAAGAACGCCACTGTCTGTCGCTTGTTTGAGTTGGGATTGTCTGCAGACTATTGCAAGGCAATTATAGAGCTGTTTGGTGGCAAGTTTGGCGATGCTCTCCATTGTTGCGTTGTGGACGATGATGAGCTCCTGGCAGCGGCGCGGGAGTTGTTCCCGGAGGATATGGGTGGTCAGGGTGTCTCTTAGTGTAGCCTAGAGGTCGCTTCGATTAAGTTACAATGAATGGACACATAGCTTGCTGGAATGTTAGGGGCCTGAACCGTCGCGCTCGGCGCACGGCGGACCGGGAGTTAGTTCGGTCGGAAAAGGTCTTTGATTTGTCTTCAGGAAACCAAACTGGATGATGTAAACAGGTCCTTGATCTCTGATATGTTAGGGCTGGATTTTGAGTACTTCTGTCTTTCCGCTATCCATACACGAGGTGGTATCCAGGTTGCTTGGGAGTCGAATGTTTGGAACGTTTCCTCCCCCATTCTTGGGGCCCACTCGCTTTCAGTTAAGGTCGCTCAACTCAACTCCCATCTACCACCTTGGTGGTTAACTACGGTCTATGGGCCACAGGAAGACGAGCATAAGATCGCCTTCCTACAGGAGATTCGCAGTATGCGTTCTTCCTTGGTCGGTCCGTGGCTACTATGCGGGGACTTAACCTTATTTATCAGGCCAAGGATAAGAACAATGATCGTTTATCTCGGAGAATGATGGGTCGCTTCAGAAGGTTCCTTAATGATCTAGAGTTGGATGAGCTATACCTTAACGGTCGCCTCTTCACATGGAGTAATGAGCGGTCGCACCCGACTTTGGAGCGTATCGATAGGATGTTTGTCTGCACTACTTGGAATGGGCTCTTCCCACACTGTTTTCTACAGGCGCTCTCCACTCGAAGCTCAGACCATGCACCGCTGCTTCTCCAGTTGGATGACGGCTTCCATCCCAAATGTCGTTTTCAATTTCAAGCTTTCTGGCCGCAATGTGAGGGTTTTCTACAAACGGTCGAGACAGTCTGGAGAGGTCTACGGCCCGACGTGGATGCCTTGCGAACGGTTGACCACCTCTTGCGTGAGACAGCTAAAGCGCTGACGAGGTGGAGCGTGAAAACGGTCGGAAACATTAAAACCCAAATCTTGGTCGCGAAGGAGGTCATTTTTCGCCTTGAGGCTGCTCAGGATCACCGGTCGCTCTCTCCTGACGAGGTGGAACTTAAAAGATTCGTCAAACTACGCTTCCTGGGGCTCACCTCTTTGGAGCGCACCATTGCACGTCAGCGTTCCAGCATGCGCTGGCTTCACGAGGGTGACGCCAACACCAAATTCTTTCACTTGCACGCCAACCACCGGCGTAGGAAGAATCGCATTTCTGCCCTGCAGGTCGAGGGCTCTACCTTGGTCGCTGAAGCCGACAAAGCAGAGGCCGCATTTAACTATTTTAATGCCATTCTTGGTGCTAGTCATGAAAGAGGCTGTGAATTAGACTTTGAGGCGCTCGGTATCCAGAGGCGGGACCTCAGCGCCCTCGGTGGCCGGTTCACGGAGGAGGAGATCTGGGAGGTCATTAAAGATATCCCACTTGATAAGGCCCCGGGTCCCGACGGCTTCACTGGTCGCTTTTACCGGTCAACTTGGTCGATTATCAAAGGGGACATCATCAGAGCTTTTGATGCCCTCTCCTCCATGGACTGCAGAAGCTTCCACCATCTTAACAATGCACTGCTTACCTTGATCCCAAAGAAGACGGATCCTCTGACGCTTAGCGACTATCGACCCATTAGTCTCATCCACAGCTTCGGGAAGATTTTCTCCAAAGCTTTGGCCAACCGCTTCGCTCCTCTTCTGCATTCGCTCATCTCCCCAAATCAGAGCGCCTTTATCAAAGGTCGTCAAATTCAGGACAAACTTTCGTTTCGTCTTGGGTACATCAAAGACTTTGGCATCCAAGAAGGATCCCAGAATTATGCTAAAGATTGATCTGGCTAAGGTCTTCGACTCGGTCGTTAGATCTTCTTATTAGACCTCCTCTCGGCCATCGGTTGCCCTCGAAGGTGGACCAACTGGATCTCGATGATCCTCTCCACCACCAGCACCAAGGTTCTTGTGGCGGTTCCACTCCGAAATTATTCCAAGTTAAGTACCTCGGGACCACTAATCAAGTAGTCAGGCACTTAATCCGGAATAAGCTGGAGCGCCGTCGGATTAAACCCGATTAACCACGTTCTTTTCTCGATCGAAACAATAGCACGCCCACACGAAGGTGAGTTCCAGAGATTACAACATTCCACAAATTAACATACACAAATAGTATCTCAAGTTATTACAAACCAAGTTTGAAATGAAATCAGAGTATCAAAGTCTTGCAGCGGAAATAAAATAGTTCAATGCAGCGGAAGTAAATAAACTAACGACGATACAAATAACACCATGCTGAAGCCTGCCACGGTGCTACTCCTCCCGATCCTCGGCAGAGGACGGAACCCATTCGATATGCCATCCAGGGGGAACCTGGGTAGGCCAAGTCAAAGCATCGACTGCCACATCCAACATTGTACCTGTAAAACAATGCCACAAGCAAGGCTGAGTATACTAATACTCAGCAAGGCTTACCCGTCGGGTGAAAACTACATCACCGACATCTAGACAATGAGAGGCTTTTGGCTGGTGGGTTTGTTTGCCAAAAAGCAACTAAGAGTAGGTCCTTACTTTCAAGTTTTAGCATCATATTCTAGTAGATTTAACCATTCTAGATTAGCATCCTGTCTAATCATACAAGTGGTGCAGTACAATTTATTTCATACAACAAGTTCATCATTCTCATAGTTCCACTTGTTACTCAATGTAGCAAGGCGGTCAAGCAGTCTCATTAACCGCGAGAAGCGGACAGTTCGAACCGAATTTCTGCTACCTGGCCAGGGGAAACCCAACACACACGGATACTCTGCTTGCTATAAAAGGCACAAGCATTTCCCAACCTTTCCCATCGATCCACAATTCGGAACCGGGTCCATTTCCTTAGGATAAAGGTTTACTGCTTCACTCACAGTCTCACGCATATATCCACAAGTGTACGGCAGGGGAAAACAAAGTTTCCAAGGAGAGATGGCTATCGGCCCTAGCTGCTTCAATCTGGTACCGGGCTTACCGATCCCCATACATCGGCATGCATGTGGTACGTTTAAAAACTTGACACACTCAACCACACATTTCGACCTTAATCAATTATCATACACGGACGGGAGATCTACATCTATCATCCCGCCCGTCAATCCTTATGATTCCAACATAAGTAAAGACAAGCAATTCCTATGTCTCGCGAGTGACAGGAAATCACTCGACTTGTAACGGACCTATAGCAATGCTCTATCGATCCTTTCATACTAGTGTTGCAAGTCATAGGTACTAGGAAATTTGCAGCTACGGTATTCAATCAACTCCTTGAAACGTAAATGCACAAACATAGAGAATTCAAAGTGCATAATTTGGTAAAGTTAGGTTATGCTCCGGGGCTTGCCTTCTTGCGCTAGCTGAGGGTTAGCCTCCGGGTTGTTTGTGTCGACGTTGGCTCCGCCTTCGAGGTTCTCCTCTTCGTCGACGGGGATGAGGTCGTAGAAGCCGTCAGCGAGTGCGCCTTCTACATGAGATGCACAAGTTAAGCGTTCTGCCAAATCATGATTCGAGGTTACTGCACTAGGTGATTTTTATCTTAACATTTTAACAAAGTTTCACTTTTCTCTTCTAAGCTCCTGCTTTCGAGGAAAAGAACTCGGTTGGTCTCGAGGACCGAGTTCTTCTTGACAGAAAGAACTCTGCTGGCTCCCGCGGTCTGGGTTCTTATCGAAAAAGAATCCTGCCCACCACTGGCTATCACTGCGCCGGGCGAACGGCGGTGAAAGGAGGTCGGAGAGGTGGGGAAAAGAACCAGTGGCTCACCACGAGTCGAACGATGACGGTTGGGAGGCCGGAAGAGGCTCGTAAATCGCCGGCGACGTGCGGTGGCAGTGCGGTCACCGCGGGCTCGATTCCGGCGAAGTGAGTGGCTCTCACCGGAGTTGGAGGGGTCCGTGAGCACCAGCGGGACTCGGCAAAGCTTAGTGGAAAGCTTGGTTGACCTCGGGGAGGGCTCGAAGTAGGGGCTCGACGTGCGCGTGGTCCGGCGTCCGGAAATGCGGACTTGGGGGAAATCCGATTTCTCGCCGGAGAGTTGGGGATAGCTCGCGAGAAGTGGGGGATTGGAAGCTAGGGAGGTGGTCTAGCTCTGTGTGCGAGGGATTTGGGAATGGTGGAGGGACGAGGACGAAAGTGGCTTTGAAGCTGGGCTCGGTCCGCGCGGCTGGAGGTTGAAGACGACGGACTTGAGCGCGAGGAGGAGAAAATGGCAGTGTTGTGGACTGAGGGAAGTGATGAGAGACTCGGTGGAGTGCTTAGGCACGCAAAAGAGCAATGAGTTGCCTCGGGAGCGCGCGTGAGGAGAGAAGGTCGACGTGACGCGCCATTGATGCGGGCCGAGCTCGAACAGAGCGCGCGCGACACGATTGGGCGAGGAAGATTGTGGCATGATCGCTGGGGATCCTCCACAGTGCTCCTTGGCGCGTAGCGAGCGAGCATCGCGACTGCGGGGCGGCGCTGCGCGGCTGCGACCAGTGCTGAGCGAGCTCGTCATGATGGCACTCTGCGGCGCGAGGCAGCAGTGCGCCGTCGCCCGCGAAGTGACGGTACGGAAGGCTTGGACAAACGCGTGAGGACAAAAGCTAGCTGCCGCCACGGCTTGGCCGACCCGACGCGGTCTCCGCCACACGCCGGCCACGTGGCGGCCGGACTCCGGTCGGAGCAGAGCGCGCCAGGGGCGAGCTGGCAGCCCCGTGGAGCTCCTTTGCCCCTTTTGAACTTTCTCCAAAAATTCAAACTGAACTTCGAAACGTGTAAAATTAAAAGTTGGGGTTTGAGGTGTGGGACACAACTTTCGAGCTTGGACCAGGCACTTCGACCAGGCGCTACGGCACTTCGAGCTTGAACCGCAAGCTCGAGCTTGCCGAGCCTCGTACGGTCGGAAACGCCGCTCGAGGGTGAGTGCCCCCCTCGAGCTTGGCTGCGAAGCCTTGAGCGTGTCGGAACGTCGCTCGAGGGTAAGTGCCCCCTCGAGCTTGGCTGCGGAGCCTCGAGCGTCCTAACGCGCGGCCTCGAATCGTGACGGACTGCGGGGCCTCGAGGGTCCTATCGTGCGGCCTCGAATCGTGACTGAAACTACTGGCTAGGCTCGATCGTCACGGACAATACTGGCTAGGCTCGATCGTGACGGACATACTGAGTAAGCTCGATCGTGACGGACATACTGGGTAAGCTCGATCGTGACGGACATACTGGCTAAGCTCGATCGTGACGGACATACTAAGTAAGCTCGATCGTGACGGACATACTGGATAAGCTCGATCGTCACGGATATACTAGGCTCGATCGTCACGGACATACTGGCTCGAGGGTCATCAAGCGGAACGAACGCCGTGGCGAGATTTGGTATGAAGGGCTGTATTTGTGATGACAGCAACTCTTATTGTCGGAGATTTTTAAGTTCAGTACCGAAATCTTGGGATTTCAGTTGGGTGTCACGAGACCTTTGTTTTTGAATTTCAGTTTGAATTTTTGGTCAATTTCTGAATTCTAACCCCATTGTTTTGCCTTATCTTCCTTTTATTAATTATTTTATTTAACCTCTCCCTCCTTTCTTAGACCCTTCAATAGTGTCACTAAACATCAGAGGTATACTGCTCAAAGAGAGTTTTCAATTTAAAGTCCTACCTCCTTTTATTTTGAGAGTAAAAATCTTATTTTAACTTAAAGTTAAAACATGGACACATACATGGAGGTTAAAAGCTTATTTATTTTATATGCTCAACTTTTAATTATGTCGTTAACAACTTGACATATATTAAATATTAATTAATTTACATCCTTTGTATTTTATGAAAGCTCATGTTGTGAACAAAATCTCATTTTATTACTAAAACCTCAAGATTGCCACATGTAGGCTATGATTAGAACTGCAAGCTTTATTAGTCCAAGTGTTTAACCCTAACATTAAATCATTAACAATTATTTTACTAAAGAACATCAGGAGCACTCTAAATATTATTTTATTTATAGCCCAAGGTGAGCTCCTTTAAAAAGGGTGTGTGACCGTGTGTTTTCATCCCATGTTTAAGTTGGTCTTTCAAACTTGATTTCCTATGTTTGGTAGATTAAGCATCTGAGTTATACATAACTCACCAAGGTTGCAATGACATTTTTAGATACACAACTTCCATTTGAGAAAGTGGTTTGGTTTTATAATTAGAACATACTTTCCCAAACCTTTCATATCGATCAGACGTTTGTGATGTGCACAACTCTTATTTAAAATTTTAAATTAGAACCTTGCCTTGTGAAGGTCATTAATATCGTTAGTTGGAATTATTTCATGTGTTGACTTCACATGAGCCATTCGTCCTTTAAGACCTTTAGGGGCATAGAAGCATTACTTAATTTGCCGTTCAATCCTGATTTCTTTTTAGGAAATTTTTATGCGTCGTCTCGAGAGTATGTATTTAGAGTTTTGTTGTGCAACTTGTAAGAGAAGATGTTTAGATTTGTACTAGAAAAGTTTTTGTTGGGTTCAAATTTCAAGAACCAAAACACGAGTACAAACTTAACAATCCTCATGTATAATTCTCATTCCTACTAGTGATTTAGTTTCAGGGTTTATAGTTCCTTAGTTTGTTTAATCACCCTTACTTATACGCTTTAAACACCAGGGGTGTTACAGTTCTTATGAATGGGCTACCAGGAAAGAGGATTTGCCATGGTCGCGGGCTTAGGCAGGGAGACCCTCTCTCCCCGATGTTGTTTGTTCTTGTGATGGAATGCTTTAACGCAATGATAACTCTGGCGGAGAACAAAGGCTTGTTACAGCCTTTGGGGAGGACTATCAAACACAGGATCTCACTCTATGCAGATGATGTGGTCGTTTTTTTATCCCCGGTCGCGCAGGACCTTTTGCTCGTGAAAGAAATTTTAGCCATCTTCCACAAGGCAATAGGCCTGGCGTCAAACTATGCGAAATGCCAGGCTTTCCCGATATGTTGTGCTACAGATCATGTGGACCTGATCAAGCACATTCTCGATTGTACGGTCGCTGGTTTCCCATGCACCTATTTGGGGGTGCCTCTCTCCCACCACAAACTGCCAAAGGCGGCGCTACAGCCACTGGTCGACAAGGTCGCGAAGCGTATCCCCCTTGGAAGGGACGAATGCTTAATAGATGCGGCCGCATGGTCCTCATCCAGTCCACCCTTTCGGCTATCCCTGTACACATCTCCATGGCCATGAAGATCGCGCCTTGGGCCACCAAAGCCATTGAAACCTTGATGAAGGGTTTCCTTTGGTGTGGGACTGAGGTAGCATCAGGCGGGAAATGTGCGGTCTCTTGGGTCAATGTATGCGTACACAAAGACCTTGGGGGCCTCGGCATCCCCCATATGGGGCTGATGGGCATGGCTCTAAGGATGTGTTGGTTGTGGCTTGCACGCACGGACCCAAATAGGACCTGGTCTGCCTTCAAATTTCCCCGGGAGCCCCAAGCGGAGATTTTCTTTGAGGCCTCAATCTCGGTAATTGTGGGGGATGGTCGCATGGCCCTCTTTTGGTCGGACAAATGGATCAACGGCTGCTCCATTCGGTCGCTGGCTCCCAACTTATGGGCCGTAGTTCCAAAAAGAGTTAGAAATTTGCGGACCGTAAGAGATGCCCTACTGGACGGATAGTGGGTGGATGATATTAGAGGTGCTCTGACGGTACAAGTTATCATGCAATACCTACGAATCGGGGACCTCACCAGAGGCTTCAACTTCACCGACGAACCAGATAGATTTGTTTGGAAATGGTCGCCCTCTGGGGAATTCACTTCCGCCTCTGCCTACCGCGCTCTATTCTTAGGTCGGTCGCCACTACTTGGCGCAAAGATCCTATGGAAGGTCCTAGTGCCAGGGAAGGTCCGCTTCTTTTGTTGGCTGGTCCTTCATGGTCGATGCTGGACCTCCAACCGCCTTCATCGTCACGGATTAAGAGATAGGGACGCGTGCGCCCTTTGTAACCAAGAGGTCGAAACATTAGATCACTTATTGGTCGGGTGCGTGTTCAGCCGTGAATTATGGTTCCGCATGCTATCACACGTAGGCTTGGGGCACCTTACACCCATGGTCGTGTCGCCTCTGGCAGATTGGTGGACCCGTGCAAGAAAATCAGTTCCCAAGACACAAAGGAAGGGCTTTGACTCACTGGTCTGGCTGGTAGCTTGGTCGATTTGGAACGAGCGGAACTGCAGGGTTCATGAGCGCTCGGCTCTGATGCCGGTGGCTCTGGCGCCAAGCGTCATGGAGGAAGCTCGACGATGGGCGCGTGCGGGCTTCATTGGTGTTAGGGGAATTATGAATCCTAGGCTTTCCTTAGGGCGTTGAGTGTCATCGATGTATCATGTGTTTCCTTTTCTGTTAATCCTCTGCTTTTTTAGCAAACTTTATATCCACTCTCTCTTTTTAATGAAAAACGTGCTATGCACGTCTTTAAGAAGAACGCCACTGTCTGAGTTCGTTTTTTTTACTGCTCGATTAAATTCTCCCCTTGCAAAATCCTATCCTGCAACAAAGCTAGTTGAGTTTGGGTATGATCATTCTTTGGCCTAAAATAAGGAGCAAATCCTTCTTCTGGTTCAGTTCACCCTAGGCTGAGAGCGCTTGAATCCTACTCCCTCCGTCCCGCTATAATTGTCGCGGTGGGATTGCCTCACAGGCACACTTCCCTAGCGACAAATATACAGGGACAGATGAGTAAGTTCCTAACGCTAACCGCACCAGTCGTGTCTCGGTCTGGATCAGCTTGCGCCGTTGTTGGGTTTGTGGCCATCTGCCATTGCTTGTGCAGTTGTGCGCGGCTGTCCAATGTGACCTCCACAGTTTCCACACTAGCGGATGAGTGAGTTGGCAGTGGCAGCAAGGCAGCAAGCGGCGCGGCGGCGCCCACGCGGCCACAGCCACGGCCCATCGCCTCCCGAGCGCCGAAATCCAAACGCACGATGCCTTCGCCACCACCGCCTCCCACCGTGTGCGCTCTCTCCTCCTCATCCACCTCCGGCAAGCCCCACCACCCCTCGCCGCCGCCGCCCCGCCGCCTGCGCGTCCGCGGCTCTAAGCCCAGCCCGCCGGGCCTCTCCAAGCCCAGCACCGGCACCAGGGCCAGGCCGCCTCCGCGCCTCCTGCACGAGGCGGACCGCCGCCTCAGCGCCTACATCCACCGGGGCGACCTCGACGCGGCGCTCCGCCTCGTGCGCTCCTCGCCGCGCCCGCCCGACGTGCCCCTCGCCAACCGCCTCGTTCGCGACCTCTGCCGCCGGGGCCGCCCCGCCGACGCCGCGCGCGTCGTCGAGGCGTGCGGGCCCGAGGCCACCGCGGCGACCTACGGCGCGCTAGTCGACGGGTACTGCCGCGCGGGCTTGCTCGAGGACGCCCGCCGCGTCGTCGCCGACGGCATGCCCGCGGCCGTGCGGGCCACCAGCGCCTACGCCTACAACCCGCTCATCCACGCGCTCTGCGAGCGCGGCCGGGTCGCGGACGCTCTCAGGGTGCTCGACGGCATGCTCTGCCGCGGGTGCGCGCCCGACGTGGTCACCTACAACATCCTCCTCGAGGCGGCGTGCAAGGTGAGAGGGCACCGGCAGGCCATGGAGCTGGTCGACCTCATGCGCGCCGAGGGGTGTGAGCCCAACAACGTGACGTACAATGTCATCATCGACGCTATGTGCAGGGAAGGAGATGTAGACCAGGCACGCGAGTTCCTCAACAGCTTGCCTTCTAGAGGCTGCAAGCCCAACACTGTCAACTACAACACTGTCTTGAAGGGATTTTGTAGCGCCGAGCGATGGGAGGATGCTGATAAGCTTCTAGACGAGATGGTCCGGGAGAATTGCCCACCGAGCGAGGCAACCCTCAATGTGATCATCAATGCCTTATGTCGCAAAGGATTGCTCCATAAGGTTACTAGGTATCTAGAGAAAATGTCAAAACATGGCTGCGCGGCGAATGTTGTTACTTACAATGCTGTCATGAATGGGATCTGTGAGCAAGGCCATGTGGATAGTGCCTTAGAGTTACTAAGCAACATGCAATTATGGCTGCAAACCCAATATTGTCACCTACAACACTCTGCTGAAGGGTCTGTGCAGTGCTGAGCGATGGAAGGATGCTGAGGAGCTAATGGCTCAGATGACCCAGAATGATTGCCTCCCAGATAACGTGACATTCAATACTATAATTAATTTCTTGTGTCAAAAGGGATTGGTTGTGCAGGCCTTTCAAGTCTTTAAGCAAATGCCTGAGAAAGGCTGCAATCCCAACTCAATCACTTACAGTACAATAATAGGTGGACTTGCCAAGGCCGGCAAGCTGGAACAAGCCCTTGAGTTGTTGAATGAAATGGCCAGCAAAGGTTTCAACTCAGATAAAATGTATCAGCTGTTAACTGATTATCTGAATAAAGGGGATAAAGCTGAAGAGGTGGTTCAGGCAGTTCATAAGCTACAAGATGCAGGCATGTCACCCCACACTGTACTCTACAACACAGTACTGTTGGGGCTTTGTAGAAATGGGAAAACAGATTATGCTATCGACGTGTTTTCTGATATGGTGTCCTGTGGTTGCATGCCTGATGAATTGACATACATTATACTCATTGAAGGTTTGACTTATGAGGGCTATGTGAAGGAGGCAAGAGAATTGCTAAGCAAGTTGTGCTCGAGAAATGTTCTTTCTAACAGCTTGATCAAGAATGAAGCTTTTTTGTTAAATCAAAATATTCACTCTTCTTGAGTAATGATTGATTAGAGGGATGTGTGCACTTTTAACTACATTATATACAGTGGTGGAGTAGGTTAACACTTACACATTGCTTCAGTTTTGATTGTAAGTTCTCTTTGCTTAAGACAAGTTGTAGTGTAGAGCTTAGTTCTCCATCCATTTAAGTTTTGTAACAATGTTGTCCAATATCGTGCCTGTTTGGCTGATTGTAGTTGCAATTTTTATGCACTCTTACAGAATACAGACACTCTGTATTGTTAACATGACTTGATGTTTACTTCTGGATGCACATCTAGCCAAAATATAAGTTGTTTAATACTTGTATTTTGGATCAATATTCTTTGTTTCTGTTTGATGGAGATACTTGCCCTAGGATTTAACCTAAGCTGAAATGTGCATTCAGATTCAAGGAGCAGGAGCCTGCACCTGTATAGTATTCTAGGAGTTTCTGCGTTACTTTTTCTAGAAACAAGTGGTCAATTTTTTTAGTGGTTATATATAAAACCAAAGTTGGATATTAGGCCTCTGAGAGCAGTAAAGCGTTCCTTTGTTTTAGAATAGAAAAAGGTCGGGCCTTAATTTGAAGCCAATTCCTAATTACAGAATTAACACTTAAAGTATCATTATACATTTGAATGTTGTTTTAGCTCAAGTCACTTCTGGTACATGACAATTTTTATCTTGTAAAGTGTCATGGACCCCATGTTTGTGCTATAATGCTATTTCAAGATGATACTCTTTTGATATTGTGCTTAGTATGATAATCATAATGAAAATTCATACTCTTTCTTTGAGTTAGTTATGTCAATTGAATTCGAGTAAATTTCACCTGCCAGTCATGTTAACCTCTTAGCTCCAAAGTTAAACTATGCTAGTGCTTCATATTTGCCCAAGCACTTGTGATGCATATTTACATGTTGGATTGACACTTTTTTCTTGTTACCACTGTTAGGAGTTAGGACACAGGGCAGCTAAATATGCTTTGAACCAAGGTAAAATAAACATTGGTATTATCGATGTTGTGTTATCTGATAGATCTCATTTATCTACTATGACTATTGAATGAGTTCATATCTGTTCTACTTGCATCCATGGTACCATATTAGTCCAACCTTCATGGCTAATTACCATTTTACCATGTTTATATCTTACACCCTAGAGTGGTATACTTTGTTCACTAGCTTTCTTAGGCTAGATTAGCATGTCGTATCGTTTAAAAATTATTGTTATGCTATGGTGCGATTCCTGAATTGTGCAGAGTCTGCACGACTGCGGAAACTCTCCAGCCTGGATGCCCTGGGAAGATAGGAATCAGGGTATGCATGGTCACCTTTAACTTATCTCTGCCCTGTGTTCTGGGTTGCTCCTCATACGGATGATCATCTTCCTTTGACCAAATTTTATGGCATTTATAGTCGTTGCCTTTTGATTGATTCAGAGGGGATAATCTTTCTATATATGGTCCACTGAAGATTGGAGTTACTTTGTGTAATTGTGTGTTTGAACAAATCGGTCTAGTCTATTTCAACTTCCTTAGATTTCTTCTGTAGTGCTAAAGTGGTGAAAGGTTGCACACTTGCCCACTCGGGTTGCCATCTACTAAGCGCTCATACCTTTATTCTCTTAAGTGGAATCTTTGAAAATGCCTGTAGTCCTATTGATTCAGTATTCCTTTTTAGTAGTATCTTACACGTATGGAGGCCCAGGTAGCAACATGGCATGGTAGCCTCTTAACCCATGGGCCTTGAATCTCGGCTAGATGTATGTTCTTTTGTGCATATCAGTTGTACAAGTTTTAAACCAAATATGGGCTTAACATGAAAAGCCATTCTGAACTCATGTTGGATTTGCAGTCTACTACCTCTACAGAGTACAGAGTTGGTAGCCAGCTTCCGGGGCCTGAACACTCGTTGCCGGGGTTCTGTCCTACTCAAACAGTCCGCAGCTGCTCCAAGTAAATCGTGCCAGGTATCTAAAGACCCCATCTAATGGCCTTTTCAGTCGGTGTCTCGGTTTCCTGTTGTCGGTAAAGCTGCCTAACCACGTTGTGAATTTGCTTATAACCGAACAGTATACACCATCTGGTCTTTCTCTCCAACTCTTCTGTGTTTTGCTTTACTGATCTGGTGATCGGTGCACCTACTTTTCTGCTCTACTCTTTTCAGAAAGCGGGTGAGATGTTGGACTGGACGAGCAGACGACATTTTGTGTTATGCCGTGTGGCTAGGACCGACTGGTCGTCGTCGTTCTCTTAAGCCATCGTTCAAACTCCAAAAGCCCTCGGCAAACTTGATGCTGGCCGATTTCTTCTGCTGTTTGCGTGCCTCGGTGCCTTGGCACAGTCCAACTTCAAGACTATTATTGTTATTGCATGCTATTGTACGTTGACATTCTCCTCCAAGTCAACACCGACCTGCCCTCCGTTCTTTCACACCAGGCGACCGTAGCTGCTGCGTGGACCTGGACACTCCGCTCCGGTTTCAGATCCTGTAGTGCATGGCGCGGCCTCTGCGCTGTGTTCCCGGTCTTCATGACGTGTCCATGTTTTTGACCGCGCTCGATACTATCGTGGTGGTGGTAGTACCAACAACAAAGACCCGCCAAGCACACTGTACACACCATCAGTGGCGAATTAAATACCAAAGGCTTTGTCTCTCATTTCGCATGCACCTGCAGACAGCAGCAGTTAGTTAGTTACTACCGTCATACCGTGGGCGCCGTTGCCGGGTATTGATGTCACAATCTCACATCATTCGCATGCTTGCTTCAAAAAAGATGTTGGAACGTATCGTGCGTGGCTTTGACCAGCCTACCTGGACTGCACTTTTCCAAAGGTAACGAAGGCACGATGGATTTCACTTGCTATTGGCTCGACGACATGTCTCCAGCTTTTTTTAAAATCTTCTTCCACTGGAACACCCGAAAGCAAAAGCTTCACCGGTGACCAAAAGTGTACCACTACTAGTATGCCTGGTTAGGAAACCTGTAACATCGAGCACCAGTCTAATCTTCTAGAGAGGTTGCTTCTGCTCGATGCTCGGTTGAAAATGTCTCCCTCTACCGGCCTGACAGATGCACCCCGGATGCACACATATCATACTTTTTTTTTTTTGAGAGAATGCACACATATCATACTGCCTACTGGTCCGATGTGCACACGTCTCACACCACCAGTTAAAGGCTTACTAGGAAAAGGACAGCCCGCGAGGCCCAGATGGGAACGCAGCAGGCCGCCGAAGCCGCACGAGGCCACCACGAGCGAGTAGGAAGGATAAGGAGATCGCCGACCTCACCGAGGCTTGACCACGTCGCTGGGTCGCTGGCATGGCACGCCCTTGCGACCCTGTTGGTCAAGCTCCGACCCCCCCCCCCCCCCCCCCCGTTCAGAAGCATGGACGGCGGCCCAGAGCGAAGTTTCTGGGGCCGTAGGTTGTTGGTCGGGTGGTAGTACTTGTAAACCCGTTCCGATCGACAGTCTTGTGTGGTTGTGTCGTCATCCGTGACTTCATCGCCGAGGTACTAGCCGTGCGCCATGGTCTATCTGGGACTAGGTCAATCCGTCGTCAATGCCCTACGCTGTCGTAACTCGTAACACTACTACTACGGCCGGGCCGGTCAACGGAACGTCAACGAATTTGCTCATCAAGCAACGGCACGCACGTCGATGGTTAGGGTCCACCGGCCACCGCCGCCCGCCGTCCACACATAACCGGCCACGCCGCCGTCGGAGCCGGAGACGACGTGGCGCGAGCGCGGCAACACGTATGTGTAGTGTACGCCCCCACGCACGTCTCTACCACCGCGATGCACGGATCGTCACAGCATAATCGATGACCGGCCTCCCATCCGCGCGTCGTCACGTCACGCTCACACCAATGATACGATCGCCGCCGCGCGCGCCGATGGCCGAACCGATCGACCGGGCGACGTGCCGCCGCCGCCCCCAGAAATAATTCTCGCGCCCGCGCGCCGCACCACCGGTTGGCCGCCGCCTTTGGTGACCGCGACGCACGCACGCACGGCGCGCTGGAGGCAGCCGCGGCCGCAGACGGAGCGTGCGTTGGGCGAGGCGGCCGCGTTGGACGAAGCGTACGTGCTCTCGCCGGGGCAGGCACCTGCATGCATTCATGCCGCGCGACGCGGGGTCCAGATGCATGCCCTCCACCACTCCATGTAGCGAGCAAGATTGCGAGTAGGAGCAGTCAGTAGTGTGCAGCGTGCTATATCGTCCCGGCCGGGACCGGCAGCGGGTACCGTACCGGTGCGTGCGTTAGGTCACGTCCCCGTCGTCGCGGCCCGGGTCCCAGCCGGATTTAGTCAACCGGATTTTATTTGCTGCCGAGGCTGAGAGGCCTCCTTGAGGCCCATCTCCATAGCGCCATGCTTCACGCCAAATCATTGTCCATCATTTCCTCTCACCTCTCTCTCTCTCTCACACACACACGCACACGCACACGACGCACACGCACACTCATGGGTGCGGTCCAGGTTGTATTTGTTTCATCACTAGTGTAGTCGTACTACAATACAAAGAAATGCTCGAATCGTTTGGACGATGCTGCCTGTTGCGTGCCAAATTGATGAATGATCAACGGCCCCCCAACCAAAGAGAAAACTCTCCCATTTCTATCATGGGCACAGATCTTTCAAAAAAAATCATGGGCACAGAGCTTCTGTCCTTATCAACAAGTTAAGAAAGATTTACAAAGCTTTACTCGGCTATTCTCTGCAGCTCATGGCGACCGAGCCGGAGAGCGCCAGCGCAGGCACGGCGAGACGCTTGACCAAAGGCGTAGGTACAGTTTACATGGCAATCAGTCAATCAATCAATCAACCGGGCCCTTGTTCCCCAACCAACCACCACCAAACCGCACGCGCAGGCTCACGCGCGCGCGCGCCAGATTCGACGATCTTTTTCCCATGGCTGCCTTTCGACCAGCACGCGGCGTCCCCTGTTCGTCACCAGGAACGGCCAGACGCCCAGACGGTCGCCGTCGCTCACCGGCGACCTGTACCGGGCCACCGTCAAGAGGCCTTTTCTTCCAGTGTATGCGTGTTTGTCAACACGATCGACACCCACAGGAAGAGAAAACTAACAGGAGACAGATCGATCGAGGCGTATAATTAGGTCGTAGCGGCGGCGGTACGGGTGACGATCAATATTGATTGCGCCATGGCCGGACCCCGGACGGACACGCATGCATGCGCTCGCGGGAGGCGCTGCTCGTGCCACGCCGCCGATGACCGCGGCAATGCGTGATTCATGAAAAAGTACTTCTTCAACAAGTTTTTTCTATTCATCCTACTCACAGAACACGCTTCTCAGCGTACTATTCATCTAGAAAAAATACTTTTTACTTTCAATAACACAGCATTGCAAGGCAACGCCAGCGAGCTCGACAGCGTCCTCCCATCATGCATGCCCGCCCCAAGGTCTACGGAAAGTACATGCCAGTCGGGTTCCATTCCGTTTTGTTTTTCACCTACTGACCTAGTACGTGTTGCGCCGTGGCAGCTCCATGCACCTACTGAGGCGGTGGCACAGAGCTTCGAGGTCTCGAGGACCATTTATCTGCACACGTACGTTGGCCATGGGACAAAACATGCCTGGCTAATCATGGATGCACTGCCATGTGAGCGTGACCAGTGAGCACCTAGCAGAGCACGTAATAAATTGCAACGGCTTGTTTGGTTTAACTTTTTTTCATCGCTACAGTAAATTTAAAAATTTGGATATAAATTAGGAACATTAAATGTGGATTACTGACAAACCCATTTCATAGCCTCCAGTGAAATTGCGAGACAAATTTATTAAACTTAATTAGACCAGAGTTAAACAATGTCGTGTTACAATAAACACATCTCTAATGGTGAACTAATTAGGATCAATAGATTCGTCTCACGATTTCACGCCATCTATGTAATTAATTTTGCAATTAAATCATGTTTAGTCATTCTAATTATTTATTTATTATTGATATAGTAAATTTCGTAAAGTTTTTTCAGGAACTTAACAGCCCATGGACTGTTCTACACCCGTACACCAATATGACAATTGGTCCCCCGGCTGCGATAGCAAGGAACGGACAAACTGTCACTCTGTGTTCAGATTCAGGAAAAAATACTTCTCCAAAAAGTTTTTCATATTCACTCCACTCACTCCAGTGTACTATTCATCTAAAACTCCTTTTTAACACACAGCCCATTTGCAATTGCACGGTTGCACCCACCAGTACCTTGAAGAATGGACAGCTGGTGCAGGCGCGCAGCTGGGGCCATTCGCAGCACAGTACACTGTACACCACAGCACATGCAACTTTGCTACAGTACTAGTCACGGCACGCCGCACTGCAGCAGAGGTGTGAGCTCCAGTAAATTTCACACGATCTAACTAGTTTAAACGTTCAAAAGAAATATTTGATCCTGCGGGCTAAAGTATGCCTCTGTCACATCGAATATTTGATGCTAATTAGAAGTATTAGATGTAGGTTAACAAGAGAACACATTCCATAATCCTTAGGCTATTTTGCAAGACGATCTATTAAGTATAATTAGTTCATGATTTAAAAATGTAGTGCTACAGTAAACAATTGCTAATGATAGATTAGTTGGACTTAACAAATTCGTATTGCTAATTAGCCTAGAGGCTATCTAATTAATTATAATTATTTTATGTTTAGTCCGTCTAATCGTTATCTAAACATTCGATACGACAGGTCTAATTTTAGACCTTGAGACCCAAACAAGCCAGGTAGGGACGGGTGACGCGGCAGGACGACCATGGACCCGACACGAAGCAGCTGGGGGCTCCAGGCTCCGGCCTCCTCGGGGCGGTTGGAAAGGCGGAGCAGAGGGAGCGCGAAGAAGAGTACGAGGAGTCTGCTGCCCGCGTACATCTGTGTCCCGACTCCCGGCGTACAAGTACAACCGCCTGTGCTCCAGGACACGCGGCCGGCCGCCCGCGCGCTTGCCGGATGAAGCCGATGAAGTGTACTGCTCCCTCCGTACCAAAACAGATGTCATTCTCGTTTTTCAAGAAAAACAACATCTTTTAATATTAATCAATTATATATAAAATAATATTAATATATATAATACGTCATTAGTATCATAAGATAGATATTTAAATCTAGTTTTTTTAACAAATTTATTAGAGACATAAATATTACATATATTTTTCTATAAATCAAGTCAAAGTTAAGAAAATAACACATACACACATCCCACAACGTCATCTATCATGGAACAAGGGAGCAGACGCTCGGTCTGAAACTCGAAACAACGACCCAGCCATCCATCCTCCGTCCAAAGTCCAAACCCTCCGTCCAAAATCCAAACGCTCAAACAGCTGGTCACCGGAGTTAGGCTCACGCACATCATCGCGCCCGCGCCCGCATTGACTCGGCGATCGAGCCATGGTCGCGTTCGGACACACATGCGTGGACGAGGCGAGCTTTGCTCTCGCGAGGGTTTGGGTCTCACCGGGGGTGGTAGTGGCATGCAAGCTCAGCTCGCCACGTTGGAAAGGAGCCGCCGATCGATTGACCAAGAGGCGGAGGTTCCGTTCCGTGTGCGCCATCGGGTCAGACTCGACACAACTTCCCCGCCGCGTGCTGCATCCGGTCAGCTGGTCCGTACGACGCGCCCCATACATGCACCCGTATGTAGTCGTCGGACTTCCAGTTCCAGCTCGTTATTAGTCAAGCAAATAAAAGCAAAAGGGGACGACCGCACGAGTCGGGTGTACATACATACATACAAGCACAGATGCATTGCTTACGTACTAGGTGACCGCGACACAGGATCGATCATCAGGCCGATCTTAGGCTCTGAATTCAGTGCGCGGAACGCAGCAGACCGGTCCACGGCTGCACGGAGATAAGCTTACTAGTAGGGTACGTTAATTTGTTTGCCCTCTAGAGCCTCGGATTACCATAATCTTATAAACTAGACAAGTATGATATCAATACGGGGAAGCTATATTCTACTCCATCCGTTCCAAATTATTAGTCATTCTGAGTGTCATTTTGAGTTTATAAATTCATGACATCTTCTATAAACCTAGACATATATTTGTCTAAATTTATAGCGTTTTCAATAAATATGGTAAAAAGCTAGGATGACTAATAATTTGAAACAGCGGGAGTATTTGAGTATTTTTTTCCTGAACTGCATTTCTTCATCTATCACCAACTCAGGGCCTTCTGCTTTTGTCTTCTTCTCCATTTTCGGTGAGCTCTTTGACATGAGTAGGGTTCAATGTTGGGGTTTGGGCTTCAGCGAGGTTCCCCATTGCCAAGCATAGAGGGAAGGTCGGGAGTAGGCCGACCCGAAGATGGCAGGCACAAGGGAAGTGAGGCTGGCGGCTATGGCGCCGCCGGTCCGGGGGTGGAGGACAACCAATGGGTTGGGTCGTTGGAGGATGACAATGGTGGATGGCGGTGGAGCCGGCAGGGTGACAATATACACTATAGCCCCCGCCATAGCAGGATGGGGAGAGGCACGTAAGGCGTTTGCGGACGAGGAGCTCGGTGGTTTGGCTAGAGATAGAAAAGGATCCATCCAGATTAAAATTTCAACAATATAGGAAAACACACGAGTGTATAGAAATTATATAATTTAGAATAATTAATTTTGAATGTAGAAATTTGATGACATTGTGACTACGGGCGATCAAGCCAGATCGCCAAAAGTAAGTAATCATCCACTGTGGATATTTATAAATATGAATGCCCAGAGAAGACATGGCATAATGGATAGATCATACTATCATAGATCTAGAGGACAATTGCGGGCAGAGACGTGGCGTGACAGAGGAGAATCGTCAGCCAAGCAGGACAAGCATCCCAGCAGGAAAAAGCGCACGGACGAAAAGCCAGATCTTTGAGCCTCGCCCTGCACCGACACGCCGCTCCCTAAGGCCATCCCCAACCCATAGTGTCTATGGGTGGTATCCATATTGCCATATCATCAACACACTACTATAGTCTCCAACCCATGATTTCTTAGTGTGGGTCCCTAATAAATCAACTCTCTATTATCTCCACCAATCAAAATTGTTTCTTATTTATTATGAAGACACCATACTCCTCCAATGCATACATGGGTAGTGTCTACTGCATAGGTTCTCGTGTAGACACGTGGTTTCATACACGACTCAGTTTCTTCATTTTCTTATTCTATCCCTCATTTATTAGAGTGACACATAAGCAAAGTGTCATATGTGGCAGCCTAATTAATGCTTTAGAAACTATCCTACATAGAGGGTTGGGGATAGCCTAACTACCCTCAGGCCTGCTAATGGAAATGCGGCGGATCGGAGGGAGACGTTCAGCGCCCCTTTGGCTTGCTCCCAACGGCCGTGTGGCGGTGGCGGTGGCGGTCTTGGGCTCTTGGCTGCCAGTCAGATAGCCGCAGAATATTCCCCTAAGCCGCCATGTTCTCGATCGATCAGCCTGCTCGCCGTCGCCGCACCGGCCATGCATCTTCTTCCCGTTTCGGCTGATCTGGGAATTCAAAACAAGGGCCACCACGCCACGCCTCCGTCCAAACCTCTCCCCGCTCGCTCGCTCCCGGTCCTCGTGATTGACCGAGGTGTGGTTCCGTGTGCGCATCGGCATCGGGCTAGGGCGTCCGGCCAGCCGGTTCGTACGTGCTAATTAACGGCACGGAAAGCCGGTTCGAACCTGTGGGGCCCGCACGACGAATAACAGGAACGTTATGCGTCGGACTTTTCCGGACTGGTCAAGGAAAGCGAAGCGAAACGAGACGGACGACCGAACGAGAGCCGTGTGTTTTGTTCGTACATACACGCGCGTGCAGTGCAGGACACAGACGTTTACGTGCACCGGCTTAGGTGACGACGACAGGCATCGGTCACGCACCGAGCTCCGTGCGGCAGGAATGCAGCTGTAGGCCGGAGATGATGAGCTCATTCGAACTGCCTAGACACATCGGACACGCACGTACGCTTAGCATTTTGTGAGGCTCGAGCTCGAGAGAAGCATTTGGAACTTTGACCTCACGACGGACGAGCACATAGCGACTGAAGAACGTTATAAGCATAATAATCACGAAAGTGCATGGGATCTTCATCCATTCAGATGCTATGTATTTGGCGACAAAAGCACCACTGCGATGGTTATTCATGAAATTAAGCAGCTTTAGGCATTTTGAGTAAAATCTGGGGGGAAAAAAAGCAAGGACATACAGACACTACCGGAAAATCCTAATATGCCGAGAGCAAAAATCTTTGCCGTGATCCAAATGTCGGGCTCTCGGCAAAGAGGACATTTGCCGTGAGCCATGCCCCAAGACTCTCGGCAAAGAGGAAACCGTCGGCAAAAACAACGTTTGCCGTGAGCACCTAAGGCTGGGCTCTCGGCAAAGTCTGAGCACTCGACGAACGGAAACTTCGCCGAGAGCTAGAGCAAAGACGCTCTCGGCAAACTAGGACCTCTCGGCATACATGATCACGTGCCACGTTCGTGCTCTCGCCGCCAAAGACGGCGTGTGGGGCGGCTAACGGCCGTCAACGTCTTTGCCGTGAGCCTACAAGGAGCTCACGGCAAAGGGATGTTTGCCGAGAGCAGGGGGCGTCCTCTCGGCAAAACTGGACACGTGGCACGGCATCAGTCAGGCCGGCATGGCCACGTGGCAGCCTCTTTGCCGAGAGCTTTCCAGAGACTCTCGGCAAAGGCATGGTTTGCCGAGAGCCTTCCATAGACTCTCGGCAAAGAGGCTCTTTGCCGAGAGCTTCCTGGCGGCTCTCGGCAAACGTGTCCCACATATTTCACATTTCAACGCTCAAACAAATTTTCTTAGTTCACACATCCTACAAAGTACAACATGTGAGCATTTGACTATTTTACCAATTTGTTTGCTATTTTTAATTTCTTTGTATCAATTTGTTGGGTTTATGGAATAATTCTAAATTGAATATAGAAACGATTTGAAAAATGGTAAAAAATGAATTAACTAATGAGATTCATGTAAGTAAGTGTGATGCGAAGCCTTACCAACAAAATAAGAGTATATTTCAATGAAAACATGGAAAAAACCACGTGGATTAATAGTTTTGCAATTATTAAAAATAGCAAATGGAGTCCGAAAATCATGATTTTTGTAGACATCCAATGATTTGGTGTACTAAGAGTGTGCGAAAAGTTAGACGAGGTTTCGGGCAATTTTGTGTCAAACCATGCACAAATCCGAACATCTCCGTAGAAGTTTCGTAAACATCACATGTGATCTCTAGAATTTGAACTCAAAGGGAACTTTAAATTTGAGTTTGCATGCAAAACTTTGTGCACATGTTATAGACACTATAATATGATCTATGTCAAAATTTGGTGTTTTTTCAGAATAATTTGATATATATTTCTACTTCATATATACATGAAACAATGAAAATTTACTAAAATACACATGAAATAATGAATTAATATGTAAACAAATAGGACTTCATGATTTAACTCATCATATGAAATAAGATCAGTATCACCAACACTTTAGAAAAAAGAAACGGAGAGCACAATAAAATAAAAACTAATGGGGGAGCAACTCTTTGCCGAGAGCCTCAAGGCGAGCTCACGGCAAACAGGGTGTTTGCCGTGAGCTCGGCCTTGTGGCTCTCGGCAAAGAGTTGTTTGCCGAGAGTTTGCAGAGGGGCTCACGGCAAACTGGTTTGAAATTTTTCGAACTGAGAACTGAATCTTTGCCGAGAGCTTCGATCTGGCTCTCAGCAAAGACAGCCTTTGCCGAGAGCCAGATCGAAGCTCTCGGCAAAGTTAAGTACCCGCGGCACAAATACAACGTCACCGTTCTCTTCTTCCCCACTCAATCATCTTTCTCCTCCCCCGCGCCGCCGCCTCCCTACCTCGCCGCGCGCCGCCGCCTCCTCCTCCCTCGCCTCGTCGCGCCGCCGCCTCCCTCGCTCACCTCGCCGCGCCGCCGCCTCCCTCCCTCACCTCGCCGCGCCGCCGCCTCCCTCCCTCACCTCACCGCGCGCCGCCGCCTCCTCCTCCCTCGCCTCGCCGCGCCGCCGCCTCCCTCCCTCACCTCGCCGCGCCGCCACCTCCCTCCCTCGCGGCTCCTCTCCCTCACCCGCGCGTCATCCACCCCACCTCTCCACCTCGTCACGCCGCACCGGCCCGGCCCATCGTGTCCCTCACGCTCTACTGCTCCATCGTGCAGGCCGCCTGCTACCCAGTGGCGGCCTACGCGGCGTCGCGCCACAACCGCGCCCACGTCATCGCGCTGGGGGCATTCCTCTGGGCCGCTGCCACATTCCTTGTCGCCGTCTCCGACACCTTCCTCCAGGTGAGCTTCCCTGAGACCGTGACCCTGGCATGGGTTAGAACCTCGTGGAAATGCCCTGTGAAAGAACTGGCATGGGTTAGGGTGTGCTATCATGAAGACTCTTAATTACTATTTACTAGTATGTGTTATGTGACTCTGGTTTACACTCATGTTCCCTGATGGTGTTATTCCGGTTTGTGATGTTGTGCAATTTAATCCGTTTTGTGATGATGATCCGATCGACTAGTTTTGGTTTCTGCTCGTTTGTTTGTCAGTCATGCAGCTAAAACTAATTGTGTCCTCTAAAATGAAATGCCTGCCTTACTGAGTGGGGGAGGGTGATCTGTTAGCTTGTATGATTAAACACCAACCTAGCGAAATGGGCCCTGAAATCTTTTTTGTGATTGTGGGGGAGAAATATAGCCTTGATGCTTACGTTGTTTATCTGTTGTCTGCTGATAATATCTAACTGCTATGTGACTCTAGTTTTTGTCAGTTGGCATGGTAAGTAGACGATGGTTTTTGTTTAGCTGCGCTGATGATGTATTTCGTACAGCGTGTAGCAGCTGTCTATTTGACCTTAGTATGCAGATGCAGGTTGCATATCCGCTGAACAATTCGAATTTAATTTGAATTGTTCGTTTAGTTTTGCGAATGGTTTGATCCCGAACAAGTGAGACGAACACCGAATCTTGGCCTAGTCGAGGTCCGACAGTCTTCCGTCTATGCAGGAGATGATGTCTATATTGTTGCTCAACAGGCCACACAAGTTTATTTTCTCCAGTATCCTTGTCAGACGGACGAGCGTCTTCAGGGATGGGATGTTGTGTACAAGGTATCACCACATGGCAAACTACCAGTCCCAAACAATGATGATTACAATATTGACCCGATCACATACGAGGGAGAATTTTTCCAAGAAGATGGGCTTGAAGGGAGTTTTGTCATAGACTTAGCGGAAGCGATCGGAATGGAAGTAAACAATGAAGATCTAGGTGAGGAAGACGATGGAGATGAGGTTGAAAATGTGATGGACTTACGATTACTTGAGCGATGGCAATTAAATGATGACAGTGATGACATTGCCCCTTTGGAGCACGGGCATGATGAAATTGATGCGCGGGATAGTGATGATGAGTATTATGAGGAACAAAATCTTGATGATGATGATTATTTCTAGAAAAATATGTACGTTACTTTCTAGTTATGTTTTAGATTTATATTTTAAAGTTACATCTTGCTATGTTATGTGTAGTTATGTTTTTTAGCCTGTTTCTAAGTATATCTTGCTTATTTGTTCTAATTTGTTCATTCTTTTTTATTTTCAGGTGACTGAACAAATATGGCGGGCGGCAAAGTGAGGAAGGTGTCGTCCGTGTACCAGAGGACGAGTGAGGAGGGGGAGGGGTCGGGTTCGGGGTCGGGGTCGGGCAGGAGGAGCTGGTGGAGTTTCAGGCGTCGAGAGCCGCGTCGAGAGCCTCCTCGAGAGCCGATGCCACAGATTCAGCTCTTCGACGAGGACGAGTACGTGGAGGAAGAAGACACGGACTTTCGGCCGTATAGGCAGCCGGACTCGGAGGACGAGTCGGTGGAGGCAGAGGAGGAGGAGGACGAGGACGAGGACGAGGACGAGGAGGAGGAGGAGGAGGAGGAGGATGCTAGGGAGGTGGAGGGTGAGGAGGTGGAGGGGGAGTACGAGCCGGAGGAGGAGGACGAGGAGGACGACGAAGGTGTAGAGGACGTGCCGAAGGTTTGGTTGCGAGGCCCGTCGACCCTCCCTCCCCGGCCACCTCCACACCTACGCCCAGTGATTAGACCCGCTGGACAAAGGTCAGTGCTTTTGACGTGACCCTTAATTTCCCTATGATTAGTTGCGATCTCAATAGAAACTAATATTGTATTGTAATTATTTTCAGGGGTTGGGACCTGGTGGGCGGTGGAAACCACTCACGCCTTGTCAATGGCATACTCGGCCTCTTGTGCAAGGAGCACTTCCCCGGCATGGTCCAGCATGCCGGAAAGTACGAGCCGGCTTTTCACTTTGAGCATTACTACTCCGCGCCGGACCAGCCGGACACCCTGGGCCGAGCGTACAACAACAAGGCGGAGCGGGTGAAGGCCGAGTTGTGGGTAAGTCTTTCTGGCACTACATTACTGAATTCATCGCATTTTCAATACTGACATAATAATTGATGTGTGTATATGCAGGATTT
Source organism: Digitaria exilis (assembly GCA_015342445.1). Lineage (NCBI taxonomy): Eukaryota > Viridiplantae > Streptophyta > Magnoliopsida > Poales > Poaceae > Digitaria > Digitaria exilis. The sequence continues at coordinate 1,141,651 of JACEFO010001734.1, forward strand.
CTACAGGTGCGAGGAGGGAACTGAGGTGAGGGCGGAGCGTAACGCCCACCGAGCCTGCCAGAAGCTCCTGCACGACATTCACTACGAGGCGCACCTCCAGGCTATCGTGCACTACCACGCCCACTACGAACATCGAAAGGTCACCAAGAGGCAAGCCGTAACAATGACGTTGGAGAGGGAGGATTTCCTCAAGGTAACTAACTAACATCAAAACTTTTATTTTCTGAGAATAAACATGCTTCATTGGATCTTCTACCTTAATTGCATTGAATTGCAGGTGCCTCCTAGTTGGTGTAATAATCACACAGAGGCCTGGAAGAAGATGGTGGACAAGTGGTGCTCTCCCGAGTGGCAGGAGAAGCACAATATTCACCGGGACAGGCGATTGAAGATGGCAGGACCATCGCACCACCAGGGCAGCCGAGACCTCACGGGATACGCGAATGCATGGGTAAGCGGCTTTAATTGTTTATTCTGATGCAAGACATTATGAAAACATTCTAACCGCTTTGTTCTCTTTTTCCGCAGTCGGCAGCACATGGCAACCGGGACTGCCCTCAGTTCAAGGCGTGGTGCTTAGCTCATATGGGCAAGGCAACGGACGACATCGACTACAGCGAGGACACTCCCGACTCGGCGTTCACCAACCCCACCATCCCTCCGAGGGTCAGTTCGTACACGTCTAGGTCAAGGGAGGTCCATGGGCCAGACTACGCTCCAAGCACCCAGAACTTTGATGGGCGAGTCGTCATGGAGGTGGGCGGAGGGAAGAAGCGTGGGCGGTACTGGATGGGTGACAGCGTCATGGACTCGACCACGACGCCAAGACTCCCCGAGATTCGGCAAAGGGCGCCGAGCGGAAGCGACACAATCCGCCCACGCATGACACAGGAGCAGCTGCAGATATCGTCTCTACAGGTTATTACTTTTTTACTTTGTTTTCCATTTCTTTTGATGTACGATTGTTTCGCATTCTAACATATATATTTTGAATGTATTGCAGTCCCAGCTCGCCCAAGAGAGGACCGAATGGGAGATCGAACGGGAGAGCCTACAGGCCAACTTGACCCAGATGTACGCCTGGATGCAGAGCGTGGGCACTCAAGTGTCCGTCCCTCCCCCACAGCTTCAGTTTCAGCCACCGCCTCGGCAACCGACCCCTGTGAGTATAAAAACTTTTGGTTTGTAAGTTCATTGGTTAAATCTTGTCTCACGTGAAAACATTTCTCCTTTCTGCAGGGTCTCTCGGCGGGATCAAATGATCCCGCTGGAATGATCAACATGTCGCCTGGTGTGTCGCCTGCGCCTCGTCCTCGTCTGTCGGACTGGTCGCCTTGGGGAACTCAGCAGGACGGACAGGGCTCACAGGATTGCGACCTCTCCAACCCCTCTCAAGCACACAACCCGTGGGAATGGCGGCACCACCATTAGGTAGTTGACGGACGTTGTGGTTAAACTTGTGGTTGAACTTGAATGTTATGTGCATGGATTTGTGCTATAACTTGTTGTTAAACTTATGGTTAAACTTGTGGTTGAAACAGTATGTTATGTGCATGAATTGTTTGTGTATTGGTTATATTAATTGCCTGTGATGTATTTGAGATGTATGTGTGATATATTTCAGTTGTTGGGCACCATATATGGGCAAATAACAAATAAAAATGGCCTCAGCCCAGGGGTTTGCCGAGAGCATGGGGCCAGGCTCTCGGCAAAGATGCCATTTTTTGCCGAGAACCCTGGCTAAGGCTCTCGGCAAAGATGCAATTTTTTGCCGAGAGCCCTGGCCAAGGCTCTCGGCAAAGCCCCTGTGCAGAGGCCCCGCGCCTGCCCCCCGGTGTGGGCCCCATGGGCTCTTTGCCGAGAGCCTGGCACGTGGCTCTCGGCAACCCATGGGCTCTTTGCTGAGAGCCAGGCATGTGACTCTCGGCAAAGCTTGAGTGCTTTGCCGAGAGCCTAGCACATGGCTCTCGGCAAACCCAGCTGCGGGCCCCACAGAGACGGCGCAACACCGTCTCGCCGGCGTTAGGGCCAGGCTCTTTGCCGAGAGTCTACATGATCTCGGCAAATACCTCCTGTGCACACGGCAAAGGCTTTGCCGTGATCCCGGAGGAAAGCTCTCGGCAAAGGTAGCTTCGCCGAGAAAATCTTTGCCGAGAGCCGGCTCTCGGCAAAGCCTTTGCCGAGAGGATTGTCCTCTTTGCCGAGAGTGCCAGGCTCACGGCAAAGAGCCTGGATCCGGTAGTGAGAGGCGGCATAAAAAATAAATAAAGACCAAATTTAGACCCTATTTGGATCATCAACTAATTTCTAGCTAGCTAAAACTTGTGGATACAAACGGGACCAGTTAAAGCCCTCACCTGTCTCTAGCTAGATAGCCAGTAATTATCTGTTTAGCTGCTCCAACCCATCTTTAGGTAGCTAATTGATTACACAAAGATAAGCAAATCTCAAAGAAAGAGTGGCACAAAATAAATACATGGCAATGTGATGCATGGTTTGGAGTAGTTAGTGGCCAACTATAGATTGGATGCGCATAACATGCCAACAAGACCTAGAGCAGCGCGCATTATATTGGAGTGGCACACCAAACACCGGCCTGCTAAATTATCGATGCGTATCCGTACATAGCTTATGCAAAGGGTAACAGTTGGATATAGACTGCCACGCTGCCACCTGCCAGTGCCAGATGATACAATTAGCGTTTTAATGACGGAGATCAAGCCAGATCAAGAAACTAATTAACAATCCGCGCGTGGAGCATCTACAGAACATATAAGCGTGCAGATTAACCTGTGATCAACGAGGAGAATATAGAATTAGCTGGACCAGGTCCCTCGTGTGGCGTTTAGCAGAGATCCTAGTATGATTCATTGATTCGCCCAGTAATTTAGTTGTTTTTTAATTTGATTTGGAAGGTGGGACTCCAAACTGTCCTGGATCCTGTCCACTCCGGGGGTTGATACTAGTAGTAGGTGGAGCAAAGGATGTCCAGTTATTTTCCTTTAAAATATTTTCATCTCGCTTAATTATTGTTGTTTTCCTCAAGTCTACATAGACACTAAAAGAACCATTTCACTGTTTTTGCCCTACGCTGTTTTAGCCGAACTTTTACAGTCGCCTTGTTTTAAACTGTCATATTGAAATGATATACTAGAAATGCAGTGGCATCAAAGACAGAGATATTAATTTCATAATGTTTTCTACACATAATTAATTTATCCGTGGACAGAGTGGAGCTAGTACTACTCCCAATCACACCTAAAACATGCCGAATCCCCGTCACAACATTAGGGGGGGGGGGGGGTTGAAAGAGCACAAAATAATGCTACTTTACTCTCTTTACAAAACTGGCATGCCTAATGATTTTTTTTTTTATTATAAAACTATGGACATGCGCATCTATGCCGCTCAAGAAGAGAATAATGCTGCCGTCCACTTTTCTGTGCAACAAAGATCAAGCTAGGTTTAGTGGAGGGACCCTGCTGGACCAGTCTTGCTGAAACAAAGCCACATCATAGTACTGTGTGAAGCTTTGAGAGGACAAAAAACTTTGCCAAAAGGACCTGTCCATTTTGGCCCTGTGATCTTGTATAGATCCTGCCCTTCTCATACATACATGGCGGACCTCCCATCTTTTTTCTTTTCTCTCGATCATGTGGCCAACAGTGTGGCCTGCTGGGACCCCGGACCCGGACCGTACCTCCCCTGGTCCGGCACACGGCTTTGACGGCCGTGTGCGATCGACGCTAACTCCGGCGTCGCCGTACGTCGCCGTCGCCTTGACTTCCCCGACGACGCGACGCCGCCGCGCGGAGTGCGTGCGTGGCTACTATACAAGGAGAGTCAACGCGCAAACTCGCTGCGGCCGCCCGATCGAGCCCATTGTTTTTCTCGTGCGGCAAGCCCAGACAACAACGCATGCGTGCATTGTATATTCATTCCCAACGCGTGCCGTCGCGAGCATGGCGTTGTAGCGTGATGGGGATGAGTGGGGGAGCTAGTGACGTGGCATGCACCCGGTTCACTACTGGGGGGCTCGAGTCGAGTCTCGCAATCAATGCACACCGGTGTCTGTCGAGACTTTGGTGAAAGTCACGTACCCGTATTACGTTAGCTTTTGATCGGCACATCCGACCATCTTTTTAATTAGCTTGTGTAGGAGACTGCATGCGTATGAGTGTTGAGTGTACTCCGTAAGTGTCGTTTTGGTGTCCGTACCACGAATTTGACTGAATTTGTAGAAAATATAAATATCTAAATCTTTAAATAGTTTTTCCAAAAACCAGATCTAAATATCTATTAATGATATTTATATTGTACCATCAATTCTAATACATTTTTATATATAATTAATTGATGTTGTTTTTCGAGAAGTAAAAAGATAGTTATTTTAGGACGAGGGAGTACTCAGTGAGTGATCGTGCGAGTGTCTGCATCCATAGCAAGAGAAATCTCTCATCATCACCACTTCCGGCATCTCATAGCGATGGTTGTCGACTTGTCGTCGCCGACTCGCCGTCGTGGCTCCCTTTCGTGCACAACAATGATCATACATTCGATCATTGATCAGTAATGCACCAGGGCATCCAACGTACGGTGACCAGCTAGAGGTTGGGGATGAAGCTAATCACTCTTGCCTGAATTATCTTCCAATTAGGGTCTCCTCAATGTACGGATCTCTTGCTCGGCACCGTAGTAACTATTGCAGGCATTGAACCAAATTTGTATGTAGAGGTGAGTCGATGAAGCAATATAAAAAAAATCATATGGTGGAAATTTTTTAGAAAATATGTGAAGTACCTAAAAGTACCAAGAAATACTAAAATTATGGGACCAAGTACCAAATTCGTAGAATGCAATTTCTAAAAATTTCCATTCGAAAGTACGAACAAGTACCAACAAAAGTACCACAAGTACCCACAAGGCCACAAGTACGTGCATGTAATTGCCAATCATTCTAAGAAAGCTCTTCGTTCTGTTAGGTTCCATCTATGAATTCAACCTTTTGACTTAAAAAAAAAATACAATGTGTGACATTAAAGTGTTTTCATATATCATTTTGGAGGTAAGGTCAAGTCCGTACATCGGAGGTTGGTGTCAACGTTCAGTGCCAACATATATCTTGGAAAAAAGAATGCTCACTCCATACTTAAATATATGTTATTATTGAGGACAAGTCAGTGATTCAAAAATGAATTCGCCCCTCCTAAACAACGTATATGTAACTATGTAAGATGGGATGAAATACTTATCCACACACTACAAGATCTTATATGCATCCAAACTTTCGATCTCGAGAAAGAAAAAGGACTATCACGGAAACAGACACTCGTAGAACAGAATGAATAGCAAGAGACCGGCCGAGCGGTTCTCTAGAAGGACCTGCGGGGCCGATCGATCTTATTGCGTGCTAGGACTAGCAGCACCGTGGACCACCGCCGGAGATCGCCGCGGACAGCGACGCGTCTCGACCGGCCCGGTCCCCACTACTCCTCTCTTCCCTAGCGACGGGACCCGGCCGGACGATAGATGAATGATGCGTGTGATCATTGGACATACGGCTCGGCCTCGTCCCCATGCCGGGCCGTGTTGGTATCTCACACACACACACGGAGATGCGTCCGCCATCTGGCGTTCCCGCTCGCGGTTCCGCACCGTTTCGTCCGAGCTCGCTGCGGATTATTGGTTCATCATGGGAGGATCTGCCTGTTTCCCATTTTGGCTTCTAGGCTTTCCGGTAGCTAGCTGGTAGTAGCAGTGTGCTGTGTCTGCGTTGTACTCATATAATTTGCGTGTGGTATGGAAGCTGCCGGGTATAGTGTAGCTAGCTTGTCAATCAGCAGCAGGTGTACGTGTGCTGCCCTGAAGCATCATATCTTTGTTTTTAGGTCAGATCGATTGATGCATGATACGTCGATCGACGGTGTGATGAGCCGTACGTATCTGTGTGAATAGGTCAGGATATGCGACGCAAGTGCAAAAGTTTGAAACCAACGGCCACTAGTGTCGATCACCAAATTAGAACTGTCAATCACAAGAGGCTATCCGGCCTTGTGCTGATTGTTGTCAGGGGAGAAAAGAAAGTCTGCCTTTGTTTCAACTTTTCAAGTTCGATAAGGCACAGTATTTTGGTACTAGACGGTGTCTTCTTTTTTTTTTCAATAAGTGCGGCGGGAATTTGCCATTTCATTAGAGAAGTACACTACTAAAAAAATATTTTAGGGGACACATAAAAAAGGGCATAGAGCTCTTAATGTCGCGGATTAACGGAGGCCGACATTTTTTATTTTTAGAGGCAGACGCTCATATTGGCCTCCTAAAATCGATTTACGGAGGCGGATACTTTATAACGTCCACCTCCGAAAATATTATAAAGTGTCCGCCTCCGTAAATCAATTTTTTGAGACGGATGGCTTATAAGACCCGCTTCTAAAATTCCCCAGGCCCAAAGAAGCCCAAAAGACCCGGTTTGGACGTCCATATATATATACAACACTTAGGGTTTGAGGCTCACATTTCCCTTCTCTGCTCTCCCTCCTCTCCCTTAGCTCGATAGCCGCCGCATCCACGCATCTCCACCGCGACTCCTCCTCTTCCCTTTCGCGTGCGCATCGCCTCCTCCTCCTCCGTCCGTGCCTACCCTCCGGCGTGCCGCCTCCGACTCCTCCGCACCTCCTCAGGCGAGCCGAGTGGCGGCGGATCCTGGCGGCTCGAGCACCAACGGCTCCTAGTGAGGTGCGGAGGCGCCTGGCGAGCTCGAGGCCACGGATCTGTGCGAGCAGAATGGCGACAACAGCTCAGGCGAGGTGCAGCGGCTCCTGGCGGAGCACGAGGCAGGCGGGCTCGGATAGATAAGGAGGCGTCCCAGAGGTCGTGGATCCATTTGCGGCGGCCGTATATCCGGCACCGACCGACGGCAAGGCGAGGGGGCATCGAGGAGGAGGCGTGTCGTGGAGGAGGCGAGGCGGGCCCGTGGAGGTGCCGGCGTGCGAGGGCGGTCCGGTGGTGGAGGGATCCGGCGGCGGGGAGGCTGGATCCGGCGGCGGCGAGGTCGGATCCAGTGGTGGAGAGGCTGGATCCTGCGGTGGCGACGGCGGATCCGGCGATGGTGACGGCGGATCTGGTGGCGGCAGCGCCGATGGGCTCAGCGGGCCCATGATGGGCTCGTTGGGCTTTTTTTTTGTTTTTTGTCTAATTTTCGGAGGCGGGTTGAAAACCGCCTCTATTAATCTCGATTAACAGAAGCGTATGGTCGGAGGCAGACGCAAAATCCGCCTCCAAAAATACAAAATGCCTGTCTTCGAAAATCATTTTTGTAGTAGTGGTAACTGTTGCAAAAATAATGCTTGTTCTAACAAAACAATTAAGCCTTTACAATTTTCGAACATGTGGTGTAAATACAATGACTCTCGCATCACCATTGTCGAACGACTGACCAAACAAATATTATTTGATCGGCTTGTCATATCAGCCCACATGCACACCCCACTGAAACTTGACGCGAAGCATAGAGTACTCATTTGTGCACTTGCTATTTGCCCTCAGGCCCACACATACTCGGTTGTTGCAGCTTGACTTCTATGACTGTTCTTGATTAATTGTTCTTATATTTATGATCACAATGGTTTTATAATTGATATCGTCTTCAATCACTTTAAGATTTGAGGAAAAAACGTTGACCAAGATTCAATGAACTAACTGAACAATGAAGAAGATACCAGTTTTAGTTTTATTAGGTAAAGAAGATACCAGTTGATACTTCTTTTCTTTTTCTTCTTTTTTGGTATCGTGCCATATAGTCCGTGTCTATTATGGTTGCTGTTAACTTGGTTATATGATTGTATCATGTGATTAGGTTACGATCGAATCTTCCATACATGATGTTTAAATATGAGCTAGTGGTTTGGGAGAAAGACCGTAACATATCAAACCACACACCCAATTACATGAAGTACTCCCTTTCTCTTTTTTTCACCTGAATGTTTACCCCTGATCCCGGACTTGGTGTGGCAATGGATGGTGCATTGCACCCAGCACGAACAGAGTTCAGCAGCTGGAATTACATATATAGTTGGGCAGTACTCCCTTTATTTCCACTACACGTAGGGTGTGTTTGGTTTCACCTTTTGGTAGGTGCTCTGAACCCTGATGACAGCAAGAGTAGCATTTTCTATTATTAGTCACATTTACGTTTTGCGTCCAGTTGCTAAGCCTCGTCATCAGGTGGTGCAGGATATACAGCTGGATAAACACCCCGTGCAGCAGCCAACATGGAAAAGAAAAACGCTTCCTTTTAATTTCGGGGGTGTACGTACTCTTTGTATGCTTACATCGGAGAAACTCATGTTTGTTTGTGTGCCTACCAAGAGAAGCAAATAGCAAATTTTCAGACGTGCATTCTGAGAAACGGTTATCAATCAATTTTAGCAGTAGATCTTTCGTGACACCGTGTGCTAGATAGAGTAGAACAAGTGTGTATATGAAGATAAAACGTCCCACACTTTAGGATTAGGAAAGCTACGGTTGGGCTACTTGTGGTAGTAACCTCAAAAGAAGGATCTATTAGGTATCGAATAGTGAGGGTTTCAATGTGGAAGATACTTATATTTTAGGGGTGAGTGAGGCTAACATCTTTCCTATCGGGCTGATCATTGTTACTATTGAAAGTAACTATTTTGGGCACAGGATGATGTTTCCTTAAATCAGGTAGAGCACATGGTGTGCGACCCTGATTTCTTCCAATCCAAAAATGGTAGATGCTATGAACTATGCAATTCTGTTATTGGGTTCTGGCGTGGTTGACAAATATGGTTTTTGTATAGTGCGTTAACGGTTGCCACATAAAGCTCGATGGTAGTCACATGACTACATTTGCCATCTCGGTTGTCTACCACGTACACTTACAGCTAGAACTTTGTCCCCCTCGTCCTCCAAATTTTCAAGTTGGAACAAAAAGAATTTCAGCGTCACTGGCTTAGCCCAACACATAACTAGAACTTTGTCCCTCTTTTCCTCCCAATTCTCAAGTTGGAACAAATATTCGTAGAATTTTATCATCACTGGCTTAGCACAAATACAGTCACCAACTCTCCCAATACTACAAAAACCGTGGTGAGCTGATCCTCCTACGCGGACAAATTAAAAGTGACGAAACATCCATCCATCCATCCCGCTCTCGTGCACTAGGACCCAATTCCCTGCCGTTTGCGCCGCGCAACCAACCTCTCCCTCACCTCCCCTGCCATTTATGGAGGAACGCCGGAGCATCGTTGTCCGAATCATCGGCCACACACTCTGACACACCCCGCTCCGCTCTTCAGCTGCCCCGAAGCCTCGGCCCTCATTTTCCTGGGCGCACACAGCATACGACGCATGCAACACGTGTGGCCGGCGCGGGGAATCCGCCTCGACAGCGCGTCCGCCAAGCACTGCACAGCTCTCTGCTCGAGTGCTCGTCGGTTGTTGCTGCCTTGCTGCTGCTGCTGCTCGGGCCCTCACTGACCGCAGCGACCTGCCTGCGCCGCCCCTGCCTATATATACCGTGCTCCTCTCACCCCGAGAAAGCTAGTAGCTAGCGGCGGCCGCTGCAGAAACCCAAGAGGACTGGTCCAAAGCCAGCACCAGAGTGGAGCAAAAAGAAAACCATCCCCCCTCACCTCACCACCCTCGCCGCCGCTGACGCGATCGAGCTGTCTTGACCGGCGTTTTCTTTCTTTTTCTATTTTTTCCCCCTCTCTCCCTCTCGTGGGCGCCAACCTTAACTGCTACGATCGAGGATCGATCGAGGGGAGGAAGTTTCCAGTCCAGCTTCACATGGCGTCGTCGGCGGCGATGGAGTTGCTGGGGAGATCCTTCTTCCCGGGGCCTACCGGCGCCGCGGGCCGGGAGCGGGGAGTTGGGCCCGCCTGCTTCGCGGCGGTGGGGCAGGAAGGGAGGGCGAGGTCGCTGAGGTCGGCGGCGCTGGCGGAGCGGGCCGTCGTGACGCCGGCGCCGGTGGAGAGGGCGACCGGTGCGGCGGCGCCGTCGCCGGCCGAGCCACCGCACCCGCAGAGCGTCGCCGCGCGGGCCGTCGTCACCGTCCGGCGGAGGCGCAAGGAGGACGCCAAGCGCCGCGTCGCCGAGCAGCTCGACGCCTACACCGACAGGGTCGGCCGGAGCGTCCTCCTCGAGCTCGTCAGCACGGAGATTGACTCAAGTAAGAAAAAGAAAGAAAAGAAAGCTTCCGTTGTTTGATTCTTCCACCACCATCCCCGCCGCTGGCCGCAACAGCACGCGCGATTCTTTTCCATGGCGAGTTTGGCGACGGCTTGGAATTCCATGGCGCATCCTGCGTTGCGTTGCATCTTTGAATTGTTCTACTAGAACAATTTGCTTCCATTTTCTTCTTCTTCCACTCGCCTTTACCATTCGCTGCTGCTTATGGAGAGCTTCATGGAACCCGGGGGTGAGAATATTCCAGCTGGTGCTTCTTGACCCCCGGGGGGGCCTTATCTCCCGAGTCATCATTTCCAAATGGACAATCACGTGGAGCTGTCTCTCTTGGTTTGATTCGTGTGGAAAGCTGGGGAATTTTTACCATCTATCTCGTCTGCATCGTACGAGCTCAGCTTACCCACCGAGACTGAAAATGGAATTATGCAAAGCTAACTGAATCTTTGCTTGAATTGGTGATCGGCAGGGAAAGGTGTCCCCAAGAAGAGCAAGCCGTCGAAGCTGAATTGGTTCGACAAGAAGGACGTCAAGGCGGAGCGGGTGGTGTACACGGCGGAGTTCACCGTCGACGAGTCCTTCGGCGAGCCCGGCGCGGTGACCGTGCTCAACCGCCACCAGCGTGAGTTCTTCCTCGAGAGCATCGTCGTCGAGGGCTTCCCCTCGGGCCCCACCCACTTCACCTGCAACTCGTGGGTCCAGCCCACCCGCGTCGACCGCAACCCGCGCGTCTTCTTCACCAACAAGCCGTACCTCCCCGCCGAGACCCCGCCGGGACTCCAGGAGCTCCGGCGACAGGAGCTCGCCGGCCTGAGAGGCGAAAGCGCCGCCGCCGGCGAGCGAAAAATCACCGACAGGGTGTGGGACTACGACGTCTACAACGACCTCGGCAACCCCGACAAGGGCGTCGAGTTCGCCCGCCCCGTCCTCGGCGGCGAGCGCATGCCGTACCCTCGCCGGATGCGAACGGGACGGCCCAGCACCGTCACAGGCAAGCCCATCCATCTGTCCCATAAATTCCGCGACAGTAACAGTGACCCGCCTGCCATGGCGAGGGCCCACCGTCGCCGTCGCGGGTAGCTTTCGTATCCAAACACCGTGATCGCGGCGACGTTGACCGGCGGCGAAAGCTGACGTTTTTTTTCCCTCGCCGGTGGCCGTGCAGACGACCGGGCGGAGAGCAGGGTGGAGTACCCGGAGCCAATCTACGTTTCGAGGGACGAGGAGTTCGAGGAGGGGAAGAACGAGATGCTGTCGGAGGGGGCGCTCAAGGCGCTGCTCCACAACTTCATGCCGCTGCTGGTGAGCTCGGTGTCGCCGGACATCCGGGACTTTGCCGGATTCCACGACGTCGACAATCTTTTCAAGGAGGGGCTCCGGCTGAAGCAGGCGCTGCAGGACCAGCTGTTCCAGAAGATCCCGTTCGTGCGAAAGATCCAGGAGAACAGCGAGGGGCTCCTCCGTTACGACACCCCCGACATAATCAAGAGTAAGCGAAGCGATCGAGCAATAAACCATGTCAATGTCCATGGAGATCCGATACGATAAGATACGAAGCATGGAATTGTTGTACTGAATACTGATGCTGTCGTTGGTGTATTTTTTTCCCCCCTCCTATCCTTGTGGCAGAGGACAAGTTTGCGTGGCTGCGCGACGACGAGTTTGCGAGGCAGGCGCTGGCTGGCATCAACCCCGTCAACATCGAGCGGCTTCAGGTAACCCATCACCGTCACGCCCAACACGCCGCGGACACCGCCTGTGCTCTGCAGTTACTGTCCACGGACAGACTGGAGCCGAAAGGTGCCGCCGTGCTTGCCGCTCGCTCACTCACTCACCTCGCTTTATTCCTCTCTCTGCAGGCGTTCCCGCCGGTGAGCAAGCTGGACCCGGCGGTGTACGGCCCGCCGGAGTCGGCGATCACGGAGGACCACATCATCGGGCAGCTCGACGTCATGTCGGTGCAGCAGGCGTTGGAGGGCAACCGGCTCTACATGCTGGACTACCACGACATCTTCCTGCCGTTCCTCGACCGTATCAACGCGCTGGACGGGCGCAAGGCCTACGGCACGCGCACGCTCTTCTTCCTGACGGCCGCGGGAACGCTCAAGCCCATCGCCATCGAGCTCTGCCTCCCGCCCATGACCGACGGCTGCAAGCGCGCCAAGCGCGTGTTCACGCCCCCCGCCGACGCCACCAGCAACTGGCTATGGCAGCTCGCCAAGGCCCACGTCTGCTCCAACGACGCCGGCGTCCACCAGCTCATCAACCACTGGTAAACACAACGGCGGTGTCATTTCTAGCAGGCGTCTCTGCATTTCCACCAGGCATTGATGCAGAATTGCAGTGGAAACTAAACTGAACTAACTGTTCGATTGGATCGATCAATGTGCTGCGTCTGCAGGCTGAGGACGCACGCGTGCATGGAGCCGTTCATCATCGCGGCGCACCGGCAGATGAGCGCCATGCACCCGATCTTCAAGCTGCTCAAGCCGCACATGAGGTACACGCTCAAGATCAACGCGCTGGCGCGGCAGATCCTCATCAACGGCGACGGCGTCATCGAGTCCGGCTTCACCCCCGGCCGCTACTGCATGGAGATGAGCTCGTTCGCGTACCGGGAGCTCTGGCGCCTCGACCAGGAGGGCCTCCCCGCCGATCTCATCAGAAGGTACACCCCACCCACATTGCAATGCCCCTGACATCACCTCAACTGAAATGCCTCCGAAATGTTCATCCCAATATGCTACGCAACAGAAATTGTCAGCTTATTGTTTTTCCTGTTGATTGATACGTATAGAGGCATGGCCGTGGAGGACCCGACGAAGCCGCACGGTCTCCGGCTACTGATCGAGGACTACCCGTACGCCACCGACGGCCTCCTGCTGTGGTCGGCCATCGAGCGGTGGTGCGACGCCTACGTGGCCATGTACTACCCGTCCGACGAGTCGGTACAATGCGACGCCGAGCTGCAGGCATGGTACGCCGAGGCCGTGGAGATGGGTCACGCGGACAAGCGCGACGCGCCGTGGTGGCCACGCCTCTCGACGCCGGCTGACCTGGCGTCGCTGCTCACCACGCTGGTGTGGCTCACCTCGGCGCAGCACGCGGCGCTCAACTTCGGGCAGTACCCTCTGGGAGGGTACATCCCCAACCGCCCGCCGCTGATGCGTCGGCTCGTGCCAACCGAGGGCGACCCGGAGCACGCGCACCTTGTGGCCGACCCGCACCGGTTCTTCCTGTCCGCGCTGCCCAGCCTGACGCAGACCACCACGTTCATGACCGTCATCGACACGTTGTCCACGCACTCGGCCGACGAGGAGTACCTCGGCGAGCGGAGGGACGAGGCGTGGACGGACGACACGGCAGCGCTCGCGGCCGCGCGGGAGTTCGCCGACGAGGTGCGGCGCGCCGAGGAGGAGATCGACCGGCGTAATGCCGATACGGGGCGGCGCAACCGGTGCGGCGCCGGCGTGCTGCCGTACGAGCTCATGGCGCCCACGTCCGGACCGGGCATCACCTGCCGTGGCGTGCCCAACAGCGTCACCATCTAGTCTCGGCGTAGCCATTGGACGGTGCGCAGCAAGATGATTCATGGGAGATATCGAGCACTGGTTCTTTTTGCTATGGTTTGGTTCTCCCAAATGATTTGGGCTCTCCGATAGGAGGAAGTTGATTTTGACATGGGGGTGGGAGGAATTGATATTGTAGAGTGGGTGTAAATAACACAATCAATGTAATATAATTGTCGTATAGAGTTCTTTAAAGAGAAGTTATCTAGTATCTCATTATCATTATACAGAACTGTTCAGAGTGCAGTGCAGTTATCTACTTATCTTACTTTGAGCAGATTCATGGGTCATAAGCACATCGTCAAAAAAAAAATGAAGGATTTTGAACAGGCTGAAAGTGTTAAACAGACGGTCAAAATTAACTTGTAGTAGTTGGTGGATGACTGTCTGAGCTCTAATGTGTCGTTATTTGCTTCATTTATTCAGAAAGTCTTAGCTTATTAGAAATAGACTACAAGATAAAAGTCTGAATTGTGTGATGCAATCTCTATGAGAACTGTATGGACAAGTTGAATGCAGACTATTTGCTTTGACAGATTCATGGCGCCATATAAGCATATGGTCAAAAATTTTAAAATCTATATTTGGATTAGGTAGACTGGAAACGTCAAGCTGAGGTCAAAATTCAGTGAGCCCAACACGGTACAGTTCTCCATTTATCAGAAGCTTATTCACAATCTGAAACGAACGAAGCAACCTATCAGACTGTATGGACAAGTTGAATGCACGGGCCTGAATCTTTGCCCGATTGATCTCGGCAACGTACAACGCTCAGAAAGAAGCGCAGCAGATACTCTAATTTCTTGCCTCAACAAAATCATCTAGTATCTTCTCCCAAATGATTTGTGGTCCGACCAAGAGGAACTTGATTTTGACGGGGTGGGGAAATTGATATTGTGGAGTAGATGTAAATAACAGAATCAATGTAATATAATCGTATAGAGTTCTTTTAAGAGAAATTATATGGTATCTCATTATATAGAACTGTTGAGCGTGCAGTTATCTTACATTGAGCAGATTCATGTGTCAAAAGCACATCGTCAAAATTTTAGGATTTTGAGAAGACTGGAAGCGTAGAAACAGACAGTCCATATTCACTGGTAATTGCTGGTACATGACCAGTCAGTGCTCTCTGATGTAAGTTATCTCAATATGAAATTATTTGGTTCACCCATGTTAAGAAAGTCGTTGCTTACTACCAATATACCACAAGCGTCAACTGAATGATGCAATCTCTATTAGAACTGTATGGACAAGAACTGAACAGTATGCTTTTTAATTTTGTTTGAGCAGATGTAGACTGAAAACGTCTTAAACTGACGTCAGAAATTAAGGGAGCTCAACTCGGTTCTGTTCAGTTCTCCATCTATTCGGAACTGAATGAACCATTCAGTTCTCCATCTATTCTGAACTGAATGAAGCAATCTATCTGAGACTGTATGGACAAGTTGAATGCACGCGCCAAACATGAAGATGGTGGCTTAGTGAGTGCCCGATTGATCTCGGCAAAGCACAGCGCTCAGAAAGATGTTCAGAGACTCTAATTTATTGCCTCAACAAAATATCTTGCCATCAGCGCAAAGCAAGATGATTCAGGTGAGAAATCAAACAGAAGCAGCTCGATCTTTTTTACTATGATTCTCGCCTGAATGAATTGGGGTTCGAAATTGATATTGTAGAGTGGGTAACAGAACTGTTCAGCGTGCAGGTATCTTAATTTGAGCATATTCATGTATCATACACATTTGGAGCAGACTGAAAGTGTTGAAACAGACAATCAATTTTCTTTTGTAGTTGTTTGTAGACCCAGCTAGAGCTCTCTGTTGTAAGTTCTCCGACCAAAATTATTTGGTTCATTTATTCATTAAGTTGCAATGCAATTTCTGAGAACTGAATGAAAGGTTGAATGCACACTATTTGCTTTGAGCCATGGATAGATTCATGGCGTCATTTAAGCATGTAGTCAAAGTTTTTACTCTTTGTTCGAGCAAAGGTAGACTCAAAACGTCTTAAGCTGACGGTCAAAATTCAGTGAGCTCAACTCTGTTCTGTGTTCAGTTCTCTCCGTCTATTTTGAACTGATCCAACTGAATGAAGCAATCCATCTGTGAGACTGTATGGACAAATTGAATGCACGCGCCAAACATGAGGATGGTGAGTGCCAGAATCTTAGCCCGATTGATCTCGGCAACGTACAGCGCTGAAGACGCTATGGAAAGAAGCGCAACAGAGACTCTAATTTATTGCCTCAACGAAAACTAACAGCAATTAATTTGGTTCTCGTTTTGTCAATAACTTCAAATATGTTTTCGCAAGGGATATAATGTTCGCAAGTATATAGCAGGTCGATGAATTGTGCGGGCAAGTTGAATGCACAGACCATACAAAAGGATGGTGAGTGCCAGAATCTCAACCCGATCACTCTCGGCAACGTACAGCGCTGAAAACGCTACTGAAGAAGCGCATCAGAGACTCTAATTTATTGCCTCGAATCAAACAAAGTAGAAAAAGAATGGAAACGAAAAATAGAGGGAAAAAAACAGATCTAAGAATGGTGTGGATAAAGGGTTAGCATTAGACTCACGAAAGCTTTGTGCAATCAACAGAGCGTATGATTGTTCAGAGTTTGATGGTATGTATGAGCAAATCATCATCGTCCAACGCCAGAACCGAATCACCAAAGAAATCAACAGAGAAGAACAGAGAAATCAACACAGAAGAGAGGAAGAACACAGAGAAAACCCGGCATGAAACCGACCGGAAACAAAAGGCAGACGGAGAAGAAGAACGGCGGCGGCGGGGGGAGACGCTGTCCTTTCTTGTCAGGTATCCCGTTATATATAGAGCGGTCACCGGCGGCGGGGCTGCGAACCCTAGCGCCTTGAAATTTACACGCTTGCCCTTGTCGATTGGCCCATAAAGGCCGTAAGCACGATCGTGGACGTGAATCCATTGGGCTTCCGTGCCTTATTGGGCCAGCTTGCGTTCGTTTCCATTTGGAAAAAGTCCTATTGAGGTCCCTCAACTATCATCCAAGTTTGATTTAGGTTCCTAAACTCCAAAACCGGGTAAAACACATCCTCCAACTTGCAAAACCGTTTATATTACATCCCTGAGCGGTTTTGGATAGCGGTTTTGCTACAATTTCCTTTTACTTATTTATTTCGCTAAATCTTTCAAAAATTATAGTAATCATAGGAAAGCTATATAATGAAAATTCTAGGTTTTTTGGACCCGTCTGAATATAAAATTTTTATTACGGTTTAAAAGCCTACAATAATTAGTCTACCATAAAAATTTCACCACAATTGGAATATAGAAACAACAGCTATAAATTATTCTAATTAATTACTAAAAATCATATTATATATGATATATATAACTTAGTTATTTTATTTATAGAAAGCATAGATCTAAAGGTGAAATAAAAATTTTGTACTAAAAGATACCATAGTATATATTTAATGTGTATATCTACTCATATGGAGTACGATAAAATTATTTATAATTTTTCTATGGTTTTTCATAATTATTAAATAATATTTAATATAAATAAATAGTAGGAACAAAACAAAACCACGTTACTATAGTGAAACTGCTCTTCCAAACCGCTCAGGATGTAATATGGATGGTTTTGAAAGTTGAAGGATGTGCTTTACCCGGTTTTGGAGTTTAAGAATCATAAATCGAACTTGGCCATTAGTTGAGGGACCTCAATAGGACTTTTTCCTTTCCATTTCCCTTTGAAAGAATTTCCATGCCAAGCAAAACAAAGCTTCTAATCCGAGCATCATCTGATTTCTGGTATAAAATCTTTTCCATTATTGTATTTTCATCTTGACGCGTGTACTATGCCTACTACATCTCTTCACATCAACAAGTTTTCTCGTCAACAGGCGCGATCAAGCGCGCACAAACTGAACCAAACAAAAATCAGAGCTCAAATTAAACGGCACAGGCAGGAAACAGAAATGGAGAAGAGGAACAGAGCTCGAGACATATATAAGGGGGATGGAGCAGCTCGGGTCAAGAATGTTATTCCGGCGCACGCGGCCGGCCGGCGTGGATCCATCCGCACGCGAACGCGCACGCATCAGCACACCATGCTGCTCTTCTTCTTGTTGTTGGCGACGAGCCTCCGCCAGAAGGTGGTGACCTCCTTCTCGATGTCGTGCACCGACTTCTTGGCCGGGTGGTCCTTCTTGCCGGCGTGGGCGTCCATGTCGGCCATGGTCTTGCCGAGGTCGGCGATGAGGCGCTCGGCGAGGCTGCGGCTGAAGTCCTCGCGGATGACCACGCGCATGACGGCGACGTGCTCGGCGTCGGCGGGCATGGTGTAGGCCGGGACGATCCAGCCGAAGCGGCGGAGGCTCTCGGCCACCTCGAACACCGTGTACTTGGAGCTGTCCTTGAGGGAGAAGGCCACCAGCGGCACGCCCGAGTCCTTGGACACCACGTCGAAGTAGCCCATGCTCCCGATCCCCTCCCGGAGCACCGTCGCGTTGTCGCGGCAGTTCTGCATCACGTCCTTGTAACCCTGCCACGCCACAGCTAATCAGTTGCAGATAAAAACTTGATTACAACAAGCTTAAAACTTTTTAATCTTCATATAAGTTTGCATATATGAACATTCGGATGGCATGACGAACAGACAGCATCTCGACAGGGTGAACATACAGCTGGAACTGAAAACGCATGAATTGCTTGTTTGCTTGGTTGCAGGCAGACACAAACAACACACGTTTCTGCGCGTTCCTTGCAAACACAAGCAACGAACGAGCCTATCAAGTTGCAACAATTACCTCGAATCCGAGACGGATGAGCTGGTAGTACTGGGCAATAATCTGGCTCGAACCTATCCAACAGAACGGAGGAATGAACTGACTGTTACCCACTGAAAATCTGGAACTAATCAAGGATGATCAGCGGGGTTACAGAGGTGAGTGAGTGCGTGCCTTTGGAGAAGTTGAGCGTGAAGGTGGGCTGGTCGGCGCCGAGGTAGTTGATGTGGAAGATGAGCTCGTCGGGGAGGTCCTCCTTGCTCCTCCAGATGACCCACCCGACACCGGCGTAGACGAGGCCGTACTTGTGGCCACTGACGTTGATGCTCTTCACCAGCGGCAGCCGGAAGTCCCACTCCAGCTCCGGGTAGATGAAGGGCGCGATGAACCCGCCGCTCGCCGCGTCCACGTGGATCGGCGTGTCCCACCTGCCAGAGACCAACACCGACTATTGAGATCAGAACCTGCATTATTGCATCTCGCAACACGGCCTGAGAACGCGCACCCTGTTTCGGCGTTCTTGGCCACGAGCAGGTCGTTGAGCATCTTGACGTCCTCGAACTCGCCGTTGAGCGTGGAGCCGAGGATGGCGGCGACGCAGATGGTGTTCTCGTCGACCATCTCCGCGGCCTTCTCCGGGTCCATCACGTAGTACCCTTCACGCAGCTTCACCTCCTTGAGCTCCACCTCGAAGTACCTCGCGAATTTCTCCCAGCACACCTGCGTACCCACGCGCGAAGAATCAAGAACCAACCATCCGATCGCGACCTCATTCTGCTCATGGCTGACGCAGCAGCGATCACGGTCTTCCTTCTGCAACGTGCGAGCATGCATGATTCGTACCTGAACATTTGCACCGGTGACGATGTTGGGCTTGTCGAAGGGCTTGCCGGCCGCCTTCATCTTGTTCTGCCACTTCCTCTTGAACGCCAGCCCGGCCAGCATGATGGCCTCCGAGGAGCCGACGGTGCCCACCCCGACCGCCGTCTCGTCGTCGCCGATGGGGGCGTTGAAGAGGTGCGCGATCATGTTGACGCACCGGTTCTGGAGCTCGGTGGTGACGGGGTACTCGTCCATGTCGACGTAGTTCTTGTTGATGGAGGCCTGGATGAGCTTGTCGCACTCGGGCTCCATCCACGTGGTGACGAAGGACGCCAGGTTCAGCCGCGGGTTCCCGTCCAGCATCAGCTCGTCGTTGATGATCTGGTACGCCGCCTCCTTGGGGATCGACTGCTCCGGGATCTTGAACCTGATACGGACGATCAGCCCCCCCCCCCCCCCCCCTAATGGATATATACGCAGCCGGCATTGTTATTTGTTACCTCGGGAGCGCGGTGCGCACGTAGCGCGACGCGAAGGTGGAGCAGTGCAGGGACTCGCCGGTGTTCGTCTTCGCCGTGGACAGCGCCATCTTTACCGTTGCGTGCGAATTTCTCCGAGACGAGGGGGAACGAAGCGGGTTAGAGGATGGAGCGGGAGCAGCGAGAGGATCGGTTTTATAGAAGGGATGACGGGGTCGGTGGGGGGCATGGGCGCGACGTGGTCGGGGCGCCATGGTTCTTGCGGGGGCGCACGCCATCCGCTCGTACGCCTGGTCAAGGGAGCAGGGGTTTCGGCACTGGACTCGGGGCCCCCGGTCTGTTCGCCGCGCACTTGCAGTTGCAGAGGCAACCTATCGAATTTTGGCAAACGTAAACATTTTAATCGGCTCTCATCTACTGTACGTATGTGCCAGTACCAGTGTACCACCATCGAAAGCCTATCGAATGATCAAACATTGTTACCAAAATCAACAGCGACTAACTATTTTCCTCTTTGACAAAAAAAAAAAACTTGGCAGATATATTCAAACTCGCAAACTCATAACACACCTCTCATCTAGCTATCGTGACCTCGAGTGTCATAATGTAGCTTAACAATGGCACTGGCGCAAAGTGGAAGCAATTGCAAGTGAATTGAGCAACGCCAAACCAAAACCAAGGAAATCTTTGAAAACTAGAACATTTAATTTCAAATCTGAAACCTCTAAAATTTCTAAAACTAGACCGTTTGGTTTGCTGACATCCTATAGAACCCATGTGTGACATTTTGCTATAGGTAAAAAGGTCAAAGTAGGTTATTTGGATTTGGAGTACATAAAATGGATTTAGTGTGCTTTTCGGGGGCCCTATTTGTTTTCTGCGGCCCATTTTTTGCTAAGTCCATTATTACCTCGGCCTGCGTGTGTTCCTTAAAGCCCAGATGTATGGGCTTTATGGATATTGGGCAAGCAAACCGGTTCCGCCATCGTCAGCCCTCTCTCTGCTCTCTCCTTCCTCTCTCTTGCAGTCCGCGTGAGCTTTGCCAACGCATCAGAATTCAGAAGTGAGCACCTGCAAGTCTGCAACCCTAGCGACTGACTAGTGGGCTAGTGGCGGCCGGCGGGACACCTGCGCAAGTCCGGGAGTGGGAAGGCAGGCGCGGCCGCCTGGAAGCAGCGGCCACAGGTTCGTGGAAGCGCGGCACCATTACAAGCAGCCGTCGCGGGTAGTCAGCACCGCCGCATCATTGGGTCGAGGTGAGGACTGAGGACTGAGCAGGTACACATTCCAAATTTCCAGTAACCCACCAACTGATAGATAGTCCGATGCACAATTGCAGCTACGCTAGACGCACAATCGGGGCGAATTCGATGTAATACCCTGTTATAATATTCGTACCAATATTGGCAGTGTGCCAATATATGCGTCGGCTCCCAGAGCATCCTGTTCCTGTTTTTGGTTATTTTTATCTCTTAAGAACAGGGTACTGTGCTTTACCGAAGCACATGATCGGGCTGATGATCCAAGGAATTGCCTCATCATCCAATTTGTGTCTATGGGCTCGAAGTCTCCAACCATTGTTTATTCACTTGTAGATTAGCAGGGGTATTTAGATTCCTTAATAATGAAAAATAAAAACGTCAAATGCATTTGAACGGTGAAAATTCAAGAAAATGCTATTGCCCTGTAATCAAACTTCAAATGAGCATGTAATTAGTATGTTTCATTTTATTTTTTTGGTGTTCATATTTATTGGAAATTTATGGCTATATCACTAAATTTGCTATGTTTTGACTTGCATATTGCGATCACCATGTATTTTTGTGCTATCATTGGTGATTGGTGGATCATACGTCATTTGGGGTGCTATCACCATCCCTTGCTGTCTTTCGCTTTGGTTCAGTTCTATTTATATACAAATTTTGTCTGAACAAAGCAGTTTTATGTAGGTTGCATATGCATATTCTGAATTTTAGTCCCGCATACACGGTCTATACCGTTCGTCCCACACCGCACAAGCACAGAGAACTACACAGAAAACAGGCCATGGCATCACCAGCAGAAAGGAGCAGCACCTGCCACGCCAAGATTCCAGACTTCTTGGTGGGCCCTGTTGGGCAACCGATGCCGGCAGTCGGGCTTGGCACGGCCTCACATCCGTTCGTGGAGGAGGAAGTTAGGGCCTCTGTGCTCACCGTGCTGGAGCTTGGCTACCGCCACATCGACACCGCGGCGCTCTACGCTTCTGAGCGGGTTGTTGGCGAGGCCATGTCTGAGGCAGTGTGTTGTGGGATTGTAGCATCTAGGGAGGAGCTGTTCGTGACGAGCAAGGTGTGGTGCACTCAGTGCCACCCTGAGCTTGTGCTCCCATCCCTGAAGAAGAGCTTGCGGTAAGTTTCCTGAGCTTGATTTTGCGTTCCGCTTATCTGGAATCTAATAGTAAGCTCTGCAGTGAAATACTTGGTTCTTTGAAACCAATTCTCACTTACACTATAGTAAGATATATTGGTGTTGTGAATTCGTATAATTCGTATGCGGTGCCTATCGAATCGCTGCCTATGTCTCAGGCTTGCAGCTGACCAATATTATTTGAAACCAGATCTCAAAATACTGTTGAATTTGGAATCTGGAAACAGTTCACATAAGTTAAAATCAGCCCTGATTTATATTAACTCAAAATACCAACATTTATAGTCTACACTGAAAGCAAATATTCAACTGAAAGGCTATGTTCTTGTTGTTGTACTGAAAGGAAATATGCAACTTCATATGTTTGTTCGCAAATCTCAGAACATAAAGTTAGTGCAGAAATTACATGTTCACAAGTTGTAATTGAGTTGGGACTAGATAAGTTATTATATTTACCCAATTCTGCAGTAGGTTGCATTACGTATAGAAATAATCTCCTTTGGTGGTAGGCAAGATACTTACCTCTCCATCTGCAGGAACCTTCAAATGGAATATGTTGATTTGTACCTGATTCATTGGCCCATGGCTGTAAAACCTAGCAAGCCTCACTTTCCAATGAAAAGGGAGGACATTGTACCGATGGACCTGAGTGGCACATGGAAGGCTATGGAGGAATGTCATCGGCTTGGCCTTGCTAAAACGATTGGTGTTAGCAATTTCACAACAAAGAAGCTGCAGGAGCTGCTTGCCATTGCAAATATACCTCCAGCAGTAAATCAGGTTTGTGTTAATCAATTGAATAATCACTGATGGAAATAACCTCCTTTTAGATTTCTTTTTGGTTTCCAGCTTTCTTGTATCTGTTTCTTTTATGATTTCTATCTTAGTATCTTTGTATATCTCATGTTAAAGAAAACCCAAATATTTTACCATATTTTATTCAACCAAAAGGTTTTTGGTTTTGGCCCACCTTTATAGAAAGCAAAGATCA
Source organism: Digitaria exilis (assembly GCA_015342445.1). Lineage (NCBI taxonomy): Eukaryota > Viridiplantae > Streptophyta > Magnoliopsida > Poales > Poaceae > Digitaria > Digitaria exilis. The sequence continues at coordinate 1,164,911 of JACEFO010001734.1, forward strand.
TCCAACGGGGTTACTAGCTTTACAAAAAGCAAGCAAAAACGTACAATTCCTAACTAAGAGCTTACTAGGCCTTAGACAGAGGAGACTAAGAAACCTCATCATGACAACATCAGGTAATGACTTTTTCTGGTTTCCTGACCATGTACTTAAAAAACATCTTACTCTATCACTCCAAACGTAAACTTTGCAAAAATGCATTGCTATCCATGACAACAGAAAGAGAAAATGACACTTTTTTAAGCTAACTGGGACATGTTGCCATTGAAAGATATGTCTGCGCAGTCCAGACGACCACTGCCACGGGGTATTTGGACACCATATGATTGGTTATTTTAGAGGTTCAGCCACGCTGCGCCATCTGCACTCAGTAGTGCTTGGCCCGTTCTTCAACAATGGTTTAGCTGATTGAATCATACCCTTATAGACTTGCCACGGAGACACATAAATTCCAGAAAAAACTAGCTTTCAACAAATCAACCATTATATAGTTTAGGATTCATATAGTCTATAACCCCTGGAAATGCCGGCAATTTATATAAACATAAGGTGGATAAAATCCCTGACTTCTCCAGTTCCAAACTCACTATACTGAACTTTGAGCCGAGTCGATGAGTGCTCATTATATGAGGTCATGTCCGTTATAACTTCAATTCTGCCAATTCATATCAATGTCACATCATCGATAGCCATGCATGTGGTAATCTCTGCAGGTTGAGTTGAATCCGACTTGGCAGCAGAAAAAACTAATTGAGTTCTGCAAAGACAAGAGTATTCAGGTGGCTGCTTATTCACCCCTGGGAGGCCAAAGAATACCTATAATGAATCCAGTACGACAGTCTGACGTTCTGGAAGAGATTGCAAGGGCTAGAGGGAAGTCAGTGGCTCAGGTATGAATTGTGTGCCCTCAATTGATCTGAATCTTACTATAATAATTCACTTGATTTCTCATCCAAACACATGGTCTTTGAAAGCTCTCACATAATCATCGAATTTAGTGTAGTACTGTTGATGATTTTACTAGTATATCTTGGCCAAAAAGCTTGCTGCAGTGGCAGAGCACCTAATTTGCTCAAATTCAATAAAAGTATGCATCTGGAGCATAGACACACAATATGTCTTATTCTTACAGTTATGCTAGCATTATGTGATTTAACCGACTCAACTGACTTCCCATTTCCTCCAGATTTCACTTAGATGGATCTATGAACAAGGTGCAAGCATGGTGGTGAAGAGTTTGAACAGAGAGAGGCTTAAGGAGAACATTGAGATCTTCGATTGGGAATTGAGTGATGGAGACCGGTTAAAGATTGGTCGTCAGATACCACAGCGCAAGTTGATCACAGTACAGAATCTTCTCTGCCCTGAAGGCATCTCCAGTGTGGACATCTCGGATGTTGATGTTCTTGAAATATAGCTGTGATCTCTTATTTGCGGTGGTCAAAGGATATAGTGTACAATGGGGTTTATATGTCAGGAACAGGTGAGGCTTCTTTTGTTTCATAAGTAGTCCCAAGCAAGTAGGCGTAGGCTATTCTTTGATCCCAAGACCTTTTTTTTCTTGCAGGTTACCTGACTCTGCTCTCCATAATCTGTGATAAGACTAAATTTCACAAAATTTTCCTTAGCACATACTCCCTCCGTTTCAAAGTATTAGTCATTCTGGATGTCATTTTGAGCGTCTAAATTAATGGCATCTTTTATGAACCTAGACATATATTTGTCTAAATTCACATCATCTTTAATGAATCTAGTAAAAAGCCAGAATGACTAATAATTTGGAACGGAGGGAGTATCTCATACATGCTGTCTTTTATATTATTGAGATATGTTTTACAAGTCATCATTGAATCTAAGATAGCTTAATGGTGTAGCCTTTTCTTTGTTGGCTTTGATCTCATCAGCTTGCTCTTTTACAATCAACAGTACTTTTGTTTTGATTCTAACTAGGGAGGTTGCCGTCACCCTAGGATTTTTAAAATGCTCAGCTCATTGAGCATTTTCAAATGAACTTTTGTGGCCTTACATCATACCATATTTTCCTAACTAAGATCTCTATACATTATTGCCTTTTCTGAAAACTAATAACTGATAATTTGGACTCTTGGGAGTGCAATGTTTGCCAGAAAATGTACTTGGTTTCACTGTTTACACTTGTAACACAGGGTTTTTAGCAGGTACCTATCTATTTCGTGATGAAGAGGCGCAAGGCGATTCACACAGTTTTGGGTACATGGTTTACTTGCCAACCAGTTGATACGTAAATGACTGTAGAAGGGTGATGGCGCAATCTACCAAGGATGGTGCCCAAAGGCTTAAAGAGCTTGATGCACCAATCTGAATAGTACCAATCCAACAAAACCGAATGTCAGGAGACGTTATTGTACATTACGATTTATGAACCTAGGCTCAGATTGAACGAGCAATTTTGAAAAGAAATAGAGATGTGGAGATATTCTCTCCATTGTGCTGCGCCTCACACTTTGTTTATCAATCCTGCTTCCAGACGATCAGAAACATGTATTTTTTTTTTCCTCTTACTGAATGGCCGTGGATTGCACAGAAGTGCACCGCAGAAATTTGAGCATTGGTACTTGTAAAATCGCGATGGCTTCCACTAGTCGCAAGCAGTAGCAGCAAGCTCGCCTTGCCCCAGCTTCCATCGATCTACGCGACGAAAGGACGACCCTGCTGTGCCCGCTGCCGCCGGCATGGATACACGGCGCACGCAAATCGGCCTTGCCAATGCAATTTTGTAGTCCCTACAGCTTTGCCCGAGGCCATTCCATTTCTGTAGGACCGCGGCATCGATGGCCATCGCGATTCGCGAATTCGGTCTGCGCCTTGGGCGTTTCTTCGAGACCACCGACGGATCGGAGGCCCTCATCACCATTCACCTCGCCCTAGGTGTGCACGACGTCGTGTTGCTGGCGCGCACTGAAGAGCTGGATCATGCGCCACGCACGTGTCCGCCATTGCTACCGTTCAGAGAAGCTTCGGTGAATCGGCGGATCATACCCCATGAATTGAAAAATCACATGGCCTTGATCTATGCAATCCAGGCTCCAAAGTTCGAGCTCAAATTGGCCGACCAATGGCACGCAGTCTAAACGGCAAGGTTGCGTGCGTTGTTGACCAAATTAACTTCATCCAATCCAATCCACTCGCCCAATCGCCTGCTCTGATTCTATAAAAGGACCCCAGCGACGTCGATCAAACTCACAGCTAGCTATCCGCTAGTAGGAGTAACCACTAACCAGTAGTGCTGAGTTCTTCATCATGATGGCGTCGCTGCACCCGCTGCTTGTGCTCTCGCTGCTGCTTCTACTGTCGCCGCTGGGGACACTAGCCGACGATGGCCATCCGCCCTCCAAGCCCATAGTGACCCTTATCCACAAGGACTCCTCGTTCTACACCATCCCCGTCAAGGACGGCGCGCCGCTCGTCCTCGACCTTGCCGGCTCGCTGGTCTGGACCACGACATGCCCACCATCTCACCGCCGTGTCCCGTGCAAGTCCAGCGTGTGCAAGGTCGCCCACAGGAGCCTCCCCGCCAGCTGCGCGTCCTCCGCCAACGGCGGCCAGCCTGGCAACTCCGACGACCCCAACTGCGCCTGCGCCGCGTACCCGTACAACCCGACCAGCGGCCAGTGCGGCAGCGGCGACCTCACCACCGTGCCGCTCTCCGCCAACGCCACGGACGGGAAGAGCCCTCTGTTCCCGGTGTCCTTCTCCACCTACGTCGCCTGCGCTCCCGACGGGCTCCTCACGTCGCTCCCGTCCGGCGCGGCCGGCGTCGCGGGACTCTCGAGGATGCCGCTGTCTCTTCCGTCCCAGGTCGCGAAGAGGCTCAAGGTGGCGAAAGAGTTCGCGCTCTGCCTCCCCGGTGGTGGCGAGCCCGGCGCGGCCATCTTCGGCGGGGGGCCATTCGAGCTCCCGTCGTTCCCGCCGGGAATCTTCGATTTCGCAGACGCGATCCGCAAGAACCCCACCAGGCTCCTCAAGAACCCCAAGAACGGAGCCTACTACTTCGGCGTCCAGGGCATCGCCGTGAACCAGGTGGCGGTGCCCGTGGCGGCCGGGGCCCTCGCGCTCGACCGGAGGCAGGGCACGGGAGGCGTCGTGTTCAGCACGGTGACGCCCTACACCACGCTGCGCTCCGACGTGTACCTCGCGCTGATCAACGCGTTCGACGCGGCCACGAGCGGCATCGCGCGACGGAAGCCCATCCCACCGTTCCAGCTCTGCTACGAGTCGTCGGCGTTCAGCTACACAAGGGTAGGCCCCGGCGTGGCCAACATCGATCTGATGCTCGACGGAGGAGGGAACTGGACGCTCCCCGGTGGAATCTCGCTAGTGCAGGTGGACGGAGCGACGCTGTGCTTCGCTTTCGATATGATGTCGCCGGAGCAGTCGGCGGCGGCGAACGCGCCGGCGATCATCTTCGGGGCGTACCAGATGGAGAACAACCTGATGCTGTTCGACCTGGAGAAGAGCACGTTCGGGGCCAGTGGGCTGCTTTCCGGAATGCGCACCGGCTGTTACAACTTCGCCAGCATGGCGTAGAAGTGTCAGCAGAGTACCTAGAAACCTTTCTATTTCCAAGCATTGCTGTACGCCGCCGCCGTTCTGGGCCTGTTTCCCACGGCATCGTTTCACTGCTTGTAGCGCATCAGTTAGTCCGTGTGTGTGTATCGTCGTTTTAGCAACGGAAATAAAAATGCCTCAACTCGGTGAGTTGGTATGCTATGAAGTTTTTTTTATTACTGCGCTTTAATTTGGTGGAATTTAGTCGATACGATCCTTCAACTTTCGTCTCAAACTTAGATTTTGTTCATTGACTACCAGTACTCTAGCGATCTGGTCCTCAAAATTTTCATTCGAGTGTTTAATTTTGTCCTTGGTATTATTTTGGGTCCGACATTGACGTATCTAGTTAGTATGAAACTATTGGATGCCATAACATGAGCCAGTTAGACAGAAGTTGACTGTTTGACACTTGGTTTGTTCCTTGTATTCAAGGTATATCATGAAAAATGGTTCAATGATAAAGGTGAATGCATAAACTAACAACATCATAAAGCTCTTATTTATATATACAAGATCACTCATCACTCATTTTGGTTATTCTAGATCCATCTAGCAACTAGCATTGACAAGGATGCTCGATTGGTAGCAACTACCTGCTCCGTTCCAAATTATAATTTATTTAAATTTTTTATCATAAATTTGACCACTCATTTTATTTTAAAAAATTGTACCAACATGTCAAATTTAAGTTAGAGATTTACTCCTCATCAACCGGTTGAAATTTTGCTTTTCTATCAATCACCTAAAATCTACCTTCTCAGGTTAGGGTTTGGGGGATTTGGGGATTGGGGGCTACCTCCGTGCTCGGCCCTAGAGGGAGCTCCGGGCGTCTGTCGGCCGACGGTGGAGGCGGGAGAGACGGCGGCAGAGCGGAGGCGACGAGGGCGCCGCCGGAGCCGGGCGGTGGAGGATCCCCGGTGGGCGGTGGAGGCGGCGGGGGCATCTGGGGCAAACTGATTAGCGTAGGGCGGTGGAGGATGGCGGCGGCGGAGGCGGCGACGGCCGCCGGAGCCGACCAGGAGGCGGCGGCGGCGGGAGAGTCGGGGCAGAAGCGACAGGCGTGCGACTCGCGTGCGGGAGCGGGAGGAAGAAGACAGGGGCATGAAGGAGAAAGGAGAAAATAGATAAAGAAAGGGGGTTGAATATGGACTATTGGATTTAGATCCAATGGTCATAATAGGTGATTGATGGAAAATCCAAATTTCAATCAATTGATAAGGAGACACTTCCTTTAAGTTATTCTTGAAAATCATTTAATAATATAAACTAATTCATAACAAAACAGTGATATTTTTGCACAATTTTTTTAGAACAAGTGGCCCCATAGTGTGAGACCCATAGAACCCGTCGACGTGGGGCCCACTGTGGGCCCCATCGTCTTTGGGCCCAACAAACCATTATATTATCTATAGGACCCACTGTTATTTTTTTAGCAATTACACACTGTTTGAATATCCCACCATGATATTAGTTCATAGTTATTTCTTCAATATACCATTATACTTAGACCTGAGCATTTTGCGGGCCGACTAATTCGGGCCGGACCGAGAAAAAGCCCGGTTTATTTCGTGCCAAAAATTTGTGCCCACGCCCATCCCATGGGCAAGTCCGGGCCGAGTTTTCAGGCCGGGCTCGGGCTGGGCCATGGGCGGGCTCGGGCTTTCCATCCTTTTTTTAGTTAATAAATAAATAAAATTAATCGTCTGTGCGGGCTCAGGCCGGCCTGAATTTTTTTTCGGGCTTGGTTTTCGCTGCCCAGTCCCATCCCATTAGAAGGCATGGGCGGGCCAAAACCCACCGGGCTCAGACCGAGCCCACCGGGCCGGGTCGGGCCACGAATGCTCAGGTCTATTCATACTATTTTATTCTTAAATATTTTTTTAAAAAATTGTTTCTTTAAATGAACATAATTTTGCATGATGTAATATAGTTATTGATAATTATGTTATCTTTTATTTTTTGTATAACATATGATAAACATCTAAAGACATGCAAAATCTCCAGTACTCATATGATACTATTTTCATCATAAGGAAGAATTTTTCTGTGATGGTTTGATATTTTGATCCAGCGTATTTGATATATATAGACGCATATAGCACGTCAATCTAACTAGTCATTAGTATGTGCCTAGAGAGCCACTTTTTCCTGCACGTTCAACATGTGAGGAACTTGTCTCGTTCTAGCAGCTTCCTTGGATAAACCCGATCCTCCCTCCCCGAACGTCGTACACCACCTCCACTGTCTGCTGCACCCGGTTCCCGATCACTGAGTAGGGTAGCATACGTGAGTCTTCCGGCAACGCGGCAAAGGCGAGGCAAAAGTCTTCCGGCTGCAGGGTGGCTCCGCCCTCGAACTCGAGGGTGATGGCCGGCATCTCAAACCCCGGCAACCCCGTGAGGTTGTAGCACGTGTTGAGCATGCGGTAAGGCGGCGCCATCGTGTACCCGGACATCTGCCTCCGGAACTCGTCCCGGAGAGCGCCGGAGATCTCCGGCCTGAAGAAGGTAAACGAGGTTCCCACCGCCAGTGCCGCGAGGTTCCACTGCGTGGCCGGGATTTCGGTTTCGCTGACGTGGACGACACGGAGCTGGACCAAGTACTCGTACTTGTAAGGGAAGAAGTCCACCATGGGGGTGGAGCCCGCGCCGTCACCGGAGAGGTCGGGAAGGGCGGCGCCGACGGAGAGGAAGCCGCGGGAGCTCGTCGGCGACGCTGGCATGCAATAGGAGAACGCGGCCGTTGTATTGACAGCAGGAAGAGAGGTAGTGAGCCGAGACACCAAGGAGGACTTGCTCCGGTTGAGGTCGAGCAGCCCGCTGGAAGCAGTGATGAAGGAGTTACCCACGTCGACGCAAGCCACGACGAAGCTCGGCACGGCAGCCGATGGCGATAGCGTGAGCGTGTCCTTGACGAAGGTGCCGTTGGCCACGACGGAATTGTTACTCCTGTACGTAAGGTTGAAGGCGCAAGTCGTTCCGTCGCGGCACACGGATGGGCAGTCCGGGCCGCACGGGACACGCGCCACGGAGGAGGACCTGCCGGGGTCGAAGGCCGGGCGGTCGCACTGCGCCGCGCCGGCATGGCACGGCGTGCACTGGAGCGTAGAGAGGCCACCCCCTAACCGGCTGGTGTCGAAGTCCACGGGCAGCTGTTGCGGCGGCGTGCCGTACCCGACCGTGACGGTGTAGTCCTGGCTGCCCAGGACTATGCCGGTGATGGGGAGTGTAACACCTGATGCCGGGGCAGGGGTGTCGCCGCCTGGGGCGTCAGCCATGCTGGACTTGGCCATCGAAAATATAGTCCTGAGTCTCCGAACATCACGCTCGAAGACGTCGTCCGTGGACGACGAAGCCTCCTGGACTGCTTGTTTCCCGGCGCCGTTGAGAGGCGAGCATGGGCTGTTGCGGTGCAGCAGAGGCAGCTTGTTGCCGTTCGCCAGGCCTACGAAAGTTTAATTACAAGAGTTATAACACGAAACAATACACAGATTTCATCGTTAAGCACCTGCATGCGTGATGCCGTGATGATATGCACCTGAAGGGATGGACGAACAGGTGTGTTGAGTTGTGATCCAATTTCATCACAAGTCAAAGGCCCATTAGGCCTAGGTCGCTACTGGGGGGTGTCCACCTAGTATTCTATTTTATTCTTGTATAAGCCGCCGCTACGACGTTGTAACTCTGACTCCTCCACATAGTGAAGTTGTGCTGGCTGGCGCACGTGGTTTTTCCCGTAGGGTTTTCCACGTTAAAATCGTGTCTCGTGTTCGATCTTGTTTTCGTATTATTTGCTAACAAGTGGTATCAAGAGCCAGTTACGAGATTTGATTGAAAAAAATATTAGGGTTTCTTTCCGCCGCCGGCCGAGTGGATCTACTGCACAGCGATTTCTGCGCGTCTTCTGTTGATTGGGTGTCGCTGCGCATCTCGACTCGGTTTCCAGGACGGAGTTAATTTTCCGTTACCGAGTTCGATTCCGTTCCAGTGAGGGCGCAGATCAATCTACAAGGTTGCTGCTGTGCACGCGCATCGGAAAAAGGAGCAGAGCTGTCGGTTCCTGTTACTTCCGTCGCCGTTGATCTGGTTGAAAGAGAAATCAACTGAATTTTGCTACATGCACCCGTAAAGCTACCAAGGATTTCTTCGGTTATTACTGTACATACACGAAAGTGTACGCAAGCTGTAGGTTTTGCTAGCGTTACACAGTAACTTACCTAGATTTATTACTGCGGATTATTTCTTCTGGTTATTTCTTTGCAATGACTTCGATGAAGTTTGATCTACTACTGCTGGATCATAGCACGAGGTTCTCGTTGTGGCAAGTGAAGATGCGGGCCGTTCTGGCGCAATCGAATGGTCTCGATGAGGCGCTGGAAAGTTTCGGCAAGGAGGATCAGAAGAAGACTCCGTGGACTCCTGAGGAGAAGCGCAAGGACCGTAAGGCTCTGTCCCTAATTCAGCTTCATCTTTCTAATGATATCTTGCAAGAGTGTCTGCAGGAAAAGACCGCTGCAGATTTATGGCTCAAACTGGAATCGATCTGTATGTCGAAAGATCTAACCAGTAAGATGCATATGAAGATGAAGTTGTTCACGCTCAAGATGCAGGAGGATGGTTCAGTGTTGAACCACATATCTGTTTTCAAGGAGATCGTTGCTGACCTAGTGTCGATGGAGGTTAAGTATGAGGATGAAGATTTAGGCCTCTTACTGTTATGTTCTCTGCCGAATTCATATGCCAATTTTTGTGACACCATACTTTTGAGGCGTGATGAGCTAACCCTAGCGGATGTTTATGAGGCACTCCAATCCAGGGAGAAGATGAAAGGCATGGTGCACAATGGTGGGTCCTCATCCTCCAAGGGCGATGCACTCCATGTTAGAGGCAGACCTGAGCAGAGATACTCCAATGATGGCAACGAGCGTGATAAGAGTAGAAGCCGTTCCAAGTCCAGAAAACCCACCACCAAGAAGTTCTGTAAGTATTGTAAGAAGAAGACTAATTTTATTGAGGATTGCCTTATACTTCGGAATAAGGAGAAGAGGAAGAATAATCCTGATGGTAAGGCATCTGTTGTCTCTGCTGGTGAGGGTTCTGATTCTGGAGATTGTCTGACTGTTGCTGCTTGTGTTTCTGATCATGATGAATGGATTCTGGATTCTGCATGTTCATTTCACATCTGCACTAACAGAGATTGGTTTAGTTCTTATAAACCTGTGCAGAAGGGAGATGTTGTGCGTATGGGTGATGATAATCCGTGTCAGATTGTGGGCATTGGCTCTGTTCAGATCAAGGCTCATGATGGGATGATTCGCACTCTGGAGAATGTGAGGTTCATACCAACAATGACCAGAAATCTTATTTCGATCAGCACACTTGATGAAAGAGGTTTCAAATACTCCGGATGTAATGGAGCTTTAAAGGTATCAAAGGGTTCTCTTGTTTGGCTTATTGGTGATAAGAATTCTGCAAATTTACATGTCCTTAGAGGTAAAACTTTGCATGGTGGTTCTGTTTCCGCTGCTGCTGCTGACACTAATGCAGAGACTGACGTTTGGCATATGCGTCTTGGACACATGAGTGAACTTGGCATGGCAGAACTGATGAAGAGAGACCTTCTCCCTGGCTGTACTTTGAGTGGCAGGAAATTCTGCGAGCATTGTGTTTTTGGGAAGCATAAGAGGGTAAAATTCAGTACCTCTGTTCACACCACCAAAGGTACTCTTGATTATGTACATGCTGACGTTTCGGGTCCTTCCCGTAAGCCTTCTCTTGGTGGTGCTCGTTACATGCTTACCATTATTGATGATTACTCTAGAAGAGTATGGCCTTACTTTATGAAAAATAAAGATGATACCTTTGCTGCTTTTAAAGAGTGGAAGACCATGATAGAAAGACAAACTGAGAAGAAGGTAAAAGTGCTTCGTACTGATAATGGTGGAGAGTTCTGTTCGGATGTTTTTGATGATTATTGCAGGCAAGAAGGCATTATTAGGCATCACACCATCCCGTACACACCTCAGCAGAATGGTGTGGCTGAGCGCATGAACAGAACCATCATATCGAAGGCCCGTTGTATGCTGTCCAACGCCAAGATGAATAAGCGTTTTTGGGCAGAGGCTGCGAACACTGCTTGTTACTTGATAAACAGGTCGCCTTCTATTCCACGTAATAAGAAAACACCCATTGAGGTATGGTCTGGTACACCTGCAGATTATTCACAGTTGAAAGTTTTTGGCTGCACTGCTTATACTCATGTTGACAATAGTAAATTAGAGCCTAGAGCTATTAAATATCTGTTTCTTGGTTATGGTTCGGGAGTTAAAGGCTACAAATTGTGGAATCCCGAAACAGGAAAGACTTTCATGAGCAGGACTGTTGTTTTCAATGAATCTGTGATGTTTACTGATAAATTGTCCTCGGATCATGTTCCAGAAAATTCAGCAAGAGAATTGCAGCATGTCAGTGTGCATTTGGAGCATGTTATTGATGAGGAACCAGTGCAGGTGGAGACCGTGGGTGATGTTGTTGATGATGAAGCTCACAGTGATGATGTTCAACAATCACCTCCTGTTTTGCAGCTAGAGGAGGATGTCCCTATTGCTCATCGCAGGCAAAAGAGGGGTTGTGGACCTAAACCCCGTCTTATTGAAGAATGCAATATGACTTATTATGCTTTGAGTTGTGCTGAACAAGTTGATAGCACTTATGAGCCAGCAACATATAGAGAAGCTATTGATTGTGGTGATCGTGAGAAGTGGATTTCAGCTATGCAGGAGGAGATGCAATCTCTCGAGAAGAATTGTACTTGGGAGGTTGTTCCATTGCCAAAGGAGAAGAAGACTGTCCGTTGCAAATGGCTTTATAAGAGAAACGAGGGTTTGTCTCCTAGTGAGCCTCCTAGATTCAAGTCAAGGTTAGTAGCAAAAGGGTACAGTCAAATTCCTGGTGTTGATTATAATGAGGTATTCTCTCCCATTGTGAAGCATAGCTCTATTCGCACTTTCCTCAGTATTGTTGCATCACATGATCTTGAGCTTGAGCAGTTAGATGTAAAGACTGCATTTTTGCACGGTGAGCTTGAGGAGGAGATATACATGGACCAACCTGAGGGGTTCATAGTACCAGGCAAGGAGAATTATGTGTGCAAGTTGAAAAGGTCCTTGTATGGTTTGAAGCAATCTCCCCGTCAGTGGTATAAAAGGTTTGATTCATTTATGTTGTCACATGGCTTTAAAAGGTCCCAATATGATAGTTGTGTTTACACGAAGACTGTTAATGGATCACCTATATACTTGCTGTTATATGTTGATGACATGCTGATTGCTGCCAAGAGCAGCAGAGAGATCACTGCGTTGAAGAAATTGTTGAGCAGTGAGTTTGATATGAAGGACCTTGGTGCTGCTAAGAAAATTCTATGTATGGAAATTACTAGAGACCTTTCTGCTGGTTTGTTGTTTCTTAGTCAGCACAATTACATTGAGAAGGTTCTTCAGCGTTTCAACATGCATGATGCTAAGCCGGTTAGTACTCCTATTGCACCGCATTTTAAGTTGCCAGCTAAGCAGTGTGCTAGTTCAGCTGAAGATGTTGAATACATGTCAAGAGTTCCGTATTCTAGTGCTGTTGGTTCTCTGATGTATGCTATGGTTTGCTTTCGTCCAGATTTATCATATGCTATGAGTTTGGTTAGTAGATACATGGCTAATCCTGGTAAAGAACATTAGAAGGCTGTTCAGTGGATTTTCAGATACCTCAGAGGCACGTCAGATTTTTGTCTGAAGTTTGGTAGGACAGATAAGGGGCTCGTTGGATATGTTGATTCAGATTATGCTGGTGATTTGGACAAGCGCATGTCACTCACAGGTTATGTCTTTACTGTTGGCAGTTGTGCTGTGAGTTGGAAGGCTACTTTGCAGTCTGTTGTTGCTTTGTCTACTACTGAGGCTGAGTACATGGCTATTTGTGAAGCATGCAAAGAGTTGATTTGGCTAAAGGGTTTGTTTGCTGAGCTTTGTAGAGTTAAATCTTGTGTTAACCTGTTTTCTGATAGTCAAAGTGCAATATTTCTCACTAAAGATCAGATGTTTCATGAGAGGACTAAGCACATTGATATCAAGTATAACTTTGTCCGTGATGAGATTGAGAAGGGCAAGTTAAAGGTACGCAAGATTAGCACTCATGATAATCCTGCTGATATGTTGACAAAGCCAGTCCCTGTTGCTAAGTTTGAGCTATGCTCAAGCTTAGTTGGTTTGATGGATTAGCCCAAGAGGCTATTTGGCGCCAGAAGTATTTTCTTTATTGTTTCAAGATGAAGGTGTTGATTATGCTACAAGATGAAATTTGTCTCAAGGTGGAGTTTGTTGAGTTGCTGATCCAATTTCGTCACAAGTCAAAGGCCCATTAGGCCCAGGTCGCTACTGGGGTGTCCACCTAGTATTTTATTTTATTCTTGTAAGCCGCCGCTACGGCGTTGTAACTCTGACTCCTTCACATAGTGAAGTTGTGCTGGCTGGCGCCTGTGGTTTTTCCCGTAGGGTTTTCCACGTTAAAATCATGTCTCGTGTTCGATCTTGTTTTCGCATTATTTGCCAACAAGGTGTTCATCGGCGTGGAGGCTTGTGACCCGTCATTACTAGATGACAGGCGAACAAATCGCCGAGACCCTAGTTTGTGGCTGGATTGGTAGGAGCTACACAGACAAGGCAGAAGAAGGCCAAGGTAGATAACGTAGGCAATGGCTGGAGCCATTCTTGCTCAAGCCACAAATGAACAACATTAATGGTGCTTGTTCACATATATATTTAGCACTAGAAGCGCATTAGGATGGTAGCACATCTTGCTTGTTCACATATATAGTGCTATATCCAAATAAAAGCGATTAATAGGTAGAAAGTGGAAAACTGGATGTTGATGATGAAGACTGCTTCGTCCGTGGCTCCGTTCTAAGTTTGACCATTCGTCTTGTTAAAAGATTTTGTGCAAATAAAATCAAATTGAAGTCCAAGAACTTTTATTAATCAAGGAAAGTCATCATAAAAAATATAAATCTTTCCATTATTTTGAATAAGATGAATGATCAAATTTATGATAAAAAGTTAAATGAATTATAATTTGAAACGGCCGATGTTTGTTTGGACTAGACTAGATTCTACAGATGTCGTTGCCTCCTATGCTTGCCTAAAGGATAAAGGTAATCTAAAAAAAATGAACCATCGCCTGCGACCATGTCCTGCCATCAGCTGACGAGGTTCCCGGAGCTAGTATGTATGTACATATATAGGCGACAAACCAGGCACCAATGTGCTCCGGTGCAGCAGCTGCATGGGGAGCATCGTTCTCAAACCAGCATCATAAAAATACACGTCCATTTTCGTTGAAATGTTAATACGACAAAATATCTATATATTCTCAGTAATTAACAAGGAAACTAAGCTTCGACCTCCCATGTTGAACCTCAATTGTATATATAAACCTCCCACACCACTAGATAGGCGAGTCCGAATTAACAGTCGAGATACATTTGAAGAGATAGCAATATTAGGATTTTGCATATGATTTGGGTAGAATAGGATATGGCAATACTGCAAAGACGTGTGTAAAGAACGATCCCTGCAGTGAACTCAATTTAGCATAGGCGCATAGCTGTGTAAGTTACTTGGTGATATATGTTGGATAATGATCTCGTGGCTAACTGAAGCCGAGTCCCCAAGGGCGTATGGTGAAATATATCTCAGCGTGTTATTAAGCATGAATTTGAGTACAATAAAGAGAAAACAGGTCCAGAGGGGCTCAGAGCTTATTGTACAACCAAGAATAGGGGCTAGGTGGAGAATTCATGCATCTACATTTTTTTTTCGATAAAGGAAGTTTTATTAATTTCAAGTGCATTACATCGAGTTGATACAAAGTCTTGAAACACTCCCGACCTCTGCATAGCGGGATGGACACAGCCTAATAAAAAGATAATAAAGATCAACCAAACACACTAATGGTAATTAATCCGTAGACTAGACCGCCATCCATGTGCCGGGGTAAAAAACTCCTTGGCCACCTGTGCCAAGCGTAGCGATGCCGCAGCAACCAAATCCTGTAAAGCCGGCTTCTGTAATATAGCCCAAGTACTGAGCCAGTGTATAATCGAATAGATAACCTGCAATGGAGAAGGATTATTCTTTTTTTCAAAGACAACATCATTCCTGCATAACCATAACGACCAACACGTAGCAGCCGCTCCTAACAGAACTAACGATTTCAGTTCTTTTTCAATACCCCATAGCCAATTCCTAAACATATTGGAAACACTACAGGGCTGAGACAATCCTGATGCCGCATGAATCACAGCCCACACTGCACGAGCAAAATTACATTCAAAGAAGAGATGGTTAATTGTTTCATCCTTGTGGTAGAAACAACAAATTTTGCTTCCTTGCCAATTGCGCTTTAATAAATTATCTTTTGTCAGAATTACTCCTCTTCGCACGTACCACATAAAGATCTTAATCTTTAGAGGGGATTTTAATTTCCAAATGAGCTTGTTTAAATTTGGAACATCATTATGAATCATTGCCATGTAATGGGATTTCACAGAAAACTGTCCATTTGGGTGTAGGTTCCATCAGAACTCATCATGTTCTTGGCTTAACACAATGTTAGCAATACGTGGAACCAATGCATTCCAGGCTGTTAACTTATGGCCAATAAGATCTCTTCGCCAAGAAATATTTACTGGTGAGGTGCTTAAGACTTGTGCCACAGTATCCTGTTTATGGCGGGCTATATTATATAAACAGGGATATTGTTCTCGCAGTGTTGAATTCCCCAACCATTTATCTTCCCAGAACCTAACTTGTGTCCCATCCTTGATTACGAAAGTCCCAAAACCTAGAAACTCACGTTTTGCCGTCATTAGGCTAGCCCAAAAGTGCGAGTCCCCATTCCTCCATTGTACTTGTGAAAGTGGTTTGGAGCCTAGGTACTTGTTACGCAAGATTTGTTGCCAAGTCCCATCTGTTGTGAGTAACTTGTAAAGCCACTTACTGAGAAGTGCTTTGTTTTTTATGTCTAAGTCATGAATCCCTAAACCCCCTTGGTCCCTAGGTTGGCACAAGATACTCCATTTAGCAAGGCGATACTTTCGTTTCTGGCCATCACTTTGCCAAAAAAATCTTGAGCGAAAGTAATCCAGTCTCTTAAGTACACCTCTCGGGATCGCAAAGAAAGACATCATATACATGGGCAAGCTAGTGAGCACAGAGTTAATCAGTGTTAGCCGTCCTCCTGTAGAAAGGTGTTTACCTTTCCAACTACTGAGTCTTTTCTCAAAACGTTCCTCTACCATTTTCCAATCTGCATTTGATAGTTTCCTATAATGTATAGGAATACCCAAATATTTCATTGGGAGGGTTCCGGAGTTGCAGCCAAATAGTTCGGTGTATTGATCAATTGATTCTTGTGCTTCACCAAAGCAGAATATTTCACTTTTATGGAAGTTTATTTTAAGCCCTGAAAGTTGTTCGAAAGCACAAAGCAATAGCTTCATGTTACGTGCTTTCTCCAGGTCATGATCCATAAAAAGAATTGTATCATCAGCATATTGTAGAATAGATAATCCATCATCAACTAGATGTGGTACGATTCCACTTATCTGATCATCTATTTTGGCTCTGTTTATTAAGACTGCTAGCATATCAACCACAATGTTAAATAAAATTGGGGATAGAGGATCCCCTTGTCGAAGACCTTTCTTTGTTTGGAAATAAGATCCGACATCATTGTTAACATTAACTGCTACACTACCCCCCGAAACAAAAGATTCAACCCAGAAAATCCACTTGGACGAGAAACCTTTCATTCGTAGAGTCTGCAAAAGGAATGGCCATCGAACTTTGTCATAGGCCTTTTCAAAATCAATTTTGAAGATTACCCCATTTTGTTTTTTCCTATGCAACTCATGTATTGTTTCATGTAAAATAACGACACCCTCTAGGATGTTACGTCCTCGCATGAAAGCTGTCTGAGTGGGGCTAATTATATGATCTGCAATAGCATTAACTCTAACTGTAGCGACTTTCGTAAAAATCTTAAAGCTAACATTGAGCAAGCAGATAGGTCTGTATTGTTCTATTCGATTTGCGTCTTGGACCTTTGGTATGAGCGTTATTACCCCAAAATTGAGACTAAAAATAGGTAAGGTTCCAGCATGTAATTCATAGAACATTTGCATCAAGTCTCCTTTGATGATATCCCAAAACTTTTGATAAAACTCAGCTGGAAAACCATCAGGACCTGGTGCTTTATTGTGTTCCATGTCAAAAATTGCATCATGAACCTCTTTCTCTGTGAATGGTGCGGTGAGGAAATCATTTTCTTCCTGGGTGACTTGAGAGATGTCTTCTATCCTTGACTCAGCTAGGACAGGAAAAAAATACAGGCAATAATGTTAACTTGTGTTTGCTATTTTACTAAACTTTTTGTTCCTAAGTGTCTTACTACTCTCATAACAAAATAATAAAAGGCTGTTAATATACACATTTGTCGGTAAAGCTGAATCCATTTGAACACATTGCCCTCACAGAACACACTAAACTCTTTGGGGGTATGTGATGCCTGGTGCTTATCTAGAGCTGTCTTTTTTTTTCTTCTTTTCTTCTAGATATTGAAATGGTCCATCTGTCCTTTATGTGTAGATTGTATAGTTTCTCTCCATAAACCATAATTGATGCGTAGTCTCTGCGGACAGGGTTTGGCTTCATCAAATAGTTATGCTGTGTCATAGGTTGACCTTAGAAAAATATTTGATCAAGCCAAAGCAAATGATCGCTCGCTGAGCGTACATAATGCGACAGCAGGCTAGTAGACTGAAAACAGTAATGTTACAAGCCCGTAGCTTTTTTATTTCGCTGAGCATAATGAGCCCCACTAGGTGTCTAGGTTACTAGCCGAGCACTGGCACGATCGCACGTACGAGAGCCGTCGGCGCTCCATATATCGTTCCATCCATCATCGCACACGCTGGTTTCTTCGGCGACGCAATTTTGTAACCCCAAATCACATCGTTTTGCACGCAACCTTTCTTGATTCGAGGGCACCACGTGCTCTGTGTCGACTGCCGCGATGAACAAGATCCGCCGAATTTTGCCTAGCTGGGCCATTTCTTTAGGACCGCGCGGCGTCGATCAGATCTCCGGCTTCACGACGACCATCATCTCCTTGAGACCTCCGGCCTCGCCCACACACCCTTGTATTGACGCAGCGCGTCGAAGCTTCTCCGTTCTCACGAACGCGGGGTCACGGCACCCGGCAGGCGCCATGCCGTAAGCACGTGTGTCCCTTCTGGCATTGCTACGACCTGCGCGTGGAGTAGAAATCACATGGCAGATCGATGCAGTCCCAAGCTTGTACAGTTCTAAAAAAAAAGTTTGAGCTCCTCAAGCTGATCGGCACCTGCTACGTACGTAATGCAGCACGAGACTCGTGCTTGGCGGTTGACCAAATTAACTTCATCGCCAATTCGCCATCAGCTCCAGTCCACGTCTCCACGAGGCTACGAATCACGCCGCCGCCATGCTATAGAAGGTCCAAGGCGACGGCGTGCTTGGTCCGGAAGCTCGTCTCGAAAGAACTCCGAGGTTAAGCGTGCTTGGTCCGGAGCAATCTCTGGATGGGTGACCGATCGGGAAATCTTTCCCTGGTGCTCACGAGTGAGGACAAAGTGTGCAGAAAAGACATGTGTTGGTCTGTGGGGACATTCTTAGGATCCTAAGAGCTGCCAGGGTAGACGGACCCGGCCCGGAGTGACGGGACGTTACAGTCTCTGTCAAAAACCCCTCCCTCTCCTCACGAACCCCAGGAACAATGCCTAATGCCCTAATGCGGAGTCACGCTCAGCACGGTGACGCCGTACACCACGCTGCGCTACGACATCTACCACCCGCTACGCGACGCGGACACGAGCGGCATCCCGCGGGCGACGCCCGTGGCGCCCTTCCGGATGTGCTACGAGGCGTCGGCGTTCGGGTCGACGTGGCTGGGACCCGGCGTGGCGAGCATCGACTTGATGCTTGATGGAGGCCGCGTCTGGCAGCTGCCCGGCACCAAGTCGCTGGTGGGGGGTGAATGAACAGATGCTGTGCTTCGCGTTCCTCGAGATGGGGTCGGTGGCGGCGGTGCCAGGTTCGCCGGCGGTCATCGTTGGGGCTACCACTACTGGAGAATGGACCTTTAGTACCGGGTCAAAAGCCACGTTAGTACCGGTTATGCAACCGGTATTGAACTCCCGGTACTAAATGGGCAGCCCCGTTAGTACCGGCTGCAGAAACCGGTACTAACAGGGCCACAGGGTCGGCGGGGCAAACCAAAAGCAAGGGAGACGCCCAGGACAGCCACAAACCGTTATTTCAGTTTGCTTTCCGTGTTCATATATGAAACAGAACTTGTTTCGTTTCTGTTGCCCTCTTAGCAGTCGACCTTACAACAACCGTTTGCTTGACCTGTTAGCATTGGAAATAAAAATGGTCACTTCTGATAAAAGTTTCTACGTACTTCATTCATCGTGATCTATATCAATGCTGTGTTCAGATTCAGGAAAAAATACTTTTCCAACAAGTTTTTCCTATTTACCCCACTCACAGAACACGCTTCCTAGTGCACTGTCCAACAAGTGTTAATCTGCTGGCTTTGGTCACGAGGTTCAACCATTCACGATGCTTAAAAAACTAATACAGGTACGTTTTCTGTCCCATAAAAATTTAATTCTAGCATCTGAAAAAATATCGAAAAAGAGCAATCATACGAATTAACTTTTTAATTAAGTAGTTAGATCCAATTTACATGCTAAAACTAACTCATGGCCACCAATTTAGGAAGTCCAATTAGTTGCATGTTGGGGCATGGAAGCTCTTGCATGCCACCATTAATCTGTCTTGAAAAAAACTAGAATTGCATTTTTCATGGCCCGAAAGAGTGCAATTCTACTTGATAAATAATTGAGTGAAAATTTAAAGATGATAAATAATTGCAAATATTTTCTGAGTGCGGCCACAATGTGGCTTCGGCTGCGATGAAAGTGCTAACCCTAGTAACCTTCGGAGGGAGCAAAAACCAGCCAGATTCCGTTACAGGGCTTTATTGCTAGAGCTCCCAACTCCTGGTTTCTTGTGAGAAGCTAAGCGCAAGGCTAATGATTTAGCTAGTTGTTGGTCATATGGGTCTTTGTAGCTCACCTTTCAGCCCACCCATATAGTGATTAAGCCTTCTCAATAAATATTGGGCCCACATGTTCATCTCACATATTTCTTTGGTTCTTGTGCCTAGGCGGGCTATAAACTTACAACCCACTTCTTCTCTTTCTCCTCTTCTCCCTCATCCACCTCAGCATTTAGCCTTCTCCCAACCCACTATTATGCTTGCTCTAAGAGGCTCTACCAGAGAAAAGAATACCAACTGATCTTGGATTGACTAAGTGCTAAAAAAATATGCTTCACTCTGCTCGTTGCTATATTCTGGTGGGGATCAACAAAAAATCACTTCTCATAAGCTTCCTACCCATCTCCCACTGGTGGAACTGAGGTGGGGCCAGAAGGGGCCGTGGCCCCCCTCCCCTTAAGGCCCTAACAAAAAAGCCAGAATATGCAAATGTTTGTCTGGCCTCCCCTTAATTTAATCTCAGTTCCGTCACTGCCGTCTCCAATCCTAAGAATCACTCTATTGAAAAATCACCTAGTCGGCTCTGTTGATGGGCTCTGTTTCTCGAACGCACGCGTTTGCGTGGCCCACTGGCCCATTTAACGTAGCCAGGATTTGAGTGAGACTGTCTAACTGACACACAGACCGTTGACTCCCCATCTGTTCGACAGCATGTCACACAGTGCGTGCCAGATCGGAACTAACTACTCTACCGGCCTGCCCGCCGGCGCCGGGTGGGCTATTTTATAGTACGCCTTGCGCGACTCACGAGGCTCTTTTTCCTTTGCGTTGGAAGCCCCGGCCGGTACAGTCAACTCCCCTCTTCGTCCGACGATTCACAGACACAGTCTCACACTCACCAAGCAGAGAGACCGAGAGCAGAGAGAGAGAGAGCGCAGCTCGGCGGCGCCGCCCATGGCATCGCCGTCGCCAGTTGAGAGCGCCAGCGCTCGGTCTCCTTCCAAGATCCCAGAGTTCCCGGTGGGCCCTGCCGGGCGCCTGGTCCCGGCGGTGGGCCTTGGCACGTCGGCGTTCCCGTTCCAGTTCGTGGAGGAGGAGGTCAAGGCCGCCATCCTCGCCGCGCTCGAGCTCGGCTACCGTCACCTCGACACCGCCTCGCTCTACCTCTCCGAGCGGGCCGTCGGCGAGGCCGTGGCTGAGGCGGCGCGGCGCGGGATCGTGGCGTCCAGGGAGGAGGTGTTCGTCACCACCAAGCTCTGGTGCACGCAGTGCCACCCGGAGCTCGTGCTCCCGGCGCTCAGGGAGAGCTTGCAGTAAGCTTTTTTCTTAGACTGATTTGGCTGCTCCTATAGAATTAATGTTACTCAATTCTACTGGCAACCATTACACTAAAATTGCTGTGCTCTGGTTTCGAGCTCAGAGAAGGTTGCTGCTTTGATCGATCTCTTCATCTATAGGAACCTCCAAATGGAATATGTTGATCTGTACCTGGTTCACTGGCCCATGGCTATAAAACCAAGCAAGCCCGACTTCCCAATAAAAAGGGAGGACATCATGCCGATGGACCTGAGCGGCGTCTGGCAGGCAATGGAGGAGTGCCATCGGCTGGGCCTTGCCAAGATGATTGGCGTCAGCAATTTCACGACAAGGAAGCTCAAGGAGCTGCTTGCAACCGCGAATACGCCCCCAGCAGTGAATCAGGTCCGTTTTTCGTCACTATGGATACGACAAATCTAGAAATATTCTATATGTAGTTTCACAAATCACAACACTTGATAGCATTTCCTACTATATTAAAATATGTATTGTTGTTGTACAACGCCTAGACAACTTGCGCTTATTTTAGTCTTACACGGCCTTAACTAACTTGCATGAGGGTTAGATAAGTATGATTATCTACTAATCTACCTCAACTCTAAAATAAATAAGTATAGTGAAGCTAAGGGAGAACTATACTTCATATAAAAACAATCATGAAATCACCTCATGCTTATATATATTAAGTAGTATATGAGGGAGTAATAATATGAAGCAGAGGGGAGTAGTATACTTATTATTGGATAGCTTTTCCCTATTATTGAGCCAATTGTATGAAAGCTCTCTATTATTATATTATTTTTTCCCTCATTTTTTTTCTTTGCTCTCTCAATTCTCAAGTGTACCACACTGTCCCACGCCACAATATATATCAGAGGCATCGATGCATAAGGTTACACTCTGCAGGTCGAATTAAACCCATCTTGGCAGCAGCAGAAACTGATTGAGTTCTGCAAGGAAAAGGGTATCCATGTGACTGCCTATTCTCCCTTGGGAGGCCAGTATAGATCTAAAGTACTACAGTCTAAGGTTCTGGATGAGATTGCGCAGGCAAGAGGGAAGTCAGTGGCTCAGGTACCGACCCCGACCGTATTCTCTCTTAATGCTTCTTAATCCCAGTTTAGTGATCCATTTAACTTCTCGTCATATAATTCAGAATCTCAAAAGGCTCTCACATGCAATTGACAGTACTGGATCAGATCATACTTAGCATCGTCGTGACTGACATCCCATATGCATTCTACCCCCAGATTTCGCTGAGGTGGATCTACGAGCAAGGCGTAAGCATGGTGGTGAAGAGCTGGAAACATGAGAGGATCAAGGAGAACATCGAGATCTTCGACTGGGAACTCACCGACAATGACCGGTTGAAGATTAGCCAGATGCCACAGCACAAAATGGCCATAGTGACGGGAATACTCAGCCCTGAAGGCGTCTCCAGCGTAGATATCTCCGAGGTTGATGTGGTCGAAATGTAGCGGGAATCCCCGACTGTTTACAAGTAATGGGCTACATATTTGGCGGCATCACGAGCATGAGGAGACACACGTTGGGAATTTCTGGGAGCCATACACTCAAAATTGGATTACTGTTTACCATGCTACAGTTCAGAGATGCATATAGGATTTGGAGTTTATAAGGATAAAATAAAGTGGTTAATTTAAAGTAAAAGTGAGTTGTTTTTAAGGGACGGCGAAAGCTTACGCTCTTCTAAATTTTTATTAGAAGAAAATAGAAATGACCCTTTTTATAAGGGAAACCGGGTCTAAAAACAATACAGCTTTGGTCCAAAAATCATATAACATGCACCTATCAACTCAGCTTAAGCAACTACTATGTCTGGTCGGATTGGGACATCAACACAAGCTACTATAGGAACTCTGCTTAGTTGGATTGGGTCATCAACCTGATCCAATGTAAATTTTTCAATCAATGAAGTCTTTCAAATGTACACACAACTCTTGCTCTAGGCATTTCTAGTGCCATCGATGGATGACCAGTCTGTAGATTGGGTATTTTTACTATTCATTTATACTATTCATTGAAAACCGTGATTCCTCTCACAAATGTTTGATCCAGTAAAGTTTGCTACAGTGAATTTCACCAACTTCCCACTATCCAACCACCTTGGAGCTGTGTAAATTACCGGAGCTGTGTATATTGATCGTTTCTTGTTTTGTATCAGCACCGATCATGTCGTCGAGGTTCATGCAAGTTCAAACTAGTAAGACTTTCTTCACAGCACCGCATCGAATCAACCGATCGCTTTTCTTTTTTTTTTTCTGTAGGTGTAGAGTCCTAATGGACTAAACAACCCTGGGAGGCCATCCTATGGGCCGGCCCAAGTACAAGACTTGACGCACAACACAATGATTAGTCCTAGTCGGTTAGGATAAGCTGTATTAGGAAATTGGAGATTAACTTGTAAAAGTCTCCTGATCCTATACGGTTTCCATGTAACCCTGTCCTCCGGCATATATAAGGGGAGACAGGGACCCCCTTCAAAGCATCTCATCTATACAAGATACACCATACAGGACGTAAGGTATTACGCATATTGCGGCCTGAACCTGTCTAAATCGTCTCTTGACACTTTCGATTCTAGATTCTCGACGACTTCTCCTCAAACCCTTCTCTCGAGGCATCCCCTCGAGAGCCTAGTCAGCATAACTCACCAACACTTTGGCGCCGTCTGTGGGATCAACTCGTCAAAAACTCGTTAAAGAGTTGATGGCATCCTTCAGCGCCTCCATCGTCACCAAGTTCGAAGAAGGCGCGACATTCATCTTCGGTTCCTGGCTTTGCACCGCAAACTAGGACGGCAAGCTCCGACGTGAACTACGCAGCGAGGCGGTCGCGTCAGCTCCGCCACCAGCGCAGATCACGCCGCGAGGATCACGGAAAACTCCAAATTCCGACACGATCTTCGGATCGTATCCTACTCGGAGGAGTACATGGCGCCCGAAGCAGACTCAAGCTCGGGCAAACTACACTGACCCAGCCCCTGTCAAGCGGCAGGTTCGACCCACGCGTCCACGACTCCCTGGTGGACTCCAGATCACCTCCGACTTCCACCAGGGTTTTACGATCAGGACCGTGACAACAACCCCACGGGTACTCAGGAGCTTTAATTCCAATTCCCATGGGACGAAGACTTCACCGCGTAGATCGCACGTGCCTCAGTTCCCTTTCGGGTTGACAAATTCGGCCGTGACCTACCAGACCCATCTGACGAAGAAGCTTCACCAAATTCGCCAGGCCAACTCAGATCTTGTCATGACCACAACTCCCTCGGGGGTTATCGTCCATTGGCCTGACATGGATCCTGTCCTTGCTCTCCAAGAAGCGAACGCTCCCTCCACAGTACAGGGTACTCTCCCTCTGCTTCCCTTTCAGGAAGGCAGAGAACTTTCTGTTATCTCGGATAACAAACAACCAGGCCTAACAACCCCGGTCGCCAGTTCTGTGTCATCCTTAACGACAACAGCGACGATGAAGTTGTCTCCGATGATGCCCCGACAGTCGACGGAGGAACAGGCAGAGACCGAGAACTCCGTATCGAGCAGAACCGCAACCGTGCCCTCAGGCGTCGCCACGTTTGGATGAAGAATCTCAATGGGGAGTTTGACAAAGAAGGAATTTTCAAATCACCTGCGGCCAACATCATGTTCGCTGTTAGCGTCTTCGAAGGATTTCAAGCTACTCCTGATATCGACCTCGCCAAAGCTCACCTGGAAGCCGCGGCAGTTATGGTTGGTCGCCTGGATGGAAGCCGCTCTGCTTCTAGAAGCAAGAGTTCTTCCCACCACCGAACACCCTCAGCAAAGCGCCAGAGCAGCCACTACAGTAGCTCCGCCGGAAAGACAAAGGATACGAACAGGCCTCGTGAGGAACCCCCCAGGCCTCACGAGGAACCCCGTCCGGCCCGTTCTCATATCACCCCTAATGATGCCCGCAATCAGATCATCCGGATCTGGGAGGGGAGGGTACAAGCTACATCACATGTTGCGGATTCCGCGGGGAGGCATGACATCCCCAATCCCGATGCCCTGCCATGCTATACACGCGCCATTCGCATCAGTTCCTTCCCTCGAAAGTTCAAGCCGTCAGGCGTCACCAACTTCGACGGAAAACAAGACCCCAACATCTGGCTACGCAGATACTCTTCGGCAATCAAGGCAGCAGGAGGCGATGATATCTCCAAGATGCTGTACTTCCCTGTCGTGATGGAGCAAGGCCCGCTCACCTGGCTTGAATCCCTTCGTCCAGACTCCATCGACAGTTAGCACGCGCTCAAGAAGGCTTTCATCTCCAACTATCAGGGTTCTTTCGAACGCCCTGGCAGCAAATATGAACTCTGAGCGTGCAAGCAGAAGCCAGATGAGTCCCTGCACGACTACAACCGACGATTCTTCGCCATAAAAGCATCCTGCATCCCCATCCCCGACTCAGAGGTCATCAACTACTTTCAAGAAGGGATGACCGACCACAGTCTCTTTCGTGACTTCGGTCACAATCGTCCTCACGACCTAGAGGAATTTCGTGCATTGGTGGCCAACTGGATGGACACCGACGATCAAGAACGGGAGCTTTACGCCAAACGTCCCGTCAACACTGGGCGAGGGCATCAAGACGACAACAAGGACCAGCTGCATGACTCCTTCAAGCGCAATGGCAACAATCCACGGAAGCGACTAAACAATACGGTCGCAACCGTCCAGTCCGTTCGCGCCGCTCAGTCCGCACAACAAAGAAAGGAGGAATTCAACAAACTCCTCAAAAAGCGCTGTCCATACCATCCAGATAGCAAGCACACCATGGGCGACTGCTGGCTCCTATTGGAAACCTTCAGCAAGCCCACCAAGAAAGATAAGACGGATGGCGATGGAGACGACAAGCAGAACAAGGGAGATGGTGGTTTCCCAGACATCAACAACACTGTCAATGTCATCTTTGGAGGCATGGCAGTCAGCGATACCTCGCGCAATTGCAAGAACGCACGACACGAGGCATATGCAGCAGAACCAGCGGTGGTCAGACACGTCCACCACTTGGTCCAAAAAAGATCAATGGGCAGGTATCACTTGTCCCGGGCGATATCCTCTCGTCCTAGAAACCGTGGTGGCAAATAGCAAGCTCACCAAGGTCCTGATTGATGGAGGCAGCGGGCTTAACCTTATCTTCACCAAAACTATGAAGCATATGGGGCTCGACACAAGCAAGCTGCAGCCAGCTGATTCCCACTTCTACGGCATTGTACCCGGGAAAGATGTGATTCCTCTTGGGCAAATCACCTTGCCCGTCACATTCGGTACTGCATCAAACTATCGCACCGAGTACATCAAGTTCGAAGTTGTGGACTTCGAAACATCGTACCACGCTATCCTTGGGCGTCCAGCGCTGGCCAAATTCATGGCCATCCCTCCCTAAACATACCTGGTACTGAAGATGCCAGGACCTCATGGTGTTCTTTCCCTTCGTGCTGAGATCAAACGCTCCTACGTCTGCGACAAAGCGGCAGTGGAGTACGCCGTCAGGGCCGCATCCACTACCGATCGTCAAGAGCTCCACCCCCTGGCAGCAACCATCGTTGATGAAGACGGGGATGCCCCGACGCAGAAGAAGATGCGAGCCATCAAGCCTATAGATAAAGTTGCTACAAAGACAGTCGATCTCCAGACAGGAGATCCAACGAAGACGGCGGTGATTGGCTCCACCCTTACTCCAGCATAGGAAAGCGCGCTCGTCAACTTCCTACGGGCCCAGGCAGACATCTTCGCCACAAAGCCTTCTGACATGCCTGGGGTTCCCAGAGAGTTGATCGAGCACAAGCTGGACCTCAACGAGAGCGCGAAGCCTAAAAAGCAGCGACTCCGAAGATTCGCCACCGAGCGTCGGGAAGCTATCAAGAAAGAGCTAGCTAAGTTATTAGCAGCCGGCTTCATTAAAGAAGTCTTTTATCCGGATCGGTTAGCCAATCCGGTTCTTGTAAGAAAAAAGAATTCTAATGAATGGAGAATGCGTGTTGATTATACCGATGTCGGGTACCTGTAAAAGGGGTACCCTAACTTAGGCCCAGAACTACTCGGTAACGAGACCCACAAACGAAGCTGGCCTGGCTCAGTAGCCCAGCAAAGGCCCATCACGACAAACTCCGCCACGGCGCTCGTCCCGCTTGAAGACCCTTGAACGGGGAAGTCCGTGACGATCGAGCCTAGCCCAGCTCGAGGGAGACGTTCACCCTCGAGCTGGCGTTTTCCGTCACGTTCGAGGCTCGGCAGCCAGGCTCGAGGGAGACGTTCACCCTCGAGCCGGCGTTTCCGTCACGTTCGAGGCTTGGCAAGCTCGAGCTTGCGGACCAAGCTTGAGCCTGCCACGCCGGGAACAACGCCCGAGACTCTACGACCATCATCACAGATCATAAATGACTCCTCTGCGGTCAAAAAGTAGGATGCACTGCACCACGCCACCGCCCACGCTGCGGAGAAGACATTGGTCGAATCCACCTAGCGCGGTGGATTCTGATCTGATACTGCACAGGCCGGTCCTGGTGGTGATACTGTGCCAACCACTCCTTTGACTTCGCTCGCTATCCTCGAAGGCAACCCTCGAAGAGAACCACGGAGGGTCGACCCGGACGCCGTGCTCAAGTCGCTACCCTTGAAGTCTCGAGTTGTCACGAGAAGAACATCACGTCAAGTCGTCAACTACCGCCCTGTCATCATCCGGAGTTGAAAGGCGCGATTCCCGCTCGCATCGTGCGCGGCATGGGCAACACTATGCACCTAGTAGCGTCAGCACCACGAACACATGTACTCGCTTCCTCCCCCCTTGGTCTATAAAAGGGAAAGGAAGCCCATGCAAAGAGGAAGGGACACGGCAAGTCGACACACAACAGAACACAAAAAGACACTTAGCCACCGAAAGGCCCAGGGACTTGGGAGCTCATCTCCTTCTCCCACCTTGCTTGTAATCCCCTACTACGAGCAACACGAACCCGGTGCTACGCACCACTGCTGGACGTATGGCCCCGTGGCCGGAACCAGGATAAAAACTCCCGTCTCTCCACTCGCCATCGGGGCAACGAGTGGTTAGCATCGCAATCACTTGTTTGTGCTGGTGTGATCAAATCAGGCACCGACAACCGATCTCAACAAACATTGCAAAAAGGATCCCTTCGGGCTTCCTCGCATCGACAAAGTCATTGATAGCACCGCCGGGTGCACCCTTCTCTGTTTCCTCGATTGTTACTCAGGATATCATCAGATATCTCTGAAACAAGAGGATCAGATTAAAACTTCATTTATCATGACATATGGCGCGTATTGTTATACAACCATGCCCTTTGGTTTGAAAAATGCAGGTGCCACATATCAGCGGGCGCTACAGGGTTGTCTTCAAGACCAACTCCACCAAAATATCGAAGCATATGTTGATGATGTAGTCATCAAGACAAGAAACCCCGAGGACCTAATCGCCGATCTCACCGAGACGTTTGACAACTTACGCAAATGGCGTTGGAAGCTTAATCCCGCCAAATACGTTTTCGGTGTTCCGTCAGGAAAGCTTCTCGGGTTCATCGTCAGTGAACGCGGCATCGAGGCTAATCCAGAAAAGATAGCAACAATCATGGATATGGAGCCGCCGCGCACCGTTAAGGATGTCATGAAGCTTACAGGCTGCATGGCTGCACTCAACCGCTTCATCTCCAAACTCGGAGAACGCGGGACTGAGTTCTTCAAACTCCTCAAGAAGCAGGATAGATTCCAGTGGACACAGGAGGCCCAAGACGCCTTTGACAAGCTCAAATTTTTCCTGACTACACCACCTGTGCTCACTACACCACTCCCGGGCGAAGATCTCCTGCTCTATATTTCAGCAACCACCAATGTCGTTAGTGCTGCTATTGTTGTTGAACGCGATGAGGAAGGTCATCTCCAGAAGATTCAAAGGCATGTGTACTTTGTGAGCGAAGTCCCTTCAGACTCCAAATCAAGGTATCCTCAAGTTCAAAAAATTCGATGCGCCGCCCTAATGACATCCAAAAAATTGCGGCACTACTTCGACTCTTATAAGATCATCGTGGTTACTGGATACCCTATTGGCAAAATTCTTCATAATCAAGACGCTACAGGTCGTATCGCCAAGTGGGCTATTGAGCTCGGAACCTACAGCATTGAGTTCCGATCTCGCACGACCATTGAAGTCTCAAGTCCTTACTGATTTCATATCTGAATGGACTGAGCACAACCTTCCTGTCGCCACCACAAAGCCTGAGCACTGGATCATGTATTTTGACAGTTCTCTCAAGTTGGAAGGTGGCAGCACCGGAGTTCTGTTGATTTCACCTCGAGGAGATCAACTCAAGTACGTTCTGCAGATTCAATTCGCCGTCTCCAACAACGCTGCAGAATACGAAGCTCTTCTTCATGGGCTGAAGATGGCTATCACCCTCAGTATTAAGCGCCTACTGGTATATGGGGATTCAATGCTGGTCATCAAGCAAGTCAATAAGGATTGGAATCGGAACCATGAGAACAAGGATGCGTACTGTGAAGAAGTTCGAAAGTTGGAGAAGCACTTTCTCGGCATTGAATTTCATCATGTCGAGAGAGATTACAATGTTGCTGCAGATGTCCTATCCAAACTGGGTTCTTCCCGAGCAGAGGTACCCAGTGGTGTGTTTGTTAATGAGCTCTCTAAGCCGTCTATTCCTGAAGCAACACTTCCCGCCACTGCAACCTCAGCCTCTGAGGTTATGCTCATCGACGCAACCTGGAGTGCACCAATTATAGATTATATCTTGCACGACAAACTTCCTAAGAAAAAGCCGAAGCTCAGCAGGTTGTTCGTCGCAGCAAGTCCTACATGATAATCGGGGATACATCATACCAACATGGCGCACGCTCTGGCACATTGATGAAATGTGTCTCACAACAAGATGGAATCAGTATCCTAGAGGAAATCCACACGGGTGAATGTGGCAATCACGCAGCATCTTGTACCATCGTGGGCAAAGCCTTCCGCGCCGGGTTCTATTGGCCTTCGGCTTTGCACGATGCAGAAGAAATTGTTCGTCACTGCAAGGGTTGTTAGTATTTTGCTCATCATTCACACCAGCCTGCGCACAAGATCAAATTGATACCTCCGTCATGGCCTTTCTCATACTGGGGGCTTGATATGATTGGGAAACTACCCAGAGCACCTGGGGGCTTTGAGTATTGCTTTGTTGCCATTGACAAATTCTCGAAGTGGATAGAAGTCTTTCCGATTGTCAAGCCAACATCTGAGAAAGCAGTCCAATTCCTTCAAGAGTTGATTTTACGCTTCGGGATATGTAACACCCTAATTTTCATCACACTAAAAATTAATATAGGCAACTCAATTTTTCTAGCTTATGTTTGTTTTAGGGAATATTAAATTGCAAGTTCAAATTTTGGCTCTTAAATATTTAAACATCATTTAAATTAGAGTCAATAAAGTCTTTGTTGCATTCATGCTGATTTGCATATATTTTGAATGTTGTTTGAATTTGAAAAGGTTTGCAAAAGTTTAAACTTAAATTTCAAAAACCTTTCTTTTCCCTCTCTCTCTTTCTAGCCGGCCCAGTCTTCTTTCTTCTTTCTCCGGCCCAACTCCCTCGCGCTGCCGCGGCCCAGCTCTTCTTCCGGCCCAATCCGCGCGCGCGTAGCCCGGCCAGTCGCTCGCTCTTCTCTCTCGTTTTCTTCCGCTGACATGTGGGCCCCGCATGTCAGGTCGTCTTCTTCCCCGAGCCGAGTTCGAGCAGGACTCCGTCGAGTCCATGGCGCCGCCGTCTCCGTGTCGCTTCTTGGCGCGCAAGCCTAGGACTCTCCGGCCTTTATAAGCCGCCGTCTAAGCCCTTGGTTTCCCCAACCCAAAACCCGAGCTCTCCGCGTCGCCATAGCCGCCATAGCCGCAAACCCTAGCTTTGCGCCGCCGCTTCGATTCGAGCTCTCGGGTCTATTTCCGTCGCTCCAAGTTCGTCGCAAGGCTTCGCGTGGAGGTAAGGAGCGCGCAGGGCCTCTTTCTCCTCTCTCTCGCGCTCTCTCGTGCTCGTGCGACCTCGCCGCCATGGCCGAGCCGCCGCTCGCCGCCGTGAGCCCCCACCGTTGCTCGACCCACGTTTAGATCCCCTAAAACCGACTCCCCGCGTCCTCAGCTTCCTCCCAAGCCAATCACGGCGAGAAACCGAGCTCTCTAGCTCGAGATTCGTCCAACTCCGGCGAAGTTCCGGCGAGGCGCCGCCGCGCGTCGTCGCCAGCGCCGCCGCGTTTTGCCCCTTTGATCCAGAGCCGTTCGATCGAAATCCGATGGCCGTGATTAGATTCAATCGAATCGGTATGGGTCAGCGCTGAGTCAGCCAAGCAGTTTTGCAAAAGAGCCCTTAGGTTTTCTTAGATTCAACCCGCGATCCAAGCCAGTTCAAAAATAATTAGATTTAGGTCCTGTTTCTTTCAGTTTAGCCCCTGATCTTTCTAAAAATAGAACCCACCATCCTGCCGCGTCGTTTTTCACAAAAGTCCTTCGGTTTTTATATGAAATTACGTTTTAGGTCCCTGGTTTCTTCTGTTTAAGCCCCTGAAGAGTTAGTTTTAGTTCAAAGAAGCCCTAAACCTTGTTTTAGCCATATCTTTACCGTTTTTAATCCGTTTTGAGTGATCTTTGCGCTCACGCGATCGTCTCTTCATCAAGAATAGTTCTAGATACGTCTTTGCGTCTTTTAAAGTTGTATGGTGTATTGTTTTGCTTTTATTGATTGAATGCTTGTGTGAAACGTATAGAGAACGGTCCGTTCGAGGGAGATCAAGATCAAGTCTACGAGGAGGAGCCATCACAGTACTTTGAGCAAGGCAAGTGGATTTCCCCCTCAGCATACTCTTTTGAACCCATACACATTGCATGACACCAAAGTTTATATTTATGTTCGCGATGCATTAATCTGAAGGGTCCTATTTAAGGATGACTAGTCTTTTACACCCAAGCCTTGATACACCGGGTTTACCTTTATGTTGGGTAGCTATGCTAGATGCTTAACCATGGTTCATGATGGGTTCTATCCAACATTGATGAATATCTTTATTATTTATATCTTGTTATGTTAATACAAGATCACCATGTTAATCGGAACATGGAGAACCACCCAGGATTAACCGTACAACCACAATACTATATGGCTCTGGTCTTGGCTAATTAATTAGAAACCTTGGTTAGGAATGATCTTACCGAAAGGGCATGGGGGGTGGCGGTTGACGGTGTATAGCCTGGTTCTCTCGGGAAGTGGGCTTGGCTAAGACACTGTACCCGTTAGGGAGGGTTATGCCTGCTTCCGATCCGGAAACCTTAGCGGATTGTTTCTAACTAGGGAATCTTTGTAAAGGCCTCGTAGCGTCCCTATGCAGTCACACCTCGGAAGTGTGGTACGTGCCTGGCCCGCACTGCATGGTTGGGTCTAAAGTTCTTCAGAGCTTTTACGCGAATTGTGGTGAAAGTGTACAACCTCTGCAGAGTGTAAAACTGTTATAACAGCCGTGTTCGCGGTCATGAACGGCCTGGACCCTCACGTGATTAAACTATCGAAACATGAAAGCAAATCATTGCATGCATCTGTTATTGGTTATGTTTATGATTTACTTTATGCTTACTTATTGTTAATATGGGGTGGTATATACTTATATCTTAGTAAATAGTTGCTAGTCAATAAAACTTGACCAACTAAAATGCTAACCGCTGCAAACCCAGCCTATCCTTGATAGCTTGCATATTTCCCCCACTTGTTGAGTACCAATCATAAGTGTACTCACCCTTGCTTATATTGGATCAGAAGGTAATAATGGAGCGGAGTACTTCAGTGATCTTGATGAGTTCTAGGCGTGTGTTCCACCAGTCAGTTGCCTGTGGAGTGCTTTTGGAGATATCGTCTTAGTTATCGTGTGAACCAGTTTATTTTGGCCTTTGTGCCTTATTCGTGAGTGTAATAAATACTTTATTTATTAAATATTCGTTTGAGTACTGTTTCTGCTATTCACTCACGATCTATCATATGTGTGAAATTTGATCCAGGCACACATATGAGATGTACTCGGTTTCCTTCCTAAAACCGGGTATGACAGACCACATCAAATCATTACAGATCTAGGTACTACCTTCACAGGCACCAAGTTCTGGGATTATTGTGAAGATCGTGGCATCGAGGTGTTCTATACCTTTGTTGCTCATCCTCGAGCTAATGGTCAAGTATAAAGAGCCAACGGCATGTTACTTGATGGACTTAAAGCTCGGATGGAACGAACCTTGAAGAAAGCTGAAAGCCGGTGGATGAAAGAACTCTACCAAGTTGTCTGGGGCCTCCGATCTCAACCCAGCAAAGCTACAGGGCAATCTCCCTTCTTCCTGGCATATGGATCTGAGGCCGTTCTACCTGTCAATGTCATGCATGGCGCTCCTCGCGTTGAAGAATTTCAAGAAGCCATGGCGGATGAACAACGGATGATTGAGGTTGATATGGTTGAGGAAGCACGACTGACAGCTTTGTTACACAATGCTGCGTATCTTCAGGGTATCCGCTGATTTCATGACAAATATGTGAAGACGAGGTCGTTCTAGATTGGCGATTTGGTGTTACGACGGATCTAGAACATAGCTGGTCACACAAAGCTCACCTCGCCTTGGGATGGTCTATTTATTGTATCTAAAGTTCTCAAGCCAGGCACATACAGACTTCAAACAGAGGATGGTACTGACTTACCAAACCCCTGGAATATTGAACACTTACACAAACTCTATGCGTAGTCTCTTCATTGTACCATTGCTTCGACAACAAGATCTTTATTGTATCGTTGCTTCGGCAACGAGATCCTTTTTGTACCTTTGTTTCGGCAACGAGATATAATTCAATAAATGAAAATCTCCCTTTACTGGGTTGTTTCTGTTCAATTTTACTTTGTCTTTATGACATCGTTCAAATATTCTCCGGGTTCTTTTTGAGACTTGGAAAGTTTGTTTTTTACGCTATGCATTCGGGGCAATTACATGAGGTCTGTCCGGGTTCCTTCGGGGTCGTTAACGGATTTGTTCCTAAGTTTTCGCTACATTACGATACTACTCAACTTAAAGCTGCCGCTCCGTGGGTCTTATTGGGTTCTTGTTTCATGAAACACATACAGTTTGTTCCCAATGTTTTCCTTCAGGGTATATTTATTTTAAAGATAGCCTATGCTATAGAAATCTCCCTGGGTTCCTTCGGGTCCTTAACAGGGTTGTTTTTCGACAGTTAAAATTTACGCATCACCCGTATGTTTTGACTAAGTCCTGGTATTCAACACAGAGATACCCAAGGGTTCTTAGAAACTCTTGGTTTGTTCTTCATTTGCGGAAATATATACACTTCGTTGCATTACAATATGAATGTTTCATCATTACATGACTAATTGTTTACATATTACAACTTCAAGGTTTGCGCAATTGTCTTGGCAATCGGCTCGGCTTCTTTCTTCAGGTCCCTGAAGGTTTCTTCTGTGCAGCTTGGCCCAGCGCCTTCTACACACTTGCTGATATCCACCTCAGGGTACCTGGACTTCACAACCGCCAGAATATGGACAATGCAGGCCTCAGAGGATCTTCTAATGTACGCCTTCAATTGCCGAGGCATAGCCTTCAAGCGGTCCAAAAAGGATTGCGGAGCAGTTGAGTCTTCTGGGACCAATGCCTTCACCAGTGGATTAGCAGCATTCTCCAGTACTGTGATTCGCTCCAGGGCTTCGGCTAGTTGCTCGTCAGAGTTCTTCATATTATGGATAATATCTTCTAGCTCTGTCATCCTCTTGGCCGCCTGTTCAAGTTTTTCATCCAGAGTCTCCTTATCTGCAAGGTTTCTACGCAGCTGGACGACTTCTTCTGATAGCTGACGGTTGTCTTTGCGTGCCTCTTCAAGATACTTGGCAGCTTTCTTTTG
Organism: Digitaria exilis; assembly: GCA_015342445.1. Taxonomy (NCBI): domain Eukaryota; kingdom Viridiplantae; phylum Streptophyta; class Magnoliopsida; order Poales; family Poaceae; genus Digitaria; species Digitaria exilis. The sequence goes on from JACEFO010001734.1 coordinate 1,199,939, forward strand.
CTGCTCAATGACTTGAATCAGCTGCCCATCAGCATCCTTGCGTTGTTGGACTGCAACTCTGAGTTGTTCTTTGATGACATTATGCTCCGCAGAGAGAGTCTTCAACGCTTCTTCATGACGATTGGCCAAGTTCGACCAATCTGTCATTTTGCTCTGGGTTGTTGACAACTGTTGTTGTACCCCTGCTCCACATATCACAACAGGGTTGTTATTCCAACTACGAATTGGATACATATCGCAAGACTATAGCAGCATCAGGGTACCTTTGAGCTCTGATTTTGCTGTGGCAAGCTTCTTCTTCAGGTCGTCCTTCTCCGCAGATAAGTCCTTCGTTCGAAGATGTAGAGTGCAGATCATGTTGGCGTCCTCTGCCTCCGGGCTCGGTGATCTTTGCGTTCCCGGTCTAGTTCCTTTTGGAGGCGATCGGCTTTGGCGTGCATCAGGGAGATATTACGAATATAATCGGTCTTCTGCCTTGACGCTTCACCAACGGCCTGTAGAGTACAATTATGAGACAAAATGTTTAATATCACGACAAGTTCAGGGTTCTTCTTCATACCTTGAAGTATGCCACTGCCCTCTCGGCATGGTAGAGTCCCCTGTCGATGTACCCCTCATCCTCCTCCGCATCCAGGACGTATTCAAATTCTTGCGGATTGGGATTTAACATTGGATCGTAGCTTCCGATGTGGAAGTTACCGAGCCTTTCTTCAGTTTCTGCAGCCGTGGGTACTCGGGGGATCTCTTCAATCTCCTGCTCTTGGGTTGTTTCTTCTAGACCTTTACCCCTCGAGCATTCGGCTACATCAACAACTTTACGTCGAGCAGATTTTGGAGTCTCCAGGTTGCTTGGGGGCTCACTGCTTGCTTCGACATGGCGCTCTGCTGTTGATTCTTTCACTACAGTTTGAGTGACGAGCTGCTCTATGTCTGCCAGAACTTCTACAGTTGCTTGCTCAATGGGTTCTTACCGAGTAGTTGATGGGGCATCAGCTGGGGCTTCGGGCAGAGTTGTTTGCAGCTCTACCCGGGTTTCTTCTTGCACTGTAACCTCTGGCGCATCCACTGCTGATGACTCTTTTTCAACTCTGGACATGAAACACTACCATAAGAATGGTGATTTTTTACAAGTTGTTTTAATCAAGCAAAGGTTTTCAGAATACTCACATAACTGTTGGACGCATCAGAATTTCTGGCTCTCCCAGTGTGAACTCCTCTTCTGGCTCCTGCTCCACTGCCACTGAACCGGCAGGGTTGTTTTCTTCTTCACTTGGTCCTGAACCAGCATATGGAGTCGAAGCAGGGTTGAAGATATTATGAATAATTTCTTCTTCTGATAATGGCTGTCGGGCAGTGCTAACTTGCTACGACCGGCTGGTCCCGATTTCTCCAATAGCTATCCCTACAGATGGCCTTTTTGGTTGTGGGGATATCTTTTCTTTCTCCTCAGGGATGATCCTTACCCGAGGCTTGGGTAGGGTCCGTGCTCTCTTGGGCACTGGCGCACTCAGATCTGTCGTTGCGGCTCTTTTTGAGCTTTCTCCTCTCTTAGAGGTTGCCCCTGCTTTGGCATGGGGTTCTTTAGCATCCTGATTCTCATCATTGGCATGTTGCTCGTCAGGTTCTTCAGTTGAATTTGCCTTATCAGAATGTGGATTGTGTTTACGAACCTGGTCCCCAACCCCTGGATGTACACAGCGGGCTAATATGTTGGCTTCTTCTGCATTTGTTGGATCCAGAGGAGACAGGCTCACATAAATTGATCGTCGGGCTTCATACTGTTATGGACAGTGATTTAGTTAACAACACATCATAATGAAATACACAACGTATTGACTTCCAGAAATGGTTCATACCCCGGGCGTCATAGTGACTGTGGAAATTTCCATAATTTCTGGAAAATCTTCATCATTAATGATCAGATATTTCTTCAACAACTGTATGATCCTCTTTTCAGACAAGGTGCCGGTAGCATTCCGTGAGGGATCAGCATCTCTAGAATATGAGTACCCTAGATTACAGCGTTGTTTGCAAGGCTGGATTCTCTTCATCAGAAATGACCTATATACGACGGCTCCAGTCAACCCTTGATATTTCAGGTCTCTGATCATATTGAGTAGTTCTGGGATCTGCATTGCTTGATTTGTTCCAACGGTTTCACTCCAGAATGGCTTCATCACTGGAGGATTCCCTAAGCGGCTGGACAGTTGTGGTTGATGGTTCCATGCATAAAACCATTCCTTCTACCAGTCCTTCAGACTCTCCTTGGTGGAATAATCCAGATATACTGGCTTCATGCCTTGGTGGAACTGGATCACCACTTTACCAACCACTTGCGATGATCCGCTTGATGTCTTCACTCTGAATAAGTGGCGGAACAGGGCAAAGTGTGGGTCTATTCCTAGGAAGGCCTCACACAGGTGGATGTATATGGAAAGATTTAGGATGGAGTTGAGGCTCAAATGACACAGTTCAATTCCATAAAACTGTAGCAGACGGCGGAAGAAATCGCAGGTCGGTAAACCGAACCCAACTTCATAAAAGGCTTTCCATACCATGAGTTCCTCGGTTTCCTCTGTGGGGTACTCATGACCGTGAGCACTCCTCCACCGACTGAAGTCCTTGGCTGCGAGGAATCCATCCGCTTCCAGATTCTTGATGTATTTCTCTTTTAGTGTACTGGTTAGTCAGTCACTAATTGGATCTTCCAGGCATGGACTTTCTCCAACAGGCGCCGCTTCATCAGTCGCCACAACTTCTTTCATTGCTTCTACTTTCCTCCTTGCGCTCTTGCTTCGGCTGGATCCTTCACCACCGGCCATTGCAGTTTCTTGAGGCTTGGCGTGGATGGGATTAGGGCTCGAGGAGGTTGCGAAAGTGTTTGCGCAGTCTTTGGATTGCTAACAGAGTAACTGTCGCTAACCCTAGATCTGTTTCGCTAAAGCGTGCGGATACAAGGGAGGCGAACGATTTATATTGACTTTTTGAATTGTTACTTCGGTACTTTTCAATTTTGGTCCTTCTTTGATCCTATATTTGAATTCGTTCAAATTTAGGCTCGGGGGCTGCGGGAATATTTTCAGGAAATATATTTCTGAAATTTTTGGTTTCAATTGATAAATTCAAAAGGAGTTCTAAAAGAACTCGGACTTCTACGGAAATTGATTCTCTTCAGATTCGGACTTTGAAAGAGCCTCGAATTTCTTCTTCAAAGATAAACGAGGCTCGGGGCCTGCCCAATTGGGCGCACCTATTCGGTGCGCACCAATCCGAACTTCAGAAAGATTTATGAGCACTTTATTACCTATTTGAACAGCATGGTTGCAACTTCCAAAAGCACAGAACCCTGTGGGCTTCAAACAACCCTGGTGGGTCTCAAAGAACTCTGTATTTTCAACAGTGCTGTTCTTTAGGAGATAAGGTGCTCGGGGGCTTGTAGGTGTAGAGTCCTAAAGGACTAAACAACCCTGGCAGGCCATCCTATGGGCCGGCCCAAGTACAAGACTTGACGCACAAGACAAGGATTAGAAAACTAGAGATTAACTTGTAAAAATCTCCTAATCCTATACGGTTTTCATGTAACCCTGTCCTCCGGCATATATAAGGGGAGACCGGGACCCCCTTCAAAGCATCTCATCTAGACAAGATACACCATACATGACGTAAGGTATTACGCATATTGCGGCCTGAACCTGTCTAAATCGTCTCTTGACACTTTCGATTCTAGATTCTTGACGACTTCTCCTCAAACCCTTCTCTCGAGGCATCCCCTCGAGAGCCTAGTCAGCATAACTCGCCGACATTTTTCTTTTCTTTTGGATGCATTGATCTAGATTTGTTCTAAGATTCAACTAGTGTTATTCTTTCAGTAGGCTACCTAACGTTGATAGTGAGACTCTATGGTGATTTCGTCAATCTCAACCGACTCAATTTTTTAGCGGTACTTATTGGAATAGGCGACGTACCATTGATAACGATCTTGGTTTGAGAGGCCTGGTAGATTTACGGTCGGCCGTATTTAGCCTTCCCCACCATCGATCTTCCGACAGGAATTGTTACCAACTTACCATGCCCATATGAGGGGTCCCACAAAAAAAACACCTAGGAAACAAAAAAATGAAAAAGAAACACCAGAAAAAAGATCTAAAATGTGAAAGTTTTCCAACAGAAAGTTAAAAAAACACAGACACAAATTTGAACAAAAAAATCAGTAAAAGAAAAGGTTAAGAAAAGATTTATTTTTACAAAGTTTGAAAGAAAATATTTGGGAAAAAGTTTAAAAAAAGTCATGCACGAATTTTTATAAATAAAAACTTTGGGAAACATTACAAACAATAAAAAGAAACTTCTGAAAATTGAATACAAAACTTTAGAATGTAAAAAAGTTTTGCATCAACATTACAAAAAAGGAAAAAAAAAAGTTGCACAACCCCTAAAGACCATACGCGCCGCCGGGGAGCTCACCGTTGGTGGAGTGAGACACCAAGCAGTATGGCACTGCGAGAGTCGCAATGAAGGCGAGGAGCACCACGCGGTTCATGGAGGTGGGGCCGCAGGACGGGGTGCGGAGGCCAGGAAGAGGGCGAGGTAGGTGAGCGTGCCACCACCGGGAAGCTCCGTCGGTGGGGAATCTTGGGGAAGAGAGGAGAGAGAGAGAAAAGAGAACGTGGGTGGCCAAAGTAAGAGGTGAATCGATTGCATGTAGATTTGACTTTGGGAAGTACAAGCTGGATCTTGCCCGTACCATAGAACCCTTTTTTTTTAAAAAAAATATCAGTCTGGCAATTATTATCTATAACGTGATAATCCTAATAATGAATTATGCTGCGTGGCCAGCAACCATTCTAGCTATTTGTTCCGCTAGGCTACTTGGCGTGCCCTCGCCAGCTGCCCGACATGGCTCTGCACGAGAAACACAAACAAGTGCCATTGACTCATCGGGTGGAGTATCAGCCTGCCGGCTGCATCTGTCACAACTCACAAGTACTTACAATTCGTAGAAACGCGGACCCCTCCTCTTTATATACCACAAGGGCACAAGGGAAGGCTGGTCATCGCGGCACGCGCACCTGCTCTGCACACTCGCACGAACGAAGCTGCCGTGCGAGCTGAGACGCGGGCGTGCGTCACACATGGCCTGGTCGGAGGTGGCCCTGTGCTCCGGCAGCGCGAGGCCGATGCCGGCCGTGGGCATGGGCACGGCGCTGCCGATCCCCGTGCCGCACGAGGTCACCAAGGACGCGGTGCTGGCGGCCATCGAGCTGGGGTTCCGACACCTCGACACCGCCGCCGTGTACGACACGGAGGGGGCGCTCGGCGAGGCCGTGGCCGACGCCGTGCGCCGCGGGCTCCTCCGGTCCCGGGAGGAGGTGTTCGTCACGTCCAAGCTCTGGTGCACGCAGTGCCACCCGGATCTCGTGCTCCCGTCCCTCCGGGAAACCCTCCGGTAAGAGTAGTCTCCTTTCCACTATACTACTGATTACTGAACATCCCGATCGACACCATCCAGCATCATGGATCTACAACTAGTTAATGACAATCTTTTCTAACACGTTTCCCTCAATCTTGTTTGATATCGTCGTGAGAGCAGGAAGCTGCAGATGGAGTACGTGGACCTGTACTTGATCCACTGGCCGGTGTGCATGAAGCCCGGGCCAATCACGTGGCCGGCCAAGAGAGAGGACGCCGTGCTGTTCGACTTGGAGGGCGTGTGGCTGGCGATGGAAGAATGCCACCGGCTGGGGCTCGCCAAGTCGATCGGCGTCAGCAACTTCACCACCAAGCACCTGGAACGGATCCTGTCCGTGGCCACCATCCCTCCCGCGGTGAACCAGGTAGAGCTGAACCCGGTGTGGCAGCAGCGGAAGCTGAGGGCGTACTGCGCGGACAAGGGTATCCATGTCGCCGCGTACTCGCCGCTGGGTGGCCAGGACTGGTCCGGATCCGGGGAAGGCAACGCCGTGCTGGAGTCTGAGGTGCTCGCTGAAATCGCGCAGGCCAGAGGGAAAACCGTGGCACAGGTCAATGCGTCATTGCTTTACAATTTGAGATTTAACTCTGGTCTTTGTTCTGTTCCGTTGTTCTTACATATTCTCCTCCTTTTTAACATCAATCAGATATCGTTAAGATGGATACATGAGCAGGGAGTGACTTGGATCGTCAAGAGCTACAACAAGGAGAGGCTCAAGCAAAACCTCGACATCTTTGGCTGGGAGCTGACCGACGAAGACCGGCACAAGATCAGCCAGATCCCGCAGAGGAAGTTCGTCACGGCTATGGCCCTGTTCTCGCCGGAGGGCGAATTCACATCCGTCGATCTTTCGGAGATGAACGTTGTGGAGGAATAGCCGAATAAGTAGGAAGGCACCCATGTCGAAAAATGGCCTGCATCCGTGTCTCTTCTACATCTGAATAAAGAGAAGTCACAACATCCCTAGCAACGATTGATGACAAGCTGTCAAGATGTTTGGAGATGGAAATAAAGCCCCTCCTTTTTTTTTTATCCTGATCTGTAGCGTTGAGGATGGGAAGCCTCTTTTGTTTCTGTTGGACCTCTGTGCGGCTGTTCTTCCGGTATCTTTTTCAGCTCTCTCCGTTCCAGACTTTTCGAACAACACTCATGTAATTTCATTTCTAAAATTCGGGGGCAAATAAGAGTAAAGAGAAGTCAGCATTCACCGTTCAAATAATGTGTTGATGACCTTAAATTCGTAATCGTGAAATCTGGTGATGCTGTCAGTTCAGTAGAGATGTTGTTATCCCCACCATTTCGGACGTGCACAAGCAAGAATTGCAGATGAGGTTCCAACAAATCAAAATCAACTGTGCTTTCACATCATGTTCTTGGGCGGTCGGGGGTTGATTCTCAAAAGTACAAAATTTTTGGGTTCCTTTCAGACATTTGCTGAGTTTCGGACAAACCAAAATCAAATAAAAAAAGAGATAAGTCCGGTCCGTTTTCAGCCCTCAACTATCACGTTCGTCCAATTTTCACGTTCGAACTACAAAACCAGATGTCAAAACCGGACACTTTACCCTCTTGAGGCAAAACCACCTGGTTTTAGGTATGACATGACAATTGTTTAGCTTATGTGGCTGCCACGGTGTACATTAAAAAAATACAATAATGAACCCACAGTCATCCTCATTTTACCCTCTTACCCATGAACATTACTAACATGCCCTTATCTTCTATTTCTCTTCTCCCTGTTCCTGGCTCTCCTCCGTTTCCGTGTTGCCCTGCAGCAGCCGCACCAGCTCAAGATGCTTGACGCGACGGCCATGGGGGCTGCCGGAGCTCGCCGTGCCAAGGCCATGTACCACGCGGCCGAGCTCAGCCATGTACCGCACGACCATCCTGCTGTGTCTCCTACTCGTCGCCTTCTTCCGCTATTGCGTCACCCACCCTGTGCTCTATGGCGAACATGGTGCTACGTCTCCGACGACGGCGTAGAAAAAATACAGACACAAATTTGAAAAAAAAGTAAAAGAAAAGGTTTGGAAAAGGTGTTTTTGGGAAGATTTTTGAAAGAAAACATGTGTGGAAAGTTAGAAAAAACTCATGCATGGATTTTTTTAAAGAAACAATTTTAGAAAAATTCCAAACAATAGAAAGAAAGTTATGAAATTGAATATAAAAAATTGTGTTAAAAACTTTTGCATTGACATCACAAAAAAGGGAAAAATGTTGCACGACCCCTGAAGACCATTTGCACCTCCGGGGAGCTCGCCGTTGGTGAAGCGAAACACCAAGCAGTACATCACTGTGAGAGTCACAAGGAAGGTGATGAGGACCACACGGTCCATGCAAGTGGGGGCCACCGGATGCGATGTGGAGTCCAGGAAGAGGGTGAGGGAGGTAAGCGTGCCACCGCCGGGAAGCTCCCTCGGTGGTGGATCTTGGGATGGAGAAGAGAGGAATTGGGTCGCCACCATGTAGAGAGTAAGAGGTGAATCAACTACTAGAATAAAAAATCATGATCGACCACAGTTGTAGATTTGATTTTGGTAAGTTCAAGATGAATCTTGCCCAGCAGGTCGGTCGGGGGTTAATACCACCTCTGGGAACCGCCTGCTGAAGATGGGCCCAAGCCGAGCAGGCGGTGGGCCGGCTGGCTCGTGCCGGCCACCCAATGCACCAATTTTCTCGTGGATATCCAGGATTCTCTCCTGGGTTCGGTAGTTGTGGCAGTTGCATGCCTGAGGTCGGTTTCAACCGACTGGTGGGTCTCTCGATCCGTGGCTGGTTCTTTCTGTATGTTGGATGAAACGACTACAAATTCTCGGTCCAGATGTCTTGGAATTGTGTTTCTAGCCTCACGAATTGTTGACGTGGCAGGGTAGGCTGAGGTGGTAGGCTGGCCGGTCGTAGGGTGAACCGGCTGACCGGGTCCTGGCCTGGTTTTGGTCTACTTTCTTGTGTCGTTCATTGCATAGTTATGGGCTTATGGCCCGTCTTGGATTTTAAAGATGAGTACAGAAATTGCAGGCGTTCCGCTTGTCTTTTGTTTGTCTTCTCCCCTTTCTTCTTTTCTCCTAATCTCCTCTTCGGTTCCGCTATTGTGAATTGTGATCCTGGTACACGGTTGATTTCGTTTGAGTTGCTGGCTTAGTTTTATTCATTAGCGGTCTTTGTTAGGGAGGCAGCCATTGTAAGCATGGATGGCTTGATTTATCTGAGTGCACGTGGGGGAGGTGTATAGCAGCACATTTTTGCATGACACGGGGAGCACATGATGAGCACTGAGCACACCTTTACCTCTCACGGCTGTAGGAGACAACTCAAATTTTTTATTTACATATTATATTCTCCATTTGTAGTAACGTTAGCTAAGTAGTCAGACTTTAATATCCAAGGTGATGAGGGTTTTTTTTTGGTGACTGAATCTGATTTGGTTAATAATGTAACTAGCTAGAATGCCCCAGGTAGCTAGTATTTTTTTTATTAATATTTATAGATTGTTATTAAAAATTTATATTATTTAAATTTATATTAAACTATTTATCAATCATACTCACTCCAACTTGAATTTTCTAGACCTTTTGATCATCACGAAGATAGGCTTTTGGATCCCTCTTAATGTAGGAAGCTACACCATATATAGGTAGGGTTTATGACTTGTTCGATTGATTACTCAATAACACGACCATTTGGCCTTCATTTGTCATCATACCGTGCCTTCCTATGGGATTATTAGTGTTTATTTATTACTTCTGTCCAATTGCTATGTTTTCTTCTATTATATAGCGTGTTCAATTTTTTTATCGATAAATATCAGTTCTTGTGGCCTGTCTAATCACCTATGGCTTCGTTCATATCAATTGTCAATGGCTCCTCATCATAAGAGGACGTAACTCCATATGTATTTCTGTTTAAGACAATAACATCAAGCTGTAGCTGCAAATAGCTAAAAATATATTTAATATGTAAACTCTTTTTCCCTACTATGATCTTAATTTTAGTTAAATATTAGAAATTAGATTGTTTAAATCTTATCTATTTTATATAGACTCTTTATTAGTTATCATGGTGCTTGTGAAAAATCTTTGGTCCTCCTGTGCTTCGATTTGAAATATGTCACCAAGTGTTGATTAGTACCACTGATGCATTGAGTAACCATGTATCAATAATCAGCTTTACTACACCAACAATTGTTTGCCTTTCTCTCATTTTTTCTTCTCTCCTTCTTTGCATTTGCCCCGCTCTGCTATTGATATTTACATCCATCAAAGCTATTCATTGAATCGTCATATTGTGGGGTACGGTGCAGTTATCCCTACGCTTCTCGTCATTTGGACTTTGGTTGACATGACATGTGTGTAATGCTCTTTCTTTTTTCCATTGGATTCTCTTGTGTCAATATTTCTACTTATGTATTCTTCAAAAACATCCATGTCTTACCATGTACCCGAGCTTAGGCGATATTGTTTAATGTAATATTTATTTGCATGAACCTAAAGATGTTTCTTGACCTAATACTTGTATCAAATTGATACATTGATAGACATGCTTCAACTGTGTGTACATTGTCCATACGGTTTTAAGCGTACAAAAAAATATTTTAATAGTTTGCAAATATGCTATTTGGATGTTTGGTTTCAAAATTGGGGGTCACTGGTTTGATTTCCAGCCCATACTATTTATTTTTACGTTTTTCTTTTGCTTCTTTCTAGCCTTCTAAATGATTGTCTCTACATTTCTTAACATGTAGTTAAGCATTACTATACTATGTAAATACACCAGTAGACAAAATTTACATATACCTCTATTAAAATGTGTGTATGCACATGCACCTAACATGTCTATGAAATGTCTTTGCTTATATTGACATGCTTGAAGAATTTGTCTCTATAAAGCCTGATAGAGTGCATACAAAGGCGCTTCTAACACGCTTTATGAAAGCATGCTACATGGCTATATATACAAAAGTGTATCTAACTCTAAATATAACGTAGGCAGAGGAGGATAGTCTAGTAGTGTTAGAAAACTTTGTTTTATAAATTGTTTCTTTTACAATATATTATTTATTAAGGTTGTCTCATCCATGATTTTGACTAAATATTAATTGGTGTATCTTTTTACGATGCCATTTCTTATATTAATTTTGGCCTACTTTCTTGTGTGTTCATTGCATATTGATGGGCTTATGGCCCGTTTTGGATTTTATAGATGATTATAGGAGTTGCAGGTGTTCCGTTTGTCTTTTGTTTGTCTTCTCCCCTTTATTCTTTTCCCCTAATCTCCTCTGCGGCTCCGCTGTTGTGAATTGTGATCCTGGTACACGGTTTTCGTTTGGGTTGCTGGCTTAGTTTTATTCGAGCACATGATGAGCACTGAGCGCACCTTTACCTCTCACGGGCTGTAGGAGACAACTCCAATTTTTTATTTACATATTATATTCTCCATTTGTAATAATGTTAGCTAGTAGTCGGTGCCATTGCATCGGGTGGAATTGCAGCTTGCCGGCTGCCGCAGTCACATGGACTTACCACTCGTAGAATTAGAAAAGGACCCCTCCTCTTATACACAAGGCCACAAGGGCACGAGGGAAGCCGGCTGCACACTCACACGAACGCAGCTGCGACGTGCGAGCAGAGACGCGCGCGGCACACATGGCCTTGTCTTGGAGGGCGGTGCCGGTGCCGGAGTTGGTCCTGCGCTCCAGTAGCTCGAGGCCGATGCCGGTCGTGGGCATGGGCACGGCGCACAGGGGCACAAGGGAAGCCGGCTGGTCATCGCGCACGCGCACCTGCTCTGCACGCTCACACGAACGCAGCTGCGCCGTGCGAGCAGAGACGCGCGCGGCACACATGGCCTTGTCGGGGAGGGCGGTGCCGGTGTCGGAGTTGGTCCTGCGCTCTGGCAGCTCGTGGCCGATGCCGGCCGTGGGCATGGGCACGGCGGTGCCAGTCCCCGTGCCACACGAGGTCACCAGGGACGCGGTGCTGGCGGCCATCGAGCTTGGGTTCCGCCACCTCGACACCGCCGCCAAGTACGGCACTGAGGGGCCGCTCGGCGAGGCCGTGGCCGAGGCCGTGCGGCGCGGGCTCGTCCAGTCCCGGGAGGAGGTGTTCGTCACGTCCAAGCTCTGGTGCACGCAATGCCACCCGGATCTCGTGCTCCCGTCCCTCCGGGAAACCCTCAAGTAAGTCTCGTTTCCACTATATGAACTGAACATCCGTAATGAGATCATACGTACATGCATATAGATCATCATAGATCTGCATCTGGCTCGTGACCTCGATCGTGTGGATCGTGAGAGCAGGAACCTGAATATGGACTACGTTGACCTGTACCTGATCCACTGGCCGGTGGCCATCAAGCCCGGGCCGCTAATCTTGCCGTACAACAAGGAGGACGCCGTGCCGTTCGACTTGGAGGGCGTGTGGCGGGCGATGGAGGAGTGCCACAGGCTGGGGCTCGCCAAGGCCATCGGCGTGAGCAACTTCACCACCAGGCACCTCGACAAGGTCCTGGGCGTCGCCACGGTCCCTCCCGCGGTGAACCAGGTGGAGCTCAACCCGGTGTGGCAGCAGCGGACTCTGAGGGCGTACTGCGCCGAGAAAGGCATCCATGTCAACGCCTACTCGCCGCTGGGTGGCCAGGACTGGTCCAGATCTGGGGAAGCCAACGCCGTGCTGGAGTCTGAGGTGCTCGCTGAAATCGCGCAGGCGAGAGGGAAAACCGTGGCACAGGTCAATGCGTCATTGCTTGACGATTTAACTTTGGTATTTTGTTCTAGCCTTTTTTTTTTGTTCTTACGTATTCTCTCCTCCTGTTTAACATCCATCAGATATCGTTGAGATGGATACATGAGCAGGGACTGAGCTGGATCGTCAAGAGCTACGACAAGGAGAGGCTCAAGCAAAACCTCGACATCTTCGGATGGCAGTTGACCGACGAAGACCGGCTCAAGATCAGCCAGATCCCGCAGAGGAAGTTCCTCACGGCTACAGCCCTGTTCTCGGCGGAGGGCGAATTCACATCCGTCCATCTTTCGGAAATGGACGTTGTGGAGGAATAACCGAAAGGTAGGCACCCATGTCGAAAAATGGCCTGCATCCGTGTCTCTTCTACATCTGAAAAAATTAAAGAGAAGTCACACAACATCCTAGCAGCCATTGGTGACAAGCTGTCAAGATGTTTGGACATGGAAATAAAGGCCCTCTTTTTATTTCTGCTCTGTAGCGTTCAAGATATATATATGAGAAGTTTTTTTAACTATTACTATTTGGAGACTCCTTTTGAAGACTGATGCCATCTAGGATCTTAGGTGGAGATGTAATAAAATATATTGCAATTAACAGGATCCCACACATGTCATGGATTCTTATATAGTAAGATGTGTAGCATGATTTTTTTCCCAACGATGTTTCTCCTATATCATATATAATTTCCTTGCATGAATGTTATATTTGATTTAATTTCTTCCAACAACAGTTCGTCCATTTCGTGAAGTGTGTTGAGCGTGTCGGTTTGCCTAGATCCACGGCAAAAAAAATATAATCGGGAGCAATATGTCGAGGGCTCATATTTATTCAAACCTTTACCTCCTACTAGTATCGTGCTCGTGCATTGCTACGGGATGCCAAAGCAACTCCTAAAACAACCACACAACAATTCAACGACATTCTTTTATGGGTTAATTGATGGGCTATGCTAAAGTACTCCACTCACCTTCTAAGAGGTAATATCTCAAATAAATCTCAGCCATCGATTTTTAAAATAAATAAAACCTTTTAGTAATTAATATATATAAAGAAAAGAAAAAAATCATGCAATATCTACCGCCTTCCTTAACTGATCTTCCTAGTCTTCTCTTCTTTCCTTCTCACGCCACCATGTCACTGTTCACTCTTGATGTCACGTTTTTTTCTTCAAACGTGAATGTTCATTGCCGGCCATAAGATGAGACCATGTCACGTTCTTCATGAAACCATCTCATGTCCTTCATGAGATCATGTCACAGTTTTTTTTCAAACGTGAATTGCAGGCCATGAGATGAGACAATGTCACGTTTTTTTCAAACGTGAATGTTTATTGCAGGCCATGAGATGAGACAATGTCACGTTTTTTTTTTTCAAAAGATCCATGTAAATCTATGAGACCACTAAAAGGAAAGTTAAATCCAACTCAATCAAGTTAGATCTAATAAGAACATATTCTCTTATATATAAAAAATATAATTAATAAATTAAACCTATTACCTTATAGGGGGTAATATGTCATTAGATTTTCCTTTTATAGTCATTTGGGAGTACCTTAGCAAAACCCTCCACTACAACTTTTATATTTTTGGGGCAACGTCATTACTTCTCGCATAATAAGAAGGTGGCCATTACAATTTTGTGAATATTGGAAACATACCATTATATACGTATTTGATGCCATCAGACCCACCTACATGCGTATAGACACTGTTTATATTTCTGTATGGAACAAAATACCCTTCTCATATCTCCTCTCACTGACACGCGGGCCCTATTTGTCATCCTCTTGCTCTGCCCCTTCTTCGTCCTCGATTTGCCCATCTTCCTCGATCCAGCGGCGATGGGCGCACCGGGAGAGAAGGGGAGCAGCAGGCCGCCGCTGTTTAGTGGATCTAAAGTACTACAGTCTAAGGTTTAGGATGAGATTGCGCAGGCAAGAGGGAAGTCAGTAGCTCAGGTATCGAGTTATCAACGCTAGTATTCTCCCTCAAGTCTCTGATGCTTCTTCTTCTTAATCCCAGCTGTTTAGTGGTCCATTTAACTTCTCGCCATAATTCAGAATCTTAAAATGCTCTCACAAACAGTCGCCATGTACAAACAAGCTCAACTCCAGGGGACAATTGTCATTTTGTAATTAACAAAATAGGTCGCTCAATTCTGTCATTAGTAGTGTGTATGTGTTCTTTTTCTTCCTTTGGAATGCTGATTGCAACTATGTATCTGCACTATGCCGTTTGCTTTCTACTATAATAAATGGGCAGAGCACCTGCTATGTATTGCTAAAAAAAAAAGCTCTCACATGCAATTGATAGTACTGGATCACATCATAGTTAGCATCGTGACTGACATCCCATATGCATGCATTCTCTACCCCCCAGATTTCTTTTTTTTTCGAAAGACCCGGAATGATTCCGGCTTAATTAATAAGAAGGAGAAGCAATTTTACAGGCGCCAGAGGCTGGCACCATATCATTACCTGCCACGCAGGGTAGGCCGGGGCATGGAAAGCCCCACAACAAAATATAGCAAAAGGAATTACTCGCTAATCGTTAGAGCAACTATCATAGCTAAATGTTTAGCCCCCGCTTCTCCCCACATTCTGGCGCTATCCTTGATTTCATTCACAACTCTAGAGAGCGGTTTCACTTGATCGCTGAAAATTCTTGCATTGCGCTCACACCAAATAGACCAAATCACCAGGATTGCTAACGATCTAATTCCTTTCGCTTCCGTGTTGGCACTACCATGAGATAGACCCTCAAACCAGCTAACCAAATCCGTCTGCCCATTCCATTGTTTAGGGTGCAGAGATGCAATGTGAGACCAGCAACTGACGGCTTGCCACACCGAGCAAGCAACCGGGCACTCCGAAAACAGGTGTTTAGCAGTTTCCAGGTTCCTGTAGCACAACTGACAAAAGTATGAATTGGGCCATTCCCGGAGCAAGAGACGATCAGCAATCCAAATCATGTTTTGGAGCAACAGCCACATGAAGAACTTGCACTTGGCGGGCGCCCACACCTTCCAAACTAGCTTTGGGAAAACTGAAAGGATTCCCCCCTCAAATTGCATCTTGTAAGCCGACCTTGTTGTGTATTCTCCCGTTGATGTTCTGGTCCAGGCGATCATGTCGGGTTCAGTATTGCTTGGATCAAAGTTACCATCCTCAATTTCCCCCCATAGTTTGACCAGTTCATCCAATAGGGGGACCGTAATGTCATCAAGGACATCCTTGATCCACTGATCATTGTGCATTGCCTGCGCTGCTGTTCTGCTCTTTCGCTTACTATGATTATATAGATTTGGGAAGAGTAGAGCCGGCGCATGGCCATTAAGCCAGCTGGACTTCCAGAAACTTGCAGTATATCCATTGTTGACTGTCACCTTCGTTGCAGTAGCAAAAAGAGCCATGTCTATCTCATCCACTGGAAGCTCCCTTCCTACCCATGGTCGATCTGGTCGCCTCCACTGAAACCAAAGCCATCGTAGCCGAAGTGCACGACTAAAGGCCTCCAAATCAGTGATCCCAAGTCCTCCTCTATCAATCAGCCTCATCAATCGTGCCCAGCTCACTTTACACTGGCCTCCCTGCAATTGTTGATTGCCAGCCCAAAGGAAGCACCTACGGTTTTTATCAAAATTCTGAATGAATTTCTTGGGCGGCTTGATCACCTTAAGCAAGTATACCGGCAATGAACTGAGTACAGACCGTACCAACACTCTTCGTCCACCTGGGTTCATAAGCTTGCACTGCCACCCGGACATTTTAGCCACCGCTTTGTCATGGACTTTCTGCAGGTGAACCAAGCGTAGTCGACCTAGCACGATTGGAAGACCCAGATACTCTATTGGGAATCCGACATGCTGCCCTGGGAAGGAAGTCAGAATGTCATCCAAGTCAAGGTCTTGCCCTCTGATGCAAGCCACCGTACTTTTATACAAATTGATCCGTAGGCCAGTTGCATCCCCAAACTTCCGCATTATTTCTATTACCATGTCCACCTCCTGCTTAACTGGATTTAGGAAGATGACAGCGTCATCCGCATAAAGAGACAATCTGAGTTTGGCATGCCTCCCCCTTAATGTAGAGAGGCACCCCTGTTCAGTTGCCTGTTGGAAGAGATTTTGTAGAGCATCAATAGCCAAGATGAACAGAAATGGTGACAAGGGATCCCCCTGCCGCAGTCCGCGTCGATGTTTAATGGTTGGTTCCAAAACTCCATTCAAACGGACAGATGAAGACGAAGTTGTGAAAATCAGTGCCAGCCAGTCCCTCCATCGCGGTGGGAAACCTCTTTTCTCCAACAATTCGAGCAAGTACTCCCAGGAAACCGAATGAAAACCCTTTGGTATGTCCAATTTGAACATGAGAGCAGGTTTTCTGGTTCGGTGGTAGGCCCTAGCCAGGTTCCTAACATAGAGAAAATTATCTTGGATGCATCTCCGTTTGATGAAAGCACTTTGAGAATTAGAGATGAGACCATCGATGAAAGGCTCCAACCTCAATGCCAACACTTTCGAGACTATTTTGGCAAAGGAGTGAATGAGACTAATTGGCTTGAAGTCCTGTACTGCCTCCGTAAGAGCTTTTTTGGGAAGCAGGGAGATAGACGCCCCATTGAGTTTATGCAGCGGGCCTGTGTTCAGGTTGTAGATGCAACTGAAGGCAGCAATCACTTCATTTTTAATGATAGGCCAGCACTCCTTGTAGAAGGCACCAGTGAAACCGTCAGGGCCGGGCGCCTTTTCAGATGGCATTTGTGAAATCGCTGCCCAAATTTCTTCTTAAGTGAATGGTGCATCGAGGCCACGCAGCTCAATATTATTTAGCTCCATGTCGTCCCAACTGAAACTGCATGATCGAGGCTCCTTCTTCCCTAGTGTATTCTGAAAATGCTCTGTTATTTCTGCTTCCTTCTCCTCATGCGACCAAACAATATCACCATTTTTTTTCTTGAGACAGGGGATAAAACTCTTCCTCTTCCTTGCATTAGCTTTGAGGTGAAAGAATTTTGTGCAGGCATCTCCTTCTTTTAACCAGACCAAACAGGAGCATTGTCTTCTACGCGAACGCTCCACCGCAGCCAGACCCAGAACTCGTACTTTTAAGGCCTTTCTTAATTCAGACTCCTCTGTCGTTAATTGCCTTATCTCTTGTGCCATGTCCAGCAGGAGGATGATCTCCTGCGCCATATGGAACTGTAGTAATGCTTCTCCAAATAAAGAGCTACTCCAGGCACGCAAGGCCTTTGCTGTATTGCAGAGCTTGTGGTGTAGGATGTTAAGTGCAGAGGCGGATCTACGAGCAAGGCGCAAGCATGGTGGTGAAGAGCTGGAAACAGGAGAGGATCAAGGAGAACACTGAGATCTTTGACTGGAAACTCAGCGACGAAGACCGGTTGAGGATTAGACAGATGCCACAACACAAAATGGCCACAGTGACCGGAATCCTCAGCCCAGAAGGCGTCTCCAGCGTGGATATCTCCGAGGTCGATGTGATCGAGATGTTGCGGAATCCCCATCTGTTTACAAGTAATGGGCTTACATATTTGGCGGCGACACGAGCATGAGGAGACACAATGCCACAATGGCAATTTGTGGGAACCATACACGCTCATACTTCGGTTTCCTGTTTACCATACTACAGCGCCGAGATGGATATAGGATTTATTTGGAGTTCATAAATGGTTCGAAATTTTTTTTGGAGTTCATAATGGTATTAAAGTGGTTAATTTAAGGTGAACGTAAATGGCTGAATCAATGAATTCTGTCAATGTACCCACACGGCCACACCTCTTGCTCTTAGAATTTCTAGTGCTGGCGATCGATGACCAGCTCTAAAAATTATTGGAGCTATGTACCACCTGCGTGTCATATTGTAGGTTGCGTGAACCATTTGTTTTATTTTTAAGAAATAGGAGGGGAGTCCCTACTGGTTATATATTATGAAATGAATGCGTAAATCAGAGAACAAAATCCAAATTATGAAAAAAAAAGAAAAAAAACATAAAGGTTGCATCATATTGTTTATCCATGAAGACATTATATTAGCCTATTAGGTAGATCCTTCTTTGCTCTTAGCATAACTAAGGGGAATTCTTTCTTGAAATGGTTTCTGTAACACTCTATAGAGGGTTCAATATTCCTGGAGATCACAAATCATCCATAGTCATCCAAATGGACCAACACATTACTGGAGTTGTGTGTGTATTGATCATTTCTAGTTTTGTATCAGCACTGGTCATGTCGTCAAGGTTCAGAAAGAATGTGAGTTCAAACCAGCAAGACTTTCTCTACAGCACCACATCGAATCACCATGTGAAGGAGGAGAAAGTAGCGCAGGAAGGAGGAGCGTGTGCGGCCAGAGGAAGATGGCGAGTAGGACGTGCTAGCCAAAAAGATCGCTAGCGAAGGGGAGCGGATACAGACCGAGATACCTATAAGAGAGGACAAAGGACGCCTGCAGGATTGCATTTTCACCTCTGCATTGTTATTTACCTAATCGAATTAGTTTCGCTAGGCTCTTGGGATGCTTAGGTAGGTAAATGCAGGATAACTTATTTTTCTAAGCTCCCAGGTTCAGTATTTTTAACATCAAAGATCAATCCATTTTGTCTTCTCCCATGTTTAGTAGTGACAAACACACTACTTCGGGCTTGTAGTTATTAGGGCATGTAAATTGAACTGGAACCAGCAGTCTGTAGATTGAACTGGTTATATAAACATCCACGAGAGAGAAATACTACCCAGTTAACAAATGGTCATCAGTAGCATGAGAAATACAACCTATCATGCTAATTTTTCTCGTTTTCCTATTGTGTGAACGCCGTATGCTACCTGATCCGTATGGCAATTATTGTCTATAACGTGGTCAGCCGCCGTTCTAAATAAAAAGGACAAATCAGACAATGATTTATGTATGTTGCGTGGTCAGCAGCCATTAAATTCTACTTCCGCTGATGTCTGACACTAGCTGGCTGCCGAAGCCACAAGGAAGGCTGCTGGTCATTGCGGCACACTCACCTTCTCTGAACTCAAGGAAGCCTCTTGCCCTCTTTATAAGTCGATCTACTAGAGTACACGTTCCAAGGGGGAAGGAAGGCTGGTCATTACGGCACGCGCACCTGCTCTGCACGCACACGAGCTGCCGTTCAGGCAGAAAGCCAGAAACGAGGCACATGGCCTCGACGGGGAGGGCGGCGGCGGGCGCGGTGCCGGAGGTGGCCCTGCGCTCCGGCAGCGCGAGGCCGATGCCGGCCGTGGGCATGGGCACGGCGCTGCCGATCCCCGTGCCGCACGAGGTCACCAAGGACGCGGTGCTGGCGGCCATCGAGCTGGGGTTCTGCCACCTCGACACCGCCGCCATGTACGGCACGGCCACGGAGGGGCCCGTCGGCGAGGCCGTGGCCGACGCCGTGCGCCGGGGGCTCCTCCGGTCCCGGGAGGAGGTGTTCGTCACGTCCAAGCTCTGGTGCACGACATGCCACCCGGACCTCGTCCTCCCCTCCCTCCGGGGAACTCTCCTGTAAGAGCCTGCCTCCTCTGTCCTTTCCAGTACACTGAAACTGAATCGAATATCCGAATCGATCGACATTGTAGATCATCCGATCTCCAATTAGCTCGTGACAATCTTTTGAAATATGTTTCCCTTGATCCTGTGGATATATCGTGAGAGCAGGAAGCTGCAGATGGAGTACGTCGACCTATACCTGATCCACTGGCCGGTGTGCATGAAGCCCGGGCCAATCACGTGGCCGGCCAAGCGAGAGGACGCCGTGCCGTTCGACTTCGAGGCCGTGTGGCTGGCGATGGAGGAGTGCCACCGGCTGGGGCTCGCCAAGGCCATCGGCGTTAGCAACTTCACCACCAAGCACCTGGAAAGGGTCATGTCCGTGGCCACCATCCCTCCGGCGGTGAACCAGGTGGAGCTGAACCCGGTGTGGCAGCAGCGGACGCTGAGGGCGTACTGCGCCGAGAAGGGCATCCATGTCGCGGCATACTCGCCGCTGGGTGGCCAGAACTGGAACGGATCCGGGGAAGCCAACGCCGTGCTCGAGTCTGAGGTGCTCGCTGAAATCGCACAGGCGAGAGGCAAAACCGTGGCACAGGTAGGTCATACCCCGCGAGCCCAGCTTGGTCGACTTTCGTTCTTACTTCCTGACGTGCGTTGCTGCTGAATTCAGCGGCGGCGCTAATTCGGTGTGGTTTGGTCCATGAGAGCATGACTCCATGCTCGTTTTCGCTTGCCTATTTTAATTCCATAGTCAATGTTGTCCAGGGGTATGGAATTTTTATTGAGAATGATTGGGCCAAGGCGTCATTGCTTAGCAATTTAGCTCTCTGGTCTTTCTTCTATATTGTTCTTACATATTCGCTCCTTTTAAAATGCATCAGATATCGTTAAGATGGATACATGAGCAGGGAGTGACTTGGATCGTCAAGAGCTACAACAAGGAGAGGCTCAAGCAAAACCTCGACATCTTCGGATGGGAGCTGACCGACGAAGACCGGCTCAAGATCAGCCAGATCCCGCAGAGGAAGTTCGTCACGGCTATAGCCCTGTTCTCGCCGGAGGGCGAATTCACATCGGTCGATCTTTCGGAAATGGACATTGTACAGGAATAGGTAGGCACCGATGTAGAAAAATTGCCTGCATCCGTGTCTCTTCTACATCTGAATAAAGAAAGGCCAGTGTTTACCATTCAATGATTTGTTGATGATGCTTGATGCCCTTCAAATCGTTAATCTTGAAATCTGGTGATGCTGAAAGTTCAGTAGAGATGTGATTCCCACCGTTTCGGACGTGCACACAAACGTTCTTTTCCCCCCGTAAACGTGCGCACAAAAGCTTCTTCTTCTTCTTTTTTTTTTTTTTTGAGAAACTTCTGAGACCCAAACAGTTAGCTATTTGTCTAAATTGGGCCGTGCCTAAACGCACGCGTCATTTGAGTCTCAAACATCCCGGAGCATATTGGACTGACAGCCCAATTGTAATTTCGCACGCGCAAGTTTGGACTATCAGGCCTCAACCGGCCCTTCCTCAAAAAAAAAAAAAAACACGAGTGCCTGACAAGGAGCAAAAAAGAAACATGATATCTAAAAGAAAACCCATGAGCCGCAGCTCGCCTCTCTCTTCTCAGTTGAGAGATTCATGGGGTTTTTTTTTAGATACGATGTTTTAATTTTGACCAAATTTATACATCAAAGTACTAAATTTCTCTATAATTTTGGACAAACATAAAATATTTTATGACTTTTCCAAAAAAATAAAATAAAGGATGATTTGGAGCGGAGTATTAGTTAATTTTAGTTTAATTTTGGGACCCAACGCAGATTTCTTTCGGCGCGACACGTAGTGAAAGCGACATTCTTCTTCTTTCTTTTTCCTCTTGTATGTATTGATTGTAGGGATTGTATGATTGCATCCCCATTCCAGAGAAAGCGGAGTGTGCAGGTGGCAGCACCGGCGCCGGCCATGGCATCACCTGCAGGGAAGGTTAGCACAGCATGTCCCCAGATCCCGGAGATACCAGCTGCCGCCGCCATCCGGTCGGTGCCGGCCTTGGGGCTTGGTACGGCATCTTTCCCGTTCGTGGAGGAAGACGTCAGGGCCGCCGTCCTCGCCGCTTTGGAACTCGGCTGCCGCCACCTCGACACCGCCTCGCTCTACCGCTCCGAGCGGGCCGTCGGCGAGGCCGTGGCCGAGGCGGCGCGGCGCGGGATCGTGGCGTCCAGGGAGGAGGTGTTCGTCACCACCAAGATGTGGTGCTCGCAGAGCCATCCGGACATGGTGCTCCCTTCACTGGGGGAGAGCTTGCAGTAAGAGTTTCATGAGCTTAAAACTTGAATGCTTCTATTCTTTTTATAAGTTTGTGTTGACGCGCTTTTGGTCAACACACGAAAGCGCTAGATCGCGCGGTCGTTGAAATCTCCTCGCCGGAGCTTCTGGACGCAGCCGGTCAGACCGCCTGTAGCAGAGGTGCCGCGAAAGCCTACGATCAGAACCTCAGGAGGGACCCAGTCGGAGGCTGCGAACCTAGGGTTGTTCTAAGGTCGGCAAGACCGCTTAAAACGTCCTGAAACGTTGCGGAGACGAATAAGGAAAGCAAAGGGGTTGGAAAAGTTAGGGTTTGGAGATAAAAAGTAAGATAATGATTTGTTCGATTGGGTAGAGGTTCTCAATCGGCCACGGCCCTTTATATTTATAGGGTGGGGAGGTCTTGTCCCGCAAGGAAGTCCTTGTACAGATCTAAAAACGTGAAAAAAACTGATTCTACTCGGACTCGGGGACAGGCGGTCAGACCGCCTGGCACAATTGCCAGACCGGCTACAGGGCCAGCCGGTCTAACCGCGTGTACAGGCGGTCTAGACCGGCTGTCCCAGCCTGATCGGCTTTAAGCCACTTTTGGTCGTCAACATATGCCCCCCTGTTTTTTGGTAAAACTTTGTTTACCACAAAACATTTAATCAGACTAAGGGCGACCCACTAATATCGGCCATTTTTTTTCTAATGGCGATATCACATATCGGCTATATCCTTTCAAGCATGTTGCCAAACACTTGGATGATATTTGTTCAAGTACTTCCCATTGAGCGCTCTTGGCAACTGAAATCCTTGCAAAGTCTCCACCACATAGGAATTCGCAGAACAAACCTTCACAATACGATATGGTCCTTCCCAATTCGACGACCATTTACCAAATTTGTTGCTCTTCGTTCCTATAGGCACAATAGTCTTCCAAACCAAATCACCAACTTGAAAGGATTTAAGTTTTACCTTCTTGTTATATGCTCGAGCCACTCTTCTTTTGTCTTTTTCAATCTCCTCTAATGCCTCCAAATGCTTGTCGGTCACATCATCAATATTATCCATCATCAAAGCACAATATGACTAAAACCAAGATCATTTTGCTTAGCCAATCTATAAGCAGCCAGATTTACCTCAACGGGCAAAACGGCCTCTTGACCATAGACGAGCTCAAATGGAGTAACCTTAGTAGCACAATGTCTAGAAATACAATGCGCCCACAATGCTTCAGATAATACCCCGTGCCACCGCTTAGGATGATTTTCAATCTTCTTCTTTATGAGCTTGATCAAAATCTTGTTACTGGACTCGGCTTGATCATTGGCTTGAGCATAATACGGAGATGAATTGAGCAATTTAATACCATAGTATCCAACAAACTCACGCACCTCCTTAGAAATAAACGACGTTCCTTGATGTGTCGTCAATGTTTGAGGAATCCCAAATCTATGAATAATAGGCTCTGTAATAAACTCAATCACCTCTCGATGTGTCATGTTCTTGAGGGGAATTGCTTCAGTCCACTTGGTAAAATAATCAGTAGCCACAATCACAAAACAATGACCTTTGAATGAAGGAGGATGAATTTTGCCAACAAAATCTAAACCACATCCTCTAAAAGGCCATGGCTTAATGATTGGATGCATCAACACAGCAGGTGCAATCTGAATATCCCCGAACTTTTGACACTCTTCACATCCTTTGTAGTAACGAAAAAATCAACTATCATCGTAGGCCAATAAAAACAAGCCCGTCTAAGGAGCCACTTCATCATTCGAGCCGATTGATGTGTACCACAAATTCCTTCATGAACCTCTGCCATAGCCAATCTAGCTTGATCATGATCTAAACATTTCAAAAGCAATCCATCCATGATCCGACGATATAGTTGACCATCAATCAAAGAAAACTTGAAAGCCCATCGTCAGACTTTTCGATCCACTGACCTGCTAGTATCCTGCAAATACTTCACCAGAGGCTCTCTCCAATCACCAGCATCGGCCACAATAGATTGAAAATCATTAACAGCCGAATCGGTCTTTTAAGAGGTGCAGGCGGTTAGACCAGCCGTGCCGGTCAGACTGGCTGTAACAGGCGGTCGAACCGCCTGTTCCAGAGCAGAAACGTCGGCTTCACGAAACATCGGCCTCTTTTCATGAAAATTTCTTTTCTGAACATTATAGCCTGATGCTTGTTGTGCCAACGCATTAGCTCTAGAATTCTCTTCTCTTGGTACAAGATAAATAACAAATTCATCAAAGTAAGATATAATATCTAAACACTTACCAAGATAAGCATTCAAAAATCCATCTAAGCATTGACAAACTTTAGATACTTGCTGAACTACCAAAAGAGAATCACCATAGGCTTCTACATGTTTTACTCCCATGTCATATAACATCTTCAACCCGAATAATAAAGCTTCATATTCGGTTTGATTATTAGTGCACTTATGATCTAATCGGTTAAGAGCCTCAAAAACAACATCGTTTGGTGAAATAAGAATAACACCAACTCCACAACCACTCTTGCAAATCGATCCATCAAAATACAATTTCCGTGGAGTAAAAGTAATATAGCCGACATTTAAATCAAGATATTCACTAATCCTATGTTCAACAATAAAATCGGCAACGATTTGTCCTTTCATAGATTTCAATGGCTCAAAGACTAAATCATATTCAATTAAAGCATAAGCCCATTTACCCATTCTACCACTTAATATAGGTCTATGCAACATGTATTTAATTATGTCGGCTTGACTAGCAACTATGCAAGTATTTAATAACAAATAATGCCTCAACTTTGTACAAGCATTATATAATGATAAGCATAACTTTTCAATGAAAGTATACCTTGTTTCGGCATCCAATAATCTTCTACTTGCATATGAAATAATATATTCCTTCCCTTCGGTCTCTTGGATCAAAACAGCCCCAATAACACTTTTTTCGGCCGCAATATATAATTTAAAAGGAACCCCTCTCCTAGGTGCCCGAAGAACCGGAGGCGAAGATCAATAATGTTTGATCTCTTCAAATGCCTCTTGCTGTTTTGCCCCCCAAGTAAATTCAGCATCATCTTTCAACCAAAGCAAATGAGTAAAAGCATTCACCTTTCCCGACAAATTGCAAATAAATCTTCTCAAGTAATTCAACTTGCCCAAGAATTTCTGCAACTTTTTCTTAGAGCTAGGCGCCTGCAACTTGCCAATAGTGTCGGCCTTCTTCGGATAAATTTCTATGCCATTCTCATGAACTATAAAGCCCAAAAACTTACCCGGCCGACGCACCAAAAGCACACTTGAGTGGATTCATCTTCAAACCATACCGACGCATTCTTTCAAATGCAAGTCTCAAATCGGCCAAATGAGAAACACTTCCAGCCGATTTGATAATAATATCATCAATATAAACTTCCAAGATAATACCAAGCAAATCATGGAAGATCAAATTCATCGTCCTTTGATAAGTAGCACCAGCATTCTTCAAACCAAAAGTCATAACAATCCACTCAAACAAACCAACAAAGCCTGGACATACAAAAGCCGTTTTGGATTTATCCTCTTCGGCCATGAATATTTGATTGTAACCAGCATTACCATCAAGAAAGCTAATCATTCTATGTCCACACGCAGCATCGATAAGCATATCGGCTATTGGCATAGGTGTCGGGTACCTGTAAAAGGGGTACCCTAACTTAGGCCCAGAACTACTCGGTAACAAGGCCCACCAACGAAGTTGGCCTGGCTCCGTAGCCCGGCAAAGGACCGTCGCAACAACTCCTCGGCACCCATCCCGCTCGAGGTGGACGACTACCCTCGAGCAGGGATGTCCGTGACGATCGAGGCTCAGCAACCTCGAGGGGGACGTTCACCCTCGAGCGGGTGATTTCCGTCACGTTCGAGCCCAGCCAAGCTCGAGGGGGACGTTCATCCTCGAGCGGGCGTTTTCTGTCTCGTTCGAGGTTCGGCAGGCACGAGCTTACGGTCCAAGCTCGAGCTTGTCACACTGTGAACGATGCCCAAGACTCTGCGACCCATCACTCCAAGTCATGATGACGCTCCTCTGCAGTCAAAAAGCAGGGGAATCACTGCGCCACGCTACCACCCACGCCTCGGAGAAGACACCGGTCAAATCCACTCGCAACAGTGGACTTCTGAGCGCCATGCTGCACGGCCAGACCTAACTAGGCAGCAGCACTGTGCCAACCACTCCTTTGACTTTGCTCGCCTCGGATGCGCTACCATCCTCGAAGGCGAACCTCGAAGGAAACTACGGAGCTTCGATCCGGGCGCCGTACGCAAGCTGCCATCCTCGAAGCCGTGAACTGTCACAAGAGGAACGTCACGTCAACTGTTGCCATGCCGTTAGCCGGAGTTGGAAGGCGCGATTCCCGCTCGCGTAGTGTGCGGCATGGGCAGCACAGTGCACTTAGCAACGTCAGCACCACGAACACATGTACTCGCACCCTCCCCCCTTGGTCTATAAAAAGGGGAAGGGAAGCTCATGCAAAGGGCACGGCCAGACGCACTCAAGTCCACACGCGCTAGAACACACACCACTTAGCTAGCGACAGCCGAACTTGGGGACTTAGGAGCTCATCTCCTTCTCCCACCTTGCTTGTAACCCCCTACTACGAGCAACACGAAACTGGTGCTCAGCACCACTGCTGGACGTACGGCCCCGTGGCCGGAACCAGGATAAAAACCCCCGTCTCTTCACCCGCCATCGGGGCAACGAGTGGATTAGCACCGCAATCACTTGTTTGTGCCGGTGTGACCAAATCAGGCACCGACAATAGGATATTCATCATTAGGAGTAGCACGATTAAGATTTCTAAAATCAATACACACTCTAATCTTACCCGTTCCTTTTCTTTTCCATGGGTACAATATTAGAAATCCATTCAGCATATCGACAAGGTCTAATAAACTTCGCCTCTAATAACCGATTTATTTTCTCTTTAACTCGGTCATAAATTTCAGGATTAAAACGCCTAGTTGGTTGTTTATAAGGCCTAAAGCCAGACTTAATAGGCAACCGATGCTCATCAAGCTCTCGGCTTAAACCAGACATCTCATGATAATTCCAAGCAAAGCAATCGACATACTCCTTTAATAACTTTATTAATTCAGATTTAAAAAGCAGAATCTAAATTCTTATTTACAAACATCGGCCTGGGTATAGAACCATCACCAATGTCTATCTCTTCAAGAGGATCGGCCGACGTAAAACCACATCCTAGTTTGCTTATATGATCAAAATCTTCAATGGCTTCACACATATCGTTCTGATGCACCCGATAGTGATCAAGTCTCTGCTGCAACCACTCTCGATTATCCATTAAGTCATACGAGATGATTCAGCCGATTGTGTATCGACTTTATGACAGCAGGAACAAAGCCGTTCTTGGTGCAGCTGATAAACTCAAATTCAGAAAGATCTAAGCCTGACAAACATCTAACATCATCATAAATGCCAACCAAAGAGCTATCAGCTAAAGCAACACAAGCAGAAGTATCACCATGCACAACTTCTACATCATCATCTACCCATTGAATCAAACATTGATGCACAGTAGAAGGAATGCATTGGTTTGCATGAATCCAATCACGACCCAAGATTAAACTAAAGTTACCTTGAGTCTCAGCGACAAAGAAAGCAGTGGCCAAGGTCTTGCTCCCGATAGTAAGTTCCATAGAAATCACCCCCTTGGCACCAATAGGCTCTCCTCCTCCAATGCCGCTGATGGTCATGTTGGTCTTGATCAGCTCCGAATCTGAACCACCAAACTTCTTGTATAAAGAATAGGGCATCGAGTTGACAATAGCCCCTCCATCGACCAACATCCGCGATATTGGCTTCCCATTGATATGTCCCTTCAGATATAAAGCCTTCAAGTGATTGTTCTCAGCTTTAGGCTTCTGAAATATAGCTTCCTTGGGACCAATCAAAATGAGCAACTTCCTCCTCCGAAAACATGTCCCCATTCATGGACATATGAAGCACATTCACATCAACATTCATGCGCTCCGGAGAAGAACTGTAATCAACAAGCTCTTCATCGTCCTCAGCAGTGGGAACCAATGTTGACTTGCCATCACGAGCCGAAGAACTGGAAGAAGAATTACCGGGCGCTTCTGCATCACCCGGTCTGACCGCCTGTAGAGGCGGTCTGACCGCCTAGGCTGCGGTCTCCAAATGACAAGCGGTCTGGACCGCCTGTGCAGCCAATTAAAACGCCTGTTGGCCCTCCTTCGGCTTCCACTCCTTCTTCTGTGGAATCATCGGCTTGACTTGGTTGAAGACTTCATCTCTCTGCTTCTCCAACTCTTGCTCATGTCTTTCCCGAAAACGGAGCCTCTGAAGCTTCCTCTTCTGCGTGCGAGTTAACCCTTCAGGACACCACCTTGTAAGAAAGTACTGCTGAGCCTTGCTAGTACTAGCCCCCTGATCTTCCACCATCTTCTCACTGGAAGTCGGCTTCATAGACAGACTTTTCTCAATGGGAACATCCATGGTCCCAACTTGAATAATGTCGAACTCAGTAGTCCTTTCTGAGTCCACATCCATGCTCTGCACCTCCTCCTTCTTAGGTCGATAAACCTGCCTCGGAGGAACTCTTAGCGGCTGACCCTGACGGGCGGTCTGACCGCTTGTTACAGGCGGTCTAACCGCCTGTGCCCGCTCTTGACCAGATTGACGGAAAGCCAATCGTTCTCTCCTGGGATAAATAATCTTGTCCTGCACACGTCTTCTTGGACCTTGCCAGCCAAGATGAAATGAAGGTTGCATGTTTAAATGATATGGTACCCACATCACTCCATTGTCGTCCCACACCGGATCCAACTTCATACGAGGAGGCGAAGGAACCTTCTTGTTCTGAATCGGTGATCTCATTCTTTTTTTTAACGGACGATCGCTTGGAACGACCTTTTGTTTGGTGTACTTGTTATAAAGCATATCAAACGTAACTTTGGTCTTCTGAACACCCTGCTCCTTTGCCACGTTCATCTTCCAAGTACCAACTTCCGGACGCTTCGGAATCAGCATCTTCGGGTGTCCATGGGGACAAGCGGTCTGACCGCCTAGCGCAGCCGGTCCGACCGCCTGTAGCAGACCAGCCCCGGGCGCCCGTGGTCTAGGAATAGTGACCGATCCTTGCCCTCCTTGTCCAAAGGATCTCACAGTAACCTTGAACGACTCTTTGCCATCAGCCGTCTTCTCAAAAGTCACTTCTCTAACCGACTCTTTTGAAGATGGTCTTTCCTCTCCAATCACCACGTTCTTCCCTTTAGTAGATTCGGCTTGATGCGGCCGAACCAAGACCTTGGGCTGCTGCAACTCTATGGTGTTGACCGGAAAAAAAGTCTCATCAACTTGCATCTCATGAAAATTCAAACGGCTCTCATTAATAGCCGATTGAACCTGCCGACAGAAGACATTACAATCATTAGTAGCATGCGAAAAGGAATTATGAAACTTACAATAAGCACACTTCCTCAATTCTTCCATAGGTGGCAAAACATGAGAAATCTTGATGTAACCAAATTTATGCAATTCATCAAATATACGATCATATTTGGATACATCAAAAGTAAATTTTATGTTTTCTTACCGATTCTTATGAATCGGCTTAAGAGATGAGCACGACACAGATTTCTTATTAGCAGGCCATACAAATTCTGCAAAATAACATCATTAGCATCGTCGGTCGAATTATCGGATTCATAATCAACTATATGGACATTAGACCGACGTGTCTTAAAACTTTCTTTTTCTCTAATCATTCGGTCTTCAGCTACTTCAGCTCTA
This sequence comes from Digitaria exilis, assembly GCA_015342445.1. Lineage (NCBI taxonomy): Eukaryota > Viridiplantae > Streptophyta > Magnoliopsida > Poales > Poaceae > Digitaria > Digitaria exilis. The sequence continues at coordinate 1,229,774 of JACEFO010001734.1, forward strand.
ATATGCACTTGTGCGACCGAATAATAATCACAATTGTCAATCTTCTCTCTAATAGAAGATTTCAAACCTCTAAAGCATAAGGCAGCAATATCAACTTCAGAAATAGACAGATTAAAACAACGGTTTTTAATATCTTTAAATCTTCTCATAAAATGAGAAACAAACTCATCTCGACCCTGTCTAACTGATACTAAATCCGCTAACTTCATCTCATGACTGCCACTATAAAAATGATCATGGAATTTACGCTCTAGTTGATTCCAACTCGTAATAGAACCAGGAGCTAATGCAGAAAACCAAGCAAAAGCAGTACCAGTAAGTGACAATGAGAACAAACGCACTCTAAATGCTTCATAGTTTCCTGCTTCCCCTAGCTGAGCTACATATTGGCTAACATGTTCCCAAGTAGTGCGCCCATCATCTCCACTGAACTTAACAAAATCAGGCAAGCGCCACCCATTGGGAAAAGGAACAGTATCAAAGCTAGAATGATAAGGTTTTTGATATACTCTAGTGTTACCAAAATCGACTACTAGCTTATTTCTCATCACATCAGACAATTCATCCCTGAACCTAGTAAATTCGGCCCATTGGGGGTCTTGTTGGGCCGAAAGTTGCATAGAATTCATATAATTCAAGTGAGGTGATTGCCTATTCTGCATATCTCTATGTGCATTAAAAACATCATCGGGAACACCACCCGAATTTGCAGTATGCATAGTCGTGGAATAAGTAGCACCCGCTGTAGCTACTAGACCAGCACGGCCAGCGGAGACCGAGTTTGGAACAGTAGACAACGGCAAAGGTTGCTCCGGCACGAACACCATAGCATTGGTCAAGTTTGGCTGGCCACCAGAACACGCGGTCTGACCGCCTGTAGCCACGGTCTGACCGCCTGTGGCGGTCTGACCGGTTGTGCCGGCGGTCTGACCGGCTGCAGACCCAACCGCTGCCGACCCAATTGCATTGACCGTGTTCGCTCTGGACATATTGGGTGGTGGTGGGGTCTGTCCAGCGTAGTAATTCGGTGGTATACCATAGAAAATATTGTGCTCAGGTAATTCGCGAGTATCTATAGATTTACCCTCCAACTTTTCCATTCGTTCCAATAATCCCATAACTAATAAATCACGATCGGAAGAGTTGAAGCTATAGGAGTAGATACAGGGGGTTGAGGTGCAGAAGTACTTACATCGTCAATTACCTCAATTTGCCCCCTACTCATCCTGAAAGAAGGCATTACGAAGTCTCGAAGACTTTTCGCCGATCGTTCTTCACGACCTTTCCGAAACGTCTTCAAGAACTCCGCCTCTACGTGCTTCTGGAGCGCCATGCACCTCTCATGATCTTCAGGAGAAAGATCTTCAAGCGAGGCCGTTACGATGTTATCTTCTCCAACTTCGAAGGCTATAGTGCTAGGGATAGTTGATCGGTCTTCAAAAACCAGATTTATTTCCCCAGAGGAGTCGCCAAAATATGTTGACGCGCTTTTGGTCAACACACGAAAACGCTAGATCGTGCAGTCGTTCAAATCTCCTCGCCGGAGCTTCTGGACGCAGCCGGTCAGACCGCCTGTAGGGGCCGGTCAGACCGCCTGTAGCAGAGGCGCCGCGAAAGCCTACGATCACAATCTCGGGAGGGACCCCGTCGGAGGCTACGAACCTAGTGTTGTTCTAAGGTCGGCAAGGCCACTTAGAACGTCCTAAAACGTCGCGGAGACGAAGAAGGAAAGCAAAGGGGTTGGAAAAGCTAGGGTTTGGAGATAAAAGTAAGATAATGATTTGTTCGATTGGGTAGAGGTCCTCAATCGGCTACGGCCCTTTATATTTATAGGGTGGGGAGGTCTTGCCCCGTAAGGAAGTCCTTGTACAGATCTAAAAACATGAAAAAACCTGATTCTACTAGGACTCGGGGACAGGCGGTCAGACCGCCTGTGACAGGCGGTTAGACCGCCTGGCACAATTGCCAGACTGGTTACAGGGCCAGCCGGTCTAACCGCGTGTACAGGCGGTCTAGACCGGCTGTCCCAGCCTGATCGGCTTTAAGCCACTTTTGGTCGTCAACAGTTTGCTTTCATTCAGTTACTAGGATAAAAAAAAATCATGGTTTTTGTAAGAACAATTGGGAATTTTTTAAAAAAATTCTTGTAATTCTATCGGACAATTCTGCAGTAGCAGGTAGCACCAAATAAACTGAAACTGGTGCCCTTTGGTGGCAACTGAAAACCAAGATTCTTACCTCTTCATCATCTATAGGAACCTTCAAATGGAATATGTGGATTTGTACCTAGTTCATTGGCCAGTAGCTGCAAAGCCCGGAGAGCCCCAATTTCCAATTAAAAGGGAGGACATAATGCCCCTGGACCTAAGCGGCGTGTGGCGGGCGATGGAGGAATGTCATCGGCTTGGCCTGGCTAGAATGATTGGCGTCAGCAATTTCACGACAAAGAATCTGCAAGAGCTACTTGCCATTGCTGAAATTCCCCCAGCGGTTAATCAGGTTTGTATACGTCAACTGTACGTATATTCAGCAATTGAAATTGCAGTGACCTTCTATTTGCTTTCAGGATTTGTAAACATCTTTTTAATTGGTAGTTAGTGCAATAATATTCCATATGAAGGAAGAACGGGTTAACATGATATTAAATTTACTTCTAGAAATGGAACTTGAAGACCGTTTAATGATTTTCTCATTTGTAAATAACTTTGTATATGGTATAACCTCAATTATACCTATATATCATCTGACTTTCGCAGGTCGAAATGGATCCATCTTGGCAGCAGAAAAAACTGATTAAGTTCTGCAAAGATAATGGTATTCATGTGACTGCATATTCCCCCCTTGGAGGACAAAGCAAGTCAAATGCAGTAATACAGTCTGAAGTTTTGGAAGATATTTCGAAAGCTACAGGGAAGTCAGTGGCTCAGGTACGAACTATATATCTCAATGAATCTTGGTAAAAATTTCAAAAGCTACAGGAAAGTCAGCGGCCACAGGGAAGTTCATGTCATATTACAATATCTTCGATGATTTTCACATATATAGCTGCCGGTCTTCAACCCCATAATGTCTTTAAGTTGGTTTGTGCGATTTGTATTCTTAACAAAAAAAAAACACTATCCCCCACTTCAGTGATTTGGAGGTCCTCACTCAGATTTTGGACCATTGAATTTAAAAATGGATGGCTCAGATTCATCCTTCTCTCTTCATCTTATCTTCTTCCCCCATATAAAAAAAAAATCCCTCCCCCCTAAAATACGTGCCCCCTATAGAGGTGGTGGGGTCCATTGGGAGGAGAGAGACCTCCAGTGGTCCAAAATATAATTGAGGAGGGCCTCCAAATCCCTCAGGTGACACTCCCAAAAAAGATGGTTTACCGTTTAGCTAAGCACATGATGTGTTGGTGTGCTCAAACTTGAGAAATTCTACTTTCGGTGAGTGTAGAAGCCGTCAGTAAACTGCTAAAATTTCCACAACAGCATGACAATACTATATAGCACATGATAGGATACAAGGTGAAAATATTATGGATTTGTATTCGATACTGTGAATATGTAGGAGTTCCTGGAACCTTATCTGTGTTGTTAGCACCTAGCAGAATAACTAGTTTCTGTTCTCCCCCCAGATTTCTCTCAGGTGGATCTACGAGCAAGGTGCCAGCATGGTTGTCAAGAGCCTAAAGCGGGAGAGGCTCAAGGAGAACATGGAGATCTTCGATTGGGAACTGAGCGATGAAGACCGTTTAAAGATTAGTCAAATACCGCAACACAAGAGGGTCAGACTGACGGGGATCGTTAGCCCCGAAGGTGCCTCCAACGTGGATCTTGCCGAGCTTGATATTGTTGAAATGTAGCTGAAATCTCCATCTAGTTGCAGTGCTCTTAAAATTTCGGTCGTACTTGGTTGTTTGATATCTCCTAAAAGCGGGTACAAATTCCATGTTGGCTGGACGTTTGAATCGATGTGCATTGCACTGGTGGCCAGAATCGATTTTTTTTCTTTTCGTCAAAGAAATGGATGTCTCTCTCCGTAAGCACCAGATCGAGTTCTGCACTGTTCCCAGTCCGGCAACAACCTCGTGCAGGGCAGGAGCAAGGTGCAGTGCAGAGCATTTGTTCCGCCAGAATGCTTACGAGACCATCTTGGCATTCTTTAAAAAAAAATAGAAACTGCTCTACGAACTCCGGATAGCGATGTGATGGTGCGCAGTCGCCATCAAATGGTGTCTAAAGAGGATAATGATTGATCGAAAATTGCAAAGATTTTCTCGCAAAAGAGAAAAGACGGTATTGCAAGCTCTTGGTCCACGCAAAACTAATCCTGAACACAACGATCGATTCCCTAATCAACGACTCGGTTGTTCATGAGTTCTTATCGTCATATGTTAGGCACGCACCTGCTTTTCTTTTATGTACCAGAAGCAAAAGCTTAACCAAGTGCAAGAGCGACACGTGATGTCAACGCATATGGCTTCTGTTAGGTTAGTACTACACGCCAAGCATCCACAACAACTGTCCATTCGAGATGCTAACCGCTCCCGTCCAAACCCAGAACGTGCTCAATGCCCTCAATATAGAGGTACAGTACACAAAGCACTGCCTTGGGCTCACGTTGTGCAACACGCCAACACCTCTGCTCTGCACCCGCACCAACAGGCGTAACTGCAGCGGGAGGCTTCTACCTATCTGACCTGCTTCCAACAGGCGCAATCGATCGCATGGCGTCGTCGGTGCCGGAGGTGGCGCTACGGTCGTGCAACGCGAGGCCGATGCCGGCGCTCGGCATGGGCACGGCGGCGATCCCCCCGGTGCCCGAGGCCGCCAAGAACGCCGTGCTGGCGGCCATCGAGGTGGGCTACCGCCACTTCGACACGGCCGAAGCGTACGCCACGGAGAAGCCGCTCGGCGAGGCCGTCGCCGAGGCGCTGCGCCGCAGGCTCGTCGCGTCCCGGGAGGAGCTGTTCGTCACGTCCAAGCTCTGGTGCACCAAGTGCCATCCGGACCTCGTGGTTCCGGCTCTCCGTGAAACCCTGCAGTAAGAAATGAATCTGAATCTCCCGTCCCTGTAGCGTCTGCAAACATAAAAAAAAAAAATCAGAGATTAAGAGCCCATTATTACTGTGTTGGTGAGCTGCGTTTAGATTCACCAATTATCTAATTTTTTCCTATTCATCTCATCCCTCCCACCCACAGAACACTATTCATCTATTTTTTTCTACAGTGCTTTTTCGGAAAATCTTTTCCAATCTAAACACACCCGCTACTCAGTCATGGATGTGATGTGACTGACTCTGTGAGAGGATGTAGGAACCTGCAGATGGACTCCGTGGACCTGTACCTGATCCACTGGCCGGTCTGCATCAAGGCCGGGCCGCCATCGTTCCCGGCCAGGAAGGAGGACGCCATGCCGTTCGACTTCGAGGGCGTGTGGCGTGGGATGGAGGAGTGCCAGCGGCTGGGGCTCGCCAAGGCGATCGGCGTCAGCAACTTCACCACCAGGCACCTGCACAAGGTCATGGCCGTGGCCACCATCCCACCCGCGGTGAACCAGGTGGAGCTGAACCCGGTGTGGCAGCAGCAGAAGCTGAGGGATTACTGCGCCGAGAAAGGCATCCACGTCGCGGCGTTCTCGCCGCTGGGAGGTCAGAACTGGGACGGTGGGCAGGGCAACGCCGTGCTGGGGTCCGAGGTGCTCGCCGAGATAGCCAAGGCAAGAGGGAAAACCATCGCACAGGTATGTACGAATGTACGATGCTGCCTGCCCGGCTCGATTCATGGACGACTAATGATTGAGTAACCATGACTGGGGTCAACACCTCCTGATTCTTTCAAAAAAAAACATGACTGGGGTCAGGTTTAGAAATGTTGTGTAATACTCTTCAGAAACACATTACGAATGTTAACGCTCATACATGCTGCACGCACACAACCACCATACTTTTGAACACGAAACTGTCACTAGTGTCATGTTGTCAAGGGGATGTTATTGTCTAATACTGAATGAAGAATTAGCTCAATATGACCACCCATGCCGAGCCAGGAAACTACAAAGAACTTAATCAGCTTAGTACTCATGATTCCGTAGAACATAGTATCTATGTTATTCCCACTAGAATAAAACTACTGATAAAAACATTTTTTTGTAAAAGAACAAAGGAACCCTTCTTTGCATGATTAGTATCTACTGCAATCCTGCACCCACAGCTCTGTTCCAGATGTATCCTTTTGGTTCTTATTACAGTGCGCTCTTCCATTCCTTCAGGTGTCACTGAGATGGATATACGAGCAGGGAGTGACGTCCATCGCCAAGAGCTACAACATGGAAAGACTTAAGCAAAACCTGGAGATTTTTGACTGGGAGCTGACTGACGAGGACAGGCTCAAGATCAGCCAGATCCCGCAGAAGAAGGTTCTCCAGGGTCCAAGCTTTTTCTCGCAAGAGGGTGAATTCACTTCGGTTGATCCAGAAGATCTGAATGTTGTAGAGTAGGGACACTAGAAAATGCCTAGCCCCGTCACCGTCGTTTTTTACTTTTTGCATAAATGCTCAGGAGAACTACATTACCCAGTTCCCTGCAGATGTGTCATTTTCAAGGCAGCTCCATCGATGTGCTGCTGTTTGTTGGTCTTGTTTGCCATCTTTGCTCATCTCCGTGAATATTGCAGACACCATTTCAGACGTCACATTGGCATTAAAAATAATGTTGCGGTTGTAGGCAACTAGGCATTCACTTGCTGAATGTTCAGGCCAGAAAGTTATGTTGGAAGAATACGTTTATTTCTATTAGATTCTAATTTATGGTAAATTTTATAAACCAATTTAAATATTATACGATTCAGATCTAATAGCAGGTATACTAAAAGAATCTTAAATATATACTTGGTATATAAATCCATGTCACCTACAGATCAATGCTCTTTCACCGTGAAGAGTTGATGCAGCGCAGAACGTAGTCGATCAGCTTTGCGGTCGCGCAGTTGCGCTGCCTAGAAACCTTATTACCGTCCCCCGTGCAGGCTTCACGACGGCAAGGGTTCGGAGATTCCGCTCACCCTTCTCCTCGTGCATGCTAAGGAGAAGAGCCGGTGAGACTTAGCAACTCAGTACCACAGCACAATCACCAGATGGAAAAATAGAATAGAGAGAGTTTGTGGGTGTTTCTCGTGTGTCTGGTCTTGGACGTTTCCAGGAACTCTTATAGGAGAGGCCGCAACGACTCTTTGATGCCCAGATCCCCTACTTACACGTCCCACTAAATGGCATTAGTAACCGTCCAATTATCTTGGAATAATTCTGCATTGTCTTCAGCCTGACCCTGTCGCCCAATGGTTCTGAACCGGCTTGTGCAATTGCTCACCGATTCACCGCCTCCTTATGCCAGTAGAGAACAAACTCCCTCGCATTTGCCACATACCCACCCAAATACGTGGCACCATCATCGCTAGAATCGTCGAGGCCTTCACTAACCAATCGAGCCCCATGCGCCCCCCTCCCACCACCCCCCCAATGGTTCTGAACCGGCTTGTGCAATTGCTCACTGATTCACCGCCTCCTTGCGCCAGTAGAGAACAAACTACCTCGCATTTGCCACATACCCACCCAAATACGTGGCACCGTCGTCGCTAGAATCGTCGCGGCCTTCACTAACCAATTAAGCCCATGCCCCCCTACCACCACCCACCCATGGCCACCCCACCCAACCAGTATCCTCCGCTACCCGTAGGCCGTAGTTGGCAGTGCCTCGCCGCTCCGCCCACAAACCGCTAGACTGATGAGCTCCCCGAGAATTCTTTGATAGCCACCCAAACCCTAAGATTCGCAAAAAAAAAACCTAACCTAGAACCGAAATCCTAACCTCGTTGGGGAAGATAACCTCGCTATAGATGACGACGACGACAACTTGTTAGTTTGTACAAACACTATTGAATCCTATTGCTACAAATTTAACAAATTTCGCCCCAAAATATCTGACAACAAATACCCAGCAAAATTCAAGAATTTATGAGCAGATCGCCGAATTGGAGGTCTTATCTATCAGGCTTCCCTAACTGGGAAACCTCAATTTTTTGTTCCACCCCGCGACATCTAAGAGGGACGACAGTCCAATGATGTATGGCCATCAGGGTTAAAAAACCGTTCAAACCGGTCCGGTTTTCACGGTAACCGGTCGTACCGCCCCGGACCGGTTGCAAAAAAGCTCGGTTACCGCCCCCGAACCGACACTATAAAACCGCTCCCACCGGTTAGCCGGCCGGTTTCACCGGTTAGCCGGACCGGGTTTTTTTCCGTCGGGAACCGGTCTTACCGCGGTTAGGTGAACCCTGATGGCCATCCAAATTTTGGCACTATAGTGGCAGTGGCCATCCAAATTTTGGCACTATAGTGGCAGTGCGCAAGCAGATGGATCGTGTTCCGTTAAATCCAGCAAAGTAATCAGCTAGTAAGTTTTTTTATAGTGATATTTGCCAACCCAAGTTCGAGTCGGAGAGTCCGCGATATCTACATTTGTTCGTCTGCCTTGCTGCAGCAGCGCTGCAGCATATGCCCAGCAGCGCGATATCTTGTCAGTCTCTTGCACCGCTCTGTTCCCGGTTGGGCAACAGACAAGGCAATTTCACAGGCTTACAGATAAGGCTCAGCTTGCTCTTGTTGTATTCCAACTCTGTGCAGTACGTGGCGCACTGCAGCGCAGGATAGTATATCGGTTCCAGCACAGACTGCGTGGGGTCTACTCACAGGGCCCACACGTGTAGAATTTGTTCAGCCAAGATGACGTACGTGTACTATTCTTTTGTAGATTCAGGCATTTTGTATTCACAGAACATAGAATCGACATGCTCCAAGGTGCTAGGACATTCCAACCATGCATTTTTTTTGTTATCCCTACGTTTTGAAATCTTACGTCCTCACCTGCTGCTGGTGCGCAATCTCCATCGTCATCAAACGAGATGCGACAGTCACTAGTTGTGGTTGATCGTCTCTTTACTTCGTTCCTCAAGCAGCTTCCTGAGACTGTGTTTGACCTAGTCTTGCACAACTTTTTCCCTAAGCACCGCCAATTCAACCAACACCTAAAATGCCTTGCCTAAACAACGCTCGCGGTTGTTATTGACTGGCTGACGATGCTACCTGCTACGCTTTCACCTGGAAGAGAGTCCAATTTTTTTTTCTGTAACGGAAAACGGAACTTTTCGCCAACGTTGGTCGTAACGCGTGACGCCTCTCGGTAAGAGTCTGGCAGCGTCTACGAACATCCTGGTACGTGCAGAGACGTGCCGTCCTTATAAAGCGGACGGGGCACGGGGCTCAATCCGCGCTCACCCTTGTTGTGTTCTGTTCTGTTCTGTTCTGCACCTAGACGTAGTTGCAGCGAGACACATCACACATCGATCTGAACCTGACCTACAGGATCAGGCGCATCAGCTAGCATGGCATCCACGGCGGCGAAGAAGACGGTGCCGGAGGTGGCGCTGCGGTCGGGCAGCGCGAGGCCGATGCCGGTGGTGGGCATGGGCACGGCGTCGTTCCCGTTGGTGCACGAGGCCACCAAGGGCGCCGTGCTGGCCGCCATCGAGGTGGGCTTCCGCCACTTCGACACCGCCTACATGTACGGCACGGAGGCCCCCCTCGGCGACGCCGCGGAGGAGGCCGTCCGCCGCGGCCTCGTCACGTCCCGTGAGGACCTGTTCGTCACCTCCAAGCTCTGGTGCACGCAGAACCACCCCGACCTCGTGCTCCCCTCCCTCCAGGACACACTCAAGTAAGAGTCGTCTCGTCCCAGCCCGATCGATCACACTACACTAGTCGTAAAATCTCTGAAAACTAATCTTTCTTTTCTCGTGGTGCCGTTTATTATATGGAGCAGGAACCTGAAGATGGATTACGTTGACCTGTACCTGATCCACTGGCCGGTGGCCATCAAGCCGGGGCCGCCGAAGTTGCCGTACAAGAAGGAGGACGCCGTGCCGTTCGACTTGGAGGGCGTGTGGCGTGCGATGGAGGAGTGCCACCGGCTGGGGCTCGCCAAGGCCATCGGCGTGAGCAACTTCACCACCAGGCACCTGGACAGGGTCCTGGCCGTCGCCACGGTGCCTCCCGCGGTGAACCAGGTGGAGCTCAACCCGGTGTGGCAGCAGCGGACGCTGCGGGCGTACTGCGCCGACAAGGGCATCCATGTCGCGGCGTACTCGTCGCTGGGAGGGCAGAACTGGGACGGGACGGGCAACGCCGTGCTGGAATCCGAGGTGCTCGCCGGCATCGCCAAGGCTAGAGGAAAGTCCGTCGCGCAGGTACGGATGCCTTTTTTCTTCTTCTTTTTCTTTTTCTATTTCTTTTTCTTTTCTTTTCTTCTTTTTTGAACGGAATTTTCCTTTCTTTTCTGTTGACACGTGGTTGCATTGGTCCCTTTCTGACGCGCGAGCGTGTTTTGATCGATCACGTCTCGTCTTCGGTTAGACGTCTATGGCTTTGGTTTCTCTTGCGGTTGCTGTCGATCGAGAAGTTTGGAGCTTTCCGTTGAGAGTGTTCGAGAGCCACCGCTTGTCGCGACGTCACCGCTTCACCGACGATGCTTGTTTTTTGGTTTCTCTTGGACTCTTCGTGCTCATGTGTGACTAGAGCTTGCATGTGCTTGACTATGTTGACCTCGAAAGGTCTAGGATAACATTTTTTTTTTTTGAAAAAAATTGTTCTACTTTATTAGTTCAGTAAACTTTTGATCTCAAAAGCTCTGTGTTCTACGTTTCTAGCTCCAATAATAAACCCATTTTGATGCTTACCTGTACTGAATTAGTATTACTGATGATACACACATCCATTCATCTCTCCCTTCAGGTGGCTTTGAGATGGATATATGAGCAGGGAGTGACGTCCATCGTCAAGACCTACAAGAAGGACAGGCTCAAGCAAAACCTCGAGATCTTTGACTGGGAGCTGACCGAAGAAGACCGCCTCAAGATCAGCCAGATCCCACAGAAGAAGGTTGTCAAGGCTAGTGGTTTGTTCTCACAAGAGGGTGAATTCACGTCTGCAATCGATCCTGCAGACCTCAACATCGTAGAGGAATATATAGGCTACTGCTAGCTATATTCCCGCGCCTTCTGTAACAGACAAACAACGTACTACATCTGAATAAGCAGGGTTGCGTTCACCGTTTCCGCTTTCCCGTACGTGTTACCTACATAATACTGTAACTCCTTTTTTTAATCTCCTTGTGATGTTGTGATACGTAATGTTTTTTTTATATATCTCAGTAAACATTTTAATTGGTCGGAATAAAAAAGGATTTGTAATTGGTCACATGCTCGAGGTTGCGATACTTGAACCTTGCAGTAAGTGACAAAATGCAGTGCTTCATCTTGAAGGCAAGTTTCTACTAACCTAAACTAGAAAACAACAACCGAAAGAAACACGTCCGTCTATCCTAGACGCAGATGCCTACTGACCACCACCCAGTGTGTAGGCCTGTCGGGCCGCCGCCATGAGCTCATAGTTGCTCAGGTCCCTTGCTGCCGGTAAGAGGTCACGAAGCAGCGGGAAGTTCTTGATGTCCATTACCTCCCTGAAGAAGCGGTCGTACTCTTTGCGAGCATCGTCGATATCGCCATTGTTGTTGCTTCCAGCTTCGAGGAAACCAAGCTTCTTCATAGTGAGTATTTCGCATTTCTTGGAAGGTCTCACCGTCAGGTTTAGTGGTGTGCGTGTGCGTGTGCCCGGCTTTAGGCCTGCGTTTAACCTCTTTGTTGTTGCATTTCTTCTTAATACAATGATACGCAGCTCTCCTGCGTATTCTCGAAAAATCTTGAAGGCAAGTTCAGTATTACAAAAGAACAAGGTCATTGTCTTACGGATGCAATGGTGCAGCACACCCCAAAAAAATGACACGCAACGATGAGTTGCAAGAAGATGAACAAAAAATATCTTAGACCAGGGTCAAGATGGTGTCAAATTGCATAATGGAGCTCACCAATGAATTATTAAATTTGCTCTCCAAATCATCAGACATGTAGGATAGTTGTTGCCTATGATAAACGGACATGTTGATCGACCAGATTTGGACTCCAGATAGAGGAGATTATGACCGATGAAGGTGACCATACATTGTTCAACCGACCCATCCGTTGTCAGCGATAAAAATCACCGGATGAGTTGGTGAATCCAGATCAGAGCCTTTGGCATGGGTCAAGGCAATTGATGTAGAGTTTCACCAATTGATCCATTGTTTGCACACAGAATGATTTAGTGATTCTAGAGACAAAATCAAGCCAACCCAAGCCAAAAATCGATTGATCCTTTGTTTCTCGCGACAAAAATGAGTTGGTGATTTCATAGCCAAATTGACTCCCGTTGGTTTTAACTCCAATGGTGCTTGTTTTCGTCATGTCAATGAGATAAGAAGAAAATCATGTCCAACGGTCTTATGTCAATGATGGTACCACTGCATCACAACGGTCTTATGGTTCCGGTGCTATGGAAAAAGGAGCTAAGTTATTAATTATTTTGAAAAAAAATCACTTATCTCGCCCATAGGAGAATGTACCAAGTTTCACGAAATTTCAGCAAACATCAAATGAAATTGGAGAAAATTCAAATTACTTTCCTTAAGTATAGTCGAAGTTTGGATAACCCTCTAAACTAAGCCTTGGTTTATTTTACCCTCTAAACTATGTTTAATTTACATTTTAAATCCCTGACATGTAACAATGGGTCGTAGCTTCTTCTGAAGCAAAGGACGGTACACTTTCACCATTATCTAACAAAATCCCTGACACGTAACTCATTGCCTCCGTGAGCACCATCGTTATAGAGGTTGGGTCCAAATGTGGCCCAGGCCAAAAAATAATTAGCTAACCATATAAATGCTTTAAGATCTGTGCAAGTTTTTTTTATATAAAAATGGCCCCAAAAGCAAAAAAAAATGAACGTGTTGCTTTTCCTATTCCCTGTAAAAGATATGTTTTTTCTTATAACTGCATCAGACGTTGCTTGTTTCAAGAGCAAATTTGAAACAGTTCAGAGAGCAACATGGATCGAACTCAGAGCACCAAAATCTATCCAAAGCAACCCAACTCGGTCATGAATTATTGAGTTAGCAGGCGGGTAACCTGTTATTCAAAGTTCTTTCTGGTCATGAGTGTTCCTAAAAATGTACAAATTTTTTTGATGGTATCACATCTTACCTAATCTGTAGAGATCCTCGGGAACGCTTGAGATCCTAGTAAAGTAGTAATGGTACATTCGTGATGATGCGTTAGTACAATAACAGAATGATTAAGCAGCTCCGGCAAGCAAACTGAAGCTAGCAAGTAAAGCAGCAGCAACAAGCAACGCAAGGGTTCGACGTGGGGGCGAAGCAGAGTCACGTGGCGGCAACAGCATGGGACAAGCAACGCACAGGTGACACTGTGCATCGCTCAAGTCTCCCTCCTCCCACCTCCAGTATATAACATGCTCATAGATCCTAGGACTAATTTAATCGAACAGCAACAGCAACAATATCTTGGAACCGGGGAGGACAACAGGAGCGATCGAGCTGACAGTTTGACACGGCGACATGGTTCTGACACATGTTCATGATCTCGACGAGGTCGCCGCCGCCTCGGCCGTCGTCTTCGCCTCCAGATACGTCCAGGAGCCGCTCCCAAGGTCAGAATCGGAGCATCTTCTGATCGATGGATCATTTGTTGTGAGAAATTTTTCAGGTGTTGATCGATGGCATGTTTGCCGCCTGTCTCGCAGGTATGAGCTGGGGGAGAAGTCCATCTCCAAGGACGCGGCGTACCAGATCATCCACGACGAGCTGCTGCTGGACAGCAGCCCGAGGCTGAACCTGGCGTCGTTCGTCACCACGTGGATGGAGCCCGAGTGCGACAAGCTCATGCTCGAGGCCATCAACAAGAACTACGCCGACATGGACGAGTACCCCGTCACCACCGAGCTGCAGGCACGCCACCCGTCCCGTACCTTCTCTTGCTTATAAGCGTGCCGTGTCGTGTCTTTGTTGGAGTAGTTTCACTGCAAGAGCGAAGTGTGATCGATCGAAGCTATATATGCGTACGCAGAACCGGTGCGTGAACATCATCGCGCGGCTGTTCAACGCGCCGGTGAGCGCCGGCGAGAAGGCCGTCGGGGTGGGCACGGTGGGGTCGTCGGAGGCGATCATGCTCGCCGGGCTGGCCTTCAAGCGCCGCTGGCAGAACCGTCGGAAGGCGGCGAGGAAGCCCTACGACAAGCCCAACATCGTCACCGGTGCCAACGTGCAGGTAGTAAACAAAAAGAAATGAGTGCCTTTCGTGTGGGTCAGAGCTTGCGCACAAGGGAAGGCCTCGGCTCGGCTTGACGCTTGGCATCGCGCAGGTGTGTTGGGAGAAGTTCGCGCGCTACTTCGAGGTGGAGCTCAAGGAGGTGAAGCTCCGGGAAGGGTGCTACGTGATGGACCCCGACGAGGCCGTCCGGATGGTCGACGAGAACACCATCTGCGTCGCGGCCATCCTCGGATCCACGCTCACCGGCGAGTTCGAGGACGTGAGGCGCCTCAACGACCTCCTCGCCGCCAAGAACAGGCGGACGGGGTGGGACACGCCGATCCACGTGGACGCGGCGAGCGGCGGCTTCATCGCGCCGTTCCTGTACCCGGAGCTGGAGTGGGATTTCCGGCTGCCGCTGGTGAAGAGCATCAACGTCAGCGGCCACAAGTACGGCCTCGTCTACGCCGGCGTCGGGTGGGTCATCTGGAGGAGCAAGGAGGACCTGCCCGAGGACCTCATCTTCCACATCAACTACCTCGGCGCCGACCAGCCCACCTTCACGCTCAACTTCTCCAAAGGCACGCCAAGATCAAATGCCTTCCACGTAATAGCACTTCGTTGCCAATTAAGATGCTGAACGTACTCTCACATGTTCACCTTTGTGCAGGATCTAGTCATATCATCGCGCAATATTACCAGTTCCTTCGATTAGGCTTCGAGGTATATCTCGGCACAAATGTGTAACAGAAGCTCGCATCTGACATGTAGTTTTGTGTTCTTAATTGTTCTTTCTCTGTTACGGCGCGCAGGGGTACCGCAACGTGATGGAGAACTGCATGGAGAGCGCGAGGATTCTCCGTGAGGGACTGGAGCGGATGGGGCGCTTCACCATCATCTCCAAGGAGCAGGGCGTGCCGCTGGTGGCCTTCACGTTCAAGTCCGGCGAGGACGCCTCGCTGGCGTTCAGGCTCTCGTCGGAGCTTCGCCGGTTCGGGTGGATCGTGCCGGCGTACACGATGCCGGCGAACCTGGAGCACATGGCGGTGCTCCGCGTCGTGGTGCGGGAGGACTTTGGGCGCCCGCTGGCGGAGCGGTTCCTGTCCAACGTGCGCATGGCGCTGGACGAGCTCGACGACGCGGCCAAGGGTGGGCCCGTGCCGAAGATGAGGGTCACCATCGAGCTGGAACCCGCGCCCAGGGGCTCCGGCGAGGAGGCGTTGGCCAGGGTCGTCAAGCGGGAGTCCGTCGTCGCGGTGCAGCGGAGCGTGTCGCTCGCCGGCGGGAAGACCAAGGGCGTCTGCTAGAGCGTAGGCCTGGTGTCCGGCCGTGGAACGGTGGCGGTACGCCGTACGCGTACGGAATAAATAGAGGCGTCGACGAAGGCACTCGATGGAATTACACGATGGATTATACTGTACCAGCGTCTGTTGGGTCACGAGACCACGACAAAACTTACATTTGGACTTGCTATATATATAGTACCAGGTGTTTCTGATTTCTCCCTCTCACTTAACATCCGAATTTTTTCATTCCTCCTCTTCAGCCCATCATGCCAACATCCGAGACATCTCCTACATCCCCCGGTGAAATCTGACAAAATGCAAGGGTAAGCTTCAGCGAGCCTCCCTTCTCGAGTATAGACGACCAAATGGCACAAAGCCTATGGGGCTGCCCATAGCACGGAGATTTGACCCGGTCCAAACACGGGCAGCATGTTTATCTTTAGGCCCGTGCCAGCCCGGCCCGTGCTTATTGTTGGGCCTGGGCCGCAGTGGCGGCCCATGTGCCGACTTGGACCACGGCATGAATTTGGCTGGCCCGACGTGGTGCTAGCGGCCCATCACATATCTTCTCCCTCTTTCTATTCAAAGACGTAAAACTCCCCCCATCTCTTTCGCGACGCGAATCTCTCTCCCCCCCTCTCTTTTCATGGGCCTCTGGGCTGAGAAGGCATGATGGGCTAACCGGACCATCGGGTCGGCCCAGTACTATAAAAAGGCTTTAGTGTCGTGCTTGGGCCGGCAAGTTCAGCCCGTTGGTCCAAGCGGCCTAGCACGATAGGCTGTCGTGCCTTGTCGGGGCCGAGCCGAATCGGGCTAGTGCCGGGCCGGGCTAGGCAGCCCATTTGGCCATCTATATTCTCGAGCATGGAGGGATAAATGGGATATTTAAAAAAATCTTTAAAATGGAATTCTAGCAGCAACAACATATTTTATCTAACAAGCTACTCTAAACTTCACACCATGTCATCTTGATCCGCCAACTCTTAAAATGCATATTTTCTCCCCTGAACTTTGGTTTGGGTGGCATTGTCCTTCCCCGAGCTTGAATGTTGCATATTTAACTCTCTAAGGCTAGCTTTGGGTGCAATTCCGATTTCTAAATAAACATTTGTATATCTGATCTTCTAAATTTGACTTTGGATGTATACCATTAGGATAATTTACATTGAGTCTTTGACCTCAATATTAAAAAAAATAACAATACAAGTTGAATTTAGATTCCCCAAGAAAACTTTCATAATTATCCCTTGAAACAAATTATCTATCAAACTAACACCATACTAACATGGTCAACTTAGTGTGAGGTGTCAATCTCCATCATTGTTTACGGGCAACCCCAAAGCATGCACAACGGGAGGAAGACGTTGTAGGGAAAGAGCTCAAACCAAGGTTTTTTTTACCGAGCCGGTAGCGTCTACCGCCGACCACCTGTAGCAGTTAGCCAAACCAGTTTGACTGGTTACCGCTAAAAACCGAACAAATTGAAATTGTTAGTGTAATCGGTTCGAAACAGTGTAACACCCTAATTTTATCATCACACTAAAAAAATTATATAGGCAACTAATTTTCCTAGTTTTTGTTTTACGGAATATTAAATTGCAAATTCAAATCTTGGCTCATAAATATTTAAACAACATTTAAATTATAGTCAATAAATTCTTTGTTGCATTCATGCTGTTGCATATGTTTTTGAATGCTTGTTTGTTTTTGAAAAGGTTTGCAAAAGTTTAAACTAAATTCAAAACTTTTCTTTTTCCTCTCTCTCTTCTAGCCCAACCCAGCTTTTCCGGCCCAGTCCTTCTCGGCCTTTTTCCTTTTTCTTCCGCGAGCGCGGCCCAGGTTTTCTCGCGCTGCGCGGCCCAGTTCCCGGCCCAAGCCGTCGCGCGCGCCGTGGCCCAGCCGCTCTCTTCTCTCTCGTTTTCTTCCGCTGACATGTGGGCCCGCCTTGTCATCCCTAACCCCGAGCCGAGTTCGAGCAGGACTCCGTCGAGTCCATGGCGATCCCGACTCCGCTTCGCGTTCCCTTGGCGCGCAAGCCTTGGTTTCCCCGGCCTTTATAAGCCGCCGTCTAAGCCCTTGGTTTCCCAAACCCAAAGCCGAGCTTCCGCGTCGCCATAGTCGCCATAGCCGCCGTAACCCTAGGTTTAGAGCCGCCGCCATGTTTCGCCCTCTCGAGGTCGCTGTAGCCGCTTTGAGCTCGTCGTCGAGATCTGCGTTGAGGTAAGGAAGTTGCCAAGCCGGTTTTCCCTCTTTCTCGCGCTCTCTCGTGCTCGTGCGACCTCGTCGTCGTTGCCGAGCCGCCGCTCGCCGCTGTGAGCCCTCTCCGTCGCTTAATCCTCGTTTAGATCCCCCAAAATAGGTTCCCCGTTGTCCCAGCTTTCTCCCAAGCCTTTCACGGCGAGAAACCGAGCTCCCTAGCGTCGGTTTCGATCAAGTCCGGCGAGAGTCCGGCGAAGCGCCGCCGCGCGTCGTAGTCAGCGCCGCCGCGGAGTTGCCCCTTTGTTCTGAGCCGTCCGATCCAGATCCAACGGTGGAGATCCGAGCCGACTCGAGTCAAATCTGAGTTGTACCGGTCAGCCGTGCGTTTTTGCAGAAAACCCCCTGATCTTTTTAGAAATCAACCCGCGGTCCAAGCCAGTTCAAAAATAATTAGATCTAGGTCCTTTTCTTTTTGTTTAGGCCCCTGAGCTTTCTAAAAATAGAACCCGCCGTCCTGGTTGGTTGTTTTTCACAAAAGTCCTTCGGTTTTTTATAAAATTACGTTTTAGGTCCCTGGTTTCTTCTGTTTAAGCCCCTGGAGAGTTAGATTTAGTTCAAAGAAGCCCCTAAACCTTGTTTTAGCCATATCTTAACCGTTTTAAATCCGTTTTGAGTGATCTTTGCGCTCACGCGATCGTCTCTTCATCAAGAATAGTTCTAGACACGTCTTTGCGTCTTTAAAAGTTGTTTGGTGTATTGTTTTGCTTTTATTGATTGAATGCTTGTGTGAAACGTATAGAGAACGGTCCGTTCGAGGGAGATCAAGATCAAGTCTTCGAGGAGGAGCCACCGCAGTATTTTGAGCAAGGCAAGTGGATTTCCCCCTCAGCATACTCTTTTGAACCCATACACATTGCATGACAACAAAGTTTATATTTATGTTCGCGATGCATTAATTTGATGGGTCCTATGTAAGGATGACTAGTCTTTTACACCTAAGCCTTGATACACCGGGTTTACTTTTATGTTGGGTAGCTATGCTAGTTGCTTAACCTTGGTTCATGATGGGTTCTATCCAACATTGATGAATATCCTTATTATTTATATCTTGTCATGATAATACAAGATCACCATGTTAATCGGAACATGGAGAACCACCCGGGATTTACCGTACAACCACAATACCATATGGCTCTGGTCTTAGCTGAATAATTAGATGAACTACATGCTGTGTTTGTGCTGCCTGTTGGGTGGTTATTGGTTTGAGGATGTGTTGGTGCGGGGATCGGAAGAGGGTATCTTCTGTTGAAACCGTCGGTACTAGGAACAAACACACATGTAGTAATTCTTTGTAAAGGCTTCGTAGCGTCCCTATGCAGTCACACCTCGGAAGTGTGGTACGTGCCTGGCCCGCACTGCATGGTTGGGTCTAAAGTTCTTCCGAGCTTTTACGCGAATTGTGGTGAAAGTGTACAACCTCTGCAGAGTGTAAAACTGTTATAACAGCCGTGTTCGCGGTCATGAACGGCCTGGACCCTCACGTGATTAATCTATCGAAACATGAAATCAAATCATTGCATGCATATGTTATTGGTTATGTTTATGATTTACTTTATGCTTACTTATTGTTAATATGGGGTGGTATATACTTATATCTTAGTAAATAGTTGCTTGTCAATAAAACTTGACCAACTAAAATGCTAACCGCTGCAAACCAAGCCTTTTCTTGATAGCTTGCATATTTCCCCCACTTGTTGAGTACCAACCATAAGTGTACTCATCCTTGCTTATATTGGATCAGAAGGTAATAATGGAGCGGAGTACCTCAGCGATCTTGATGAGTTCTAGGCGTGTGTTCCACCAGTCAGATGCCTGTGGAGTGCTTTTGGAGTTATCGTCCTTAGTTATCGTGTGAACCAGTTTATTTTGGCCTTTGTGCCTTATTCGTGAGTGTAATAAATACTTTACTTATTAAATATTCGTTTGAGTACTGTTTCTGCTATTCACTCACGGTCTATCATATGTGTGAAATTTGATCCTGACACACATATGAGATGTACTCGGTTTTCTTTCTAAAACCGGGTATGACAAACAGTTAGCCGGTCGGTTTGGGCGGTAAACCGGGAGGTTTGAAAAAATGACCACAAATGCATGCAAATGTCCATACATAGAATTATGCATTTGCCTTGTATTTGCCGCAAAAAATACCAAATGACCAAATATTTGTATATTTGTCTTATACAAATGCATACAAATGACTACTTTTTCTTTTTTTTTATTTAACTTGTATTTGCCGCAAAAAATACCAAATGAGAAAATATTTGAAATTTTTTGCACCAATAAATTACACGCACCTTGAAGTGTTTTTAGGAATTTTTATCATATTTTTTCATTATTTTAGTTCAAATTTGAAAATTTTGAATTTGGCCGGTTTGAAACCGGTCGGAACCGCTACCGGTCCGGGCTGGTTATAGCGGCTCCCGCGGGAACCGGACTGGTAGCGGTTGGGATAAAAAACCCTAGCTCAAACATCAGCCGTTTGTGTAGGAAGAGCAAACTTGTGCATGGTGTATGCCTCGAAACAAGGTTTAGATATTTAAATATGTAGTTTACATGTTCGGGACCAGGATGATACCTACACTAAGTTTATGGGGACAAATATGCAATTTGCAAATTCAGGGACATGGATAACATTCAAGGAATCAAAATTCTGCATTTTACGAGCTCGAGGACCAAGATAACACAGTGTGGCAAGTTTGAGGACCGATGGTATATTTGACTCTATTGTATCCATTCAAATATATTTTTAGGACCTAATTATGTTCATATTGTGACTATGTAAAAATCACCTTTAAACCTAACTCAATGGGATTGAGACAATTATCAATGTAGCATGAATGCATGATTATGATTATTTGCTAACAACATTGATCTTCCAAAATTACTAGAATTATTGTATTCTTCATGACTTCATGCCACGAATGAGCTGACCACCCAGGCCAAAAATCTAGCTAGCTGATTTGGCGCCATTGTAGGAGGCCTAATGCCCTATCTGAGTTGCGCGCTAGGAGGAAGTCAAAGAAATGGAGTTCGATAGTTGATCCAAAGGTAAGGGTCAGTGACAGCGCAGCTCTGAGTTTAATTACTGTACGATAGCCGCAAAGCACCCCTTAGATAGCTTCACGAGGCCGACAATCTTGAGCACGGAGCAACTGGCCGTTGTACAGCAACTAGCGGTACAAAAGCAAGGAATAAAGCATGTCGCAATGATCGCAATGACGAGCATGCTAGTTTACCCGTGGTCCTTCCTTTACGATCAATTATGTGAAAATTGTACGTGTCAAAATCTGACAAGCTTTTAAATTTCCCCTTATTATGGGTTTTAAAAGCATATTTTACTATGTTATTCTAATATAAGTAATAAGTCATTTTTTTTGCTTAAATTGTCTGATTGTTTGTAAGACCAATACTTATGAAGTATTGACGTCTGTGTGCATCTCTGAATGTAGAGCCAGATATAGATACACCCAACAGAATCAACATTGAGCATTCACTTATTATGGACTGCTACTGAACTTTACATTTCAACCCTGGGAAGGATTCAGATGAACACAACCCAAGGCATGCACATCACACAGCTTGAGCTCTCTGCAACGTTGTTTGAACAAAGCACAGGGTGACAGGGGATAGGAACCCTTATTACCACTCTACAATATAAGTAATACATTCTTCACACATCCCTTTTGTCACTCATAGGAGCACTGGCTAATTACAGGCTGCATGGCAGATTCGCAACCAGATCGATCACAAAGCCACGCTTCGTCTTTATTCAACACAGCTGCTTGCAAGAGAAGAGAGCCGAGCAAACCTCGTGGAAGGCCTGCAGGATGGCGGCGCGGTGCTCGCGCGCGTTCACCGACACGTAGCAGTTGAGCAGCGCCCGGAGCTCCGCGGGCTCCGCCATCCGCTTCGCCGCGATCACCTCCGCGATGGACCGCCGGAACTCCTCCCTCGGGTCGTGCGTCCTCCGGTCCTCCGCCAGCAGCACCACGCACGTCCGCTTCCTGGCGACCTCCGCCTGCTGCCCCCTCCCGCCGCTCTTCTCGCCTCCTCCGCCGCCGCCGCGGGCCCACGCGCGCGGGAGGCCGCGGCGGCATTGACGCTCCGCGAGCTCGTCCCCCGGCGCGCGGCGCGGCGGTTGATGCGGTGGCCGCACGGCCTCCGAGTCGGCGGCGGCGTCGATCATGGACTGCAGCCGCGCCTGGACCATCCCGTGCGCGAGCTTGGACAGGCCACGAGGCTGCGGTGGCGGAAGCAGGGGGAACGGCTCCGGCGCGGCGTCGGCGGAGGAGCACGACGCCGTCGACGACACGCTGAGCCGGGACGCGCCGCAGCACAGCGCGCGGCACTTGCCGCTCTTGTGCCGCGTCGTCGCCGCCGCGGCTTGGCACTTGTTTCCGCCGCCTCCTCCGCCGCTCCCTGCTTGCTCCTTGCTCCGGCCCGAGAAGAGCTGCATGGCTGGTCCCCTCACTCTGCTGCTGCTGCTGCTGCAAGGGGTTTTTGCAGAGCAGCTCGTGGCGCGGCGTGCTGTAGAAGAGGACAGTGCGCCATTGTAAAGCCTAAAGCGATCAAAGGCGGGAGGGCGGGCGCCGCCTTTAGCTTCTCTGATTGAGCAAATTTTCAAGTCTCGGGAAAGGGATGAAGGGTAGTTCCATAGCTCGCTTTAGGGATGTAGCCGGATCATGCTGTCCCCTTTGCTAGCAGCAGCTTGGCATCCCCGGTGTGTGCTGAGTTCGCCTTTGATGCCGAATTCTCAATCCGGATTAGATAGCTTCTCAAATTAAAAACGTGATTAGCTGCATTTTCCTTTTTAAAAACGCTAGCTAGGCGTCAATCATGTTTCGTACTCGCCACTGCGCGGTGCCAACTGCCAGCTCGTCATAATTACAGCGACACGCGGTTGAGTACTTTTAAACGGGTGAACCCAGAACTTAGCTTTTCGAGTGAACAGAATATTTAGTACCAGATCCAACTTATGATCACCTGTTTTATAGATGGTTCTCGCTTTTGTGATGATGAGCTGTTCTTAGTCAGAGCACTTACCCCTGTTTCAGTAATAATTCAGCTCCATGCCTGATGCCTCCATGAGATGGGCACTAACGGCACAGGCGCACTGCGTTGAGATGAGCATGGACAGCGTTCTTTCAAATTCAGCTAACTAAATGCTACTCGTGTTGAGCATGTGTACTAATTAGCCCAAAATTGTTCGAAATATATTTTTATATAACAAAGGTTTCAGTTCTTGAGAAATGAGATACATTCACCAAATCGGTTCCAAAAGGGGAGACAAAGAAACCTAAAGAATCAAAAAGCAAGGACAGGATTCCAGCTGGTGTAGTGGCCGTCATGTGGCTATCATCAAGCTTGGCCATGGTCAGCTCTGATCTCCTCTTTCTAATCGTGTTCTTTACATTTCTTTTCCTGTTTCCTTTTTTGGCAAGCTTGTTGGTTGCGTGTTGCCAACCATGCCAAATCAAAATTACTTCAATGTATTTCATGTCAGAAAATATTCACTTTAGTGCAAAGGGAAACAAATGCTACTATGAGACGACAAAGAAAAAGGAAAATCGTCGTAAAAAAATGGAAAAAAAAAAACAAGGAAAAAGAAAACTGCTTCCCGCTAACAAACCCATGATGCTTTTGCAGTGCTTTACGAGGTAGAATTAGAATCGATCTCACACTGCCAGTCTTCCAATTAGACAACTGATATTCCCATTTTTATTTTTGATCAGTAACAGTGACGTGGCAAGTGACTGTGCAGAACACCGATGAACGTGGCTGTAAGTGTCTCAGTGCTCAATATGTACCTGCGTCATGTGCACACCAGGCGAATGGTTTTGGAAGCATTTCATTTCTAGTGGGCATCAGCCATTGGCTGACACTCTGGCGCTCACAGGGCATAAATCGTTTGAACGTGACATTTGTCCTGCATGCTACTGTGCAAAAGCTACGTGCCGTTTGAACATGGCATAAAAACGTTGTTACGTAGGACGCACAGCATGGTATACAGCATGTTTACATACTGGATACAGAGAACAGAAATGACCAGAGTAATTAATATAATCATAATTGGTACGTAAGAAATGTATTCATCAGACTAATCTCGTGATCAATTCAGTAAAGAAACCGCTGATATACGCATACGAGACGAAGGGATACTTCTCTAAAGCTTGCCAGTTTCACAGGAATGCCCACGAAAAAGTTCGATTCAATTCTCGTTGAACACGGAAGGAATTCAGGTTCCGAAACCAAGAACAGTCGGCAGTTGACGTGCACAGCCAAGAAACCGGTTGCTTGAAAGCTCATGCATGTGCCGTCCGACATTAATGGAAGTTCGAGCCTGCAAACATAGAAGCAGAAATATCATAGACGGCAATCAGGCATGCCGAATTCACAGCTAACCTTCCAAAAATTCTGAGATTTGAGACAGATCATCACTCATCAGCTATCCAGCTCTCGTCGATCACAGCGCAGCTAGCTATCAACAGGCAGCAAGAATGCAAGATTCATCGCCCACGAAATCTCTCGTCCTCCATTAAACCACCCCCAGCTCATCACGCGCATGCATTGGCATATATCGAGACCCTCCCGAAACACCAGCTCCACCATCAGAACACGAGAGCCGCCATTGGAGGGGGGGCACGAGAAGGCATCGAGACAAGAAGAAACACGAGGGGGGAAAGCGAGCGAGAGACCGCGCGCGGCTAGCTAGCGATGGCGCCGGACACGCCGTCGCCGTCCCCGACGGCGGCCACCGCCGAGCCGGGCTCCGTGTCGACGCCGCTGCTGCGTCGCCGTGGCTCGTACACGCGCTCCATGTCGCACGCCCGCGACGAGCTCCGCAGCTTCCGCTCCTGCCTCCGCTGGATGTGCATCGACCACTCCTCCTCCGACGCCTCCTCCGCCTCCAGCGCCGCGTCCTCCTACCTCGTCTTCGCCTCCCTCGCCGTGGCCGTCCCGTGCGCCGCCCTCGCCGCGCTGCCCCAGCGCCGGGCCTACGACACCCAGGTCCAGGCGTCCCTCACCATCTCCGCCGCGCTCGCCTACGCCACTCTCTACTCCCTCGTCCGCCGCCGCGGCCTCCGCCGCCTCCTCTACCTCGACCGCCTCCGGCACGACTCCCAGGACGTGCGCGCGGGGTACATCGTCCAGCTCGCGGGGTCCTTCCGCCTCCTCGCCTGCTTCGTCCTCCCGTGCTTCCTCGCCGACGCGTCGTACAAGGTGTTCTGGTACTGCGCCAACCGGCCGTTCGGCGGCGGGGCCTACTGGTGGTGGTGGAACGCCGCGGCGTGCGCGCTGGAGATGGCGTCGTGGATGTACCGCACCGCCATCTTCTTCATGGCGTGCGTGCTCTTCCGGACCATATGCTACCTGCAGATCCTGCGCATGACGGGGTTCGCGAGGGATTTCGGGCAGTGCGCCGACGTCGCCGCCGTGCTCAGGCAGCACCGTCGCATCCGCGTCCAGCTGCGCCGGATCAGCCACCGGTACCGGAGGTTCATACTCTACTGCCTCATCCTTGTCACCGTCAGCCAGTTCACGGCCCTTCTCGCTGCCACCAGGCCCCACGCGCAGGTCAACTTGGCCATCGCCGGCGAGCTCGCGGTGAGTACCTCTCTGCCGGTGAATTTCATTGGCGACGCTAGCAGCTGATCTTGGTTTATCTGGCCTAACACTAACAACATGTGTGCTTTGTCGTGTATGTAAATGCGCTTGGTGCTGCAGCTGTGCTCGATGAGCCTCGTCACCGGGCTGCTTATCTGCCTCCACAGCGCGGCCAAGATCACGCACAAGACGCAGTCGATCACGAGCGTCGCGGCGGCGTGGCACGCGGACGCCACCATCAACAGCCTGGAGCGCGACCAGGAGAACCCGAGGACGCCCAGCAAGGCGTTCCTGCAGCATCAGCACGCGCCGGTGAGCCCCTTCCCGGTGGCGAGCGCCTCCTCCGGGGAGGAGTCCGACGACGACGAGTCCCGGAGCGAGGACAGCGTGGACACCTCGAGGTTCGCGTCTTTCCACGTCACCAACGTCTCCTTCCAGAAGAGGCAGGCGCTAGGTAAGCACGCCCGCGCACCAGCTGTCCTATTGGTTTCGTCGGTGTTGCAACATACACCGTGAGACTCCCTGCATCTGACCATAATGGGCGCTTTTCAGTGACCTACCTGGAGAACAACCGGGCGGGGATCACGGTGTTCGGCTTCGTCGTCGACCGGACATGGCTGCACGCGCTGTTCATGATCGAGTTCTCTCTGGTGATGTGGCTGCTAGGGAAGACCATCGGCATATCTTGAGATAGGGCTACTGTATACCTGCGTTATTGTGTATGATATAATCAAGAATTCGTCGCCCTTGTGCTGGCCATGTACTGTAAAGTTCCATGTAGATTCTGTGATTCTGAATGTGTATAAAATTGAAGCTAGATACTGGTAGAGTATTTTTTTTTTTTTCTTCCACACATGTTGATTTGAGCAGAAACGTAAAAATGTGGAAATCGAGCTCTTAGCTTTTGCCAATCTGCTTCATGCCTTAGTCCTTCATGGTAGGAAACCAGTTAGCAAAGAGCAAAGTGTCAGTCAGTTAATATAGAGCACCGAAGAAATGCAAAAATGAAAAACAATAGCAATCCAAGACAAATAATACGCGCATTGAACAACTGGAACCATATAGTGACCGTTTAACTTTAAAGAGAAGTGAGACTAGGATTTACAAGGTGGTTTAGATTCTAGCATAACGACGACGAAGTCAACAGGGCATTAACATAAAACATTCCTAATTATTTTGGGGTATAGACAGAAATGCCAATCAGATGATCATCACACGTCCAGTGCTGCCTTCATCCTAGATTCCTACGGACAGCAAGAATGCAAAATGACCCAACCAAAAGAAAAACCTGTAACCTCAACTTGTGCTGCCATATCTGCAAAAGAACAAATTAGAACAGCTGCATATAACGGTTTCTTGCCCGACTCGTAGATCTCCTGACAAAACCAACTCGAAATGGCCTTATGGAGCTCCTAGAAACATTGCGGCGAATGCCAGAAACATCATGACGGAGATTTTGACTTGCCCTTTCCCCGTTTCTCCTATGAGTTCTGTCTCTGTGCACAAAATCTCCATCATAGTATCCTTCATCACCATCTGAGGAGATGTCAGAGTCAGAGGTATCATCGAAATAAGGGTCATCGCCAATGTCGCTATCTGGATCAACAATGTAGTCCCCCATTATAATAGATCCTGGATTCAAGGCACTGACAATGCTGATTGCATCTTGCCTCTCCTTTTCATTTTCAAACTCCTCCCACTCGGCCAAACGCACAGGGTCAACTTCACGTGGTTTTGATGAACGATGCTTGGACTTCACATGCTTTTTGAGTTTCTTGTATGTCCCGACAAATGAGCAATCCTCATAGATACAAGTTCTC
This sequence comes from Digitaria exilis, assembly GCA_015342445.1. Classification (NCBI taxonomy): domain Eukaryota; kingdom Viridiplantae; phylum Streptophyta; class Magnoliopsida; order Poales; family Poaceae; genus Digitaria; species Digitaria exilis. Next base: position 1,256,987 of record JACEFO010001734.1, read on the forward strand.
CTTTTGCGGTTCAGAAACCGACGTGCAGGTACGACCACTGTCCACCCTTTAACTTCCCCGCGGCAGATGGGGCATGCAAGCAACATGTTTGGATTCTGGTTAGTTGGTGCCACTGCGGTTGAGACTTTGCATGCTGGTTTCTCCCTTGAATAAGCATTTTTGAACAGCTCAAGGCAGTTGGAATGTTTATAATTGGTACCACACATGTATGGCCGGCAACCTTTGCTATGAGAAGAACAAAGGAGCAGGACAGCATCATGTGGACGCTCCAAGCATATTGAGCAGGTGGCCTTTTTCCAGTCCTTTTCCTCTGAGGTTGATCGCAATTCATTTTTCTTGTCTAACTTTTTGGTTTTCTTGTAGTCATAAGGTACAGCACGGGACGCTGACCTACGGTGCTGAGATGCCAGCTTACAGTTTCTCGGACTTCTTGCCATTTCTTCAGAACACTGGGGAAACAGACATGGTAGATGGCATGAGGAATACAGTTACATTAAGCTATAAATCCTAAGGACAGAAATTTTCATTACATTCTCATCAAATATTAGGACTAGCCCATACTTTTATACAAGCATATACGAATAGAGCAATACTCTTCTGGTTGTTCTATGATGTATTGTAGTGTTGTAGCTGTGCTTGTGACGAACATGAACCCAAACAATTGTTTTGCAAGCTTCCAGGTTTGTATGAGAAAAAGGTGAAGACAAGCGAATTAATTAGCTCGAGGATACTTTTGAGGTTTTGGAATCTCGTGATGTTGGAGATTATTTAGATTGTTTACCATAGCACATTCCAAGCACAAGCTAATACTTACACAGCATGGCAAATATGAAGTTAAAAACTTCAAGTGGCCTGATTTAGATTGTTTACCATAATTTTACATAGCATGAAAAATCAGGAGAACTAAGTTCTCTACTTCCATTTACTGGGCCTGCGCATAGTCAAAGTTGTAAAATACTAATAATTCAAAATGTTGCACATATTCTAGATAAGGCATTGTTTGCATCATAATGTCCTTTTAAAAGCATTCTCCCCCAAGAAATGAATGTTTGGTTAAAGCGGCCCTTTAGATGCTTACCGACAAGATCTTGCTGGAATTAGTAAATATTCAGTAGCATAGCACAACGACTGAAAACAGGCCCTTAATATGGAGAGAACAAAACCTGCGAAGCATCGGGGTAAAGCATCAGAATTCAGAACCTCAAATTTCAACAAGAAATTAAAATCGCACATATCACAATAGTTAGGGATCGCTGCAGATCCTGCAGTTTCAGCACAAGTTATATAGAGCACCAAAAGTGTGATATGTTTCAGTAAGCAACTAGCCAAGTACTAACAGATTGGCTTATTTCTCGAAAGAAAATAGTGTCAGACAGCCAGAGAAGAGAAGCTAGATATGATTCGGCATGAGTTAGCAAGCGATAGCAAATACTCCATGTGTTCTGAAATGATAGTTAACTACAAATTTGGTCAAATTAAAGAAGTTTGACTTAGGGAAAAAACGAAAACAACCCACATTTTGGACCTGAGGGAGTAACATCATAACATTCATGAAAACTGCATTTAGACACTGAAAAGTTTCACAGATTTGCACACAACATAAAAGTGCTCAACTGCTCACTCATAAATGCAATTCAGAATATTGAATATAAAAAATCAAATCATCAACTATAAATGTACTGGGCAGAATGGTAGATGGAAGGTAATATTTATTGCAAAGAAAAGGAGATTGCAGCCAAACTCACATGCATCCATAAACACAGAAACCAGCATGCAGGAAGCAACTCCTGGAAGTGATTTAGATTACTGCTAATCGTTTAGGAGAATTTTGCTAGGAGAGTAAGAGTAGAAGCCCCTCAAGACATTCATGATTTTAGTAGATAGTATCCAACAAGGTAGAATGTAATTTCGAACACAGTTCTAAAAAGCGTGCTAATAGTGGCATCTTTTTTCCAGCAGCTAAAAGGCTATATCACAGCTACAAATAGTGGTTTATAAAAAAATCAAAAATACGAATAATGGATGCATAAAACATGGTATGAGTAATTGACAATGCCAATGTGCCTTGGAAGTGGTACTAAGTACTGAACTATGTAATATCGTTCGTCATTCTCACAATCTCACCTGACCTGATCTACACATCCTGCATCCCTACTCCATGTTGCTTCGTATAATGCAGTTCATCAATAATCTAGCATGGATGCTTCATTGATTAAACCGAATACAACGAGGGAGATAAAATGTATCGGTATGCAGCATGTTGATATATTGCAAAATCGAATTGACTCCAAAGTACAAACCCTAAAGAAGAGAGAACAGAACTCGAAGGAGGGCCAGCGCGAGAGCCGAGAGGAACTTGCTGGCCGGTGGTAGCCTAGAACATGGCGAGGTGCTCACCTTTGGGGACGGAGGACCCAGCTTCCTAACGTATGTAGAAGGGGATCTACGCTCAGGGATGCTAGGATCCAGTACGGGCTCCCTGAGGCCGCCTGGTTCCTGGTGGAGATGGCGGCTCGTGGAGGGCGCCCGCTTCCTCGCAAGCCGGCTCCGCCCGTCCGCCGCCACCGCCGCCGGCGGTCTCAGCCTCCGTTGTTTGTGTGCAAGTGTGGGAGGGGCCTAGGCTTTAGATCTAGTCGTTTTGGGCCTCAGTGGGCTGCATATTTCCTTCTTCTTCTTGCGAGCCTGGGCTACTCTCGGTCTCGTAGGCCTGGGCTCTTGGGGTTGGCAGGCCATTTCCAAATGGCTGACAACAAATTCTCAAAATCCTGTGCTAAAAAAACAAATTCTCAAAATACTGTGCTAAAAAAATTCTCAAAATCCTATCTAAAAAAGCAAATTCTAAAAAAACAAGATGACACATAGTTATATTTATTATTCTTCCTTTATTTCTCTCGATTTATGTTTTATATATTCTTCTTATATTAGAAATGTCTTGGAGAATTGTGCCAAACCTTGCTCTTGGCAAAGAGCGACCACAGTACTCAAAACTTACACCCAATGAATTTTTCATTAAGAAGGGCTAAACCTTTTCGAGTGTAGCAAACCCCTGAACTCCGGCTATACTAGCAAGGAGATTTTTTTGAAACAAGTCGCATAAATCCGCTTCAGTGAGAAATTTAATTTGGGTCTACTTGTTGCGACCGTACTGCTGAAACACCTAGGCAGGCAACTAGGCCAGATAACTTTTGGTAGCTATCACAATTCTCGACAGAGACAAAAAAAAAAAAGGAATCACGGATAGTTTACATTGGTTTGAGATGCTTTACCTTGGTAATAGGCATACGTATAGTTGGATATTTTGAATAGACTCTTTATAATGCTAAAAAATAATCTAATAATTATCTACTCGAACATGGTGTCATTTTTTCATTATTTCGCCTTTGTAGGTTACTTAAATAAACAGAATACACACTAAATGAATTTAGTTGTTTTTTTTCTTGTGAGTATAGAAGAGGCAGAGAATTGGTTTGAAAAATATACACTAGATACATCATTGTTTTTATGTAAGTCAAGCTACCCGCATTAATTCTTTACTTTCGGATTCTTTGAAATTTAAACTAGTTGAGAAAATATGATTACAGTTTATTTAAAGTAGTCGTAAAAAACTCTAAGCTTATATTTTTTATTTTTTATCAACATTTTTTATCCTGAATTTTCTTAAGTATTTTTGAAAAGTTTTGCACAACAAAGTATCCTATTAAAATATCTTGTATTGCACAAGAGTTTGCCGGTGATATGGGATGTTATAAGACGATGAGTGATTCTTTTATAGGATTGTCATGGCACCATTGTTTTAGTTTTTCATCTATGCTTTGCTTCATCCACTGATCCACCAAATCGTGTTGTTTTGTCTCATTCTTTTCATCCATCTTTCTCGCTGACATCCAAATGGTTTTCTGATTTATTATCAATTTCTAGACACATCAGTGTGTTTGCTAGCTAGGATATAACAAATTGTTATTAAGCATGTCCTGTCACCATATGTTACTGATCATTACGTTTTCAGTTGCTTGACATTATATCAATGATCATGTGTATGTGTCAGACTACAATACGACAAAGTAATTGTATGTCATGGTTGAACCTCACATGTGTTTTTTAGATACAAGTACTCCCTCCATATTGGTAAAGGATGACGTTTTGAGATTGTCCTAAGTCAAACTTTGTAAACTTTAACTGTAAATAATTTTTTAAGTATTAAGTTTAGAAATATAAAAATAATATGAGTAGATTTGTATTGAAATATAGTTTTAGAATAGTACTTGTAAAATATATTTTACAAATATTTTATACTAAAAAGTTTTCATCAAAGTTTTTTTGGAGACCATGTCAATGTCCTAAACGTCTTCCCTTACTATATAGATCTTGGCACATAGAAGTTCAACCAACTAAATCCTAATGAGAAGCTAAAAATGTGCTCAGTGTCCACATACGAGATGAAGAGGTAACCCAAATTGAACACGCAACCAGAAACGAACAACCATCATCGAACTTTGTTTAGTATTATGTATATGCGTAAATGTGGATGCAACGTACATATAACGTTGGAAGTGAAAAATGACCATCATTATTGTTCTCATGCTTGCTTTATATTAAGTACTATATAGTACATATATCGTATACATAGGACGACTACACAGAATACTAGGACTGTTAGGCTCGAATAATAAGGCTGATCGCGATTAATCGGGACTAGTCATTTGATCGGTCCATAGCGACTAGGTTCGACTTTAATCGAAAGTTTTTTGAAGAAGTTGATAAAGAATTATTGGCTTACATTTTTTTATCAACATACTTCTATCCTTAATATCCTCATTATATTTCAAAGCATTTTTTTATTCATTTTTCTCGCTAACGGTACCTAACATCCAAATATTTTTCTATTTTTATTGTCATTTTCTCACTAGACAGTGTGTTTGCTAGCTAGGATATAACAAATTGCTACTATCTATATCCTGTCACCATATATTTTTAGTTGCTCGACAATATATTAATGATCACACGTGTAAGTCATCTTACGTGTCGGTTTGTTGGACTACAAAGCGACAAAGTAATTATACGTTACGAGTGAGCCTCACATGTGTTCTTTACATACAATTGTTTTATCACTACTTTCAAAAGTTTCCATTTTAAGAAGGAATCATGGTAGCATTGTTTTATAACTCTCTATCATCTATATAGAGCTAGACACGTATAATTCCAACCAACAAAATCCTAGGGAGAACAAAAAAAAATATGCTCAGTGTCCATAGATGAGATGAAGAGGTAAACCCAAATACAATGCACAATCAGAAATCAACAACCTTCATCAAACTATGCTTAGTGTTATATCTATGTGTAGTTGTGGATTAGCAACGTACATACAATGTGAGGTGAACAATTGACCATAATTGTTGTCACAATGCTTGCTTTATATTAAGTACTATATAGTATATGTATCGTATGCGTAGGGCGACTACACAAACGACTAGGACCGACTAGGTTCGACTAATCGGGTTGATCGACAACTAATCGGGACTAATTGTGATCAGTCGCACGATGACTAGGTTCAACTATACGATTTTGGAAGCATTGCATTGAAAATTTCTCTGAAATAGTAGCAAAGAACTCTAATCTTGTAATTCTTTTGTCAACATCCTTCCTTAATATCCTCATATATTTTTGAAGCATTTTTTCATCCATTTTCTCGGTAACTCTACCTATCATCCAAATGATTCTGTATTTTTATTGTTTGTCTCTCACTAGACACGTGTGTTTGCTAGCTAGGATATAACAAATTGTTATTAATCATATTACGTCACCAAAAGTTTTCAGTTGCTCGACAATATATCAATGATCACACGTGTAAGTCATCTTACATGCTGGGCATAACGCGACAAAGTAACTATACGTTACGAGTGAGCCTCACGTGCGTTCATTAGATGCAATTATTGTTTTTTTAGCACTTTAAAGTTTTCTATTTTTAGAAAAAAAAATCGTGTAGTATCTTTTTGGAACACTGTGCACATTAGACCCATAAAATTTTCACCAACAAAATCCTAAGAGAACACTGTGAATCTGATTGCCAAAAATATACTCGGTGCCCACAGACAAGATAAAGAGAAACGTGCAACGAAAAAACCAACAACCGCCATCAAACTCTGGTAAGAAAGGAGAGGAGAGGAGAGGAGACGAGAGGACACAGAGGGAGGAGCGCTGAAAGCCACAGTTTGCTTAGGGTTTCTCTCCCCCACGCCGAGACAGGACAAGTACACCACCACACACGCGCTGCCCACGAAATTCACAAACCCACCGGAGGCACAGAAATTCCCGAGGAAAGGAAAAATCCCGTCTCCGAAATCCGGCGCTCCAAATCCCTCCGGCCCCGACGCGCTCCACCGAGCCCGTCCCGAATCCCTCGAATCCCCGCTGAAATTCCCCAATCTCCTCCGCGGGTCGCCGCCGCCGCCGCCGCCGCATCCCGTGCGACCGACCCGGCTCCCGTCGCAGCCGCTGCCGCGGATTTCCATCCGAGGGTTCCGTCTCTGCTACTGCCGCCACGAATTGCCGTGACCGGCCCGTCATCGGTGACCTTCTCGGGCCCGCGAGGCCAGCGGCTCCTTCCGCGGAAATCCCCTCTCGTCGGGAGGCGGCGCCCCCATCTTTCTCGCCGCCCCCGCGCTCTGCTGTTTGTTACTCGAGTGGCGTGGAGGGTGGAGATCCACCCGGGCGTGGATCGATTCCTCTTCGGTCGGTTGTGAGTAACCCTAGCTTGCTCCGGTGGATTGTCAAAGGACTTAGTTTTGTCCTCGTCGACCTGCGGATTTGTTATTGTTGTGATGCCCTGCTAATCCAATCCTATCCTTGCATGGCCCGATTAGGTTTGTATCCTCCAGCGCTGGAGATCAATCAACAAAGGTGAGCGAGCAGTTTATTTCCTCAACAATTCGGGGGTTCAACTGAACCCCCATGCCCGACGTTAAGTCCGCCCCTGGTGGTGGTGGACTGGATTGGTGGACGCTGCTAGTTTCGTCACGGGCATGGAGCGAGCTGAGCCCTCGTTGAAGCCTGAATGGCTGCTGCGGCCAGCTGCGGTAGCTGTCACAGCCCTCCGGCCTGCAACGTCACCCCGTGCAGGTGAGCTCGCGCACGTTATTGTTCTGTAGTGTTATGAATAGAATTGTCATGCAGACTATGACAGTTATGATGAGAAGTTGAAACAGATAGATTTATAGTGACACCGCATACGGCAGATATCCTGCCAGTGCCTAGATTTATTCATGCCAATCGATGGCTTTTGTTTATGCATGGTGGCGCTAGTTCAGTTTTATTGTGATAATTTGCTGCCTCATTTCAACTCATGCTAGATAAAACAAGGCTTCCACGGGCACACTGTTTTTTGTTGTAATTGTGGTATATGAGCAATGCTTGCATGGTGAGGTTTTCTATTTATTATGTTGCATGTAACACATAACCTCATTGGTTCCTGGTTGATTACTTGTGTTAAAAGTTTGGCTAACTATGGTAACTATTAAAGGAAAGCTATTAGGGATATATCGCTTGTGACATGGAAGTGTGAGACTTGCCTTGTATATTGTCGAACCGATGTTTCTCAGGAAGTGTTTGGTTCATGCTTGGGCAACGCAAATGGAAATGGAATCAGGTCACGGTGGGTCTGGTGGTGGTATACCTGGTTACTTCATTTCTTTGGTTGGATACGGTAATGAAATCGAGTCCCGCTACAACAGTTTGGTTGGCTCCTCAGATCATAGCTCAGGGATCCCTCAAATGCGGGATTCCTTGCCGGCGGAGCTTGAACTCGAGCTCGACCATCGTGCCCTGCAAGCCGGCGATGACCATGGCGGAGCTCGAGCTCGCCCATGGCGTCGCGCTGCGACGCCCCTGCAGCCTGCATGCGCAGCCGCGGGACAGACCCCGCCTGCCGCGCCGTTGTGGAGCCCGCACGGCTCGTAGGACGGTCGCGGCCATGAGCAGCTACGGCGGTGCTGCGGCGACGGCATGAAGGGGCCTCTCATCTACGAGCTTCTCGGCTCCGTCGGTAGGCGGCGGCTGTCCCTGAGCTCTCGCTGCATGGCAGACCCCCGGCCTTGCCTCGCTGCCTGACAGACACCTGGCCTTGCCTCGCTGCCTGGCAGGGGCAAGCAGCGGCGGCGGCGAGCAGGAACGTGTGGGAGAGAAGAGTGATGTCGGCCGGGAAGCGGTATGCGATATCGGCGATTGACGGGTGTAATGGACTTGTAATAGGCTGGTATTCGATTACGTGCAATCTGATTACGGAGAGAGTTGAAACAAACACTTGTATGGGAAAGGCTTAACGCGAGTAATCCGACTACGTTACAATTTGTCAAACCAAACACGTCTGCAGTTTGTTTAACAATGTAAACACTATAATTATTGTGAAGGTTGGGATTCACGTGTAAGGAAAGTTTCTTGTTGGAGTATCAGGTCTTTGTTGGAACCTTGGAGGTTGTCCTTAGTCTGTTAGCACAGTTTCTGTGATGCTTTTGCAGTCTATAGCAGCAATCCATCGACCTCTTTCATAGAGTGAGTAAGGATTAGGAACAGTGGACACACGTGACTCTGTATTTAAGAATGTATTTAAATAGTTAAATGCCAGCCATCAGTGGCATAAATCACATCCATAAAGATTGGAGCGTAATCCTCTTGTGTGCCTTTCCTTTTTAGATTTCCCCTAATATTTTTCTTGCCTATTGTATTGTGTAGAAAATACTAGGGATTTCTAAAGCCTGATTTTCCACCTGCGATCACTAATATACGCAAACAAAGCAAATGTAAGCACACGGCAATGATTAAACCTAATTCATCACCAGGCCATGCTTTCCACAAATGGTGCGCGTCTGTACACAGGTGATAAATCAATAACTCAATACGGAGGCAAGTTGTCGCTTACTGGGCCTCATTGGTTTGGGCATTGGGCATTTATGCATGGATGAATGGAACATCCCTTCAGTTATGATTAGCGTGTTGGAGATTTTTGAGTTTTCTCCTAGTGTGCTTGTACGTTTGTTCTGTGTTGCGTCTTGGCTGCTTATTTATTGTCTTTATATTTCTGTGCTAATTAGAAAGTAATATTGCTTCTATGCTTATGTGATCTTTTGTTCTTGCACATAATGGAATCTCTTATGTGGTTTACAGATAGGTGTTTTCTTTTTCTAACCAAGTATTGCTGTTTTAATGCCTTTTACAATAGTATTCTATTAATGGTTCATACTAGGTCTACATGCATGCGAATGAATTGTTCATTATTTCCTAGTGTCACTGATTTAGATCTTGATGTTTTTTTGGGCATTATGTACTAAGAAGCTCTTACTTGGATGACTTTAGATGATCAAGGAAGGGGTGCTTCAAGAAACCGTTCATCAGGGCGTGATCGTGATCGGAGCTCCCAACAGTCCTCGTCTCGGAGGAGTTCAGGCTCTGGTGGGTCAAAGCGGAATGATCGGGATGCTACAGGGAAATCAAGAGGCTATTCTAGTTTTGGAAGGCACAACAGGGAAAGGGTGCAAGAAAAGGACCCGGATTTTCGTGACCGAGAGAGTAAGTTGGTTCAGCCAGAGGACCCTTTACGTGATGGCTTTGAGTCGTTTAGTTCATGCAGGTCTGAAAAGGATAGGCTTAATCGTACTCGTTCAAAGGTGTCTGTATCAAATCGGTCTGGAGTAAGTTTAGACAACGGTAATATACCTAAAAAGGATACAGGTGGCATCTCCTTTGAGCGAGAATTCCCACACCTTGGTTCTGAGGACAAAAATGGAAAGCAAGAAATAGCTAGAGTTCCATCTCCTGGAATTAGCACCCCGATTCAAAGCATACCGTTGGTCACTGCTGAAGGCTGGAATTCAGTGCTAGCAGAAGTACCTATACACAGTGATCCAAGCATGAACTCCATTTCCTCCACTTCTTCACCCTCTGGTTCAAGTAAACAGACTGAAGTGTCCAATTCCGGGAGTGCTCTGAGCATGGCTGAAACAGTGATGCAGTCACCGTTAAAGATTTCCACTGCACCTCAGGTAGTTTATCAGTGTTATGTTTATGTTTTTCCCATTCACATCTCATTCCACTCCATTCCCTTGATTTAAATCTTATGTTTTTGTTTCTTTTTGTTCAGCTATCAATTGATGCTCAGAAAATTGAAGAACGAACTATGAGGCAGTGCATTCTAAGACCTCTTACACCTTCATCGAACAAAATTTCTGTAAGTACCTGATTTGGTGCCTTTGAACCGACACATGCTTAAGCTTCTATGCCATTTTCATTGATAAGTTTATAACATGAGCTCTAGTCTAAATCCCTCTTGTTTGACAATTATTAAGACAGCACAATTATTACAAATATATATATTTTTTTTTCAGATTTTCTTGTAGTATTGTTAATTGGAACTAATTCTTCAACTTTAACACTTTGTTTTAGTTTCTTTTAGTGAATCAACTTTGTCAGCTAACTTCATTATCACGATCATATTTTGTCAGCTACTAGTTAGTGATCACAGTCAATGTATTTGAACTAAATTTCCTGCTGTATAGTAGGTGTTGGCAATTACCTTGTGAGTGCCAATAGCTGTCTTTATATGATTCAATTATTCAAACAAAATTACTGGAGAACGGAATGGTCTGTTGTTTGATCGTACATATTTGGAAGTCGATTTGTGCATTTCCCTGTTATCAAATTATAGAATCCTGCATATTTTCCTACAGCAATTATTTAAAGCTGTAAAATTGCTTATAAACCAGTATTTTGCAAGAGACATGCTTCATAAATGACCTAAATTGAAAAGCATTTTGTTTCTGATTTGCTGTAGCTCGCTTATCAAATGCTTTGCGTAGCATTTGTTCTTGATTAATCAATCTGATTTGCTTTGTTAGTCCTCCTGATATGAACTTTGTGGCTGCAATATTTTCTTTAACACCAATTAGCTAATATTTGAAAAGTTCAATGGGTGGTACAATTATATTTGTTTTATGGCAACATAGGTAACAAAAAGTTTTCGATGGTAGCTGGTACTCTATTGAAGCAATAATGTTGTACTTTTGATTGTAATATTGCTATTTTCAGGATAAATTGTAATCCATTTATACTGCTATCTGATCTCTTGTAGCTCCTTGTTATGGTTAATGTTCCTTCTAATGTAAGCTCGGTAACGGGCTAAAAGATTTAGCCTAGTGATTTAAAGGATTCAGCCCTAAAAGGACCCGCCAAAATTCTGTGTTTGGCCTATAAATGATTGATGGCCCAGTTTGATTGTGAAGGGGGCATGACTGATGAGGGCCATGTGGTGGTCGATTACCTGACATCATGTTTCCATCTTTTTCGTGTTATCAGTAGTCTTTGTTTGTGAAGTGTGAATTACTGTGCATATCATAAAATGTATAGTTGGTAACTGAAACATTCATGCTAAATTATGATAGCTGACAAGAGATTAGATGTTCTTTTAGTTCTAAATTAGTTTGTAAGTATTATTGCTTATTCAAAAACCATTTGTTTAGTGTTGTACTTTTTCATCAGCACTGGAATGTGACATATTCCCTTGTCACTCAAATGCAGTAGATAACTTCGTTGATATGGATGTTAACATATTTGTCGAGTAATGTTCTCTTCTTCTGAATTGTAACATGGTTGTTTGAACTAATTCATTCGGAATGCTGTACAGGCATCAAATTCCTTGGATAAATTAAAATCTAAAGGTGCAAGAGCTGGAGAGTCTAATGCCCCTATGAAGATTGCTCCACAACTGTCGCTTCAGCCATCTAGCAGCTCTCGTACTCCAATCAAAACTGAGCTCGTTAAGCCATCTCAATCAGGCAGCCTTCAAGTCCTTAGCCGTGAACATAATGGTACTGTAAATACTGCTGCCAAAGACAGCACCAACAATCCTGTGAGCCCTGTTCTAGGTCGATCTTCCTCGATGGAACCTATGAGGAAGTCTGTTGTCAACCCAAAGCTAAAGGTTGGTACTAATGGCCTTGCTTTGTATCCGCTGCAAGGTTCATTTGGTGACAGAAAAGCAAGTGCAAAAGATAAGCTCAAATTTTTTGAGTTGTTGCGGAGCAAGTCTGTAAATGGTTCAAGCACTGCTATTGAGTCTCCATCTAGCCTGATTGATGATCAGCAGAATTCTTGTCTTGATTTGTCCTTCAAGTTCACTGAAAATGGAAGCAGTTCCTGTGAAGAAGCAAATTCTTGCGAGGGATCTCAGCGACATTCGTCTGACAGCGAGGAAATCATTCCACCTTCAGAATCTCATGACGTTTTAGATGAGGGATATCTGGGGACTGAAGTTGACGACAGGGATGCCAGGCCCACACCATTACCTGCTGACACAGAAGATGCGGCTTCTAAGAAACCACAGCCAGATAATGCTGAAGATGTTCTGCCCGTCAAACCTGCATGTATAAATGATAGTTCCATGATTTCCATCTCAGTTGACGAAGCCAATTTACCGCTGGAGGAAGCCCATCCTGCCCATGAATTTGAAAACGTTGGAGCAGGTGGGGAGGAAGAGTTGAACTTCCTGAGATCTTTGGGCTGGGATGAGAACGAAGATGTCCAACCTCTTCGGCAGGAGGAGATCGCCGCTTGTGTAAGTGCTTGTTCAACATTCTCTTATCTAGCAGATTGAAATGACTTCATGAGAGGGGAGCTAAACTTTTTCAGAACTTAACTTTTCCTATGTTCCCAACCTTTTTTTTTTGTAGCTAAGGGAGAACGAGATTCTGCAGCAGAAGTTTCAGGAGTGCAGGGGATGATTTCTCAATCTGTGGAGCAACGTAACCGTGTGGTCACAATGCTGAGAACATGTGCATGTGGAGCCATGGCATACTGAGTTTTTTGGTAACTGTCTCAGGTCAACCGATCAGGGAATGATTGTCTAGCTTAGCAAATGGAGAATTTTGTTTTTGTCAATGCTTGTTCAGCATTGTGGGGGGAGGTTTCATGGGTAGGCACTGTCCCCCCACTAAAAAGAGGTTTTAGGGTTTTTCTTCCTCATTTTCCCAGAAGGAATACACCAAATGGAAGTCTTGTCTGGTGTTGGAGGCACATAGGTGTGCGTTGCTCTGAAAGAAGAATAGGTTGTTGTTTTTCTTTTCCTTTTTAACTTTTCGTCGCTTATCTTTTCTTTATCAGAAAAAGAAGAAGAGAAAAAGAATGGTCGAGCTTAACATGAAAAGGTTGCACAGGAATTATCTTGGTCTTTGAATTTTGCTTGCCTTTTTTTTTTTTTTAAGATTTCGTTCCTCTGTCGTGGCGTATTTTGCCCTTCAATTTGGGACATCGCCGGGAGGCTTCATGCCAAATTTCCGGCGCGGGACGAATTTTCGGAGGGCGGTGTCTCCTGATGCGTTAACATCAACGTCTATTTCTGATTGGGCCTAGTGATTCTGTGATTGGTCAGTAAAGATGGGCATGGTTACTCCATGGACCGAACCGCATTCGACCCATCGAACCAGTACAGACTAATGGAGCACCGGCTTAAAGATTGGCGCACCAATGGTTCTCGAGGGTCGAACCTACCCCTCGCCTGCGTGGCCTCCTCCATGGCTCTGCTCCGCCCTCGCCATCGCTTGCGCCGCCTGCCGCCACCGCCTCGCGCGCACCTGCCCCCGCGCTCGGCCAGCTGATCCGCTGAGCAGCAAGGCCCACTCCGGCGGCGCTATCCCCGAGCACGTCGTCCTCTCCCGCTGCTGCTCCGACGGCTGCTCGACGGACGACGATCACGGCGTGGTCAAGCTGCTGGTAGCGTTGGTGCTGGCGACGCCCGATCCCGGATCTGCGCGCGGGGATGCGGCGTGCCTCGGGGAGGTGGTGGTGCCGGCGTGCTGCTGGTACGGGTGCCCCTCCGACCCTCGCGGTGAGGGACAGGACGACGGCGGCGCCAGCGTGGGATGAGGAGCGAGATGTGGTCCGTTGGCAGTTGCTGCACGAGGGAAGGAGGTGTGGGTCGAACCACAGGATCCAACGGTTGATCCTAATCAACTCATGGTTAGAAAAGGGGCCCATTAGGGGCGTTTTTGTGGGTCGGATCAATGAACCGTAGAGTCGACCCGCTCCATGCCCATCTCTATTGGTCAGGTCGTTCACCTTCTTTTCTGGTTCTCGTACACAATGCTTTCGGGTGCCCTACAGTCCGCCGCGTCTGATAAATTCTCGTTATCTCAGTAGTGTGTCATAAGATTCCACGACGGCACAGAACCTTTACATCAGATGGCTGGGGCTGGGCACCTGCCCCCGCTACAGGAAGAGGGGGACGCGGCAAGGTGGACGGCGCTGATCTACTTAACAGATTCGTAGGACCAGTCGTCACGAAATAATCTGTATGATATATGTGCCTTTTGCAGGTGAAATGTTGCTTTCTCACCTACACCCATCGGCGGCTCTCAAAAGCAGCCGCTCGGAATTGCTCACCGAACGCAACATACACAACGCCCTCCCCTCGTCCCAAGAAGAAGAAGATCCCTTCCGAACGTGGCAAACTTGTGTTCACCTCATTTGCGAGAAATTGATTGTGAGATGTACGATGAGGTTTGTCCGAAATTGATTGTGAGCTGTACGATGGGGATTTGCCCGTGTTGCCAAAGTCTGGATGTGGCCTCTCTCCGTCTCTCGTGATGGTTTGAGACTTTGGGTGAGAATAACATCGCCATACAAACTAGCCGTACACATAGCACGACTGCATCTTCTTTGTGATGCTTTGAAATTTGGATGGGGGCGGTGGTTGACGGCGCTGCATGGAAGTGCACACGGGGTAGAAGATAAGCGTATGATCGATTTGATCATCGATCAGTGCACCTAATCGCCCACGAGCAAGTGCAATCACAATCGTGACTTGCTTGCAAGGGAAACAAGCCAAGGCATGCACGGGAGGCCACTACTACTCGTGAATCGTGATAGACGAACATGGTCATCAGGGGGCAGGCAATAATCCATAAGCCTCAGTTGGACCGGCCGGTTGCTCACCAACTTAGGCATCATACCTGTGTTGGCTACCTAGCCCCTCCTCCCTTTTGAAAGGAGAGTCAAACAAATGCTCTTAACATTTTCCTCCCAAAAAGGGGTCTCACTGCTATACTAGACCGGTATCTAAAATCCACAACCGTATGAATTGAAACATGACCAGCGTAGTATTGCTTCTAGATAACAAAACTTATAACTACGAATGAACGTTCTAAAGTGAAACGCAGCGATCAAATTCGTAACCATTTGGACCTAAAGGGTTTCATCGAAGGAGGTAATGGAAAATGTTATCAAATATGTACGGACCAAATTAACAAGCACCAAGGAGAAGAAACTTGTTGTGGGATAAAGCAAGCCACCTCCAATTAGGTCCAAATCCACATCCCAGTCTCCTTCACGGTTGCTTCATCAACCTGGCTTGCTGTCCACTCTCCACTGCCTGCTGCTTTCACACCTCCTCGACCATCGATCTCTCTTTCCCACTTCCCTGACGTGTACTCTTGTTTTTCCTCCTGAGAGCCTGCACAGTACACTTGTTTGCAATCAGATTATTGCCACCATTTTTTTTGCATATATGGTCATGTAGAGCAAACCTAACTTAACTACCAAATGCCATTTGAATATTCGTGACGACACAAGTATAAGTCTGCCCCCCGTCCAATAGAAAGAAGAATCACGCACGCACTAGCCCTCTCTCTCGTCACCCTCCCTCCAAAGTTTCCAAGAAAAAAAAAGATGGTGTCGCTGGCACGGTTGCTTCTGCTGGTCACCGTGGTGGCCGCCGCGGCCGCCAGGTGCGCCGTGTCCGCGACGACGGCGGCCCGCCACCCCAAGGGCCTCCGCGTGCACCTGACGCACGTCGACGCGCACGGCAACTACTCCCGTCTCCAGCTGCTCCAGCGCGCGGCGCGCCGGAGCCACCACCGCATGTCGAGGCTCGTCGCGCGTGCCACCGGCGTCCACGTCGCGTCGTCGAGCAGCAGCAAGGCCGTCGCCGCGTCCTCGGGCGGCGGCGGCGACCTGCAGGTGCCGGTGCACGCGGGCAACGGCGAGTTCCTGATGGACCTCGCCATCGGCACCCCCTCGCTGTCCTACTCGGCCATCGTGGACACCGGCAGCGACCTGGTGTGGACGCAGTGCAAGCCGTGCAACGAGTGCTTCAAGCAGAGCACCCCCGTGTTCGACCCTTCCTCCTCCTCCACCTACGCCGCCGTGCCGTGCTCCAGCACCCTCTGCAGCGACCTTCCCACCTCCAGCTGCACCACGTCAGCGTCCAAGTGCGGCTACACCTACACCTACGGGGACGCCTCGTCGACGCAGGGGACGCTTGCCACCGAGACCTTCACCCTCGCCAAGTCGAAGCTCCCCGGCGTGGCGTTCGGGTGCGGCGACACGAACGAGGGGGACGGGTTCACGCAGGGCGCCGGGCTCGTGGGCCTGGGCCGCGGCCCGCTGTCTCTCGTCTCCCAGCTCGGGCTCGACAAGTTCTCCTACTGCCTCACCTCCCTCGACGACGACACGGGCAAGAGCCCGCTCCTCCTGGGCTCCGTCGCCGAGATCTCCTCGAGCGCGGCGACGTCGCCGGTCCAGAGCACGCCGCTGGTGAAGAACCCGAGCCAGCCGTCCTTCTACTACGTGACGCTGACGGGCCTGACGGTTGGGTCCCAGCACATCACGCTGCCGACCTCGGCGTTCGCGATCCAGGACGACGGCACGGGAGGGGTCATCGTGGACTCCGGCACCTCCATCACGTACCTCGAGGTGCAGGGCTACCGGGCCCTGAAGAAGGCGTTCGTGGCCCAGATGTCCCTGCCGGTGGTGGACGGTTCCGAGATCGGGCTGGACCTGTGCTTCCAGGCGCCGTCCAAGGGCGTGGACCAGGTGCAGGTGCCCAAGCTGGTGCTCCATTTTGATGGGGGTGCCGACCTGGACCTCCCCGCCGAGAACTACATGATACTGGACTCGGCGTCCGGCGCGCTGTGCATGACGGTCATGGCGTCGAGGGGGCTCTCCATCATCGGCAACTTCCAGCAGCAGAACTTCCAGTTCGTGTACGACGTCGCCGGGGACACGCTCTCGTTCGCGCCCGTGCAGTGCGCCAAGCTCTGAGTCTGAGAGCTGCAGGGCGCACGGGTCGGTAGCCGTACGTACGTACGTGTATACGTTGTACGTATAATGTATGTGGTTGTAGTGCCGTGTCGGATGGGCAATTGGTTCTTTCATTTGACGTCTTGACTTAGGATGGGTGGTTTACTGGCCACTGATCGTCGATGTCGACCTGCAGATGTCATGTGTCCTGACGCGTTGCTTTTTTTTTTTTTTGGCTCTTGCTCGGATTTTGCTGGGGAACGGAGGAAGTCGCGGGGAGATTTAGGAAGTTGACGGAGACCCATTTGGTCCATGAGCTGGAGAGTCGAATCGACTTACGAAATCCCTTCGTTTTCAAACATGTCATGTCCCTCTAGAAGCGTTTATTAGACTGAAACGGAGACATTCAGCGAGTCCCGAATCTAAATGGGCAATTTTTTAGGAGCGTCTTGCAATTCTGCAGCCCAGAATCGCTGACGATCGGTCCAGCAGGGCGTTCAAAAGATTTTGTTTCCATCCATTGAAAAAAAAAAATAGCAGCACACGCGCACAAAAAGAACACGAGGATGTCATGCCATGCGAGGCGAGGGCGATGCTAACAGGAACCAGTTCGCCTTTGTCACACCCGCACCTCCTTTGTATGTTCGCCGTCGCTCATCTATTTGACCCGTTTCGCTATCAAGGCACATGCCGCACGAGAGCACCAGGCACTCTGCGCTCACCGCCGCCATGGAGCTTCTGGTGCTCCTGCTCTTCCTCTCCCTCCCGGTCCTCCCGGCGCACTGCGTCGTCGTGCCGGCGGCGGCCGTCCGCCTCGACCTTGCCCGCGCGGACGCCAACCTCACGGGCCACGAGCTCATCCGCCGCGCCGTGCAGCGCAGCCTCGCCCGCCCGGTGGTCGCCGCCGCGGTGGGAGGCGGCGGCGGAGGCCGCCGCGTGGGCGCCACCGCGGCGAGCGAGGCCCCGCTGGCGCCCGGCGGGGGCGAGTACCTCGTCAAGCTCGGCATCGGCACGCCGCAGCACTTCTTCTCGGCCGCCGTCGACACGGCCACCGACCTCGTCTGGCTCCAGTGCCAGCCCTGCATCAGCTGCTTCCGCCAGCTCGACCCCGTCTTCAACCCCAGGCTCTCCTCCTCCTTCGCCGTCGTCCCCTGCCGCAGCGACACCTGCGGCCAGCTCGACGAGCACAGGCACGTCACACGTTCCCATCCATGGACGAGCAAGCCGCGGCACATTTTGACACTGACAAATGAAAACCACCTTTACATACATGCATGCATGCATGCATGCATGCATACATACATACATACATACATACATACATACATACATACATACATACATACATACATACATACATACATACATACATACATACATACAGACAGACAGACATACATACATACAGACAGACAGACAGACAGACATACACACACACACAATATATATATATATATATATATATATATATATATATATATATATATATATATATATATATATATATATATACATATATATACACACACACACATACACACACACAATATATATATATATATATATATATATATATATATATATATATATATATATATATTATATATATATATATATATATAACACTACTCTGTGTGCGTACATCATCAGATGCCGGTCCGAGGACGACGACGCGTGCGAGTACACGTACAAGTACAGCGGCAACAGCGTGACAAAGGGCACCCTCGCCATCGACAAGCTGGCCGTCGGCACCAACGTGTTCCACGGCGTCGTCTTCGGGTGCAGCGACTCCAGCGCCGGTGGCCCTCCGGCGCAGGCGTCGGGGCTCGTCGGCCTCGGCCGCGGCCCGCTCTCGCTGGTGTCCCAGCTCTCCGTGCGCCGCTTCATGTACTGCCTGCCACCGCCCATGTCCTCCACCCCCGGTAAGCTCGTGCTCGGCGCGGCCGTCGACGCCGTCCGGAACGTGTCGGACCGGGTGTCCATCACCATGTCCTCCAGCACGCGCTACCCGTCCTACTACTACCTCAACCTCGACGGGCTCGCCGTCGGCGACCAGACCCCTCGCATGTTCACCACCGCCACCGCGTCGTCGTCGTCGTCGTCGCCGGCCACGCCTGGTGGCGCCAGCGGAGGAGGTGGAAACGCGAGCGCGTACGGGATGATCGTGGACGTGGCGTCGACGATCTCGTTCCTGGAGGCGTCGCTGTACGACGAGCTGGCGGACGACCTGGAGGAGGAGATCAGGCTGCCACGCGCCACGGCGTCGCGACGGCTGGGGCTGGACCTCTGCTTCATCCTGCCGGAAGGGGTGGGGATGGACCGGGTGTACGTGCCGTCGGTGTCGCTCTCGTTCGACGGCCGGTGGCTGGAGCTGGAGAGGGACCGGCTGTTCGTGGAGGACGGCCGGATGATGTGCCTGATGGTCGGCAGGACACACGGGGTGTCCATCCTGGGCAACTTCCAGCAGCAGAACATGCACGTCCTCTACAACCTGCGCCGGGGCAAGATCACCTTCGCCAAGGCCAGCTGCGAATCCTTGCAATAGATAGGGGGTCCAGTTCCACATGGATTGGGACTTGATCTTGTAATCCTTGCCGGAATTTTAGCCAAATTGCACACTGGGTTATTAGATACTGGTGCCCTGAATCAGCCTTTATCATCTGACGTTTCTGAAACTATATATATGCAGGAACGCGCAAGCATTCATTAATCAGAGTTGATAAGGAGTGTTGAAACGTGCAAGCACTCATCAATCCGTGTTCTGAAATTTGCTGATAGACCTGAAAAGTCTACAAGGATGTTAACCTTTTGTAGCACAAATGGTTTATCACTTCTTTGGTCTTTCAAGTATCATTTTATTGTTCTTTGTTGAAAGTAGAAAGCAAGCAAAGGACTCCTCTCATAATGTCATTCCGGCCTAGAATATGGGCATTGAAATCCCCAGATTAGAATATAATGCAAATCTACACTGCACAAGCTAGCCACAGCTTAGAATATAGCAATGTTTGGCCATGAATGAATTTTAAGTCTCTAACTTCATCCACATATCTAAGACCCTCAAAAGAATAGAAAATGTGATCCTTCACTTAGATAACTCGTTGTCAGAATACTCGCGCACAGCATTTGCCAGTTCCTGAACATGTGGGTCTACAACTCCTGCCAACCCATATATAAACTTTAAAGCATATGTCTCAAATCAAATCATTCTATGATCCTTGAAAAAACTATAAAAGAATACAAATAGACTAAACTCACCTAGTTTGTTTAAGGCATCCTCAAGTTTGAACACATACTCTTTGTTTGGTCCACTTGGGCCTTCAGCTGTGTAAATTTGCCTAAACACAGCACAAGTCATAAACTCATAATGGAAGTTAACAATAGTTTCAGTCACAATCCAGTCAGGATCAAGTTAGGGCCTTAGGGGGATGTAATACCTGGCCATTTCTTCCAGAGGAGCAGGACCAATATAGTTTGGGTTTCTCTCCTTATTTGTTGTGGCTAAGTATCTGTCATCCATATATTTGAATGCATCAGTGAAAATTGTGTGTGTGTGAACTGTTTATTTCAAAAATCATAGAACCACTTACACCATCACATTTTCGACAGCAGGTGTTTTGGGTGATGAATCCTGAAAGTATTACAACTTATATGAGTACACATAAACTGATATGAATCCTGAAGGTATTACAACTTATATGAGTACACATGAGCTGATATGAATACAACAACAACAACAACATAGCCTTTAGTCCCAAGCGAGTTGGGTAGGCTAGAGATGAAACCCAAGAAACAAATTTCAAGGCTCAAGAACGTTGATAGCTAGTCTCCAAGCGCTCCTATCGAAAGCTACCTCCTTAGAAATATTCCACTCCTTAAGGTCTCTGTTTACCGTCTCGTCCCAAGTCAATCTAGGTCTACCTCTACCTCTCTTTATATTATTGGCCCGCCCTAGGACCCCAATACGCACACATGAGCTGATATGAATCCTGAAAGTATTACAACTACACATGGAACATTACCGAACAAGGAAAACAATTTCAGCGTTCATATCTTACCGTATACAGGTCGACATAAATTTTCCCATCATATTGCTTCTCTCTGACTTCCAGATGCTGCAATTAAACTCTAAAGGTAAATGCCAGTGCAAGCAATGTAAGCAACGCAAAAAATCAGTTTCTACAGAGACTTTCTGCAACATACATTATCAAGGTGAACACAACAAAATTCATATGAAATGTCATGAACACGTTCCTGACTTAATCATGATATCTCAACCGACTGAAAAAAAAAGAACATACGAGTTCTGGCCATGAACCAATATGCTTATTTCCAATATAATATAACAGGTAAGTAACACCGATCATATTCCAATAATAAATCAATTGGGTGTAATCGGATAGAATGACAGTGAAACGAAACATATCTGTCTGGCCTTTGAATAAGTTTACCTCCAGAGCTATCTGCTTATCTTCCTCCCTTGAAATTCTGTAAGCGACTCCCCACTGCAGATGGAAAATGGAGGGATTTGACTCAAAACCATCGCATGACAAATACAAAATAGCATGACAAGATTGGGCAGGAACACAAATCATGAACAAGCCTTTTTCAGGGTAGCTATGATTTTGTTAATTCATTTAATTTGTATTGTGCTACCAACACACTAGTTTACAACTGACCATCCTAAACAGGTTACTTATTTGCTCTTAGCAAGAAGGCTTACCAAAGTACCAAACACGAAGTAAAATGCTTAAGAGACAAGGAGGGGGGCGTACGCAAGTCGCCCCTGGTTGGTGCTCAAGCGTGACAGTCCTGCCGGGGAACTGCGGCGTGCCCCTGTGGTCCGTGCTCCCTGTCCAGCGACGAAAGGAACCAAAGAAAGTTTTGAGGGCGTGAATCGGACATGAATACGGGGTTGCAGCTGCAGGCAGGTAAAGCAGGCGTGGAGGGAGAGGTGTACCCTGGTAGAAGACGCGGCGGTAGTCCCTGACGAAGCCGACGACGCGGGCGTCGTAGGCGAAGCCGGGGTTCCAGATCAGGGAGCCGTACCCGAACACCCACATCGGCGACGTCGCCGCCATGCCTCCACCTCTCCGCTCTCCCCGCCGGTGGAATCGAGAGTGATCTGCTGCGCACGGGGAGTGCGGTGGGGCCCACCCGAGGGATTCGCCGCGGCGGGCTTGCTTGCTGCTCTGGTTGGTGCAGGCGAATCACGCAGAAATCGAGAGGTTGACGACAACTTGCTGGTCATTATCTTTATTTCTTTTTTTTTCCCCCTTTTCATTTTGGATTGGACGATGGAGGAACGTGACAAGTGTCAAGTGGCTGGAAATGAATTTTTGTTGCCGCTTTTGTGAGCCGTCATGGTCTCCTCAAGTCCCTGATCGAGTCATCGTCATGATTCATGCGCCCAAATTGGTAGGTTTTCAAACGTTTGAAAACTGACGAATTTGTATTGTACATGAAAGAAAGGGATTTTTCCGGGTCAATTTGCATATAAAGCGTCTCGTGTATGAACATATTGAAACGCCCAAAACTACTCAAAAGCAATGTTTGGCTCCAGTGCCCACAGGCACCAGTGAATGCAAATGCTCCTGCTTCCTTTCCATTCAAAAACAAGATGGTCGTTTCCTTTGCCAGGACAACCTTTGAGATAGAAAATCATACAAAATATACAAGGTATATAATGTATATCAATAACCAATCATGAGAAGAACAGCATCCCTCATCGGCCCATCCAAAAAGCCAACAGATACCAAACGAGAAAAATAGGAGACTTGCACAAACCAGCAATGAGAAAACATTACAAAGTCAGCAGCATCTTTCACTCTCACCGCCATATGCAAATTAGGAGCAGAACAAACAGGAACCCAATAAGCTGTGAACTCAGTAAGAGAATCAGTGAGATCACAAAATGGGCCTTATCTATCTGAACAACTGGTACAAGAAGCCATGCTATGCACATTGCACAGCATGGCTTCTTAGTTCTTACACAGCATGGCTTCTTACACAGCATCATCAATTGCCTTCCTACCAGCCAGGAGGAATACAAGCGTTTGAATAGGTGTTCATATAACCAAAAGTCATCACAAGAACATTCAGTAACTGTCTCGTGTCAGCAACCACCTTTATCTATACTATACACTATATAGATGCATACTACTATATTTTACTTTTTTACTGCTAATTAAAGCTTATTTGCTTCTCCGTGAAAGCAGTAGCGCCCTATAAGTAGGTCTTCAATGGTAGTATATGATAACAATCACCATGAAGGGTTGATGCATGGGCTTTGCAATATCTAAGTTATCTCAGAATAGTCCCGATACCTCAAATATCATTGCTGCAACCCCTTGAAAAATCTAAACAGAACCCTGTCAATCGTCACTGTCAATATTGTTGTCGTTGTAGTCACCTCCGCTGCTTGAATCAGTGCAATACTCAGGCTCCCATGGTTCCCTGAATGACTCGAGAGCACAGCACCTCTCCTCAATGTCACCATCAAGCCTGACGTTCCAGCAGCCAAGTATGTCTAGTGAGCGAAGAAGCGGACACTTGTTAAGAATGGCATTCACCGCAAGATCGCTGAACAGACCATAGGCAAGCTCAAGCTGTTCCAGCTTCGGCATAGTGTTTGCGACTGCCATTGCCTCTTCTTCAACTACCTTGGCAACTGCGTTGTTACCCAGTGGAGGCTCTGGAGGGGGCATGTTCCTCTTCAGCTGAGCAAGCAACTTGCAGTGCTGGCCTAGTGCCTCGATTCCTCTGGACGTGATATTCAGGCAGTAACTGATGTCCAGCACTTTGAGTGCAGGAAGGCATTCTGCATGCTTCTCCACAATCTGATCAGTGATCTCACTCATTGGGATCTGGAGGACATTGAGCAGCTTCCCACTGTATACAGAAGGAAACATCAACCATTATTAGATGCAAAAAATGTTGATTTGGATGTCATATTTGCAGAGTACATCAAACGGAAAAAAAAAATTGAAGATAGCTACATGAGTCACTAAATGCACATAAGAAAGCATGGTAGCACAGAACAGAGTCCTTTGCAAGTTCACCGTCCAAGTATATGACCAATATATCCAATGCAACCTTAAGATCTCACTGAAACAGTACAGCTTGTTGGAAAATCGAGGTGGCCCTAATACCCACTCTGTGAGGACCTACACCTAAAACACACACCAACTCACTCTAGAGTCAGTCAGCTCTTTTAATTTCTAATACTTAGTGCACCAGGTCCTTTGGACGGTAGAACCGTCTTTTCACTTCCGGGAGGCAGAGCCTACCAACAGATGAAGCTGGCTTTCGGGTGGCAGAGCCAACCTACGATAAAGCCCAGACCTGTCGTGATCCCGGGTGGCAGAGCCAACCTTCGATAGATCACTTTTATACACTAAGCACTTAGAAACTATGAAGCTTAACCGGGAGACTGACACTCTACAAAGACACACTCTTTATTATTGAAACACCAATATTACAAAGGAGCACTCACACCTTTAGGTGGCTATCCTAACACCACTACACACTCCACTCTACCTAGCACCTCTCTTCTACCATGCTCTCTTGGATGGTGTATATCATGGCAAGGGAGGGGGTTCTATTTATAGGGCAAGGGGGACCATGGGGTTGAGACAAGTGTCCCCTTCTAGAGAATTCCTAAATATTACACCATTTTCTAATTTACCTAATTACTAATTCTAGAATTTTCCTTGAGAAATATCTTGCTCTTGTATTGTTGGAGAATGTTCTAGAAGCTTTGCCTTGCTTCCTTTAACACTCCCCCTCAAGGCAAACTTCTTTTTAGAGTTGTCCTGCAGACTATGCCGAGCGCCTCTCGAAACTTCTCAAACTTTGCCTTGTTAAGACCTTTGGTGAGTATGTCGGCAGTCTGCTCATCTGTCTTAGTAGGCACCATTATGATCTCACCCTCAAGGACCTTTTCTCTTATGTAGTGATAGTGAACTTCTATGTGTTTAGTCCTTGCATGAAAGACTGGATTTTCTGCCAATCGAATAGAAGATAGATTGTCACAGAAAATCCTTACTTGGTATTCTGTTGGCTGGTGAAGATCCTCCATCAACTGCTTAAGCCAGGTGCTTTCTTGTGCTGCCATTGCTGCTGATCGATACTCTGCTTCGGTACTAGATAGTGCCACAGTTGGTTGTCTCTTACTGCACCATGATATGGCTCCTGATCCAAGACTGAAGAAGTATCCCGTAGTTGATCGCCGTGTGTCATAATCTCCGGCATAATCGGCATCACAATATCCCATCACCTGGCATTCATTTGTCTTCTTGTATATAATACCAAAATTGATGGTGCCTTTGACATACCTGAGGATACGCTTGACTGCATCGAGGTGAGGCTTCTTGGGACTACTCATGTATCGACTAACCACTCCCACCGGATATGAAATATCAGGCCGAGTTAATGTAAGATAGATGAGACTCCCAACGAGTTGTCGATACATAGTGGCATCTTCTAGATCCTTCCCCTTGTCTCCTTGTAGTCTCACATTAGGATCCATAGGAGTAGAAATAGGTTTGCAATCAAGCATCCCATACCTTTGCAAAAGGTCCTTGGTATATTTCTGTTGTCCCAGAAATAGCCCTTCCTTTGTGCGCTCCACCTCAAGTCCAAGGAAATGTTTTAGCTCTCCAAGCTCCTTCATTTGAAATCGTACCGAGAGATTTTCTCTTGTCCTTTGTACTTCCTCGGACCAATCTCCAGTTATTATCAAGTCATCAACGTAGACTAGGACTATTACTAGTCTACCTTCATTCACCTTAACAAATAGGCTAGAATCTGATGGAGCGACATTGAAACCACTTTGTACGAGGAACTCACCGATCTTCCCGTACCATGCTCGTGGAGCTTGCTTTAATCCATAGAGTGCCTTCTTCAATTTGCAAATATACTCAGGGTGAATTTTGCTCTCAAATCCCCTTGGTTGCTCCATGTAGATCTCCTTGTCAAGCTCGCCATGTAGAAAAGCGTTCTTGACATCCATTTGCCACAGCTTCCAAGACTTGCAAGCGGCCAATGCTAGCAAGACTCGTACAGTTGTAATCTTTGCCACCGGACTGAATGTTTCTTCATAGTCTAGCCCATATTGTTGAGAGAAACCCCGAGCAACGAGTCGAGCCTTATACCTCTCAATTGAGCCATCAGGACGAGTCTTCACTTTATAAACCCATTTGCAAGATATAGGCTTCACCTCCTTTGGTCTTGCCACTAAATCCCACGTTTGATTCTCATTTAGTGCCTTAATTTCTTCCTCCATCGCCTTACGCCACTCAGGGCTTTTTTCTGCTTCTTCATATGAGGATGGCTCAATAGGTATAGACTCATCAACAAGGGCAGTATTAGCATACCTTGGATTAGGCTTCCTTTGCCTTGTTGTCCTCCTTGGTTCTTGAATAGGCTTCTCAAGCTCATTTTGTGGCGAGTGAGATTCCTCCGAGGTCATATGTACACCAGTCTTCCAAGGGCTCTTGGTTTTGCTTGGCGAACACTCTTTATCTTCATAAGGAATTGGTGCTTGCTCCTCTTCTTCTGGAACTTCTTCTGGAATCTCCTCAAAATTATGTGAGTCCGGCAGCTTGACCTTCTCGGGAGACCACCAAGCCGAAGCTTCATCAAATACCACATTTCTTGAGGTGTGGCACCTTTCTGTGGTTGGATCGCAGCACCTCCAACCCTTTCGTGCATCATCATAGCCAATGAAGATGCATCAAATTGCCTTCTTATCAAACTTACTCCTTAGATGATCCGGCACGAACACATAACAAACACAGCCAAATACTTTGAGATGGCTGACTACTGGCTTCACCTTCCATAGAAGCTCATGAGGTGACTTGAATCCCAGTTTGGGTTGAGGTAGCCTATTTATTACATAGGCTGATGTCCTCATACACTCGGCCCAGAACCTTCCAGGTACGTTCTTGGCATGGAGCATACTTCGGCAAGTTTCTGCAAGATGGCGATTCTTGCGCTCCGCCACTCCATTTTGTTGTGGAGTATTGGGGCAAGTCAATTGCCTTTTTATCTTGTGCTCCTTAAGATAAATAGTGAACTCATTTGATAAATACTCTCTCCCATTATCAGTACGGAGGCATTGAATTTTTATATTAAGTTCACCTTCAACTTTCTCCTTAAACTCCTTGAATTTTGTGAAAGCCTCAGATTTTTCCTTCATAAAGTAAACGCAAACGTACCTGGAGAAGTCATCAATAAAAGTAACCATGTACCTCATCCCTCCAATAGATATTTGCTTAACTGGGCCGAACACATCCGAGTGTATGAGCTCCAATGGCGTCTTGGACCGATGCTCCGACTCCTTGTATGGCAATTGATGAGCCTTGCCATATTGACAACCGGCACAAACCGTGTCTGTCCGAATGTCCACTTGAGGAAGCCCCTTCAATACTTGCCTTTGCATCATCTCCTTTAATTTAGTGTAGTTAACATGCCCAAGACGTGCATGCCAAAGATCACCGGTCTCATTCCTCCGTGTCTTGTCCACATAAGCGGACTCAGCGGAGAGGACATAGACCGATTGTCTCCTCCTTCCTTCCATGATGGGTGTGCCGATCACCTTCAATTTTCTAAAAATTGCCACACCATCTGGCCCAAAGAGAACATATTTCCCCTCTGCTGTCAATTGTGGGACTGACAGCAGATTTTTCTTCAAGCCAGGGACATGATAAACCTTCTCGAGTTGGAGTTGTTGAGGACCATACCTTGGGACGACCGCCTTCCCGACATGAGAGATGGATAATCTCGAGTTGTCTGCCATTAGCACCACTCTCCTTCCTTTATAGTCGGCCATATCATTCAATTTCTTGTCGTCACTAGTCATATGGTTGGAGCACCCTGAGTCAATGATCCAATCCTCCTTGTAATTAAGTGTTGGATCTGATGTTGCTGCAAAAGCATGTGCCTCCATGTCCTCCTCCAACTCATTTTCTTCAATTTCTTGAGAAAACCCAGCTTCAACATCCCACTCTTCTTCATTAGGATATGCTTCCTCCTTCTTTTTCTCTTGTGTGATGGTGGCCATGTTTCCTTCAAAGCGTCTTGTATTCCCTTCAAAACGCCTCCTTGGAAATCGACATTCTCGAGCAAAGTGACCGTCCTTACCACAGTTAAAGCATCCATCCTTTCTTGGTGGTTGTTGTTGGTTTTCTCGTTTATGGGCTCCCCCTGCAAAGTTACTCTTGTTCTTCGGGTGATGCTTGCCACCTTCCATCCATCTTGGCTTCGGCCTTTCTTGTCCCCGAGGTAGAGTCTTCTTCTTACTTGTGAAAAGTGCCTCCTCTTCTTCCTTTATAGTCACGCCTCCCATCTTCTTGGCTAACTCCTCCTGATTAGCCAGTAAATTTTCTAGCTCCACTAATGAAGGTTGAGTAGGCCATCCACTCACTGCGGCTATAAAGCCTTGAAATTCGGGTCTGAGACCATTGATGATGATCCTCCTCATACGAGCCTCACCAACCTTCTCATCTGGTGCGAGCTCAGATATCTCTCGACAGATAGATTTCACTCTTGTGAAATATTGCCCAATAGTGAGAGTGCCTTGAGAGATACCTGATAACTCCTTTTCCAAGAGCTGGAGGCGTGCTTCATTCTTCTTGGAGAATAATTTCCCCAGAGTCTCCCAAGCTTCCTTCGGGGTCTCTACATCTCGAATGTGCTCTAGTAGGTCCTCCTCAATGGTTGTCTTCAACACGAACATAGCCTTGCCGGCCTTGATGCGCCATTTCCGTAAGGACTCGGCGCTCTCCTTCTTCGAAGCACCTTCGCCACTCTCCTTTGGTGGAGGCACTGTTTCGGCGCCTGCAACGACCTCCCATAAGTCTTGGCCTTGTAGGTAGGACTCCATGCAGGTCTTCTAATAGCCATAATTATGGCTATTGAGCTTCTTAATCCCACAGCTTGCGGTAGAAAGATCCACCATGGTAACTGACGCCCAGCGTCAAGTTAGCTTTCTTGGTCCCGGACCAATGAGCTTCACAGTCCCAGACTGTGCACCGGCAGAGTCTCCCCTTAGCGCCTTGATATTGCACCGAACAGCAAGCACCCTGTGCTCACCGAGTGACCTCCTCCAGACGGTCCCTGACCGCCCGGCTCTGATACCAATTGTTGGAAAATCGAGGTGGCCCTAATACCCACTCTGTGAGGACCTACACCTAAAACACACACCAACTCACTCTAGAGTCAGTCAGCTCTTTTAATTTCTAATACTTAGTGCACCAGGTCCTTTGGACGGTAGAACCGTCTTTTCACTTCCGGGAGGCAGAGCCTACCAACAGATGAAGCTGGCTTTCGGGTGGCAGAGCCAACCTACGATAAAGCCCAGACCTGTCGTGATCCCGGGTGGCAGAGCCAACCTTCGATAGATCACTTTTATACACTAAGCACTTAGAAACTATGAAGCTTAACCGGGAGACTGACACTCTACAAAGACACACTCTTTATTATTGAAACACCAATATTACAAAGGAGCACTCACACCTTTAGGTGGCTATCCTAACACCACTACACACTCCACTCTACCTAGCACCTCTCTTCTACCATGCTCTCTTGGATGGTGTATATCATGGCAAGGGAGGGGGTTCTATTTATAGGGCAAGGGGGACCATGGGGTTGAGACAAGTGTCCCCTTCTAGAGAATTCCTAAATATTACACCATTTTCTAATTTACCTAATTACTAATTCTAGAATTTTCCTTGAGAAATATCTTGCTCTTGTATTGTTGGAGAATGTTCTAGAAGCTTTGCCTTGCTTCCTTTAACACAGCTTGAAGTCCAATGCATCAAATGCAATACTTAAATACTTAAAGCAGTCCTCACTGGTGGTTCTACCAATATGTCCAATGCAACCTTAAGTCCTCGCTGAAGCTGTACAGCTTTAATCAAACAAATTATGTGATAGCACAAAAGGTATTACACACCATCAGTCAGGGAATCATCAACATCATGCGAGAAATCATCAAAAGCCAGAGCTTCATAAATGAGTAAGGTCCTTAGCTCATTACCACCCTAACAATCTTCACACCAAACAGGCAAACACAAAGTGATGAAAACATGCAGAGCAGAACATCTCTTGACATGTGTGATGTCCATGTCCAGGAATTGAGTTGACAAAGGCAAATCAATAAATATGAGCTACAACAAACAGACTATCTGAGTGATTCAGAAATTTTCGGAGTATCATGCACAAAATTGACAGTTTCTGGTAGCAGCATTGGTGTCAAGCTGCAGGTAGCCGTCGGCAGTGCTAATTTGTACCCCATTAGGCAGTCAAAGTATGACAGCTTTGTAATTTTATATGCAGAACATGGTTTAAGAAGATAAATTTGTGAAATGCCATGCTAATGTGGTTCACGATCGTCAGATAAACTAACACTAATTTCTCAAGTCAAGGACGAACATTTCACGATTAAGTCGGAGCAAGCGTGAGCAAGGATAACATGACTTACGAGGCAGCGACGTAGGTGAGCGAGGCGTCCCCGACGCGGTAGGCGGAGAGCCTCCGAAGCGTGCCCTGCGCGCGGGCGACGAGCCGGCGCACGGCGGCGTCGGCCCTGGCACGGCAGTTGACGCGGCGGCACCACGCCTCGATGTCGACGTCCCCCCACATGTCCGGCGACGCCACAGCCTGCATCCACGCCCTGCACACCAGCGCCGGGCCCCGCGCCACCTCGTCCGCCGCTACTCGCCCGCGAAGCACCAGCACCAGGATCTCCGGGCTCACCGCCTCCGTCCACCTCCACTCGTAAACCACCTTTTTCTCCCCATCGCCTCCATCCTCTACTCCCCCGGCGTCGCAAGGCCTCGCCTTCTTCGCGTCAGGCTCCGTCCAGTCCCACTTCTGCACTCCCTTCCCTCCGCAGGTGGCCGTACCGTCCGCCTTCGCCGGCGCCGCCGCCTCCGACCAGCTCGTCCAAAACCCTCCGCTCCCGCAGCTCGGGCCACCAAGCCCCGCATTTCCCGGTCCCGGACCAAGAACACCCCTCGTCTTCCACCCTCCACCACCAGCGACGACCGCGTCGCCTCCACCGGCGGGACTCTTCTTCATGGCCTCCGCGTGCGACCACCTCACCACGGGCGCTTCCCCGCCGCGCCAGCCGCCGTCAGGCCTCGGCCTCTTCGCCTTCCACCCCTGGCTTCCTCCTCCGCCCAAGCGACCCCACAATTTTGGGTTCCGACGCTTCATGTCCGGCGATCCCCGCCCGCCGGCGACGCCTTTGGGGTTTTCCTTTTGCGAATTTGGGAGGAGGGGAAGGGGCAGTGGTGTGGTTGGGGTGGGAGTGGGGGTTTCTTGTCTGAGAGCTGAAAGGACCTGGAGTGAAGGCTGCTAGCCTTTATAGCGGGCTAGCGGCAGTGCTCCACCAGCTGACCTCTTTCGCCCAGAGGAGGAACCGATGCACGACACGTGTTCCATCGGACGGCTTAAAAGTACTTCGCTTTTGGAGTTCGTCCGTTCGGATCTCGTAAGATCTGAACAGTTTTTTCTTTTAGAGCAATCTGAACAGCTTCTGAACTCCGATGTGCACCTTGGGCTTGTTCTGCATCTCACTTGGGCTTGTAGTTTATGATAGAATGCTGGCGCGTATTGACCTATTAGGCCAACATTTTAGGCCCAGTTAAACACCATAGCGTCGTCGCCACCTCGCTATAAAAGCCCATTCCTCTCTGGTGGTGGAGAGGCGTTGCCCTAACAGCCCGGGCAGCCACCCGCTCTCCCTCCCCAGCGAGCGAATGGCGGCGGGCCTCGAGCCATCGCGTACAAACGCAGCGCGGCCGCGCTCGCGGGGCTCGCCGCTGCACACGCACAAGCGCACCCGCCTCGCCAAGCCTGAGACGAACCCCTGGGAGGCACACGAACCGAGGGAACCAGCCCGCGCGCTGTGCCATGGCGCTCTCCGAGAGCTCGCGGAATGCGCTGCTCCCCGGCTTCCTCTACGCGGCTCCCGCCGCCTCCCCGTTTGCCGCTGCCGGTGGCGTTGCAGGACTCGGGGTCTCCGCTCCGTCTGCGGCGGGGCCCGCGGTGTGGGCGCGGGCGCCAAGCGAGCCCGGGCGGAGGATCGAGATGTACTCGCCGGCTTTCTACGCGGCGTGCACGGCCGGCGGCGTCGCCAGCTGCGGGCTCACGCACATGACTGTCACGCCACTCGACCTCGTCAAGTGCAACATGCAGGTGAGTGTCTCTGGGGCTTTGTTATCTGAATGTTGATTCAATTAGGATCTAGTGTCTGTAGTCCTGCTTCGGATTCGTTCTATTTATATTTGTTTGTAAGGTACAGATAATCGTTTTATTGACGGCATTGCTCGTGGGATTCTGTTTGGTCATTTGATCCGTTTTATTATTACTAGGTCTAGCTTTGAATTTGATATTATTTTTTTTACCACAAACCACTGACTGATGCTTGGAGCTGTTACTGCAAATTCCGTGTAAAGATCAATGAGTATGCCAATCACATTTTCGTACATATCTCATGTGCCTGGAGTCCTGGACTGATCGGTTGTCTTGCTTACTTGTTTTAGTGCTCATTTTTACGATAGCTTTCAATGCATACTGATTACTAGCCAAACATTTTATTGGTTGAATTTCAGATCGATCCGGCTAAGTACAAGAGCATCTCTTCTGGTTTTGGTGTTTTGTTGAAAGAGCAAGGTGCCAAGGGTTTTTTCAGGGGCTGGGTACCCACTTTGCTTGGATACAGTGCTCAGGGAGCCTGCAAGTTCGGTTTCTATGAATTCTTCAAGAAGTATTACTCAGACATTGCTGGTCCTGAGTATGCCGCCAAGTATAAGACCTTGATTTACCTTGCGGGATCTGCTTCGGCTGAAGTCATTGCAGATGTTACCCTCTGTCCAATGGAGGCTGTGAAGGTCCGTGTGCAAACACAACCTGGTTTTGCAAGAGGTTTGTCCGATGGTCTCCCCAAGTTTGTGAAAGCTGAAGGCTATGCTGGGTGAGTTGAAGCGTGTGTTGACTCTACATATGTACCTATGCCTTCACTTTTCTAACACTAGATGGATTCACGCAGTCTGTATAAAGGAATTGTTCCGCTATGGGGGCGCCAAATCCCATGTAAGTGCATATTCCTGTCTCAATTGATTATTTCTTTCCTTCTCTTTTTAAATGTCGATGCCCTCAAGAATAAGCTGTTGACATTGGTGATATATAATTTTGGAAAGCTTACTTATAATAATATGATGGTTGAACTTATGTTGTTATTCAGGGATGACCCTGTGCTCCTCTAGATATGCTTACATATTCAGTAATTATAATCTTACTCGTGATGTCAGCGATGCAATATTGCAGCGGAAATTTATTAATGATGTCACTAATCTTATTCCAGTGATATTTTAATACCCATGTGTATGAGATCTGCTTCATTGCATAAATTTATTGAGATGTTTATGTCTGCACATAAATATTTGTATAATATATCATATTGTCATGTTCATTATCACTTGAACTAGCATCCAATTAGTTCCTCTATCTTGCTAAATCAGTTTATTTTTGTTTAGAACTTCTGGGAATTATAATTTATGAATAATGTTCTCATTTCTTACTGTTGAGTCTTATCGTCTTTCATCATTGTTGATATCTCATCTTTCTTGTTAAGGTGTTAAATATTAGTTCTGATAGAGTAATTCTGGTGCACATAGTTCTTCTTGAAACCGTATAGTGGTTTTCAAGATTTTATGTGTGCATATATGTAATGTCTCCACACTGCTTGAGTCATCTCCATAATTATAGCTGGACCTGGACTCCAATGAGATGGTGTATATTTCTTTATCTCATAAGAAATTATTATGCTCTTCAATTCATGGGCCATCATATTTTTGAACAATTGACTCGTTTTTGTAGAGATGGTTGTTATCAGCATTCGTCTTTGTTTGTATGCCATTTTCATTATGGCTTAGAATGTTTGCTATTATGGTGCACATAGTTCTTCGTGAAAATCCTGTATGATTTTCAAGATTTTATGTGTGCATAAACAAATTGTCCACACTGCTTGAGTTTTCTCTACTACTCTAGAGCTAGACTCCAATGAAGTGGCGCACATTAAAAGTTTGTTAGGTGTATACTACTCTATATTAAACGTGCATCTTAATATTTAATTATACAGGAGTGGCATCTATGGATGTAGAATTATGATGATCATTTGCACAGTCATGTCATTATGTGCCTGAACTTGTACCTTATCTGCACAGTAGGATGTGTATTTTCCTTGCACATAGTTCTTCTTGAAATCACACTATGGTTTTCAAGATTTTATGTGTGCACATATAAATTTTCCACACTGCTTGAGCTATCTCTGTTGTTATGGAGATTTTCTCCAATGAAGTGGTGTACATTAGGAAAAAGAACCTAGCAGGTTATTTCAAATTTGCACGATAATATTCAATCATGGGAAATTGGCATATAACCATGTAATAGTTTGATGGTGCTTTGCATGTAGTTGTCTTGATGTGGCTATTTGTACCTATACCTGCGTGCTATGGTGTGTACTTTCATGCACATTGTTCTTCTTAGAATCACATTATGATTTTAAAGATTTTATGTGTGCATATACAAATTTTTCACACTGGTTGAGCTATCTCAGTTATTATGGGGCTAGACTCCAATGAGTGGTGTACATTTGGATTGTGTGTTTAATGTCCTCCATTATATAGGCACCAAACTCATATTTTGCTTGCATTACTGCAACAGCGACTCTGTGAATCTTGAATATTTAAGGCAACCATCTGATTCTTTTACTCAATGCAGACACTATGATGAAATTTGCCTCTTTCGAACCTGTTGTTGAGATGATCTACAAATATGCCATCACCGCACCCAAGAGTGAGTGCAGCAAGAATCTCCAGCTTGGGGTGAGCTTTGCAGGGGGCTACATTGCTGGGGTGTTCTGCGCCATTGTTTCTCACCCAGCTGACAACCTTGTATCCTTCCTCAACAATGCTAAGGGGGCAACTGTCGGCGATGTAGGTTTTGAAAATACCATCTGCTCAGACACACATGTTATCTTTGGTATCTGTACCAATATAATTTGTTGCTTGTGCAGGCTGTAAAGAAGATTGGCCTAGTGGGACTATTTACACGTGGTCTGCCATTGCGGATAGTCATGATTGGTACCCTAACTGGAGCCCAATGGGGTATCTATGACGCATTCAAAGTCATGGTTGGACTGTAAGTATTTCTTTTCATTGATATTTGCTCCTCAACTTTTACTCTATTCTTTTAGTTTATGACAATGTTGATATTTGCTCCTTTTCAGCATTTACTCTAGTCTTTTAGTTTATGGCAACTTAACTGAGCTAAATTTTGTTCACTTAGGCCAACTACTGGTGGCGCTGCGCCAACACCTGCTGCTGCCAAGGCATGAGATTCTACACTACTGAACTTCTAACAGCAAATTTTGCGCCAATCTGGATGCTGACCAAACAGCTCTTTCCCTTTCTCTGGAGCAATTCTTTCATTCTTTTAGGAAAGTCTGACTGGATGCATGCTCAGATTTCAGATGAGCCACAACACCAATACTTTGTGCTAACTAGAAGACGCATTTAGGAACATTGTTTAGTAGATGCCCATCACGTGCATGATGATTGCCGTGAAAACCATGGGGTCCTTTCTTTTTTCGCATGTTATGATTCAGCAAGTACAAATTTGTATAGCCGCTTTGACTAGAGCTGCCTTTTGCGGGCTCGATTTGCTGTCTCATTTACCATTTGATGAAAATTTGTGAATGAGCACAATTTTGTACCCTCTCCGTGAGTAGCAGATTGTCAAGCTTTTGATGTTCTGTCAGTCTATTCTTTTCTTTTCTTTGGAATGCAGAACAAACGGTACATGGCACCCTGACCCAGTTTTATTTGGTCCTTGGAAACCCTACGGATGCAAGTTTGTTTTTGCCCTTTCGGTTAAGGTTCGCACGGCAAAGATCAGATATCTTGGAGTTGGCAAAGATATCTTAGAACTGTCACTCTCACAACCGAACCCAACGTCATTGGAATTCGATGGAGCCATACGCCTCCTGGCAAAAGATCTCACTCACCTACGAGTCTATGAAGTAGCAACTTGCCACGTCTACGCGCGTCCTTCTCTAGTTGTACTGCTGATCTTTTGTGGCATCCGAAAACTGCATAAACGTCTGGTAGCTGCATGGGCTAGGCTTAATAAGATTAAAACAATAAAAATCCAGGCGGTAAAAGATTTTGCAAATGAATATTTTCACTCACTACTCGGAGTCTTTGACTATGGAGTTTCCTTGGTAAACTACACCCATACGGCCATATTTGTACCATGGAAAGCCGCCTACCTGATAAACACCGATGAGACACTAGACTTCACTAGGAATAACCAAAGCAACTGAGGCCTTGTTTAGTTGCTCAACTTCTCACCAACTTTGCACACTGATAACCATGTCTCCTCTCACAGAACACGCTTTTCAGTGCGCCAACTTTGCACCAACTTCACGAACTAAACAAGGCCTGAGATACCTTACTTACCTTTTTTTTTTACGTGCATGGCCATGTTCGGATTCTAAACAAAATACTATCAATTTTAGCTTTTCACTATATAACTATTCCCCCTCTCAGAAAACACGTTTCTCAAGACTTAGTTGTAATATTTTTCTGAGTATAGATTGGGAGAAAAAACACCTTAGATCTAGAAAACACTGTAGGTCGTGCTGGGAAGCATGTCCTGGCAGCATTGGCTGCTAGTGATTGATGTGCATTGATTTTACTTGGTTGTGTTCAAATTACAAACTAATCACTATAGCTAAAAAACACTTATTAGGAAACGTGTTCTGTGAGTGGAAGGAATAGTATGAATGAGGAAAAGTTAGAATGAATAGTGTTTAGTTTAAAATCTGAACAAGGTCTCGATTATCTTTCACTACTAACCAAGTTTAGTGGAATTATATTTTCAAGTAAACCATCAAAAGATCTAATTACTCCACACGTTTTATGAATCCACACAAGTCTACTGTTGCACGGGCAGCTACAGAGTCGCCCACCACACGGGGACTGCCCGCAGACGATGGCGAGAACATGGTACAGATAAAATCCTGGTCCCGCACGATCCGAATTTCCAAATGGGATCAGGTGATTGGCTCTGGTTCATCGTCCACTCGGCACCACCAGTCCCACCTCCAGCTTCCCCTCCGGCCTCCGCTTCTCCTCCCTCCACAACCTCAGCAGCCCAATGGCAAGTTCTAGAAGCAAACCCGCACGGCCTTAACACCTCCCTCCCCTGCTCCAGCTCCCCCCTGCCTATCGCCTTCTCCAATTGCAAAGCTTCTAGACTAAGCTTCACCTCCGCAAGCTTCCAGCTCACCGTAATTAGCTTACAGCTCGATTTGCGCGCGCGCGCGCGCTGGCGGCCATGGCGCTGCTCTCCGCGACGTCCCCCGCCAAGGCGCTCTTCCTCGCCCACGACGAGCCGCAGCACGGCCACGCGCTCCCGGCCCCACATCACCCGCAGTCCCTGGGCGGCGCCGGCCTCAAGCGGCCGCGGGCGCGCGCCGCTGCCAGGCTGTCCGCCGCCGCGGGGGTCGCCGCTCCGGCTCCCGTCGCGGGAGAGGAGGGGAGGGGGAGGAAGCCCCGCGTGCTGGTGGCCGGCGGCGGGATCGGCGGGCTGGTGTTCGCGCTGGCGGCGCGGCGCAAGGGGTACGAGGTGACGGTGTTCGAGCGCGACATGAGCGCGGTGCGCGGGGAAGGGCAGTACCGTGGGCCCATCCAGATCCAGAGCAACGCGCTCGCCGCGCTGGAGGCCATCGACCTGTCCGTCGCCGAGGAGGTGATGCGCTCCGGCTGCGTCACCGGGGACCGCATCAACGGCCTCGTCGACGGCATCTCCGGCTCCTGGTACGCCCATCATTTCCTTGCCTCTCCGTGCAGCCTCTCACCTTTGATCTTGTTCACTTGCTGCGTGCGCACTGCTAGTCTGCTATACTACTATACACTACAGTTGTAAGGAAAAGGAGTACGGACAGAGGACTAAAAAATCGGTTATGCTGATATGATTTGCTGCTTCGGCCGATAATCTATAGTCTGACACACGATTGCACTAGCTCTAGAAGTAGTATTAGGCATGTGCGACGTCACCTGTGCCAGCGCGCTGCCGACCTCGTCACGATCGCCACCACACGCGCGGCGCACGAGGGCAACCGAAGGGCAGGGAGGAAGCACCGTGCCGGGCGAGCCGAGGCGCCCGATGCGACCAAACGATCGAGTTGACGCCGCTGCCAATTTGCGCCATGGCGCCATGTCCCCTGGTCACCGCGCGTCCGCGGCGCGGGTTGGTTGGCTGGTCGGCGGCGGCGCTCAGCCTTTCCTTTTCCAATCAGTGACGCCACCCCACCCCACGGTCCGCGCCGAGCGCCAAGCAACCCAAGGCCGCCACGTCCCGATCCCGGCCGCCCAACCGCACCGAGGCAAAGCTTCCCACCAATACGCGGCATTGAACTCCTGCGCTAGAGGCCGAAAGCGACGCCGTCAGCAGTTTCCGGTGTCGGCTCCACTCCGCGGCGAATTCCTCCATTCTTCTCCGGCACTGCCACTGACCACCCTGCCACTCCCGGCTCCGGGTCCCCTCATAAAATTCGTTATCTTGGCGCCTGGTCCACTCCATCTCCATCCATTGAAGGCAAACACACCTCTGATCTATAGTGCTTCAGGGATTGTGAGCTTCCTCTCTTCCAGTTCCCAGGTCTCGAGTCAACCCCAGAAACCAATGCCAAATCGTCAAGGTATTTAAAGCCATGAGCTCCTGAGCTGACAGCTGAGGTTGAGCCACAACCTCTCCGACTCACCGGCGACGCAGTAGCAGAGCAGCCACCCAGCTTTCCACACTGAGGAAAGCTTCCCCTTCCATTCCACCGGCCATGCCGAGCACCACGCCGGCCTGCCGGACGGCGATCTCGCTCCCCTCTTCCTCCCCGGCCTCCCGCCACGGCAGCCCGGCGCTGCGCTTGCCCAGGCTCCCCACCCCGTCCGCGCCGCGGCGAAGGCTCGGCCTGCCCCCTGGCCGCGCGAGGCGCCCGGTGGCGGCCGTCGCCTCCGCGGCAATGCCGGTGGCGGCGCCGGAGCCCAAGGCGCGCGTCCTGGTAGCCGGTGGCGGGATCGGCGGGCTGGTGTTCGCGCTCGCCGCCAGGCGGAAGGGGTTCGATGTGGTGGTGCTGGAGCGGGACATGAGCGCCATCCGCGGGGAAGGGAGGTATCGTGGCCCGATCCAGCTGCAGAGCAACGCGCTCGCGGCGCTCGAGGCTATCGACGCCCCCGCGGCCGACGAGGTCATGGACGCCGGCTGCGTCACGGGTGACCGCGTCAACGGCATCGTCGACGGCGTCTCCGGCTCCTGGTAAGGGAGAGGCAGGGTCGTCCCGGCACCAGAGCAAAATTCACAAAGTCACCAAGAATATGATTGTTTTTGACGCTGCGTTGAGAATGATGGCCACGTTTAGTGGAAATTAGTGTGACAAGGGTTCATTGGTTTACAGTATTGGCAGTTAGTACGAGCCAACGCTAGTTGACTAGTCGTTATGCCTGCTTTCGTAGATCGTAGCTTGTGTATCGTTAACACGCAAGCCGGTTCTGGGGAAAAAAATGTAGTTGCCAAAACAATTTGGGCTCCTATTTACCAGTGCAAATCTGAATGTGGTATTAGTCCTTTCATGCTTATTTGACCCATTTGTTTTGCATTTCCATGCTGTCTCACTCTGCTGGATAGCTTTGCCGTTGAAATTCCTTTGCCAGAGGCATTCATTTGACAGTGACAAGTTGATATTCAGGTACTGCAAGTTTGATACGTTTACTCCTGCAGCTGAGCGGGGGCTTCCAGTCACAAGGGTCATTAGCCGCATGACACTGCAACAGATCCTTGCTCGTGCTGTTGGTGATGATGCTATATTGAATGGTAGCCATGTAGTTGATTTTATAGATGATGGAAGTAAGGTGTGCGAGCAATTATACTCTTATTTCCATGCCATCTGAAATTTGGCTTAAAGTGTTTCCAGTTTCTAACACTGTAGTTTTGTCGGACGAGTGTAGGTTACTGCCATATTGGAAGATGGTCGAAAATTTGAAGGTGATCTTTTGGTTGGTGCCGATGGGATATGGTCCAAGGTAATGTAGTGACTTCACCTTTTTGGTCAGAAACAAGCACAGGAGAGACCTGATTTGCTCGAGGTTTCCTTCATTGGTAGGTGAGGAAGACACTGTTTGGGCATTCAGAAGCGACTTATTCAGGTTACACATGCTACACTGGAATTGCAGACTATGTGCCTCCTGATATTGACACAGTTGGGTATGTTTCATGTATCCCAGAATGATTCAAGTTATTTTCATAGATTGTCAGCTTTCATTGGGTAACACATGCTCCTCTCCTTTTCTCTGTTGAAGGTATCGAGTATTTCTTGGTCACAAACAATACTTCGTCTCTTCAGATGTTGGTGCTGGTAAAATGCAGTGGTATGCTTTTCACAAAGAAGAGGCTGGTGGCACTGACCCTGAAAATGGTGAGTGCTTGGAGTGAAGTTCTCGTGCATATAAGTGAAATGGATTCTTCCTCGTTATAAGCCATTGACAATAAGGATGTTATTTTTATATGCCCACATGCTTAACATCTGGTAAACATTGACAGGTAAAAAGAAAAGATTGCTTGAGATATTCAGTGGTTGGTGCGATAATGTCATAGATCTGATCAATGCAACTGAAGATGAAGCGATTCTTCGACGGGACATATATGACCGCCCACCTACTATGAATTGGGGAAAAGGTCGTGTGACCTTGCTTGGTGATTCTGTCCATGCTATGCAGCCAAATTTGGGTCAAGGTGGCTGCATGGCTATTGAGGTATGAAATTTCTTAGCTTGCCTGGGATATGGAATCACTATCAATCTATCATCATGGTGGGTAAGTTTCCAGTAGAGATAATTGCAATAATACCCTTGGTCTTGTATTTATAGGATGGTTACCAGCTGGCTGTGGAGCTTGATAATGCCTGGCAGGAGAGTGTCAAGTCTGGAACTCCTATGGATATAGTTTCCTCATTGAAGCGGTAATTACTTTGTATATTGTAGCTTGCTAGGTGTATTTATATAGTATTGATTTAGACGTCCATTTGATAAATTTTAATGCTCCAACTTCAAAGCTATCCTTTTTCTTGTCTGTTTTTTTTTTTTGTGTGTGATCTGCTGCTATGTACTATTTAGTAAGCTGACTGCGTTTGTTTGCATATTGGGGCCGTGCTGCAGTTATGAGAAGGAGAGAAGGCTGCGTGTTGCAATTATACATGGATTAGCAAGAATGGCAGCGATCATGGCTACCACTTATAGACCATATCTGGGTGTTGGTCTTGGACCTTTATCAGTACGTCATAAATTTAGACAACTTTATTACTACTTAATGCAGAGTTCTTTTCTGTATTTCAGCAATATTGAAACTTAATTTTTGGTAAGCTACAAACGAATTGAATAAGGTTCTGAAATAGATAGATTATCTCATTGCCATCCTCCTAAGAGCATCACTGTATAGCTACATACTGAAATTACTTGAACAGCGTTCTAAGATTATTCACCTGTAGTTTTTAACCAAGCTGCGGATACCACATCCGGGAAGAGTTGGTGGCAGATTCTTCATCAAGATTGGAATGCCCGCAATGCTGAGCTGGGTGCTTGGTGGCAACAGGTGCATACCAAAATTTAACTTCCGTCATTTGTTCTCATTTCAATTACATATGCAATAGTAGTACCTTTTTTTTTAGATGCCCAAATAAACAAAAAAAACACTGCCCTCTCTAATGAGTTCTTGCTTAGTGCTGTACCCATGGCAATGAAACTTTTCATTGATGTGCAGTTCAAAGCTAGAAGGAAGACCTTTAAGCTGCCGACTTTCTGACAAGGTGTGTTTCTGTATGGACGAAAAAAATGAGCTGGTACCATCCTGTAATCTTTACTGACATTTAGCATCATTCTTAAGGCAAACGACCAGCTCTATCAATGGTTTGAGGATGACGATGCATTGGAAGAAGCTATGGGCGGAGAGTATGTTCTTTGCTTTCTTCTAGTTATATCATAGTTAATACTTGATTTATTCCTCTATTTCAGCACCTATGACAAACCATTCACTATAAACAAATTACTATTTGCAGATGGTTTCTCTTCCCCACAAGTGAAGGAAACAGCAAAAGTTTGCAGCCCGTTCGTTTAATCAGGGATGAACAGAGGACAATTTCTGTTGGGTAGGTCTAAATAGAAAAATAATTTTCCCTAATTACACTCAATCAAGGCCCTGGAATAACAATGCATTTTCTTCTGCAGAAGCCAATCAGATCCCAGTGATTCTGCATCTTCCCTAGCATTGCCCATGCCCCAGGTTTGTTAAGCAAAGCGATAAAATGATTTTTAGCGAATCTTCGGAAATTTGCATCGTATAAAGTTTTCTTTCAATTAACATGCTAGTACCAGCCTTAAATTTTCTGGACTTCCTTGCAGATATCAGAAAGGCATGCTACCATCACATGCAAGAACAGGGCTTTCTATCTAACTGATCTTGGAAGTGAACACGGCACCTGGATTACTGAGTAAGCCCTGAAAGCAGCGTGGTTCTATGCTCTTCCTCTAAAAATTTCAGTAACCATTTTGTACTAATCACCTTCATGTGATTATCCAGCAACGAAGGTAGGCGTTACCGTGTGCCACCAAACTTCCCAGTCCGTTTCCACCCCTCCGATGTCATTGAGTTTGGTTCAGATCAGAAGGTAGCTTAACTTCACTCCCCTTACCACGTTATGCCTTTTTTACTTCACATTTTAGATTTTCCACTGATGCGGTCGATTATTCAGCTAAATGGTTTGTCTTCTTGTTGCCCGAATGGCTGTGAAACCTTTTCTTCTGAATTCTGATAGACTTGCGCAAATTACAGGCCATGTTCCGGGTGAAGGTGCTGAATACGCTACCATATGAATCGGCAAGAAGAGGGAAACAGCAGCAGCAGCAAGTCCTTCAGGCAGCATGAATGGGCAACAACCACCTCTCCTATCATCTGCCACACCGTACTGTACAGCATTGAGTAAACACGCGACATTGCATCGGTGAAAGGATATAGAAGATACGTCAAAATACAGAAGTGATTCTTGCATCCATCCAGATGCCAAACGGGATTTTGAATACTAGCACCTAACAGATCGAAATCAAAGTTATATGAGAAGAACTGAGTTGTACAATAGGGATAGGCAATTTAGCTGTTGCCGGATTGTACATTGTTGTATCATCAAGTAAAATAGTGTACACGAGCAAGGCATATTGTAATTACGGTAAGAACACAGTAATGCTGTGATAACGTGATGTATATGAATACTGTAGTTCACTGGGTAGCTACTAAGTGAATCGTAACGAGAAATCTGTCAAGCTACTGAGTAGATTCACTGGGTGTCTTCTGGATCATACGGTTTAGGGCGTATGAGAAATCTGCCGAGCTAGTGAGTAGATTCACTGGCTGTGTTTTCTGGATCATAGTCCGAATCATCAGGGTCAGTTCTGGACATGCTTTCATCTGATCTCTCACTGGGGGTTGACCTCATACTCTCAGCTGATTCGTCAGAATCTGGTAACTGGGGTACTGCTTGCACAGGCACCCGAGGGGTGCGTGGAGCTCTTCGCCCGAACTGCAGTAATGGGGGAAGAACATTTTGTCCAGGGTCAACTTGCATGTCCTATTATCAAAAAAAAAAAAAAAAAAAACTTGCATGTCCTCTACACCAGTAGTTCTATCCTCCACGGTCTT
Organism: Digitaria exilis; assembly: GCA_015342445.1. Lineage (NCBI taxonomy): Eukaryota > Viridiplantae > Streptophyta > Magnoliopsida > Poales > Poaceae > Digitaria > Digitaria exilis. The sequence goes on from JACEFO010001734.1 coordinate 1,300,855, forward strand.
CTCCGAGCTAACACCGGCCTTATCCTCCACGGTCTTGTCTGTGCTAGCACCCGCCTTATCCTCCAAGGTAGTGCTTTTTCCTGTGCCTCTGGATTCTTGCTGGGCGGTCTTGAGTACATATTCAGCATCCATCTGTAATGCAAAAGGATAAGACAACCAAGCCAATAATATTACATTAGGATCTTGGAGAACTATAACATCGCCACACAACTAATGCTAGAATAGTTTTTTTGTTGTAGATTATGGGCCATCTTTACTGCTCATAGATACAGGCAAATAAACAAAGGTACAGATCTGGGTAGAGATCTAAAAGGAATCGGCACCTCAAAATATATCCATATGGGATACCTAAAAATAGATCTGATGCTCATCTACATTACTATAGTTTAATCAATTTAAGCACCCCGACATTTGTTTTGAATAGATTAGAACTTCGTCTAATGAAATCTTATGAAGTGTTACCATGAAAAGTGCAAGGGGCCTAATACCTAATTGTATCCTGGGTTCAGTAAATAATGTTAGCCTGCAACAGTAAATGTGCTTACCTCATCATATTTGAACTCTCCAACCCAATAAGCAAGCTCAGCCTCAAGCTTGCTCACTAGTTTTGGACGAGCCTTCTGCAGAAATTTTGCCTTCATACTTCTCACGTCGTCATGAGGGACACCATCCTTTCTTGAAGCTTCATACCATTGTATCTCTTCATTTGCATGCTGCAATAATTCAATCTTGGTCACAATGCCCGCAAGTTTTGCTGCCAAAGCTTTCGCTTCAGATATTTCTCTCCTCATATCCGCAAGCACCATGATAGGATCAGAGTTATCTGCAAGTAAAAAATATAACACAAAAGGATACACTCAGAAAGAAAGGACTAAAATGTTCAGGGATGAAAAATAAAAATACAACAAGTGGAACACATCAAGGATGAAAAAATAGAAATGGCTCACTGCGATAAAAATGAAGATACAGTACAAAAGATAAATAAAAGTACAACACATCAAGGATGAAAAATAAAAATGTCTCACTGTGATAAATACAACAAGTGGAAACAAGGTGAGAGCATAATGGCTCACTATGATTACTGCAGAAACAAAAAAATGTACAGTGGGGGAATGTTGGAAAAATGATGAATGGACAATGGAATTTAGGAGGGCGCTAAGTTCAGAAGAAGCAAACCAGTGGGTGCCTCTGGTGGACATAATCAAGGACATCGAGATCACAGAAGAGGCAGACAAGGTTATGAGGGCTTTGGAAAAAATCAGGACAGTACACTACTAGATCCGTGTATAGATGCTGGCCCACAGGGGTGTTGTCTTATGGCTAATTGTGCAAAACAGACTACAAACGGGAGTCAACCTGAAAAAGAGAAAATGGAAAAGAAACCACAAAATGCGCGATGTGGTGAACCAGAGACCATAGATCACATTTTCTGCTCCTGCATTATCCCAAGATTCACTTGGGCTTGCATCAAGGAGGCCCTGGAATGGGAGAGAACTCTGACAGGGATTCAAGACTTCATGGATAACTGGGCGAGAGTGGGGGGTCGAAATCTTAATCTAAGTCACCTTTTGCTTTGCAATTGTCTTGTGGGGGTTGTGGACAACGCGAAACAAATACACTATAGAGGGGGTCTTCCCAACTCAACCTTCTGAAATTCAATTCAAAATAAATTGGTGGCTGCAGAAATGGCAGGTGCTGCTTAACGGGGAAGAAAGAACTGCGCTGGACGACATGACCAAGACAATGAAAAGTGTGGATGAATAACTTCCTGAAGGAAAGCAAGAACCACTTGGTAGATGAACACTTCATGCAGTTTTGCTGTTCCTTGTTTAAGTTCTGCTCTCGTGGCTCTCTTTGTTTGCTCCCAAACTAAAGCTGGAACTCCCAGCACATCACTGTATCCAACTCGTTATATGCTTTCTATAAAAGCAGGGTAAAGCCCTTTTGGAAAAAAAATACAACATTTTTGCATATTGAAGGTTTCATTGCTCTTGTTGTTAATAACTTTTATGATGTTAATCTACCACTACAGCTATAATCCCTCAGACAGTCGACAAAGATAAACATATATTTTGGTTGATTGGGACACACATCTCTACAGATCATGTCTTTTTTAGAAAAAAAAAGAACTTAATAGGGAATAATATCTTTGGTTGAATGTCCCTTCACACTTATTTGAAGAGTGCTAGGCTTAGTAATTTGCAGGTGTATATCATATCTTTATTTTTAAGATGTACTTTAATCTCGTCAGTACTTGCATATCATATTTTGTGAAACCATATTTGGCCACTGTATGCTTTCTTGCTATGCCATGGAGGACCATTTCTCATAAAAAAAATTAGGTAATGAAAAATGAGCAGCAATGTATTTTAACTTCCTGGCTCTTGAAGCTAATAACAATACAATAAGCATGCATTCATACGAAATAATGCTCTAATATGTTTATAAAAACAAAAGCATTACGAGAAGTGGTAATATCATTTCAAAATGTCCACTCTTAATAAGTAAATGTATGGATTCACAATCTTGAGCTACCAAGCATTATGTGTGCCAACAGTAATGCTGAATACAAAATAAGTATCAAAACACAAATTCAATTCCCAAATGCAGCATAGGAAATGATATTCCATGCATATTACTATAGCTATATCATGTAATATATAGCAATAAGCAAGCCAATTTCTTGCGAAGGGAAAGAAACAAAGGAGAAAAATTAAATACCAAAATTATGATACGACGTGGACAGGTCTATAAAGACCAGAGTGAAGCAGAATCAATGTAATATGTAAAATATGTAAAATGGTATAAAAAATTACCTTTATCAGTAGAGCTCGAGGACAGGTGGGTGGACTTTAAAATCTTCTCAAGCTTTAACTTCTTCTTCTGAACCAAGGCATTTAATTGTCCGTTGAGGTGCTGATATTCTTGCTCAGTCTGCATTGGCATGAAACAATGTAGTTATAGATTATGCAGCTGTCCTATGAAATTATATAATTTTAGAAACCAAACTTACTTTACTGATGAACTCTAGTGACAAGGCTCTTCCTTCAGTAATCTCCTCTACAGAGTCAACATCAACATAGTAGATCAAACTGACAAACTCTTGCTTTTCTTCGAAAGGAACAGGTATTGCATCCCAATAAGATACAATGGCCAAAGCATTTTTCTTTAGCTACACAAGCAAAGAAACAAATTTCAAATTCACAAACCTTGATCAAACAGTGCAGAAATAGGAAAAAGAAACATACCTGAGTAAATCTCTCAAACCTGACCTTTAGGAGTCTCTCCACAGAACCATTAAAGCGGTTAATAGTCTCGACACTTAAATTACTTTTCATCCAAGAATCAATGTCCCTAACGGAATCATCGACTTCATCCTGAATTGTCTGCAAGAGGCTAATCTCTAAAATGTTGCACAAATCACGTATTTTTGATAAATCCACCATCTGCATGATTAGTGTAAGCAGTCTTTCAGTTACTAAACACTGAGACATTATGTATTGGAATATTTGACTATGCTTGACCGGTATAAAAAAAAATAACATTCACAATTTGATTTTTTTTTTTTCATATTACTACAATGCAATATCAGCAAGAATCAAATGTTCATAACCACCATAGAAAACAAAGCCATCGGTTTGATCTATTGTACACAACTAATACTCACTCCTTTTTAACTGTAACCAACAAATTAAAATCAGATATGCATACATTTGTTACTCTGCACTGATAGATTTCCAACTGATGCACAAACATTCATATGATTGTCTCAGCTATAAGTGTGCTGGTCATTGTCTGTGCCTCCGATCCGCTGCGTACAATTTCTTTTACAGCTCTGGACTAAAAGAGACCAAATAGCAGGGGAAACTGGTTTGCTGCACTCCTAGGACTTTGCGTCTCTTTGATAAATTACTACAATTTCAAGTGTAATATTTTTTATGCAGAATGCAGATATTCTTTTACAACTCTAAAATGAACAGCAATGCAAACGAATTCCCAACCAGTGATCAGTAAGTGCAATTGTTTATCTCAAGTTCTTATATGTACAAGAATATGGGTTTCAAGCAAAGCAGTTGGAAATAAAATCATCACACTGGCTCAAATCAAAGCGATGGCATTACAATAGTGGGTTTAGTAGCTACAACCTAGCTTAACAACTCGTCTCCATCAAATTCAAATGATTTGGAACCCAAACAAATAGCCATTAGTCACCTCTAACATGGCGCGGCAACCCATATTTTCTAGTAAAAAATATTGATCACCAAATGAAGAAGGTACCCGCTACTATAAAATTGAATTGTGCATAAATTGACTGGACATTAACGTTAATATCTTTCTATCAAAATTATCAATGCGACAATAACAAAGGAGCAGTCTTTCAGTTGCTAAAAACTGAAATGTTTTGTACTGGAATATTAGATTATGCTTGATCAGTATATAAATACAATAATACATAACATTCAAGTTTGATTTTTTTGTCTTTCTCATTTTACTACAATGAAATATCGGTAAGGATCAAATGTTCATAACCACACAAGAAAACGAAGACGGCCATCAGTTTGATCAATACACAACTAATACTCACTCCTTTTTTACTGTAATCAACAAGTCAAATCAAACCTGCATACATTTTGTTACTCTGCCTTGATAGATTTATTGTACACAACTGGTGCACAAAACCTGCATATGATTTTCTCAACTTATTAAGTGTGCTAGTCATTATCTGTGCCTCCACTGCACACAATTTTTTTACAGCTCTACACTAAAAGAGACCAAATAGCAGGGGAAACTGATTTACTGCAACTCCTCAACTGATGGTTTAGCAGTACTGCTAGGATTTTTGCATCCTCTTTGATATATCATTATATTTTTAAGTCTAATCTTTTTTACATAGAATAAATATTCTTTTACAATTCTAAAATGGACAGCAGTGCAAATGAATTCCTGACTCGTGATCAGTGAGTGCAATTGACCAATTGTTTAAACTTCTCATATGTAGAAGAACATGGGCTTCATACAAAACAGTGGGAAGTAAAATCATCATACTGGTTCAAATCAAAGCGACCACATTACGACAGTCGACACTGGCACATCCTCCTTCGAAGTGGTTCATTTTAGTATCTACAACCTAGCTTCAAAACTTTTCTCCATCAAATTCAACTGATTTGGAACCCAAACAAAATCGCCATTAGTCACCTCAAACCTGGCGTGGCAACCCATATTTTCATGTTTTCTAGTAAAAGTAATTGATCAGACCAACAAGCCGACCAATCAACAACCAAATAATTTCCAGAAATCCTTAGCCACATAGCTTTCCTACCCATATGTGATCCATCATAATCTTATACAAGGTACAAACACCCAGAGTATCAACAATGCACCTCACAAGCTGTCAGGCTCACACCTCTACGACGCCGCCAAATATCACCCACAACCCCAGCCCAAAGCCCCAAACCACCGTACCAAAGTACTCAACCCTAAGCACATTGGACGCAATCGGCATAAAGCCTGAGCCCTGCGTCACGAACCGAACACGCCTTGGCGTAACCAAAACGTCCGCCAAAAATCTCTAACCGCAAAACCCCAATCGCACAAGCGAACACACCAGAACCAAACCCCTCGGCGTAGTGCGAGGATCAGGTTGCGCGGCAAGCGAGAGGGAGAGGCGGAGAGCTCACCGTTACGAAGCGGCGTCGCGATCGGTCTTCCCGTTCTCGTCGCCGGCGGCGGAAACCCTACCCGGGACGGAGAGGGGGGCGAAGCGGATGCGAGTTGAGACGAGAAGGCCCAGCCGAAAGGACGGGGGGAGAGGAGGGGTTCTACTAGGAGCCGAAAGGACGGGGGGAGAGGAGGGGTTGTTTTGTTCAGTTGTATAAAGTATTTTTTTAGTTTATATTTATTCTTCTCACATAACATATATCTTCAAAAATTCATTTTTCACCTTTTCTGCCTAACGCAAGGAGTAGTGAGCAGTAGCCTCATACAAAAAGCAGTAGCTAGATCGGCCTGGAAATATGAGGCAACTAGTTCACCCAACGCAAGCCACCGTGGTTGTACGGCCACAACTGCACAACCACAGTTGGTTTGCTTAGGACGAGGGAAATGCCACATGCTTTACCGCCCAGCAGCTCTCCAATTTAGCGTGTGTCTAGCTTTTCGTCAAACCATGCCATCGTTGCTTCTGCAGGCAATTCTGACAGCCTACGGAGCCACCAATGAGTCTGATATAGAGGTTGTACGAGGACGTGGAAGATGGGGATACCGGACAGAGTGGCGCATTGGGCTTGGTCTCACATAACACGCATTCTAGAAAAAAAAAAAACCTTCTACCCACCTTCATCTGAACACATAGTCTTCTAGAAGATGTGGCCGATGCCGGTAGACTAGGTGTGTATCGTGTACGGTTGTGTGGGCACGCTTGTGGGTGTGCATTGCATTTATCTTCTCTCTGTGTGGCTGACAAAGTAGGGTCACTTCACTGGTAGGACCGAGTTGGCAATTTGCGTGTGTTTTCGAGTCACGTTTGTGTGCGCGCGTGTCCTTGCGCGTTGGGGACACCCAACGCAACACGGATGAACAGCTGTTTAAACGTCCTCTCCGTGCAGTGCGTTAAGTTTCTGGGGTGGGTGGGGTGGGGGGCGTAGATATACCTCAAAAGTATATATAAGTTTTGTTTAGATCCTCAACTTTCGTCAATTTATTTTTTTAACTTGCCACATCAAATATTTGGACACTAACTAGAAGTATTTAACATAGGTGTAAAAAAACTAATTACATAGATGGACTCCACATTGTGAGACGAATCTATTAAGCCTAATTAATTCGTCATTAGACACTATCATGCTACAGTAACCCGTTATTAAAATACGCTAATGACGGCACATATTATGCTTAATAGATTCGTCTTGCAATCTAGAGTTCATCTGTGTAATTAGTTTTATAATTAGTCTGTATTTAGTACTCCTAATTAGTGTCAAAAGGATGGATGTGACATTTCAGCAACTTTTATCAACTTTACCTCTCCCATCTAAACAAGGCCATACTCTTATGGCATCCTCTTAGTTATAAAATCATTATTTTGACTCACAAAACCATCTAATCAAGTGTTTGTGTGTTACTAGTGTTACAAAGTTGATAGTATTGTTCGATCAATATATGGTTTTGCGAGTTAGTGTCTGTGTTAGCCAAAATACCATTTATCCGGCAGCGCTGCAGCTGCATACAATTTATCAATGATTGCCAATCTATAATTCATATAATATCCATTAACTCTTTTTATTTCATATGAAGTCACATTATAAATTGAATAACTGAATAAAGTAGTGGCACGTCAGACAATTGACAACTTACATCCATTTGTGAGAAAACAGAAGAAATCATTGTCAAATGTTTTACAAAAAAGGCTTCTTCTCAAAGAACCTGTTTCCCAAGATTAGTCACAGCCGGAGCTGCTTTGGCAAGACTCTTTCGTAAGATTAGTCACATCCGGAGCTGCTTTGGCAAGATTAGTCACAGCCGGAGTTGCTTTGGCAAGACTCTTTCGTAAGATTAGTCACAGCTGGAGCTGCTTTGGCAAGACTCACGAGCAACAATCCAGCCAAACATATCGAATTTATTAAAAGCAGTGTTCGCCTACACGGCTGTTTAGGCCGTTTACACAGCGTGTAAACGCTACTCGATGGCAAGCCGTGTAGGCCGATTACCCGTGTAAAGCCGTGTAAACTCGTTTCAACCATTTAAAAGGTCGTTTAAACAGCCGTGTAGACTGACTTTTTGCTAAACGATGGGTCACCGACCATTTACCATTTAGCGTTTAGGCTAACACTAATTAAAAGAAAGATACTATTGTTGATGCATGAAAAAAATCAGTTATAAATACACCTCAATTAGGTTATTTGTATCCAGAATAGCAATCATTGTCAAATGATTTACTCTACCTATGTTGATTGGAAGACCCTTTTGAGTCGGTTCAACATAGCCGGTCTCAAGCTCGGGTAAAGGAGGAGGGCCGCGTTAGGTTTGGCGAACCAGCGGAAAATATCAGCCACTCTAATGGATTTGAACCCCACAAGAAACTCACTGGGGCATAACCCTCTCAGCGACGTGCTACATCAGAACCCGGGTGTGGTGTTAAATGGGCAAGGGCCGGGTCGCCATCACTCCAATGGCGCGTCATATTGTGACCTGGGGTATGATGAAAAGTGAGCAAGGTCGGGTCGTCGCAGCCTTAGTGGCATGCTACATCTACGTCACGGTGTAGTGAAAAATGACCAAGGGTCTTCGCACTTCCCTCGACGGGTGTGAAGGGTAAGGAAGCTAGCCGGGCCAACTAGGATTCGGATAGGTAGTTGGAACGTAGGGTCCCTAACAGGTAAGTTACGAGAGGTAGTTGATGTGGCTATTAGGAGGCGTGTAAATATTCTATGCGTTCATGAGGCTAAATGGAAGGGCCAGAAAGCGAAGGAGGTGGACGACACTGCTTCAAGCTTTGGTATACGGGGGCAACATCGAGCAGAAACGGTGTAGGTATCATGATCGATAGAAGCCTTAAGGACGGAGTTGTAGATTTTAGAAGGCAAGGAGACCGGATTATCCTAGTTCGGTTGGTAGTTGGATATTCGACTCTAAATGTGATCAGTGTCTATGCCCCTCAGGTAGGTCTCAGTGAGAGCGTCAAAAGACAGTTCTAGGAAGATCTGAATAGTATGGTTAGCATCGTGCCAAATCAGCGAGAAGCTCCTCATACGAGGAGATCTCAACGGCCATGTGGGAGCGACTAACGTAGAGTTTTAGCGAGTGCACGGAGGCTTTGGGTATGGTTGCAGGAGCCAGGAGGGAGAGGATGTTTTGAACTTTACGCTGGCCTACAACTTGTTGTTAGCGAATACCTTTTTTAGAAAGAGAGAGTCACATCAAGTGACCTTTCATAGTGGACAACACTCGAGCCAGATCGACTTTATCCTTGCGAGGAGGGAAGATAGACATGATTGCCTAGATTGTAAGATGATACATGGGAAGTGTGTTGTCCCTCAACAGGCTTGTGGTGGCTGACTTCGATTGCGGGTACGTGTCCACCGGGACAAACGGGCGAAGATGGCAAGAACGAAATGGTGGTAGCTTAGAGGATAAGTGGCGCAAAATTTTAAGGGGTGGATGGTAGAGGAGGAGCCCTGGGACGAAAGAGAAGATGTAGACGACATGTGGCTAAAGATGGCAACATGTGTTCGGAAGGTGGCCGCATAAGTCTTTGGTGTGAGTATAGGAGGCAAACAGGAAGGGAAAGACACCTGGTGATGGAACGATGAGGTGCAAAGGGCAATTAAGGAGAGTAGCAAAGGTATGGCATATGATGACATGTATATGTGGCTAGGCACGAAGGAAGGGGAGAGGGACATTTATAGGATGGCTAGGATTCGCAAGAGGAAGACAAGGGATATAAACCAAATCAAATGCATCAAGGATGGGACGGATCAACTTCGTGAAGGGTGAGGAGATCAAGGACATATGGCGAGAGCACTTTGACAAGTTGTTTAATGGGGAGAATGAGGGCCCTGCCTTGAGCTAGATGACTCATTTGACGATACCAACAGACGCTTTGTGAGAAGAATTTAGAAGGCAGAGATTGGAGAAGCTTTGAAGAGGAGGAAGGGCGGTAAAGTGATAGGCCCTGATGGTATCTCCATTGAGGTGTGGAGATGCATAGGTGATAGAGCGACAGTATGGTTAACTAAATTTTTTAACCTCATCTTTCGGTCTAACAAGATGCCTGTAGAATGGAGAAGTATATTAGTACCGATCTTTAAGAACAAGGGAGATGTTCAAGGTTGTACTAACTACCGTGGGATTAAGCTAATGAGCCATACCATGAAGCTCTGGGAAAGGGTTATTGAGCATCGCCTAAGAGGAGTGACAACTGTGACCCAAAACCAGTGTGGGTTCATACCATGGAGGCGATTTTCTTAATCCGACAATTGATGGAGGGATATAGAGAGCAAAAGAAGGACCTGCATATGGTCATTGTTGACCTCGAGAAGGCATATGATAAAGTACCAAGAAATGTCATGTGGTGGGTCTTAAAGAAACACAAAGTCCCAACTATGTACATTACCCACATTAAGGATATGTATAAGGATGTTATGACATGTGTCCAGACCTGTGATGGTGACACCACTGACTTTCCTATTAAGATAGGCCTACATCAAGGGTCATCATTGAGCTCTTATTGGTTTGCTTTGGTAATGGATGAGGTCACTAGGGATATACCAGGGGATGTCCGTTGGTGCATGCTCTTTGGTGATGATGTGGTGCTTGTCGACGAGAGTATGACAGGTGTTAATGGGAGGCTAGAGCTGTGGAGACGCACATTAGAGTCGAACGGGTTCAGACTTAACAAGACCAAGACTGAGTACATGATGTGTGATTTTAGTGGAACTAGGCATGAGGATGGAGACGTTAACCTCGATGGGCAGGTGGTGCCCCAAAAGAATACTTTTCGGTATTTAGGATCGATGTTGCAAAAGGATGGTGACATTGATGAAGATGTTAAGCATAGAATCGCAACAGGATGGATGAAGTGGCGTTAAGCTTCTGGCGTCCTCAGTGATAGGAGGGTGCCACAAAAGCTAGAGGGGAAGTTCTATAGGATGACGGTTCGACCGACGATGTTATACGGGGCAGATTGTTAGCCTACTAAAAGGCTACATGTCAAGCAACTAAGTGTAGCAGAGGTGCGGATGTTGCGAGGCTCTTGTGGGTACACAAGAAGGGATAGAGTTCACAATGAAGATATTCGGGATAAGGTCGGGGTGGCACCCATTGAGGAGAAATTGACCCAACATCGGTTGAGATGGTTTGGACATGTCCAATGGAGGCCCCCTGAGGCGTCGATGCGTACTAGTGTCTTAGGGCGGGCCAATAATATAAATAGAGGTAGAGGTAGAACTGATAGACTTGGGACGAGACGGTAAACAGAGACCTTACGAAGTGAAATATTTGCAAAGAAGTAGCTTTCGATAGGAGCGCTTGGAGACTAGCTATCAACATGCCTGAGTCTTGAGCTTTGCTTCTTGGGTTTCATCTCTAGCCTACCCCAACTTGCTTCGGACTAACGTCTATGTTGTTGTATATCCAGAATAGCAAGTGTCGGCGGGTGGCACATGGGGTACCTCACGCCGGCTACTCGATCATAGAACACGCACGTCTCGGTGGAGAATGGTTCAAGAGACGCAAGACAGAGGGTTTATACTGGTTTGGGAGTGATCCCTACGTCTAGTGCAACGGGCTCCTGATTGTATTGCTCTCTTGGCGGCGAATTACAACGAAGGCCGGTTCAAGCCTTGTGTGTGAAATGTGCGTGTAGGGGACTAAGTGCTCTAGAGATCGAAAGTCCAAAAATTGGAATCCCCCATCGCACGGGGATGCCCTCCTCTTTTATAGCTCAAGAGGAGGGCAGCTTTACAACGTCGTTTTACCTATCTACCCTCGAAGGCCGGACGCCCCCGACGGTTGCTTGTTGTCGGCCTAGTGCGTCTTGACGACCCCTTCCTTGGTCACCGCGTGTCCTTCACCTTCCCACCGGCAGCTTCGTGGTAGCTTCCTTCTTGACCTCTAGCGCAGCAGCGCGCATGCAGCTACCTTTTCCCAAGCGCAGGGCCGCAGATCAGCTTTTTCAGTTGGCAGGCAGGCAGGTGATGTCGGGTGTCGGCCGGGAGAAGGCGTAGGCCGCACGCCTTCTCCTTCGCAAGTCAGATTTGACTTGGGGAGAGTCTCCGGGACTCCCCCCTTTTCCTCTGTGCGTGTTCATCGATGGACGGGATCCCTCAAGGGGGTCTGCCCTTCCGACCCGAGGGGTCGGGGGTCGGGCGAGACGGACGTGCCCGACCCCTTTCACCCCCTGGTCGTCTGGAGGGGACCGGGGTCGGACGAGACGGAGGCTTCTATCCTCACGTCCCCTTCTTTCCTTCTATTTTCTTGCTAACTCCCGGTAACTTTCGGAATTTTGGGGGCGTGACCATGGAAATGCCTCGCCGGCAATGCCCGGTGCCCAACATATCACAGAGGTCGTGACCTTCTTCGTGAAGTGTCGACCTGTGTCCTTCAGCGTGGGGCCAGAATCTCGGCGGATCGCGGGGATTCAGCTGGGCCCACGAATCGCGGCGGCCTGTCCAGCTGTTGACGGAAACAGACCCGCCCATCGAGTGTGACGCGACGCGGCGGTCAGGCTCCGGACTTGACCTCGCGGTCGTGGTGGGCCCGACGAGGCGTGCGGGCATGGAGGGCAGTTAATGCCCTAATCCGCCGCCTCGTGCCATGCGCGCACGTCGGGTGCGCCCTGAGTCGTTGGATCCGAACCGAGGGCTGAGGATGCTCGATCGTGCGCCTCCTCAGTACGGGCGCCTGCCACCCCGTCGCCCCTATATAAAGGAACGTCGGCGTAACGGGGTACGCTCCTCGTTTCCCGTCGCAGTTTCCATCTCTTTGCTTCCCGTTCGCTCTTCATCGTCTTCGTCGATCCAATCTTCGATCTCGCCTCCCTCCAAGCTCACCATCGTTGAGATGGCCTCGAAGGGTTCTTCTTCGTTGGCGCAGCTTCGTCCATAGGCGCGTTCGACCGCGTCCGTCGCCGCCCTCGAGTCGCTTGTTTCTCGAGGGCTCCTCTGCCCGCGCACCGCCCAGGAGGAGTGGATCTCGCCGCATCCCTCCCACAAAACTCCGTCGCCGTCGGCGGGGTTCGTGGTGAGCTTCATGGCGTACCACGTTCGTGGTTTCGTCGTGCCGGCTCACCACTTCGTTCGCGAGGTGCTCTACCACTTCGGTGTGGAGCTCCACGCCCTCGCCCCGAACGGGGTCCAGCAGATGGCCAACATCGTGGCCTTGTGCGAGGGCTATCTGGGCATCGACCCAGACTTCAAGGCGCCGCTCGTCCGCCCGCACGGAGTCTTGGCCCCGTGGGGATACTGCTCGCTGCAGGCGAAGCAGTCCCGCATGGACAAGTTCCCACGGTCGGAGCTGCGGGGTTCCAACAAAGATTGAAGCAAGGGGTGGTTCTACCTAAAGAACCATGCCGAGGCCGCCCTTCCTCCATTCGACCCCACGTGCTCGCCGCCGGTGAAGGAGCCGGCGCACTGGCAGTACGGCTCCGAGGCCGCCGACCGCAAGAAGCTGGCGCTGCACCTCGACTGCCTCGCCAAGCTCCGGTCGTGCAGCCTCACCGGCATCGGCATTGCGGAGGCCTTCCACCGGCGCCGCGTCGCCCCGCTCATGGCCCGACCGCTGCGTCTCTTCGAGATGCTCCCCACGACCTCCGAGGCTGAACTCTGCGCCAGCCTCGTGTCGTGCGTCGTCCCTTCGGAGGACGAGGTACGAGCTCGGCTAGCGGAGCTCGTCGACTCTCAGCGGGCCGCCTCCGTGGTGATCCCCACCCCGGGTCAGCCACCGATGCTCCCCGGTCCTAGGGCTGTGGACCTCGTAAGTTGTTTATTGCCATCGTATTTCGTTTCTATCTTGGTCTTTTTCTTTTCTCTTCCTCGCGAGTCAAAATTGACGTCTCCGACCCGCAGTCCCGCGAGGCTCCTGGGGGCCTTCGCGCCTCGAGAGGGGTCTTGCCGGAAGAGCAACCCGCCCTCAACGAGGCTCGGCGGAGGAACCGTGAGGCCGGGGAGGCCGCCCGGAAGCGCAAGAGGGAGGACACCAAGAAGCGCCTCCACAGGGAAGAGCGGAGGCGCGAGAGGGAGCGCAAGGAGCACCGGGGAGAAGAGGTCGGATCGGATCTGGCCTCTTCGTGTGACGAGGAGGAGAACCCCAGAGGTTCTTCCCCTCTGCTGGGGGATTGCACCGTGGAGGACTCCGTGGCGCACGGCGAACACCGCTCGACGCCCATTATCGTGGATGAGCTACCTTCTCCACCTCCAGGTGCCCCGCCGGCGGGGGCGTCCCGTTTGCGCTCGTCCTCCTCCTCCAAGCCGATGCGGCTGGTGGTTCGCCGCCCCGGCACGTCGAGCAGGTTTGTCTAAGTTCTCTCGCTGTTCCGTTTTCCTTTTATTACTCATGTCGTTAGCGTTTATAGCAATGTTGTCATGCATGCAGCCGGATCGACCAGCAGTCAGGTCCCGGCACAGCTCCGGTGAAGCGTCTCCGTCGAGACGCACCGTCCGCGGTCATCCCTGACTCCTCGGGGCCAAGGACGCCCGTCGAGCCCCGGCGCGCCGACCCGTGCCCGACCAGAGCCGAGGGTTTGGCTCCACCCCCCACCCTTGGGGGCTCCTCGTCCGCTCCGGGAAGCATGGAGCCCGCCCAGATGGCCGCCGCTCCATCTCCGCCAGCCCCTTCTCCCCCGGTAGGAGCGGGGGTTACATACGTGCTGGCTTCATCGCCCGTGGCTGGGGAGGCCGCGGGGTCGGCGGAGCAGGCGATGGACGTCGAGGCATCCGTGGAGGCCGCCTCGGGTGGCGAGCCAGGGGCGAGCACCATGGTAAGCTCCACGGAGCCCCTCCCAGCTGCTGCGGCACCCATCGAGGGCGTGGTGGTGGGCGCTCCTGCGGAGGCACCCATCGTGAATCCGGTCACGCCGACCGCCACCGAGCCGCTCTCGACGAACACTAGTGAGGGTGTGGAGGTGAGCCGGTGGTCCGTGGAGGACCTCTTCGGTGAAGTGGAGGCGCATGCGCACTCCGAGTCTGAGCCTCCCGCGGCGTCATCAGTGCTTACGCAGGTGTCGGTCTTGGCGCCGCCATTCACCTCCGCGCCAGCGGGACCCTCGGGGTCGGGCGACGACCATGGGGTCGCCCCGCCCGCCCAGGGTGAGCCTGCGGTCGACCCTGCGCACATTATGCAGATCGACGCCTGGCTGGAGAGCCTCCAGCAGATGGCTGCCTTCCCCGCGACGCTCCTGCAGATGGCCCTAACGCTTTGCACCGTGGCGATCCCTTCCAGCCGGGTACGTGATCTATCCCTTCTTCTTGTCTTCGCTTAGCTACAGGATCGTTATTCGGGCGTGACCTCGTCATGGCCTTGACTTGGTTTATTGATCAACGCAGTCGATGTTGCTGGCGCTCTCTCGGACCCGGAGGCCATCAACCAGGCTCGCCGGGCGTGGGATGTCGCCAACTCGTCGAGGGACGCCGAGGCCAGTGCGCGACGAGGCCGCAGGCAGCACCCGCCGCATCTCGGAGCTGGAGCGTGAGCTGGCCACTCAGGCCTCTGCGCACCAGGAGGAGCTCGCCGTGCAGCGCGCCGAGCTGGGCAGCATCCGCACCAACGCCACCGATGTCCGCAACGGTATGTTCCACTTCATAGTCATTTCTTTCTTCAAGTACTTGTACTGGCTTGGCGACAATCTCAGGCGCCGGCCTTCCAGGGTTCCAAGCTCAGATCGACACTCTGAGGGAGGAAAGGGCTGCGGCGGTCCGGGCGTGCGTCGACACCCAGGCAGAGCGCAACCAGGCAGTGGCCGCAAAGGAGGATGCTAAGGGAGCGTGCGCCCAGCTTAGTCAGCTCGTCGCCGATCTTCGCTCCGAGGCGTAGACCTCCACCGGGCGGGTCGAGACCCTGGAGGCCACCCTGTCCATGGCGCACAAGTCCTTGGAGGAGAAGGACTCGGAGATTGACGGTACGTTCTCCCTCACCTTCTCTCGCTCTTCATCCCTGTCAGCTTCCGTTATCGTATGTTTGCTCGTGGCCTAACCGTTGTCTCGTTCCTCGGCAGCGCTCAAGTCCCGCATGGTGGATGGGATCACCCATCGCAACACGCTGCTGTTGCGCTTCGGGATGTTGCGTGACGCGGCGGGGGCGGTCCTGTCGAGGCTCGGGTTCCCTCTGTCCGAAGACATTGAGCGGCTCCCGGGGGATCTCCACCGCGCGGTGGAGTGCTGCGGAGAGCTGCGTGCCGTGGCCGTCTTGATGCTGGACGCTCTCGAGGTACCAATGAGCGGCGATCCAGCGCGTCTCCCGGTGTAGCTCGACCACGTCCCAGCGCCCGTCGGGGCCCTCGCCAAGCAGTCGCTGGTGCGTGGCGTTCAGGTGGCTTTTCACGGCGGTGCGCTCCCACTACGATGGGATCCGATTCGACAGGATAGCCGCCGGCTTCCCCAACGAGTTCACCTCGGAGGCACTGGACGCCATGGCCGAGGAACTCAGGGCTCCCCCGGAGCAATTTTCCAACGGCCTGGGGCCTGCGACCGATGTGGAGGGCAACCCAGTGGACAGCGCCGACCCCGACCAGGCCCTCTGAAAATATTTTTTACTTCTGCTGTTACTGTCGTGCCCTCACGTAGAGGGATTTTAAACTTTGAACTTCTGGGGGGTTCCGCATCGACGGGACTCCCATACTTTGAGTCATCTGTAATAATTAGTTACTTCTCTTCTTTTTCGTCGCCTTTTTTGGCCCCGTACGCGTGGACTTTTATTTGTTTTTCTTATGGCTATGCCCGTGCCAGCCCCCGAGTGGGGTCTGCCTTCCAGTTTCTTCGTGAACTGGTTGGGAGGCGCCACTTGAGATGGCCTTTACGGGGTTAGCTTTGTTTTCTTGGTAATTCTCGGTTACCGATCGGGCCTCTGAGCCCTTAAACTTTGGCTGTGAGGTGGGCAAGGCAAACCTGATGGTTCTGCCGAGCCCCCGAGCCTCCGAGCCCTTGAGCTTGGCTGTGAGGCGCGCAAGACAAACCCGATGGTTCTACCGAGCCCCCGAGCCTTCGAGCCCTTGAGCTTGGTTGTGAGGCGGGCAAGGCAAACCCGATGGTTCTGCCGAGCCCTTGAGCTTGGCAGTGAGGCGGGCAAGGCACACCCGATGGTTCTGCCGAGCCCCCCGAGCCCCCGAGCCCTTGAGCTCTTGAGCTTGGCTGTGAGGCGGGCAGGGCACACCCGATGGTTCTGCCGAGCCCTTGAGCTTGGCAGTGAGGCGGGCAAGGCACACCCGATGGTTCTGCCGAGCCCCCCGAGCCCCCGAGCCCTTGAGCTCTTGAGCTTGGCTGTGAAGCGGGCAGGGCAAACCCGATGGTTCTGCCGAGCCCCCGAGCCCCTGAGCTCGGTTGTGAGATGACTTTGGGAGGCTGAATCTTTGAGGCTCCAGGGCTGTCGGGTTCAGATCCGAGCCTCGCACTCTTGGAGGATCTGAGTACCGAGCGGTCTCTTAGCCAAATTATCTTCGAGCCCCCGAGCCTTTACGTGAAGTCTCCCTCGCCGCGGTTGGGCGCAGCCCAACACCCGGCCATTGACCCCTGCAAAAGGATAGACCCAGTAGGTCCAAAACATAGTTAGTTTCTTCTATCTGAGCTGTGTTGCTAGAATGCTTCTGTGCATTCCTAGCGTAATTCGTGTCAAAAGGGTCTCCCTGCCCGACTGTATTCGTTTGGGTATGTTGGCAGGGTCGGCTGTCCGGCTCGGCAACCGTGCGATCCGTAGCCGCGGGGGCATAGGCCGTCGCAACGCAGCTGCGCCAGACATCCCTTCCTACCCTTTCAACAGCGCCGGGGTCTCCTCAGAATCATAGGGCCGGATAACAGATAGAAAGCTCAAAAGAAATGACAATGACTTTAATCAGAAAAAATAGGAGTGTAGAGGGTTCACTTATCTGGCAGGCTGGAGGCCAGGGGGAGGGCTTCCGCGCCCCCCCTGTTGGGTCTTCTGTCGCGCGACGAGGAGTGGACGTAGCACCTTGAGCCTGTGGCTGGTATGAGGACGTTGTCACGACCAGGGGCTCGCGGTTACTATAGCTTCGAAGGTTTTGCGGTCGGCGATAGTGCCCCCGGAGACGGGGCTCCATCGGTTGGGCGGTAGCCTCTGCCTCCGGGGCATTACCGCCGAGTGGTTCACCCATGGACGAACTGCTTTTAAGTTGTGCAGCTCCTCCCTCTGCCGGCGATGTGGTACTAAAAATGGATACCATCCGTTATCGGAGTCTTCCCATAAAAGGAAAGGACTGGACCGCGCTCAGTCCCAGCCCAACTTCGATTTCGGCCTCTTGGTCCTTTCTCCCACGAGGGTCCTCGCTGAACCTTTCGTGCTGACAAGGTACAGATCTGCAGCCGACCCCTCCGTGGGGTCGGGCGGGTTGGGATCATACCCGCTCCCCCCTCCGCGGGTAGAAGCGTCGCAGCTGCTCAATGTTCCAGGCGTTGGATATGTGGGTTCCATCCGGCATTGCCAGCTTATAAGAACTCGGGTGGAGGACCGGTACTACGGTGTAGGGCCCTTCCCAAGGAGGTGAAAGCTTGGTAAGCCACGGTGATCTTGGGCTAGCCTCAAGACTAGGTGGCCCATTTGAAACGCGCGGCCCCGCACTCACTGCGCGTGATAGCGCCTCAAGCCTTGCTGGTACCTGGCCGAGTGCGCCACCGCTACTTCCCAAGCTTCCTCCAACAGGTCCGCGGCGTCCTCGAGGTTGGTCGCATTCGCTTCCTCGTCGAAGGCTTGAACCCTTGGGGAGTCATAGTCTACGTTCATCGGGAGGATCGCCTCAGAACCGTAGACCATGTAGAACAGGGAGAAACTCGTGCCGCGGGTCGGAGTCGTCCGCAGACTCCACAGGACGGAGGGTAGCTCCTCCACCCACTTGGCGCCGAGCTTGTGAATGCGCTTGACCAATCGGTTGAATATCCGCGGCTTCAACCCTTGCAGGATCATGCCGTTGGCGCGCTCGACCTACCCATTTGTGCGCTGGTGAGCAACTGCCGCCCATGCCACCTCGATCCCGTAGTTGTCGCAGAAACGGGTGAACTTCTTCCCCGTGAACTGAGTTCCGCTGTCGGTGATAATGGTGTTTGGAACACCAAACCGGCACAGGACGTCACGGAAGAAGCGGACGGCTTGCTCTGACGTGATCTCCGTTAAAGGGCGTGCTTCAATCCACTTTGTGAATTTGTCGACGGCAACAAACATGTGGGTGAACCCCCGGGCGCTCTTGGCAGCGGCCCGACCATGTCCAACCCCCAGACCGCGAATGGCCAGGTGATGGGTATGGTCTGAAGCGCTTGGGCTGGTAAATATGTCTTCTTGGTGTAGAACTGGCAGCCTTTGCACGTTCGCACGATTCGCTCGGCATCTGCGACGGCTGTGGGCCAGTAGAATCCCTGCCTGAAGGCCGATCCTACCAATGACCGGGCGCCGCGTGGTGGCCGCACACTCTACCGTGGATGTCCCTCAGCAGCGATCTCCCTTCTTCGTTGAGGATACAGCACGGAAGGACACCATTGTGGCCCCAGCGGTACAGGTTGTCCTCAATTATCCTATAGGCCTTGGCCCTTCGGACGAGGCGTCGCGCTTCTGTTCGTCCAGCTGGGAGGGCCCCATCGACGAGCTAGCTTAAGAAGGGTGTGCGCCAATCCCTCTCTGGCTCAGGTGGATCTTCCAAAGGCTGCTCTTCCTCGAGGTCCGGCCCTTCGTCAAGGTCGGACACGATGGCCGCCACTACCCTCGTTTGGTCGGGACTTCCCTCGGGACCGATCAACTGCTCGGGGTTCGGCCCCAAGGAAGGTGCTCCATCGTTGAAGTTCATTGACGGCTGATGCTGGTCGTCTGTGAACACGCCAGGCGGGACTGGCTGTCGCCAGGATGCAAGCTTGGCTAGCTCATCGGCCACCTTGTTATACTCTCGCCGGAGGTGGACGAAGCCCAAGCCTTTGAACTTCTCTTGCGCTCTGTGTGCCGCTTCACAGTAAACCGCCAGCTTCAGATTGTGGCACTTGGCATCGCCGTTGACCTAATCAACCACGAGCTGAGAGTCACCGCGAGCCTCCAGCCTGTGGATGCCTAGCTCCTTGGCTATCCGCAGCCCCGCGAGCAGAGCTTCATACTCCGCCATGTTGTTTGACGCGGGGAAGTGTAGCCGTATGGCGTAACGCATCATCACCCCCATAGGAGAGATGAAGACGACCCCCACCCCTGACCCGGTTTGGTTCTGGGCTCCATCGAAGTGAAGGACCCAGTATTCGAAGTCAGCCGGGGCTGGAGGGAGCTGTGTCTCCGTCCATTTAGCAACAAAGTCCGCAAGGACCTGAGACTTGATTGCTGACCTTGGCACGTAAGAGATGTCGTAGCCCATAAGCTCGAGGGACCACTTGGTGATTCTCCTCGTCACTTCCCTGTTGTTGATCATCTCTCCTAACGCGTGCTCGGTGACGACGGTGACATGATGGGCGTCGAAGTAGTGTCTCAGCTTGCGCTTGGCGATGAGGATGGCGTAGATCATCTTCTGGATGTGGAGATAGCACGTCTTCAACTCGATCAACACCTCGCTGATGTAATAGACCGGGTGTTGTATCTTCAGGGCGTGCCCTTCCTCCTCGTGTTCCACCACGAGAACAACGCTCACCACCTGAGGGGTCGCCGCCACGTACAGGAGCAGGTGTTCCCCCTCGCGTGGGGCACCAGGACAGGTGGTTTAGTGAGCATGTGCTTGAGCTGGTTGAGCGCCTACTGGGCCTCCCCGCTCCACTCGAAGCAGCCGTCCCTCTTCAAGAGCTTGTAGAGAGGAAGCCCCGCTCACCCAAGCGTGCTACGAACCGTCCTAGCGCAGCGAGGCAACCTGTCAGTTTCAGGACGTCCTTGACAGAGCTGAGCGGTCCCATGTTGGTGATGGCTGCAATCTTCTCGGGGTTCGCCTCGATGCCCCTGGAGGAGACGACGAATCCCAGGAGGAGGCCCTTTGAGACCCCGAACGCGCATTTCTCTGGATTGAGTTTTACGCGGTTCGCCCGCAGGCGATCGAACGTGGCTTCCAAGTCTTGGACTAGATCGTCAGCTCGCTTGGATTTGACTACGATGTCGTCCATGTAGACCTCGACGGTTCGCCCGACGAGGTCCCCTAAGCACTGGTTCATGCAACGCTGAAACGTCGCACCAGCATTCTTTAGCCCGAAGGCCATCATGGTGTAACAGAATACACCACAAGGGGTCACGAAGGAAGTGGCCAATTGGTCGAATTCCTTGAGCGCGATCTGGTGGTACCCAGAGTAGGCGTCGAGGAAACATAGGGCTTCACACTCCGCTGTAGAATCTACGACCTAATCGATGCGAGGGAGGAGATAGGGAAACTTTTCGCAAGCTTTATTGAGACTATTGTAGTCGATACACATTCTCCATTTCCTATTCTTTTTCTCGACAAGTACAGGATTTGCCAACCACTCTGGGTAGCGTACTTCCCTAATGAACCCTGCATCTAACAACTTGGCTACTTCTTCGATGATGGTCTTTCGCTTGAACTCGTTGCAGCGCCTTGTGGGCTGCCTGACAGGCTTCGCGCCTTTGCAAATGTCCAAGGAATGCTCGGCGACTTCCCCGGGGATTCCTGGCATGTCTGCGGGAACCCATGTGAACATGCCGATGTTCGCCCGGAGGCAGTCGACGAGCGCGCTTTCCTACCTTTCCGTGAGGGTGGAAGAGATGATGACCGTCTTGCTCCCAGAGCCCTGGGGGTCAAGGAGCACCTTCTTCGTGCTCGAGCATCGCCCTCTTGCGTGCGGGGCCGTCGTCATCCCTGGCGTCGCGCGCTTCCTGACCCTCAGGAGTGGAAGCTAGTACCGCCATGGCGTCGACCGCCGCTTGAGACACGGCAAGCTCTTTGGAGGCCTCCACGGCCGCCTTGGCCTTGGCGAGCTGGCGAGATGCGACAAGAGCTGCCGCCAGTGTGCAGCTCTCCATTTCGCATTCGTACGCCACCTGGGGGGATTTCCTACCACAATGACGCCGTTGGGACCCGGCATCTTGAGCTTGAGGTAGACGTAGTTTGGGACGGCCTGCCCAGGATAGTATGGTAGGAGTCGTCGAAGTCCACCACTTCTAAGCAGAGCGTCTCGGTGCGGAAATTCTCCCGATCTCCGAAGGTGACCGGGAGGGTGATCTGTCCCAACAGGACAACCTCCTTCGCCGGGACTACTCCGTAGAAGGGAGCCCGTTCTGGGCGCACGTGGAATCTTGGGACGCCCAAGGCATCCAGTGTGCTTGCGTATAAGATGTTGAGGCTGCTCCCTCCGTCCATCAACACCTTGGAGACGCGCTTCCTCCCGATTATCGGAGCCACGACCAGAGGAAGCTTCCCCAGATGTGGGACGTACTTCGGGTGGTCGGACCGGTCGAAGGTGATCGCGGCCTTAGACCACCGGAGGAACTCCTGGTTGGTGGGATGAGCCGTGAACACACCCTGCTCCATCAGCTTGGTGCATCGCTTTGACGCTGCGCCTCTGGGCCTCCGAAGATCATGAGGCACTCGTCGGGTTCGGGAAACAAGTCGGTCACCGCCCCCTTCCCTTGTGGTTGAGGGGTCGGGCTGACCCCATCCAGCCTACCCCATGAGGAATTTCCTCATGAGTCCACACTCGCAGTACTTGTGCTTGACGGGGGTCGCGTGGTTTGGGTACGGACCCTCGAGCAGCTGCTCGAAGTAGTCGGGGG
Source organism: Digitaria exilis (assembly GCA_015342445.1). NCBI lineage: Eukaryota > Viridiplantae > Streptophyta > Magnoliopsida > Poales > Poaceae > Digitaria > Digitaria exilis. The sequence goes on from JACEFO010001734.1 coordinate 1,323,238, forward strand.
TCTGGCCCTCGTTGGGTCGTCGCCCCTGGGGTCGATCGTCTCATCTCTGACCTTGTGGCACCCGTCCTTGGGGTCGGGAGGGTTTTGGGTCTACGACGGCGACGAACTCAACCCTCCTTTCCTTCTTCTTCTTCTTCTTCTTCTTCTTCTTCTTCTTCTTCTTCTTCTTCTTCTTCTTCTTCTTCTCACGATAGTCCGACGGCCCTGCCTCGTCGGCAGTCTCCTCGTGCTTCTTTTTCCCTCCATCTTCGGGAAAATGCGCCAGCACGGCTTCCTCTCCCTGCACTTCCTCAGCGGCCATGTCGAGGACCTCCTTGATCATCTTCGGGCACTCCCTGCTGATCCGGTTGACCAAGGGTCGACTCTTGGTGCCTCCCATCAGTGGCGTCCGGGAGGTTGTTGTACTGTCGAGAGAACTGGTGCAGGTAATTGCGCAGGGTCTCCCTATGCTTCTGCCTGCACCTTTTGAGGTCCCAGACCAGGCTCGGGCGCGCGCAGGTACCCTGGAAGTTCCCGATGAAAATACTCCTCAGATCCGCCCAGCTTCGGATCTTCCCGTTTGGCAAGCGCTCGAGCCATGCGCGGGTTGACTCTGGCAAGTACAGGGGGAGGTTACGTATGATGACTTTATTATCGAAAGCTCCACCCGCTCGGCACGCAAGCCGGAAGTCATCCAGCCAGACCGAAGGGTCTGTCTCTCCATTGTACTTGCTGAAGTTGGTGGGGAGGCGGAACCGTGGGGGAATTGCGACGGTACAAATCTCGTGAGAGAAGGCGGCCGGGCCAGGGCAATCAGAGTCGGAGTTCGAGTCCCAGTCTTCCTCCATCTCGACGTGCGCCTCGCGCCGACGGTGCCTGATGCGTGGGACACGATCCTCTGGCTCTTCCGATTTGTCCCGGCGCCGAGCCTCGATGATGTGTCGTACGTCGCGATCAGGACCCAGCCTGTCCTGAACCTTCACAGCGTCCGCGTTCGGGGCGTTCCATCGTGAGCCGTCGGCCGTCCTCTTCCTGTCGACGGGGCTGGGAGACCGCGAGTTTCCAGCGGATTGCCGTCTTCTCCCCGCGGAGCTCGCCGCCTGCCGTACCGCAGCGCGTTCGAGGAGCGTCCTCAGCCCGTTCTGGACTCGACGTTCCTCCGGGGTGGACGGCTGGGGCAGCTGCCAGCTGAGCAGCGTAGCCGTTGTGATGCACTGGCTCGCCCGGTCGAAAAGAGGGTAGCCATCGGCGTTGGTCTCGATCCTCTAGCCCACCTCACGGGCCCACGCCCGAGCCGACGGCTCCATGTTCGCGTCGAGCTGAGCTTGCTCTATCTCGATGGCGAGCCGCATGTCCTCCAGCTCATGTTGCTTCGCCGCGATCTGCTCTGGCGTAAGCCGGATCTCGGCCCCGTTCGCCCCGTTCGTCGCGTCGTCCGGGGGAACCACGGTGAAGCACTCCCGCGTGGGACAGTGCGTGCCCATCCTCGGGGGGATGTGCACTTCCAGATTCTCCTCCCGTCCAGGCTCGCTCAGGCTGGTCATGCCACTCGAGGCCGAGTGGCGCCCCAAGATGCCATCGGACCTTAGCAGGCGCACCCTGACGTGCGCCCTTTCGAGGCCTTTCAAAGCCTAGCGTCGCGCCGAGTCGGAGAAAGTTTGTGACGCGTTCCTCAGCCCAAAAGGAAAGGCTAACGCCTCGCCTTTTCGTGAGTTCGCGTCGACCTTCTTGGTCATTCGGCTTTTGGAGCCGTGTGACGAGGACGAACCCGAACGCTTCATCTGGAGCGCTTGGGTTGGGTTATCGCTCCCGCCAAGGCGGTGCACAATCCGCTCGCGCCCCACCCTGGACACTGCGATGGAGCTCCGAGAGACGACGCTCACGGCCTGCGTGGCCGTCGCGACCTCTTCCGAGGCGGTCGAGGACACTGCCGGGCCACCACAGGGGACTTGTCCCGCGCGGGTAGCCGGGCAGTCGGGGTTGTCGACGAGGACAAGGCAGAGCGCGCCGCCGCGAGCGTCCGGCATCTCGTTCACGAGGAACTCGAGGCTGCCGAAGCGGATGGTCGCGCCCAACCTGAACCGATGGTCACCAGAACCAGCCATCTCACACCGGGTGTCGATGAAGACGTAGACGTGCGCAGACCCCTACCTGGCGCGCCAACTATCGGCAGGTGGCACACAGGGTACCTCATGCCGGCTAGTGTCGATCACAGAACACGCACGTCTCGGTGGAGAATGGTTCAAGAGACGCAAGACAGAGGGTTTATACTGGTTCGGGAGTGATCCCTACGTCTAGTGCAACGGGCTCCTGATTGTATTGCTCTCTTGGCGGCGAATTACAACGAAGGTTGGTTCAAGCCTTGTGTGTGAAATGTGCGTGTAGGGGACTAAGTGCTCTAGAGATCGAAAGTCCAGAAATTGGAATCCCCCATCGCAGGGGATGCCATCCTCTTTTATAGCTCAAGAGGAGGGCAGCTTTACAATGTCGTTTTAGCTATCTACCCTCGAAGGTCGGATGCCCCCGACGGTTGCTTGCTGTCGGCCTAGTGCGTCTTGACGACCCCTTCCTTGGTCGCCGCGTGTCCTTCACCTTCCCACCAGCAGCTTCGTGGTAGCTTCCTTCTTGGCCGCTAGCGCAGCAGCGCGCATGCAGCTACCTTTTCCCAAGCGCAGGGCCGCATATTAGCTTTTTCAGTTGGCAGGCGGGCAGGTGATGTCGGGTGTCGGTCGGGAGAAGGCGTAGGCCGCACGCCTTCTCCTTCACAAGTCAGATTTGACTTGGGGACTCCCCCTTTTACTCTGTGCGTGTTCATCAATGGACGAGATCCCTCAAGGGGGTCTGCCCTTCCGACCCGAGGGGTCGGGGGTCGGGCGAGACGGACGTGCCCGACCCCTTTCACCCCCTGGTCGTCTGGAGGGGACCGGGGTCGGACAAGACGGAGGCTTCTATCCTCACGTCCCCCGGGTCCTTTGTAGGTCGGGCGAGACGGAGCCTTCCGACCAGTCGAAACTAGCGCTGCCAGGGTCTTCCTCCGTCCGCGCGCCGTTCGCAGGCTCCCTGACAGTGGGCCCCCTAATCCATGACCCCCACAGCAAGCTAAACTGAAATTTCGGATCACATCATTTGAGAACCATAACACCATTATTCTATGATCTCTTGCTCATGTAAACAATAGTAGTACGCCTCACCACACACTTTGGCAACAACACTTGATGCATTGCACATATGACAATCATGACAAACTCATTGCTAGAGGCTTCTTGCAGAAACTCATGGCTCGAGGCTTCTTGCAGAAAGATGTAGATGAGATATGAAACTAAAAAGGCTTCTTGCCAAAAGAGAACCAATAATGAGTCATGAGAACCTTGCATGGAAATTGACGCATATTCGGTAAACTTAACTATGTTTGTGAATGGAGGAACTCTGGAAATGCTTTTCCAACTTCATTGAAAAACCAATGTTACAGGGAATCAGCTGACAAGTGTGAAATCAGAGTCAGGCAGAGAACATTCTTTGTATGTCTTGTCCGGCCATAGCCAAGAGGAGTTAATGAATATTTGTTCGCCGGAACAGAAGTTAATATTGTTGTGGACAGGATCCTGTAAAAACATGTTTTAAGGAATGAGCCAGACCCTGGCATTTCTCAAGAAACAATAGCTACCTGGATCTGGCCATCTGGAACCTACATGTTGATGCACACGATTTCGATGATTTAACACTATCATATAAATAGCTAGACTTAACCGTAAAACCATATTGTGCCTATTTCATGGGTCATACTGTAGTTCTAAAGCTATGAGGGCCATGCTCAAGGAAGCCAGAAAATCACCAGAAGCGCACTAAACAAATCAGAGGAAAATGATGCAGACAACTGCAACAGTCCTTACAGTGAACTACTCTTTTACACAATGCACCAGTTAACTGTGCTGTGTTTAGATTTTTAGGGAAAAAAGAGTACTTTTTTGGAGAAGCGTGTTATAGGAAGTAAAAAGTAATTTTTGAAACTAAACAAGCACTAAATGCTCTTTTAGTCTACATGTAAGCAGGACGGCGATAGTACATAGAGAGGGTACTGCCTCCCACTTGTTCATCGGTCCTCTTTTAGTAGGAGGTGCTGGCACTGTATTTGGATATCATGTTGCTTTGCTATGAAGTTCATTGACATGCTGGTACAAGCAAGGCAGGGATTTAGCTATGCATGGAAATTTTTATGGCAGCTGAGTGAAGTATATGGAAGCAGATGAACAAGCTACCAAGTTTCACGGCATGGGAAAGAATCTTTAACAAATGACATTCTCCTTCAAGCAAATAGCTAAACGATCCTTCCAGATGTCTAATTCTCTATTGGATCTCTTAGACGCTAAACCCCTCCTTGTAGTTTCCCTTGTTTTTCTTTATTTCTCTTATCTTTTCTTCTCTTTTGTTTCTATATTTCCCTTGTAGAAGTGATCATGCTAGTGAATAACTGAACATTCAGGCAGTGGTTACCTGTAGAATTGCTTATCTTGGTAAGAGTGCTAAACTGAGTGGAATTGCACAAATTTTGGTAGACATGTTGCACTTGCCAACCATTTTAAGATGGTGATTACGTCCCTTGGACTTGTCTGCCACCACAAGGTTAATGACAAGGTGAGCGCTAAACTAAGCGGGATGCAACATATGGGCCTAACGCCAAAAATCAACTTAAATTTAAGCCTGATAGATAATGTATTTTTTATTCTCGAACCATCTGGGTGTTGATGGTTTATCGTCTTCGGTGAATATAAGGCTATCCCCAACACATCTACTAGGATGGTGTCCATAGTATTAAATAGCCAGTCACATAAGCAATTTGATGATGTGGTAAGAGAATTAAAGAGGGGAGAGAAGGACATGGTGTCTTGCATGAGAAACCATGTCTACACAAGAACCAAGAAATGAAACTTGATGATAGGGAGATGAAAGGAGTGAGAACATATGTGATTGGATGATAGTTTATTTTTAAGAAACTATGCATTGGGGAGGCAGTTTCTATAGGTAGTGTCCATATGACATGGATGTTGATGATGTCTTGGGTTGGGAATAGCCTAAGGAGCCCAGTTGCAAAGTCCAAAGCTTAAGCAACCTGCAAAAAGCTTTGTGATATCTGAAAACCAACATATTGGTGCATATGCCTATGAGTTCCAATTTCCTAGAAAATGAGGCAATCTCACGTGCATGCTTTTCTAAACATGGAAGAATACAAGCAGAAGAGCTACTAGCTTATTCAGAGAGAGCTAAGTAAGTAGCAAGCAGATAATGTTGCTTCCTGATTTCTGTTTTTGCACACAATAGGGCAATAAAATACAACACTCGGTGTTTGCTTGCTTAGGTGTTTGGTTTAGACAAATGTAACGCAATCTGATTACGTCCGATAAGCGATACGGTACAATCCGTTTGTTCAGTTAACACCGTAAACAGATCCCGCTCTGTACATTTCTGATACCGCCGCCTCTACTCCGTAATCACGATGCAGCCAAAGTTTCTCCCTAGGTGACGTGACTTCTGAGTAACTCACGAGCTTCTTGGACTTAATGATGATGCCTCTCTCGGCCTCCAGGTTTCTGTTACCGTTACAGAGTGGAAACCAAACAAATTCAGTCTTTCAACTCTTTGTTAACGTTATCGCTGTTTTTTGTTTTCATTTGCGTTTGCGTTACATTATTTGAACCAAACACCTTAGCTTGACTTGAATTTTAAGCTTAACAATATGACTAGTTTACCTTTTTCCGATGGGCTTAGTTTGACTTGGCATCCATGGTCTAGAAATAACAAAGGACAGAAGACACGTTTTACTGAAAGAAATGGTATTATTCACATATTTTTCTTTGCATAACACGACTCAAACTGACTAGAATTTGTTCCCAAAATGTCATATACAAAATGTAAACCACAGAAAAATAGAGAAGAGAGTACATAGGCTAGCATATGCAGTATTTCATGAGCAAGTTTATGTGCTACATAGTACAGAAACAATAACTGAATCAACTGAGTAGGAAGAGGCGTATATGTTACATCAATTAAATTGGGAGAACAAATTACTACATTTAATTTATGCAATTTATTCAATTCGCAAGAGACCACTCCAGGACACCTTGAAACAGGTTTATAAATTTCAAAGATCAAATAGGGAGCATTATTTATGAATACATAACTTATGCATTTTATCAATCTCACGCATGTTGGAGATTACTCCAGAACCACTTGAACGGGAGTGGCAGCACTAGGAGCACTATCAGCAATCTGGTTCAGTATTTTGACCTCCTCATTGACCCATTGGTATTTCCGTGGCACCATGTCCCAGTCCCAGAGCCCCCTGTCCTGAACATGACCATTTTTGTACAAGGAAACAAGCTGCAAAGACGTTGATACTTTAATAACAAACTTAACAAAGTAAATCTGTCTCTCTGTTCCCTGAAAACCAATTATCACCAACTCCTTTAGCTGATTATGGCAGAACTCAGAAGGTTGCCACGAAATGTCATCATGAGGCTCCTCCTCCCATGGGGCAATATGGATGTGAAGGCTCTCGAGGCATGGCGCGGCCTCGATGAGGAGGCGAGGCCAAGAGACATCCCAGGATGAAGGCACATCAGCAACCAGAAGCCTCCTGAGTTTAGGGTACAACAATGTGAGGCTCCAAGGTTTGAACCATCTTTGATATCCAGTGAAGCGTATGATGAGGTCGGTTATTCCTGGGGTTCCTCCAAGATAGTCACTGAGATCATAATCATTTCTAATGCGAATAAAGCGGGTTTTTCCGACACCACGGTGAAAGGTGATATTCAAGTGTGTGAGGTACGGGAAGGAGCTAAGCTTGTAACTCACCATAGTTTCCACAACAGCCATGCTCTCAAGCATCGGTAGAGCGTACAGCTTGATCTGCCCGAACCAGCAGTGGACCTCGGTAAATTTTGCAAGACCAGAGTGGTGAGTGCATGGAAGCCCTTCAGTGGTGGAATGTAACAGCCTGACAGCTTCAAACTTCTTAGTTGGGACTTGCGTGGATTGTTGCAGAGACCATGGTGAGGGAAACTGTGGGCATCCTGTTTCCGGAATGTACTCTTAACTAATGAAATCTCCAGATCCTCGACACCCCATGAATCAGCAGCCTTAGCTATCAATCGGTGAATGCCGCTTGAACAATGATTGGTAAAGAACTCAAGCCGCAGTCTTCGGACACTCCGAAGACCCAAGCCGTCTCTGTCCTGGTCATCATCCACGTCGAGGAAATTGTTGATAGATGATTCATAGCACGCATGGCACGGCGCTCATACCTTTCAATGTTCGCGCGAAGCATATTGAGATCGACGGCGAAACCATAAGTATAATCAGCAGCTTTGGCGTGGATACGGATGCACCTGTAGTATCGCGCCGGTAGGATGTCACTGACCCTGAAATCGAGGGCATCCAGAGAGCGTGGGAGGCAGGCCCAGCGCTTCGAGAGGGTGGCGGTGGCTAGCACCGAGCGGGTGTCGAGGCGCTGCAAGATGAGGAGCAGTAGGTCGTCGGGGAGGGCGCTGAGGCGGTCTTCATGGCAGGACGCGCGCAACCCGCGGCGCCGATACGAAACCTTTGAAGAAACGGCAGAGCTGAGCCGGGGTCGGTGAATTGAGCGGAAAGCGGCGGCGGCGCGCTTATCCGGCGGCCTGGGCTTGCGATTGCAGCTAGATAGAGGCTTCCTGATCGCGCGGGCCCACGACTATGGGTGGGATGGAGGATGTGCGATGGCAGGGCTGAGCGGCGACGAACCCGGTGGGTGGATTGGCGGCAAGGCGCCACCGGCGGAGGTGACCGCAGCAGTGGTCGACGGAGGATGAAGGAGGGGAGACGGCAGAGCTGTTGACGAGGATGGTCGAACAGGCGGATCCGCCGGCGAGGTGGCCACAGCGGATTAGGATCCGGAACAAGGAAGGAGGGCGGGGGTAGAAAGGGCCAAAAGGGATCACCCAGTGAGCGCCGCCCGCCGCGGGCCGGGCGGGGCGGCGAGGACGGTGGTAGCGGAGGCCCAAACGCCTGCGCGTGTCCTATAAGCCGGACCGATATCCTGGTTTCCTCAGAAAATGGTGATTAGGTTTGACGGGCGAGCAGGCGGCGGGCGTGGAGTAGGCGCCTGCAGTGAAAGGCAGGCGGTGGGGGACGGCGTAGGCGTGCAGGCGACGGGCGCCGGCGCCGACGGGTTGGCGGCGTGCAGGCTGCGACGGCGTGCGGGAGAGGGAGAAAGAGAAAGAAGTTTACTAGTCCTTTTTTTCCTGGAGGGGAAAAAAGAGAGTGAAAAAAATTGGCCTGACAGGTGGGCCCCGCGTGTCATGTTAGCAAAACCGGCGTCGAAACCACCAAAAGACGAAAATCGAACAGAAAAAAAGCTGAGGAACCATTTCTGCCCGTAATTGAGGATGAAACCAGACTTTGGCGATAACTCAGCTACCAAAATAAGACTTCTTCTTTCTTAAAATACCTTTTCTTTTTTATTATTTTAAAATCTTGTTTTTTTAATGTTTTCTTTATTTTTGAAGATTTATTACTCCTCCCAAATTGACCTGAGCATTTGTGGCCCGGTCCAGCTCAACCCAAGCCCGGCCGATTTTGGCCCGCTCACGTCTTTGAATGGGATGAGCTAGGGCAGCGAAAATCAAACCCGAAAAAAATAAACTAGCACAAACTCGTCCAAACGATTTAATTCAACTACAAAAGAACATGAAGCCCGAGCTCGCTCATGGCCCGGTCCGAAGGCTCAGCCCGACCTTGCCCATAAGATGAGCATGAGCACAAAATTTTGGGCTGAAACAAACCAGACATTTTTTTCCGGTCCAGACCGAACACAAATGCTTAGGGTCTACTCCCAACGTTCGAGTTTTAGCTTCCTCTCACTCATCCAACTTTACACTATAACTTCACATGAAAATGGGGATTCATAGTTTGGATGATTTGAGGGTTTTCGTCTTTGGCTAGTTACCTGAAAATGGGGATTCATAGTTATGAATAATGATGATTTGAGGGTTTCACTTGGGTAGTTACCTCCATAGCTGGGTTGGATGAAGTTTAGGATGGCCTGCCGATCGACAGTGCGGGCGAAAGAGACGGCAGAGTGGAGGCGAGGAGAAGGCCACTAGAACCAGACAACGGAGGACCCTTGTTAGATGGTAAAGGCATGCCAAATGTATTCGCGTCGAGCGGTGGAGAGCAAACAGCCCGTTCGGCTGCTTGTGACCGGCTGGGCTGGTAGCTGGGCTGATCTGCCACTGGTGCAGCTGCTGGAATCAGCTGAATCAGCCGCTGGCCCACCAGCCCCCAGCCACAACCCCATTGAAAACCGGTTGGACATGATTTTTTTAAAAAAAATAAAAAAGCAACCAGCCATTTCATACCACACAAGCATACGACATACCAATACAATACTTAAATTGTCCAATTGCTAGCATCTCCAATTACATAAATATGGTAAATTAACTAAACAACAAAGATACTACACATTTCAATCTTCAGCTCATGTACTGAACCTTCTTCATGACATGTTCTTTCATGCATCAACGTGCAGGCCAAACAGCAATAGATACCAACTCCCTCAGCACTGAGGTTTTCTTGTAGTATTCAACCACACCCACTCAGACAGATCGTACGTCGCACCATCTCCATACTTACGCAGCCACAAATAATTATCCATTGCAAAGCATGATATGATAATCCACGCTTGTTTTTCCCTCTTGAAGAATGGAACCCCTTCCAAGATATGCCACCGCTCTCTGAGGATTCCAAACCTCCTTTCAATGATATTGCGCAGCTTGGAGTGAATGTAGTTAAATTTCTCCTGATGATCTAATTGACGAACATTTATGCCCTTAAATTGTGACTTATGGTACCTTGTCTCCCGGAAAGGAGTCATGTATCCCTGCTGCTCCGTGTATCCCGAGTCTGCTAGGTAATACCGACCTACAACAATTCAACCATTTCGACTATTTTAATACCAAAGCAAATTTTATGCTTCAAAAAAAAATAATTATAGCATGATAGGCTTCAAAAAAACACAAACCTGGAGGTGGATGTGGGAACCTTTGATCCGCCTGACAATCTTCTAGAACCGCCATGTCATGACATGCACCCGCCTTACCGGCTCCCCACATAGGTGAAGCGGCCATGCATGCCTACTATGGCGCAAACATTAATTGTAACTTCTCCTTTCCTATTAATGAAGTCAACTTTGGCTTCTTGGTTCACCTCAACCGGTATGTGAGTGCCATCTATGGCACCTATGCATCCATCAAACCATGGTGCATATTCAGCAAGTTCGGAGCTCACTTGTGCATAGCGCCTATCAGATGGAACTAGTATAGTCTGCGCCCACCTAAACTTAATTTGTGCCACCTTAGATGTCTTCCTACTTATTGTATCTAAAGAACGTTCGAATCTATTTTTGCATTCTCTAACAGCAGATCCGCGAGCACAGGTCCAGATATATAAACCTAAAGCTTCCATGGACCCGCACTCTTTTGTACTATTCAGCCCATATGGACCTAAGCACTGATGCAAGTACAAGAAATCATCAGGATACATACGTAAATTCTCCATGCACCTTTCCGGGTCTTGAAGATTCAGTTGCATCCATTGAGCCCCAGTCAGCTTGGGTATGGGATTTACCACATGTGGCTGCATACTCTGTAGTTCTTTGATCCTAAACAGCACGAGAGCAGCCTTGGCCAAGTTCTCCAAGTCTGAAACGTCGCTGCAACTGTCGCTGGTCGACGAATCGTCGGTGCTGTCCATACTCAACTGACATATGCAAAGAAATAATTAACAATGTGAAACAATGTAAACAAACACAAGTATGAAAGTTACATGGTGATGTGCAGGCATGAATGTGCTAATCAGCAAAGGAAATTCTACTTCGAAAAAAAATCTAAACAGCTTGTGTTTATCTGATGGCATACACAAAACATAACATCAGGGAAGATGTACCTAAATTCATATCTTAAGAACCCATCTTTTGTAATGAATCAGCCAAGTCGTTTTAAACAACAAACAAATGTCTGGAAACTGTCTGACCTTTTCTTGTCAATGTCTTGGATTTCACTCCTCTCGGTCTTCTCAACAATGACCTGTATCACAAGAAAGCCACCTCGATTGAGAACAACGGAATCATGGAAACAAGCAGCATACATGAAGACAAAACTGATGCTTACAGGAATTCTATCAGGGTAAAATGGTAGTGCAAAACCTTTTCTTCTCCCTGCCTCCTTGCTGTGAAAAATGGTAAAGTAGCAATCACATGAAACAAAGCCTCACTGCAAATAGTACTAACTAGAAGAAACTTTAAAAGTGATCCAGAATTGTTACAGAAAGCAGCATGTTTTATATGAACTAGGATACAAAAGTTCACGAAAAAAACCACTTGAATTTACTAGCAGATGAACAATGCAAGTCACATCACATCAAATGAAAATAACATCATGGAATTTGAAACACACGCATTTAACAGTAAACAAATGTATCGAAACAGTCATACAGATTTAGTTGAAACACACACATTGAACAGGAAACAAAGGTCTGAAGTTGGTCTTTATTGCAACATAGTGGCAAACAAAGGTCTAAAAACAACAGGGAATTAAAGACAGGCATGCGTTGCTTTCGCTCAGATCACTTGGACTTTAGAGTCAGTACATCCCAGGAGACCTTCACATAGTTCATCCGCCCTTCTTTGGTTTCCAAATCCAGGAAAGCCCGACGATGTAGCCTGTTTGTGCAAATATTCAAGGCTTGGGCGAAAAACAGATCACTCTCGCTGAACCCGTCCTCTTTCAAAATCTTATTGACTTGTGCCATCTCCTCGGCTTCAGTGGTATGACGAGACTTCTTCTCCATCGATTGCTTAATGATGTGGGTGAGGTCTTCAAGGCAGTCATCGATGGAGGCAGTCTTCTTTTTTAGGCCCCGTTTAGATTCACAAAGATTCCCCAAAAAACCACTATTCATCCAACTTTTCCCTATTCATCCCACCTCTTCCACTCACATAACACTATTCATCTACAGTGTTTTTTTGGTGAACAGTGTATTTTCGGGGAATCTTTCCTCAATCTAAACACACCCTTAGTGGGCTCTCAACAGAATGGTCCTTGTTAGAGAGTTTGGAGTCTGACAAGTAAGGAGGAGTCTGAGGGCTGGCACCACTGCTGTTTTGGTCAGTGCCATATCCACCGGCAGATACCAACTGGCCCCTATCACGAGGGGTGTGTCCGAAAAGTGCGAACAGCTGCTCACAGCATGGTGGACGTTTGTACTTCTCACCGGGAATTTTTTTTATTTTAATCCTTTTTTAAAATATTAAAAAAACCTGTCCCCAACTAATATTCCAAGCGGTGACCCTTTTCGTCGCGGCAGGTCCCGTGGCGCGACCAAAGTATGTGTCGCGCCACAAGACATGGCGCGACAAAAAGACACGCTGGCACGACACGCATGCAAGGTGGTGACTGGACGCTGACGTGGTCAGATGAGCCGCGCCACATGCTTCGGCGCGACTCAGTCGCGCCAAAGGTCGTGGCGCGACAGGCATATACAGAGCCGCTGCGCGCCCTTCCCTTCTCCTTCCTCCTTTCTTCTTCCTTCCCCACCCGTGCCCTAGGTCTAGCCATGGCGCCGCCGGCCGCCGCCGCCCCCTAGATCAGTGCCCTCCTCGGCAGGATTCGAGGGGAAACGGTGGGAAATCACTCCGGGAAGGTAACTCCTCCGCTTGGACCAGCCACATTTTTGCCTTTCTTGCTATTTCGATGGATGTGGTTTAGGAATGGTTTCTATAGGTTTGGTTGTTTGAGAATGAATCTTTAGGTAGAAATAGGTGAGGTTGGCCGTTTAGATACTGCAGTGGTAATGCATGTGTATCCTATAGATATTGTTACATGTGATGATTTTGAACTCCTCATTGCAATTATGGTTAAGTGTAGTTTAATTGTGAAATAGAATATAGAATGAATAGGATGGCATGATTAAGCGGAATTGTGTGTGTTTGAGGAATTACTGTGAGGAATGCAGGGAGGAGTTGGATGGCATGATAGGGTGGAAATTGTTAATTATGTACACCCACTACCAAATTTGTTAACTAGTTACCGAATGATATATACACTCACTAGATGTAGTTTGTTATGTACATGAAGGCTTTGTGTGCACCTGTAGATATGTAAAGATGCTTGACGACCTGTCGAAATTTGTTAATTATTAGTTGCATAATTTATCTTAGGAAAATGGCGAACCACCCCCAATACCCCCTTCTTGAGATGTTGTACGATGAACACCACCGTGGGAAGATACTGGAGGAACGTACTCAGGTATGTGATGGCAGTGTTTACCTTTGTTTCTCCTATCCGTGGGCACTCAATTTACCGAATGTATTGGTTATTAAATGTGAATTTTGCAGAATTTGAGGCATCTACGTATTCGTACGCACACTCCTTTGGAGTGGGACGAACGGTACGGCCCTTAACTTCGTCGGGCGGGGTTGCTGCCACTAGCCACACTTGTGAAGGGTGGATTGCCGAAGATGGACACAGCGGCGTTGACAGCTCTTGTTGATCGGTGGAGGCCAGAAACACACACTTTCCACCTTCCTAGCGGTGAGATGACAGTGACCCTTCAAGATATTAGTATGCTATTTGGACTTCGTATAAATGGCCGAGCGGTTACGGGTAACATTGACCTTGCTGGATGGAGAGATAGGGTAGAGCTTTTGTTTGGAGTTAGGCCTGAAGAGTCACCAGAAGATGCAAAGGACAGGAAGACTACTAGAGTCAGCTCGTCATGGTTGGCACAACACTGGGGTACCCCACCACCTGCTGATGCCTTAGAGATAGTGGTTTATAGGTATGCTAGGGCATGGCTGTGGCACATGATTGGTGGTTTTTTATTTCCTGACTCAAGCGGGAACACAATTTCATGGATGTGGATTCCAATAATCTCTGAAGACTGGGAGAGCATTGCCGGTTACAGTTGGTGTAGTGCAACATTAGGATGGTTATACCGGTAGTTGTGTGATGCTTGTAGGCGGACCGGGGATAGTGCCAACCTTGGAGGTTGTGCCTTCCTTTTGCAGCTGTGGTTGTGGGAGCACCTACCCATTGGCCGGCCTGAGCGATTTGCAGTTGGGGTAAGTATTTGAATTATAGATATACTCCTAATTTCTTATAATTCATTCAAAGTAATGCGCTCTTTTGTGTTTAGGTCTTGCCTACAGATGGTGATGAACCTTTGGCAACCGTTGGCTATCTTTGGCGGAATGTCCTAACCGTTCATGGGAACCCGGTGAGGCGCTACATAGATTATAGCAATGCTATTGATTGTCTCTGTCACGGCCACGTAAGTTTTCCTCTCATTGTCCCTTTTATTGTTAGTTGGGTGAAGTAAAGTAGTAATAGATTACTTGGCATTAGGTTACTTGGCAGCCATACGAACGTGAGGAGGTACAAATCATGGACCTCAATCCTCAATGCAAGGTCGACAAAGAATTATGGCGACCTGTTTGTCCTTTGATTTGCTTCTATATTGTGGAGTACCATCTGCCCAATCGGGTCAAGCGCCAATTTGGGATACTTCAGGACTTCGACCAGGAGCGGCTGAACACAAACCCAGAACTGCATAAGTAAGTAATCTATTGTACATTCATTTGTGATATGTCCATTAATTGCAATAGTTGAGAAGCCTTGTATGTAGAATTGAGCACCGCCGGCAGAGGGGAGCAAAGAATTGGGAGTTGATACATCAGGGGTACGTAAACGCATGGGATGCAAGGGCTGGTAACATTGTTCATGGGGGCGCACTTCACCGGGAGGGCGGGTATGCACGTTATTTGGATTGGCTCAAAGAAAACACGCGGCTTAAGCTAAAGGTGGCTATGGTTGGGCACCAAATAGAGGATCTACCATCTGACCCTGAAGATGTATTTGATGAGTATGATGAAATGACAAGGAAGGGTACACAACCCGAACGGGGACCGCTGCAGGATTACATCGTAAGTTGCTTTCAAGTTTTCTTTATTGGGCCTTTGAATTTTTATGAATATTTTTTGGGTTGCAACTCATTGTTGCTATTATTAGGGTCAACAAGTTGGCCGCTTTGCTAACGAGTCACTCGCTGCATAGAGTGTGCCAATTGGTGATCCGGAAGAGGCGAGCCGTCTTTGGGCCTTTGTCCAGGTTAGGTCTCTATGATATGGAACCAAAATAAAACTAAATTTCATTTCTAGTCAAATTGGTATAAAGGTATATATCTTGTCTTCGTTTAGAGATTTCACCGTGGATGCCGAAAGATTGCTTTCAAGTTGAATTGCATGGCCTCACGCGATCCACATGAGCATGGCGCTCCCTCAAGCTCTGGAACACGTGCTGCTTCCACTTCACGGAGCTCAGGTACGTGAAAATCAAATTGGTAGAGTGCGAAATGCTAAACAAACTTGCAATGAACTAGTTTCTGCCTGTTTTCTAGTTTCTGAGAATTATAGGACAATATGTTTTTTGTGGACCCCATATATGTTATGAATTTTGGCATGACTTATTTGGTAGGCATTGACCGTCACTTGTTTCATGTGTCATAGGAGGCCGTGGTCAAAGGGGAAGGGGCATTACAATTGGTACCCCTCGTCGCCGCGGCCCAGAGGTTGCGGTGCCTCCAGAGGTTGAAACAGAGGACGAAGATGAGGAGGAGGACGCAGATGAGGAAATAGAGGAGGAAGATGAGGAGGACGCAGATGACAGCGACGACTCAGAAGAGGCCGATCCGACCTACGGCCAAGAGGAGATTGGAATCTCACAATTGCCCGACGCCCCCTCGCCGACACAAGCAAGTCCACCAGCAAAAAGGCAGGCAAGGGCCCGTGATCGGGCATACGTTCTATCCGCCAATAAACTCCCAACCAACCCGGGTCGTCCTCGGCGCCAGAAGAAGCCCTTCACCCCCAATCCTTCAGGACGACGGTAGATGTTAGGTTTTTAGATGTTGGACCCCTATGTAATGGCTTTGATGGACTGAACTATGCATGGACCCCTTTTATGAACTTGTGAATGTGAAATTGTGCCTTATATTAATGTGAATGTGAAAATGTGCCTTATTTTACTTGTGAATGTGAACTTGTGGATTTGAACTGTCTGGCTCAGTCGCGCCATGAGGGATGGCGCGACAGATAACCAAAAATTTGACCTGTCCACAATCTGGTCCACTGTCACTCATGGCGCGGCACGGGCCTGTGTCGCGCCAGACGTCACGGCGCGACCAAGGGCCAAAAATCTGTTCAAATGTGCCGCGCCATGGGCCATGGCGCGACACACAACTACTGTCGCGCCTCGACTGATGCCAGACCAGATCTTAACTAAGCCGTTACGGCTATTACTAGTCGCGCCACGCAACATGGCGCGACCAAGTGTTCTTCAGCGACTGCCTATGCAGCAACAGAACATATACAAGTGCAGCAACTGCCTGTGCACCAATAGAACATATATAAGCACAGGAAAATAAAGTCAATATTACAAATCCGTAACCAATGAAGTCCATACATAACCAATATTGCAGTTCATACATATTCCATAACCAATGAAGTTCATACACAACAAAGTTCATACATATTGAATAAATGCTAGTCTAAATCACATCCAAGGATCAACTCATCGTCGCCCCAACTATCATTTGTGTCATCATCAGAGCTGAGGATTACAACACTCTTGCCCTTGTCAATTTTCTTGCCGTTGTCAACTATGTCGTCCTCCTTGTCAATTCCCTTGCCCTTGTGGACGCCCTGGTCGTTGGTGTGTTCCTGAGTAGGCTCTATGATCCGTACCTCACATGATTTGGCAAATCTAACATGTTTTCGTAGCTTATCATCCCCTTTTGTCACATGTGCTAGCAGATTTGACACAAGGGCCTCAATGTGAGCATCCATATCCATCTCCTTGTCTTCTTGTATGGTGTCCTTGTTGCCGGGTAGTTCACGAACAAGCGCCCTCATCGCCTCCATCTGTGTGAGCTTTGCTTTTATCCTTATTGTTCTCAAGTCGATTCCTTCCCAATATGCTAGATATTGTTGGCGGTCATCTTCCCATGAGCCAGGTGGATAGACTTTTAGTGGATCAAACTTGAAGTTCTCTCGCCGTAACATCTCCTCCCTCATCATCTGCATCCTTTCCTCCGCCTCCTTCATTTTTCCTTCAGTGGTCACAGCAAAATTATACTTGTCCCTATTGTCGCGCCAGAACTTGATAAGATGCTCCACAATTCCTGTGTTGAACTTAGTGGGTTTTCCATAGTTGGCAGCATAATCAATGGCCACAGGACCAAACAAATTATGGCGGGAGGGAAGAGGAACACCATTTTTCCGCCTGATTTCCTCCTTTATCTCAAGAGTTGTCCTTGTCCTCAAAGGCTCTGCTTGTGTAGCCAAACCCCGCATCATTTGTTCCCTATCAGGAAATGATTCCCAATTACAAGTCCTCCCTTCCTTCAAAAACCTTGATTTTATTCTTATATATTGGTGGAAGCAGAATGCAGATAAGTGGAATGAAATAAACAATTCACTTACCCAATAGTCTCCGTAGGAGTTGCCGCAGTACCAACCATAGCCCATCTCCGATGGAACGACACCTCTACGAGCCAAAATTCCACATTTGCATCATGGTCTAGGGGTCCTTTGGCATGGCCACCTTTCCTTCCCACTCTCAAAGGAATCAATTTGTTCTTGGGTTGGCCAATGACTCTTGGGTCCATAGATGTACTCCTGATGGTCACACATGGGCCATCCGTCCTACAGATCAACTCCACAAGAATATTATTGGACACTCTCTAAACACATGAATGTTTGAATGAAATGAAACACCGATGCTTACCGCTGTCTTTAACTTGCAACGGAAAAACGGAGTGAACTTTACAGAAAGCTTGTTGTTTGGATGTACTAGTCTGCATGGAAAACCACAATGACATATGGGTGGGTTCCTCACACGGACGCTTGCAGCCTCTTGCTTCTCCTCCCATGTCATTTGAGGTGGATTAGGTGGTGGAGGCACCCACCTCTTGAACTCATGGAATGGTTTTGTCTCTTCGTCATGATAGGGGAAAAGGCGGATCCGAGGGTCGAACTTTTCTGGACCATCAATCCATTGGAAGAAATCACATGTGACTGCGTACCACGTGGAGTTGAAGCGGGATCCAGCAATAACCGGCGTCCTCTTGACGGGGCACTTATAGAAAGCTCTACCAGCTGTGGTTCGATATCTTGATTGCATCACCTCGGCTGCCTTGCCGCATTTACACTTTGGCACGGGGAGAGGGGGTGGGACTGGGCCATCCACACTTGACTCGTCCAGATGTTCATTGCTCTTACGCTTCCGGAACACCATTAGCCTGTAAACAAAACCAAAATATGTTATAAACATAATCAACTTTAATAAATGAACAATACAAATTCTCATAACTAGAAGGTATGCTGGTGGTAATACAATATATTAGCAAAATACAACATGAAATAGTAACTAATTAGTATGCACTTTACCACTCTAGTTGTAGTCCTATAAAACTTTGCCCGTTTCTTTTTTGAAAGATTTTGTGGCCCCTCCTTGTGTCGTTCCATCCGGTGCCCAACTTCATGGCAAACACTACAACGGTTTTTCGCACTAGTTTGGTTAAAGTCACCACCTCCATACTTGTCAATCCCAGCCATTTGATGCATCCATCTCATTACGAAGCCTTTTCTTCTTCCTCCTTCCAACCTTTACTTTCAAACAGGCAACATCAGGAATGTAATCAGGGCCATTGTAATCTGGTCAATGTGATGGGTCTAGTATGGGCTCGAAACGGGACTCCCATGTCTTCAAAACTGTAGTCTTAGAATATAATGGTGTCATGTAGTTAGGTGACAATTCAGAGACCCCACGCATGCGGCATGCCGCAATCATATGTGAGCATGGGATATGCAATAATTGAGGAACACAACATGTGCACGTCACTGTGGTTAGGTCAACCTTATATATACGTCCTCCTGTCATCTCTCCTCCAACGGTCATTGCGGTTGCACTCCTAACAGAATACACATAGGAGGTTGGATCAAACAACTCAGCCGACATCCCAGCAGCTATCTTTCCCTCTTTGTCAAGGATCTTTTTGGCTCCTTTCCCCCACAACAATTGGTTTGGCATTTCATCTATTTGTGACCTCGCTTTTGCCCAGCGTTTCACAAAATAAGAATTGACCTTGTAAAATGTATACTCCACAATAGCAGACACGGGTAATGAACGGATTCCTTTAAGTACCTTGTTTAACACCTCTGATACATTGGTATTACATGTACCATATCTTGAGCCATCATCAAAGGCAAGTGCCCACTTACTCTTATTATCCATTTGCTCTTCTAACCACGCAGTCGCGTGTTCGTTCATCAACTCTTTAAGTTTTCTAAGCCTGATGTTAAAAGTCCTTTCCGCTTTCGCTGCGCACAATAGCTTTAGCCGACTCTTCACTTTTTCGCTTCTATGCCTCTCCCATATGTTTGCAGCGAAGTGCCTTTGGCACCACCTATGGACAATTGGTTGGTACCCTTCCATATAATCTTCTACTGCGTTCAGAATTCCTTGGTGGCGATCGGATATAATGCAAACTTTGCGGTCTCGTCCAACAACATCTCTTCGAACCAAATGCAAGAACCATGACCAACTGTCGTTGTTCTCGCCCTCAGTCAACGAAAAAGCAAGGGGGATCAAACGATCCTCGCCATCAATCCCAGTGGCAACAAGCAAAGTACCCCTATACTTCCCTGTAAGGAATGTTCCATCCACGCTGATCACTGGCTTGCAATGCTTGAATGCCTCAACACATTGTGGGAAGCACCAATAAATACGCTCCATTATTGGTTTTCTTACACCAAGGTGCTCCTCCTCCTTAGTGCTATGTATGCACCACTTTGTGCCTGGGTTATAATGTGTGATGGCTTCTAAAATCCTAGGCACCCTAGCATAGGCAGCTTTCCAATCACCCCATAGCATGGCGATTGCATGTTGCTTAGCCCTCCAAGCCTTGCCGTACTTAACCTTATAATTTGTGAATCCATATATGGCCTCAATGAGAGTAGCTACTGATACATCTGGATCTGCATAGGTCAATGAGGCAATCCGTGTTGCTATGTAGCGTGCAGTGCACTAAGAGTGGTCCTGTGATACCACAGATGACCCACAAGTGTGAGGCTGCCTAACCTTTGCGATCTTCCATTTCCCCCTTTCATCAGGGATAGGGCGAGCCCATACCTTCCACGGACACATTTGCTGGCACGTAACTGTGTACCGCTCCTCTTTGTTGGACTGGACCACGTTGTACGGTCTGTGGTGCCGCACCGAGTAATCCCTCAGAAAGAATTTCATATCTTCTAAACTATCGAATCTCATCCCTTTCTCTATAAATTGCTCACCACTATCAGGATCTAAAGGGTTCAGGCGCAAACCAGAATCACAATAAGCCTTGCTTGGGTTAGAATGAAATATAGGAACCTCTGATCCTTCGACATTAACAGCTTTAAGTTGTCTCAACTCAAGGGGCGTTAATGAGGCCAAACGTACACCAGAAAGAGATACTCTACCCACTCATGCTAACTCTTCTAACATAGGCCCATCATCTAATTCCACTGGTATATCTAAAGGTTCATGTGATGCTCCTGGATCCATAGTGGTTCTTTGTGGTTGCACAAACGGCACTTCTTGCGGATCCACAGTGGTATCCTCTTCGTCAGAACTTTCAGATATGTCATCATTATCTACCCCCTCATTTTCCCTGCTCAAATCACCAAAGCTATTGTTAGCTCTACATCTCTCAAAGTCATGTTCATCATCACTTTCCCCCACATCCTCATCATCCTCATCCTCCTCCTCGTCTTCTTCACTCAAAGCATCCTGAGGGGTTAAGTGCTCTTGGGTTAGGTGCTCCATGGGATCATCATCTTGGATTACTTCATGCCCACCAATACCACGTGTACAAAAATCAACTACAATCTCAGCAACATTGACTTGAGAACCCTTAACCACATCTTTGTAAAACATCCAATCATCTTCCGTAGCAATGGGAATTAAGACATAATGAGCTCCTTTCTCACCGGCATCAAACCTCCCACGAAGACATATATCCCATTGCTCTCTTTCTGCTTTGAACAACTCATTGACTTGTACAACCAAATCATCGAATGATGGTGGCCTATGGAATCTTGAAATTTGTTGCCTCATCCTAGCAAACTCACCGTTTTCCTTCACAATGCCCCCCGAGAAAAAACGAATCAACCGATCCATCTACATGTATAGCACCACCAATTTGCTATAAGTGCAAAAGCAAACTACCATTAACCATACACATAGAAAATTTAAGTTTCCATTACATGCAACTCATTCTAGACGATACAATATCGTTGCCAAGAGGAAATTGCCCGATTTACCACAACAAATTATATATGTTTCGTGCAAAATCAACCATACCAACACAAACCCTAGAGAGCATAGAGACCTATCAAAACAACAAAATGAAGGAAACAAATAAGGTTAAGTGGATAAGTTACCTTTCGGGAGTGATTTCCCACCGTTTTCCCGTCAAATCCGTGGAAGGAACCACCGGATCTAGAGGGCGACGACGAGGGGCGGCGCCATTGGAGAGGTCTTGAACAAGTACAAATGAAGGAAGAAGAAAGGAGGAAGGAGAAGGGAGGGGCGCGCAGCGGCTCTGTATATGCCTGAGTCGCGCCACGACCTTTGGCGCGACTGAGTCGCGCCGAAGCATGTGGCGCGGCTCATCTGACCACGTCAGCGTCCAGTCACCACCTTGCATGCGTGCCGTGCCAGCGTGTCTTTTCATCGCGCCATGTCTTGTGGCGCGACACATACTTTGGTCGTGTCACAGGACCTGGCGCGACGAAAAGGGTCACCGCTTGGAATATTAGTTGGGGACAGGTTTTTTTTAATATTTTAGAAAAAAGGATTAAAATAAAAAAAATTCCCTCACCGGGTTGGCTACGTTCCTGCAATGGCTGATGGGGCGGCGGGAGTCGGACTGTCAAGGTTAGGGTGTCCATAAAAATGAAGTGAGGAAGAAGAAAAAGAGGAATATCTTTTTTGAACGAACGAAAGAGAGGAATATCTAAACCACAAGATCGAGATATGAGGATTGTAAATGGTGATCGGTAGATTCCACATGTCCTTGTTTGCCGCTCAACAGACCATTATACCTTTTTTTTTTAATGAACCACGGAATCTGCCTTTGTCGTGTTTTTAGTTTCTCGTTGCCACGTTCTGTGTCTCCTGATGAACAGAACCCCTGATCATTTATTTGTACATGAAGTAGTTCTTTAGCAAGTACGGAGTATTTTCCGTGAAAGAAGTGACCAACCCGTAACTATAGAGCGAGGCGCTCTGAACAGCACAATAACCCACCGGCCACCGGGAGTGAAGACGCGACCGCAATCACCAGCTAAGGCTTAGTTACATCGGATTTAATCTGGACCGGGAATAGTAAATATAACAAGAAATTTATGATAGACGTAATAAGAGGTCAGGATTTATTTTAGTCTAGAGCTAATTTACTCACAATAGTGACACCAAAAGGCCGGAAATCAATCCACTAGTCAAGAGGTGACGAATCATCCCGGGTGTGTTGTTCTATCTATCATGAGTAAGTAAGGATGTGTTTAGATTGTATGAAAAAATACTATAGCATTCGCTGAAAACGTGTTTTTGGAGAGAGGAATACTGAAAAGTTAGAATTAATAGTGAAAAGTTAGAATGACCAGAAAATTAGTTTCTGACAAAAATAAATCTCGATCTCTAATTATATCTATTATAAATTTTTTATTATATATATTATTTATGGCCCATATTAAATCCGATAACCGAACCAAGCCCTAGCAGCCGCCGCGCCTCCACTCATCTCTCCGGCGTCAATGCCGTTCAGGCGAGGCTGTTTACGTGGAACGGAACGGCGACCACTACTTGGAGTCAGTGCGAAGGGACCGTTGGATCACTGTTGCTCGGTCCAAATTGGGCTCGAAAGAAACCAAGGCAATAGGCAACCACAGGGTCCACAGGACACCACGCCGCTTCCCAAGTGAGTGACAGAGCGATGCCACAGCCCATGCCGAGGCCGGCGGCGGCCGCCGTGGCACCCTGGCAAAGGTCTCCCTCTCGTCGGTCTCGGCCGCCATGGCCGAGGCCACCTACCCCCTAGACGCACTCAAGACGTGCCTCCAGCTCCGCCGCAGCCCCGGCGGCGCCAGCGGGGGCGGCGTGCTCCGTGTCGCGGCGGAACTCGCCCGCGACGGCGGGTATACCGGGTCTTCTCCCCCGCCGTCCTCCGACACCTGATCTATACCCCGCTCCGGATCGTGGGTTACGAGCATCTCCGCTCTACCCTCGCTAGCGGGGTCCGGGTCCGGGAGGTCAGCGTTGTCGAAAAGGCGCTCTCCGGCATTGCCGAGCAGGGTTTTTTTTTTTTGTATGCAAAAGTCACTTTATGTCTTCGTTACAATCTCCCATCAAACAACCCATTGCTCTGCAAATACAGCGCTCTATACATAAGTTGGCTTGGACTCGATACATAAATCAATCGAGTTATGCATAACAAATTTCTAATTCTAGGTGTGATTTGTAGATTTGTTGTGATGTCCAGACACTCATAACATGAGTAGTGAGAAATAACAGCATGCAAATACAGTGGTCACATAAGGTGACATGAAGAAATCAGGCAGGTTCTCAAAAACAGATCTGCAATTCAAACTGAGATTTGCAGAAATGCGGTGATGTCGTTACTATTGCAGTGTGCTTAGTGAGAGATGGACATATTTAGGGTTAGTAGGTCCAATGCTTTGAAATGGATGAGAAAAATTGGCAACATGTTGACCCAAAGCTCCATACCGTAGTTGATTTACATGCTTCTTTCTAGTTTCAAGCTATCCATTACAAACAGTGCTTAGAGAGGGAGGGAAGAAGGGACTTTTAAGCTTTAATTGATCCCCTGTCATCAATTCATCATCAGCCTCAATATATTGAAGTAATTTGGTGGAATGGATGATAGAGCAGCAC
This sequence comes from Digitaria exilis, assembly GCA_015342445.1. Classification (NCBI taxonomy): domain Eukaryota; kingdom Viridiplantae; phylum Streptophyta; class Magnoliopsida; order Poales; family Poaceae; genus Digitaria; species Digitaria exilis. The sequence continues at coordinate 1,347,297 of JACEFO010001734.1, forward strand.
ACCCTCAGTCTGGATTTGTTTTCAGTTGTTGTATGGCACAATGAGTCAGTGACTACATTGAACAGTAACAGTAGCGACAAGCCAAAAACTTAAGTATGCTCCATTCATATCACTATCTATATGTACTTACATTCAACCCCTATAATATGATCACTTGCTTATATCACCTCTGGTCCTCTCCTCCCCAACAGTTGGTAGCTGCTGCCAAGGCCTTGATGAACCATAGGATCTAGATCGTGACTTGTAGAGAGCACTAAGGTACATGGTGTTAGGATCTTGATCTAGACCTTGTGTAGAGATGCCTGGATGTGATTCATATGTAGCGTTGGATGGGATGCACTGGAGGAGCTGGTGATTCTCATGTGAATATGTTTGGAAAAAAATATAAAAAGGTGACTCAACTAGCATTTTTCAGGCCTACATTAGTCCTCATTAACAGATTTACTAGTGGAACTGGAAACAAAACCGATTCTAAATAGGTCCTGATGTGAAGTGGTTTATCTTTTGGTTCGATGGGAATGAATAGATCTGCACAAGGGCGCATAAGCATACCCATCAGTCATGCTTGATTAGCCTTTTTCGAATCTCATTGGTAGATAAAGGGGTCACCAGATACTCAATTTCTTTTAACGATAACATCATATGAAGACATTCGGGAGAAGGTCGGGGTGGCACCCATTGAGGAGAAATTGACCCAACATCGGCTGAGATGGTTTGGACATGTCCAACGAAGGCCCTCGGAGGCGCCGGTGCGTATTGGGGTCCTAGGGCGGGCCAATAATATAAAGAGAGGTAGAGGTAGACCTAGATTGACTTGGGACGAAGCGATAAACAGAGACCTTAAGGAGTGGAATATTTCCAAGGAGATAGCTTTCGATAGGAGCGCTTGGAGACTAGCTATCAACGTTCCTGAGCCTTGAGCTTTGTTTCTTGGGTTTCATCTCTAGCCTACCCCAACTAGCTTGGGACTAAAGGCTATGTTGTTGTTGTTGTTGTTGTTGTATCATATGAAAAGAGGTGTTCTAAAATCATGATTTTTTATGACTTTCCAAAATCATAGTTTTGTATGCTTTATGTAAAGGTTTTAGCTGCTACAATTTTTTAGCCATGTAACACCATTTGTAATTTTGTTCCTGCCACTCTGCAGTGCAGCAGGTGTCGAGCCCTGCTGATCTCATAAAGGTAAGGATGCAAGCAGACAACAGATTGCTGAGCCAAGGTATTCAACCACAGTACACTGGAATCACAGATGCCTTCACAAAAATCATAAGAGGTGAGAGCTTTTGAGGACTTTGTATGAGGGTACGGGGGTTGTTCCAAACGCACAACGGACATTTCTTGTCAACATGGGTGAACTGACGTGCTACGATCAAGCAAAGAATCTCATCATTCACAAACAGATTTGCGATGAGAATCCGTATGCTCACACATTGGCTTCTGTCGCATGAAGACTGTCTGCGACAACCCTGAGCTGCCCAGTGGATGTAATCAAAACTAGGATGATGAACAAGGGGGGCGAGGGTAAAGCTCTATACAGGAATTCTTACGATTGCTTGGTCAAGACTGTCGAACATGAGGGCGTAACGGCATTGTGGAAGGGTTTCATGCCTGCATGGGCAAGGCTTGGCCCATGGCAGTTTGTGTTCTGGGTTTCCTAGGAGAAATTGCGCCAAGCATGAGGTATTTCATCATTCTGATACTTGTGGTCAAGTTTCATACAACAGGCTTTTAGAGCACAGAAATTTACGATTTTGAACCTTCTTTGCAGCTTCATGTAGGATATAACCCATTTTACGCACATTTACTTGACTCTTGTATCCTTTATTGTCTCTGGAGGGGAGTGTAAACACAGTGCCTAGCATTGTTGACAATCTACAGAACTCCCCATAAATTGAACTGCATTCTAAGATTATTCACCTGCAGTTTTTAACCAAGCTGTGGATACCACATCCGGAAAGAGTTGGTGGCAGATTCTTCATCAAGATTGGAATGCCCGAAATGCTGACCTGGGTGCTTGGTGGCAAAAGGTGCATACCAAAATTTAACTTCCGTTATTTGCTCCCATTTCAAGCACATGTGCAATAGTAGTACTTTTTTTGTTTTGTTTTAGATGCCCAATTTTTTAAAAACAAAAACACTGCCCTCTCTAATTGGTTCCTGCTTAGTGCTGTACCCATGGCACTGAAACTTTTCATTGATGTGCAGTTCAAAGCTAGAAGGAAGACCTCTAAGCTGCCAACTTTCTGACAAGGTGTGTTTCTGTATGAACGAAAAAAATGAGCTGGTACCATCCTGTAATCTTTACTGATTTAGCATCATTCTTAAGGCAAACGACCAGCTCTATCAATGGTTTGACGATTACGACGCATCGGAAGAAGCTATGGCGGAGAGTATGTTCTTTGCTTTGTTCTAGTTATATTATAATTAATGCTTGATTTATTCTTTGATTCCAGCACCTATGACAAAAAAAACATTCATTATAAACAATTGCTATTTCCAGATGGTTTCTCTTCCCAAGAAGTGAAGGAAACAGCAAAAGCTTGCAGCCCATTCGTTTAATCAGGGATGAACAGAGGACAATTTCTGTGAGGTAGGTCTAAATAGAACAATCATTTTATCCCTAATTACATTCAATCAAGGCCTTGGAATAAAAACAATGCATTTTCTTTTGCAGAAGCCAATCATATCCCAATGATTCTGCATCTTCCTTAGCATTGCCCATGCCAAATGTGTGTTAAATTTTCTGAACTTCTCTGCAGATATCAGAAAGGCATGCTGCCATCACATATTCACATGCAAGAACAGGCCTTTCTGTCTTAACTGATCTTGGAAGTGAACATGGCACCTGGATTACTGAGTAAGCCCTGAAAGCAGCGTGGTTCTATGCTCTTCCTCTAACAATTTCAGTACCCTTTTTGTATCTTCACGTGACTATCCAGCAATGAAGGTAGACGCCTCCGATATCATTGAGTTTGGTTCAGATCAGGAGGTAGCTTGACTTCACTCCTCTTACCACGTTATGTTTTTTTTCTTCACATTTTGGATTGTTCCAGATGTGACCAATTATTCAGCTAAATGGTTCCTCTCGTTGTTGCCTGAATTGTTGTGAAACCTTTTCTTCTGAATTCTGATGGACTTGTGCGATTACAGGCCATGTTCCATCTAAAGGTGCTAAACACGCTCCCATATGAATCGGCAAGAAGGGGGAAGCAGCAGCAGCAAGTCCTTCAGGCAGCATGAATGGGCAACAACCACCGCCCCTATCATCAGCCACACTGTATGTACAGCATTGAGTAAGCACGCGACATTGCATCAGGGAACGGATATAGAAGATATGTCAGAATACAGAACTGATTCTTGCATTGCATCCATCCAGATGCCAAACAGGATTTTGAGTATAGCACCTAACGGGTCAAAATCACCGTTCTATGAGAGCTGAGTTGTACAATATGGAGAGGCTATTTAGCTTTTGCTGGACTGCGTACATTGTTGTACACGAAGAAGGCATATTGTAATTACGGTAAGGAAATATACTATGATACTGTAGTTCTTTGGCATTGAGTGAGACAAGATATGATTGCTGTGTCCTTCCCTGAGCTTTATCTCATCGAAACATTGGAATTTCCTAAAAGTCATGCAGGAAGTGAGCTATATTTTCCTGTAAGATTCTTGCAAAATCGTACTATGAAATAACCCACAGGGAGATGCAAGCGCGGGATTCGCTCTGAATCACAGCATAACCCACCGAGAGTAGTGATTTATGTATTGATAGGAAATGTAGGATGACGAGGCGGCCGTTGCCGTGCGTCACGGGCCGCTGCCGCGTCTTCAGTCTTCTGTCATCCATGTATATCTGGCCTTCGGGACACAAGAACTACGGGTGCAGCTGTGCAGCTTTTCTTTAGATGAACTCCAGATGAAATATACATGTACGCGAGTCTTGTTACAAATAAAAGATACAAGTCCACTTGATTCCTTTATGAGCTTTACGACAATGAAATGGATCTGTAAGGCCCCAAATAAATTGGCAGGAAAGCCGCATCCATATTTGTAAGCGGGCTAAGTAGTTCATTATACGGAGAATCTGCTGAGTTAATGAGTATCACTCAAATTTTAGATAACCAGGGACATACCCTAGTCTATTGCACAGTGTTGAACAATACGTTTGATGTTCGGTTCACTAAACGTGCAGTCCCAGCAAGCACAGAATGACAGCCCCCATCGCTGCGACCTTACACAAGTTTTAATGCACCCCAACAGATGTTAATTCGGGGTTCAACTACGAACAGAATACATGAGAACATGCATCGAGCTGAAGAAGAAAAACCACCATCCTAAGTCAATCCGTGTATATGCGCCCTTTATAAAGAGTAAGGGAATCTGCTTAGTTCCCAAGTACCTTCACTGAACTCCACTGCCTAAATCTATGTGTCTCGTTCTGGATCATAGTCTGAATCATCAGGGTCGGATCTCGACATGCTCCTTCCCTCACTGGGGGCTGAAATCATGCTCTCAGTTGATTTGTCAGAATCTGGTGGGCTGGGTGGTGACTGGGGTACCGCTTGCACAGGCACCCAGGGGTACGCGGAGCTCTCCGGCCAAACTGCAGTAGCTGAGGCAGACTTTGTTCAGAATCAAGTTGCATGTCCTCGACACCCGTAGCTTCCACGCCAATAGTTTTGTCCTCCTCGTTCTTCTCCGTGCTAGTACCCGCCATATCTCCCTCCACGGTCTTGTCTGCACTAGTACCAGCTTGATCCTCCACGTTAGTGGCCTTTTCTGTGCGGCCGTATTCCTTCTGGAATGTCTCAACCATATGTTTAGCATCCAGCTGTAATGCAAAAGGATAAGAAAACAGGACCAATATCTCATGAATTACATTCGTATTACAAGAAAATCTTAGAGGTGTCAATGAGAAATAAAATACACCATGCATATTGTTATAACCATTGTGTGGCTTATATTTTTCACCTTCCGTACTGATAAACTCGCACAATTGTGAATTCTCAGTATTACCCTCTTATGTTCATAGGGAGAAAAACTATATTCAACACAAATCTGACATTCAAGTTTTAATGAATAGAAGCCTAGTAAAAGAATTATTTAGGATAGCACAATTTTTAACACAGAACTCTGAACAATTTGGCCTGAAATTATGTTCTGATAAAGAACTACAACATCATCCACACAACTAATGCTAGAAAACAGAGTAGATTATTGCAGATTATGGACCATCTTTACTGCTCATAGATGTAGGCAAATAAACAAAGGTAAAGATCTGGGTAGAAATCGGAAAGGAAAGAGCTCCCCAAAATTTAATCCATATGAGATGCCTAAAACAGATCATGATGCTCATATACTTCACTATAATTTAATCAATCTAAGTACCTGGATGGCTGGATATTGGTTTTGAATAGATTATGACATTATGTAATGAAATCTTATGAAGTATTACTATGCTAAGCGAATGGGAAACCTGGTACCAAATTATGTCCTGGGCTCAATAAATAGTGTTAACTTGCAACAATAAATATGCTTACCTCATCATATTTGAATGCGCCATCCCAAGCAGCAAGCTCAGCCTTAAGCTTGCTCACAATTTCCGGAAGAGCCTTCTGCAGAAATCGTGCCTTCATACTTCTTGCATCGTGATGAGGGACATCATCCTTTTTTGCAGCTTTGTACCGTTGTACCTCTTCACTTGCATGCATGACAAATTGAATTTTGGTCACAAGGCTAGCACGTTTTGAAGCCCAAACTTCTGCTTCAGAGATTCTTGTCCTTGTATCCACAAGCGTCATGACAAGATCAGAGGTATCTACAAGTAAAAAATAAGTTAGAAAGAAAAGGCAAAAACAAGTTTAGGAAACAAAGTTGAAAGCAAGTAAAAAAGCTCAATCCCAAAAAGAAACAATGCATAATATAGTATAAAAAGAATGAAACAGGAATTAGTATACGATGTCATACCTTTATCAATAAAGCTCGAGGAGAGGTGGGTAGATTTCAAAATTTTCTCAAGTTTAGACTTCTGTTGTTGAACCACAACATTTAGTTGTTCATGAAGTTTATGATATTCTTGCTCAACCTATATATTGAGATGAACAATATATATAACTATAGATTAAGCAATTGCATCAACAAATTAAAGACTAAAAACCCATATGGTGATCTAGTCCAAACTGCTGCCAATGGTGATCCGAACGAGATTGCCAGAAATAACCTAGCATTCTTGGAAACAGTGAGTTACAAAACACTGAAACATTATGTATTGGAATATTTGACTATGCTTGACCAGTATAAGAAACATAACATTCAGTCTGATTTTTATTCCTTTTCATTTTACTAGAATGAAATATATATCAGCAAGGATCAAACATTCAGACGGTAGAAAACAAAGACGGCAATCGGTTTGATCTATTGTGCACAACTAATACTCACTCCTTTTACTGTAACCAACAAGTTAAAATCAAATCTGCGTACATTTTGTTACTCTGCCCTGATAGATTTATTGTAGATGATGAATGCACCAACATGCATACAATAGTCAACTATAAGTGTGTTGGTCATTGTCTGTGCCTCCACTGCATACAATTTTTTTACAGCTCCGAACTAAAAAAGACCCCAAGTAGCAGGGGAAATTGGTTTGCTGCAACTCCCCGACTGATGGTCCAGCAGTACTCCTGGTACTTTTGCATCTCTTTGATATATTATTATATTTTCAAGTCTAAAATTTTTATGCAGAAATTCTTTTACAATCTAAAGTGAGCAGCAATGCAAAGGAATTCCCAACCAGTGATCAGTAAGTGCAATTGTTTAAACTGCTTATCTACAAGAATATGTGTTTGAAGCATAAAAAAAAAGCAAAGCAGTGGGAAATAAAATCATCACACTGGCTCAAATCAAAGCGATGACATTGCAACAACTGGCACATCTATCCTTCGAAGTGTTTTGATTTTAGTAGATACAACCTAGCTAAACAAATTTTCTCCAAACATGGCACGGCAACCCATGTTTTACTGATCTGACTAGCAAGCCCAGACAACAACGAAATCATTTCCAGAAATTCGTAGCCGAATAGCTTGCCGACCCATACGTGATCCTGCATAATCTCTATACAAAGTACAAACACCCTGATCATCAGCAATGCACCTCTATTTCACCGCCAAAAATCACCCACAACCCCCAACCCAAAGCCCCAAACCACCGTACGTTCGTACCAAAGTACTCAACCCTGTGTACATTGGACGCAATCGCCATAAATACCCAGCGCCCTGCGTCACGAACCGAACACGTCTCCAAGGAACCAAAACGCCCGCCAAAAACCTCGAACCCCAAAACCCCAATCGCACAAGCGAACACACCAGAACCAAACCCCGCGTCGTAATAAGAGGATCGGGTTGCGCGGACAGGGAGAGGGAGAGCTCACTGGTACGAACTGGCGCCGCGATCGGTCTTCTGGCCCCTCGTCGCCGGCGGCGGAAACCCTAGCCGGGACCGGGAGGGGGGCGAAGCGGACGCGAATTGCGACGAGGAGAAGGCCCGGTCAAAAGAACGGGAGAGGGAGAGGAGGGGTTCTAGATGGTGCGGCCAGTACCGGACCAGACGAGGTACGTGTGCATTGTAGCGGGTGTGCATTGCATTTACTACCTCCTGACAAAGTGGGGTCACTTCGCTGGTAGGACCGAGTTGGCAGTTGGCCCGTGGGAAGGTCACGTCTGTGTGTGTGTGCACGTTGGCACACGACGCAACTCTGAATAAACAGCTGCTTTAGCTCGATAAATTTAAACCCCTTCGATGTACAGCCTTATGCAATTGTCCTCACAGTTATAAAATCAGGTATTCTGACAAAAATTGAATGAGGCAGGGGTCGCACATTTGACAATTTACATTCATTCATGAGAAAAAAAAAGGAGAAGACATACTGCCAAATATTTTTTTTTTATAAAAATTACTTCTCAACTAGAGAAGCTGCTTCGCTAATCATAGCCAGAGTTGTTTTGGCAAAAGCCGGAGTCCTGCCGAGCAAATTCTTTATTAAAAGAAAGAAATGTTGATGATGCATGAAACAAAATGATTCAACTATAAATATATCCCGATTAAATTATTTATACCCAAAGTAAAAAAAAAAGCATTATTGCTCGATAACATCGTTTCATCAGAACCATAACGACATTATTCCACGATCTCTTGCTCATGTAAACAATAGTAGTAGGCCTCACCAAACACTTTGACCACAACACTTTGCATGGCACATATGACGATCCCTGACAAACTCATGGTTTGTGGGCTTGTGGCTTCTTGTCAAATGGGTGCCAAAAGATAACTAATGAGAGCATCTCCAGCAAACGATCTATCACGATCGCCATCCCTATTTTTCCTATTTTTGCCCAGAAACATACCTCCAGCAGTCACGCTATTTGACTGCCCAACCCTGTACACACGCCATATCGCACTCCATGATCGCTAAATGTGGCCGGCCGTAGTGACTCGCCATCTCGATTTCCAAGGCATCCTGCCGCATGCTGAGGAAGGGAGAGGAGCAAGATAGGCGCTGCCGCATGCTGAGAATTAGTGTAATTGGTAAATATTGTAGTCAATATAGGTTGAGTTATTTGCGCCAAAAAATAGGTTGAGTTAAAACTTAAAAAGGTTGAAAACGGCTCTACTAAAAAGAAAATAGCCCATTCTTTATTTTTTCTTTTTATCTAGTGATTGTTTATGTGTGGTAGTATACATTTTCAAGCCATTTAAATTAGGACAATTGCAAACACAAATTTGATTACAAGTGATTTTGATTCCAATAAAATATAGGGCAATATGATTTGGATGGTGAGATTTGGCTAGTGTACTGGAGCACCGAGTAATATAGAAAGGGAATCTTTTGGAGTGGATGGCCAAATGAAGATATGGAGAGTCGGATTTAGCTATTCTACTGGAAATGCTCTGATGAGCCATGTGAACCTTGCATGGAAATCGAGGCATATTGGGGGAGAAGTAGGAAATACATTGTAGTAACCTTTTAGGAAAGCGTGTTCTGCGAGTAGAGGAATAGTGAATTTCCAATGAATAGTAAACGTCTAGAGAAGTTTTCTGGGAACTTAACTACTTCCATGTGCAGAAGTAACTATATTTATGAATGGAGGAACTTTGAAAGGTCCTTCTGATTTAACTGAAAAAATATTACAGGGAATCTGGTGGTAAGCCTGAAGAATCTGGTGGTAAGTCTGAAAACAGAGTCAGGTAGAGTGAAAGAGCATATGGCCCCAAATTTGGCTTTGGAGATTAATGACGCCAAATTCAGGTAGAGTGAAAGAGCATATGGTCATTGGTCATTGTTACTAACGTGTGTTTTGCAGCGGTGATTCTTAAGTTGGCGCAATGATGAGCTTTTATGGTATTCTTGGCCCTCATCATGGTGAATGATTGTATTTGTTTGGTGGATATGCTCGAAGATTAAGGAAGCTAGTCTAAGTGTCATTTAGATTATGAGAGATATTAAGAGTAGTTTAGGTATTTTTTTTCATTTGGCCATACTATAAACTATAAAGGGTGGCTAATGATTGGTAGCTTGACCTAGGAAGCTTGATAAAGGTTGGGAACTCAAAGAATTTGAATGGGACGAGTTTCGACCTCGAGAAGATTGAATTCAGAGAAATTCAATGGGCACAAACTCATTCGGTGGTGCCTGGTTAGAGGCGGTGAGGCTAAGCATTAATGGCACCACCGGCTGGGCGATGATGGACAACTGATGAGTCGGGTTGGCGAAGGAGACAAGCCACCGTAGTGGTTAGGAAGGGCAGAGAATAGGGACGCAGTGGTAGACACGCAAGCGGCATGGCGGCAAGGAGGAAGACGACGGCGGGGCCACTCACCAGAGGGAGGAAGACAACGTTGTTGCCCATCTCCATAGATCGGGATGAAGAAGAAATATAGGGAGGGGAGGGAAGGTGTTGGGCGGCCCCGACCTTTACGAGGAGGGCGGTAGCGGAGAGGCTCAGGCGGAGGGGTGCGGCCATGTGGGGGAAGGGGGGAGCGAGTTGCCTTAGGTTTTTTTTTCACGTGCGACCACTTGGATGTTGATGTTTGATTTTGATTAACACACTATCATGCGATTCTTTGCTCCCTGTATGGGCTTTCGTTCTGAGAGTTGGCCAATATTGTTAAAACTCAATGTGTGTTAAACTTTGAGTGTGCTTTGTAACATTGCGGTCTTACAGAAAGGTTTGGAGCCGGAACTCTTTTTCATTATCTAAAAAATATAAATAGAGAGGCTTAACCATAAAACCATATTGTGCCTACTTCATGCGCCCTCCTATAGTTCTGAAACTAGGAGCGCCATGCTCAAGGAAGGTAGAAAGTCACCAGAAGTGCACTAAACAAAACAGAGGAAAATGATGCAGACAATTGCAATAGTTCTTACATTGAACTACCTTTTTACACAACGCACCAGCTAATAACTGAATGCTCTTTTAGTCTACAAGGAAATAAGCAGGACCAGTGCCTTCCACTTGTCCGTGCTCTTTCAGTTGGAATTGCTGACACTGCATTCGAATATCATGTTACTTTGCTATGAAGTTCACTGATATGCTGGCAGAAGCAAGGCACGGATTTAACTATGCATGGAAATTTTTATGGTAACCAATTGAAATCAATGGAAGCTGATGAACAAGCTACCAAGTCTCACGGCATGGGAAATAACCTTAACAAATGACATTCCTCTTCAAGCAAATAGCTACAAGAACCTTTCAGATCTCTAATTCTCTATTGGATCTCCTAGATATGCTAAATCCCTCCTCGTAGTTTCCCTTGCTTTTCTCTATCTCTCTTATCTTTTCTTCTCTTTTGTTTCTGTATTTCCCTGGTAGAAATGATCATGCTAGTGAATATTCAGGCAGTGGTTACCTGCAGAATTGCTCATCTTGATGTGTGTGCTAAACTGAGTGGAATTGCACAAATCGTCGTAGACATGTTGCGCTTGCCACTGCAGATTTACGTCCCTTAGAGTTGTCTGCCACCACAAGGTTAATGACAAGGTGAGAGCGCTAAACTAAGCGGGAGGCAATGAGGCATCATATGGGCCTGACGCCAAAAATCAACTAAAATTTAAGCTTGATAGATAGATAATGCATTTTCATTCTCGAACAAAACATCTGGGTGTTGACGATGATTTATCATCTTCAATTAATATAAGAGGCCCAATTGTAAAGTCAAAAGCTTAAGCAACCTGCAAAAAACTTTACGATATCTGAAAACCAACATATTGGTGCATACGAGTTCCAATTTCTGGAAAAAAAAACAAACCAATCTCGCTTACACGCTTTCTCGAAACATGGAAGAATGTAAGTAGAAGAGCTAGTAGCTTATACAGAGAGCTAAGTATAACTATAAAGTTGAGATAATGTTGCTTGCTGATTTCTGTTTTTGCAAACAATAGGGCAATAAGATACAACAGTTGGTGTTTGCTTGCACTTAGCTTGACTTGAATTTTGAGCTTAACAAAATGACTAGTTTGCTTTTTTGGATGATCTTTAGTTTGACTTGGCATCCATGGTTTAGAATTAACATAGGACAGAAGACATGTTTTACTGAAAGAAAAGGTAAAGTTCATTATTTTCTTCACATAGCACAGACTCAAACTGACTAGAATTTGTTCCCAAAATGTCATAAGCAACATGTAAGCCACAGAACAGTAGAGACGAGAGTACATAGGCTAGCATATGCAGTATTTGATGAGCAAATTCATGTGCTACATAGTAGAAAAACAATAAGTGGATTAATTGAGTAGTAAGAGGCATATATGTTACATCAATTACATTGGGAGAACGTTCTCAAAACAATTATACTGGGAGAACAAATCACGCATACATAACTTTAAGCAATTTATTCAACTCACAGAAGACCACTCCAGGACTCCTCGAAACAGGTTTATAAATTACAACAATCAAATAGGAAGCAGTATTTATGAATACATAACTTATGCATTTTATCAATCTCACGCATGTTGGAGATTACTTCATAACAACTTGAACAGGAGTGGCAGCACAAGGAGCACTATCAGTAATCTGGTTCAGTATTTTGACCTTCTCCTCATTTACCCATTCGTATTGCCGTGGCACCATGTCCCAGTCCCAGTGCCCCCTGTCCTGAACATGACCATTTTTGTACAAAGAAACAAGCAGCAAAGACGTCGATACTTTAATAACAAAGTTAACAAAGTAAATCTGTCTCTCGGTTCCCTGAAAACCAATTATCACCAGGTCCTTTAGCTGATTATGACAGAACTCAGAGGGTTGCCATGAAATGTCATCAAGAGGCTCCTCCTCCCATGGGGTAATATGGATGTGAAGGCTCTCGAGGCATGGCGCAGCCTCGATGAGGAGGCGAGGCCAAGAGACATCCCAGGATGAAGGCACATCAGCAACCAGAAGCCTCCTGAGTTTAGGGAACAACAATGTGGGGCTCCAAGGTTTGAACCATCTTTGATATCCAGTGAAGCGTATGATGAGGTCGGTTATTCCTGGGGTTCCTCCAAGATAGTCACTGAGATCATAATCATTTCTAATGTGAAAAATCCGGGTTTTTGCGACACCACGGTGAAAGTTGATATTCAAGTGTGTGAGGTACGGGAAGGCGCTAAGCTTGTAACTCACAATAGTTTCCACAACAGCCATGCTCTCAAGCATCGGCAGAGCGTACAGCTTGATCACCCCGAATGGGCAATACTCCATGATAAGCTGCTTGATCTCTGATTTGGGGGCGTGGATGGACACAACACCTTCCTTGAGCATACATGACTTGAGGTGCAGTGTTTGTAGCTGAGGACACAAGGTGAAAATAGCTTCATACGCTGCGTTTGGAGTGGATTCCGGCAAATTTTGCAACACCAGAGTGGTGAGCGCATGGAAGCCCTTCAATGGCGGAACGTAACAGCCTGACAGCTTCAAACTTCTTACTCGGGACTCGCATGGATTGTTGCAGAGACCATGGTGAGGGAAACTGTGGGCACCCTGTCTACGGAATGTACTCTTAGCTAATGAAATCTCCAGATCCTCAACCCCCCATGAATCAGCAGCCTTAGTTATCAATCGGTGGATGCCACTTGAACAATGATTGGTGAAGAACTCAAGCCGCAGTCTTCGGACACTCCGAAGGCCTAGACCGCCTCTTTCCTGATCAGCATCCGCATCGAGGAAATTGTTGATAGATGATGTCATAGCACGCATGGCACGGCGCTCATACCTTTCAATGTTGGCGCGAAGCATCTTGATATCAACGGCGAAACCATAAGTAAAATCATCGGCTTCGGCGCGCATACGGATGCACCGGTAGTAGCGCGCTGGGAGTATGTCACTGACCCTGAAATCGAGGGCATCCAGAGAGCGTGGGAGGCAGGCCCAGCGCTTCGAGAGGGTGGCGGTGGCTAGCACCGAGCGGGTGTCGAGGCGCTGCAAGATGAGGAGCAGTAGGTCGTCGGGGAGGGCGCTGAGGCGGTCCTCATGGCAGGACGCGCGCAACCCGCGGCGCCGATACGAAACCTTTGAAGAAACGGCAGAGCTGAGCCGGGGTCGGTGAATTGAGCGGAAAGCGGCGGCGGCGGCGGCGCGCTTATCCGATGGCCTGGGCTTGCGATTGCGGCTAAATAGAGGCTTCCGCATCGCGCGGCCCCACGACGGTGGGTGGGAGGATGGACGATGGCAGGGCTGAGCCGGCGACGAACCCGATGGGGTGGATTCGGCGGCAAGGCGCCACCGGCGGCGGTCGCGGATCGAGGCAAATCGTAGGGTGAAGGAGGGGATGCGGCAGAGCTGTTGATGAGGATGGTCGAACAGGCGGATCCGCCGGCGGGGTGGCCGCGCGGTGAAGGCCGCAGCGGATTCGGATCCGGAAGGAGAGTAGGGGTAGAAAGGGGATCAACCAGTGGGCGCGGCGGTCGGCGCAGCGAGGTTAGCCGAGGCCCAAACGCCGGCGCATATTCCACCAGCCGGACGGAAAGCCACCGATGTCCTGGTTTCGTTAAATGCCATTACCAAACGTCGTCCAATTCTCAAAATACCTTTCTTCTTTTTTTATTCATTTAAGATTTACTTTTTTGGGTTGAAGATTTTATTTATTTTCTTAAATATAAAGATTTCCTTTATTTTTGTGGCTCTACCCACTGAACAGATCATTGCAACTCTAACCACGAAACCTTATCGAGCAGCAACAGTATGTTAGTATATGTTTAAAAAAATGCTCCAATTTTATGGTGCTCGGATCTTAGCACCGATTATTCTATTTACCGAGCATCGGTATCACATAGCACACTACAGCTGACCAGGTTTCTACACACAATCTCTCTTGATGATGAAGAACGTCTGATCAAGTAAGAAAATATGTAATGATCCTATTGAAAAAAATATTAATCATTATATATGAAAGATTTCTTTTTTATCTCATTGATAGTTCTTTAGCAACATGGAGTACTGTTCTTCCCCAAGCGGTATCCTATGGGTATCCTATGGAAGAGGCCGCAACTAAACTGAGGTGCTCTGAGCAACATAATAACTCACCGACCACCACGAGTGAAGACGCGACGACTATCACCATGCGTAAGAGGCTACCGTTGTGCCTCCCGTTGTCTCTTCTGCGTCACTATCATTCAGACGAGATCATTAAGGAGGAAGGAAACGGCGACCACTAACTATTGGTAAGTCAGTATGAAGGGATTGTTGGTATGTTATTGCTCGGTTCAGATCGACCTAAATTGGGTTTGAAGAGCTTGATTGTTTTTTTTAAATGTTATCATCCAAAATTAGCACATACCAAAATATTAGCATGACCAAGATTTTTAGCTAAATTCTAAATGATATGTTAAATTTTATATTTAAACTAAATGAGTGATAAAATGTATTGACATGTCCTAATTTTAGCTTGCACATTTTAGTAGCCAATCATGGCCACCCAGCCCACCAGGCCACCAAGCCGCGCCGAGGCTCGGTCCAGTATCAGCCCGAGCGATGCCAGCCCACGCCGAGGCCGGCGGCGGCCGGCGGGGGACCCTGGCCAAGGTATCCCTCTCGTCGGTCTCGGCCGCCATGGCGGAGGCCTCCACCTACCCCTTGGACGCCGTCAAGACGCGCCTCCAGCTCCGCCGCAGCCCCGGCGGCGCGGGCGGGGGCGGCGTGCTCCGCGTCGCGGCGGAGCTCGCCCGCGACGGCGGGGTGTACCGGGGCTTCTCCCCCGCTGTCCTCCGACACCTGATGTACACCCCGCTCCGCATCGTGGGGTACGAGCATCTCCGCTCCACCCTCGCTAGCGGGGGCCGGGATGTCGGCGTTGTCGAAAAGGCGCTCGCCGGGGGACTCTCCGGCATTGCCGCGCAGGTAATTTTTTTCTATGCAAAAGTCACTTTATGTTTCCGTTATATCAATCTCCAGTCAAACAACCGATTGCTCTAAATGCAAGGCTTGGATTCGATACAAAAACAAAGCGAGTTATGCATAACAAATTTCTAATTCTACGTGTGATTTATAGATAATTTCTGATGTCCAGACACTAGTGTGGGTAGTGAGAAATAACTACATGCAAATACAGTGGTCACGTAAGGTGACAAGAAGAAATTAGGTGGGTTCTGAAAAACAAATCTGCAATTCAACGTGAGATTTGCAGATTTGTCGTGGTGATGTCGTTACTATCACAGTGTTTTTAGTGAGAGATTAAGAACTCATTTCGTGTTAGTAGATTCTAAACTTTGAAATAGATGAGCAAATTTGGCCACATGTTGATCCAAAGCTCCAAAACATAGTTGATCTGCATGCTTCTTTCTAGTTTTTAGCTATCTGTTTCAAACAATGCTGAGAGAGAAGGAGGGAGGGTAGAACTTCCAATTGATCCCACTCATCAATCTCCTCCCCTAACAGTTGGCAGCTGCTGACAGGGGCATCTTGAAAATGTACTTGCTACAAGGGTGTCTCAGTGTGGTTCATACATAACGTTGGATTGAATGCACTGGGCTTGAGCTGGTGATTCTCATGATGATACGAGTGAATATGGTTAGATAAATATAGAAAGATGACTCGCATTTGTGGCTTCAGCATGTAAGGAGACTGTTTCTTCCTATTATACTATGATGCGCAGTTCTCATGCATGTTCGAGGAAAAAAAAGAAATGAAAGATGACTCAACTAGCAATCTTGTTCAGTCCTAGGTTGGTCCTCATTAATAGATTTACAAATGGAACAGGAACATCCTGAATAGGTCGGGGTTTATCTTTTGGATCAAATGAATCGGTCGGCACATAAGCATACCCAATTACCAATCAGTCATCTATGATTGAGTAGGCTTCTTCTGAGCTCATTTGTAAGGAATAAGGATCATCAGATACCCAATTTCTTGTAGTGATACCATGATATTAGTTGAAGGGTGACCTGGCATTGAGCCATTTTTCTGTATACTTTGTGTAAAGGTTGCTAGCTGCTAAAATTTCTTAGCTATGTAACACCATTAGTAATTTTGTTCCTGCCACTCTGCAGTGCAGGTGGTGTCGAGCCCAGCTGATCTCATAAAGGTAAGGATGCAAGCAGACAGCAGGTTGTTGAGCCAAGGTATCCAACCACGATACACTGGAATCGCAGATGCCTTCACAAAAATCATAGGAGGTGAGGGCTTTCGAGGACTATGGAAGGGGGTTGTTCCAAACGCACAACGGGCATTTCTTGTCAACATGGGAGAGTTGACGTGCTATGATCAAGCAAAGCATCTCATCATTCGCAAGCAGATTTGCGATGACAATCTGTATGCTCACACATTGGCTTCTGTCGCATCGGGACTGTCTGCAACAACCCTGAGCTGCCCAGCGGATGTAATCAAAACTAGGATGATGAACCAGGGGAAGGAGGGTAAAGCTCTGTACAGGAATTCTTATGATTGTTTGGTCAAGACTGTCAGACATGAGGGCGTAATGGCACTGTGGAAGGGTTTCTTGCCTACATGGGCAAGGCTCGGCCCGTGGCAGTTTGTGTTCTGGGTTTCCTATGAGAAATTGCGCCAAGCATCAGGTATTTCGTCATTCTGATACTTGTGTTCAAGTTTCATACAAGAGGCTTTTAGGGTACAGAAATTTACGGTTTTGAACTTCTTTGCGGGTTCATATTGGTATAACCCATTTTACACACATTTACTTGACTCTTGTATCCTTGATTGTCTCTGGAGGAGGCTGCAGCCAAAATTCCTGGCCTCACATTGTATTTTGACAATCTACAGAACTCCCAATAAATTGAGACACTTTCATTTCTCATGCTGCTCCTTTTTCGCTTAACTTGCCTGCTTACGCTATATTTCTTTTGCACACCTATCTAACGTCTAACGTCTACATTTGTGACTGATAGTCTCACGTGAGAAGTCATAAATGTCGTCCAAATTTATCATCTACAAACGTTTATTTGTAACCATTAATTAGTCACAGTATAATGAGAAGGAAAAAAAATGAATATGTAGTGTATGGAACTAACAAATAAACAGCAGCTCATGACTCCAGCAACTGGACACCATCCGGGAAGTCCTGGCAGTGCCGGATGTACTGGACCGTCCTGCCGCTGTCGCCTCTAGCCTTTGCCCTGCAGTTGTAGTGGGGCGGCCTGTGGAAGCACGGCTCGATGGTTGGGGCCAGCCGGCACGGCGTGTCTGGCGCCTTCCCGTGGTCGGGGGGCGTCAGCACCCACGGTCTCAGCCCGGCCAGCCCCTGGCTGACGTACCCGAACGTCGAGACGCCGGTGGTGACCACGACGTCCGAGAAGCTGAGCAGCAACATCTCCGCGAACGCCTTCTGGTTCTGCTGCGTGTCGCCGAAGTGCTGCGCTCCCAGGTGCGTCGGCTGGAACACGCTCACCGCCTCCCCCGCCGCGTTCCCGTGCTCGTGGTACAGGTCCCTGAGCCTGTCGGAGTACTCGCCGTGCAGGGACACGACGGCCACGGCCTTGTGCTTCGCCGCCGTTGAGGTGTTGCCGGCCGCGCGCGACGCGGCGGCGACGGTGGCGGGCAGGATGTTCTCGCGGTGGGTGCACTTGACGATCTGGCCGTAGAAGTCGTCGATGGAGATGGGCGCCCACTTGAACATGCGCACCTGGATGCCCACGCGCTCGTCCGCCCTGGCGAAGTAGGAGCCGTGGTACCGTGTCACCATGCCCCACACCGTGTTGCTCGGGTGGAAGAGGTAGCGCCCGAGGTGGTGGAACACGGCGTCGCGGCGAGGGAACAGCCGCGCCAGCTCGCGCTCGTACCGCGGGATCAGGAACAGGCCGGGCACGAAGTAGTTGTCGGCCTTGAACACGAGCCACCGCACGCGACGCAGCTCGCCCTGCACGTCGTCGCAGAAGAAGCGCCGGTCCTGGGTCAGGTAGTTGTGCACCAGGTGCGCGTACACCCACGGCTTGCCGGCGAGCGGCTCGCCACGGGCCAGCGTGTTGCCGAGGCTCTGGAACGTGTCGATGCCGAGCTTGCCACGGACGGGGAACTCGCCCTGGGGGAGGATCCACGTGGACCCCGGGAACGGCTCGCAGAAGAGGTCGTCGAGGTCGCCGCGGCTGCCGTTGAGGAGGAGGACGCGGTCGGTGAGCACCGCGTAGAGGAAGCCGGCCGTGATGGAGAGGATGCGGTTGCCAAGGCCAGCGTCGGGGGTCCACACGAGGTAGTCGCACGGCGCGGCGGCGCCGCCGGAGGGATCGTCGGCGTTGTCGCCGGCGGCGGTGGCGTTCGGCGAGGCGCGGAGGCGTTCGATGGCGCGCGCGTAGGCGGGGGCGCCCGGGGCGCAGAGGCGGTGGAGGGACTCGTAGCGGCGGAGGGCGGAGACGAGGTGAGGGGAGAGCGCGTGCGTCGACGTCCGGCGGTAGCGCCCGGCGCGGTAGCGGCTGAGGCAGGAGCGGTCGTCGAAGTCCGGCGAGAGGAGGCCGCCCAGGAGCCTGTCGCTGGGGTCCGGCACCGTGGCCAACGGGACGGTGCCTTGGTCAGACGACACTGCCACGCACAAAGAAAAGCAAACGCTTACCATTAGACGCGCACGTTGCCTAGCCAGTTTATCACTAAGAGAGAGAGATCTTCTATAGGAGTAGTCACGAAAGATCAAAACCGCGCAGCACGAGGGCGTACCGGCGTTCATGACGACGCGGACTCCGGCTGAGACCCATGTCTCGGCGTCGCTGGAGGGCGTCCACCGGGAGCCGAAGAGGACGGCGGCCAAGAGCAGCACGGCTGCCGCGCTCGCCGTGGTCAGCAGCACAGTCGTCGGCCGCATGGCCAGCTTGCTCCTGCTGCCGAGCTGTGACCGTGCCGCCATGCTGCCACGACTCGCCGCCCTCTGGCCTGCCTTGTTTTGCCGCCGTTGCTAGCAACCAAGCCACATCTTCTTGCTCTTAGTTATGAGGGGTGCGAGCGACCGACGCTGCGGCAAAAGCTTGCGCCTCGAGGACGCAAGGTGGCGCGCGCGCGTGAGTGAAGCAAGCGACGACTGTAGCAGGGCTTTCAGGGTCAATGCTTCGATCATGGTGAATTGGTGAGGCAAGAGGCATCACCAGTGCAGGCCTAAGCTACCACAATACAGGGCTGTAAACTGTACGCAATCTGAGCGTGATTTCGGCTCCAAAGACTGTCCAATTCTAAATAGCTTGGCGAATCAGCAAAGAGGCATGCGGACCATTTCATCGCCTCATCATCCTAGCAATGTCTCGTCCATATTGTCACACATCGAGAGGCCTGAATAAACCTCAAATTGGAGGAAGAGATGACAGTGGACAAATCTTCTCCCCACAAGAATCAAGGTACCTTTACTGAGCTCGTACTTCTTCCCTGCCTCGCCTAATAACAAGGCTGACATGTCATCGGCATATTTTACATTGCGCGCATTGCCGTACATAAACAAGCCTCGCATAACAGTAAATGGCTGCCTTGCCCGACAATCAAACCTGTCCTCTTCAACGGAGGAACGTGGTGACTTTGAACATCGTTAGGGAGGTGAGCTTGGACTCTTGGAGGCAGCGATTGGAGAGATTGCTCTTCATGTCGATGGATTTGTCGGAGTCACCCAACCCGCGGACATTCCAGCTACAAAGAAGAAGATGGCTATTTCTACCCATTAGGCGAGGAGTTCACCATGATTACAAGAGCGGCGCACGCAGCGTGGCTACACTCTGGCAACATGCCATCGAGAAAAAAACTAGGGCAAAACAGAGGGCCAACCGCAGGTCGGAGGCGACCGGACATACAAAGCGAAGCAAAAACAAAATGTGCTCAACCCGTTGCAGGGGAGCAGCGAGCGCGCGACGGGGCAGGACAAAAGTGCCGCCGCTCCAGCACGTTTAAGATCCTATGAGCTTAACCCATATTTTAGCTGTGATTTAACTATTCTCGCGTTCATAAATACTCCCTCCGTCTCAAAATATTATCCGTTTGACTTTTATAGATACATAACTTTTGATATGCACCTAGATATATACTTTCGATATGCACCAAAGCGAATAATATTTTACGGCAGACGGAGTAGTACTGTGGTTCATCACTCCACCAACTGCACGCCCCCAGGCAAGTCCTCGCAGGGTCGAATGTGGTGCACCATCCTGCCGGTGTCACCACTGGCCTTGGCGCGGCAGTCATAGTTGGGCGGCGCGTGGAAGCACGGCTCAATGGTAGCGGCGCGCCGGCACGGCGTGGCGGGCGCCTTCCCGTCGACGGGGCCCATGAGCACCCACGGTCTCAGCCCCGCCAGCCCGTGACCGACGTACCCAAACGTCGAGGCGGCCGTGGTGACCACCGCGTCCGAGAAACCAAGCAACACCATCTCCGCAAGCGCCTGCTGGTTGTGTCTCTGCTCCCCTGATCGCTGCTCGCCCAGGTGCGACGGTTGGTACACGCTCACCACCTCACCGCCCGTCGTTGAGCCGTTCTTGTACAGGTCCCTGACCTTCTCGGAGTACTCGCCGTGCAGCGACACGACGAGCACGGCCACCTGTTTTGCTTGCTGGGCCTGGCCGTGCTCGTCGGAGACGCTGGTGGTGGGGACGGGCAGGATGCCCTCGCGTTGCGAGCAGTCGAGGATCTGGCCGTAGAGCTCGTCGGTAGAGATGGGCGCCCAGCCGAACACGCGCACCTGGATGCCGACGCGTTCGTCGGCGCTGGCCAAGTACGAGCCGTGGTACCGTGTCACCATGTCCCACACCGTGTTGCTCGGGTGGAACAGGTAGCGGCCGAGGTGGTGGAACGCGAGGTCGCGGCGGGGGAACAAGCGCGCGAGCTCGTGCTCATACCGTGGGATGAGGAAGAGCCCCGGCAGGAAGTAGTTGTCCGATTTGAACACGAGCCATGGCACGCGCCGCAGCTCGCCCTGCACGTCGTCGCAGAAGAAGAGCCGGTCCTGGGCGTCGTAGTTGTTGACCAGGTGCACGTACAGCCACGGCGCCTGCTGCTGCAGGCTGGTGGGTCCCTCTCCCTCGCCGCCGCCGCGCCTCAGCGCGGAGCCGAGGCTCTCGTGATGCCCCACGGCGAGCTGCTCCATGTCACGAATGGGGAAGTTGTCCTTGTCTGTGGCTGGCAAGATCCACGTGGAGCCCGGGAACGGCTCGCAGAAGAGGTCGTCGAGGGCGCCGCCGCTGCTGTGGAGGAGGAGGACGCGGCCGGTGAGGAGCGCGTAGAGGAAGCCGGAGGTGATGGAGAGGATGCGGTTGCCGAGGCCCTCGATCGGGGTCCACGCGATGTAGCTGCAGCTGCCGGAGGGAGACGAAGTGGAGGTGTTCGGTGGCGCGCGCAGGCGTTCGACGGCGTCCACGTAGGCAGGGGTGCCGGGGCCGCAGCGGCGATGCAGCGACTCGTAGCGGCGGAGCGCGGAGATGAGGTAGGAGGAGATGGCGTGCGGTGACGGCCGCCGGTAGAGCGAGGCACGGTAGCGGCTGAGGCAGGAGCTTTCATCAAAGTCCGGTGATAGGAGGCCGCCCAGTGTCCGGTCGACGGGATGCGGCACCGTCGCCAATGGGCCGGCGGTGCCGTGGCTCAACGCTTTCCATGCATGAACGAGATCAAATCGTTAGAATAAAAAAGACGTTGCATGCACATTGCTTAGGAAACAACTAACCATGCCTACAGCAGCAGATCAGTAATCAGTTCTTAACTAAATTTCGTGCGCTCCCCCACTGAGAGTCATGTTTATATGTATTAATCGCAAATAAAAACCATGTTTAGCCGAACGGTTACTATCAGCAAGGTAGAGCCATGAATCCATTCGGATATACCAGTATATATTCTCTCCGTTTCGAAATAGATTGCTTTTTAAATGGATTGCTTTTTAAATGAAAAAAAGTTTATGAATAATTTAAATCTGATCGTGTTTGTATACATTTTTTAATAAAACGAGGGTCCAAAGTTAAAGTAAAAAATAAAACGAATTCTTTAAAATGGGAAACTATATATATACCCGAGGGCGTCAACCGAAGGCCGAAGAGGACGACGGCGGCGAGCAGCACGGCAACCAAGCTCACCGTGACCATCGGCACCGTCGGCCGCGTGGCCGCTCGGCACCACCGCCCTCGTGCCGTCGATCCACGACACGGCGCTGACACGTGAGATTTTGTGATCTGATCCATCACTTGGCTGCCCAGCCAGGAAGAGGTAGCAAACTCTGCTGGCTACGTGGTTATGGTTAGGGTAGTTCCGGCTCACTCTCCCTGCTGCTGAAGTTCTGATGATATAAATGCTAGCGATCGGCGTGCTTGAATGGTCAATTTGTCATGACGCCGGCGTGCTAGAATTGTCATGAAGCGCGATAGCTTTCAGCTTGACGCAACATGCATCAAGCACAGACTTGCCGGGTCAATATGCTTTCGATTCTGCCAAATTCCATCGTCTCGGCATACTACGTACGTGCGTACCGGCGTTCAGGACGACACGTACATTCTCTGGCGGCCGAGACCCACGTTCCTTTTATTTCTGTTCCAGCTCACTGACTGTGGGGCCTGCTGATAGTTAGGTATTGGCGAGCTTGAGAGTAGCTTCCACCAGTTTGATATTTGAGGACGCTGTCTAGGGAGTCAAATAAACGCTGCGATCGTGTCAAAGTACGTCCGTGTCAAGTCATCTGGGACTATGAACTCAGCCACCACCGGATTATATAACTAAATATCAAAGTTTCATTTTTTTATTGATTATTCACGATCAAATACAAAATCTTGAAAACCCTCCCGGCCTATAGCAATCATTTTGAAGACAAGAAGACAAGAAGTACCGTGATATTGCTGGAACACAGAGACGAAGAAAGATAATTTTGGGATCCAACACAGCAACGTTTGCAACCGGTCAGTCATTTTATCCTAGTGGTATCTCCTTCAAGTTGTCAAGCCTCAGGATTCAGAAACCTTATATCCATCAAAACAGGTCATCAAGGGAAACTTGAGGGTCATAGATAACCATGAACAAGTCTACTGCACTGAAGGTTCAAGCAGCACTTCAGCAGCACCTAACTGAACTCGAGCAAGCCTTGGATACAAAATGCAACATTTTAGTAGTACAAGCCTGGTACATCAGCACAATATTTACAGTGTCCACACGTAAATGAAAACATAAGGTCTGCAACGATCTTCCTAGATGTTGTAATTACAGTGTTGAATCATGAAGATTGTAGGGCATCATAGATTCTACATGAGAACGGGCTGTGTTGACCTTTAATTGAGGTCTGCCCAGATGAATTACAAGGTCCCAACACCTAATTCTAGTCGAGAATTACAAAACCGCAGCTATTTGTCACTCGTACCTCTATACGATGAATCATTTACATGACTATTGGCCACTGTCAACATGATTTGCTAACAATCTCTTTGCATCATACCTGTCTACCACACAGAGAAGACCCACCAAAGCCGCTGGGTATCAAGAGTTCATCAGATTGCTTCTACAGTTCTACCCTCCTGTACTGTATAACTTCTTCAACGTATATAAGCACAGTGCCTCCCAACATCCGTTTCAGAACCATGACAATGCCAATTGCAACAAGAGCATTAGCCCTTGCGCACACTACTAGGTGGCTGCCTCAAGATGACCGCTGGCCTTGGGCACTATTCACTTGAACCGCTATTTCTTGACGAGGAATCTACAGGTGTAATATCAATTATTGGATTGCTAATAATGCTGGATTTGATAAAAGTCATGGAATAGAACTGGGACAAATTTATACCTCGTGAGTGACGCTTCCCCTCCATTGCCTCTTTCTTTTCCTGGCAACTGTGACAAAGGAAAGGGCCATCCCAGGGACGCAACTTTCCTGGCTTTGACAAACCCTCGTGTATGGATATCCCCTGGCCAGATTCCAAATCAACTTGGCAAACTGCACATGCAAAGAGTTTGAACATATCCCGGACTGGATATTCAGAATTAAGCCTGCATTCACCGGATAGCAAATGTTAGGCATGGTATCATGATTTAAAATTTTGGATTTCTGAGGCTCCAACTCATGATTTTCTAGAAGAAAATCCTGCTTTCACTTATTTCATCATCTCATGGTCTTCTCACATGATAATCACCATGATTAACAGTTGCTTCTTCATGAGTTTGAGAAATTTACAGATTAATATAAATGGAAAAAAAAAACTAGAACAAGCAATTAGAGATGTGCCATAGGTTGAGATGTGTGGGGAACAACACGCTTGATTGCTTGAAAAGTCAACAGGCAACAGAACAGTACGTACATAATCACGCCACCTAGAGTCCCAACTTATAAGCTATAAATACTATTGACCCCTTTAGTGATTCAACCTGAGAATGTCACATGCTATGCTCTCTCAGTAACTAAACTTTTGTGGTGAAGGCATGGCATTTGCCATTATAAAATAATTTAACATAGTTTGCATTTGAGCACAAATAATTTCTGCATTCAGGAGAGATCCCTTTCAGTTGAACATGGCAAGCCGTTCCATGAAAAGGTAAATGCATACAGTTCAGATTGAATCAAGCAAATAACTGGAAACATCGTACTTCTTTACTAAATACAAACACCTTAGTGACAAAGTAGTGAAAGAGTGGTCCCTAATTAATAGTCAATTTATTAACTGGAAAGTGTAATCTATAGGATAATTATTGGCCAACTGTTATGCATCCATCATCACGATGAGTTAAGGGTACAAACCTCCTTGAAAGGGATGGACATCCGTCCTCAAAAACTTCCTCCACCAAATTTGGCTCAGGATAGTTATCCTTATCAGCGAGAGATAATGAACCAGATGTGGTTTTCCTCAAAAAGAAATTTTTTAGAAGGACAAGGCCTTTTCCTGGTGTTTTCAGAGATTCTATAGTGGATTTTGGTTTCTCTGGTGGTATTATGTCAATGACAATGCAAGTTGTATCATCTCTCAATCCTTTTGATTCCACTGCTTCCTGGAAACAATGGGCGAGTTAGGAACAGCACAGTAGAGGATTTCAGGAATCATGAAACATGTTATGAGGGTCAAGTAGGGAATTAACACCGTACTTTGACAATTTGATCAGCTGCAAGCTCAGGAGAAAGTCCACGTGCACAACTAAAAGCCATTTCGGCAGTTAAAGCGTCCCAAACACCATCGCTTGCAATAATAAGGCGGCCTCCAGAATTAGACAACTACAGCACACATTACGAAACCATAAACTTTCCAAATATGATCCAACAAAAACGAACTAAAAATATTTCAGAGAAGAACACATAATAATCCGGTCAATGAACAAATTGTGGAACTGATGAAGCAAGAATGAAAACTGGTGGTCACTTCATAAATACTGCAAGTGCAGTTTGACCTTAAACATTAGCTAATTTACAAGGACAAGCACATAGTAACAGAAATGCGTATGATAAATAATAAGAAATATCAAAACAATAGAGCACTCAGTAAAACTGGTTTGAAATTCGGTTTTCTCCAGAAATGGTGTGAATTAACTTTTAGGACGATGTACCTTCATCTGCTTCACATAAGGAACAGGAATGATGAATTCACCCACGTCCTGATCACCAATTGATCTTGACAGGCATAAACCACCTGGCCAACATCTAAGGGGACCAATCTGGATACAGGGGAAAAGGAATCAAGGATCAATATAAAGGTGTAAATCAGATCTACAAACCAAAAGATGACATTTTAAAGGAAAACCTATGGAAGGAACAAGGAAGACATCTAATATATGCGGTTATTAAAGGGCCCAGGATGGTGTTCATATGCAGGTTGACTAATCAGAAACATAAATTGCCCTGAAAAAATCAGTAACATAAATTCATAAATAATTAAAAAAATAGGAGACTAGTTGCAGAAGCATAGATTTGTCAGCCAATCCAAGAGCTGCATTGTTTCAGTAAAAAAAATCAAGAGCTGCATCAAGTTACCATTGCATGACTTGACGCCCCGCTCACACAATGAAAACACTACATATTGAATAGTTCAATACACTCCAAATTTGTCACTAACAGAGAGCAAACTGACCAAGGCTTTCTTTTTGAAAAAAAAAAACACTGCTTTAGAAGCTTCAACAAAAAAATTAACACGACAAAAAAGAAAAAAATAATAATCAATAAAAGGCATATTGGCTGTTATTCAAAAGAAAGCTCTTTGGTTACCAACTGCATCAATTGGATGGAAAACTTTTGCGTGACCACAAAAGGCAAAAGAACAAACCTCAGCACCGCCGACGACATTTAGCCTTCCAACTTCACCTCCACATTCTGTTACACGTCCAACCCTGCAAATTGAAAACTAACAAGTGAGAAGGGCCAAACGCCTAACAAACAGAGAACAACAGTACCATCTGCGAGATTGAGAAAGACGTCTTACTCCTCTTCACTAGCATCAAAACGATGGTCAGCCGACAAATAGAAGATGGATCCCTCAGCTTCAAGGACGCAACGGGAGTCGCCGACGGAAGCAACGGTTACAACGGAGCCATCAATTATGACAAGTGTCACGGTTGTCCCCGAGGAATGAGCTGAAAGATGTACACGTTAGTTGACAACCAAGGCTCAGGACCTTATGTACTGGCTAGTACGGGTTACCATCAAACCATGTACGCAGTCAATTCGAATCACCAAACTACAGCTTGACCATAGAGATGCCCAAGTTGAGTAAATTATAGATGTTTTGGTACTCTACCGAACTAGTACTGTGAAGTACTTGCTATAGTTGCTCGAAAAAGGGCACCAATCAATCCTATTTCCACGCACGGAAGGAATTTGAGTCACCTTTAGTTTGGAAGTCCTTGTCGGTCTTGACGAACCCGGCGACGAGCGCCCTCGGGAGCGCGGCGAGCCAGTCGTCCCTGGTCAGATCGGTCGGGACGCAGCTGAGCACGTTGCCGAGGAGGTGCTCCTTGGCGTACACCGCGGCGCCGCTCCCGTTGTGCCCGTCGAACAGCTGTAGAGGGAGAGCGAACCAGGCCTCAGAACGCGAAGCATTGGGTGGGACATGGAGGACCGGATGAAGAGAGAGAGCGAGAGGTGGGGGGAGGGAGAGGGAGAACGCTTACGGCGAAGGCGGAGAAGGAGGTGGAGGGCGCGCCGGGTCGGCGCTCGCAGGCGGGCTTGAGCAGCGCGAGGTCCTCGCCCTTCTTCGCGCGGCCGGCCTGCCCCGCCGCGACCGTGGGCCTCTCGCCTCCCTCGGCGCGCTCCGCCGACGCCTCCCGCCGCAGCAGGTCCCCGAGCGCCACGCTCCCGGGCCGCCTCCGCGTGGCGCCCCTCGACGCCGACATCGCCTCTGCTCGGTCGCTCGGTCGCTCGGTCGGTCACACCAGGTCGTCAGATCCCGGCGGCGGCGATGGCGGCGGTAGATCGGGCGCGGGCGCCGCGCAGCTGCATCGCCACCCGCCGCGCTGGCGCAAGCTAGCTAGCTGGTACTAGCACGCTGGTCGTGGTCGTCTACTGGTCTGGCCGGGGAGCACGAGCACGCGCACCCGCCTTTCCGGCCGCTCTCGCTGCCTCTTTTTTTGGGGGGTGGGCGGGGTGTTTGGCTGGCCGGGACCCCCGCGCCTCGCTGTTTCGCTTGCTTTTCGGGGGTGGAGCCGTGGAGGAAGACGAGCGGCGGGCGGGGCAAGCGAGCGACCCGTCACATGGGGCGCGCGGTACAGGACGCGCAAATCCAGCCCGCTCCCACGCGCGCCGGCCTCGCACTCGCGCTCGCCCTCTCCTCGGGTGAAATGAAAAATCCCCCGCAAAGCAGCCGGGATGGAGAGCGCGCGGGCACGGCGCAGTGATGACTGGGCGGGGACGACGTGCGTTTTTAACGGCCGGGACGGGACGCGGCAGGTGGGTGGGACAGGCAGGTGGGGAAGAAGGAGAAGGACCAGCGGGTGTGCGCGCTGGTGCCCGGTGGCACCTGACCGACCGGGGCAGTGGGAGTGCGCGCACTGCAGGCGCAGCGGCAGCAGCCAGCAGGGCGGTCGTCGCCGGGGACGGGGTCGTGGGGTTTCTTTTTTAAGGCTCTGCCGCTCGGGTCGCCCAGGTCGTCGCTCTTCGTCTTCGGACTTCGTCACTTCGGTGGTATCCTGTTGCTTGCTTTGCTGTACATCAGCATAATTTTTTCTGCCCCGATTTGCATGTGGACTTTGGCTGCGAAGGCGTGGCTGTCCACTGTCCTGCGAGGCAGGAACAGGGTCGGATGTACATTCAGATTCTCGGAAGCATTTCTCTCCAAACTCAAACAGTCAAGATCATAAAGCTCTAAAAAACATAGAGTTAAAGATCATAAAATGTGTGCAAGTGGCTTGCATTGCACGGGCCTTTTGTGACATTTTAGATAATGGATAAACATCCGGCCTCGACGTCCATAGATGTACACAGCCCAATTATTACACGAGTTCTCAAACGAATGTAAACCAAAGTTCAACAACATAACTAAAGCAAACGCAAATTATGTTGCCACCCTCCTTTGACATGCTCCAAAGTAGTAACTTCAAGCTTCCTACTAAAGGCGGAGAGTGTGTCTTTGTTTTGGTCGTTACGCTGCAGCTGTGCCCAGAAGCGCATCCAATACGCTCCCCTGAAAATTACCTGCATAATAGAATTAATTCTGATTTTATCAAAAATAATATCATTGCGGCAGTTCCAAATGGCCCAGCATAATGCAGAAACTCCCACCCAGCTTAAGTTCCTAATCTTAACCATCTGATTAGCCAGCCAATTCCCAAACAAATGGCCAATGGATCTAGGCGGAGACAATCCGGTAGCAATAGACAGAATCCTCCAAACCATTCTCGCAAAATGGCAGTCAAGGAAGAGGTGTTGGATTGTTTCATCAAGATTACACCCAACACACTTTTTACTTCCTTTCCAATTTTTCTTTGCAAGGTTGTCTTTAGTTAAGATAACTCCTCTCTTAAGGAGCCAAAGAAAAATTTTTATTTTCAGAGGAATGCGTATCTTCCAGATAAACTTATGTCTAAATGGTGGATGAAAATTCAGAAGGTGCAGATACAGGGATCGAACAGTAAAAGTACCAGACCGTGTTAGATTCCAAATAAAGGTATCCGAACTATCCACCAAGACGACATTAGCTATCTGTGCTACCAAGTTACCAAGTTATGCCATTCAACTAGTTTATGATCCACCAGAGCTCTTCTAAAGGAGACATTGAGCGGCTGGGTAGCCAAAACCTTAGCAACCGTAGCATGTGGGTCACGAACCACATTATACAGGTTGGGATATCTAAACTTGAAGGGCACACCACCTACCCAGGTGTCTTCCCAAAAACGAGTTGTACTCCCATCTTTGACCATGAACGAGCCATTTGAGAGTACTTCATCTTTGATTTTCATTAGACCCCTCCAGAAATGGGAGTCGTAAGGTTTAGCCTTGACCTGTGTTAAGGACTTGTTTCTTAGATATTTATTGGTTAATAACGTTTGCCATACACCACTTGTGTTTAACAAATTTACCAACCATTCAGCCAAAAGGCATTTGTTTTGTAAATTCAAATCTAAGATACCAAGCCCACCCTGGTCTTTCGGTCGACACAAGATATCCCATTTGGCAAGTCTATATTTGTGCTTTTCAGAAGAACCTTGCCAAAAAAATTGTGATCTGAAATGACCAAGGTTTTTGAGAACCCTTTTGGGATTTCAAAGAAGGACATCATAAACATGGGTAAGCTACTAAGAACTGAATTCAGAAGGACTAGGCGACCTCCATAAGAGAGGTACTTAGCTTTCCAGCAGGAGAGCTTTTTTTCAAATCGCTCCTCTACCTTATGCCACTCTGAATTTAGAAGTTGTCTATGGTGCATAGGTATTCCCAAGTACCGAAACGGATATTCCCCAGCCTTACAGCCCAAAATGTCCAAATAAGAATCTTCGGACTCTTTAGCTGCCCCATAGCAAAAAACCTCACTCTTATGAAAATTGATCTTGAGCCCAGAAAGTTGCTCAAAAGCCGAGAGCAGAAGTTTTAGATTTTTTGACTGCTCAAGGTCATGGTCAATAAAGATAATGGTATCATCCGCGTATTGTAAAATTGATAGGCCATCATCTAAGAGGTGAGGTATGACTCCTCTAAACTGACCATCTGATTTAGCTCTAAAAATCAAAATTGCTAACATGTCGACCACTAAATTAAACAAAATAGGCGACATTGGGTCACCTTGTCTTAAACCTCTTTTAGTTTGGAAGTATGGCCCAATCTCATCATTAACTTTGATTCCCACACTTCCACCAGTGACCATATCTTCAATCCACCTACACCACTTTGGCGAGAAACCTTTCATGCGTAGTGTTTGCTGAAGAAAAGGCCACTTAACTTTGCCGTAGGCCTTTTCAAAATCAATTTTGAAAATAACCCCGTTCCTTTTTTTGGTATGAAGTTCATAGATAGTTTCATGTAAAATAACTACTCCTTCCATGATGTTTCTTCCAGGCATAAAGGCGGTCTGAGTCGGGCCAACCACAGGTTGTGCCACATTATTTAATCTATTTGTTGCCACTTTAGTGAAAATCTTAAAGCTGACATTTAGAACACAAATAGGTCTATAATGTTGGATTCTCGTCGCATCATCACTCTTAGGAATCAGAGTTATGGTTCCAAAGTTCAAGCTAAAGAGATTTAAATCCTCCTTATAGAAGTCTAAAAAAAGAGCCATGAGGTCGGATTTGATTATTTCCCAACAGACCTAGTAGAATTCGGCTGGGAAGCCATCTGGTCCTGGGGCCTTATTGTGTTCCATCTGGAAAACAACCTCCTTTACCTCAGACAATGAAAATTCTCGAATGAGATTATCATTTGCCTCTTGGGATACTTGTGGAATATCATGAATTTGATCTTCTTCTAAAGTAATAGTAGAAACATCAGGTTCGCCAAACAGGTTCTTATAATACTGGGTAATGTGGCTCTTAAGACGCGAATCCCCAACGATAACACCTTGGTCATCCTCTAGTCTAAAGATGTGTTGTTTTCAGTGTTTTCCATTGGCAACTAAATGGAAGAACCTAGTGTTATCATCCCCTTCTAAAAGGGTCTTAACTTTGGCTCTTTCATACCACCGTAGTTCTTCTTCTCTCAAGAGAAAGACCAGGTGTTCCTTCAGGTAATGTTTAAAATTAATTTCACTCTCCGAAAGGGCTGTATTCTCTGCCTTTTTATCTAGAATATCTAACAGAGAAAGTAGCCGCTTCTTCTCTTTCCGAAGAGTCCCTGACGTATGCTTAGCCCAGCCTCTTAAATATTGTCTAAGCTTACGGATTTTATTCTACCATCGCTCTAAAGGCGTGCTCCCACTCGACTCCGATTGCCAGATATTTGCAACCAAATCAAGAAAACCATCCCGGAGGAACCATCCCCTCTCAAATTTGAAGGGAAGCGGTCCAGAATGATTGGTAGAGGCTCCTGTATTAATAATTAAAGGAGTATGGTCAGAGATGTTTCTATCACGAGCCTCTACACTTGATAGTGGGTACTTGTGTTCCCATTCGGTACTCACAAGTACCCTATCTAGCTTCTCAAAGGTAGGATTATCACCTCGACCAGCTCAAGTAAAATGGCGGCCTGACATTACTATTTCTTTGAGCTCAAGAGACTCGATTACTGCATTGAACAGAGACGGCCACTTATGGTCAAAAACCCCTGAACTTTTATCTTCCGGGTGACGCATAATCTTAAAGTCCCCCCCAATAATAAAAGGAAGGGTTTCTTTAGAACAAGAGTTTGCCATCTCTATTAGAAACGACTGTTTATTCTGCGCTTGAGCCGGGCCATAGACCACGTACAGCGCAAACTTGAAGTCATCATGCTTGAGGCGTAAGGTGAATTTTACATAAAAATCACCTTCCGCAATCGCTCCAATATCAAAGATGTTAAGGTCCACCCCTAACAGGATACCCCCAGATCTGCCATGTGGAGCCATGCTATGCCAAAGAAAGTCACGACCCGCACAGAGCTTTTACAAGAAATGATCTGGGAATTCATCCCTTCCGGTCTCAGACAGAGCTATGAAATTAATTTGCTCTTCCTTAACCAGATCAGCCAAGAAACCGTGTTTAGCCAAGTCCCCAAGACCTCTGCTATTCCAAAAAACTCCTTTCATTTAACAAATATTTTGGAGGGGGTTTTCGGTTTTTTGGGATTTTTACCAGCTTTAGAATGCTTGGTATTACTAGACTTTTTATTTCGACGGACAGGGGATAAATCTACAAAATGATCTACACCCAAATCCTGCATATCCTCATTTGAAATACCACATACATGGCTGAGGACTGCGTCAAGTCTAGAATCCTTTTCATCATCACTCTCAAAATTAGAATTTAAAGTACTTGATGTCTTTTTCTTAATATTTGGGGCTAGCACTAGTCTGTCTATCTCAATATTTTTAATTGCAATAGCAGCAGAATTAACCACATCAGCAGACGATCCTAGGTTGATGCCTACCCTACCAAGTTTTGACTGTATAACAGAATTTGGAAAAGCAGTAAATGAAGTACCTGATGACTCAAGGTTCCTTTTAGCCGCCATCCTTGCAGTCTTTTGGAGGGTATGTTCATCTGATTTTGCACGGGAGCTTCTACGAACCTTGGTGACCTCCACCTCCAGAGTCTTCGTAGTAGCAATTCCCCCCTTGGCCTTAGGCTCAGGCGCTGGAGGTGTAGGAGACGGCCTGACAGGGGAGGATGGACGTGAACTGCCACCCTGCCCGGTCAGCTCTGCAACACCATGCTGTGGGGGTGATGAGCGAACCTCAGGAAACGGTGCGCTCACCACACCACTGCTCGGAGAAGTACCATCTCCTCCCCCCTGCTGTACTGGAGGGAAGACATCACCCAAGGGAGGAGATCGTTGCTGTCCATCGGCCGAGGAGGGTGAGCGTGGGGAAGACCCCTCCCCAGGCAGCAACACAACATCCTCCTGGGCGGGCGTGTCAAGCGGCTGCTGCTGTGATCCGTCCACCAGTAGGGGCGGGCGTGGTGACGAGCCCCCCCTGGCGACAAGACCAGGTGTGGGGCGACCACCTCCAAGTCCTCCTGCCTCCGAGCGTCC
This sequence comes from Digitaria exilis, assembly GCA_015342445.1. Taxonomy (NCBI): domain Eukaryota; kingdom Viridiplantae; phylum Streptophyta; class Magnoliopsida; order Poales; family Poaceae; genus Digitaria; species Digitaria exilis. The sequence continues at coordinate 1,380,768 of JACEFO010001734.1, forward strand.
TGAACGGGCAAGTCAAGCATCGGCTGCTGCTGCTCGTCAGCCAAGAGGGGCGAGCGTGGTGTAGAGCCTCCCCCCGGCGACGAAACCAAGCGTGTCCCATCTCGATCATCAGCAGGTACAGCTCCGTCCTGTAACAAAGATGGAGCAACACAAACAGGTCCCTGCTGAGGCGAAAAGGCAACTGAAGGGCTAACACCTGCAAGAGATGGGTTAGCTTCAGATGTCAACTCCCAGTAACGCGCCAGGTCTGCAGCACTCGGTGGGGAATAGTGTTTGTTAGCTTCTCCAGCATCTGACTCCACCATCACCTTAAGGCTGATTTCATCTAGTAACTTGTCACAAGCCATGTCAATAACTTCTGCCACCAAATTTTCTTGCTGCTCCAGAGCCAACAAAGCTGACTTCCCTGTAACATTATTAGATGGTGGTGGTTCCTTCGAATTAGCCTCCGAGGAATTTTCAGCATCTTCCATAGTATGATCAACCTGATCCCCGCTGCCCTCCTCACCAAAACTATCATTCCCATTATGGTCTTTGTTGGGGTCCTCATCCAACAGGTCATCCTCATCGGGGCTAAAAGCAATATCCCGATGCCCTTCCTCCGGAGTAAAGAAAATCCAGTAGATACTCTTGTTGAAACAAATATCTGCCTGCTTAGGAATTTTGCCAGCATCAAACACAGCGACCAAAATACGGACGATCCCAGTCCGTCTGAGGTAGACCATATCAACTTTTTGAGTAGCCCCAATCACAGAACCCAGTGCCCACAGAGGAAGAAATGCTTTAAGTGGCCGCGGTACATTTGTAACAGTAACCCAGACCTCGTCCAACACCTTAATTGGCTTAACCTCTGTGTCAAACTCTTCAAAAATAAGAATACCCTCCAAATTCTTAGTCGTGAAAGTACGGATGGCAACCATTCGTTCCAACTCATCTTCCCGACCGCGCGCGCCCCCGCCTCGCTCCTGGCCACGGCCTCCCCCTCTCCTAGGGTTGAAACGACCCTAGATTAGGGCGTCCCCCCGTGGAACTCGGTCACCCCGTCCTGGCTCCACAGCCGGGCTGCCGCGGCCACGGCCAGTCCGCCGTCCATGGGGTTGACGACCGCGGATCCATGGCGCGCTGGTACCCTAGCCGACTGCCATCAAAGCTTGGACGTAAGTCCTCTGCGGCGGTGACGACGGTGGATTGAACAGAGGCGGCGCCGCAGAAAACTGTGGCGGCGACGAAGCCTTCGGCGGCCTCGTTGATTGCGTCTCCGTGGGAATTATTGGATGTGTTTTCGATGTGACTGGATAGAGCAGGCGCCTATTGGGCCTTCCAAAATTACCGGATGTTGAGTAACACAGCCCGGATTCGGCCTGCTGAAACGACGTCTGAATCGGTTTCGCGATAGGATGCCGCCGCCCGCCGCTGCTGGCCACGCCGGCCGCCCGCAGTACTGGTTGGAGGACGTCGCCAATGGTTCGGCGTGGAGATACCCTCGGCGCCGGCAGGGGTCCCTTCCACACCTTCTTCCAGGGCGGCGGAACACGCTTCGCCGGCGAACGTCTCGGCTGTGAAGCTTCAACCAGCGCCGGAGAAGAGGGCCGTGTGTAGCTCAATACTGTTGCCGGTGTTTCCTGAACGAGCTGCTCCTCCGCAACGCCCAAGTCCTCACATTCTGAATCGGAGGAATCCCAGAACGTACCCTGCAAAGCCTCAAATTTCCCGGCCGATCCGAACATGATCTCCTCTTGAGCTTGTCGAAGATTCAAACTAGCCGCAGCCACGCTCCTGTCCCGCACCACCTCCTTTGCCGTGACATGGTGAAGAGCACGACGCACCTTTTGGGAGATTGACACGCCGCCGGGCATCGACGGCGCGCCGGCCGGTTGCTCCCAGGCACCTGCGTGCCTAGTGCTTCACTTGGAAGGGCGCCGGGGCCAGGAAGGCCGCCGGCGACGAGGTCCTCCCCGATCTCCCGTGATTCGCCAGACCGTGAATCTCGGAAGCAAATCCACCCGTCTTGGCCGTATGGAATTTTTCCCCTCTGTGGTAAATCCCTTTTGTGACATGGGGTGCCCTAACCCAATTTGTACATGCCCCTGAATATTTGATTTTGGGGGGATTATATTCCTTGTGTGCCATTGGAACATATGGAAATCCTCTATTCTATGTAGAGAAAAAAAATCGCATCTCTTTATTGCTACCGATATAAAGTTCCAGTTCCTTTGTGCCACCTCCGTTATGACGATTCTTCTGTGACACCGTCGTTAAGCCCGTTATTATGGCGGTAGCGGGGTGACGTAAAGGGAAGATTTTTTTTTTTCCAATTGTAGGACACGACGGATATAATTCTTTATTTTAGATAGAGAAATTTCTAAGGGCTTATTGCTGAATGAAATCGGCCTTATCTCTATTCTTTTTCTCGCAGTTGCTGTGAACTGCTGGCCATGATGTGGTGTGCTGGTTCACCGCGCTCTCATTTATCTCCTGCGTTTCCGCGACGAATCTTTCTATGATTGTGATTCTAACAAGAAAGCTTAAGTCAAGCTCGACGAAAAAAAAAAACTGATGATCAAGATTGAAAGCAACCGAGAAGACATTTCGTCCGGTTTTGTTTGTGCGTTTGCGTGGATGCAACCAAGGAAGCTCCCATCTCATTTTTGCCCGTTCCTTGCTATCGACCGACTCCTCCTTGTTCCCCACCACACGTCAACTTGGCGGGATCGACGCGAGCTGCCTCCATGACCCGATCCAAGTAGCAACGGTTTTCTGTGTTATTCCTGTCACCTCGCTTTCGAGCTTGGAAACTGGTTTAAAGTTTAAACCCCTCCTCTTATATTCTACTACAAAGATGATGATCGAAAGGACCCTGTTGCGTTTTCTACGTGATTTTGCTCTTGTTGTGTTCCTCCCAAGTTGGTGTCTCTGCTTTCATAAAAATTGGTGGGTGGAGACTGGAGAGGCGACGGGGCTCGTGCGAGCCGGCAGCCAACTGCAACCGTCAGGAACGTTTCTCATGGACAGCGATTAGTGGAGGCGACAGGCGACGGTAGTCACGAGACCTCGTCGCCTACTGTCACCAAGCTGTTACGAGAAATATCACTGAAGTTTCAAGCGACGAACTGGGTTGAAGAAACACATATACTACTAGTGACAGCAGGCCGGGCGTACAACGAAGAGCAAGGTTCCGATGGACCAGATGAACCGGCTCTGTCACTCCAGGTTCAACGACAAATCCTACTTCTCCAGCTGGTGTCAGCACAGCAGCTCGGATGGGTCAGCCTCCAGATGGCCAAATGCTCAAATGGGCACGCGAGAAAGTTCTGCTTACCGGACGATCAAGACGAGGAGTGACAGGCGGGCTTAACGCGCGCCCCGTGAATCTCGCCCGGATTGGCCGAGATCGAGGAGGAGGAAATCGTGGCGTTTAGAGCCGGGGAACGGATGAGGCTGATCCGGCAGTCCATTGATTTTGGATGGCAGCTGTGGTTGCTTCCAAGCCTAGGCACGCCTGCCTGCACATGCGCGTACGTACGTGTTTCCTACGAAGATTTTGTTTGCTTTCGGCACCGTCGGACTGACGAGCACCGGCGAGCTAGGTGCTTGCTCCTGTCCTGGTGCCAGGTGCCACCTTGCCAGTGAGCCAGTCCTCGACAGGGACTCGTTGGACCTTTCTTGTATAGATAAAGGGTGAACCGTGTGACAAAAGGTCGCGGCTTTGAAGGAGATCAGAGAACAACACATGTGCATTGGATCCGCAAGCTATACATACAAAAAAGAAGAAGAAAGAATTCCACAATTGCGCAGTGCAGTGGCTGACTTTTGTCTGAAGTTTCGGCACGTGAAAGCATGATCAGCATCTGCAGTGTAGCCTTTTCTCCTGCAACGACTAGTTGGCTACTGTGGGCTTGAAATACACAAATGGCACTGACAAAACGGCGTGCGATATTTACTGAAGAAGAAGAAAAAAAAAGAACGAAAAAACATGGACCTATCTGATCCTAAAATGCTTAATTACACTCTGATATCTCTTCGGAAATTACACGTCGAGTTGTGTTATTTCGAAGAGCGAAATCGATTGGCTCGACGCCGACGATCTGCCCGAGCCATCCCGCTCGATGGAGTACGCGATGAGCAGCTTCACGACGTGCCTGTACCTCCTCCTGTACGTCGGGAACTTCGACAGGCTCCTCACAATTCCAACCAGCCTGCCAATACATAACCATTAGAACAACGAGAACTGAATCAGACGACGAAGATGAAGGTTTCTTGATTCATCACACACACCATGCAGAGCTGAATGTTTTCTTAAACGAACATGAAGGACTGAATGTAACGGTTGAACTGAATGTTTTTTTGGAGAATACGCAGGAGAGCTGCGTATCTTTACATTAAGAAGATAGGTTGAACTGAAATGAATAGAAATCAAACGAATCGAGCATGGTTCTCTGAAGAAACAGTAGCAAGAGACAGCACACATACCTTCTACTGATAGCCTGAATCTGCGCTAACCTCACAGGATCCTGGGGCATCTCGGCGCCATTATCCCACCCGCTAGCGTTCGACGCATTGCCAACGAAGAGAGTGAGCTTCTCCAGGAACCTCAGCTCTTCCTCCGTCATCTTCAGCACCTGTATCTGCTCCTTCAGCACCAGCACGGGATGGAAGAACCAGTCCAGGAGCCGGTCCTGGGGCCTGTTGTGCTGGTTGACCTCGACGTTGCCTAGCAACAACCCTCCGGCGCCGGCCTTGATCGACTGCAGCACGGTGCACAGCAGGGAATAGGAAGGCAGGCCCAGGCTTATGGTTTCATGGCCGTTTTCCTTTGCCCGCAACCACTCGTTCAGGTCGACCGCCGTTATAACATTCAGGTTCAGAAAGTCCCTGCCCCTCTGCTCGCATGCCTTCATCATGTTCTCCCATATCTGCAAAACAAAGAGCCAGATTAGGACTCCAGGAGTGATTTAAGTTGATCGAAATGAAATGCCAAGTGAGCAACATAGGAGGCCGTATAATCATCTATATTCGGAGATAGAAAGGCAAATTGCTAAAATTATCGTAATATGATTTTCATAATATATTGTCAAGATTTATCTGCTGTAGTTAATCAATTGAATGATATCACTGAAATTGCTAAACTTCACCTTATAGGAACATACACCAACATAAACTAGCAATCATAAAGAACCAGATAACCTGATTATGAATAACTAACTGCCACTTGGGATAGGCTTGTCTAATTTCTTTATAGTGGCCACAATACAGGGCAAAGTCCCATACAAAGAAGCATTACAAATTTGCAACTGCCTCTTTTGTTTTGTTCCTTTGATGTTGCTTCCCTTAGAACTAGCCCCACCTAATCTAAGATACCATGAATGCAACAATTAAAACGTCTAACTGTACCTACACTTCTGCGCCCTTTCATCTATGCAATTTCCTCAATTAGAACTAGAACAACTACCAAAGAAAGCGTGACCACAGCAACACAAATTTGTCTTGCTATCACCTACTTGGTGATAGAGCAGTATAGTTCCATTCATGACACTAGTACCTTACATGACCTAATAAAAGATAGCATGGACACAACAATGGAAAAGTGCTTCTTTCTTTTGTGACATTAACTCACATCAATTACTGCCAAAGGAAAAAAAAAAGGAATATGTCCTTTGAAACCTATTAGCTTGGCAGTGCTTTGTGCCTTCAGTCCGGAGACAAGGGAAACACTGATGCATAGCACCAAATCCTCTCTTCAGAATACGCAGGGCAACCTTATTGCAAACATAAAGTGGAAAAATGTGTGAACTATGACTAGACAGAAGTTTCCTAACATTAAACACACATTTTTTTTACCAAGTTTGCAGGATGTATCAGAAAAGCTTTCTGAGGTGGAAATGTGAATAATAGTGCGTCTGAGTATTGTGTGCAAAGCTGCAGACAAGCTGGGAATGTCATGAATTAAACTCATGAAAGGAACATACCTGGACCATTTTGACTTCTTGTATGGCCTCTCTAACTGATCTTGCAGGAGCCAAATTCGGAACCAACATTGCCGGTGCTTCACCGGAACCAGAAGGATATTCAGCTCCTTTGACAGAGGCATTTGTTCTGATTGAGAACTCTGTGGAGTTGGATGATTTCCTCTTTCTGTAGGAAGGCCTAATTGTTGGAAAAATAGAAGGTTAAACAACCGAATAGTGAGGAAGAAGAATGTGACAAAGGACATCAGGATCAGAATGGTAAGGTCAAATGCAGTAGTACTTGGGGAGAATTGTTCCTTCGCGGAGGTAAAGCCAGTCATTCGTGTACTCATCAAACTCCGCAACCATGGCCACGACATATGAAACGCCCCTTCGAAATGACTTCTCCTGCATCATTCAGGCAAGAAAAAATATAAGTACTTATATAACATAATCTTTCACAGATTAGCGATAATTCATTGCTGGCAGTGTACTAACCTGGAAGACAATGACTGCTCCATAGAGCCCCACGAAAATACTCGAGACGATAGCCAACAGGACACTCCCAACCACCACCAGCGGCCAGAAAAGGATGGCCAGGCCAGCGATCGGCACGCAAACTGTTTCAAGGAACGGGCCTTCGCGGCTTATAAGGTCGTGCAGCAGCCTCTGCCAGCCTTTGAAGAGCATGTAGGGGCTCTTGATCAGCGCAATCACAGTATAAAGTGGTATGTCCACGACTAACCCCAGGACAGCAACAACTATACATGCAGGCACATCCAGCAACCTGCAAACAATATCAAGATGATTTCACTACGACGTGCATCTAGAGGTTGCAACTTTCCTCATTCTTGAATGCGCCAATTGCAATACTGATTTCAGAAAAAAAAAAATGCAAGCAGTGTGCGTTGTGCAACAATCGTGATGGTAGGATTCATGCAGAATATACTTCAGTACCAGTCTAACACGAGTGATGACACATTGCCAAAACGGGGTATTTTATTGTACAAAAAGAAGGCTAAGCATGTCCTTGTCATGACAAACCGATCCTTGTCACAAGAATGACACAACACCGAGCTGATCCTAAACAACCCAGGAGTGGCAACTGGCAAGTGGTGGGAGGACAGACAGATACCTTATCGAATGGGGCTCACGATTCTGGGAGCTCTCCCGCAGCTCCTTGAGGTAGACGGGGTAGGAGTGGACGCAGATGTCAGCGAAGTCTCTAACGACCGTGCAGCTTCCCTTGATCGTGCCCCACGTCCCGTCCTGCTCGAACCAGAACCATCTCAGCGTCGTCACTTGGGAGCCATGATTAACAGGGGAAGCACCTGAATGGTTTGGAGATGCTCTGGTGCAGTGTCTTACCACAATGCCGTGCACGAACTTCTTGGCCTCGCTGTCCTGCCGGAACGCCTCGAAGGTGGAGATCCACGGCGTGAAGAAGCCGTAGCCGAGCGCCACCAGCACGCTGCCGAAGATGCTGAGGCCCAGCCAGAGGCCGAACAGAACCGGCAGCGCGATGAGCACGGCTAGTTTCAGGCCCGCGTTGATGCGGTCAGTCCTGGACAGAGAATGCGGGCAACAACGATCAGTCAAACTGTATGACCCATTTGTCCTCACGGAAGATTCAATTGAGCAACAAAACCGAATTCTGGAAATAAAGGGGGGCAGTAGGACAGCAAGAGCAATACTTGCCACAAAAACATTCTGAAGAAGGATCTCAATGCAACAGGGGAAAACTACGAATTGATTTTTCTTGATGAACAGATGAAACAGAGTTGTTCGGCGGCTTACTTGATGAGCGAGTAGATTGTCCACCAGACGTGCGCCGGGAAGAGCACGAGTATGACGCCGACGTTGCCCAGGATCATCAGCGCCGCGGCCACGGGGCCGACCACCATCGCTGCAACATCCACAATAAAGATAAGCACACGCACCGCAGGCACGGAGCCCCTCAAGCACAGCGAGGCTCCAAAATCAAAACGCTGCAATTTACAAGGGAGTGCCTTTGATGCCGCCGAGGAAGAAGGCGGCGCAGAAGGAGAAGACCACGTAGGCGACGCGCAGCGAGTTCTGCATCGACGCCATGGGCTCCGCGTAGTTGGCCGCCACCCACCCCTTCACCGAGTCCATCGATCGCCGGCGCCGCCGACGACGACGGAACGCTCAGTCGGAGGCCTCTGCCTCACATCCACGGCCCCCGCGCCAACGCCGCCGCCGATGACGAACGGGCGAACCACGAGAAACGAAGCGAGGCCCCCCCGAAACTATCTCCGGCGCCGCTTCTGCGGAACGGACGGAGAGCACGAGAGAATCCCCTCCTCTCCTCCGCTCGCGGGAATCCGAGACACGGAGACTTGCCAAAGCAGGCGGAGGCGGCCGGCGCGGGAAAAACGCGAGCGACTTGCGCGACAAGCCGTCCCCGGAGAAACTGCTTATAAGCTCGCGGGCGGGTCAAACCGGCGGCCGCGGTTCGTGTTCTTGCGGCTGCGGGAGCAGAGGGAGGAAGGATATGGGAGCGAATCAGAGAAGGTTCGCGGGTTTTTGCCTTGTGTATTTCTTTTTTTTTTCTGATTTATTTTTCTGCGTAGCTGCAACTGCAAGCAGCCTTTTATTTGGGTACTTTTCGTCTCTTGCCATCGGTGGGCCCTGGGGCAACTGGACAGCTGACGGCGTACAGCGAGGAGGGGAGACCGAGAGAGGTCAGAGCTAACGGCACGGCCGGTAAAGGATGAGGGTTTATCCGCAAGAGCAGGGTGATTTGACAGCCATCTTGTGACGCGTGCTTGAACTAATCTCTGCTTCTGGTTCCTCCCCGTCGACGAACGTGGGGAATTTTCTTTAGGGCTTGTTTAGTTCGTCAAGTTGGCAAATGCTAACTTGGTGAACTTGTCACATCAATGTTTGACTATTAATTAAGAGTATTAAATATAATCTAAAAATAAAACTAATTGCACAAATAGATTATAAATCACGAGATAAATCTATGAAGTCTAATTAATCCATCATTAGACACTGTTATGCTACAGTAACTCCGTCATTAAAAATGTGCTAATGACGGTCAATATTAGGCTCAAAAGATTCGTCTCATGCTTTAGAGTCCAGCCGTGTAATTAATTTTATAATTAATTTACATTTTATACTCTTGATTAGTGTCTAAATGGTCGATGTGACAAGGTCATCAACTTGGTACCAACTTGGCACCAAGTTGGCACACCAAATTGGTGAACTAAACAAGGCCTTAGTGGCACACGTACAATACTCCAGATAAAGAACCTGGGCACGTCCTATTATATAGAGTGTGATAGTACATCAATAAAACTGAAAAGGGCACATATTATTACAGCACTAGCCAAATCTGGTACAAATAATTCCATTCAAAAAAATAAAAGAGAAATACTAAATACAATGAAACATATATAGTTTAGAATTATGAGTATCACAACAATGTCCTAATAAATATTTTCTAATCATATGTTATTTTATTTAGAATAAGTACCATCGAAGACGTTCACATATACGCACACACTCACACCTATGAATACATGCACGAAACCCTACCCCTATAAGCACCTCCAGGAGACTAAGCCGGCCGATCTCGAGACTAATGAAATCACCACAGGAGTTTCGCGGTCGACGGGAGCCTACCACAGAAAGAATAAAGCCGGTTCAATCCTGAATTAAATCTAGGAAAATACGAGCACCCGTGCTGAGTCGAGGACTCGAACCCGGGTGGGCAGGTTCCACCACAAAGACCCTTACTAGCTGATCTACGCTCAGTTCGCAATCATATGTTATTGGGATGTTCTAATAGTACTTTTCTTTTATGAATTGGTTGTTGCTAAAGTACTCCACTCACCTTCCAAGAGGTAATATCTCAAATAAATCTCAGCCATCGATTTTTATTAAATAAAACATTTTAGTAATTAAATTTTTTAGAGAAAAAAATCCTGAAATATTTAACCCCTTCCTTAACTGCTCTTCTTCTTTCCTTCTCACCCCACCGTTCTGTACCTTCCTTTTTATCGGAGATATGTTTGGTTTCTTCCCATAATATCAAGAGATAGATTCGGCAGCCACGAGTTGTTGCAGTCACCGCACGACCATCATCCCAGGGCACACTACCACCATGCCACGAGTTATTGCATTGGCACGTTCACTTGATGTCATATTTTTCAAACTTTCATTTGTAACGTAACATGGTCGGCCATGAGGCTATCATGTCACATTCACTTGACGTCTCACTTGTCACATTTTTTTTCAAATGTTCTTCTTATGCTCATGCTGCGCAGCCATGAGACCATGATCCATCTAAATCCAATAGACAAAAGGAAAAGGAAAGTTGAATCTAATTAGATCAGATTAGATCTAATAAGGAGATACTTTCTCAGATTAAAAATATAAACGATAAACATTAAACCTATTACCTGATAGGAGGTAATATGTCTTTAAATTTTCCTTTTATAGTTATTTGGGAGTACCATAGCAAAGCCCTTATGAATTATATAGGGAAAGATATTTTTGCAGTCACGCAATAAGCTTTTCGTAGTGAAATCCAAATAAATAAAGACAAACTCATACTTTAAAGTAGAAGACCATTTCACGTCTTGACAAAGAGCAAATAATCTTGGCTTGCATAAAAGTATAATTTGCTTTCAGAAACTTTAGAGTAAGGAACAAGCTATGATTTTATTGGGGCTTCATGTTCTTATTTATTATATTATATGGTTGTATTAATTTAAAGAGCCTATTCATTGGTGCGATAATAACTGGAATGTGTATTAGTTTATTGTGTATTAGAAAAATACAGCAAGTTGCAAGTATACGCGATGACCAAAATTTATGTTGGGGGAGGGCATATGAGCAAGCTGCTTTTGTCATCAAATCTCCTTTTAGTTACCATCTAACTTTTTTTTTTGTCATTTCTCTAGTTAACTAGTCTTAAGAATCACGTCGTCACTTCCCCCTATTGCTTTTATGCCAACTGTCGAGTTATTAGCCTTTAACCAATTCTTTTAAGTTGCCGAAGTTAGCCTATGGCGTTTTGCAATCTGTCCATATTTTTCAGTCTCCACGCACATTGACTTGTTAGCCCATTGGCCTGCTTGACTCATCCGTTTGTCTCTTTTTCCAGCCGATCAATCATCAGTCCCGTCAAAGACCTCGCCCATTAGGGCAAGCCCAACCCAACGTAAGCATACACTACTAGTACCCTCATAGAAAAGTTATGTCCACATAAGCCTAAAGCTTTTGAGACCACCCAAACCCCCAATACAAGCTTTGCTCTCTCCTCTTCCAAATTACCTTTAACCAATCATTTTTCCTCTCTCCTCGTGACTAAAGCTGTTGCTTTTGAACCCAAGCCACTGTATCCTCTGCAACCTACACTCACACACTTCAAGCATTCAAGGAAGCTGAGGCGACAGTTGCTGTCAGGCGGGTAGAGTTGAGGCTACCATCCACGTCTTAGCGTTGAGCTTGGCCTTAGAAGCTAATAGGATGCCTCAATCGAACAATACAATTCAGTACGTACAACCAGTGGTCTACGTACAAATGGCTTGTTTGGTTGGCTGCCATAATTAGCCACACCGTAAGTGTGGCGAGAAAAAATTGGCCCCATAGTTTTGACGTTAAAAATGAACTAGAGCCACACCACAAGTTCGGCAACGAACCAAACGGTGGCCACAGGAAGTGTGGCGCGCCGAAGTTTGGATGTGTCAAAGTTTGGACGCCATCCAAACACGTCCGAAATGTGGTAACTTTGGCGCCTCATCTGGCTGGTAAACGGCGTCATGGGGGTCCGTCCGCCCCGACACCCCGCGTCTTTGGAGCCCGATTTCAATTTATCCTGGCCTCGCACGCTTCCTTGTTCGTTTCCCTGGCGGCTGACGCTTCCTTGTTCGTTTCCCTCCGCTTCCGACGCTACCCAGCCAGGTGCTGGCACCTGGCATACTGGCAATACTGCTGGCCAGCCCAGCCCTCCTCCTGATGGCTACGGTGCTACGGCCTACAGCACCCACAAGTGGCTGACTCGTGCTGCCAATGCGTCCGTGTTGCTACTGCACTGCTGAAACGTTGCCCTCCATTGATTCAGGACGGGGACAGACATCGAGAGTCGAGAGGTCAGGCCTGCGGCTTGCCACGGTGACTAGCTGGCCGAGGGCCAAGAAAAGTGAAAACGACCCTTGAAAATTTTTGTTGTCCAGTTTTTAGATTTTGTTTGTAATGTAAACCTCGTGATAATCCGCTTATTTCTCCTTTCATATGATATATAGCAGTGCTCCTTCTATTTTTTTTAAAAAAAAGTTGAAAAATTGTTAAACTCAGGTACAGTAGCAGGTAACATCAGAATATGTAGCTGTAGCCGTCACATATGATGACATGTGCCGTTTCGTACTTGCGCCACATTTTTTCGTTCCGTGGAGGTCAAGGACTCCGGAGCGTGTCAGTTGTCACCTGTTCTGGAAGAACAAAAATTAATAATGTGTACGATACCAAAACAACAATCAGAATCCGTTATTACGGATAAAATAAACTGTCAGCGACGATAGCGCAAAGAATGGACCAAAACTGGGTCCCCCAGGCCCCCAACAACATTCTAGTACTCGCGTACCCAAAAGATCAAGGAATACGAGTACGGGGCCACCGAATTTTATCCCTCCAGCTGCTCAAACCCTCGCAATCCCTGAGAAGTTTCTGCGGAAACTCCCAACGAGGCAACGATACCCCCAGCAGGAACTTCGCAAGCTTATCGATCAACGAAGCCCCGTGAAGGCTGGCTGGTTTGCGTGCTGCTGACTTTGCTCGGTCTACTAGTTTTGGGATACTATAATATAGGTAGATTTTTCTGAAGAGCAGTAGAGTTCCGTCCCGTTGCGTTTCTTCGTCCCCAGTTGCACGCCTTCGAAGGCTCACACCGTGTCACACAAAAACCTGATCGTGTCTGTTTTTTTTTTGGGCATACATAATTGCTTTTGGTTGACGCGCGTAGGAGAGTCAGACTCTCGGGCCGTGGAGAAGCGCGGGACGACTTGACGTCTTGACGAGGCTACCGCACTCCAGCAGCCTTCCAACAAGGCAGTAAAGAATTAACGATAGTGTTGGCCGGATGGGTAGGTGATCCAGTGATGGAAGCAGCAGTTGTTGGGGAAGAAGATCCCCAACAAAGACAAAGCGATTCTGGTCGGTTCAGGCTAATTCAGGGATTGGTCACGTCCGCCGCCTCTCAAAAAATTATCAGGGACGGCTGTGAACTGTGTCAAGTCGCGTCACCGGGGACCTGGGGCACCGCCGGCTACAGAGAGACCTGCCCCCCAACCCCAACTTCTCTTTTCTGGTAACCTTTTGTTCTGTGCCTGCAAAAGAACTCGTCCGAGGAATTAGGTACGTGCAAGGGCGTGCTGTAACTGAGAAACATCTCGTTTCTATAGTTTACTGCTGAACACTAATTAAGCATCTGGAGTCTATAAAAGATCTTTTGCCTACCTTTTCTGTTGGTGCTACGTACCGTGCTAGCGCAATGTCGAGTTATATGTGTTACCACTCTGTCATCCGCCAGTCACCAATTGCATCAGCATACACAAGACCCGCAACCATGTCTCCTCCCTACTCCTACTCGCTAGCTAACTGTAAGTGTGTAGAATTGACAGGCAGCTGCTTTCCTCTCCACTAGCCGGCGGCTACTGTCAGTAACGATCCGGATCAGGAGCTGAGCCATCGAGCACCACTTTCAGGTTTCCAGCCGCGCGAAGCGGTGACCCACCACGCCAATCGATCAAGGTGCCGAAAGTTACAATTCCTTTGTAGGAGTCAATAAATGCATCGATCGATCGGCTCAAGTTGGGGACAAAAGGCGCATCTCGCACACGTAGATGGATTAGACGTAAAATTGGGATCATATTCCGATTTCAGACAGGGTTAACTGCTGGGCCAGGGCCATATGCCCATATGATAAAGCCTTCCATTCCTTTCCATGGCTGCTACTGCTAGACCGGCCGCTGCTAGCTCTTGACAGGCACAGGTTGCCAACCGACCACGCCAGGTCGGAGGACTTCCTGGCAGTGGCAGCTGCTTGGCCAGCCGGCGATTGCGCGGAGGAGAGAGCATGGGGTGCTGCGTCCCTGACCGATCAGTCGATCACACGTGTCCTCTTAGGAGGACTATGGATGGAGGATGGCCATGGCCAGGGATAGTCCCAGGACAAGGAGAGGGCCCGGGGGAACAGGAGATGTATGGCCGCTCGCGACAGCACACCAAATACACCATGCTGTCCATGCTGATGCATCAGGAGTGCTCGGGCTTCCTTTCATACTTCTTCCCCGTGTCGCTTTTGTTGCGCCGGGCATTACGCGCTATACACCGCTGCAATCCCGCTATGTGATGCATCCTTATTCGTTTCACTTCATATGGGTGTGTTCTCCTCATCTGCTTACGCTATTGGTGATGCTCGTGTTTGGACGATGACAGGAAACTCTGGTGGGGCTAGCGTAGCCGGATTGGGTGGATGTCGCTGCTATAAGTAAAATTTTTTCATTTTGGTCCTTTTTCGTACGATTTTTACATATGGACTCCTGAGCGAAAGATTTTGAAAAATGGACCCGAAGTTAGGCGCAAGATCACTTAGCGCCCAGGTCCAACGGGTGGGCGCCAGGTCAAACCCTAGATCGGGTGCGGGAGCTGGGCGCCAGATCCCCTGGCGCCCACCCGTGCAACCTGGGCGCTAAGGGACCTGGCGCCCAGCTTCGAGACATAAGAACCGCGGCCGCCCCTTTCTTTCTTCCTCTCCTCTCTTTCTTTCCTCACCAGACTCACCCAGGGGCACCGCCGCCGCCCCCAGCACCGCCGCCGCCGGCCTCCTCCGCCGCCACCCTCGTCAAGGAGCAAGGTAGCCTCTCTCTCCTCTTCTTTTTTCATCAAGTTCTTGTTGTCTTTGTAGTTGAAAATGAAACCCTAGGTTTTGAATATATGATGAGTTGAATCTTTGATTATTGCGGGGATTAAGTTGAATTAGCTGTGTAGATGGACAATGTGGATGTGTGTGACTGTTTTGCTAGCAATTTTATCAATTTCTATGATATTTGTTGTGTTGTTTAACAAAATAAATATGAAATCCCCTATGTTTATTGGAAATATATAGGAATTTCAAATTAAAAGTTTGATTTGAGGTTCATGCAATATTCGTGATGCAATTAAATTGTCTTTGTTGTCTTTGTTGGAATAGATGGATAAATTAGTCACATTGCGTTATGGTGGTAATGTGAGGACAAATCGTATGGGCGGATTTTGAATTTGAGAAGATGGAAGTGGTTTCATTGTTTTTCAATGCTAGACCGTCGTATGGTGTGCTTGTGCGACGAATAAAGGATAGTTTGCAATAGTCAGAGTCTGGTGTTGATGTTGAGGTTCAAGGAGTCATTGATGTCGGGTTGAATGGGAGAAATAACAAACGATTGATCCCTATTGCTGGTGAAGTGGATTGGAACAATTATGTAACTCTTGTGATGAATAGTGAAGTTAGAGCGTTGGATTTGATTGTGGGGAAGGTGGTGAGACAATTATCTCGAGGCTTGGTGGCTGATCTAGGTCGTTGTGAGGTTGCGGTGACGCAAGTACCGGAAGAAGATGATGTGGGAGGTGGTGGTTGTGATCATGATATGGGAGGTTGTGGTTGTGATCATGATATGGCAGGTGATTTTGCTGATGATATGGGAGGTGGCTTTGCTGATGATGTGGTAGGTGACATTGCGGATGAGCTCAGAGGTAGTGGTGGTACGGATTATGAAAGGGAAGGCGGTTTAGATGAAAGGAGAGGTGGCTCTGATGGAGCAGGAGGTGCTGAAGACCTTATCCAACAAGCATTGCCAACACACGTGCCTGTGGCTCCAGCTTTGATAATTCCAGATGATGGTAGCCCTTTGAATCGTGGCAATATCCCAGTGACTGGTGATGACGAGACTTATGAGACCGCATATGCCCTTGATTCTGATGATGACCGTGCGGTGCCTCCTATGTCACCATGAACTGCTCAAATAATGAGACAATTCCTTTATGACCATGACCCTCTTGTTCCTGATTTCTGTGACCTCAGAGATTCACACAGAGCTGTAGCTGATGGAGGGATAGTTGAATCTGTCATTCCGATGCCGGAGTCTACCATAATGATTCGGAAGGGGCATGTGTTTCCGAATATTGATGCACTTCAGATGTGGTTGAAGGAGTACACTATCGTGCATAACAGGCCACACCGTGTGAAAAACTCTCAAGCCGATCGTCGGTACACCCTTAAGTGCGAGGATAGTAATTATGCATGGAAAGTGTGTGCTAGAAAGATTAAAGACTCTCCACAATTCAAGATCACTACTGTTGTTGGACCCCACACTTGTGGTTCGACGGAGATAAATCAGAAGCATCGTCAATTGACTTCAAAGTTCATTGCCAATCGCTTGACATAGCTGTTTAACACCTTAGAATGGATTCCCTTGTTCTTTTTCAACCAAATCTGAGTGTCCACTGTTGGCTTCTCAACATAAAATTCAAACTGACACTTTCGAGTTCGCTATAAGCAAAAACATACAGTTTGTACCATAGACGTGTCAAATAAATGTAGGAGTGTATAAAACATACAGAAATAGAACACAAAACTCACCAAATCATCCCCAACCATGTGACCGCAATAATCACCTATTCCAAGCTCTGATGGCACTACACCATAGTTAGCTTTGATCCCACAATAACATAGTCTATCCGGTGCGATGCACCTCTCTTTCTCCTTTTTCTTGCTACCTTCCTCATCCACAGGCCAATATGACTTCGGGCCATAATCATACTCAGAAAAAAAACATAACGGATATCCACCCTGCTTTGACAAATACAAACAAATGAACAAACATCCATGCCAATCTATCAAGGCGTCGTAAGCAAAGTTTAAGTTAACTCACTTTTATTCTGTTGCGACACTCAAAAGTTGGGGTGAAAGAACAATTCTTCACGGTGCGATGAATCTGAGCAGGATCACCACAATGGCATAATGGTGGTGTTTCCATACATCTCGCAATGGCTTGTTTCTTCTCCTCATCAGTCATAGGTGGTGGGTTAGGAGGAGGAGGGAGGCATCGCTGAAAAGACTCGAAATTCTTCGATGAAGATGGCCGGAAGAGAAGGATGCGTTCATGCACCTTCTCAGGACCATCGATCCACTGAAAGAAGTTGCATTGCTCCCAGTCCTGCATCAAACATAAAAAAGTTACCGAATGTGTTGAGAATATTGTATCGGCATGTACGAATCTAGGATGGCAACTACTTACACGATGATCACCGCACTTGAAGTACTGAAAGAGCATCTAGTTTCCCTAGTGGTTTTGGTGATTTGTGTGACAACAATGATTGAAGGACTAACGTTTTCATCTAAGATTGTGAGCAGGTTGGTATTCACATATTCACAAGCTACATGGACATAACAAATTGAATATTGGTTATATGACTCAAAATAGTATATGATCCCGTGATGATGTCATGAACACAAGGTCAAGCGATGAATCATAATATTCCAAAGACCAAAAATTGCAATGTTTCATGAATGCATTACCAATGAGACATGTGGTTAAATTATATATGATGGTCTCATTATTGGAAACTTGCAAATATGTTCAAAGGACAAATTATGAAGGCATGAATGATTGTGTAAAAGAATGCTACACTTCAAAAGATGGAAATTCAACAACAAGTATTTGAAGAAAAGATTTATTAAGGTGATGTCCTCAGTGAAGCTCAAATGACCCTAAGGTGAAGGTTGTTCTGACCAAGTGCTTGGATTTGAGGAACTAAGCAAAGGTGAAGGGCAAGTGGTGACTTGACCACGAAGAACTCAGCTAAGGTGAAGAATCAAGCCAAGTGGTTGACACCGAGGAATCAAAGGTCATGCGAGTCTCATAATGGAAAGCATAATTATTTTATATGACAAGAGTGACTATATGGACCAAGGAATGTATATAACTCTCATGAGTTAGAGATCTTGGTTTAAGTCACTAGCTCAAAGGTTTATGTGCTCAGAGACAATAAAGAAGTTGATGCAAATCCTTATAAAGAGATATTGATCAAGTATGGCTCAATAATCAAAAGAGAAGCTCAAGTTGAAGAAATGTGCTTTATTATAATCTTGAGTTTAGGAAAGCCGTACTATTAAGAAGGATGCATCACATTGTTTTTTGATCAAGTATCAGTGCTCAAAGTAACCTATGTGAGTTGATGAGAGACACACAAGCCACACGAACACTTAGACTTGTGCTGGCTGGGGCAAACCGGAAGTTCCGGTTTCCCAAATCGGAAGTTCCGGTTCTTGAGTAGTTCGTGCTGACAGGGTCCAACGGCTAGTTCGTTTGAATCCCGGAAGTTCCGGTTTTGGGAAACCGGAGGTTCCGACTTCCAACGTCTACTAACGGCTAGTTTCGTGGAGAGCATCTATAAAAGCCTCTCCACCCCCTCTTGGACTGGTTGCTGCTGCTGTGGTTGCTGCTGTGCTGCCCTTGCGTCCAGAACTGAAAGAAAGCCAAGTTTAGCTCTCCCCAACCCCTCTTTGTGAGGTAGCTTGAGATTTGATCATATCCTTGTGTTGGGTTGTAGAGAGAAACCGTGAGAAAGATTGTGTGAGCACAAACACTTTGAGCATTGCTGCATTGACCTCGTTCTACAAGTGATTCATTTGCTACTCTTGGAGGTTTGGCCTCCTAGATGGTTAGAGGTTGCTCGTGAACTCCCAATTCGTGTGGTGAGCTGCGGGAAGTTTGTGAAGGTTGCGCTTCGCCTCCGCAAGGAAAGAAGCAAGATAGTGGAAGTGGGGAAGTGGTTGAAAGAGACCCAACTCGGTGGGAGGAGTTGAAAAAAACTCGGTCTCTAAAGAGTTCCTCAACGGAGAGTAGGATTCACCGGTCCTGTGTGGCTTCTTGCGGGCACAGGGTGAATCCGAACTTCGGTCAAACAAATTCTTGTGTCTCTCCTTTGTTCCATTTATTCTTGCATTTTTGGTGATTTGATGAAATTGTTTGATCTACTGTGTTGGTAGTGTTTCTGTGTGCAGGGACTCTATGAACTTACTAAATAAACACTGCAGAAGCTCACTCTACAAGATTCATCAAATCAGAGCTCGTGAGAAGGGGTTTTTGAGCTAAGTGCTATGTTCTGTGTAGAACCGGAAGTTCCGGTTTGGTAGAACCAGAAGTTCCGGTTTGGGTGGTTGACAGTTCATTTGTTGAGAAATATTTTTCTGCTGCTATTTTGTTATAAATTTCAGGTCGGCCTATTCACCCCCCCTCTAGGCGACATCCAGGTCCTTTCAAGTACACTCGAGCAGCAGTGTCGGGATGCATCGATTGAGTCACCCGCGCTGGCTTACCACACTCACATTACGGGCTAGGGAGAGCGGGAGGGACTGGGGCATCCTTGGAAGACACATTGGGATAGTTCTTTTGAGCACGATCCTTCCACTTCTTCTGACGCCACAAGTCATCCATAACTAACAGTTGTAAAAACAAAAAAAAACATATTAGGCTCTCATTTTTCACAACTATACCTATCACTTTTATACCTATCAATGTAGCACAAGTACTCACACACATATTTGCCACCACATACGTTGACATTCTAGGCTCTTCACTTCTCCTAAAACGACATTCACTATGCTATTTTCAACAAAATTATTAGACCTAGGGTTTCATGTTTTTCAATTGACAAGCAACAAAAACTAAACCAAAATGAAGGGAGGGGAATGACCTTACCTTCTCCAATGTCGTGGTGGAGGCCAACAACGACGAGTGGACCTCCCGGAGTGGGGGATTTGGAGGGGGCGGGAGGAGGAGGCGCTGGACGCCCCTCTGTTCTGTTTGAACAGAGGAAGAAGAAGAGGGTGGCTGGGGTGGCCGGCCCGCGGGTGTGTTTAAGTCGTCGAAGCTGGGCGCCAGGTCCCTTAGCGTCCAGGATGCGCGGGTAGGCGCCGGGGGACCTGGCGCCCAGCTCCTGCGCCCGATTTGGGGTTTGAGCCACGCTGGAACCCACGTGGCAAAGGTGGGCGCTAGGCCCCCCGTTGAACCTAGGCGCTGAGTGATCTGGCGCCTAGCTTCGGGTTCATTTTTCAAAATCGTTCGCCCAGGGGTCCATATATAAAAATCTTACGAGTTATGTGCCAAAATGAAAAAAATTTACGCTGCTATAAGAGATTAGGCTGCGAAAGCCAAAAGGGCCCTCTCTTATATTCCTTTTCCATGTCGTCACGGGCTGCTAGGCCGAGCTGCACGCAGAGTTCCATCACAATACATGAGAAAAAATGGGACTTGGGTAGCTATATGCTGGTGGTTTCTTTCTCCCGGATGCTGGCAACCTACGTCCTCCCCGTGGCCATAGCTGCATGTAGAGCACGTACGTGCCATGTACTAGAGCACAAGGGGAACGTTTCGATCGTCTACACGTACGCCGCCGATCTAGATGTCAGAACAGATGTTTGCATCACAGGCATCGGCCGGGGCCGGGCCGTCGCCGTCCATCATCCTGTCAATACCTTTCTCAGTACATGTGTGATCGATCGCGGATCAGGTGTGAACTACTACCATCCAGCAAATCATCTCCGCATGCGTTTGCATGCAGCCTCGTCATGCATCCGCACGGCGCTCGCACGCACCGCTGGCGCGATGGGGATGGGAATAAATGAAGCTAGACAGCCGGTCAAAGTTTCCAGAAGCAGATGCAATGGAAGAAGCCAGCCGCTGGGATCCTGAGACGTTGAATTTCTCCCGTTCTAGATGGGCAACAGTTCGTCAGCGCCATTGCTGTGCTGGGGAGAGAGGAGAGCGCACGTTTCCGGCCAGGGGCGTCCATCATCAGAGGTTACTACATCATCTGGACAAGAGCTGGCTCTTCTGTCTCCATCTTCCAGAAAGAATCTAGCGCATGTCACGTCGGTTGCAAGTTGCTTCGTCCAAGAGCGCCAGCGAGGCAGTCAACAAGACATTGCTCACGAGGATAATCACAAATTCACAATCACAGGTTCACAGCCGTCGAAATTGACGCTGGTCAAACTCAAACGGCATGTTACAATTGGCGCAAGGCCAAAACCTTTGGCGTGGGTAGCAATCTTGGGCCTTTTCTATATTTAGCCCATGGGCCTCGATAGTCAATTCACCAATCACCACCACCGCCACAATATTCATCTGCGCCACCGGCTGATGATGCATCCGCACGCCACCCGTGCGAAATGCTGTCGGCTTCGTTCGGGAATGGTCAAAGTTTCTCCAAGGACATGTTTTTTTTTGTTTTTTTTTGGCGAAACTCCCAGGAGTAAAGGACACATGAGATGAAAGTATGAAACAGACTGGAACTGGGGCCATGTTCAGATTAAAAAAAAAATACTTCTCCAACAGGTTTTTCCTATTCATCCCACTCACAGAACACACTTCCCAGTGCACTATTCATCTAACAAAAATACTTTTTACTTCTAATCTGAACGCAGCCTGGATCTCAGTTGAATGTCTTGATTACGTACAGAGCACAAGGCCCAAAACTTCACTCAATTCTTTTCAATCCACTGCCGCGCTGATGAAGTGATGATCACGGAACGGATAGGCAAGAAGCGCCAAAGGCTCAAATGCTACCAGTTGGTTGGGGGAGAAAAGAACTTTTTGAAGTGTGTTTTGTGAGAGGGATGAATAGGAAAGTTGAAGAGAATTGAAGGGGAATTTGTCTGAAAAGCGTGTTTTCTGAGAGAGATGAATAGAAAAGTTGAAAAGATCTTTTAAAAGTAAACATGGCCAGACTCAGAGGCTAAGACCTCGAGACCTCCATATAGTTATACTTCAAATGTTCAGTACCCAACTCCCTCAAAAAACGTATGCTCTACCGGCCCCAGGCCTGGCCATGGAACAGCACCGCCATGGCGCGGCATTCGTGACTCACCTGCGCGCCAACATCAACTCACCCAGCAACACCAAGCAACGCGCGTGCCCTCCTGTATCCCCCCCTAGCACCCGCCTGCAACTTGTCTACAAATACCGGAGCCACTGAACCGACGACACTTGCTCTCTCGATCGGCTCCGGCAGCTCGAACCGTCGCCGGAGCGGACACACTACAGCCCGGGTAACACGATGTCGGGCGCCGCCGCCACGACCGCTGCGGAGAACGACGACGACGAGATCGTCCACGACTTCGCCCCGCTCCTCCTGGTACACCGGAGCGGCCGCCTCGAGCGGCCTCTCTCAATGCCGCACGTCCCGCCCGGCCACGACGCCGCCACGAGCGTCGTGTCCAGGGACGTGACGCTCTCCGCCCACTCCTTCGCGCGCCTCTACCTCCCGCCCGTCTCCGCCTCCGCCAACAACAACAACAAGAGGCTCCCCGTGGTCGTCTACTTCCACGGCGGCGGCTTCGTGATCGGGTCGGCCTCGTCCGCCGCGTACCACCGCTGCCTCAACGACCTCGCCGCCGCCTGCTCGGCCGTCGCCGTGTCCGTCGACTACCGCCTCGCGCCGGAGCACCCGGTCCCCGCTGCGTACGAGGACTCCCTCGCGGCGCTCAAGTGGGTGCTCTCCGCGGCGTTCGAGTCCGACCAGTGGCTCGCCGCGCACGGTGACCCCGCCCGCGTGTTCCTCGCCGGGGACAGCGCCGGCGGCAACATCTGCCACCACCTCGCCATGCACCCAGACATCCGTGGCGCTGGGCTCAAACTCAAAGGCATCGTGCTCATCCACCCGTGGTTCTGGGGCAAGGACCCCATCGGCGGGGAGCCGAGGGGCCCCACCAAGATGCAGAAGGGCCTGTGGGAGTTCGTGTGCCCCGGCGCGGCGGACGGCGAGGACGACCCCCGGATGAACCCGACGGCGCCGGGCGCGCCAGGGCTCGAGAGCCTTGCGTGCGAGAAGGTGATGGTGTGCGTGGCGGAAGGGGACGTCCTGCGGTGGCGCGGAAAGCTGTACGCTGAGGCGGCGGCGCGGGCGAGGGGTGCCGAGCACGGCGTGGAGCTGTTCGAGTCGGAGGGGGTCGGGCACGTCTTCTACCTTCTGGAGCCCGCCACGGAGAAGGCCAAGGAGCTGCTCGACAGGATCGCGGCGTTTGTCACTGCGAAGTGAGGCGGATCTGCAGTTCATACCAATGTATTGGGAGTTGCGACACAATTGAAACCTCATGAAATCTGAAATGGCGGTGGAATTTTAAGAGCTCATGAAAAGCGATGTTAATCACAGCTGAACCTATATGTCAAAGCCATCAAGTGAAAGAAGATTCAATAACACAACTCACACGTCAATGCATACGCCGCTCTGGCGTTTTTTTTTACTGCGGCAATAAGAACGTCGTACCCTTTACTAAATTCCGCCGCTATATAACGGTTGAGAAAACTCCCAGCTAAATATCGTAGCTTGATTTTATCTGCACTTCTGCAGTAGTCTAGCATCCGTGTTCCGTAGTAGTATAAATTTTTAAAAATTTTAGTATGTGAATATCTGCTGAGGGAGATTGCTCGTAACTTCTCCAGCGGATTGCTTGTAACTTCTCCAGCGGATTGCTTGTAACTTCCGGAGAGGATATCTTTCAAGAAAAAAAGATGATTCCCTGTATGACATCACTAAAATGAAGCCTTACTTATACTTGGCCCTCAAAATTTTCAATTTCCATATGTGACACCAGGTTGGAGTTTTGCTCCTTATTCGACGTTTGCTCTGTCAGTTATCCCGCGTGAACAGTACGTCGTGGATTCCCCCTCCCTCTTTTCTTGACCAAAATAATATCCAAATAACCTTAAAAAATTATGATTTTCTTGTAGTGATATATAAGTATATATGGCCACTAAAATAAAAAAATATATGACATTTAACATCTTAATACTAAAATTCACCAAATTATGCTACTTAAAAAGTTTATCTGATGCGAACTGAGTTGTAGCTCAGCTGGCAAGGTTCCTTGTGGTGGAACCAGCCCACTAAGGTTTGAGTCCTCGACTCGGCACTGGTGCTCGCATTTTCCTGGATTTATTCCAGGATTTAACCGGCGCTATTCTTTCAGTGGTAGGCGACGTGCCCGTCGATAGCGAGGCGCATGTGGTGACTTCGTCAATTTGGAGGATTTGCCGACCCAGTCTTTCGGAGGTGCTCATAGGGGTAGGGTTGCGTGCGTATGTTTGTAGGGGCAAGTGTGCGTGCGTATATGTGAGCGTCTGCGTCTGTACTGTGTGATTCGCAAAAAAAAAGTTTATTTGATTTTATATGTCACAAAAGCTATAAAAAAATTATATAAGAATGCTTAATAATTCGACCATGGGATGATGTAATTTATAAAATTTTTATCTATTACAAGTGATAGGTATAAATTTGTATTTATTAACAAGAAATACTTTTGATTGAAAAACTAAAATATATATTTGTCAAATATTATACATATTATTATTTTATTAATTAATACATCCAAGAGTAGAATTAGTAAGCATTTTTAAATAGAGATTTACTCCTCCTCAATCAATTGAAATTTTGCAAATCCATCAATCACCAAAAAACTAACCTTCTTCTCCATCTCCGACGAGATTCCGGCGAGCTCCGGCGAGGTTAGGGCTTCGGGGTTAGGGTTTCGGGGTTGCCGGGGGCGGCTGCTCACCGCCGGACCCTAGAGGGAGCTCCGGCGGCGGCAGGCCGGCCCGGCGGAGGAGGTGGGCGGCGGGGCGGTGAGGCGCGGCGGCGGGGGCGCCGCCGGCCGGGCGGTGGTTGCCGACGGTCCGGCCAGGTCGGGGCGGAGGCGACAGTGCGCGGCGGCGGAGGCGGGACGCAACGCCGGGATGGGCTCGCGCGGCAGCCGGCGCGGGCGGGCTAGGGCCCCGCCGGAGCTCCGCGCCGGCGGAGGCCGGCGAGGAGCTCCGGTGAGGCCCTAGCCCGCCCGCGCCGGAGGGGTGGGGGAGGGGCTGGGCGGCGGCGGCGTCGGGAGGGAGTTGGCAGCGTGAGGAGGTAAGAAGAGGAAGGAGGAAGAAGAGGAAGGAGGTGGAAGAAAGAGGAGACACGTTGGATTTTAATCTAAGGGTGGACGATGGTGATTGATGGATTTGCAAGATTTCAATCGATGGAGGAGGAGACACTCCCTTTTAAATAATTGTTTGGAAATATTTTGATGGTCTTAAAATACAGATAACCACTAAAAGTAGGACATTTTGGTGAATTTTAATTTTAGATGTTAAGCGATATATATTTATTTTTATGTAATATGGGTTCATTTCTATATGTTATATCACCATAAAAAGTTCCATAATTTTTTAAGGTGATTCAGATATCATTCTTGTTAGATGGCAGTGTCGAATAAGGAACAAAAACTTCAACTTGGTTTCATATTTCAACTTTGAGGGCCAAATAAGGAAGGTTTTAGTGGGTGTCGTATAGCAAATTTTCTAAAAAAAACTTCTCCAGGGAATGACCCGAACTTAACATGAGCCAACCAACGAGCGACAATCATGTGCTCACCTGCCCCATGCCACCCGCCGACTTATCTATTGATGGCCAAACAGGCCAGGCCCGCGGACTGGCACAAGCACAGATAAAAAAAAAACATGGCACCGGAATGGCCGAGCCCGTGACCCACCGTGCCTGCGCCAGATGCGACCCGATAGCAGTGTCATGCATGGATCTCCATGTTGGCCTGAAGTTCCAACTTGGGCACGAGACGAATTTTGGACCGGTCCGAAGAAGCCTAGTCTAAGGCCAAGGCCATTGTATTTAGACAAGTAGTCCTTAGCGATGGGCTTTGTTGTCAGTAATACATAGCTACTACAAACTTCACAATGTTCAGTCCAAAACACTAACGATGGGTGAGGAGAAGAGAGAGGTAGGGAGGAGATGAGAGGAATAGAGAGATAAATTGTTATTTTATTCTCTATGGGCAGCCCATAAGCTTATGTGTACGTTTTGTTATGGACTACTATATGGACTACTTCTACAATGGTTCAGCTAAGTTGAATGAAATATTTTAGTCACTATAGATTACTTTTGGTCACCATTGTGGACGCCCTAACAAGGCTAATCTAATAAGCGGTCGTCTGCCACCGTAGCGGTCGAGTCCCGGCAAACATGACGTCCTGGACCCCACCTTCCTCTTTCCGATGATTATGTTTTCATGTTTTTCTTTAGAGCATGGGTAACAATAGAGTCAAGCATTTGGCTATTAGCTAGGGCAATATATCATATGGAAACCAACCTTTTCGTGCAAACACGATGTTAATCTAAAGGTGTGATGTTAATCCAAAGGAGGTCGGAGGGGTGATTTGCAAAAGTGACTTTGTAAATCAACCCTCTCACCTCCCTTGAGCTTTATAAATCATCCCTCCCACCTCCCCTAAACGCGTCCTTGGATCAATATTGTGTGGTGTAGATTGAAGTTTTCATATTTTCTACGGGAGGTTGGTTTCCATCATATACGTTCTCATTAGTTAAGGGGTAAGAGGCATATAATAAGTAGTCTCTTATTATGATCTACAATACAAATTAATATTATTTGTTTACTCAAATATTGTATTCTCTTTTCTATTCATCCTCTCATTAGACATTAGTGTATTGCTTGACCCACCATTACATAGGAGTTTGTGCCCAGCTTGTTGCTAAAATTAGAGCCAATGCTCCTCTATCTCCTCCCTTTTCAGCATAAGCCGCGCCGTCAGACCTACCCACAAGAATGGTAGCACACAACTTAGACCCTCTTTAGCTTGCCATTTTTTCTCATCGCTATAATAAATTCGAATGTTTGGATACAAATTAGAAGTATTAAATATGAATAATTGATAAAAATCATTCCATAACTCATGAATGAAATTGTGAAACTAATATATTATGCTTAATTAGGCCATAATTACACATGTGTTACAATAAATAATATCTAATGAAATATTAATTAGGCTTGATAGATTTATCTCGTGATTTGCATCCATCTATGTAATTAGTTTTATAATCAGATCATGGTTAGAACTCCTAATCTTTGATTTATAATTGTTATAGAAAATTTTGTAAAGTTTTTTCACCAACTAAACATGCCCTTATGTATACAACTATAACACATAACGAATGCATACAACTTTGTTCAGGGTACGATTTTGCTATAACTTTGAAGGCATATACAATTTTAGCATATAACTTATGTAATTTAAATTTTTAACATATAACTTATGTATACAGCTTTGCTTGAGTATAATTTAGGCATAGATTTCAGGTCATGTATAACTTTTGCGTATAACTTATGCAACTTTAACACATATATAACTTATGTATATGTTCTTGACATAATTTTCGGCATATATATATACACACTACTTTGATACCTAATTTATATCACTTTGCCACATGACTTATGTTTACAACTTTTATGATGGTATGATTTTGACATATCTGTGGGAGGACATACAATTTTGACACATAAATTATAGATTATGTATACACTTTGTCGAGGATAAAAAATAGATAAGAAATAAAAACCGAACGCGTGCAAGCGCGCGCGGGCACGGGCGTGGCAGCTCCGGGGCCCGCCCATGTGCAGCTATGCGCCTTCTAATTCTTAAGACCAGCGACAAACAATCAGGCAACCAGCTCATACAAATTCTAAGACCGACGAGTCAACGACCCACAACGAGCTCGTATATAAAGAGAGCCTTCTCAAATCTCCTCCTGCACACCTCTCTCTCTCTCTAGTCTCCACCAGGGTTTACCTAACCGTCGGGAACCGGTCCGGTTTGACCGGTTCCCGACCAAACCGCCCCGGACCGGTAGCGGTTCGGGGCGGTTCAAACCGGTCCGAGTTCAAAATTTTCAAATTTGAATTAAAAAAATGGAAAAATGTCGAAAAAATTCCTAAAAATACTTCAAGGTGCGTGTAATCTGTTGGTGTAAAAAGTTTTCAAATATTTGCTCATTTGGTATTTTTTTCGGTAAATACAAGTTAAATCAAAAAAGAAAAAGAAAAAACAGTGGCCGGCCCATTAAGGCCCAACGCCTCCCTAACCCTAACCCCCCCTCCCCCAACGGCCAGCGCTCCCATTCTCCCCCCCCCCCCCGCGCAGCCGCGTCCAGGACAGGCGATTTTTCGCCGCCGGCCGCCGTAACCGCCGCGCGAGCCGGCTAACCGCCCTGGTAGTACTGGTAACCGGTCCGGTTTGCCGGTTAGCCGTTCCGGTAACCGGTCAAACCGGCCGGCTAACCGGTCAAACCGGTCGGTAACCGGTCAAACCAGTCGGCTAACCGGTCCAAACCGGCCACACGGGGGATTTGAATTCAAAATTTGAATTTGGCCGGTTTTCCAACAAACCGGCCGGCTAACCGGCCAAACTGGTCGGTAACCGGTCAAACCGGTCGGCTAACCGGTCCAAACCGGTGACACGGGGGATTTGAATTCAAAATTTGAATTTGACCGGTTTCTGGCGGTTACCGTTCAAACCGGTCCGGCTAGCCGCTACCGCTAGCCGGCGGTTAGAACTACCGGACCCGATTAATTAACCCTGGTCTCCACACCGCCGCCGTCCCCTGCACGCGCCGCTCCTCCGCGCCAGCCGGCCACTGGGCGTCGTGCTGGACGCGTCGTCTGCCACCCTTCCGTCCGGCGGCCGCGGCGGGCCCCTGCTGTGCTGCCGTCGCCGCTGAAGGCGTGCTAACAGGCCTTACAGGCGCGCGGCTTATAGTAGCCGTCCCGTGCCGAGAGGCCGTGCATACCCAGCACATGCATGCACACACACATGCAGTAACCTAGCATAACTCTTCTGGCGTTTACAATACAAGTAGCGCAGGCACTGGAACCTGAAACCAATAACAGCCGACATAATGCCGGGCGACACGATTACCGCGGGAAGCCACGACAACGACGATGAGGTCCTCCACGACTACTCCCCGCTCCTCGTGGTCTACAGGAGCGGCCGCCTCGAGTGTCCCCGCGCGGACTTCGTGCGGCCCGTCCCGGCCGGTCTTGACGATGCCACGGGCGTCGAGTCCAAGGACGTGGCCCTCTCTCCCTTCTCCTTCGTGCGGCTGTACATGCCGCCTGGGACCGGCGGCGCAAGCGCGGTTAGCGGTGACACGAAGAAGGGCAAACTCCCCGTGGTCGTCTACTTCTACGGTGGCGGCTTCGTGATGGGGTCGGCGGCTTCACGCGTGTTCCATCGCTTCCTCAACGACCTCGTCGCCGCCAGCCCCGCCATCGCCGTCTCCGTCGACTACCGCCTCGCCCCGGAGCACATGCTCCCGGCCGCGTACGAGGACTCCCTCGCGGCTCTCAAGTGGGTGCTCTCCGCTGCCGATCCGTGGCTCGC
This sequence comes from Digitaria exilis, assembly GCA_015342445.1. Taxonomy (NCBI): domain Eukaryota; kingdom Viridiplantae; phylum Streptophyta; class Magnoliopsida; order Poales; family Poaceae; genus Digitaria; species Digitaria exilis. The sequence goes on from JACEFO010001734.1 coordinate 1,410,007, forward strand.
CGCGCATGGCGACATCGCCCGTGTGTTCCTTGCCGGGGACAGCGCCGGCGGCAAAATCTGCCACCACCTCGCCATGCATTCGGACGTCCGGGGCATCGGCCTGAAGGGCATTGTGCTCATCCAGCCATGGTTCTGGGGCAAGGAGCCCGTCGGTGGGGAGAAGGAGCACAGGCGGAGCCTCGAGAAGCACACCGCGGATGTGCGGGGCAGGAAGAAGCACCTGTGGGAGTTCGTGTGCCCCGACGCGGTCGACGGCGTTGACGACTTCCGGATGAACCCGATAGCGCCGGGCGCGCCGGGGCTGGAGAGACTGGCGTGCGAGAAGGTGATGGTGTGCGTCGCCGAGGGGGACCACCTGAAGTGGCGCGGGAAGGCGTACGCGGAGGCCGTGGCGCGGGCAAAGAAGTGCCCTGAGGCGGTGGAGCTGTTCGAGTCGGATGGGGTCGGCCATGTCTTCCACCTGCTGGACCCCGAGAGGGAGGAGACGAGGTGCCTGATCGGCAGGATCGCGGCCTTCGTCAGTGCGAAATTCGTTTGATTTTTTATCCAAGTTTGATCGCTCTTTCTTTTCAAAAAATTGTGTAAAATCTCAATTATTTTTTTGTTATGACTTGCTTTGTTAATCAAATTTTTTCAAGAATGACTTAGACTATGCTTATATAAATATTTAGAATAAGATGATCTGGCAAAGTTAAGATAAAAGAAGATAACTATAATTTAGAACGGAGGTATAACAACCCAAAATACCAAATACAAATAAAGAGAAAATACAACCAAATAAGACGAATAAAAATAATTTGGATTCATTTGGATCTTATCATTTTCGTGCACAAAATCATTTGCAAACATGTCTGGAAATAATAATAAAAGATGAACAATGCCAACAAATCCTCATGCACTAAAATGGTCTTGACGAACCCAAAGTCCTTGAAATGAATTTAAATATATTTTGAACCTTGGTTTGAATCCCTGGAAATCATGTAGAAGCCTGAAGCCTGAAATCTAAACATGAGCATCCATTGCTGAGATGGATTCCAGCGCCGCACACCATCCACGCGCTGCCCCTCTCCGTCCAGCTCGCCGGCCAACCCGAATCTCCCCCCTTAGCTTCTCTGTTCCTTGGTCAAAATCGCGACTCACCGCCGGGCCATCATTATCTTATCTCTTCTCCCAGCGTCGCGCTGCCTTCTCCTACTTAAACCTCGACTAGAGCTCTGCACGCTGTTTCCACCATGGCATTTACCCTTTCCTTCCTCTTCTTCCCTGACTTAGCAGTTTAGCATCACCATCGCTTTGTTCTCCAGAGCCGGCGAGCCCCGGCGAGTTGCGGCAAGAGCCTAGGCGGCCTCTGTCGCCTACGAGCTGTCGCTTGCACTAGTTGGATCCCGCTGTACTCCGTTAAAGCCGCTCCTCAGCCACCTCGGATCGCCGCCGCTCGCTGCCCTCTCTGACCAGCCTCGCCAAAACTCTCCGCTCCACGAGCTTCCTCACGTCAGTACGTCACGGTGAGCCTTCCCCACAGCTCAGTCATGGCCGATTCGGCCAGCACGCGCGGCAGCTCTGCTCAAACCAATCAGGCTGATGTCGCGCCGGTATGTCATGATGACATCAATGCTGGCCTTTTTTCTTTAGAAAAACAAATCCAGAAATACTAACCTTATACATGGGCTTCATACTGGTTCGGTTCCCACATGTCTGTGAAACAGCCTTGGTTATACGAATCTCCAATAAGAAAAATAAATGGGAAAAATCAAGAAAAATCATTGCAAGCCTTTTCATCTTTAAATCCTAGTAAACATTTCAAATTTCGATCATGAATATCTCACTCATTTTATCTCCAAATTAAGTGATTATTTTTTAAAAACTTTCTAAAATCATGCTTAATCATTTATTAGCTTTGTTTTGGTTCTTATTCGTGGTTCTTGCTGGTTTCTTGCATGTGGTTATCGCCGTCTGATTCGAGTAGTCGACGAGCCCGTCTCCTAGCAGTGCCAGAGTCTGAGCCAGGATAGAACCAGCACCCGATCGAGGGTGAGACCAAACAGCAGCAAGGCAAGCACCTCCTTGATCATCCTTGCTCCTATATAAATTCCTAAGCCTACAATTATATGTTAGAATATTTGGGTCTGCCCCATTATTCTATTTATTCTAAAGGATTATAGCCTACTTTTGATGTTATAGTTATTATGGTCAACACCATACTGGTAATGGAAAAGAACTCTGCTCGGACAGGAAAAGAACCCTGGCGACGCTTCGTACGAGTCACAGGGTTGATTCTGCAGAGAACCCGGTGGGTCTCAAAGAACCCTGGCGGTCCTCAAAGAACCCTGGCGGCTTTCAAACAACCCTGAGCCTGAGCCTGAGCCTGACTTGCGTGCGGGAGGGATCTCTCTTTTGCTGGTTATGGAAATTGAAGACACGGTAATTGGAAGGGCTGATTATGGCAATCACTGATACCATGATTCAGCCTTCCATAATTCAGCTTTCCATAACTCAGCCTTCCCGATTCTCTCCCGTCCAGGTTCATCCTCTCGTCTCACCCGAGGGCTATGAATAGAAAGCCATCTTCTCCTTTGAGACAGAGATTTTTTGAGTCCATTACTTCTCCTCCTTCCTCTGCTGCAAATCTGCCTCCCCATCACCGGCGCTGCGCGCACACCACCGGCGAGGGCAGGTGCCTCCGACACCATTGTCTCCTTGAGATCCTGCTCGGGATATCGGGGCAATCAGGTTTCTGGGGAGCGTCTATACGCGACTGCTCGCCCAGAACTGCTACGTCTTCACCGGCGTACGGTTCACCGTCCTGGAGACTCCGCCGCCGTTGAACGACTACACTGCGCCGCGTCTTCTTCCTGCACGACTCCGGCGCACGGACTGCACTGCGTCAACAGACCTTCCTGCATCGAATTTGTACGACTACTTCGAGCCAGGCCAGTCGAGGAACATCATGAGTTCGGATGATATTCCTCCAGCTGGTAACGGCGCAACCGATGCCCCCTGCAGAGGTCCCGCCCCAGGATACTTTTCGATGTCCGAACTGCTATCCTTCATCTTATTCGTGTTCTTCTTTAAATCTGTGTTAAACTTGAACACGTGCACATGGATTGTTTCAGTCATTATAGTCATGCAAATATACGTGAACTTAATTATAACTTTTGGAATTAAAATATGGCCTATTACAGATAATTATCCAACAATCCAGAAACCTGATTTTAGTGATAATTATGTTGATAGGTTTTCGGTTGCTCAATTTGCTTCATCCATTAAGCCAAACACTTTTGACGGTACAAATTTTGTGAGTTGGCGTGAACGAATGGTACTGTGGTTAACCACCATGGGCATCATGGATGTGGCGGAAGGAAAGCCTGAACAATGCACCTCCGAGCAGGGAAGTGCGTTCGAGGTTAAAGATAATCTCTTCCGCGGATGCATCCTTGGTGTGATTGCCCCACATCTGATTAATCCCCTTCTTAAAAAGAAGACTGGAAAAGAGATGTGGGAGGCCCTTGATGCCCAGTACGGGGTGTCTGATGCTGGGAGTGAGCTGTATCTCATGGAGCAGTTCCTAGACTACAGGATGGTGGAAGACCGTCTTGTGGTGGAACAAGCTAATGAGTTGCATGTGCTGACTAAAGACCTCGGCTGTTGCAACAAAGAGGACCCTTGCGTGCTGCCCGACAAGTTTGTGGCCGGAGGTATCATTTCCAAGCTGCCACCTTCTTGGAGGGACTTTGCTACTTCTCTGAAACACAGGAGGCAGGAGTTCACAATTGATGGACTCATTGGCACTCTTGATGTGGAGGAAAAGGCGAGAGCAAAGGACGTACGTAACAAGGGGACACTTGTCGGTGCAAGTGCGAACTTTGTTCAAAAGAACATTAATGCTCGCACCAACAACAAGGGCAAAGGCAAGAAACCGCCTCAGCCACAGAACCCTGGGAAGACTAAACAAACCACCGGGTTCAAGAAGAAGAAGGGAGCCTGCTATGTGTGCGGGAGTGAGGATCACTTTGCTGGAAAGTGTCCTCAACGCAAAGAAGGCAAGTCTGCCAACATGGTCATTAGCGAGCCTGCAGGAACATCGGGGTACGGTAATTATTTACCTACAGTTCTTTCAGTTATGTGTACACCCGAGTGGTGGGTAGACACTGGCGCTAATATTCATGTATGTGCTGACATTTCCTTGTTTTCTTCATACCAGGTCGGGGGGACTACCTCCTTGCTTATGGGGAACGGAGATCATGCGCGTGTACTTGGTTTTGGTACGGTCAATCTAAAGTTTACTTCGGGAAAGATCGTGCAGCTGAAGAACGTGCAGCATGTCCCCACCATCAAGAAGAATCTAGTCAGCGGCTCTCTACTCTGTAGAGATGGTTTTAAATTAGTCTTCGAGTCAAATAAATGTATCCTGTCAAAGTTTGGAACCTTTGTTGGTAAAGGCTATGATAGCGGAGGTTTGTTCCGTTTTTCACTTGATGATGGATGTAATAAATTAGTGAACAATATTGTTAACGTTGATGAATCTAATGCTTGGCATTCGAGGCTTTGTCACGTTAATTTTGGTTGTATGTCACGACTTGCAAATCTGAGTTTAATTCCAAAGTTTACCTTTGCCAAGAATTCTAAGTGCCTTGCATGTGTTGGTTCAAAACAAACTCGCAAGCCACACGTGGCTGCTGAGGCGAGAGACCTGGCACCTCTAGAATTAATTCATTCTGATCTCTGTGAGATGAATGGAGTATTGACAAGAGGTGGAAAGAAATATTTCATGACTCTTATAGATGATAGCACTAGATATTGTTATATTTACTTGTTGGAAACTAAAGATGAAGCTCTTCACTACTTTAAAATCTATAAAGCTGTAGTAGAAAACCAACTTGAGAAGAAAATCAAAAGAATTAGGTCAGATTGCGGTGGCGAGTATTTTTCAAAGTCGTTTGACTTATTCTGCGAAGAACACGGTATTATTCATGAGAGGACGCCTCCCTACTCTCCCCAATCAAACGGGGTTGCCGAAAGAAAGAACCGAACCTTGACTGACTTGGTTAACGCCATGTTGGATACCTCGGGACTTTCTAGGGAATGGTGGGGTGAGGCTATATTGACAGCATGTCATGTCCTAAACCGTGTACCTCCAAAGAATAAAGAGAAGACACCATTCGAGGAATGGGAAAAGAAAAGGCTAACGCTTTTCTACTTGCGTACTTGGGGTTGTTTGGCCAAAGCATGTGTGCCCATCAACAAGAAGCGCAAACTTGGACCTAAAACTGTAGATTGTGTTTTTCTTGGTTATGCTATTTATAGCGTTGGATATAGATTCTTGGTAGTGAACTCTGGAGTACCTGACATGGTGGTCAGTACAATTTTTGAGACCAGAGATGCTACGTTCTTTGAGAACATGTTTCCAATGAAAAATGGAACAAGTTCATCTAGGCAAGAGATTATCGAGGATGATATCTCTGCTGAACCGATTGTACACGATGAATTCTCTCATGTGAGACATCCTGAGAAGGATATCAATGAAGCTCCTAGAAGGAGTAAGAGACAGAAGACTGCAAAGTCTTTTAGTGATGACTTCATTGTATACCTCGTGGATGACACGCCTAGGACCATTAAAGAGGCATATTCAACTCCTAACGCTGACTATTGGAAGGAAGCTGTCAGAAATGAAATGGACTCTATCATGACTAATGGTACCTGGGAGGTTGTTGATCGCCCTTATGGATGCAAGCTTGTGGGATGCAAATGGGTGTTCAAGAAAAAGCTTAGGCCCGATGGTACTATCGAAAAGTACAAGGCTAGGCTTGTGGCCAAGGGCTATACCCAGAAAGAAGGAGAGGACTATTTTGACACTTACTCACCTGTTGCTCGTTTGACCACTATCCGAGTGCTACTCTCACTGGCAGCCTCCTATGGGCTTCTCGTTCATCAAATGGACGTGAAGACAGCTTTCCTAAATGGGGAGTTGGAAGAGGAGATCTATATGGATCAGCCTGATGGTTTTGTGGCAAATGGTCAAGAGGGAAAGGTGTGCAAGTTGTTAAAGTCTCTGTATGGCCTCAAGCAAGCACCTAAGCAGTGGCATGAGAAGTTTGATCGAACCCTAACCTCTGCTGGTTTTGTTTCGAACGAAGCCGACAAATGTGTGTACTATCGTTTTGGTGGAGGTGATGGAGTGATTCTGTGTCTGTATGTGGATGACATACTGATCTTCGGGACTAACCTTAGTGTGATTAAGGAAGTCAAAGAATTTCTCTCTCAGAGCTTTGAGATGAAAGATCTGGGAGAGGCCGATGTTATCCTTAATGTCAAGCTGGTAAATGATGGAAATGGTGGGGTGACTCTGTCACAGGCCCACTATGTGGAGAAGATGTTGAGTCGCTTTGGTTATAGTGACTACAAGTCTGTCTCAACTCCTTATGACGCCAGTCTGATATTGAAAAAGAATAAAAGGATAACGAGAGATCAACTGAGATACTATCAAATAATTGGTTCATTGATGTATCTAGCCAGCGCTACAAGGCCTGACATCGCATATGCTGTGAGCAAATTGAGTCGGTTTGTTTCAAACCCGGGCGATGATCACTGGAGAGCTCTTGAAAGAGTAATGCGCTATCTAGTAGGAACAATGGACTATGGAATTCATTATACCGGGGACCCCAAGGTTCTAGAAGGGTATAGTGATTCGAACTGGATATCAGATGCTGATGAGCTCAAGGCCACGAGTGGTTATGTGTTCACACTCGGAGGTGGCGCTGTTTCCTGGAAGTCTTGCAAGCAGACCATCTTAACGAGGTCAACAATGGAAGCAGAACTCACAGCACTGGATACCGCCACAGTTGAGGCCGAATGGCTTCGTGAACTCCTTACTGACCTGCCGATGAAAAACCGATACCGGCAATTCTGATGAACTGTGATAATCAAACTGTGATTATCAAGGTGAACAGTTCTAAGGACAACATGAAGTCATCCAGACATGTGAAAAGGCGGTTAAAGTCTGTCAGGAAACTGAGAAACTCCGGAGTTATAGCCTTGGATTATATTCAGACGGCTAAAAACCTGGCAGATCAATTCACAAAGGGTCTTTCACGCAATGTGATAGACTATGCATCTTTGGAATTGGGCTTGAGATCCACGTGAGTTACTCTATGGTTGAAACCCATTCTGTGTAATCGGAGATCCCGTGAGCAGGATGGAGCAACAAGCTATAGTGTAACTGAGAGAAGAGAACCTTTAATGAAGGCTCATTCCAGGAGAAGATGCATTTCTCTTCAACCCTGTAAGGTAGGATGGTTTATACCTTAATGTGCTCCAAGTGGTTTCATGGAACAAGGCAGTTGTTTCATTGAAACAGAGATGTTGTCCTACAGAACATCTTTAAGGAACACACCTATATGAGTCTGACTACTGGTCATAGTCTATGAGATTTGGGTGATCTCTAGAAACTCATGAAAGGCATGGAGTATGACCCATAAGCTCCAAAACAGCGGGGATGCTACTGCAGCCTAGTATCAGTGTAGAGCTCTGGTGAAACTTGTTCACACAAAACTGGCAATTCAAGGCATAGTCCATTGTTCAGTTGTGAACGAATGTAGCCCTAGTTCTAGATGGAAGTTAAACTTAACAGTCTCCATCAAATACTGGTATATCAAAGAGGATCTGAGAACATTTCAAGTACGGCTTAGAATCCTTGGTGGGGATTGTTAGAATATTTGGGTCTGCCCCATTAGTCCATTTATTCTAAAGGATTATAGCCTACTTTTGATGTTATAGTTATTATGGTCAACACCAAACTGGTAATGGAAAAGAACTCTGCTCGGACAGGAAAAGAACCCTGGCGACGCTTCGTACGAGTCACAGGGTTGATTCTGCAGAGAACCCGGTGGGTCTCAAAGAACCCTGGCGGTCCTCAAAGAACCCTGGCGGCTTTCAAACAACCCTGAGCCTGAGCCTGAGCCTGACTTGCGTGCGGGAGGGATCTCTCTTTTGCTGGTTATGGAAATTGAAGACACGGTAATTGGAAGGGCTGATTATGGCAATCACTGATACCATGATTCAGCCTTCCATAATTCAGCTTTCCATAACTCAGCCTTCCCGATTCTCTCCCGTCCAGGTTCATCCTCTCGTCTCACCCGAGGGCTATGAATAGAAAGCCATCTTCTCCTTTGAGACAGAGATTTTTTGAGTCCATTACTTCTCCTCCTTCCTCTGCTGCAAATCTGCCTCCCCATCACCGGCGCTGCGCGCACACCACCGGCGAGGGCAGGTGCCTCCGACACCATTGTCTCCTTGAGATCCTGCTCGGGATATCGGGGCAATCAGGTTTCTGGGGAGCGTCTATACGCGACTGCTCGCCCAGAACTGCTACGTCTTCACCGGCGTACGGTTCACCGTCCTGGAGACTCCGCCGCCGTTGAACGACTACACTGCGCCGCGTCTTCTTCCTGCACGACTCCGGCGCACGGACTGCACTGCGTCAACAGACCTTCCTGCATCGAATTTGTACGACTACTTCGAGCCAGGCCAGTCGAGGAACATCATGAGTTCGGATGATATTCCTCCAGCTGGTAACGGCGCAACCGATGCCCCCTGCAGAGGTCCCGCCCCAGGGTACTTTTCGATGTCCGAACTGCTACCCTTCATCTTATTCGTGTTCTTCTTTAAATCTGTGTTAAACTTGAACACGTGCACATGGATTGTTTCAGTCATTATAGTCATGCAAATATACGTGAACTTAATTATAACTTTTGGAATTAAAATATGGCCTATTACAGATAATTATCCAACATTATATACATGCGATGATGATTTTGTGTCCAAATGTTATTTACTGTCGGACGTCCTACATTAATACATTTTCCCTCCTTGTTATATTGTACCCTTTTATACCTTGTCGCCATAAGTTTATGGGTTATTGGTTCTCTTAGTGTCACTTGCTTAGTTGGCTTAGTGGTTGTGGCGTCTCTCATCTAGTATCACATGGGTTCGTTATTGATTTTAAATGATGTATATATGGTTCTTTCAAAGATAAAAACTATAAGGTAGACACGGGTGAAACATATGTTCTAGTGGTAATGTATTAGAATATAGAAGTGCGTAAATGATAAAGGTATTTGTATCTGTTATTATAACTTATCTTTCAAAAAATCTGTTATTATACTTTCGTCAAAGTCGTCCTAGTATGTTCTCGTTCTCGACGACAAGTTTGATTCCCTCCAAAGAAAAAGAAATGAGAAAGACGATGCCTCGCTGAAAGCCAACAAGCATTGACGCTTGCTAATTATATATGTTGTCGCTAATTTTTCCCTCACCAGATCCATCAAAGGAATAATTTGGACACTATTTTTCTGAGTATATAATGTGGTAGATATATCATATATCGGTGAAACTGATCCTCTAGTACTATATGATCGCAAGCTGGATTCCTCGCAAGCTCACTTGCTAGTAAGTTTCTAGAGTGCCAAACTAGAAACTTCTGCCACGGACCTTGCTTTAATGTGCTACTCTGGTTCACTAACATTACACAAGTAAAAATTTACATTGAACGGTATGCCTAATTACTCACAAGTTTCGCCCCTCACATGCACTGATCAAGCTATCTTAAGGATGCAACTGATTAACGCAAGTGGGGTCCCTAGCAGGGTCCCTGAAACTAATGAGGCTACTTATATATGGCTTTGCTTTTTTCCAACGACAGTCACAGGTTCCAGCAGCCAGTCAGCATGTGCCGTACCCCTTGCGTGATTGGATCGGTTAGTCGCCAGGTAGCCAGACATGATGAATTATAAATACACTCGCCAACTGACGCCAAGACAATTTTATTTTCTCGCTGGGCGTTGGCACAGCGCATGATCGATGGACGGTCCAAGTCGAGTACACGAAATTATTTTTTAATACTTCTTTGTTAAAATTTTAATAAATCACTCCGTGGGGTGTGCTATCAAAAATGATTTTTAATACTTCTTTGTTGAAATTTTATAAAATTATAATTTCTAGCTTCAAACTTCTATTTGCTGTCTTTTTAGAGTAAGAGTGTTAACTTAGGGAATGTTTGGTTTTAGGAACTAAAGTTTAGTCCACATCACATTAAATCTTTCGTTGCTAACCATGAAGACTAAACAAAGGTAACTATAAAACTAATTACATAGATGGAGGGTAATTTACGAGATGAATCTATTAGACCTAATTAATCAATCATTAGCATATGTTTAAGGTACCATCATATTTGTAAATTATGGACTAATTAGGCTTAACAATTCTTCTCACAAATCAGCTTGTTTGTGCTATTATTTTTACAATGAGCCTTTGTTTAATGCTAGTAATAAGTAATCAAACATTCGATGTGACCATACACATCTTAAGACGTCAGCGTCACCAATCCAAAGTTTTAAAATTTTTGCAGGTGTAGTGTATATTTGTCATTGCCTCGTAGAAACTAAAAAATGATAAACATTCAATTAATAGGTTTATTCTCCTAGTTATTTTACTAGTTTCTACTACAACTAAAGAGCGTGTATTTTTTAGAATAAAATTTATTAAGACTAGGCTACAAATTAGAATGGAAAATAGATTTTTAAGAGATTAATTGGTCTATATCGAAAGAGTGATTCTAATGAATGTCACAACATATTGAATTATTGCTTAGAATCATTCGTAAAGTATAATAAAAAAGGATATATTTAGGTCCAAACGTTATCCAACCACTATGATCTCAAGATCACTTCTGCGAATTATTCTCTTTTTCATTGTCATTACATAATTAGTTATTATATAATCACTGCTAGCTAGTTTATGCTTTTGTGGACAATACAAAATCAAGATAAATTTATTTTTTATTCGGTAAATGTTTGTTTGGCCCCCTCTAAATTTTCTCCCCAGTTCCGCCCCTGGACGGAACCACACACAACCAAGCTAGGAAAATACTATCAAGAAAGCTAAGTGAGGGATCGCGCGCGCTACACAAAAATGGCAAGAGTAGCTGAGGTTGTGGCCGTGATCGTGGTAGCGCAGCTTGTGGTAGCCGCTGCGGCAATGGAGTCCGACTCCGGCATCGCCAGCCACCGCATGCGCACAAGAAGGCTTCTGTTTCCGGACAACTACTGCTTTAAATGGCGGATGCTGCACCAACTGGTGTTGCGATCCAGATAACTACAGTACGTCTGGCCTGATTTTATAACTGGTTCCGGCTCTGCTAATGCTGAAACTTGCGTGCCTCGTTGCCACCAGTTCCTCGACCAATTATTACTCTGTAAACACGACGAGTAAGCCCCATACTCTGGTATATGCGAATAATGCTTCATTTGTACTCCCTCTTTTCACCTTGTTCCTCCCTTCCATCTACAATAAAGAATTTGTGATGGGTGCAACCGTGCAATGGAGTGTAGCCATGATCTGCGTCTCTGTTTCAAACATCAGAGTCGCCGCGTGACATCGTCACGCATTCATCCGCCTCAATTAAGTACTCTCAGCCCATTAATAGAATATGAGCTTAGCATCGATCGTATGGGCTTCCCTTTCGGCCTTTTTCACTGTTGTTTGACCCAAGCCCAATCAAGAAGTCGATGTTTCCCCAAGCCCAGAACCAGACGGCCCACTCCACCGCCCACCCCCTCGCTGAGACTGCTTCGTTCTTCCGCTACCGCGTCCAGCCGCCAGGGGCACGTATCTTCTTCTCCGCTTCCGCCCAGCCGCCAGGCGCACCGGCGAGGCGGCGACGCACACGCCGCTGCGCCGCCCGTCCTCCTGGCACGCGTCCCCGTCCGTTTTCTAACTCCATTCGGGCGTCCTGCGGTCCTCCCGTTCGTCGCCTGAGGCCCCAAGCCCGGGACGCGTCCCCCGGCCTCGCGCCGAAGCGCACCGGCGGCACCGCCCGGGTGCTCTGCGAGACTCCTATCTGGTCACCTGGACCAGGGAAGCAGCAACGAGGTTATTCCACCCTGCAGTCCCCCCCCCCTTTCTCCAATGCTCAGTCTCAATCTACCACACGCTATCAAGCAAAGCGCAGATCCATCCCAATCAGAATTACCGGCCCAATTATAGCGTCCTGTGTAGTGTGTACCTTCGTATCATGACATGTGATTAGGGGCGGCTATGTAGTTTAGCCTGAAACTATCTAATTGGTATTGATCCTACCTGTGGTGTCTGCCAAATTTTAAAGAGTTATTCTGCGCAATAAAATCAAGTGAGTAGTGAAGAGCTTGTTGAGGTATAGTATGGATGGCAGGCTATTGAGTGATTGTATAGTCACCTTTATCGAGCACTATATTTCCTCCACTGTAAACATAGTTGAAGCTTTCATGGTTATGAGGAAGAGTAAAGTGAAAACTTAGACTAGTAGTGTAATCTTCAAGTTGCGTAAGACCTTATCTTACATTCGAACTATTTATAGTGTAATTCCTGCAAATTTTGAATTTATTTGTTGAATTTTAGGTATTATTAGGTCTTTTAAATATATTAGTATCCTACGTTTGGTTATTTTATACTTATATGCCAGATTGCTTGGAAAATCTTGTAGTTGGGTCACCAAATTGTGTATTGTATTATGCCGAATTGCATATTGAATTTTGGCAAGGCATACCCTGTAGACTCAACTACGACTCCTAGAATTCAGCTAACAAACTCCTGGTCAAACGATCCAGGGGGAAATCTAATCTACTCGGCCAACAACCTGGCCGGATACAATCGTGGCCTAACCTGCCACCTTTTTAGCACGCCTAGTATAATGTTTGCCCCACATAACATACCCTGTGCTAAAATTCTAGGTCCACAGCTGCACAAGCTTCAGGGAGTCACTGGGGTTGAGTGGGAGCCGACGAGCGAGCGAACAACTAGATGGAGGCGGTGGTGCGAAAGGTCCAGCAGCGGGTGAGGAAGGTGCAGGAGGAGATGGACCTGTGGGACGACCTCAACTCCCAACTCCTCACTAACTTCAACAGGGCCACCTCGGTCATCGGTCGCCTTCCGGTACCATCTTGGATCATCCTCTTGTGCAATCCCAATTTGTGACTCGTGACAGCCAGTTTGGGAAGCGCAAGTTTCAACAGTAATGCAATTGGAGAGTCCGTTTTCATAATTATTCTTCAGAATTTTTTTGAGATTGTAACAGCAAATTTTAGGGCTTCGCAGAACCTGTAATGATTCCGTTCACTACTGATGATATGCAATTTTTCAATTGAGACTTTGCAATGAAGGCGTCTAGTTACTAGTGTCTTTGGAAATCCTTGGAAAATACATAACTTGCAGTGACCTGCGGCTGTGTTGTCAAGTTAGCTTCCCAATTCTCTGGAATAACTAAAATCTGATTCGTTGCATTTATGAAAGGTGCTTGGAGAAGACAAGAATTATGGTGGCTTGCGTGGAGTGCCTAACATCAAAGAGGATCTCATGGGGAAGCAGATTGAGGTTCTGGAGCTCCTCTTCGTTTCTATGAGGGAGAAACTGTAAGCTGCTTTAGTTTTGTTGCAATCCTTTCAATTTTGGTGTAAACAAGCAAAGGCATTTTTTTAATTCAAGTTAATCTGACAATGATGCTGCCATTTGCTCAGGGAGAAGTTAAATGGTGTTGTGAAAACTCTAAATAAGGCACTGCGTGATACCAACCAGATGGTGAGAGGTGGTTCGGCACTCACAGCAAAACAGATGCAGTTACAAGTGGGTGTTTTGCCAACTATTGCAGAATGCTTGGACGGGCTTAGAACATTATGCGAGATGCACCAGGCTGAGTAAGAAAGGAATTCTGCCTACCCTTCTTCAATTACCCAAATTAACCAGTGTAGCTTTTTGCTCTTACAATAACTATGCTGAAATATGTTGGTGCAGCTTGAGTTGTGTTTTCATAAGATCATTTTTCTGGACCTTATTCCTTGTGACCCAATCCAAGCAATAGCAGTAACTATGATTTAGGAGTTCAGTTCATGCTGATTTATACTTTCAATTTGATATAGAGCTACTTCCAGTATCTAAGATTTGTTTTCTATTTTGCATTCCACCAAATCAGGCATGATTTATATTCTCTCATCGCAGTCATATATTAATTTTCCACTGTAGATTCGCCCCTTTTATTTTCCTCAAATTATGCTGATTGCCATTTGACAGGTTTGCATTAAAATCGTCAGTTATCTCCTTGTTGACATGGAAGAGCAGGCAAGTTCAGTGGATTTACCAGTCAGCTTACCGAACTCATAGATCTGTTCGCTGTTATTGGTTATCTCTTGAGTTAATTGTAAATTAATTAGTGATGTTTGTTTCTTAGTGTAGCCTTTAGAGTACTTGCAATTACAGTTCCATTGGTATTTTAGTAGCTACATCACTTTTGTGTTCTTTTGCAGTTCCTGTGACATTGCTACGCTACGCCAACTCTTAGTAGACCAGCCAAATATGCCAAAAGATGAAGGTAAGGAATGAAAATAAAAGAATAATTATAGCTTATCTGGTTATACTTTCAGTTATGCTAGTTTTTATGTGTCTAATAACACAGATGTCTGTTTCCTTGTTTTTGCAGTTCAATCCATATTTGACATTATATTTGCAGACGAAATTTGTTAGTCAGCTCATGTTTGAATTGTTGAAGCCTGTGCCCTATATCTGACCCAGGCACCCAGCTGCCTTCTCAGATCAAGATCATGTTTTGGCTGAATCAATTTGCTGAAGCACTGTGACCGGGCTGTGTCTGCAGATGCGTTGTTTCTATTGGTATATGGTGTCAGCTTCTCAGGATCTCAGTGAATATATGGCGTAGTAGCAGGTTGTTTTTCACTGTGTGGACCTATGAATCAGACGCTGGCCAGGAAACGATGGTTGGTCTAATGTACGCGTGCGTACATGCCATGCTATGGTGCCATGGTGAGGGCGAAGCATGGCCACGCCCGATGAATTCACACGCCATGGTGAGATTTCAAGTTCCTTGTGCAGCGCTGCGTGTCACCTCTGTGGGCTGGTTTGGAGTCGGCCGCTCCGCGAGCTTCGAACAGGTGGCCTGCCAACTCGAGTACTCGACGATCAGCCTGCACGCAGTCACGCACCGCGCCGCTCCCTGGGGTTAATGCATGCTAAAAAATTAGAATTTGAAGAAACAACTAAAAAATTAGATCTTAGGTGTTTAGATCTATTTGTTTATTTTTTAGCAAACGATGTTTAGATCTATTTGCTAATTTCGAAGTGGGCTCCACACATATGGGTTGCAGCTGTCGGCCCTCGGGGATGAGTAGGCTCACACATAAGCTGGTTTCAGTGGGCCCCATATGTTTGGCCCAACGGTATCTCTTAATAGAATCTAATTTTTTATATGTGTTTAGATATGTGTTTAGATAGAATTTAGCTACTGTCCGCTTGTGTTAAACGCCAACCGAATGGGCGCCGGCGTCGGTACACGAACTTGGATGCAGAGTTATTGAGTGGCGTGCAGGTGCCCCTGCCACACGTGTCAGTCAGCCAGATTGTTGACTGCAAAGGGGCGGGGAGTTTTGCCGGGTGAAGCTGAACTGCAATTAGCTTTGCTACACGCAGGCCGGGCTGAAAGTAACGTTAAATGGACCAGGAGCCCAGAAATAGCGTATGGCCCAACTTACAAGATTTATTTTTAAGGAAAAAAAGAAAAGACCAGACGCTTGTTGCTACAGTAATCCCGTGTTTGGGGTGGTGCTGTTGCTGAGGTGGGCATGCAGGTGGGGGCAGCTGGGAACGGACTGGCGAGGGCATGGATCCCACGGGACGGCAACAGGACACGACATGCCAACCAGAGAGCTTTCGTCGCCTTTGGGCACGGCGCACACACCGTCGTGGAGGCCCTTCACAGCTTCACTGAACCTGAGAAAGATACCCCCTGCAGCGAGCACCGGCAGCTCGAGAGCCGAGACAGCGGCATCGCTCCTGGCGCTGGCAAATTGCCAATTTGGCAAAGAGCCGAAGACGACCAGACGACGATCCCCACGCCCCCACGTCGTGCTACATGCAGGAAGAATCTGCATTGGCTAGCACGTTCCCCAGGCCGCGAACCTCGGACCAACAAGATCCCAAGATCTGACCAGCTACGAATCCTGTCCTCCGTCGACCGAGACGTGTGGTGCGCGTGGACGCCCTCTCCTCCGGCTGCTGCCGTGCCGTGCGCACAGCTGCACCATCAGCATGGGCCGGGTCAACCGCTCCTCGGCTCCTCTCCAGCGGCATGCTTCACGAGCAGAGCACAATCCGGCTGCGGAACCGAGGCCTGGAGGATCCCGATCGACGTGGCTGCGCAGCCTGCGACCTTGACGCGCTTCGTCCGTGCATGCGATGCGCTCTGCTCCCGGTTGGTGGACTTGAGCAGGGTGAGGGGCCGGGTCTGCGAAGGCCAAAGGCTCGGCAGGAGTAAACGTCGTCACCAATCGGTTAGGTTTAGGTTTGATCCAAAACGCTCGGAGGAAAGGAGACGGGGAGAAGTGGTCGTGGACCAAGGGAAGTTTCCTTGCCCGACAGGTGGGGGTGGGCGGGTGAGAGAAGCCTTGGCATAAAAGTCAAGCAACACGGACAGGCAGAAGCAAAGCGCACGTTTGCTTGCTCCATCCATGGAGAGTGCTCCTTGCATGGGGGGCCGTGTAGTCGTGAGCGCAATGTAAAAAAGCGCGGTCTCGGCTGTCACGATCACGGACGCCCCCGCTTCTCAGTTTTCTTCTCTGGCCGTTTGGTTTGATCCGGTGTACTATGATGGAGGAAGACCACGTCTCGGAAGGGCAAAGGCGTCTTTTATAGGCTCGTAACTTTCAACGGGGTTAACAATGTGGTTTCATAATTTTTTTTTATGGCGCATCAGTTTGTCCGTTCTTACTTGATCGGTTCTTAAGATCGAAAGTTTAGGTGTAGCACTACAAAGCATACGTTTTGGTATAATTGACCACCAGTTTGTTGATAATATGTCATCAGATTGGTCGTTAAAGTGGTAACTGACTAAAAATAGCAACCATTGAGTAGCCAAACTTGTTGGTCATATTGCTTGATAAAGTCACATGTAGATAGATATGCTCCCTTTATGGCTGTATGCATCCACAAATGTAGATATCAATGTTTCCTTCACTGACATAAATAAATTCCTATTGTTTAAAAATATGACAAGGTGTCCGCAAAGATGTAACATAATTAATTGAATATGCCATGTACTTTAAAAAAAACTCATGCGCTTATAAATCGAAATCAATCTACGTAGGAGGTTTTGTAAGGCCTATGATAACTTTTGTGCATTGCATTCTTAGAACAAGTGATTTTAAAAGCACAAAAGAACCCAAATTTAATAATAAAAATAACTACACAAGAGGATACATTATAACAGTTTAACACACACAAAACAACCAAAGCACCAAAAGTTAGAGGAGGGCGTAGTCAATTTTAAAAATGACAACTCGGCTAAGACTTTAAATTGAGGTAGAAACGATTAGGGTTTTGGCAGACATGGGATAAATGATCGATTCGACAGGATTAGAGTAGTACAAAACTACAAATGTTTCAACATGAGAAACATTGTAGACAAGCCTATAACAACCATAAAAGAAAAACTTACATGATAAATATAAGACGCAAAGCTTACGAGCTTAACCATATAAGTTAAATATGGATTTTAAAAAACTGGCAGCTTGTGTAAAATTACACAGAAGTTTTTTTTTTCAAATTTGGCTTTCTACACCTCTTGACTTACAATTGCACATGGTGGTCTCAACATCTATCTGAAGTTTCTCACATGAAAGTTGTAAAAATAGACGCACATGTGGGACTTTTTGTTATATCTTTTGCAATGTTATGTTTTGATCATACACAACTAGATAAATGAAGCTTAATGCTATTGTGTCTGCAGTTTAGACCTAAATACCTAATAAATACTAGGGAGAGCAAAACACAACACACAAAAAGGCAAAAAGTGACGTGGTTTCCTCACGCGCCCTCGCTGCCAGAACTACAGACCAGAGGCCGCCCCACACGTCAGCCACCCACCTTGCGATCAGACGGCCGACACCATAACGAACTCCAAGATCTGACGGCGCAGATCCGTTTCTAACCCAGTATATATCAAGGCTCACCCAACCACGAGCTCCCTCTCTTTTCCGCCCTCCACCCCTCGCGAGCCCTCATACCTCACACGACCCTCTCTCCTCGGCGGCGGCGGCTGCGGCGGCGATGCAGATGGCGGCTACCACCACCGATACCCAGGCGGCCGTACCGCCCCACCATCCCCACGCGCACCCCCACGCGCCTCCGCAGCACGGGCACCCGCATCACCACATGCCGCAGCCGCGGTGGGTCGTCATCCCGTACCCGCCGCCGCCTCCCATGGTGGCCGCGCCACCGCCGCCGCCGCAGTTCGCCAAGCACTTCGCCGCTGGGCCGCCGCCGCCGCCCCAAGCAGCGGCAGGGCGCCGCACGCCGACCCCGCCGGCGGCTGGATCCGGCGGGAACGGCTGCGAGGAGAATAAGACGATTTGGGTCGGCGACCTCCAGTACTGGATGGACGAGAACTATCTCCACAACTGCTTCGGGCCCAGCGGCGAGGTTTGTGTCTCTCCCGACCCGTACCTCTCCGTACTGGATCTCAAGTATAAAACTAGATTTGTACCATTTCCGAGCGTTGATTCATATGTTTTGCCTCAGTTTGATATATAAGCTTAAAATTGCTCTTAATTGCTGCTTGGTACAAATAAAGCTGCGATATTTTTAGAATTAGGCTGGTAAAGGTGCTTAAGGCGCCAACTTTGAGGTCATTCAATGCAGTACGGATGGAATGCTTCTGTTTGTTTGGTCATTTAAAGCTCTTGTTTTGTTTAGAGCCGTGTAGCCGCATTATTTTTGCATTATTTTCCCCTACAGAAGAAGGGGTCATCGTATTCCTTTAGAATTGGTGTGTTCGAGGTGACAAAAGTGCCGACCTCTGGTAGGATTTATGCATCTAAATAACTTGGAATAAATGGTCTTGATGCTTGATAATTGATAAAGATTTTGAATGAGCCAAGCTAGTTGCTTTACTTTGGTGGATACTGGATTTGTATAATAACTTTTGGAGGAGCAAAAGGAAGCAATAATTACAGCCTTGTCCAATTATCCTTTTTGGGGCATGCTCATGGATGTTGACAGGAAGAGAAAAAGATGCCTGACCATAGGATCACGCTGATGCATACTGAATACTGATACAATGCTTCTTTAGGATCAAAGATACATGGACAAATTGGCTTGTTTCCACTCTTGTTTGTGTACTAGCTAGTATTGTCTACCAGGAACCTTTCTTTAAACATATCTAAAATTGTTAACTTCGATATATATTTATCAAATATAAAAACAAGTTACACTGTTTGATCATCATTTACTATTTCGTTTTTTGTTTGTGTGTGTTTGTGCTTAAAGAACTCTTTGACTAGTAACCTTATTGTCTTTTGCTACTTTACATTCTTTTTAGGTAGTGACAATAAAAGTTATCCGGAATAGGCAAACTGGACAATCAGAGGGGTATGGATTTGTGGAGTTCTTTACTCATGCATCAGCAGAAAAAGCTCTTCAGAATTTTACTGGTCATGTGATGCCTAACACTGATCGAGCATTTAAGTTAAACTGGGCATCATATAGCATGGGTGAAAAGCGATCTGAAGTAGCGTCTGATCACTCGATATTTGTTGGCGATCTTGCTGCTGATGTTACTGATGAAATGCTGATGGAGCTTTTTGCTAGCAAGTACCGATCGGTGAAAGGAGCTAAAGTTATTATTGATGCAAACACAGGCCGTTCTAGGGGCTATGGTTTTGTTAGGTTTGGAGACGACAACGACAAATCTCACGCAATGTCTGAAATGAATGGTGTATTCTGCTCTACTAGGCCAATTCGTATAGGACCTGCGACTCCCAGAAGATCTTCAGGTATACTATTTTTCAGCAATCTGAAAGTGTACAGCCTTCTTTCCTTCTACCATAAACTTTACTACTTTGTTCTATGGTCCAACTAGTGTTCAGTTTGACTTATTTTAGGAAATGGATGTTATCAGTCTGACATTGTTGATAACCATGTCAGACCGATAACAACCATAGTAGATATAGTTTGCATATTATATTATATATATCAACCTTTTCTGATTCTAAGGTTCTATATTTAAGTGGTTCTTGTTGGCTGGCATACTTAGTCGCTTCTTGCAAGACTGCATTGCAAGTTGAACACTAGCAGTATTTTTGTTAATGGCCGCACACATTTGTGCTAGACTGATTGTCCAAGTAATTAACAGCCTTTACCCGACAGTAGGAAGTGCCCATGTGTCTTTCATTCTGCATAGACAGATAGTCTAGTCTATGTTTAACTATTATTCAATGACCATATTTTAGTAATACCGCTGCAGACATTCTGAAATTTACTTCTTTTTTTCCTTTTCACCTCCTAGGGTCTGAAGTTGTCAGATCGTCTGATCCATTTTCCCAAGTTCTAACTAGGTTATTGAAGTACTTCCCAAAGTTCCGATAATATTAAAAGTGAATTATTGAAAGACATGTTTTATGTTTGACTATAGAATAATTCTGGTATATAGGCATGTGGTACATAAGCCGGGCTTTTATGTTCATAATGTTTCAAGAAAAAAGAATTCTGAGCTGTATGAAATCTCACCATTTGATTAGAGAGCACTTATAGCCTCCTTAGGAATAGGTCTCTAGTTAACCGCCAAGGTCTGTTGAACTTGAACCCCACAAGCTTGCTAGATACAGGACTTGAACCCCTGGCTGGCAGGTTGCCTTGGAATCTTGCCAACTACGCTATGGCAGTTCCCTCCCACAAGTCTCCTCAGCCTTCACACCTCCTAGGCCTGCTGGTGCATTTGCTACTTATGTGATGATGTTGTCAGCTCTTATGGATTTCGTAAAGTTGATGTACCTTGGCACTGTTTGTAATACATGCAGTGACACAAATTCATCTACAATTATACTTCAATAACTAGGTTCGAAGTTCCTAACTTTTTACATGTTATGCTACAGATAGATTAATTGAAATCAAGTTAATGTGTCTAGGGCTTGTTATATTGTGCACTTTCTTTGTAGAGGGCCTTATGATGTTGGTCTTCGATATTGCATATGCTTTGTGTTGAGCGCTTGTTCATTCAACTTGATGACTACTTCACTCAGGTGATTCTGGCTCCTCGACTCCTGGTCATTCTGATGGAGATTCTTCTAACAGAACGGTGTGTGGTACTCTTCCTGAGTTCCTGTGGTGTTTGTCACCTTGAAGTGTGATAGTTTTTAATCTGTGGTTGTTGGCCTACTTTAGGTATATGTTGGTGGGCTTGACCCAAATGTCAGTGAGGATGAACTTAGGAAAGCCTTTGCCAAATATGGTGATCTTGCCTCTGTAAAAATTCCTTTAGGAAAGCAATGTGGCTTTGTTCAATTTGTTAGCAGGTATTAATAAGCATTTACATATTTTGCTGCTAAGTTTCTGATTTCTCCATTTCTTGGTTGAAGTGATATTAATATATTTGACTGTGTTTCTAGAACTGATGCGGAAGAAGCACTGCAAGGATTACATGGATCAGTTATTGGAAAGCAGGCAGTTCGCCTTTCATGGGGCCGCAGCCCATCACATAAGCAGGTTTGTCACGTTTGGCATTGCCTTAATCTCTTTTCTTTTTCCCCCCTTTGCCGTGGATTATTCATTCTATTGTGTAGTTACTAGTTATATTATTAGTGTCCATTGGTGCAGTTAGTTTGTTAAAATGCAGCATTGTAATCGTTAGGCTTGCGAACTTAAATGAAACTCATTAATAACTTATTGTGAATCCTAACTTTGGATGCGCCACAAAGTAGCTTTTAACTGACTGACTGACTAGTGAGTACCAGCATGCTCATGTCAAGCTTGATACATTTCAACTTCCTCAGCCTTAGTATTATTTTGATGGGATCTTCTTGGTTAGCTTGGTCATGATCTAGCTACCTGAAACACCACTCAAAAACCAGAAACTGGTGTTAACTGTTAAGATTTGCACGGAACAGTTTTTTAGCCCTTGCAGTGGAGCGGGCTCGTACTGGAAGCAGTTTGCTAGATGTTGATTTACTCTCCATGTAGTGTCTCTTGAATAACTATCATATTGTTGATCATTTGTTAGATTTGTCGGCAGCATAGTTGCTCCTATCCTCTTTTAACCTTTATAAGAGTAAATACCTGGTGTCTGGAGCTACCACAGTTTCACATGAGCTTATTTAGCATTGCATCTTTGACATGTTTATGCTTGCCCAACAGTTGTGAGAGGTATACGACTCTTTTCCCCAACTTACACCCATTTCCTTCCGTGTTTCCAGTCTAGGGGTGACTCCGGCAGCCGAAGGAACATGTACTACGGCACGCCATTCTACGGAGGATATGGCTACGCCTCCCCGGTGCCGCACCCAAACATGTATGCCGCCGCGTATGGCGCTTACCCGTTCTACGGCGGCAATCAGCAGCTGGTGAGCTAGATGGGAAACACGTTCTCCGCACCCGTCCCCTCTGATGGGAAACAAGGTTTTGGTCCAGTGAGCATAGTAGCGTCAGGCGAGAAGAAGGTTATATATATAGCCTTATAGGTTGTCCTAAAAAGTGGGCGAGATATGTTGTTGAACGTATGGTATGGTGCCTGTAGTTGTGTGCGTGTGCGCGTCGGAAGAACTGGATGGAACTCGTGGCTTGTAGTACACCAGGGAGTCGTCGGTATTCTTTCAAGAAATTTTGACTTGGTAATAAATTAAACTATTGTTTGTGCGTCCATTTTGCCCCCGTATATTTTTACTGCAATCAGTTTTATGCTTTTCGGTTATGCTTGTATTCGAGTTCGGCACAGTTTGCCACAAATAGTGTTGGTGCCTGATTTGGTCGCACTGGCAATAACAAGTGATTGCGCTACCAACCATTCGCTCCGATGGGGGGATTTGGTCGCACCGGCAATAACAAGTGATCCTGGTTCCGGCCACGCGGCCGTACGTCCAGCAGTGGTGCGTAGCACCGAGTTTCGTGTTGCTCGTAGTAGAGGGTTACAAGCAAGACGGGGGTGGGAGAAAAGCTCCCAAGTCCCTAGATGGGTAATTGAGCTGAATGCCAATATCGAGTGAGTAGGTTAGGCGTTCGTGCGTTCGTGCGCTCTCTCGTCTTTGCGTGTGCGTGCTTGTCGTGTCCCCGTTGCATGAGCTTCCCTCCCTTTTGTAGACCAAGGGTGAGGGAGGACGTACATGTGTGTTCGTGGTGCTGACGTTGCGAGATGCACTGTGTTGCCCACGTTGTGCACTATGCGAGCGGGAATCGCGCCTTCCAACTCCGGCTGACGGCATGGACATCGCCATCGTTGTCTTGTTGGTGGCTGACCGTTGCTTCGAGGGATGTCACTCGGGGGTGGGGATGGTGCCGAGCCCTCCCCGTTGTTCTTCGTGGGTCCTTCCTCGAGGCCTATGGCGTACCCGGGACAAATAAGGTCGTGGAGTAGTTGGCACAGTAGCATGGCCTAACACGGTCTGTCCGCACAGCGTCTTGCGCAGAGCGACTGTGGCGAGCGGATTTGACCGGTGTCTTCTCCGCGGTGTGGGGCGGTGGCGTGGTGCAGTGACTTCTCTCTTTGACCGCAGAGGCGAGCCATCATATCGTGGAATGAATGCGTTGCAGGACCTCAGGCACTCTTACTGGTGCGGCGTCCCTCGAGCGCAGCTAGTGGTCTCGAGCGTGACGGAGACGCTCGCTCGAGGGTGAGCGGTACCCTCGAGCTCGGTCGGGCTCGATCGTTACGTACATTTCCGCTCGAGGGTAAGAGGTACCCTCGAGCGGGACGGAAACTCCCGGTCGTCGGGGGTGTCGTCATGGTGTGCCTCTTGTTGGGCCACGGAGTTGGACTCAACTCGTTCGCTGATGTGGCCTCTCTGCCAGGTGGTTTAGGGCCCGAATTAGGGTAACCCTAATTTTGGTACCCGACAAATAGTTTGTAACCTTTTTGTACAACTAGAAAGATCTAATGCTTGTTTGCGAAAAGACTGTAAACTTGCTATGTACATCCGTACATGAGTACATGGCCCAGGTTGTTTATGTCTGAATTAGACATTTATAGACCTGATCGAATGCGGGGTTTTAATCTCGATCCACAGGTAGGTGAATCCACGCCTGATGCCCCAATGTTGGGCCATATTTGCTGGTTTGAACCCGTTTATTATTATTATGGACTGCTGCAAATTTAAGCATGGGCCAGGCATTACGATGACTGAAGATCTCTTCGTGTTTGAGTCAGGACCATCCAGGCAACCAAAAAACTTTACAGGCTCACTGTGCTCCTCATTGCATCTGCTCATATAGCCAATCAACAATACTCTTCTCAATAGCTAGTACGGCTCCCCACACTACTTCCACTCAGGCTGGCCATATGATGCAACCACCCATTTGCCTCAGCTTAGTGTCTAACCATGCAGTCTGCATACGGGGTTATATTCGAAGGAGACATACATGTTTTTTTCTTCTCTGAGATAGCAGCAAGACTATCCAATATCAGACGCACGTACGAATCAATGTAATTGTGCTAGCTAGTAGCAGCCATTTATTGTAGAAAAAACAACAGGGATACCTGAACAGTGTTTCATGTCAAAACCCATCTAACAAAACAAGACCACTAGTTTTCTTCTGCGCTAAAGCAACTCTTGGTTACAAAGAGAAACACGGACGTATCAAAATATTTATCATTGTTAACTTTTTATCACAACCTTTAACCATTTATTTTATTTAAAAAAATTATCGCAATATATGAAAGACAAGTCATGCTTAAAATACCTTTGACAATGAAGTAAGTTATAAACAGAATTAATGATACCTACTTATTTTTTAATATGATGAATAGTCAAACATTATGGTTAAAAGTCAATAGCGACAAATATTTAGATATAGAGGGAGTATTAAAGATTGAGCATTAAAGCAAGTCTAATGATTTAGCCAGCTACTGGCTATATGGGTTCTTATAGCCCACCTTTCAGCTTACCTATATTTCTCCTCTATCTCCTCTTCACTCTCATCCAACTCATCATTTAGCCTTCTCCTAGTAGCAGCCCACCATTATACTTGCTCTTAGAGAGGACCAAGGATATAATAATGCCTTTGAGCGTGAGAGACAGTACACCAATCTTGACTGGTAGCTTGATTGACACGATTAGGCCTTTTTTATGGAACTCCGCTCGGCTATCATTTCCTCTTGATAATTATGTGGTATAAGAGAGAAAAGCAGGAAACAAAAGGAAAAGAACAATGGATAACTTTTCGCGCTGGCACAACTAGTTATAAAGAGTATAACATGGAGAACATGAGATCAACTATGCCTCATATAATATTCCATCCATATTGAAATATTTATCATCGTTAAATTTTTATCACGAGCTTGGAGATTCGGTGCACATGACGATAAAGAGCTGGGAACACAATGCACATATGATGATTATGCTTCTAAGCCTTGGGTAAGAAGTGCCCTTCTTACCTATATGGTGTGCTCACTCTTGGTGGGGAACTCGTTTTAACATGATTTATTGTCTTTTTCTCAACACTCGGACGTTCGATAAAAAATGCTCATTGAACATTTCGTTGCAACATCAAAACAAAGCATATGCAATATCAAAGATGTATAGGTGCAACATTGAAAAATATGTCAAAAAATAATTAAGTTGTTTGATTCTAGGTTAGAAATTCCAGCCGCAAAATGAACATTATGTTTCATGCAATATTCACTGTAAAATATGTGAAAATAATTGTTGCAACATTGATTATACTATTAAATATCTTGAACTGTTTGATTTTTTTTTTAATTTCAAACATCAAGGTCTTAGCATTACTGTCGTTTTTAGACCCTCTCCAACAGTACTGACGACTTTTCTAGCAACGTGGAGAAGAGAGGCAAAAAAAATCTCTTCCGTAACTAGAGTGGATTTTTTTTTTTTTTTTGAGAAAGGAGTGGAGTTTTCCTGCATGGGCAATGGATAATCAGATGTTGTGGCCTATATTCGTTGAAGAGCCCAATGGATTGGTTGGGTCTTGTGTCATGAAGTTTCTCAGGCCCATTAGTAAACAACATGCTTGGGCCTGGGACTCGAGACCAAACCCGAATGGCGCCAGATTTGTTGGACCTTCTCCCTCTGACCCTTTAGGTGTAGTACAAGTTACAACGAGCAAAACATTGGCTAAATCCAATTAACTTTGACGTACGGCGATCCACCAGAACTGAATGAACACCCAGATAGCACATATTTTTACCCTCAATTTCAGATCTCGTCAAATCAATGTTTGAGATCACGCGATTTTGCCGTTCCATCTCTCCTAACGATTCTTGGTGAATTCTGCGGCCTGAGAGCGAGCCACGTCGCGGGCGAATCTCGGCCGTCGGATCGGCCGGGCTGACGGCAGAGATTGTCCTTCTCCTGACAATTTTGCAAAAAAACCCCTCGGTTTCCAAGGAAATAGAACCCGCCGTCCTCCCCTCTCTCACATGACATTTTGCGAATAAGCCATCCAACTTATCCGAAATCAACCCGCACTTCACCAAACCGGCCAAGCAATATTTCCATAAAAATCCCTGAACTCACTTCAGCAATTCCCCCATTATAGCTAGCATCCGACCACCACAACGAATTTGAAAATCCAGTACATTACAGAGCAAACCATAAAAAATGGAACTCATTTCTCCAACTTCCTCATTATAGCTAACATTTGAACACCAAAATGTTTATAAGTTAACACCAAAAAAATTTAAATAAGTGTTTTTTAACATCAAAATTCCTCTACAATACTAAAATATACAAAATTCATATGTACCAAACATAATTTAATGCTCCGTTGTGATTCTCTTGCAGAAACTAAAATCCAGTCTACAACGTTTCCATATAGAATTTTATGGTTAAACCCGCTTTGCCATTTATTTCTCAAAAATTATTATACGACCAAACGTTAAAACACACCGTAGCACAGGTACATCCACTAGCCATCCGCGGCAATGCCGCGGCCTTTTCTAGTACATCATGAATGTTGGAGTCACACAGAATGAATTCTCAAGGATACATACTCTGCATTATTGCCTGCCATGGCTCAACTAGGAAAAACACCCGAATTTCTTTTTTACAAAAGGCGCAAATAAGATTGCACGCAAAAGAAAAGAATTGCAAAACACGTGAAAAACAATGTTAATTCTTCTGAATCACACGAAAAAGACACGATATAGCACGTCACCATCATCACAAAACACGTGCTACCAGTTCATGCTTGGAATGTGATGGTAACACGACAGAGAGTTTAGGCAGCATAATCCTCGCTCTTCCCGTGACCCGTTGACAACCGTTGGATCCGAATCGAGCGGCTTCGGACCGACACAACGGCATCTGGACCCTCCCCCAGCTGCTACAAAGCCTCACCCCGCATCAAAGCTGGGTGCTCACCGGTGGTGGAGGCGGCACCCGCAGCAACACAACCAAAAGCAAGCCCGCAGCAAAATCCCCCAACCCACACAACTCCACTCCCCAGTAAGCTCCGCCTCCTCGATCTCCTCCTCCTCCAATTCCTTCTGCTGCAGAAATTCGCATGTCAATCGAATCGCTCCACTGCTAATCTATATACTGCTGCTTGCGCCTGTTTCTCTCGCTCGCATCATGCCGCGCTTAGGTTTTTTTCCGGTGGTGAAAAGGTAACCTCGTGCTTTCGATCCCCCGGCGTTAGATCCGTAGCGCGCCCGCGCGATTTCGTCCGCCCGATGCGAGTTCCTGGGATTTTTGTAGTGTGGATTTGATGGGGGATTTATGTGGGGGATTTTTTTTTCTGTCGGCTAGGGTTAGGGTTTCGCGATGTCGGATCGTCAGCAGTCGGAGGAGCCGGAGGAGCAGGTGGACCTGGACGGGGACGACGACGGTATGGATGACGACAACGGGTACCGCCGCCGCGGCAGCCGGGACGACTCGGAGGAGCCCGAGGAGGAGGAAGACAATGATGACCGCCACGCCGAGCCCGACGACACTGGGATGGCGCCGGAGCCGGCCGTGGGGGGCGGAGGAGGCGATGACATGGATAAGGAGGGCGATGGGGACGGACCCGAGGACGAGGAGGAGAAGAGGAAGTGGGAGGAGCTGCTCGCGCTGCCGCCCCACGGCTCTGAGGTCTTCATTGGAGGCCTGCCCCGTGACATCACCGAGGAGGACCTCCGCGAGCTCTGCGAGCCATTGGGGGAAATCTACGAGGTCAGTGGATGCTCGCACAAACTTCACATTGCATGTCCGCTTGTATAGTGTAGCCTGGAGCTGTAATGCACGTCTCATATCTGCGTCTCTGCTTGGTTAATGAAATGGCAGGTGAGGTTGACCAAGGATAAAGAGACGAAGGAAAACAAGGGGTTCGCCTTTGTCACGTTCACCGACAAGGAAGCTGCACAACGTGCAGTCGAGGATGTGCAAGACAGGGAGTACAAGGTAAAATATCGAATTTGCTGCATAACATGGTTTTTACGTTCTGCCATATATGATGCACTTACATTATGTGGGTTGGTTTTGTGCAGGGGAGGACTTTGCGGTGCTCATTGTCGCAGACAAAGCACAGGCTATTTGTTGGGAATGTGCCCAAGGGGCTCGGTGAGGAGGAGCTGACAAACATTATCAAAGGGAAGGGGCCAGGTGTTGTCAACATTGAGATGTTTAAGGTGTGCGTTGTGATTTCATGGTTGTTTTCATTTTTACGCTGGCCAGTTTAAGGTTCTCTAATAGAGTGATGTTTTCTCACAGGATCAGCATGACCCAAACCGTAACCGTGGCTTTCTCTTTGTTGAGTATTATAACCATGCCTGTGCAGACTATGCCAGGCAGAATCTGTCATCACCAGATTTCAAGGTTGATGGAAGCCAATTGACTGTCAGCTGGGCTGAACCTAAGGGTTCAACAGATGCTTCTTCTGCGGCTGGCCAGGTAGGCACTATACTTGACCTAAAAAAATATCAGTTTGGACATGCATTATCAGTTTACCATACTCTGTTGGTTAGGCCTTTTGATTTTACAGAACATAGCCTTGTAGAGCTCATAAATCAGTAAATTTACTTTTAAATGAAGTATTCCAACTGGTTTAGTAATATCTCTGAAACAGCTGAACCCACTGAAAATGGAACACACATTTTTTTTTTTTGGGGGGGGGGGTTGCTAAATCAGTCATTTCTCACATGGTTGTTGAATTGAAGTTTCTTTTAATGATGTTCTAGTTTAGTGAACAAAGAACTAGGTGCTAGTTTGTGTGATTTCTAGTGTGAACTTCTGCCTAAAGTGCCTAGATAGCTCTTTACTATTGTCTCTTTCTGTGCGTTAGCAAACTAGGTAGCTGATTTTTTAAGCACCACGAGTTCAATTTAGTGGGGAAATACATGAGAGAGTTCCTTATTTAATACTGGCGCTATGTTTTGTGTTGCACATTTGACACCGTTCTTAACTTTCCTGCCCTATTTAACCTTGACACTGCTGTTATTTTTCCCATCCAAAGACGTTCAAGTGCCATGCGAAAAGATGGAATTGTCCCTGTTTGTTACAGGTTCTCAACTTTTTGTAACTGGGATTAGGATGGAATCTATCTTTTTCATGTGGCACTTAATGGCCTTTGGATGGAAAAATGATCAGCTATGTCTAATAGGCATGAAAGCGAAACATGTCAAATGAGGAAAAAAAAATCAGTGTCAAATATGGAACTCCCACACACTCATTTTCTCTTAGACTTCATAAATCTTAGTATCTTACACTTTATATTAAGTTCAACATATACTGTAGTATAGATGTTTTCGTCAGAAAAGGCGCCTCATCATGTTGCATGTAAAACCAGTTATCATGGTAGAACTAGAATGTTTATTCAACAATTTTGACAACTCTTTTCATGGTGTATTTAGACATTCATGCATAATGAGCTGTGCTTCAATGTGGACCAGTAGGAAATGACTACTCAATTTTTGTTGATTGTAGTAAAAAAATCAATATATGTAGACTTATTGCAAGTCAATCTTTGCTTGTCAAGCTTTGTTTGGCCGAGACCATGAATGTTTACTAATGTTACATTTTTACCCACAGGTGAAGACTATATACGTGAAGAACTTACCTGAGAATGTTTCTAAAGAGAAAATTAAGGAGCTGTTCGACAAACATGGAGAGGTCACAAAAATCGTTCTGCCACCTGCTAAGGCTGGACATAAGAGGGATTTTGGATTTGTTCACTTTGCTGAAAGATCAAGCGCACTGAAGGCAGTTAAAGGAAGTGAAAAATATGAAATTGATGGTAAACCTGACGCCCTTGTATCATCTATCTTTTGAAATTTAGTGTTTGGCTGTAAGACACTGAAATTTTCTTTAGTTGTACCATTTAAGTCATATCTATTTCTGTAATTACATGGGACCTTAAGGTGCGTTCTGCATACCTGTTTATAGGTATTTATTTAGGGGGTCATCTAATTAAAAGTTCTTGGTTGCTGGAATTGCTTACTCAGTGTAACATAAATAGTTGCATCAGAGATTTGACCCTGGGATAACTTAAAAATGCAGGTCAAGTACTTGAAGTATCCATGGCCAAACCTTTGGCAGATAAGAAACCTGATCATTCACACCGGTCTGGAGGAGGCCCTAGTTATCCTCTTCCTCCTTATGGTGGTGGTGGCTACATGGGAGATCCATATGGTGCATACGGTGGCGGTGGTCCTGCATACAACCAGGTAAGCCAACTAGCCAACGTAGCCATTCAGACATTCAGATTACATGTCTGCAAGGCACCGATGTTTTATTGTGCTTTATTAACATCATTTTTTGGGCAGCCAATGATATATGGTAGAGGACCAGCACCGGCAGGAATGAGGATGGTACCAATGGTGCTTCCAGATGGTCGTCTCGGCTATGTCCTGTAAGACCACTTCTCCACAATCCTATCAGAGCTCTTTATATGTGTATGCAGTTTCTCAGTGTGTTCTTTCACTGGACAGGCAACAGCCTGGTGGAATGCCGCCTCCCCCACCTCGGAGGGGTGGTGACAGGAGGGATGGTGGCAGAGGCGGTGAAGGGAGCCGGCGATATCGCCCATACTAGCTTTTCCCTTCTGCTCTACTTCATCCCGCTCTGTGATGGATTTGTTAACTTGATGAGATAGGAGCCTGTGAACTTGTCCAGTATAAGGCCTGCAATAGCATGGGGTACAATCTGTTTTTTTCGGCATGCAGTGCATTCGACTCGAGACTCTGTTCGTATTGTATTGCTTTGTACCTTCTGGAGCCTGTAGTGGTGTCTGGTGAACTGATTAAATTGTCTATGCACTCCTGGTTGGAGCTTTGTTGGCTTAGAACGCATGTTTTGCCGCCTTCGTGAACCTGTCGGGAGATGGGATTAACTGATAAACAAGTGTATCTGTATTCTGTGAGCATCCGCAAGAATTCATGCTAAGGTCTTGTTCTCTATGCAACCACAAGACATTTTCGCTTCAATTACATGAAACTGGAGTTGAAGCGCACTTTTGCGATGCATCTGCTTAGTACTATGATTGGACGACCTTTTGTTGACAAGGATTTGTGGGTGCTTTGTACTATGATTGAACGTTCTTTTGTTGACAAGGAATTTTGGATGATACATCTGCTTTCTTCTATGATTGATCGACCTTTTGTTGACAAGGATTTGTTGATAGAACGGAGCAAACTGAAGCGAAAATTGGATCAGAGATTCCACAAGCCTATCAAACAAAAAGTTGTTTTCAAGATTTCTGGTCAGATTGTGAAAGCTAAGGACACTGCAAATTACAAAGGTTCGGTAAGAAATATGAACTGAAGTTTCTAACCCCCAGCTGGGCCTGGTGATCCGGCACCGATAACGTCGAGCAGATAACGTACCAAGACCAGATAACTTGTTCAGTACTTGCCGGTTCCGGCGAAGTAGGCGAACGCGCCGACGAGAGGCGCGTTGATGTACGTGCACTGTACGTGTCCGGCTCGATCTGGCCGTACCCATCACGGTCGTCGACGAAGCCGTCGCGCGCGTCGGCGTCGGGCCCGCCCGCCCACGACGGCGCCGACGAGCACGTTGGCGTACGCCCGAGTGCAGGTACCGGATCGTCACCGACGGCATCGACGCACCGCGCGCGGTGGCTCCCAAACCTGACATTGTACGACGTCCTCGTCGGGTTCTTCCCCAGCACGTAGTCCACCTGCCGCAGGAACATACTGGTGGCGCGCCCTCCCGCCCGCCGCGCGCACACGACGCAGGCGCCGGCCGACCGAACGAAGGTACTGCGCGCATGCACGCCACTCGCCACTAGCACGAGCGTCGTCGTCGTCGTCACATACTGCATGTTGCTGCCGTGCTCCTTGTAGTCGATGAGCCCCTCGGGCGTGTACTGCGACGCTTGGAAGCTCGCCGTTCCGGGCACGAGTGAGCAGATCTAGCTGTCGGAGTGGGACTTTATACCAGAAATTTACTTCATCCAATCTCATAAAAGTCTGGTTACTTACAGGGTTGGTACAATGCACATGGCTCGTCCTGGCTATATATGGTGTCTTAAAATTGACTAATTAAGCATCACTCTCATGCAATCTTCACTCATGCACTCTGCATGAGCTAGAGTGTTAGCAGGGTTCACCAATTAGTAAGGTTACTGTGTCTATTCATCCAAGCAGCCAATTATCTTTGTAGGCTCATACTCTGCTCATATATAGCGAGTCAAAACTCTTCTCAAGAGTTATATGGTTCTCCACACTACTTCCGCACATCAGGTTGGCTACTTCTCCAAGCAACTACCCATTTTCCTCACTTTAGTTGTCTAATTATGCAGTCTGCATATATATGGAGTTGTATTTGAAGGAGACATATGTGGGTTTTTCTCTCTATGAGATAGCAGTAAGGCTATCCAAAATAAATGTAATTGTGCTAGCTAGCTAGTAGTTATTTCTTGTAGAAAAATATAATCAACATCAATACTGTGTTTCATGTCGAAAACCATCTAACAAAAACAAGAGCACAATTCTCTCTTGGATCGGAGTCTTGGTTACGAAGAGAACCACGATTTATGATCATTCATATATATAAGGAGCTTCACCCGGCTCCGGCTCTCTTCGAAAATCGTTGCGTTAGGAGCAGCAGCCTGAGGTTGCTTTACGAGAATGTGATCACATAGCAGCCTTTATATTGCCGATTGGGCACAATTGTGGTTTCGGAAGTAGTAGGTGTCTAGGCTAACGCCTCCGTCGACACGGAGAGTAGTGGGTGCTTGATCTATCTTCTGAAAAAAGAAAAAAAGAGAGACGGGAATGCCGCGTGATTCTTGGGTGGATTGATCGCGCAACTGTGTCGACGCGGAAAGCAAAATACTAGCCCTGCTGCCCTGGTACACACTACTCGGTACGCGAAGACGAGCGATGATCCAAGGCAGACAAACTATACTAATATATAGGCGCAACTCACAAATGCCCGGCAGCTTCGCCGCGGTGTACACGCATCTTTTGCGGCGCTTCCATGCCGAGATGACGACCGCATCTGCTAACAAAGTGTCACGGTCACTTGTTAATTAATTAAATTAAACCCGCCTCCCTAAGCAATGGTGCACGCGATATAATCAACACGTACGGCGTATATATATCTCTTGATTTTTTTTTAATAAAGTGTGTGCACCTTTGCCTGGGTCCATATATAGCTAGACTTTCATAACCCAGTCTCCTAAGGCACAAAGCATGGTGACATCATTTGGCTAGTAGTACTAGCGCCGGTACACGACGAAGTCAAGCCACGCCGGCCGGCCCCCAACGCGGACGGGATTCGGTGAAGCAAGCAAGCAAGCAAGGCGTTCCACCAGTTCACACCATATATTGTTGCCAGTTAAACCGGATATATGTGGGGGTCGTCGAACAGGATGCCGATGGCCTATATTATCAAAGTATAGCTAGCAAGTAGCAACAAAGGCTAGGCCATCCCCGTCGTGTCGTGTCTTAGTGCGCAAGGAAGACCTGAACTGAAGACGCGAGACCCAGCAGCAAAAGTCCCCGGGGTCTTCCAAGTCGTGCCGTGTGCCTCTCGGCACGCCTCGGTACGGCCACGCCACAGCCACTCCCATCAGTCGTCTCGTCGCCCGCCCGCACGCGCTTGCCGGATCCACCACTCAGCAGGTAGCAGTGGACAATGGAACGGTCTCGACCGGCGACGAGATACTTTCGCCCGCCGCCGCCGGCGTCACCTCGACGGACGGCGACGCACGGGCGGCTCATACCCGTCCATGCGAAACGCATGCACACAGGTCGTCTGGCATGCCGGAAAAACGGGCTCGCCATGACGATCGTCGGTATGTAATAATAAATAAAGCAAGAGAAGAACCCAGGGAGCACGTTTTTGTGATTTTGTCGCCCCCCAATGCAACGTCGCCACGTTGTAATCGTCGTTGCTGTGGCAGTGATGGTCGATCGATTGCGGCGTCCGAGTCGCGTCGACGTCCATGTTGTCGTCCCCATCGGCCGTGCTGGACGGAGCGAGCGCGACGTCGTCATCGCTCGCTCGCCGCCGGGGTACAGTACATGACCAGCGTGCGGGGACCGGCCGGCCGATGGAGAGAGAGAGACTCGTGGGGTCCCTGCTACATGATGAAAGAAAGTATACAATACAAGCCACGGTCTTCTCCCCGGCACACGACAACCGTGTTCACAAACAAAAACTACTCTGATGTCTGATCTCTTCTCTCCCTCTCTTACTGTCTGCATAAATAGACCCCTTGGCCTCGTATATCTTCTCCTTCTCCTTGGAGCGAGCACTCCCCAGTGCCTCACGATCCAGAGCTACCTCAGCTCCCACCAACGCGCCCCGCCGGCCGGGACACACCATGCCTTAGCTCGCGCTTGCTCTCCATCTACCGTCGTCGGCGCCAGATCGAACACCGCCGCGACGCGCAACGCCAGACGGCGACCGTGCTCCTTGACCCAGAATCGAATTCTCTCTCTCATCTGCCATGGCGTCGTCGCCGTCGCAGTCTCCACCACCAGCGCACGCCGAAGGGGGCCCGAGCCCAACCGCCGGTGCCGTGTGCTGCATGTGCGGCGACCACGGCCTGTCAAGCGAGCTGGTGCGGTGCCGGCGATGCCGCGTCCGGGTGCAGCACAGGTACTGCAGCGACCTGTACCCGAGGGCGGCGGCGTACAGGCGCTGCAACTGGTGCCTGCGGGACCAACAAGGCCGCCAACGAGTGGGGGTGGCGGCGGTAGCTAACAAGCCCGACGTGAAGCGGCGGAAAACGGCGTCGGGGTCATCGCCGGTGGCATCCGATGAGGAGCGGCAGCGGCTGTTGCAGCGCCACGAAGGGTGGTGCTCGTCGAGGAGGTCGCCCGCGGAGCCTGGCCACCCGGTGAAGAAGAAGCACAGGGCCGAGGATGAAAAGATGCCGCCGCCGCCGCCGCCGTCGGTGTCGGCGAAGGAGGTTGTTAGCAGTGAGACGCGCGGCGGCGAGGAGGTGATGCGGGCGGGGAAGACGCGGGTGAACAGGGTCAAGGTGCGGCGGTACAAGCTCCTGGCGGAGGTCATCAGCTGCTAGTGGGTGGCTACCTTAATTACCCGGGAAGGTCTACGAGTAAATTATAGAGGAACCACCATGTCGATCACTAATGCCTGATCGAGACAATGAATGTACATAGTACGCACCGATCGCGAGCCTGTAATAAAGTATCGATCAGCTACTGTGTCTAGCGTATCGCTGCTGGACAAGCCGAAATGCATCATCCCCAGATCCCACTCGCCACACCATTGCGAGAGCAGCTATGTCTGTCATTGTGCGACACTTGAGACTGTGAGCCTGTGATGCAAGGCCACTTGATCACCATTTCGTCCTTTTGCGGTAAGCAACTGTGGATTCAGAACCAAAGGCAGCGGGTTAAAAGGGTGACGACACAGCGACACAAAAAAAACTCGATCGGCGTCGTCGTCTGTCAATCTAATCGCAGAGGACCGATCTCTCGCTCGGCAGCGTGTCGAATCGAATCCAGGCATGAAACTCGGATCGGCCACCGTGAGCAGCTGATTCATGTTCCGGTTGCGTCTGGACAGAGAGCTGAGCTGAACAACCGGATCGGCGCGCACGTACCGGCTGTCCGTATCCGGGTGCATATGGAGGTCCACACGGCAAAACAGACGGAACGGAACGCGCTGGCGAGGTGCTTCCGCGATCTTTCTCTCGCGAATCATTCGACCGCAGGTCGCAGGTAGCTGGCGAGAGAGCTGCTAAAAAGCTTGCAAACGGTACGTGCCAGCCCGTACGATCGGGGCCGATCGCCGGTCGGCAGCTGGCAGCGGCGCGCCGCGCGAACGAGGATTAGTTAACGCCGACCGGAGTACGGGTGAGGATTCGTTGGCGGAAGGAAATAAGGAATGATATGTTGGGTGGGGTACGAGCAGTCGAGCAGTTCGCTCGCCGGTCATGTCGTCTGCGTAGAGCTGTGACGTTCCTCTTCGCTTTCGGGGATCGAGCAGATCCTCCTCCGTGCCTGGCTGCCTGCCAGGTGCCACAATGTCGATCTAGCGCCGTTGACAAGGAAATGATGGGCTTGGTGCTGCTGATTGCTCCAACCTAGGCCAGTGGGCCGGCCCAGACGTAGATCATGGATTCGGCCAGGCGGATCACAACTTCGGCCCGGGGGCTTCAGGACTTGTTTTTGTCACGAGGGCCCTTCCACGTAGCCCCCGTCCGGCTTCGGTCCCACAAGTTCCCCGTGCACGGTTGCGCGGGCGTCACGACGAGCGCATGCTAGCGGACCCGTTTGCTGCGTCTGGGATGATGATCCCTCCTGGCCGTTATATCGTGCGCCACCACTCGTAAGCACGGCAACACTCCAAGCTGCAACAGTAAGATTTGGTGCTATGGCCATGTTCAGATTTTCAACTATTCACTATTCATTCCAATTTTTTACTATTTGTTCTAACTTATTACTATTCCTCCCTCACAAAACACATTTCCCAACGAATGCTACAGTGTTTTTCTGATACGACAGTGTTTTTCTGCAATCTAAACACACACAGGAATAATAGATCGAGCGGTGTGGGTCCCGTCCGTTCTGCGCCTCAGCGGCCTGCAACAAACAAACACCGCGTCCGTCAACTACTCTCACTGAATCCGCAACTGTTGATCGTCGATGATCCCTCCTGGCCACAGGTCGCAGCTACGAGTCTACGCCTACTGTTTCGGCTGCTCTTTTTCTTTTTTCTTCTTCGGGAAGGGCTGTGTACAACGTCGAATTTCCATAACCCGGAGTCATACACACGGTGCAGCAGTTTGTTTCTGAACCATCCGATCCTCGCCCAACTCTGCCTCCGACCCGATATAAATTCCAGATGTTTACGTGTACCTGCACCGCACCAACCCCGCAGCAGCGAAACCCCAAATCCAGCCGTCCGATCCACCTGCCCCCACCCCACGTGAGCCCAGCGAACGGGCGTCAGGTCGGGACGTCACCGCGTACCTATGCAAAGCCTCGAGCGTCCGTGCCCGCCGCACGCCTGGCCTCGCTCCCGACCACGCGGTTCCTGCAACCGCCACGACACGGCCACACTCCGCCCAGCCAATAGGCAGGGCCGGACGGGCAGGCAACAAGCCGCCCACCACGCGGGGGCAGCAATGCTGTGTGTTAAGACGAGCGGAGAAAAAATATTTTTTTTATACGTGTTATGTAAGGGATGAATAGGAAAAGAAGTAAGGGTGTGTTTAGATTGTAGGAAAAAACACTGTAGCATAAGAAAAACACTGTAGCATTCGTTGGGAAACGTGTTTTGTGAGGGGGAATAGTGAAAAGTTGAAATGAATAGTGAAAAGTTGGAATGAACAGTGAATAGTTGGGAATCTGAACATGGCCTAAATGAACTTTTGGGAAGCCGAAGCCGCCCCTCCCCCCGCCGGGGAATCCCACCCTCACATCATAAATATACTCGCCCCCCACGCCGAGCAACGCCGAGAGAGGCCGGCCAGCCACCACAGCCTCCCGTCCCGAAGCCGGCCACCTCGACACCTCGCCGGCGACCGACTGCCTCGGCTCCTCCCCGATCCAAGGCGCTCGCTCGAGAGGCTCTCCCGGATCCGCCGCGCGCGATGGGCAGCCTCGGAGAAGGCGAGGGGCAGCAGCCGGAGGCGCAGAGGAGGCGGCCGCGGTTCCTGTGCCTGCACGGGTTCCGGACCAGCGCGGAGATCATGCGCAAGCAGGTGCTCGGGAAGTGGCCCGCCGACGTCACGGCGCGCCTCGACCTCGTCTTCGCCGACGCGCCTTTCCCCGCCGAGGGCAAGTCCGAGGTCGAGGGCATCTTCGACCCGCCATACTACGAGTGGTTCCAGTTCGACAAGGTCCGCCGCGCCCGCCCGTTCATTGCTCCTCCTCTGCCTCCCCTCTCATCCGATCCTTCCCGTCTCGCTTAGTAATTCGTCGAATCAAATTCCTGATTTCCTTGCCTTTTTTTAACCCGCTTTATCTGCGAGTGGGCGCGTGCCGTTACTGTGTGGATCTGAATTTAGTCAACTTTCCTCTCTGTACTCACTGATCGATTTTGCTTCTTCGGTTAAAACAGGGTTTTCTCGAGTATAGGAATTTCGACAAGTGCCTCGCCTACATCGAGGAGCTGATGATCAAAGATGGTCCCTTCGATGGCTTGATGGGTTTCTCCCAGGTACGTAGATCAATTCCTCATTCAAAAACTATTTATGTTGAACCAATTTCTCGACTAACAATTTTGAACTGTGATGTTACCAGGGTGCCATTCTATCTGCGGCGCTTCCCGGGTTCCAAGAACAAGTAAGTTCACGGTTCCATGCTACGTTTTTTCCTTTTTTGAAAAAAAAAAATCAGAGCAGGCGTAACTCTGCTCCATTTTGTGCTACTAACATATTTCGCTAACATTATTGCCTACTTTGTGCTTTTCTCGTGGCAGGGGATGGCCCTGACTAGAGTTCCGAAGATCAAATACCTGATCATCATCGGTGGCGCCAAGTTCCTGTCGCCGACCATGGCCGAGAAGGCGTACGCCAACAAGATCGCATGCCCCTCGCTTCACTTCATTGGTAACTCAATCTCTTCTCGCATCATTCGATTGTTGTGCTTGTGCTAGTTTGTTTTGGTTGCTACGTCCAAAGCGTTGCATTGGTGGGAACGTCATTTTGCGTGCTCTGCCGTTTCTGTGTATTTTTGCTCCTGCTGGCTTAATTGATGGAGACAGTCGTTACATTCTGCTGTTGCTTTGGCTTTTTGTTTAGACCGGCGTTTTCATTTCTAGCATGCTTTAGGCGAGAAAGAGAGACTGCCGTGAATAAGAAAATAACGAATATGCTTAACTAGTGCTGCCGTGCTATAGAATTGTTTTGTTTATGTATACTGTCATTTCCCTTTCAGCCAACTAAACTTTGGAAGCACATGGTCCAATTCGTCTTTTGACTTCATTAATACTATTTATTTTGGTAGATTTATAGGTGAACAGGAGCAAACAGCGAAGCACCACTAACCACGTTTCACGCTCTGTGCAGGTGACAACGACTTCCTGAAAACCCATGGCGAGAGACTGATTGAATCATGTGTGGACCCGTTTGTCATTCGTCACCCAAAAGGCCACACAGTTCCAAGGCTCGGTAGGTTCCTACTCCTTTCCAAATTTTGGTGCTAATGCTTTCAATTTACTGCCAAATTTCTCTCAAGTCCAATTCAGGGTTCAGCACCCTTTATTTTGTGTGCATGCGAAACGGTCCTATACTAAGTTACTACCTGAGTCTTCTAGTAGCAATGTTTTTGCCTAAATTCGAACAGAGTCTGATGGACGAACTAACCACAATATATGACTTTGTCGCGCAGATGACAAGAGTCTTGAAGTCATGCTCCGGTTCCTTGAGAAGATTGAAGAGGAGGCATCAGAGCATGCATCCACCGATGTTGACGAAAAAGAAGTGTGCTTGTGATAGGACATTAGGTTACTAGCATATGAACGCTCTATCCGTGTTATAGAATAAGCATACAACTGTGCCCTGGTTATTTTTAGGCACGAGTACTATTGTATACCTGAACGAAGAATAATCATCGAGTTTCTTTATTCACTTTATTCTTAATCTTGCTGAGTCATATGTTCATGACACGACTCGACATATGAACTTATATAAGAAAGAAAAAAAATGTTACATGGCTCTAGTTTGGTGGGGCCTGTATAAAGATTAAGCGAACTTGACTAACTTGACTCAAGTGTTTATAATGATTTCAAAGTACTACCTCCTCCTAAAAAAAGATACAACTCTTGTTTTCCAAAGAGCCAAACAATTTCAAGTTTTACTAAATTTATATACAAAATAATAATAGCATTTATTATACAAAATAAGTATCATTAGATTAACCATGAAATATATTTTTATTCTAAATCTATTTATAAATACATAAATGTTCATAATTTGGTCAAATTTGAAATTATTTGGATGGAGGGAGAGTGTATATATATGTATAAGTTCGCTGACGTTTAGTCCTATTTGCCAGACTAAACGTGAGATGACAAAACTGACTGTGCTGTGTAAGACCGGCCAGAGGAGTCGAACAAATCCGATGACGGAGCTTTGTAAGACCGTCCAGAGGAGTAGAACAAATCCGATTGGGTGGCATGTGTGATGTGTTCATTTTCATCATGTCATAAGGGGAATCAGTCCAACATGTTTTTTTTATATATATATCGTCCAACATGGGAAATTTAGTAACACATGGTTGAAAATTAGAAGGGATAGGAGAAGGAGAAAAAAAAAGTTGTTCCAATGCTCGAGTATACTAGGGAAAAAATCAACACGTAACGTTCAAAATGGCTTTGTATTCAAATGAAGGTCTTTTGATCAGTTGACTATCCATCTCTTTCATCCGGTGTCGACGCCCCCCTCCTCGGCCGCCAGCCATGACCACTCCCGTCAAAAGAACACCACTGCCACGAATTGTTTGAGACCATTCGTACTATCCATCTACTTGCAGATACCTTCTCTTATTTTTTTGTCCTGAAGAATTATGTTCGACGGGCATGGTTGATCAACTTGCAGATAATGAGATAAACGTAGCGCTCCATTTATACGGAGTAGGAGTATGGTTTTGCGATCAGTCCAGCATACGGAGTCGGAGTATAGTTTTGCGACGCGCGACGGATAAAACGGATGTGTGAGCTTCATTGCAGCGTGGCCGGCGTCTTCGACCCGCCCTACTACGAGTGGTTCCAGTTCGTCGGCGAGGTCCGTTCCCGCAACCCACGTCGCGCCGCATTGGCCCTCGATATCGCGTCGACCTGCAATTATAAGTAACAAGGCGGCTGCTGAGTACTGACAGGTTTCCTCTCCTCGGGTTTGGATCTCGGGGCAGGATTTCCTCCAGTGCAGGAACTTGGACATGTGCGTCTCCTACCTCGAGGAGCTGATGATCAGGGAAGGGCCCTTCGACGGACTGCTAGGTTTCTCCCAGGTGCTTCAAAATACCTCCCAGTTAGTTAGTGATTCCCCCGCGCACGATGGTGCATGATCACTCATCACTGCGGTTCCATTGATGGGCAATGACCCTGGTGAATGCTGAATTCTTACCAGGGCGCCGCCGTATCTGCAGTGCTTGCAGGACTCCAGCAACAGGTAATGAGGTAAATCGAGTTGTAGCGTTAGGTGCCAAGTGTGGATTGCGCAATGTCGAATGCTTATCACGGTCGCAATTTGATTTTGCAAACTTGCTCTGCGTTTTCCGGCAGGGGTTGGCCTTGACTGGGGTTAGTAAGATGAAGTGTTTGATAGCCATAGCTGGGGGGAAGATCCATGCGCCCGTGGCCGCTGCAAGGGCGTTTGCTGGCAAGATCATGTGCCCGTCGCTTCACTTCATTGGTAAATCCTTCATGCTATCGTCCGTACAAGATCACAAATTACCTGCTGATTCGTGGTTCTCTGTACAAACTTTGTGGGCAGCTTCAGGGTTTCTGATTTTTCTACGTTGCTATATTGTAAATGGCGATAGAGGAAACAAAAATTACTTGTGAACGCATGAACTTGATTATTTTCTGCCGGAATGTCAAACACTTCCATGTAAGGGCCAATTGTCCCTTCATGTAAAATCCATTCGTACTCCTCCGTTCCGAGCATGCTGCCTTTTTCACACACGGAATACTTGTGTGCAGGCGACGATGACTTTGTGAAGTATCACAGTGAAGAGCTCGTAGAAGCATTTGCTGATCCACTTGTTATCCGTCATCCCTGCGGCCATACTGTGCCTAAACTTGGTGAGATCAGATTAGTAAAGACGTCAGTGAATGATTAGATTAGATGTATAAACCAATTTTTTCTCAAGCAAATGATGCAACCAAGAAAGCAATTTTCGTTGCAGACAACTACTGCTAGAAATTAATGAACCATGCAACTTACAAAAGCGAATTGTTCTGATTTGTAGTACTTTACTTTCTAACGAATCGATGTACTTAACTCGCAGACGACAAGAG
Organism: Digitaria exilis; assembly: GCA_015342445.1. Taxonomy (NCBI): domain Eukaryota; kingdom Viridiplantae; phylum Streptophyta; class Magnoliopsida; order Poales; family Poaceae; genus Digitaria; species Digitaria exilis. The sequence goes on from JACEFO010001734.1 coordinate 1,452,426, forward strand.
CCTCCAAATTATGCTCGCCTACCTTGACAAGATTGAGAGGGACATATGGGAACATTCATCGACCGATGCTAATATCATTGCCTTAAATTCGGAGGCTCAAATACCTGAAGTTTAGAAAAACGCACCAGTTGACAGGTTCTAAGCAAAACCAAATTCATATAGTTTTATAGACATTAGTTCAACCCCGCCAACTCTAGGAACATTTTCCTACTTTTAACTCCATATCAACAATGATTGCCATTTCGGCAGGATGCCCATGTGTCTATACAAGCGCTCAAGAATGAATGCGTTCATCAGTGTCGAAAACGTGTACTGTTTACATGGCTTGCTATATGTGATGAACATGTGTCATGTGTGCCTAATGCCTAATGGTGATGTGTGTCTAGTGCTGATTGTGCGTTTTATTTTTAATAGAGGAAAAGGCAGGGAAAAAACAATGACATACATTAGGGTCCCTTATCTTTTCTGTTGGTGTCTGGATTATGGGTAAATGTGCAAGTGGAAAGTGAGGCAATAAGGCCCCATTTGAAAGAAGAGGATTGCTCCATGAAATTCAAGTATCCTTTTTTTTTGCGAAAGAGAGCTTTATTTATTAAGTAGCGTTAACACCTATTACAACTAGTTCAGAAAGAACTAAATCCTGGACGTAGCCAGGGATAACTGAAAAAAGAAACACGACTCTCACACAATCTACTCACTAACTGGGCAAGTTCATGCGCTATTTTATTTTGCTCTCTTCGACACTTAACTACCTGGAAGTTGTGCAGCTGACTCCCTTCCTCCTTGATATCCTTCACCAGCGACGCCACCAAAGACCGGTCCATCTCCCTTGATCGTAATTTATCCACCACGGTTCAAATTTGTACTAAATTCTAAGGGTTTGAATCCTAAAATTCATTTAGAGCAGGGCAGAAGAAATAAAATCAAGAAGAGATCCAAGAGAGAAAAAAATATAACAGTATGCTGGCGCCCATATGAATACGCTAGACAACCCTTCTTAACATGCATTTCTTCTCTGCATTTAGATGTCCCTGGTTTCATAATTAACTAAATTAATCAACTATATAGCATGGTTTTGCTTGAATTCTATTTTCTCATCCAGCTCTTGCTGTACACTAATTGATCAATAAATACAGTATATTCAAGAATTGCATAACAACACAGATCATACTCGTAAAGCCGTACAAAGAGCGCTGACCTCGCCTCTGTTAGGAGTAGGACGGTGTTTTTTTTTTTTTTTTTTTTTTGAGAAAGAGTAGGACGGTGTGTGTGCGCGTAAAGGATGAGCAACGTTGGAGATTTTCGTCCATGGCACATTGCGGCCCAACGTTGCGGCTCAGACTCTCCATGGCCCAGCCCGGCGCACATTTCTCACGGTTCGCTCGAACGGGACACATCACACTTCACTGTTCACACCCACGACGCTGCGGACTGCGAGATGGCGGCGGTGCTTGCCCGAGCCGCCGCCCGCGCGAAGCGATCCGGCTCCGGCCTGCCCCTCCGCTCCGTCCTCGCGGGGCACGGCCCCTTCTTCTCATCCGAGGCCGCGGCGACCCCTGCCCCCGCGGGCGCGGCTGCGGGCGAGGAGGATGGCGACGACCTGCGCGGCCGCATCTTCCGGCTGGGCCTGGCGAAGCGGAGCGCGACGGCGGCGCTCGAGAAATGGGCCGGCGAGGGCCGCGCCGCCCCCGCGGAGGAGCTCCGACGCATCGCACGCGACCTCAGCCGCGCCCGCCGCTACAAGCACGCCCTCGAGGTACGGTCGCCCCCGCAGAACCCTTGACCCCCCTTCCAATTGCTCTGCCTGCCTGCCAGGATTTAGCGTTGCCTTTGCAGCGCACTGAACTTATGGTGTACTGATGCGATCTGTTCCGTTTGTTTTGGAAAATGGTTATGATGTGGACGCTATGTATGTGAACAATTAAGATCCTCCGTTACTTTTTTTGTGGCTGATTTGTGGTGTCGTGGCAGATGCATCTGTCTCCTAAACAGCTCTAGAGTAAGGTCTGTTGTGGGTTAATCCGAATATTTCGCATGAAGTGATGTTACATACTGCCATATCAGGCATATTCTAGGAAGGTTTATTGCAATTAGTACGCTGTACATTTTAACTGTATTTGTGTGCTTTAGCTTCCTTCCTTGTTGTCTGTTATTGATTAGGGTGGCTATGAAGATGCTCATCAACTCTTAAGACTTTGGTATGATGGTAGACAGGTAGAGGCAATAGCTATGATCTTAGAACTAGGAATTAACATTCCGTCAATTGAAATGCATTTGTTGTTGTGCCATTTTAATGGAAAACGGGTATTAGCCATCATGTGTTTTGAAAATGTTGCAAGATATTGAACCATCTAATCTTATCACTGCTTTATCATTCTTTCGTCAAATGGGTTTGTGTCATACTCTTATATGGTAACTTCTTATCACCCTTTAAAGAGCCCTCTTCCAGACTATTACCTTGATATAGCTTATAGACATTCATTTCCCCTTGTTTGATTTGGTTGCTCATGATGAAACCCTGGCAAAGGTTTAAGTTTCGGCAATGGGTGCTATCTTACTCCCTCCTATAGAATTTTTTTTTTTGCAAATTGTACATTGTAGTATCAGTTATTAACTGCACATTTTACAGGTAGCAGACTGGATGAAGACGCATCACGAGTCTGATTTATCTGAGAGTGACTATGGAATGCGCATTGACTTGATTACCAGAGTTTTTGGTGTCAACGCAGCTGAAGATTTCTTTGAAAAGCTTCCGCCCGGAGCCAAATCCCTAGAAGCCTATACAGCACTTCTCCATTCCTATGCTCGATCAAAGATGACAGACAAAGCTGAAAGGCTGTTTGGGAGAATGCAGGATGCAAACCTGTCTATGGATGTCCTGGTTTATAATGAAATGATGACCCTGTACATTTCTGTTGGGGAGCTTGATAAAGTCCAGGTTGTTGCTGAAGAGCTGAAAAGGCAAAATGTTTCTCCAGATCTCTTCACTTACAATCTCCGGGTCAGTGCTGCTGCTGCTTCCATGGATCTTGAGGGCTTCAAAGGAATTCTCGATGAGATGTCAAAGGATCCAAACTCCAAAGAAGGATGGACACTGTACCGAAAGCTCGCTGCTATTTATGTTGATGCCAGCCAGCTTGTTGGCTCTGGAAATTCACTGGTTGAAGCCGAAGCAAAGATTAGCCAGAGAGAGTGGATAACCTATGATTTCCTCGTCCTTCTACATGCTGGGCTTGGCAACCTAGAGAGGATAAAGGACATTTGGAAATCGATGCTTATGACTTCGCAGCGGATGACAAGCCGGAACTACATCTGCGTGATCTCCTCCTACCTGATGTGCGAGCGGCTGAAGGATGCTGGGGAGATCGTCGATCAGTGGCAGCGGTCCAAGGCCCCAGAGTTCGACATCTCCGCCTGCAACAGGCTTTTCGACGCTCTTCTGAATGCCGGCCTCGCCGACACGGCAGAGAGTTTCAGAGAGCTGATGCTGCAAAAGAGTTGTATACTGACGAGTAGGGCAACTGTACCCGAGTGATTATCGGTTTCTTACAAGCTGTTTTTTGTTGTGTGTGAAGCAATAAATAATGGACGGCAAGTAGTTTGCGCGTTATTTTGACAAAGATACATATCTGATCATATATATCGTCAGGTTCGTGGCATGATGAACGAGTGAAGCACATTGAAAATTCTGTATGTTCGTCCACGTTTTCTTGTTAGGTTCCTGGCCTAACTACCTGTGGCTTTTGTTTAGTTTTCACATAGACGACAGGTACAGCGACTGCACGCTGGCGGTAGCCACTAGCCACCACCTGGTCTGCTGATCGCATACTGTTTGTCTCGCGCTCCACGTTCTTGCCACGGGGATAGTCATGGTGCGAGTTGTTTTGTTCCATACGAGGCCTTTTTCGTTTTGGTATGGAACGCCATAAAATGGGCTCCAAACCACATGAAATATCTCGGCATAGAATCAATCCTAATGCACTTAAAATGTTTGTTCGGTTAGGCCGGGAAGTGTTTGAAACCCAGCATGGTTTGACCCGTTCCATAAAAAAGGCTAGTTTCGTTCCATGAGTCTGACCTCATGGAATCAAACCCCATGATTTTGAGTAACATGCATGGAACCACTCAAACCATGCATGAAACTGGTCCAGCTCGGAAATCAAACCCGAGCAAACGAACAAAACCTGATTGTGCGTAACAAGACCCGTTACAATCCACGGGGCCTTTCGTGCAATGCTAATCATCCCATGCACACCTGCTCTGATAACCCGCCCAAACCTCAGAATAGTCCCGGTGTCGGACATTAGCACACACCCAACAGCCTTTTCTTTTCTTGTTCGGCACAGATATAAAACGTGCATCCCTGCACCGCCGTGACGCAGTCTCTAGCTAAATTAGTAAAGAAAAAAAAAAGGAGGTTCATCCATACTCCTATGCAGAAAGGGAAGCGGGTCAGGAGAGGGCAAAGCGAAGGGATAAGAAAGAAAGAGAGGCGGCGACGCACCGAATCCTGACGTAGTATGATTTGGGCGTTCGGCCCCCCTGGAACGCCGGTTTCTCGTGTCGTCAAAGCAGAATCCTAGCGGCGAGCTTCGAGGAACGATGGGGATTGGGGACGCCGCGGGAGGCACCGCCATGGCGGCACATTCCTCAGCACCTTCCTGAGCTAATGCCTGATTGCCAGCGGCTTTGTCCGGTTTCAGATAGACTCTGCAGCGAATTCACGCTGTCGGAGGGGCATCACCGGGTCGGCAAAATGAGCCAGCTTCGTTCGTATGCTCTATGCTCCGGTGCTCCTCGAGACTCCAGTGAGACGGGTTACAACTGACCGGAGCTTTTTCAAGTATTGTAGGCCTTTCTTCAGCTGCGTCACTTCACTGGGCACCGTCACCATACACACCTCCCTTTGGTTATGGTAAACCTCCAAAACCTGTAGGATATTCCAATGTCAAACATTCGCTCGGCGCACGCCCTGGCATCCATCCATTTTTGCATGAAAAGTCAGTGACTGCAGCTGCAAGCGTGCAACACATCAGTGGCCGGCTGGCCGCCTAAAATTGTCAAAGGGACGGTCCAGGTGTAGAAAAAGGGGAGAAAAGAAAAGAAAAGACACGGAACACACCGCATCGGCAGGGAGAAAGACACGGTGGTGCGTGGGCTAGTTCGGGCCTAGGATTTTAGGGAGGCGAGCAGCGGAGCACACCAGTTCCTCGTGTCGTCAAAGCAGCAGAATCCCACCGCGCCGGACCGGCAGCCGATAGTGGAGCCGTTCCCCCCGCAATTCCTTGCTAGTCCTGTGCGCTCCGCGAGTGGCTTCCATGGGGACGCGGGGGCTGCTCCTCGTCCTCTGCCTCCTCGGCGCCGGCATGGCCGTCGGCGACGCGCAGGCCCCATCTCCATCGTCGTCCACGCCGCCGCCACCGCCGCCGCCGTCGCAGCAGACAGGTTTCGGGCGCACCATGTCGACGTTCATCACGGTGGCCATCAGCGTCTTCTTCTTCCTCCTCTTCATCTGCGCCTACATCAACCAGTGCCGCCTCGCGGACCCCGGCGCGCACGGGGAGGCCGCGGCGGCGGCGGCCGCCGCCGCCGCGGGTGGTGGCCCGTCCAGGAGGGGGAAGCGCGGGCTCGACCCGGCGGTGGTGGCCACGTTCCCCATCGTGTCCTACAGGGAGGTGGTGGCGCACAAGATCGGCAAGGGCGTGCTCGAGTGCGCGGTGTGCCTCACGGCGTTCGAGGACGACGACGACCTCCGCCTGCTGCCCCGCTGCTCCCACGCCTTCCACCCCGAGTGCATCGACCCCTGGCTGCAGTCGCGGGTCACCTGCCCGCTCTGCCGCGCCAACCTCGAGAAGCCGGCGCCCGTCCCGGCGATGGCGCCCCCGTCGCCACAGGAGCCGGCGTCTCGTCAGCCCTCGCCGACGCCGGAGGCCGTGGCGATACCGGTGCTGGACGAGGGCTCCGAGGAGACGGAGGAGGAGTACAGCGACGAGGACGACAGGAAGGAGGAGGCCATCGAGCTCGAGATGCTGCGCAGCGCGCGGCGGGCGGCGAGGATGCCGCGGTCGCACTCGACGGGCCACTCGCTCTACGCGGCCGCGGCCGCCGCGGCGGAGGAAGGCGACCACGAGAGGTTCACGCTGCGGCTCCCCGAGCACGTGCGGGAGGAGGTGCTCCGGTCTCGCCGCCTTCGCCACGCCACCAGCCTGATCAACCTCTCCGACATGAGCTCCGAGGACAGCTCCCGAGGCGGACGCCGCCTAGGAGGAGGAGGAGGAAGCTTCGGCAATGGCAACGGCGGGAGAGGGAGCAGCCACGGCGGCGTGCGCCGGTGGCAGTCGTTCCTGGCCAGGACGGTCTCGTGGGCGCGAGGCGGGGGCGACGGCTCCATCCGGAAGGGTTGGGACGGGTCCACTAGGCGGGGAAGGGACGACGGCGAGTCGAGCAGGAAGGGTGCGGCCACGCCGCCGCTGGCCGGCCGGCCGTGATCGCCTCCTCCGCTTGACCCCGGCGCCGGCGCCAGCGCCCGCCGCGGCCGGAGTGCTTGACTGTACAGTTCGTCAATTCGACAAGTTTGTGCCTTTTTTCTGTATTTAATCGTTTGTATTTGTTTATGGTTATAGGAATATTTGGCGATAGCGTGACAGCGGCCTGAATTCCGCTCACCTTTTTTTTAAAGTAGCTTTAGCTTTCGCAAAGCGCGATTTGTTTGGCCTGTAAATTTTGTGGGATTGAAAAAAATGACATGACAGGGGGTGAGATTGAGAAGAGTTCAAAGAACCAGGGAGGGTTCTCACTTCTCTTTGGTGTGTCCATCCCATATTCCCATCCCCATGCCGTTCTTTACGCTCGATTTAGGCTCTTTTCCGTTTGGATTTCGAATCTATAGCCCTCTTTTTTCTTGTCAGTGGGAGGAGCATTATGCTGGCAGCGTCAGCTCGAAGCCAGATCATCTGCGCTGTTAACCATTCTTTATTCTTTATGAGGACCTTTCTCAGTAATGGGACTGCAAATCATGCCTCTGCTATCTGCGCCGCTTTTCTTTTTGTTCGGGTTCGTGCCAATCTGACTTTGAATTATTCATACGGCTATAAAGAATAGATTGAAGAGAAAATGGGAGTATGTACGTATACAACTAAAGTCTAAACAACGGGAAAGGTCCGTGTACTGAGTAGTGACTGGCATATATAAAGACACGGCCAAAGAAGCTAGGATAATGTCGCGCATTTCTCAAACGGGCGTCGCGTCGCGTAGTGGGCTGTTTCTGTTCGTCCGGCCTGAGCTTGGCGTTAGCCACGACGGGTCTCGTCTCTTCGCGGTCGCGCCGGGGCGAGGCTGCATCAGCTAGCTGATTTGTGATAATCCCTCACTTGCAAGGGCGTTTTATGCATTTGCCTGACCTTTCTAGCAAAATGATATGGGTGGCTAGGTAAATCAAGAATCATTTGTCTGAGCTGGTGTAGGTAGTTTGATCAAGTGGTACTAGGATATAAGGTTATTTTGGTGGTGACGCAGTATGCCACTCTTTGGTTGTATGGACAAATCTCTACTCTTTTGTTGTATGTTTATAAACATGGTAGTGGTATGTATGCCACTTATGTCAGGTGTAGTCTTATGTCACTATTGATGGACAAAATATGTGTGGCTCTACCCTTTTATTGTAATATAATATAAATCAATGGTGACTTTTTTTTAGAATGACAGTACAATCGAAGACGCTCATACAAACGCACACACACTCACCCCTATGAATACATGTACGCATCCCTACCCCTATGAGCACCTCCAAGAGACTAAGCCGGCTAATCTTGATACTGACGAAGTCACCACAGGCGCCTCGCAATCGACGGGGACGTCGCCTACCACTGAAAGAACAATGCCGGTTAATCCTGAAATAAATCCATGAAAATGTGACACCAGTGCCGAGTCGAGGACTCGAACCCGGGTGGGCAAGTTCCACCACAATGACCCTTGCCAACTGAGCTAGGCTCAGTTCACAATCAATGGTGACTTGTTATGCTTTATTTGATTCTCTTTGGTCACTTGTTACTTCTTGTTTGCCAAAGTAATCTTTTACAGATATAATTTTTTGGATGGATTGGACGACCAACCAAACATGATGCATGTACCAGTTCATCCCATCTCATCCAAGGAACCAAACAAACACCATGTATGATCCCATACAGCTATCCAAACAGAGAACATGTAGCATATCATCCAGAATTTGCCCATCCCTACTCTATCCATCCAGAATGGTCCATCCTACCCACCCTCGTCCAATCAACCAAACACTACCCTGAGAGACGATCGCACGCCAGGTAGCGAACCTCCATGTGTGAAACGAACGCGGCAGCCGGCGTGCCGTGGACGCACCGGGAAACGATTGATGGCGAGCACTGAGCGGAAACCGCCGCCGCCGCCGCCGACACAAGCAGTTCGTGCACGCATCCGCCGCGCCAGATTTGTGCCGCTGCGTGGGGGTGCTGCTAGAGAGTCGAAGCACCCGAACCCGAAGCAAATGATGAAACAATTGGCGACGACGCGTTTGGGGTTCTTCGTGTGGCAGTCGCAAGTCGCAACCCGTGCCATTGCGATTTGTGAAGCAGTCGCCGACGGGGACAGAGGAATTTGGCTCGGAGCCCATGGCGTCTTCTTGGCATCGTCGACCTTGCGATCCATATCCCGCGGCGCGCATATCTCTGCACGAATTAGGCCTAGCGGCCACAAAATCGCCACACGCCAAAGAGCCGGGCTACAGGCTAGTATTCATCACTCACAAAATAGCAGTGTCAACCTGTCCATACGGACGGTGTGCACGAACGCACAGTTACATTTAGGTGAGCTGAATTCATGAATTGTGTTCATGCACGTAACCGGGAACCGGCTGACGGCACGCTTCAACCGTCGCCTACGTCGGTCGCGATGACTGCAGGCCCAACACAATCGGCCGGAACAGCGTCATCCAGATTGGTAGATCCAGTTCGCCAGCCACACACATCCAGCAGCGCGATGTGAATGTCCCTGCTAGTACCTCGGGTCTTGGCATGTGGTGAAGTGTGAACCATCAACATGTAGCTGGAAAAAAATTCTTATTTGACACCAAAAAATAACTTAATTTCTTTCTTGGATTTCCCTATTTGACATTTCGATTACTTCTGTAATCTAAATTGGTTAAAACGGCCTCCAAATCCCCTTTTAAAATCAAGAAAGTTGTTATGATAAAGAAAATGAAGATAAGCCTATTTTTATTAAAAATATATAAGCGCCATTATAGTTTTAACCTAATTATATTACTTTCAAAACTTATATGAACTTCACGGCATCCAAATGCTTCTAAAAATATAGGAAATAACTAATATTATTCATATTAGATGAAATTATTTCCTACCATAAGCTACATAGAGAATTATAAAGAATGAAGAATTTGAGAAATGTTAGAAGAACCTCTTAATTGTCTATGTAGTTATCATAGGAAAAAAAATTATATATTATTGCATCCCATTAAGAAATATTGGTTATTTTCCATGATCTTTCAAAAGTATTTTGTGGCATAAAATTCTAATAAATTTTAAATGTAGCTTAGTTTGATGAATTTAAAACCGTAGAGTATATATGATTTTTTTTGTAAACATAATGAGTTCATCTTCATTTTTTCATTGACTAGAAAAAGTTTCATTAATTTTGGAGATGATTTAGTGGTCATTTTGCCTGACTTAACTAACAAGAGTGATAACAATATCAAATAAGGAAAGTTATAACACGGTGTCATATCAAGGATAGAATTTTTTTCAAATTCAAGAAAGGAATTGGGAATCTTCTAGGGTTAAATAAAGAACTTTCTCCATGTAGTTGTGGCTGCGACTTGTGTGTCTCCTAACCTGTGTCCCCATCCATGTCTCCATGGTAATTAACATCAAATAAATAATCCAAATTTAATTCTGATCACACCATTGTGTTTGTTATAATAAGATCTTCAAAAACTAAACCAAACTTGACCATGTTTGGATTATATATATATATATATATATATATATATATATAGAATATTTTTGTATTAAAATAATTTGTTTAACCTAAAAAAATTTTAAAAAGAAAATATAGTCCAAGCATGATCAAGTGTGGTTTAGTTTTGAAGATCTAATCATAACAAACACAATGATGTGATCAGAATTTTATTTTGACGATTTATTTAACGTTAATTGCGTCGAAGACACGGATGGAGACACAAGTTAGGAGACATAACAACCTTACGATGTAGTTGCAGCCTTGCAGGTGGTGTATCGAGACCCAATAAGGCAATTCATAAGCCGCCAAACAATGAACAGTACAGTAAGGCACTGGGCATCTCAACTGACAGTAGTTAAAAACTTAAGAGTAAAGTCCATCCACCATACATGAAGTTGCCTCATTGTTTCATTTTGGTCCAACAAGTTGTAAACGTTGCACACTCATGCATGAAGTTGAATCATTGTATCATTTTGGTCCAACAAGATGTAAACGTTGCACACACATGCATGAAGTTGCATCGTTGTAACATTTTGGTCCAACAAGTTGCAAATACTAAGCATCGATTTAAGCAACTACTTTAGTATCATGACAATTGAATAGAATTTTTATAGGCTATGTCGGTACACAATACAATGTAAGCATGGTTTATGTCAATTTTATGTTTTAGACCCTTATGTTTTTATATCATGCGCTTATACCCTTCCAAATCCTCATTAGCATGCCACACCTACGAAATATGGATTTCTAATGTACATTGTATATGCACACCGTGAACTAATTGTATGGTGGGTGCAGTATTTGTAATTTGTTGGACCAAAATGATATAAATATACAACTTCATGCATGTGTGTGCAACGTTTACAACTTGTTGGACTAAAATAATACAATGGTGCAACTTCATATTTGTATATGCAGCGTTTACAACTTGTTGGACCAAAATGAAACAATGAGACAACTTCCAAAAAAGATAAGAATGTTAGGTAGATAATCCTTGCTGGTACCTTTCCATTCTTAGTCAGTAGCTAATTTGGTAGTTATCAATTTGTGTGGCCATGTGTATCAGGTTGATTAGAGCCTTGATTAGTTTCCTTGTATTTGTCTATATATAGAGAGCCTTAGCGGCTGAGAAAACAAGTCAAGTTTAACAACACCATTCCTTGTGTCTATCTGTGTGTGCGTGGGTGTCTCTGTGATTTGGTCTAGGAGCTCGCCGGCAACTTGGGAGTTGTCTCTCCGGCGAGGTTCCAACAAGTGGCATCTAGAGCTAGGTTCCTCCTCGGACTGGTGAGTGATGGCCGACGACAAGAAGCCTGTCGATGACAAGAAGCCCACCGACATGGTGGTCCAACGAGTGATTCGTGAGGTCGGCGGCGGGAGTAGCTACCCCACCCTCACCAAGACCAATTACTCCGAGTGGGCACTGCTGATGAAGGTGAAGTTGCGGGCCAGGGCACTCTGGCACATCATCGAGCATGGCGGCGCCGACGACCAGGAAGAGATGATGGCACTCGACGCTCTCTGCAGCGCCGTGCCATCAGAAATGGTGTCATCCATCGCCGACAAGAAGACGGCGAAGGAGGCCTGGACGTCCATCGAGCAGATGCGGGTCGGCAACGACCGCGTGAAGAAGTCCACCGCCGTCACGCTCCGGCGGAAGTTCGATGGGGCGACGTTCAAGGACGGGGATTCTGTCAAGGACTTCGCCTTGCGCCTCCAGAACATGGCGGCGGAGCTCGCCACGCTCGGCGCGGCGATTGAGGAAGCCAGGATCGTGGAGAAGATCGTCCGCAGCGTCCCGCAGCGGTTCAAGCAAATCGTTCTCGCGATCACCACCCTCCTGGACATGTCGACTCTGACCGTCTCGGACCTGGTGGGGCGGCTGAAGGCGGCGGAGGAAGCCTTCGAGGAAGCGCTAGGGGAGCTGCAGCATGAAGGGCGGCTCTACCTCACGCAGGATGCGTGGGAAGCCCGCTGGAAGAAGCGGGAGGAGGAGCACCACTCCAGCGGCGGCTTCGGCGGGGGCTACGGCGACGGATCCGGACGTCGTGGGGGCAGAGGACGACGCGGGCGCTCGCGTGGGCGTGGAGGCCGGTCGTCTGGTGGGCCGCCTGGTAAGCCTACAGGTGATGAGTGCGGGAAATGCGGCAAGATGGGCCACTGGGCCCGTGAATGCCCATCGCGGCCCAAGAAGGAGCAGGCCCACATCGCCCAGGAGGATGAGGAGGCCACGCTCCTTCTCGTCACAGCGTCTCCGCCTGTCTTCACCACGCCGCCACCGCCGAGATCCACCCTGGGCGAGCCGAGCCCGGATCCGTCCGCGGGCGGTGCGCCGGGCGTTGACTGCTGCGCCGCCGCCGCTCCAACTCTGCTTCCATGCGCGGGAACTAATAGGCCACCGCAGGAAGCAGCACATGGGGGCGGCAACTCTAGATCGAAGGAGGAAGGCGCCGGCGATGGGATCCACCTCCGGGAAGAGAAGGTCTTCGCCCAGCTCGGTGAGGAGATGGACCGTGAGGCGGAGACCTGGGTCCTGGACACTGGGGCGACCAACCACATGTCCGGGTCTAGGGCTGCCTTCTCCAAGCTCGACACGGCGGTGCTGGGCACCGTCCGCTTCGGCGACGACTCGGTGGCGCGAATCGTGGGACGCGGCACGGTGACGTTCGTCTGCAAGAATGGGGAGCTTCGTTCGTTCGCCGGAGTCTACTTCATCCCTCGGCTGACGACGAACATCGTGAGCATCGGGCAGCTTGACGAGCTCAAGTACAAGATCAGCATCGATGGCAGGCTGATGCAGATTCGGGAGCCCGGCGGCAAGCTGCTGGTGAAGGTGGCGCGTGCAGCCAACCGCCTGTACACGCTCCACCTCAGGATGACGTAGCCAGTGTGTCTGGCACTGCGCGGACGCAACGACGAGGTGGCGTGGCGCTGGCACGAGCGGTTCGACCACGTCAACTTGGCGGCACTGCGGAAGCTGGCTCGGGAGGAGCTGGTTCGAGGGCTGCCGGAGCTCGGCCAGGTGCAGCGCATCTGCGAAGCTTGCCAGGCAGGCAAGCAGAGGCGAAACTCCTTCCCAGCGCAGGCGCAGTACCGTGCGCAGCAGCTCCTGGAGCTGGTGCACGGGGACTTAAGCGGCCCCATCACACCAGCAACACCAAGAGGCAGCAGGTACTTCTTGCTGTTGGTGGATGATCTCAGCAGGTATATGTGGGTAGCTGCGATTCCTTCCAAGGATCGTGCAGCAGCTGCCATCAAGGAAATCCAGACGCGGGCGGAAGGAGAGTCTGGGCGCAAGCTGAGGGCGCTCCGGACTGATCGGGGTGGCGAGTTCACCTCCATCGAGTTCGCGGAGTACTGCGCCACTGATGGAGTTCACCGGCAGCACACCGCGCCCTACAGTCCACAACAGAACGGCGCGGTGGAACGCCAGAACGGGACTGTGGTGGCAGCGGCGAGGAACATGCTCAAGGCGAAGGGGCTGCCCGGCTGGTTCTGGGGAGAAGCAGTGAGCACGGCGGTGTACGTGCTGAACCGCTGCCCGACGAAGAGCGTGGACGGCATGACACCGTTCGAGGCGTGGCATGGAAAGAAGCCAGCCGTCCACCACCTCAAGATGTTCGGCTGCATTGTCTACGTCCGCAACACCAAGCCTCAGCTGAAGAAGCTGGAGGACAGATGCCGGAAGATGATCTTCGTCGGCTACGAGCGTGGAACGAAGGCGTACCGCGCCTACGACCCCGTCTCCAGGAGCGTCCATGTGAAGCGGGACGTCGTGTTCGACGAGCAGGCCCAGTGGGACTGGGGCTCGGACGACAACTCCGGCGAGACGGGCGACAGCGACGACGTGTTCACGGTGGAGTACTCCACTGTGAGCCAGGCACCTCCGGCGGTCGAGGACGCCATCGAGGGACCTGGAGATGTGGCATCAGCCGGCGAGCTGACGCCACCGCCTTCACCACACGCCGCTGCAGAGGAGGCGCCAGGAGGATCGGTGGGGCGCAGGCAGTGGAGTTTGCCTCGCCGCCCGCCGGCGACATCGACGACTACCTGGACGCCTACCATGACGAGGATGAACCACTCCGCTTCCGCAAGATCGACAGCATCCTCGAGCCGGCACAGCCAGTGGGGTTTGTGCCGCGAGAGCTGGTGGAGGAGGAGCTGCACGTCGTGAGCTCCGACGAGCCTGCCTCGTTCGCCGAGGCAGAGCGTAGCCCAAGCTGGAGGAAGGCAATGATGGAGGAGATGGAGTCCATCGAGGACAACAAGACCTGGTCGCTCGCTGATCTTCCACCTGGGCGGGAGGCGATCGGGCTGAAGTGGGTGTTCAAAGTAAAGAGGGACGAACACGGGGCTGTGTCCAAGCACAAGGCACGCCTCGTGGTGAAGGGGTACAGGCAGCGTCGCGGCCTCGACTACGACGAGGTATTCGCTCCGGTGGCGCGGCTGGACTCGGTGCGCCTACTCATCGCCCTCGCGGCGCACGAGGGGTGGGAGGTGCACCACATGGACGTCAAGTCGGCGTTCTTGAACGGGGACCTGCAGGAGGAGGTCTACGTGGAGCAGCCAGCCGGTTTCGTCATCAACGGCAAGGAGCACAAGGTGCTCAAGCTGCGGAAGGTGCTGTATGGGCTGCACCAAGCGCCGCGTGCCTGGAATGCGAAGCTGGACAGCACACTGCTGTCACTCGGTTTCAGGAGTAGTCCCTCAGAACATGCTGTCTACATCAGGCAGAACAAAGGGGCACAGCTGGTGGTCGGGGTGTATGTCGATGATCTAGTGATCACCGGCGCCAGCTGCGTCGACATCAAACAGTTCAAGGAGGAGATGGTTGCTGAGTTCAAGATGAGTGACCTTGGCTTGCTACACTACTACCTGAGTATTAAAGTGAAGCAGGGAGCGAGTGGGATCTCGCTCAGCCAAGGTGCCTATGCCGCCAAGATCCTGGAGAGGAATGGCATGGCAGGGTGCAACCCTTGTCAGGTGCCCATGGAGACGCGTCTGAAGCTGAGCAAATTCAGCACAGAACCAGCGGTGGACGCGACGATGTACAGAAGCATAGTTGGGAGCTTGAGGTACTTGGTTAACACTCGCCCCGACCTTGCTTTCGCTGTTGGTTATGTGAGTCGATTCCTGGAGCAGCCATGGGAGGATCACCTTGTGGCAGTAAAGCATATTCTGCGATATGTGGAGGGGACCAAGAATTGGGGACTCTGGTTCGGCATGAAGAAGGAGGAGGAGGCTCACCTAACAGGGTTCAGCGACAGCGATTTTGGTGGTGATGTTGATGCTAGAAAGAGCACAACAGGGGTGATTTTCTTCCTCAGCAGCAGCCCAATCACCTGGACTTCAATGAAGCAGAAGGTGGTGGCACAGTCAAGCTGTGAGGCAGAATACATAGCAGCTGCTAATGCTGCTTGTCAGGCATTATGGCTGGCCAGAGTGCTAGCTGAGGTGCAAGGGTCTGCACCAAGAGCTCCAATGCTGAGGGTGGACAACAAGTCTGCCATTTCTTTGATTAAGAATCCAGTGCTCCACTGACAAAGCAAGCATATTGAGCTGAAGTATCACAAGGTCCGGGAGTTTGATGAGATGGGCCTGATTAAGGTGAAGTTCATCAGGAGCGAGGAACAGCTGGGCGACATTCTTACGAAGCCGCTGGGCAAGACCAAGTTCCATGAGCTACGCTCTAAGATAGGGCTGATTGATGTATGTAGTACACACCACAAGGCTTAGGAGGAGATTGTTAGGTAGATAATCCTTGCTGGTACCTTTCCATTCTTAGTCAGTAGCTAATTTGGTAGTTATCAATTTGTGTGGCCGTGTGTATCAGGCTGATTAGAGCCTTGATTAGCTTCCTTGTATTTGTCTATATATAGAGAGCCTTAGCGGCTGAGAAAACAAGCCAAGTTTAACAGCACCATTCCTTGTGTCTACCTGTGTGTGCGTGGGTGTCTCTGTGATTTGGTCTAGGAGCTCGCCGGCAACCTGGGAGTTGTCTCTCCGGCGAGGTTCCAACAAAGAAAATGACAGTAGTTAACACCACACCGGTGGATCAGTCTGGCGGTTGGCAAAGGAGACGTAGACTTCGGGAGCGAATCAGACAGGAAAGCTTCCTGTACCATGTGGCTTCTGCACTTCCGTGTTCACGCGAGAACTGTCCAGAGATGGCCTTGGCAAAGGCGGCGGCGTGGCTGATCGGAACCCCGACCCGCGCGCTGATCCATAGCGTCGTGGTGGCGAGCGTCGCCACCTGCGGCTTCCTGGTCATCGTCAAGCCGTAAGTTGTCCGTCAGTGGACCAAGAAACCGTAAGTTGGTAAACTAAAGAGGGCCTGAAACTATCCTGTTTACACTTGTGTTGTTTGGTGATATCAATGTGGTAATGTGAACGGTAAGAGAAGTAGATCACATCAGGATCAGCAGTGGTAACTGGTAAGTGGTAACATATTCCCTTTTTGTTTGGGATGCTCGTTGATCACTCTTGGAGTCTTAGTAACGGATCATGCTCGGGGTTGGACGGTTCTGCTTTTCCACAGGGCAATAACCGATCACTCTGTGGTACGATAACACGTCAGAAGCAACCAGGAACTAACGGTAACAGTATCCATGTGTATGGATTACGGCCAAATTAGCCCAATCAAACACCACTGCAATGTGAATTTTAGGTGTCCTCGTAGATCTTCTACGTGATTGGGTCAACTAAAAACTCTGTCCCTTAATTAGAGGCTTTGACCCGCAAACACGCCTGGCCAGGCCGATCCAGATTCAGTTCTTATACCATAGAAGCACTCAGCATAATCTATGTTAAGATCACTGCAGTAATCACGATCATCAAGAGCCTATCCCATCACACAACTGGTTGCATGCACATGGTATCAGGAGTAGAGGTCAAAACTTGGAATCCTAAGGACATCAGTAAATCTTATGCCACATTACCTCCAAGGGGTTTTTTTTTTATGACACGGCAAAGAAATTAAAGAACAGAAATAAACTAATTTTGTCTAGACGAAGTCATATATACACCATTTCCAACTCTTGATGAGTCTTACAATTAAATATCATGGATGCATACGAAATAACAAAGATGAAATAGTTCATCGTAGAATGAGTTTCATCCATAACTTCATTCATACTTTGTCAACGTGGCATTCCTGCAAACAACAGAATTGAGCCATCAGTTAGGAGTGCTGGAAGAGTGTCTTCGATAGTGGAGTCAATCCCTATCTACAAGGAACACAAACAATCAAACAAGTCGTCTAAATAAACCATAATGGATGATATGTCCAACAGATCAACTAACATGCCCCTAAAGCAAATATATAGATTCAATCCATTACACGCCTTGACATGAGATGCTGATTTTTTTCAATTGAAATGCATGCGCTCGTTGCAAGCCCTAGCAGTCGGACTGGAGACCGCCGGAGCACGCTTCAACAATCCGTTGGCGATCAGATGCTGTCCGATCCGATGCGACAGAGGAACTTCTGCCGGCGGCTACATTTTCCATTCTATTCGGCTCGGCACTACAACTGGTGACGTTGGGGCTCTGGACCAGAAACCTATCTCTGAATGCGACCTTTTGAATTTTAATGATAGATCTCAGCCAAGTGCTTTCAAGAGGATCAAAATGCAAGTACTGTCAAGAGAAACAATTGGCCACCCGGCATCATCTGGACCGCATTGGCTTTTCGAATGATCAGCCAGACACTCGTAAGCCCAGTCCAGTTGTGGAGAAGCATTTCTGATGTCTTCATGTGATTCAAGACGAAGACACCAACGATTGCCTCGTGCTCTCAATGCGCTTTGTTTTTTTGAGCAAATTCTCAATGCTCTTTGGACAAAGGAACCTGAAAACAAATGCAGAGCCGACAGACTGCAGTGCATCTGCCTCCTACTTACACAAGAATATCACACATTGATACGAAGGAGATTCACGAGCATGTGCCTACAAGTGGTTAACCTCTATATTTAAATCTCGCTCGAAGGAGGAGGAGACAGAATCAGATCATCAAAACGATTCTTGAATCCAAACTCCAGAGAAGAAGAGCTGTACAGTACTATCTCTTGATTGCAAACTTGTATTCACCGTATTGGGTTTTTACTTTTTACTTGTAACCTCGATTTTGAGATCATAAGCATAATACAGATCGCGCCGTGGATCAACGCAGCAGCAGTAGCATTATTAGCAGCGAGCAAAAATTCAGCTCGGGAGCCTCACAGCGCCATCACTGAGAGTTTGAGAGCGGCAGCACCGAGCTCCGAGCACGCGAATGCCGCGAGAAGAACGACGTCGGGATGCCACCTGAAGCCGGCCTGTCGACGCTGAGGTTGCTCCGATGGCCGGAACCCGATGCCTTGGCGCAGGACCGCTTCCTTCTGCCACCGATCTGCTCCTCTTCAGGAGCTTCCTCCGGCAAGCGCTCCAGCGCCGCCGCGACGTCTGCCGCGGTTGACACAATGGCCGCGTCCATCGACGCCGCGCGCCGCACGTTACGAAGCAGTGGACAGAACGGCTGCTCCTGCGTCGGCGACGACTCCGGCGAGCTGGATTGTTCTTGCTGGTCGTCTTCAGCGGGTGAAGCTTCTTGGCGATCACTCTCCCTCTCCTCTTGTTCTTGATCCGGGACTGCTTCGGTCGCCGCAGCCGCTTGCTCAGCTTCGACGTTGGCGTTCGCATCAGGATCCGCCGGAGGGTTCGAGCTGGTTTCCTCGCCACCGCCGGTGTCCCCGGCGCCAGCTGTGACGGCGGGGTCGAGCACGTGGGAGCGGCAGAGCGGGCAGTTGACGTGGGCGCGGAGCCAGGTGTCGATGCAGGGGACGTGGAAGGCGTGCCCGCACTTGGGCAGCAGGCGCACGAGCTCGCCGTCCTGGAACTCGCCGAGGCAGACGGAGCAGTCGGCCGCGCCGAGGAGCCCCGCCCCGGCTCGGTACGGCGTGACGGCGATGGAATTGATCGCCGCCTCGTCGAGCCCCACGGTCCGGATGTACCAGACGTGGTGCACCACCCCTCCCCCGCCGCCGCCGCCCTCGGGGTCGTTCCCGCCGCCGCCGTCGAAGTTCCCCGTGGCCACGGGGGCAGCGGGGGCGAGGAGCGCCGCCTGCCGCCTCCGCCTCACCTGCCGGCGCCGCACGGCGACCGAGACGCCGAGCAGGATCAGGGAGACGAAGGCGATGACCCCGGCGGCGACGAGCACGTACCTGACGTAGTCCCGCCGGTGGTCGTCGCCTGCGCCGCCGCCGACGCCGGGCGGTGGGGGCCCGTACCCGTGCGTCCCTCCCTGGTCCCTCCTACCAGCACCCCCATGGGGAGAAGGCGATGGCGCAGGCGACACGTAAGGAGAGCATGGCCATCGAAATGGAATCAAGGTCGCCGGGGAAGGGGCGGGACCGGGTCCGGGATCGGGAGAGCTGCGGACCGACGGCGGCGGCGGGCAGCCGAACCCGTAGAGCCCGTGGCAGCCCCCGTCGCCGGAGACGGGTTCCGGGAAGAGGGCCCGGCGGTGGAGCCTCATCGCCGGGGATGGATGGATCGCGTCAGATCGGCCGCGGCGGCATCTGCATCGCCTGGTGGTGGAGGCGGAGACCCGCGTCTGGCTGGGGAGGGAAGGGGAAAGTGCTCGGAAGGTCTCGCGGGAATGCGTGCGGGGCTCGGTTTCTTTTCTTTACGTGAGTGCGTGGACGGGGACGGCACGCCGGTTCCGGTGCGTGGACTGGGGGAGGTGAGGTTGCCAGTCTTGGGGTTGCCTGGTTGGTGGCCAAGTTGGAAGGGCGCGCGTGGAAAAACTTGCCCCGCCCAGGGGCCAGTGGCTTGTCACTGTTGGCATGGGAGTAAATTTTTTTTTTTCTTCCTGAACGAACAGCCGGTAAAGGATAAACTTTGCTTTCATGCTCCGTTTATCTTCTTTTTTGACTCGGTTAGCTCGGGGTGGACCTGACGGTGACGACGCGATGACTGGACGACTGACGTTGCCGGGCATGCTTTGATGTGATGGCCCTGGGTTCGTCACTTGTTTGACCTTGTTTGTCACTGGACGGAAGGCTTCATCAAAGTTCAAGAGCACGCACAGGCACAACAACAGGCTTAAATTCGCGACGAGAAAGCCTCGCTGACGGCCCAATTTGATGGGCCCAGAGATCAGTTTCTGCTGGAGGCCCAAACGGTGTCCTGATCGGTGGGATTTCTGTTCCTAGCCCACGCCTTCTCTCTCTCTCTTCTCCCCTCCCCACGGTTTCGGCCTTTTCCTGACCCACCTCTCGCCGGCGGCGCGCGGAACGGCATCGCCGGCGCGCAGCAACCACCCCGCGTCCGTCTTCCGCTCCGATCGCCCGCTTGCAGGCGTAGCACGAGGATGGGTTCAAGAGCCCCGTCTGCGGCACTTCTCAGTACCTATCCCTAGTCCACGGGCCAGCATTGGCGGCGGTGGCGGCACCATGGCGGCAGCTGTGAGCTGGTACGGGCCGCTGATCGACCTCTCGGCGGCCGCCAGCCATGTAGGTGGATTCGTGCAGCTTCTGGTGGCCGTCCGCCGCGTCCTTCCCCACCAGGTAATTCTCAATCCTGCATCCACCTCTGCTAGTGGCCTAGAGCGTGTTTGGGGAGGGTGGAGGACTAGCAGCATTTGAGTGGGTGTGGCCGTACTGCTGTACATATGAAGTTATGAACACATCCTCAGGGGCGATATCTTTTTCTCTCTGTTCCTAGGAACAAAATGCGGCGACCGGACGGACGTATCAGAAAACCATTGTTGAGGTCGGTGACGATACACGGTCCAGCTTCTGTGTCTCTCTCTGGTCGTCCAAGCATAGCTCGTGCATAATCGCTGGTGATGTCTTGCTCATGCAAAGTAAGGATGATGCTCATCTGCTATGCATTTTTACATGTGCAGTCAATAAAATGCTAATTTGTTTCCATTTTCCACGTGTGCTGCTGCCACTGTTACTCACTGGAACACTCTGAGTCTGAGATTGATCTGCCTTTTTTTCATTATTATTTCGGATTTCAATATGAGCTTTGTGAATTCGTGTGCTCGTTGCATATCCCAACACCTCTGTTGCTCTTCACCTCAAGCCTCTGGTTGTCTTGTTTCAGATATTAAGATTGTAGAGTTTAGAAATGGCCTGGAGGGAAGAGCTTCTCAGCTATCTGCAGTCCAAGTATTGTTGAACTCTAAAGACTTGACGAGCGCTGAAGGTATACAGTTGGCTGATGGCTTGATTCTTCTCTGTAATTTCTTTTGGTGAACACTTAAATGCAATGTCTTAACCCCAAATCAATTATATGCATTTGCACCATTTGTGGCACATAAAACATACATTAGCCTAGTAAGAGGAAGGCCTTTTAGTGATATTGTTGTTGGTTGAATACTTGAATGGAGGTGTAGTTGTGTTTGTTACCGACAACTATTTATGGTTTCCAGATGCTGAAAGTATTTTCTTGCTCTTATCTTTTGTTTAGTACTTTGACTGGGTTTCTCCTTTGCAAAAACCTTTCCTGCCAAGCTAATTAATCCAAACCACTCCATAGACTGTATGAGGCAACCTGATAGCAGGCGTTCACTGTTTATTTTGATACCTATTCTTTTTAAGAGCTCCTCAGCAGATAAATATACTTTATAAGAAATATTTTCATCACTCTGTTTTGTTACCTACTTACTCTTTTATAGGCTTAGGTGAACTAGTGACTCGTTGTAAAGTGGGGGATGCTACAAAATCAAAGCTAAGAAGAGTGGCAGAATGGACCCTATGCACAAAACGTGCTCTTGGTGAAAGTAATCAGCAGGTAAGATCTGCTGAAACTATCCTTCAGATTTACTGTTGTATGGAATAAGGTGTCAAACTGAGTACCCAAATCTTCTGGGAACCTGCCCGTGCATTTTTTCACTTAGGGACTTGATTGCTAAGCTTCCATCATCTAAATGAACTAGTTTTTTTATTTGGCAATACACGCGCTTTACATCATCTTACCTTGCAATTATAATAATCATGAATTAAAAACTCAAGCACAACTATATGCACCGAGATTCTTAGTAGATTAGTTCTCAAGTTGTTATTGTTAGAGTGGAATATTCTGTTGTATTCCTCCAACCCTAGAAGGGTGGGTAAATAGACCTATACATGGGCCTCTATATGAGCCAGCTATATGGGCCAAATACTTATACTCTAACACCCCCCCGCAGTCTGAACTACCGGCGCAGCGGTGTGCAAGACTGGAAAATAGAGTACATACAAATAAAGGATACACACACCCCCGCAGGCACAACTAGCCACTTGTGACATTGAGACTGGAGCGAAACTCGGAGAACGTCGAGGAGGGGAGCCCCTTGGTGAAGATGTTCGCGAACTGAGAGGTGGTCGGGACATGGAGTACCCGAACGTGGCCGACGGCGACTCGGTCGCGGACAAAGTGCAGGTCGATCTCCACATGCTTCGTCCGCTGGTGCTGGACGGGGTTGGTGGAGAGGTAGACGGCGCTGACATTGTCGCAGTAGACGAGTGTGCTCTTGACAAGCGGACGGTGAAGCTCCACCAAGAGCTGTCGAAGCCAGGACGCCTCAGCCACGCCGTTAGCCACGGCGCAGTACTCAGCCTCTGCACTGGAGCGGGAGACTACCGGCTGACGCTTGGACGACCAGGAGACTAGGTTGCCACCGAGAAAGACAGCATACCCAGAGGTGGACCGTCGAGTGTTGGGGCAGCCAGCCCAGTCGGCATCGGTGTAAACGATGAGCTCTGTGGAAGGAGACCGGTGAAGAACCAGGCCGTAGTCCACAGTGCCCGAACGTAGCGAAGAAGTCGCTTCAGGGCAGCAAGGTGCGACTCCCGGGGGTCATGCATATGGAGGCAGATCTGCTAAATTGCATATGTAATGTCCGGCCGGGTGAACGTGAGGTACTGTAGAGCTCCAGCAAGGCTCCGATATGCAGTCGGATCAGCAACAGGATCACCTGTGTCAGCAGAGGGCTTGGCCTGAGTGTCAACAGGAGTAGCGCATGGCTTACAGTCAGTCATCCCTGCCCGCTCCAGAATATCAAGGGCATACTGTCGCTGGTGAAGGAAGAGGCCAGAGGTGTGAGGCTCAACAGTTACACCCAAGAAGTGGTGATGGTTGCCCAGATCCTTCATGGCAAACTCGTGCTGCAATGACTGTATGATCCGCTGAAGCAAAGGCTGACTGGAGGCTGTAAGGATGATGTCGTCCACATAGAGCAGCAAATATGCAGTCTCAGGTCCACGGTCGAAGACGAACAGAGAGGTGTCTGACTTGCACTCAGTGAACCCCAAGGAGAGCAAGAATGTGGCGAACCGAGAGTACCATGCCCGTGGCGCCTGCTTCAGACCATAGAGAGATTTGTTGAGTCGGCAGGCCATATCCGGACGATCAGAGTCCACAAACCCCGCTGGCTGGCTGCAATATACAGTCTCGGTAAGAGTGCCATGAAGGAATGCATTCTTCACATCCAGCTGATGCACGGGCCAGGAGTGCGAGAGGGCAAGTGAAAGGACCGTGCGCGCTGTCGCCGGCTTCACCACTGGACTGAAAGTCTCATCATAGTCTACGCCAGGTCGCTGGGTGAAACCCCGTAGAACCCAGCGAGCTTTGTAGCGCTCCAGTGATCCATCGGCCCGACGATTGTGCGTCCAGATCCATTTGCCGGTGACGACGTTGCCACCAGACGGATGTGGTACGAGGTCCCACGTCTGGTTGGCAAGGAGAGCCGCATACTCGTCCTCCATCGCCCGACGCCAGTTCGGATCAGCCAGGGTGTCGTAGACGGAGGAGGGTACCGATGAGATCCCCGGCTCGCTCTCGGCGGAGAGGGCCGCGGGTCGGAGGGCCCCGACTGCCCGCCGTGTCACCATGGGATGGCTGTGTCCAGGATCCCGATGGAGAACCGGTGGGTGGTACACGTCCAGATCGACGCGGGAGCTGATCCGAGGGCGGGCTGGCGGCGCTGAGGAAGGAGGCGGTGGCGGGAGCGACGTCCCGGCCCTAGCACCGGCCATCGCCGGTAGACGTGCAAAGGTGCCAGGAGCGTGCCGGGAAAGCCGGGGGCACGAGGGGAGCCGGTAGGGGCTCCAAAGCCGTGCGAGGCACGACCGGGGACTCCGGGGCCGCGCATGGCGCGGCGGAGGACTCCGGGGCCGCGCGTGGCACGACGGGGGACTCCGGGGCCGCGCGTGGCGCGGCCGGGGGCGCCGAGGCCACCCATAGGCCGGTAGGAGCCACCGGGAGCGGTGACACCAGACCAGGAACACCTGTGGAGAGAGGATAAATAGAAACTGGTGGTGGAACCACCGGGTCAGTCGGAAAGAGGGACTCCAGCTCAGGGTCGAGAGACGGGGTGGTAGAGGTGGAGTAAGGAAAATCTGACTCGTCAAAGACGACGTGCCGGGAGATGAGGATACGACGGGAGGTAAGATCAAAGCAGCGGTACCCCTTGTGGTCAGAGGAGTAACCGAGAAACACACAACGAGTCGAGCGGGGCGCGAGCTTGTGAGGAGTAGTAGCAGAGGTGTTAGGGTAGCACGCGCACCCGAAGACACGAAGGTGATCGTAGCTGGGAGGAGTACCAAAGAGAGCATGGTGTGGAGTGGGGGCAGAAATGGCAGTGGAGGGGAGGCGGTTGAGCAAATAAGTGGCTGTATGGAGAGCCTCAGCCCTGCTGTTCTGGGAAGAGGTGCGAATGACATCCTTTGTGGTGCGAATCATCCGCTCAGCCCTGCTGTTCTGGGAAGAGGTGTACGGGCAGGACAGACGCAGCTGAATCCCCTGAGAGAGAAAGAAGTCATGAGAGGTGCGGTTATCAAACTCACGACCATTGTCACACTAAACAGCTTTCACAGTGCGACCAAACTGAGTAGAAACCCAAGCAAAGAAGTGGAGAAGGGTAGGAAAAGCATCAGACTTTGCTCGCAAGGGAAAAGTCCACGAGTAATGAGAAAGATCATCCACCACCACCAAGTAGTATTTATAACCAGAAATGCTGAGTACAGGAGATGTCCATAAGTCATAATGAACAAGATCAAAAGCATGACTCGCATGAGAAGAAGAAGAAGAAAAAGGAAGTCGAACATGACGACCCAACTGGCGCGCATGACAAAGATGCTCATCAGGAGCCCTAGTACATGGGAGACCTGTACTACGACTAAGACGGGCCAAAACGTCACGGCCGGGATGACCGAGCCGACGGTGCCAAGTCGTGGAAGTAGATGTGGTGGCGAAAGCAGCGGATGAAGCAGAAGAAGTCGAAGTCGGAGCAGCGGAAGATGGGAGGCGGAAGGTGTAAAGGGGTCCTGGGCTGTCACATCGGAGGAGTGGGCGTCGAGAATACAGATCCTTCACAGTAAGACCAGAAGAGTCAAATTCAACAGAACAAGAGTTGTCGGCAGTAAACTGACGAATAGAAAGAAGGTTGTGAACTATCTGAGGGGCAACAAGAACATTGGAAAGATGAAAAGGACCAGGAGCAGTGCCCACAGAAGTGACAGAAAGACATGAACCGTTCCCCACCATGATTGAAGAAGGACAAGAGACAGGTGGGGAGTGGACAGAAGAAAGTATACCAGGATCAGGGGTCGTATGGTACGAGGCCCCCGAATCGGCGATCCACTCGGGGTTGTCGGCGGAGTCAGGCCCATGGTGCTGAACGACTGAGCCAACGCTGCCTGGTCCCATCCCCCAGGTCAGAAAGGAGGCAGGCTGGGCTGGGTGGGTGGAAGCCAAGACGTCGGGCCCGATGGAGCAGGTCCCGCAACCAGAGCCGCAGGCTAGTGCTGAGGACGAGGTCCGCCACCCGGAGCCGGAAACGGCCACATCGAGATACGCCCTGACCACGGGCTGGAGAAGGATGGCCAGGGCGTACCCCCAGGAGCGGGAGAAGAGCCGCCAGGAGCAGGTGGAGCCTGTGGGCCCCGACGTCCTCCACCAGAGCCACCACCGCGACCCCCTCCCCGGCGACGTCGGCCACCACGGTTCCCCCCACCCCCGCTCGGCCCGGGGGGAGGAGCACCGAGGAGAGAGGTGACTGGCGGTGTCGCAGGGGTCGGCGGAGAGGCCACGAGCACGGTGGAGGAGGACGAAGGAGTCATGGGAGTCTGGGGACGTCGTGTGAGCTCCTTCGGGACAAGGTCGTCCCGAACCTGCGTGTAGGAGGGGAAAGGCCGCTGCCTGGTGATCCAGTCCCGTATGTGGTCGAAGGAGTCGTTGAGACCACGGAGGATATGAAGCACCAGGAGCCGGTCCTCCACGGGGTAGCCAAGATCCGCAAGAGAGTCGGCCATGCTCTTCATCTTGCGGCAGTACTCCCCGACGGAGAGGTCACCCTGCTCGAAGTTGGCGAAGGCTGCACTGAGCTGAAGGGTGCGAGTCTCGGCGTGCCCGAGAAACTGGTTCTCAAGGGTCAGCCAAGCAGCACGCGCGGTGCCTCCGAGAGGGTTGACGGAGTCCTGGAGATCCCGGGCGATGGTCCCAGAGATCCAGGACAAGACGACAGTGTCGAGGAGGTGCCATGTCGTGTCCCGTGCGGCCTCAGGGGTGTCGGCGAGAACGTGGTCGGTGAGGTCGTAGTGCTGGAGAGCCATGCGCACCTAGTCCCACCAACGTTTGTAGGAGGTGGACGAAGAGTCAAGGACAATGCTGACCATCCCCCGGATGTGCTGGACACCCATGGCCTGAAGATGGAGCTGGGTGACCACTGGGTCGGGGAGGTGGCCGCGAGAGCCCTCGAGCGGAGGTAGGCGTGAAGAAGAGGCTCCGAAGTCGGTGTAGGGAACGACGGGCTACGAGCTGGAGGCGGGCTGGAGATAACGCTCAGCCTCAGCAACCCGGCGAGCGAGAGCGTCTGCGGTGGCACGCTCACGCGCCCAGGTGGCAGAGGCCGCGCAAACCCGCTCCTCGGCTGCCGCGGCCTCAGCCTTGAGCGAGGGCTGATTCGGCCAACACGGCCCCGCCGGAGACCTGCTTGCCCGTGTCGCGGAGAGGGAGGGATCCCACGTAGCTGTGAGGGCCCGCTGTGGACGCGAGGCAGGCGAGGCCCGCGGGGTCGGAGAGGCCTGCCGCAGCCGCGAGGACCGCGAGCTCCGCGTGGTAGGCGGCGGCGACGGCCGGGGTCAGTAGGGGCGGCGGTGGGGGCCCACACCGCAGGGCCTGGAGGTTGGCGCCAGGAAGAGAGGCTGCTGGACCTCCACGCCATGCCCTGCACCAGCAGTGGAGCTGGGCGGTAGAGGTGGGTGGACAGGGGCTGGCGGCAGCTGATTGTGGGCGCCAGCCCCTGCACCAGCCGGCAGGAGAGGTGGAGGGAGCACGGGCGGCAGTAGAGGTGGCGGAGGCGGCTGGAGCGGCGGAGGCGAGCCGCCAGCGGCCCCTCCAGGAAGGCCCGCCGTGGCCGCGGCGTCCCGAGCTGCAGCCGCGGCGGCGGCGGCGCCAGCCCGCGGCTGCTGGCGGCCAGCCACTGCACCAGCGGCCGCGGCAGCCCGTGCTGCAGTAGCGGCGGCCGGATCTGCGCCAGCCGCGGCTGCAGCGACGGCGGCGGCGGCGGAGCAGAGAGAGGGGGAGAGGAGAGAGGAGGGGGTGGCGGCGCCGGAGGCTGCTCACGACCAGCCATGGCGGCGGCACCAGCGACAGGGGATGGCGGCGGCGCTCAAAGGGAAGGAGGTGGCGGCTGGAGGAGAGGAGGAGAGAGGGAGAGAGGAAACCCTACCTGATACCATGTTAGAGTGGAATATTCTGTTGTATTCCTCCAACCCTAGAAGGGTGGGTAAATAGACCTATACATGAGCCTCTGTATGGCCTAATACTATACTCTAACAGTTATGAGCGAAGTTGAATATTATGGTTAATTTGTCTACTTGGTACCCCACAGCAATACAGCATCGAAGCTACTCACTTTATATAGCTTACTATTGTGTTAGGCATTTATGTTACAGGTGCAGGCGATGACGAAGAACTGGACAGAGTCAAAAGAGAAGGAATCAGCAGATCTCTTGTGTGTCTCAGGACTATTTTCCCAAAAAAAATTATGTAATATGAGTGTTTATGCTTGTATCGCTAAGATGGTTGTAGTGAGTTCTCCGGCCTCCCACTTGGGGCAGTTGTCAGTTGTTGACAAACTCTCTTTGAAAGCTAACAATGATATTGTCAGAGATTTCATTACTACCGGATGCAAGTTATGTGGTTCACCTCTGTATCACAAGTAGGCACCTTATTACCATGCTGCCATCTTATACATCAAGAAATATATTGCTTTTCTGTGACATAAGGAATGACTATGCAGAAACCTTCATGGGGAAAACACTTTTGCGATAGATTGTCCAAATAACCCAAAGTATCTCCATGTTCCTGGCCAGATATACAAGCCATTTATGGTAAGACTTTCATCAGCCAGAAATTTCAATTTTTTTAGTTAAATAGCTTTCAAAACTATCTTATCATCGTATGCAGATATATGTCTATGACCAATCAGGACAAGTTCCTTTGCTTGTGAGGAATAAAGCTGCGGAGATGTTATTTGCCAATATCATTGCAGATGATGTATCTAAATGCTACAAGAGCCACATGCTGTCAGAAACCTATGAGTCAGGTAACTTAAGCGCTTCTGGTACAATTGATGCTGTTGGAAAAAGGAGAAAAAACGAACAAAAGCCTAATTTCCATCAGATTTGGCTTATTGTGATCAAATGTATTTTGAACCAAGGCAGCAATAGTCCGTTCTGCTTCCAGATTTTAGTCAACCCTGAGAAGAATGTTGAGGAAGGACGTTTTGAGTTGGTTTCCTTGACAATGCCAATACCCTGAGAATCTGAGATGGCTGTGTTTCATGCAATGATGCAACACATGGTTTGATTTGATCTGTGTAAATTATTCTTTTTTCTTAAAAAGAAAACAGAGGACCTTTTAGCCAGAAAAGTTACTTGCCCGTTGCATTTGTTGATCTCTTGCTGGTTCACTGGTGTGCGGCTGGGTACCGCTGTAGGCTGCAGCAACCCACCAAGGAGATGCGAACACTACGAATTTGGTTAGGCTTGCAGTAATCAGTCTCTGAATCAGCATGAACATGGTTAAACTTGGCTGTGCACCTGACCTATTTAATACTAATCTTGGGCTGGCTGAAACCCATTTCACAAATACAAAATGAAACATGGAGTCGGGAGTAGCATAGAAGAAAAGAGTGATGATGGTGACGATCTGGATGTGGACAGAAAGTTTTGTTTTTCAGAGAGGAAATGGTTCCGTTGAACCTATATTTTCTGCCAGAAAATTCTTATTTCCAACTCAAAGAGAAGGTTGTGCTGATGACTTCATGTTACTTCAATAGCATCCTTCCCTATTGTTACCATGGTTAGTTTTTTTCCCCTCAAAAGATTACCACGGTTAGCTGTAGCTGCAGCACTATCCGTAAACTGAATAGGCTTGTCCAACAAGAGTAACAGATCGAATGTGGTGGTTGAAGGATTGTTTAAGAACCAGACATGAAGGTTACCACTCTACCAATGATGATGAGTAGTATTGGGGTTTGAGAAGGATCTCCTCAGATATCTTGATTTTTTTGTCACTCTTGAATCTTGACTTGGCTCATACTGTTCAGAACTGTCATCTTTCAGCTTAAATTTCCTCGGAAGAAGCTAGGTTTCCGTTTCCATAGTTTGACTTGTCAACAAGGAAGCACAACTGCTGAATTTTATATGGAAAAGGAAAGACCTGGCTAATTTTCATTCACATTTACGTCCTATTCGACCTTCTCAAGTCAACCTCATCTTTACAAGCAAGGTTGCTATATATCTTCGTGATATGTACCTCACGTTCTCCTTTTATATATTGGTTAGTTGCATTGGCTCGTGGTGACAGATTTCACGGCAAGGACTACGCAGAAGACAGCAACGCAAAGCATTTTGCCCCAAGCAACATACTTGTTGGATAGAGTAGCTTCGACGCAGATGAAACCAGTTGTAATCCTTTAAATCCCATGGCCGCGCTGAGTTCTTCAGCTACTTGCAGAGTCTTGGTACCTCACAACTCTACGGTTTCTCCTCGCCACCGTTGGAATCCAGTGATCTCCCCTTCGTCTCATCACCGCTACGGCTTAAAGATGAATTCTTCAGGCATGAACAATGCCTTCCCGATCAAAGGAACTACACGGTAAAGACATCTCTCATGGTAAACTAATCTTTTCAAATCTTTACGTTTTAGTAGTAGCTTGTTTCTTGGCATGCACATTAAGTTTCATGCAGCAGCGACTGGACAACGGCTTTGTGTATAAAGTTTCTTCTATTTTGGCTCAGGATTCCCGCAGTTGGTCCAACTCCGTCAGGAGGAAATCTCCCAATTCCCAGCATGCCTCCGTGGTGAGTGATTGAAGAACAGATACATGAGTCGCTTGTTCATTGTTCTGATATTTACAAATTTGTTTGATCAATCGCCATCTCGCGTTCAAAACGTTATGTATCTGCTTCTCAGGGCCAAGTGGGTGGTCGGTGCTGTCATTGTTGCAATACCAGTTTACAGAAGGTTCAGAACATTGGAAGGTAAATCGAGACGACGAGACCTTATATTCACCATTTGTAGAAACATGTTAGCACGAATTCATTTTTTCATTGTAACTTTTGTGGTGACAGATAAGATAGAGAAGACGGCGGAGGTGGCGATCGAGGTGGTCGACACCGTAGCAGAGGCGACGGAGAAGATCGCCGGCGAGGTTGCCGACGCGTTCCCCGGCAATGAAAATCTCAAGGAGGCAGCCTCGAAGATTAAGACGGTCACGGATGAGATCGAGGAAGATGCCGAGAAAGCCGAGGCCCTGATAAAGAAGGTTAGTTTGACTATGCGATCTATTGGCACATGAGTACGTTAGGCGGAGGCTTCGATTCCGTACGGCAGCTGCTGATGTTGATATTACTTAAAGCTCATGGTACAGTCTTGCAAGTTATCACTACCTCTGCTGTTCTTTGCTAACTTCAGTAGTTGAGAAGCGTGCCGATTTACACAATCGTAGTCTGCCTAGCACTGTGATTGTGGCTTGCACGTCAAGTACATGGTTATTTCTTTTTTTTTTCTGAAGGTCAGTACAGATTTATTTCAGTTCTAAGATTCGCCAAGGAAGGGGAAGAAATATGATAAGCTCATTTTCATCGCAGAAAACAATGATACACTTATTTCATAAGAGCAAAACAAAATGTTTTATGCTTCGAAGGTGAATAAACTTAGAGATTTACTCGTTCTCAATCGATTGGGATCTCGCCTTCTCCTCAATCGACGTCCTCTTCTGTTGGGATTAGGGTTGGGGGCTTTCTGAGCTGGGGTTACCTCCATGGTTGCCGGCTATAGAAGAAGCTTGGGGCGGCTCGCCGGCCGGCGGTGGAGGTGGAAGAGACGGCGGAGCGGAGGCGGCGAGGGCGCCGCCGGAGCCGGGCGGTGGAGGACCTCCGGTGGGCGGTGGAGGCGACGGGGCGTCTCGTCCTAGCGGTTAGCGTCGGGCGGCGAAAGAGGGCGGCGGAGGCCGCCGGAGCCGGGCGGGAGGTGGTCGCAGCGGGGGCGAGATGAGTAGAGGAGGGAAACCAGGTTAGAGGAAAAAGAAGCGTCAGAGGAAGAAGACGACTCTGGAAGCATTGGATTTCAATCCAACAGTGGAGGACGGTGACTGACGATGGGATCATTTTTCAGTCGATTGAGGAGGAGACACTTCCATAAACTTAATACGAGAAAGAGATTAGTGTGGGGGTCGTTTGACTTTATCCCGCATATGTTCAGGCTATTAACTTCGGCTTCCAAACCAAGATATATGCGACGAATCATTTGCTTTCGATAAAAGTAGTACTACCTTCATTTTAAATAAATATATGATGTTTACCTTGTCCGAAACATTGTATATCTAGTAGTAGAAAACAGAGGGGATATTACTTACCACGCTTGTGAGGTGAAGCAAGGTGCTGCCGTCAACTTACGATTGAAGCAGCTCAGCCACTCAGGGGAAATTAGTCCTCAGCCACTCAGGCACGTCCTTACGATTGCAGCAGCTGCTGATGTCGCTGTTGCTTTAAAGCTCATCCCTCATTGTACAGTCTTGCGAGTTACTGTTACTGTTACTTTTTTTTTTTTTGCTGTATTTGGTAGTTGGAGATAAGTGCTAACATGTAGTAGATGGTATATTGGTATTGAGATAGGGACTTGCATATTAAGCAATAATTGCGGCATGTGAGGGACAAGTAGAATATAGGCAAGTAGTTTAATCTCTCTCTCTCTCTCATGTGTTCAGTTCCTTATCAATTTTTTGGCTAGTCAGTTTTTCATATGTCACGCCTCTTGTGGTACAAACATCTTTTACCTACGTTGCGGTACGATCTGCATTGTTTGCTACAAAAGCGTGAGTTTATACTTAGCCAGTTTATACTTAGCGTGAGTTTAGTAACCTCTCTGCCTGAGATTATCGTACACATATAGTGAGGTTAACTATTTCCCTGTCTTGCATTAACCAGGTTGATGAGATAAAGAAAGAGGTGGATTCAATAGTCGATCCTATAATCGACAAGGTCGTCAAGGAGGACTCTGGAAAAGCAGCCTGAAGCACACGCACTTTTACCTCTTATTAATTTTCTTTCTTTTCCATTAAAAAATGAAGTACAGACTAGTTTGGCAGTAACCACATGTAGAGCTAGGGAGGCAAAATGATGTGACCCACGTTTCATCGCCCGTTTACCTCGCCCTCATTCACTGTTTTCAAGTCACGTGTTTGTACAGTCGCTGGACCCTCTACAAACGACACGAAAGCAAATTTGTACACCTGAACTTCTACTGACAAATAGCAATTGGTATGCTTTCATAAAGATGAAATGATAAGTTGGCAAAATGCCTTTTGCCCCTTCCATGCACGAAGCCACACCAAAATGGCAGGCGGTACATCAGGCTCGGAAGTGTGAATTTCCATGGCTATAACAGAGAAGAAAGAACCAAATGACTGGCAGTATCTAAGGGCCCATTTAAATAGCGAAGTTTGTAACTTTACTATAGCAAATGTTTATGAGGGGTGTTACGGTTTTTAATGGAATGAAAGTGATACTAAAGTTGGACCAATCTAAATGGAACCTAAGGTTTGGCATGACAGTGTTTGGCTTTGAACCAAACACACGACCTTGACTGTACAAAAATAAATATCTATTCCTATGCTGCCATAAAAATAAAATGATAAATTGGCAAAGTGCATTTTGCCCCCTCCATGCATGAAGCCACACCAAAACAGCATGTGGTACATGAAGCTCGGAAAGTGTGAATTTCCATGAACTGTGTGGTGTATATCTAAGGTTTAGCATGATATTGTCCGGCTTTGGATCAAACACGACCTTATAACGTAAAAATCAAACAAAGAACATTCAAAGAGGTACAAAATAGATATCTACTCGTGCATGTGGCGTTCCTCTGTGTTGTACTAGTCACGATGATATCATTTTATTCCTCAGCAGGCATATCAAAATATCTGCTTACAGAGAGTAGTCATCTAGGGCATCAGCAACGGTGATCCGGATCATAGGGAAAGAGCTCAGACACGTACACCAAAAGCGAATTATTCAGGAGCCGATTCATCCTTCTTCACTAGTGTCAGACGTTCTGACCTCACCCAATCAATGCAAATTTGCTCTGGCTGCCAATCAAATGCTGCGGATGAATTGATTTTATTTTTTTATGTGCTATGAGTCGGTGAAAGATTATGAATCGGATCTCCTCTCTCTCCTTGATGCATCGTTGTTCTCCAGTGACCAAATCGATTCATTCTACTGCCACATGAGTTCATGCACCGGCGTTGAACAACGTGCGCTACTAAGGCCAGTCTCAGTGGTAGTTTCATGGGCACCATTACCAAAACAGCCACATCAGCTTTTCAATGGGATGAAACTGTCACTCTCAATGCACAGTTTCATGGCATAATTTCATATACAAGTTCTAACATTTAATTCTCGTATGGTGACTGGCCAAATGTGCAATGGATGAAACTATAACATTCTCAATGGGAGTTTTATTGTGTTTCATAGACTTGGTAACTGTGCCAGATGGGTTTTATGGTGATGACACTCTTCTCTTCTCTCTCTTCATAATTATCATGCCATATCACCAAAATTGTTTATGTGTCACTTTATTTAATGCCTATGAAACTTCTACTGGGACTGGCATGAGAACTTTCAAAAGTAACGAAATAAATTATACTCGCACCGGTGGATGCACGTAATGTTCAACGCTCATCTGGGTCCTGCAGTCATGGCACGATGTCCTCTTGTTCCTCAGCCGCCATACCATACCATGTGACGTTTAATGATCAACTGGGCGGGCTAGTCATGAGGATTCCAACGATGTCCTATTCCTCACCAGTCACCACTCACCAGGCATTGGGTGATCACCTGCGTGGTGAACATTCTGCAGAAAACAACGCAATAACACAAAAGATTGAATGGTTTGCAATCACAACATAAACAAACAGCACTTCGTTTTTCAAATGGCCGTAGCTCAAAAGCAATCTATTCTAGGAAGCTGATCTATTTTTTTAGGAAAATGAAGCTGATTAATTTAGAGTGTGTCACTGCTTAATGCTTATCCACTGTCTAATGTATTTATATTAGGGGCAGTCTGCCGTGCCTCTACGCCGCGCCGTCTCGACCTCCTCCACTGCCCGCTAACCTACCACCCCGGAGCTTCTTTTATGTACTCTAATTGCTCGCCGGAGTTTGCCAAAATAGACGGCGGAGGTGGCGGCTGAGGAGGAGGAGGAGACGGTGAAGACTAAATCGCAGCAGTGATTGCCTCACTGCCATGAATGCTGCGGCATTTTACACGTGATGAAGAATGAAGCAGTCACCGACGACCCCAACCGATTGAGCTGAACCTGTGCAAGTGTGCACCACGCCGCTCGCTGACAAGGGGATATCCCCGAGACGAACAGCTAGCGCGCCGAACACAAACCACACGCACGTTCTGACGTGCGTACGTACACAGACTAATGGAATCGCGATCTAGAAAACGAACGAGGGGATCGGCCATCTGTACTGGTGGAATAAAAGCGGATCATCAGCTGACCTGGCGCAACAACGAATCGATTCAACCACTAAAGATAGCGGATCTTTAAGGAGAGAGAGTTGAATCGGATCAAAATGTAGAGCCGATTCATGGTGAATAAAAAACAGCAGCCCTCACCTGTCAGTGCCTCTTTTGCTTGTACTGCCGTGGCTATGTTTGGCAGAGTGAGTCCATCTCAATGATATATTTAATGGAGAATGGGATCCGTACCTTGTCTGCTCCCTAGTAAATATAGTCATGTGTCAGTTGTTTTGGCAAAGTAAATCGATTCACTGCTGGAGATGGCCTAACACTACAGTTACCCTCGTCTACGCGCACGCATTCGCATTGGATCGGAGGAACGGAAGATTCCTGCTCACCCCTTGGACGTCAATACGATCAACGATAGCAACATCAACAACAACAGCTAACACAATCTTCCAAATCCAATCCAAAAGAAATACGGGGAGTTAATTCCCTCGCATTATTCCTCAATCGAACCGGGCCACACCTCCGGGGGCTCGCGCATTGATCGCCAAAGAGATCAGATCGTTGCCGCGCGCGACGGCGACGGGCTACGCCGAGCGCGTGAGCATCAGGTGGCGGGGGGGCGTACCTGCCATCAGCGCCGCGCCATTCATTCATTCTTGACGGCGAACAAGTATTTAGAGACAACAACCACGTGAGGCACGACGCAATAGGGCTTGAGGTTACGAGCTAGGGGACCGGGCCGGCCAGCCGGGTACAAGTCTCATCCCTTCACACCTCCAGCCAACCACCGACGCAGTGACCCACACACACACTGTCACGAGAGGCACTGCTGACTTGCTCAGTAGTAGTGAGTATCAAATGGACAAGTTCTCCATTTTTTTTTTTATATACACACACACACACACGCACACGACTAGCTGGCGCAGAGCGTAGACTTTAAGCAAGCACTGGGCTGAAGGAAATAAAGAAACCCAAACCATATTCCTCCCCCACGAGACACGATAAACAAGTCTGAGATATCTGTTCAAAAAAAAAGTCTGAGATATTCGAAGGAGAGTATAGATCTCCTAGGTAGAAGAAGCCTTGCTTTGATCTTTTAAAACCCATGGCGGCGCTCAGTTCTTCAGTTCCTTCGATAAGCAGCTTGCCGCTTCCTCCTCGCCGCTGCGGGAACAACCCTGTGACCACCACAGCATCGGCTCTTCATCAACGGCGATGTCTTTCCGCCGGCTTGACGAGCATCTCTGCAGGCATGAACAACGGCGGCTTACCGCCGATCAGAGGATCTACACGGTAAGTTCATCTCTGAGTCTCAAACTTTGAGACTTTTTGCATGGATCCTTGGAATAATATCCTTCTGGCACTTGCTTTTTCGAATCTTGAGGGCTCATTAGAAGAGTGTATAACAGGTTTAACCTCTTTTTTTGTGTGTGTGTGTTCAGAATTTCTGCAGTTGATCCTGGCAATCCTGGCTCGGGTCCGTTCGGACCGTTCGGACCAAACCTCCCGATCCCCGGCGTTCCTCAATGGTGAGGGCAGATCAGTTACATCGCTAGCAGCTTGTTCAGTATGCAGGTGTTTCTGAACCTGTTTGATCAGTTGCATATAGGAGTATGCCTTCTCACGTTCCAAACCTTCTCAGGGCCCAGTGGCTGGTTGGTGCTTTCGTATTTGCAGTGCCCCTTTACAGACAGTTCAGAGCAATGGAAGGTACTACAGTGGACCGAGATCACATATATATACATACTCTTCCCGTTCTGAAATCATCTCAGCATCCGTTGATTTCTTTTTCATTTTTATTTGTTTGGTTGCAACTTTGCTTGTGATAGATAAGGTAGAGCAGACGGCAGAGGCGGCGATCGAGATCATCGAGAAGGTGGCAGAGGAGACGGAGAAGATCGCCGACGAGGTTGCCGAATCCTTCCCCGGGAATGAAAAGCTCAAGGCGGTAGCCTCCAAGATTAAGGCGGTTGCAGACGTGATCGAAGAAGATGCTGACAAAGCCGAGGCTCTCATCAAGAAGGTTAGTTTCCCTAGACAATCTATGTAGTATTGCCACAGGAGTACTCTTTCTTTCTTTTTTCATGTCATATTTGCCTATTTGGTTTAATTTGACATAAGTCAATAATCTATTAATTTGACCAAGTTCATATAAGAATATAATAATATATATTCTACCAAACATCAAATTTTTTCTATGTTGAACTAGTGAAACAAACTTGGTATTATATAGATTGTTACATTTTTCTAAAAACTTGGTTAAAGTGTTTGAGTTCGAAGAAAGTGAATGTGACATGTAAAAAAAAATTAAACACAAGGAGTATATATATTTAGGCTTCCACTACGGCCACCGCTGGTATTGGTATAAATTACTTAAAGCAGTAAAAATGAGACTAAAAAAAATTCTAATAACCCGGTGCGCGCCAGTACACCACCTTGCTTGAACCTGGCATCGCGAGGTGGTTTAATTTACTTCAATTATGGATTGGCGTTGCTTTCAATCTATTGCCTGTTCTTTGCGTTTAGCTCGCCAAGCTTTTGTAGTTTTGTAGTTTTTTTTTTGTCCTTTTTCATTGTAAATAACTTTCCAGAAAACATTTTCGATCTAACCAAGCTTCGTTGAACAGTTTGTTCGCTATAAAAGGTGGTTACTTTGCCACGCTTTACCACATGCATCTCGTATTGGCAAAGTGTCCGTCCACGGCCTTGTTTAGTTCGTGAAGTTGGTGCAAAGTTGGCGTACTGGGAAGCGTGTTCTGTGAGAGGAGGCACGATTATCAATGTGCAAAGTTAGTGAGAAGTTGGGGAACTAAACAAGGTCTCACCATTGATTACGCTGATGTCGCTATGTAGCTAACTTGCCGCTGCTTAAGCTCGTTTCAGAGTCTGGCAGGCTACTAGCTACCCCTGCCAGCGGTTCTTTGCTGAATTCAGTAACCGGCCGCTACAGTCGGCTACACGATGATACTGACATATAACGTTTTACTCACGTTGCTGTGAACGATTTTGCTTACAAAAATGCGCGGATTTATACATATTTGCCAATACGTACAGGAGTTTAACTATTTCTCTCGCTTGCGTTATTATTGCTGAGCAGGTTGACGAGATAGAGAAAGAAATCGACGCGATTGTCGACAAGGTCGCCAACCAGAAGTAGCCATGCTTAGAGAAGCAGAGCAAGAGCTCAAGGGGGAGGAGGAGAGCAGTAAGAGAAAATCAGCAGGCAGTCGTTCGGCCACCTGTGTTTATCTCGTTACACTGTTATCTTGTCACGTGTTTGTACGGTTACCGACTCTCTACGAATCACGGCCAGGCGAATTTGCTCGGTCTTATTGTGAAACTTTGCCGATAAATAGTACGGTATTCGTTTTGAGTTTTCTTTAACGATAGTAGTACAATAAATATAATGCATGTAGTTAAGAATTGTGATCAGTCGTATAGTATTAAAAACTTCACATGTGGACACAGTGGTATGACTATATGAGTAGTACGTACTCCATCTGTTTCTTATTAGATGTCACGCAAGGTTTGTCCTAAGTTAAACTTATCTAATTTTGACTAAATTTGTAGGAAAAAAGCATCTACGACACCAAATTTGTTTCATTGAACTCGTCATGAAATATATTTCGATAGCGCATACATTTGGTAATGTACATGTCGTTGTATTTCGCTAAACTTAGTTAAAGTTGGATAAATTGGACTTAAGACAAACCTTACATTTTTTAACGCTAGCACAAAGAAGTGTAGTATAGTCACGTGCACGCTGCGCCGCTGCCACCAGAGCAAAGCATAGCTGAGCATTACAGGTAGGGCTGCAAACGAGCCGAGCTCGAGCGAGCCTGCAACCTCAAGCTCGGGCTCGAGGCAAGCCGAGCCTGAGATTCTATCGAGTTTGCTGGCAGGCTCGAACTCGGCTCGAGAGAGCTCGTTAATGCCTCTTGTTCATATATTTTACATGTGTAGCAATGTAATTACAAATAAAGAAATATTAGTAATGATATAAATAATACTAAGTGGTGTTCTAAGCTCACTTACATAATACAAAATAGCCTAACAAAAACTAAATATATTACATCACAAGTAGTAGGACTAAATATATTGTATCACAATAGATAGATCATGAAATTAACGAGCCTAGACGAGCTATTCGAGCTCGGCTCGTGAAGGCTCACGAGCCTAGGGTCGGGCTCGAGCTCGGTTCGAAATTTACTCCGAGCCGAGCTCGAATCGAGCTTTTCATGAGCCGAGCTTTTCTTGCAGCCCTAATTACAGGTGTGGATCGAGTCAGCGAGCAGCAATTCCTTTCCCAGTTCACAGTGCTAGCCAAGCTGCTGCAGCAGCAGGGCTTCTAGATACTCTCGTCTCCAGCTGACGAGCCCCACAGATGGCCTGAACTGAAACGGGAAAACGGAGCGCTCAGCTCGCGCCAAGCCGCCAAGCACTCAAGCAAGCGGTTGGCACTGATCTGTGATCTGCGCGGCGTGTCCCACGTGGATCGTCTGGCTGGAGCCTGGAGGGGCATCGCTTCTGGCTTCTGCGACGCCGCCTACCGGCAGCGCGTCCTGTCGGCACGTGCGTCCTGACGGACGAAGCTGGCGCGAACCCAGCCGAGCCCCGTGGGCGCAGGCAGGCGCGCACATGCCCGAGCTCCTCTGTCCTCTCCGGCTCCGTCCGTCATCCGCGGCCGCGCCTCCAGTTGTCGCCTGATCGGCCATGCCGCGGCCCTACCACCTGCTGCCTGCGCTCGGCTCGTCGGCTCGTCGCTAGAGTGAGGGGACAGGGCCACTTGCTCGTCGTCGCTGCCGTCTGGATCGTGGCCGGTTGGGTGGCCGCCTGCCAGCTCACGAGCGAGAGGGACGCCGCTGGGGCTACACCGCTACAGGAGTGTAAGGACAGCCTGGGCGAATGGCGATCTGCGCAAAGAGCTGATACAGCCAGTCAACTACTGTGCACCGTGGAGAAACAGTAGGTGTCGGACTGTACGAGCAATGGATCAGACTCGACCAGATTCAAGGTAGGAGCATGAATTTACTCATGGGATCGACGATTGAAACGCGAGGTGCCAACCGTCATTGACTCATTTGGTGCAGATTTGTATTTCAAAGGCAACATGTTACATGCTGATCACCTGATCTGATCCCATCCCCCCAGAGCCAATCGTCATGCGCCAAGGATACTTTGCTGGACGTCAGTTTTGGCGACGATTGCCGTGCCGGTGAACGGGCGGCCCAAATTCACCGCTGCAGTGATCTATAGTAAACCTGTGGTTTTTTTAGATACTGGTAAACCTG
Source organism: Digitaria exilis (assembly GCA_015342445.1). NCBI lineage: Eukaryota > Viridiplantae > Streptophyta > Magnoliopsida > Poales > Poaceae > Digitaria > Digitaria exilis. Next base: position 1,492,745 of record JACEFO010001734.1, read on the forward strand.
TGAATTGTGATTCGTGAACGGTACTTCCGTTCTTTGCGGCCCGTCCAAACCGGATCCAGCCGTCTGCAGTGCGACTGGTCAATTTCACTGGACACCAGGTCCCACATTCATGTGCACAACGCTGTTTGGTGAGTTGACTGTGCGCGACCGGGCTGCAAGTGAAGTCTAGCACTAATGATCTACACAGGCTACAGCTCAGTATAAGTGCAGATCGGATCCGTAGCTAGTCCAGGAACCACAAGGATCGGTGCAGAAACCAAATGCCCAAGCTAAAAGCTTACTACTATACCATGCTAGTAATAAGAATAAGAATGGAGAAATGGATAAATTAAATCAATGATCATAATTACAACAGCTCATACGAAGAAGGTACACCAATGTGAGGACGCGAAAAGGAACGGGAGCAAGAAAAGAAAAAAAGAGATCAAGAAACATAGGCGGAGATCAGAGGACCACACTGAGGATCATCTAGAAAGCATAAACAGCCGCGGCGACAGCGACGGCAGCGAAGGCGAAGGCGGGGCGGAGACCAGCGGCGCCGTTGGCCGGGGTGCCGGTCGACGGGGCCTCGGCGGACGGCGAGGGTGACGAAGCCGCGCCGGGGGTGGGCGCCGGTGGGGAGGAGACGGGTGCCTCGGGCGCCGGCGCAGACGCCGACGGCGTGGGCGCGGCGGTGGGGGCGGGGGTCGGTGCCGCCTTGGGGGTGGCGGCGGGCGCCGGGGTCGGGGGCGGGATCGCCGGCGGCGGGGTGGCCGGGGTCGGGGGCGCCGCCTTGGGGGACGCGGCGGGGGCGCCGGTAGGTGCCTGCGCCGTGGCGGACACGGCGAGGAGGGCGAGCACGGAGAGCACGGCGAGGTGAGAAGCGGCCATTGTTGTTGGAGATTGGGAGTGGGAAGCCTTGGCTCGCTTCTCGCCTGCCTTGTGAGAGATCGAGCGAGCTCGTGGGAATGCGAGTGCGTGTGTGGGGAGGTGGGGAGACGACGTGCGGAGGCGTGGGGTTTATAAAGGTGGCAGCTTTTGCGCGAGCAACGAAGCTGTGAAGCAGAGCAGCCTGTCTGCCTGTGCCGTTGTTTGTGCAGGACAGCGCCGATGCAGCTGCCGCTGCTACCCCGCCCGCTAGCCTGCATGATTGATTGATTGCCTTCCACGTCTGACCATTATTGAGAGCCCTGGGCTCTCATTATTGAGAGGTTTTCACGGCTGACCGGAATTGCGAGGAATCAAATCTGTTGCTAATACTAATGGATCAATTATGAGATTTCTTTCTAATAAGCGCAGATTCCTCCTCCGTTGATTTTGTTTTTTTCGTTCTGAAAAACATATCCTCCTCCGTACTCTGTTCGTCGTCGTGCCATGCATGATGCATACGTGATCATATGATGAAAACACAAGGGACACTGCTCTCTGGAATGTGGGCCCTTCGGGGGTACGTGGGCCAAGTTGTCAGCTGACCGTTGCGTGAGGTGCAAACGGATCGGATACGGACGGATATCACTATTCATTTCTCGGAAACGGATACGGAAACGGATATGTCGGATAAGATATGGGTTGACATCGACATCATATATATCCGATTTTAAGTTTTCGGATACGGTGCGGATATTGAATGCCCGGAATTCGGATACGGACGGATGTAGTCTCCCTAAACGAATTCGAAACCGGATGCGGACGGATAATGGGAGCGTTTGGATCGTAGCCACACTTTGCCGCAGCTCGCCACGCCAAATCTGCGGCACGTTAGCCACTGCGTTTGGTTGCCGCCGTGACTTAGGCGTACCAAAGCATCGCTGCTCACTCGTAGTGGATTTTTCACGCCATAGTACGTCGAAGTTGTGGCGCTTGTTTTGTTCGCCGCACTTGCGGCGCGGCCAGACTCACGGCGTGGCAAAGTTTGGTAAGGATCCAAACGCACCCAATATCCGCACCGTTTGCATCCCTATTGTGTTGCTTTGATTGTTGACGCTTTGCTTTAATGATAAGGAGTTATTTAGATCCTAGATATTCACTATTCCTCCCATCGCATCAATCTCATCTTTTTCCATCATTTCCTCACTATTCATTACTACAGTATATATCTGCTACAATAAATCTCCACCTATCTCCACCAACTAAACACCCCCTGAGTTTGGAACTGCGATGCTGACTGAATGTCTGAAATTCTGAACGGATTTTTTCTCAACTCCGGAGAACAATCACCGATCTGTCTGAACGACAAGCGAAGTAGGCAGGCATCGTGCGTAATCTAGGAGCCGCTCACGGTTTCACTTTCACCTGGTGATCGCCGATCAGGAAATAGGATCGGCGTACGCCCTGTTATCAGTTATATCATCGGTGCTGGCCACATGCCAGGTGGACCCATGTGTGCTCGCGGCGCCACTGGGGCATGTGCGCGAGTTGGACAGGTGGGGTTCGTTGTGATAAGAGAATACTGTCATCTCAAAAGATGCTTCAATGCCTCTACCTCACCTGTCTCTCTGCGGTTTGCAAAGATTGGAAAGAGGGGGAGACAGCTAGGGGAATGGGAGAGGGAGAGGGCCAAAAATCATATTCCTCTTTCTTTTGCACCATGTTAATGAGACGTGCTCAAAAAGTAAGCCACATTTAGAAAATAATTTTACGGTGTGTTTGTTTCATGACCAGACTTTGCCATTGCATGTCGTGCGTGAGTTTAATTTGCTATTGTTTGCTGTGCTGCCCAGCAAAAAAATAAACCAGCTCCAACATTGGCAGCCTTCGATCAGGTTTACTTGTGACGGTGTGCAAAAACAAACATATCATTCCTGAACCATTCTGACCTATCCACCCAACTGTCACTACGATTGCTTTTAAAAAGGGTCTACGATTAGTCGATTATTTATGACAGTTGAGGATGCCAACAAATACGGCACCATCTTGCAGCCATCAGGCAGGCAGGCAGGCCGGCATGGCTGCTAGGCAGCTAGGGGCAGTGATATCTACAACAATCATCGAAGGATTACCTTCCTGAGCACCGGCATGGGGCAGTGGTATCTACAACACGTTGGAAGCAGCTGTAGCTGCTGCCCAGCTGATCGGCTCCCGTTAACCGTTTGATTGCTGCAGCAACTGCTGCTATTCGGCTGCAGCCACGCATGTAACTGCAGCACAACCGCAGTCTCACTACGCTAAAAGAGAAACCAAAAGCGAAAGTTCCATTGGCATACGCATGGCCCATTTTGGTTCTCGTCGAGGGAGGAGGGCCCCCTTGTGGCGGCAGCGTGGGCGCATTTTGGTCCATGCGGCCTCCAGTCTCGCCCATTGTGTTCCTCAATCACACATTAACGGCCCAGAAGTCAATGTCCCTCGACGGCCCGTTCCGTGGCAAAATATTGGCCCACAAGTGAGCAGAACATTGCTTCCTGTACGTGTATATACGTACAACAAATCTCCACCGTACACGGCGTCCTCGTATTAGCCACAGCCACTAACCAGAGACACTAATCCACTATCCCCGCCCTCCCGGTCCCGACCAATAAGATCGCGAGTTTTACCACGCACGATCCGCGCGTCAACCAAGCCGCCACCTCGAGCCGTCCGATCGCTCGGAGCCAAGCACAAAAGCGGCCGATCTCTACCGTCCGTTTAAACCACGACCATTGACCGTCCCCATATATAATCCCACCCAACCGACCCCTTTAATCGCCAGTTCTTAATCTCAGATTGGGGAAAAAAAAGCCTCGCGGGTCGCAAACCACTCTCCGCTGATTTGGGATTTGGGTGTCGCTCGAGGTAACCATGCTCTCTCGATCCCGTCTTTCGAGTTTCGATTCGTGTGGTTTGCAATTCGCTCGTGGTTTCGTGCTGATTTCGGCGTAGAAGAGCGCACGGCGCCGCGAATTCATATCTTGGACGATTAGGGTTTGGTGCTTAAAGAGTGATTGCTGAATTGCTCCGAGGGATTTAGGGTTCGGTCGCGTTTGAACTCGTTTATTTGTGGTTACCTGTGCTAATTTAGTGCGGTTTTTTTCGTTTACCAGCAACGATCGTTTAGTGCGGCCTTTCCGTTTACATGTCCGTCATCTGCAAGTATTTGGTTCCTCTTATCCTGTAGGAGTACCGATTAAATAGTTTCCGTGCACCCCACATTTGGTTTGTAAATATGTGTTCTCATTTAGAGAACTTTTGCAATTCAGATTCGGCTGATTAGACATTTGTCTTAGCTGATATAATCATTCTTTTGAACTATGGATTCGACAAACACTGATTCTCTGTATCGACATGTGGATTGCGATGATGATATGGTTTGATTCAACCTACACTGTTTCTCTGTATACATGTGGATTGCGAATTGTGATAATGATATGGTTGGATTCAACGTACACTGATTCTCTGTATAGTTACTAGACATGTGGAATGTGATAATGGTTTGATTCAACATACACTGATTATCTAGACATGTGGATTGCAATAATGATATGGTTGTATTCAGTGTACACTGATTCTGACATGTGCATCGCGATAATAGTATGGTTGTGAATTTGAATTTGAATGTTTTATTGAATATGATTAGCTACTTATCTATCCTTAAATGATTTATCAGCAGATGCAGTAATGCTTCAACTGATGTTGGGTACGGTTAATCTAGTGTTGATACTGTAATTTAAATATGTTGTTGTTGCGTCAAAGTGGCGAGGCTGATGCACTTAGTTGAAAATCTGTTAAATTTTTTGCTCAAACTTTAGTATGCCTACTCCTGTTGATGTGGCATGAAATTTAGTAATGATATATGGCTCCAATTAGTATGTCAGAATAAAACAGTTCTTTTATGCTCATAGTTTGGGGGTCGATTGTATTTGTGATGTTGTGTCATGATATTTGATAACAAGAACCTGGGATGCTATAGTAGTCTGGCTACATTGTCTGTCAATTCTAGTTGAAACTTTTTTGGTCTCTGCCATGTTTTTATTTGGATAACAATATATTTGCAATAGTTTGGGTATGGCGTGGCAGTTTATTATTCGTTGTTGTAGAGCACATATCTGCAGTGGCAAATGAATAACAGTAGTGATAAAATATAGCTTATAATTTCATAGACATTTTCTGAGTATATATGTCAGTCCATCTGATTGGAGCTATGTTGATGTGAATTTAAACCTACCGACATAGTGAATTATTAATGTGTCTATTTTTGTCAGGAACAGTCTGAATTTGGCATACAAATTGACTTGTTAATTTTTTGCTGTTTTCAGGTGAACAAGAGCTTGGTGAGACATGGCTCGTACCAAGCAAACTGCTCGCAAGTCCACTGGAGGAAAGGCTCCAAGGAAGCAGCTAGCCACCAAGGTTTGTTATATTTTGTGTTCTTTCTTGTGCCAAATTTTTTGGTACAATCTGCAATTATGCTGCATCAAGACCTTTCCATTGATATTATGTGAAAACCATATCAGGCTGTTCTGTTTTATAGTCAAGTTATCTGTCTTCTGATTATAAATATCTGACTGTGATGCATCGTTTATGTTGGTTTTATTTGGAAAACAGCTCATGTGGCTTTGTTCTTTGACAGGCTGCCCGTAAGTCTGCTCCCACAACTGGAGGAGTGAAGAAGCCTCATCGTTACCGCCCTGGGACTGTTGCTCTCCGGTGTGTGAAATATAACGCATCTGATTATTGTTCTTGAAATAAGTGTGTTTTGAATTGGCAGATTCTAAATCTTATCCTAATTATGCAGTGAAATTCGCAAGTACCAGAAGAGCACAGACTTGCTCATAAGGAAGCTTCCATTCCAGAGGCTTGTTAGGGAGATTGCCCAGGATTTCAAGGTGATTTTTGTTTTATAAATGCTATTATTGCTCTCAGCTATTCTTTTTTTTTTATAAAAAAAAAACTGTTACTGTGCTCAGTTCTACCTAAAACCTCTATCAACATTCTGTTGTATGCAGACTGATCTGCGCTTCCAGAGCCATGCGGTGCTTGCCCTGCAGGAGGCTGCGGAAGCATACCTGGTGGGTCTGTTCGAGGACACAAACCTGTGCGCCATCCACGCCAAGCGCGTGACAATCATGCCCAAGGACATTCAGCTGGCTAGGAGGATCCGTGGCGAGAGGGCTTAGGTTCTTGGCCAGTGGCCACTACTGGGAATATAGCTTTATAGTTATAGCAGCGGTATACTTGCGTGCATCTGTTCGATGCGACTGCATCATTGTTGCTTAATGTCTGCCAGTGTTTTGAACTCTGAATAGTAGTGCTAGGGGGTGCTTCAGTCTTACTGTGTCTTGCAATTTAATCCTTTGCTACCAGTTACTATGTTTTAGTATTCGTCTTTGATTTCATCCATCAATCTGATGGGTGTGTATCTAGGCTTATCTGAACCTTTAATTGATATGTTAATCAGGTTGTGAACTTTGTTAGATTGTGTTAGCCCATGTTGCGTTGTATGGTGCCGAGGTTTTTTAGTATCTGACTATCTGCATAGTTTTGAGCTGCTATGGTGTCGATGTGCCCTCTTTAAACGGCATCGATACTGACAGTCATGAACAATTCTGCAAAGGCAGCCTTGTTGCGTTGCATTTGGATGCTTTCGTATATCAGGCCAGTGCAGACGTGAGTGTCCTCATGCGATTGCCTTGTAGCTCGTCGACAGCCCATTACCGACAGGATTGGCGGAGCGCAGGCCGGCAAACCGCAGTAGCAGCGCTTCCGGTGTCAGCGCGAGAAGGCTGCCGGCGTGTTTAAAAAGACCCGAAAGTGGCATTCTTTTGGCACGCTCGACGACTAAAGGTGTGTTCAAATGTAAAAAGTATTTTTTACTTCCTATTTATCATCTTACGTAACACGTTAAGAATTCTTTTTTACCTTTACTATTCATTCTCTCACATAATACGTTTCTCAGAAAAAAAATAGTTTTTCACTCATTTTACTGAACACAGCGCAACGCATCTACCGCATGCAGCCGTGCCTGACCGGCCGCGGACGGTCTTCCACCATCGCGTTTGCTTCCGCGTAACCCACCATTCTCCGTCCATCGCTGACTGACTTTTTCGTTTCTATCCAAAAATCTCGCGAATTTCTGTATGGGCGGTCCCCTCAACTGTTCGCCTTCCCAGCTCTGAGCTCTGAGCCTCTGACTCGAGCCGTCAAGCCACCTTCCTCTTCGCTGAAGTTCTGTACCAACAGCGGCTGCCAACCGCCATCCTGCCGCGCTAGTAGTGACGGCAGGCGCGCTGGGCGTTCTCAACCTGCTGTCGCAGAAATCAGAATGGTCAAGCCGAACCAACCCTGGCCAACTAGCGAAGGAGCGGCCTTCAGGCCACCTCGCTCTATAATAATAACAACACAAGAAAAGCGTGAGCGTTGATCTGCAGCCTGTTCAGTTCATTCTTCTTAAGGTATGTTTAGATTGTAGGAAAAAACACTGTAACATCAGAAAAACACTGTAGCATGCGCTGAAAAACGTGTTTTGTGAGAGAAAAATAGTGAAAAGTTAGAATAAATAGTGAAAAGTTGAAATAAATAGTGAAAATTTAGGAATCTAAACATGGCCTTAGACATGTTTAGTTCAAGTTGGATCAAAGTTTTTTTTTTATCATGTGTTTGGTTGGTCACGCACTGCTGACCGCCAGGCAAAGGCTAGATGGACTGATGGAGGTATGCTCAGGTAAACTACAAAATAAGAGTCATCAGCATGTATCAACAACATTTGCTCTTCTGTAGATAAAAAAAAACAGTGTTGGTCGTGTTGGGAAGCGTGTTCTATGAGTGAGAGAGATGAGATGAATAGAAAAAAGTTAGATGAATAGTGTTTTTTTGGGAGATGTTGGGTGACCTAAACGCACCATTAGACGAGCTCACTACCTTTTAATTGCGTCGCAACGCCGTATCCAGCGTTTTTCTCAAGAAACGAAGTAAAGGTGAGATGCCAGAGAGCATCATGTATCCCCCACAGATTTTTTTCCCCTGCACTCATGATTCATGATGCCATTGACTAGGATCGCTTTTCTTGTAACAGTTTCAGTTTCGCGAGGCCTGGACCTCAAACTGAAAGTACAATCGACTCTTAGGAATTGGCATGGAGGATCATTAGCCATGCGGTGTGCATGCTTGTTTTCAAATCTTCCTGAAACATCTCGCGAGCGACCTACACAGTGTCAATCACATCTCGCGGGTTCTTTCTTTCTTTTGGACTGTAGGCGAAAGAATGTGGCGAGTAATCAGTAATGGGTTCGAACCGTGTAACTTTGTTTACAGGCGAGGATCAGCTGCCGACCGGCTGAACGCAACGTGTTTTCGATAGGCCATTGAGTAGAAGCCGACGCCGAAAGTAGCTCATCTTTACTTCGTCCTGCAGCACTGAAGGGGCACAAAGCTTAACTCACTTGGTTTACGTCAGGAGCCATGCGCCGTGATTTGCTCGATGAACTTATTCGGGCATAAGCGAGAACTGGCGCTTTTTGCAATGTGGAACTGATCAAAAAGGCCTTTTTTAGTTGCTAAGAAATCCTTGAAGTCTGATGAGCTTGCCTGATCTGTTGAAGCATGGAGTAAGACAAAAAAAAGCCTGCTTCCTTTTCTGCAATTCTGCCCGCTCAACAGTGATATTGACAGATAGAAGGGCTCTGGAAAACCAAACAATCCACAATGCTAGGAACAGGATATCCCTGACCATTCCATTTCGAACCACCTTTTGTATCTACTGCAACCAGAATTTACGTGGTGTTTTCACTAAAGATGATTCACAAAGTCTTTTTGTAGCGACGAACGTCGGCTGAACTGAGAAGTCACATTGCTGTACTGAAACATTTGTTGGCGAAGCATCAAATAAAGCATGCCGCTTCAGAAATTCATATAGCTAGATTCAAAAAATAAAATCATATAAGGAGTATATTACAAACACCAATTAACTGATAAAAGTCAGGGAGAACAATGGATATGAAAGCAGCAACAGGTCACAAGGTAGGACTAAGAATACATATCAGCAGAGACTCTTATGTTTGTGTAAATTCATTTCCAAGCTATGTTACGTGTAGGTTCTGTCATCTGGAGCATATCCGAGTGGCCACCCTCCTCCAGGCAAAACGAAAAATATGCTAATTAACATCGGCAGTGACAAATGGCGAACTTAGGCAAACTTGACTTCCCTTCGTAGTTGTAGAAACGAAAGTGTCTAAAAGGTAACACTGAAAGTCTGAAACGTACGTATCCAAAGTCGCAATTTTTGTTACATCACCTAAAGATTTGACCTTTTCCATCATAATGCCAGCCATTGGCTATAAACTGTTTTTTTAGGTCCAGCAGGAAAACAAATGAAGATGTCAGAGGTTATGGAAGCCATTTAAGTTTCAGCACAAAAATCAGCAATACGATCAAACAATCTTTCATTTCTCGTGTATTCAGACGAGCAGAACAGACTTGGCATTACATGGGACAAAAAAAAAAAATTAGAGTGTGTGTACTGGCGCTAAATTCGGCTTGTAGAAGCTTTTCCTCCTGAACAAATCACCGAACTTTCGGAATATCGGCCGCTTCTTCTTGTGTTTATTAATCGAATCCTCCATGTCGACGTAGTGGCTCTCGTCGATGTGATCGAACTCGTCGTCGAAATCGTCCATTGCCGCGTCCGCCGCGGACTTGAGATCGGCAATGTTACTCAGCGACGCGAACACCCGTTCCTTGGGGTTTAGGTTCCCCATCCGCGCCGACTGCGAGAACCCTCCCTTGAGCTTTCCCGGCTCGCCGATCGAGTACCTCCTCCGGCTGCTCGGCGTCCTCGGCTTTTCCGCCATCCACCTCTGCGGCGTCGCGTCTTTGCTGCCGTTCGCCAGCCGCTGATCGAATCCGTAGTCCGGCGCCGGCGTGCTGCACGCCGTGGTGTTCGTGGTCGTCGCGGCGAGGAGGCTGTTGAACTCCTTGAGGCTGCCCTGCGCGGCGGCCTCGCTGACCTTGACGCACTCGTACTCCTGGCGGAGGCTCTGCAGCGCGGCGTCCTTTTCTGCGACGGCGTCGCCGAGGCGCTCGTTCTCCGCCCTGGCGAGCTCGAGCGCGTCCTTGACGGCGCTGGCCTCGGCGACGGCCTGCTTGAGGATGTCGCGCAGCCGCGCGTTCTCGTCGCGGATGACGCGCTGCGACTCGACGAGCTTGGTGTTCTCCTGGCGGGCGCGGTTGACCTCCTCCTCGGACGCGCGCACGCAGTCGAGGAACACGCGCTCCTTGTCGCCCCACGACGCGGCGGCCTCCTCGGCCTCGACCCTGCACCGCTCGTGCTCGCCGGAGACGGCGCGGAGCCTGGACTCGGCGGCGGCCAGCGCCGCGCGCAGGCGCTCGGCCTCGGCGTTGGCGGACTCCAGCTCGGCCTGCGCCTCGGAGAGCCAGAGCTTCACCTGCTTGGCCTCCATGGTGACGTCGGAGAGCGCGACGGAGAGGTCGTCGGCCGCCTTGCGGCTCCGCTCCTCGGCCTGCGTCGCCGTCCGGAGCTCGCCGCGGAGGACCCTTATCTCCTCGTCCGCGCCGCCGAACATGAGGTCCCTGACGCTCCTCTGCTCCTGCACGCCGCCGCCGCCGCCGCCGCGGCGGGCGGCGGCGGACTCGAGGCCCTTGTTCGCCTGTCGGAGCGCGGCGATCTCCAGCTTGGCCTCCTCGAGCGAGATCTTGGTCTGCTCCAGCTGCTTGGTCTGGTATATCAGCGACTCGAGCATCTTGCGCTCCGACTCCTTGGACTTGTCCACCTCACGCTCCAGGAGCTGCACCTTCTCCGCGACGGCTTTCGCGGCGCTCTCGCCATCGCGCCGTACCTCCTCTAGCTCCCTTGTCGCCTTCGCCTTCTCCTCACGCTCTCGACGGAGCTCCTCCTCCAGCTGCGTCACCCGCTGCTGCTGCTGCATCGCGGCGCCCGCGCCGCCAACGCTGCGCCGCCTCTGCAGGACAGAGAGAACCAAGAGCGAGCCGGCGTTAGAAACAACAAACAGCAACTTACTGATCACCTAACCCTTTCCGATCAGTCAGTGATCACACGCCATTCCAAAACTTCCAAAGCCGCCAGCTTTGGGCGTAACGTAATTAAACTTTGACGTAAGAAACCGCATCAAAGGAGGCCGCCACGCCAGTGGAAGCAAACATACCTCCGGGGACGGGGACACCTTGGAGGCGCCGCCGGCGGGCGAGCGGCTGCGCTGGAGACGAGGGGACGACGGCTGGTGCTTGTGGTGGTCTCTGGAGGAAACGGAGGAGGCCGTGGCGGTGACCCTGAGCCCGGCCTCGAAGGAGCCGGATCTGCGCGGCGAATCCCAGCTCATCAGAAATCACAGAACCGAATCGTCTCGTGGGCTAAATAGTCAAACAATAAAAGAAGGCACGCCGCGGGCGGGAATGGGGGGAGCCGGGAAAGAGGATCTGTAGCGAGGGGAAGGAAGGCTCGTGCGTGGGCGGTTGGGCGCGAGGGGCAGCCAGGTAAGGTCTGTCTCAGGTTGACGAGTGGAGGGAGAGTCTCACTCACCTCGGCCTGGCGGACAGCATCTCGTATGGCACGCGAGGGGAGGGACGGCGCGGACTCCGATGACGGGGAAAAGAAGAAATCCGTGTCAGAGGGGAATGGAATAGAAGAAGGCCCCCCGGCGCAACAACATGGCGCAATTAATACTACCAAGGCCACCGCCGAGACGACGAGAAGAGCACGGAGGGATGGGGAGGAGGAAGAAGGGCCAGTGGGGTGGGGGTTAAGCGGGAGGGAGTGGAGGTGATGGCCTGGCCGGCTTGGATTTGATTTGTTTTACTCGTGTGATGTGATGGTGCGCGTGGTCGCGGGCGAGGGCCGCAAATGGCGGGTCGTGGACTCGTGCGCGCGCGCGCCTGGATCCCAGCGCCGAGGCCGGAAGGGGGCGTGCCGTGCGCGTGGGAGAGATGGTCAACGGCGGGTGTGGGTTTGGGCTCGGTTTCTACGGGGGTTTTGGCTGGTTTCCTTCGTTCGATCGGGCCGGCCGTTGCCGCTGCTCCTTTTCGTGCCTGCGCGGGATCGGACGAGCGGAATGGACCCTTCGTGTGCCTGCCGGCTTGGCGCGTGGATGGCCGGGTTTTTCAGTGGATCGTTTCTACACGGGGGTTTCGTTTTTACATGCCACTGAATCGGTCGCTGGTCCGCTGCTATTAATCTCACAAATATTTTTGTTTTTTCTATGCTACAAATCTAATCGCGGTAGAGCTCAAGATTTTTCCCACCCCTTGACGAGTAACGCCAGCTCAAGAGTTCCTCCGGGACAAGGCGAGCTCAGATCAGGGTTTTATTTTTTTCGAACCGGGACCTCGAACCGCCGGCCAGCGGTAGCGGTTAGCAGGTCCGGTTTGACCGGTTACCGTTGGAAACCGAACAAATTCAAATTTTGAATTCAAATTCCCCGTTACGTCGGTTTGGTCCGGTAAGCCGACCGGTTGGGCTGGTTAGCCGGCCGGTTAGTTTCAAAAAAATGGGCATGACCTATACGCAAATTAATGGAAAAATTGACCACAAATACATACAAATATCCATACATATAATTGTGCATACAAATATCCATACAAATAGTATAGTAGTCCTCTGATATAAATAGTTGTGCATACAAATATCTATACACATAATAGTGGATAGAAATAGATCAACGGTAGAATTGCGAGGCCATTTCATACTCTGCGGTGGACATCACATTCAAACCCTGCCTTTGAAGCAACTCAGCTTTGAAGTCTTGCCAAGTTTGGCCCGTCTAGGCCGATGTCGTCTGCCATTCCTGAAGTAACATATTGTACCAATGGCAATCTTGCACACCACTTGACCAACTCACCACCAATCGGAAACCGGGGCGACCGAACGCTCGGCCACCCCTTCGGTTTACCGACCAACAGGGGAGCTTACCGACCAACCGGACCGGCTTACCGCCGCAGGGGGCCGGCTAGCCAACGTCAGGAGCCGGGAACCGTAGATCTCGACCCCTCCGGCTAACCTCTTCAACCGCTCGGCTTACCGCCTCCTCCGACCGGCTAGCCGGCGTCTCGCGGCAGTGGCGACGCTGGAGCTCTTTTTCGCTAGTGAGTGCCGCTGCGCGCGGGGGGGGGGTGGCCGACTGGCCGTTGGGGGAGGGGGGTTAGGGTTAGGGCGGCGTTTGACGGGCCTTAAATGGGCCAAGCCTATTTTTTTTTATTTAATTTGTATTTACCGAAAAAATACCAAATGAACAGATATTTAAAAAACTTTTACGCCACCGGTTTATACACATCTTGAAGTATTTTTTAGGAATTTTTATGACATTTTTATATTTTTTAAATTCAAATTTCAAAATTTCAAATTTTAAACGGTTCAAACTGCCCTAACCGGTCCGAGACGATTTGGTCAGGAACCGGTCAAACCGGACCGGTACCCGACAGTTGGGTTAACCCTGGCTCAGATTCGATTGGCGTTGAAATCGTGGAGTTCGAGGCCGGACGGGGTTGGGGCGACGACCGACAGCATCAAGGTCGGGGCTGTGACCAGGAGTAAATGATCAGGACAAACTCATCACGCCTTTTTAGGTGCGCAAGGAAGGAGGATTCGAGCGAGGTAGCAGCGTTTGTCAACCAGGATGAGCCGATGGGCGATGACCGAGTGCTCTGATAATTGTCGAGCGAACCGGCGTGGTGAGTTGGTGGTGACCTTGTTATTGCAAAAGATCAACGCACAACGCCAAATGCAAACTTTGCGGTTTTACCGTTTGTGACCTGTTCGACTTCGACGTCAAGTTTGACACGTTGCTGTTTGTGAACAGCATCAAAACTTGCACTTTTACCGTTTCTGAAGTGCTACCTGAGCTAGCGTAACTCTTCTCGCTGCAACGGACAAGCAACGTAACGTAAATACCCCATTATTTAGTTTACATAGTGGTCGTATAACGGTTATGTGTGGTGAAATATGATATCGTGTTGACTCGAGAAAACAAAAGGGTTACCCCCATGTGATTTTGTTAGACAAGGCTATACGGTTAATTATTGTCTGCTCTCACAGAGTGACAGTGAATGAAGTAAACGGAACCCCTCTCTGTTTGAATATCACATGCCAGCTTACCGATGTTTATACGACGTTGTTCATCAACAGATCATCCGCATAGGTTTCCATCGACTTTTTGTCGGCCTGCCATCGCCCACATGACGACGGCGACGGAGGACCAAGAAGCGAGCACCGATTTTTCCTTCTTCGAGAAAGCAACAACAATCAGCATGAAAACGCCATAGGTGTAGGCGCGGACGACAAGCATGTGCGTACCTTCCTTGCAAAAGAGAAGCTTGTGCATGAGTGCATGTGGCAGTGACGAGGAGCCATTCTGTGCCCGAAACTTCCAGTTCGGTCAGGTGGTGTGGTGGTCACCGTGCCGTGCTCCTGTCAGCTGTTGCTTTCTGGGCCGGCAAGTCCGGATCTGCAACCCTGAGTCCCATGCTGGGATCCCCCAGTTTAGCATGCACGCGCATGCGGCGATGCTCATGAGTGGCAACCCCGGGGAATGCGTCGCCTTGCGGAAAAGGAGAGCCGAGGGCGTATACAATCAGCAGAAGGCGGTCGTCGCGACGCACGGTGCAGTCTGCACCATGCAGATCTCCCAGATGGAGTAGGAGTTGGGCAGGTTGGGGCCGGAATCACGAGCGTGGCGTGTGGCTCGTTACATGGAATTCGTCTCCCAACCCAGACGGCGAGACGTTCTCACAGACTCACACACGAGTTGCGTGAGTTTGCCAGTTTGGATTGGACTATGGACCTTGGACACACCGGCAGCGCATCGCAACGTCCAGTTTGAGGTTTTGGTCAGAGGTGTATAGTGACCGTGCCCCGGAGGCTGCACGTTTCAGAATTAAGAATGGTTCGTGTCTCCGTCTGTCACGTAGAATGCTCGGTACGTTAAGCACTTAAGCTAACAAAAAAAAATTCGGAATATCTGCTTCAATCATAGAATCCCCAGCTTGAGGATTTTTTCATAGGTTTTTGAAACCGAAGCCCATTAGATCTCCTCCCTCCCTCGACGAGGCCCAAGCCCAAGTGTCCAACCTCTGGCAAGCAGCCTTTTCCCATCCCATCCCTAATTTTTTTTTCTCCATCCATTTCCTCGCGAATTTTTTGCTTGCGCAAAGCGTGAGAAATTCGAAGCGGAGCCGAACCCGAACCAAAACCGAGCGCGAGAGGGGCGGAGGCGGAGCGGCGGGAGGCAGCAATGGAGGCGCTGCTGGAGCTCGAGAGGGTGCAGCGGGTGCTCTCCCTCATGAGTTCGCGCGGCCTCTGCGACAGAGGCTCCAGCGGTGGCGGCGCCGCCGCCGACCGCTTCCTCGCCCAGTTCCTCCTCTTCATGGTGCGGTTTTCCCCCGGTCAGCGGCTTGGATAGAGATTTATCCCTTTGGTAATCTATTCTCTAAACATTTATCCCTTTGGTTCAAAATGAATAGAGATTCAAATTCTGTGCAAATTCAAATTCAAATTCAAATTAAATAGCTTCTGAAAAGAATAAAACAAATAGAAAAAAAAATTCTATTCAGGCCACCCATGCGGCCCAAATTGCGCAACGCGGCCCAGTCGCGCGCCTCTCGGCTCGGCCCATCTACGCGCGCTCGTCGCGGTTCGGCTCCTTTCTCTGTTGCGGCTCGGCTCCGCTCGCTGACGCGGCTCGGCTCGACTCGCTCTGGTCTTCACGGCTCGCAGGCCGCAACCTGGGCCTGGGCCGCGATTTCGGCCCAACGCGGCGCGGCGGTCGACCCCGCCTCGATCTCAGCCGTCCGCGCGATCCAACGGCTCCGCGTCGATTTCGCGGGGTATAAAAGGAGCTGGCTTCGTCGAAACCCTAAACCCTAGCTCATTTCTCTTCTCCTCCCCCTCGGTCGCAGCCGAGATCTCCCCTCCGCGAGCGCCGCCGTCGGCGTGCCTCGACGTCCGCCTCCGCGCCATGGATCTCACCATGGCCGGGGCCTCTTCTTTTCTTCCTCTTCTTTCCCCACTCTCTCTGTTCCCGTTCCCGACGGTCGTCAAGACATGGCGCCGCCGCGGGACCCTTCGCCGGCGTGCGTGCTCATCTAACGGTGAACGCGCCGCCGTCGAGCGGTTCGGTGGTGGTGTCTGTGCGCGCTAGCGCACCGGCGTCCCGGTAGCGAGGCGCATCTTCTTGCGCGCTCAGAAGCCGGCGTCCCGGCGTGAAGCGCATCGGTAAGTTCTTTGTGTGGATCTGTGTGTGAGAGTGTTAGATCTTTGATGTGGGGATGTAGATCTGTTGATTTGGGATATGGATCTGTGGTTTTCGGTTGGATTTGGATTCTAGGGTATTGGATCTAGGGTTTCTGATGCGGATCTAGGGTTAGGGTTTCGGGTTTGGATCTGTTGTTCTCGATTTCTTTCGAAATCCTTTCTCTTTTCTCTAGATCTACACTAGATCTAAACTTCTACCTCGCGTCTGATACCAATTGTTAAGTCTACATGTGTCTGTGTGTAGATCTAGACTAGGAAATGCTTGATCTATGTGTATGTGCATGTGTATGTAACTGTGTATATGTGTGTGTACGTGCTAAACCCTACATCTAGGAATGGAGAAGGATAAGGGTTTAGATCTATACCATCACGTGTAGAGGTGTTGGATGGCTCTGATGATGCCATTGCGGGTTCGTCGGTGAAGTTCTGCGCACGGGCAGTGACGTTCGGAGTAGATGATGATGCCGTAGCTCTGCGCAGTAGGTCCCGACGTCCTTCAGGGCGCCACCGGCTTTGGCCGGGAACGGCGATGAAGGGAGTGGTGGAGCTTCCCGCCGCCGTAGCGCTAACCCTCTAGATCGGTCTAGGGTTTGAGTGTAGGTGGGGTGAATACTCAGTGCAACTTCGTGTCCCGAGCCGTGGCCCCCACCCCTCTCTATATAGCGCTGGCGACAGGGGCCCACCAACCATTAGGGTTGGGCGCCCCCGATCAGGGCGCAGATCAAGGCCCAAAGGCCTTTGGGCCTTTTGGGGCTTAGGAGATCAACCTAACATTGTATGCTATGTGTGCTCGTAAGGCTTTTCCAGCGAACCTGATCCTTGCAAGTGTGCTGCTGAGTGCTGATGCACTTGCTGAGGCTTTTGGTTGTGACAAGGGTTTATGCGCCGTAGAAGCTGTTCGTTTTTTTTTCCCCCAATTTTGATGGGGAGATTTCAATTGTCTGTTTGTACCCGCGTCTGACGTTGCAGTGTGAATCCCGATCGATTTGATGTGATGGTCAATCCTGTGCTAAATTGCTGTTTATTGGTGATGCTTGCTTTTTCTGGGTCTGAATTTTTCTGCCAAACAATAGCTGTACCCGTGCTCGTGCTATCGAGCTGTAGTTCAGTTAACTAGGTGGAGTGAGAATGTGATATTGCACCACAGTGTAGGCACGTTCCGTGGAAATTCATAGATTGACAGCAGCTGGGACTTAATTTTGTTGAAATTCATAAATTGTACAGTACAATAAGCGTTATTGGTAATTGAACCTTTTAGAATTATTAGTTAACTTTGATAATGCACTGCAGCTACCTGATTGCCTTGTTTTTATGATCTGATTTGTCACAGTAGTCTGCTTACTACGCCCCCTACCCATTTGTTCCTCTGAATCCAGTATATCATGCGGACATGTCAAGTGTTCCTGTGATTTTTGAAATGGGACATCTAAGTACATCTATAACTTCTCTCAAAATCATTTCGGCGATCATAAAGTCCTTTATGTAGGTGCAACCATCTGATTCTCTCACCATGGAGATGAAGTTCCAATTGGTCTCTGAGCTATTAGGAAAGGTAATCTTACTGACGCTTTTCCACTTTTATATGTTTGCTAATTGCTATGCAGAAAATTATACTTGAGACCTTTTTTTTTATATATATATATATATTAGGCTACTCCTGATACTCTGGATGAAGTGCAGCATGCCACCCGTCTGGAAGGTAGTAGTTGTGAAGTAATGATAGTCTGCCTTTTACATTATGAATTTACCTGGAAGATTTCTTGTTGATTGGGACTAAACTCTGACGAGACAGTAGGACCCTTTCAAGTGCAGCTGATCAAGTTATATCTTCTGGAGCTTTACTACAGCCAAATAAGAACTTCAAGATGCAGGCTGAGAAATCAACCATTCAGGCTGCGCCTATGGTTGGGTTTGATGCCATGATGAGAGCTAAATCTACGCTTGAAGATTTTGTATGTGTTTTTTGGAAGTTATTACCTCTAAATATATAATTTCAACGCTTCCATGGTGTAATGCATGCGCAACAAAACAACTGAAACTGCTTAAGGGCATTAGATTCATGCCAGAACAAGGAAAAATTTCATGGAATGTATTTTTCTGTTTCTTTGTAAATCTTTTACAGATAGTCTGAAACTGGTCATGTGATGTTATAAATTTCAATTTCCTTGTTGAAGCATATCTTTATTCCTTTCGTCTTAATGATAAATCTATCCCGGGGAAGTTCAGACAATGATGTTTTCTTTTCTTCTTGAAAAAAAACAGTGCAGATCGTACTTTATGTTTCATGGACTGGACGTTAAGAATCCACAATCCATTTTCAAGCATCTACCTGTTCTTTCGTTCACAGAGAGCTACATATATCAGGTTTTACTGCTGCACTGCTAAAAACTTTAGTTTAAGGTTTCATTTTTTCATTGAGCAAACCCAAGAATTTATTGTTGCAGTTAGATGCTTCAAATGAAGACTCATTGGGTCTAACCCCAGACAACAGCAGTTCTTCAAAAGTAAGACTTGGACATTTGGTTTGGTTATCTAATAAAATAGATATAGAAAATACAGAATGATATTTGTGTTGAGTCCGATCTATATAGGTCTTGTATTATAGCATGTCTAGTGACCACCTTATTTATCATACAGGAGTTAGAAAGGAAAAAAGAAGCTCTTGATGAAAAATCCTTGTCTCAAATGATTGAACCCCTTGACAGTCTTCTTCAGAGTCAGGGGTTAATGACAGATCGGTTAGATTGGAACTACGCTATGTACTTTTGGTTATGTAAAATATTCCCTGATACTTCATCTAGTTCACTCACTTTATTTTCTCCTGTTTCTAGATTGCGAACTGAACTGAAATCAGGCATTCAGTATTGGTCTTTAGAGCGGAAGCTTTGTCAAGCATTAATAAGAAATGAAAAGGTATGTAGAGACATTTCTTGTGCTGCACTGTAACATAAGGACATGTATCCCATTAATACTGACCTATGGTTTGTTAGATCATCTGGTGGATCCAATCAAATCTGCTGCATTCATCTATTGTTTTTTCTTGGCAAAGCTGTACACTCTTGATACTTCGAAGAAAAAGTGATGGTGCTAAATAAAAGAGGCTCTTAGTCTTAGCACACACATTAAAAGTGAAACCCCGATTTTGAACTTATGAAGATGAGCATTATTATTGCTGTTGTTCATAGAAAAGTGCTTTCGCCTTCTTGGCAAACTCAAATATAGTGATCAATTTTTTTTCTAGATCTCAATTGACGATGTGATGAAAGCAATCCATCTCAAATCATTTGATTATCGAGTTCTTAATCTCTTGATGTATCAGCTCACTGGTCAGCAGGTAGGCATGCCTTTCTGTTCATTACCTACTAAATTCTACTCCTATAGTCCTATAGTCCACCTGGGATCATTTTCTCTATTCACTTTTTAGGTCAATGAATTGCACATGGACTTCTTGTCCATTTCAGAATTTTTGGTTGAGATATCTGATGACCTGTGAGTATGCTCCGAATCTTACTCATGCATTCATAATTGCATATTCTACACATAGTGGCATGAACTGCCTACAGTCTTAATGTGTTGTATAAAAAACTCTTACCAATTTGCTGTTTTTGAAAATGCTCGAGCAAGGTAGTTGAACATAGTAGTTATAAAATTGATAGAACCTAAAATTGATGAAACACCTGATAGATGAAGACGAAATATCACACCTGCTTTTGGGCAGTTAGCGAAACGAAAGTATGGGTTTAAGTAAATGGAATTAGAGTTTGTGTCTAAATTTTGTAGATATGATACAGTGATGTTATACCTAACTAGGAGCAATGGTTTTATTATGAACAGAATTGCATAATACTTAAATAATAATCCTTTTTAAATCAAATAACATTGAAACTTTGAATCACCTTTTCATATTCTTTATTTCATTTTGAAGTTATCACTCGGTGACTTGTTTTGAATATCTTGCAGGTATGATTATGAGGTAAGTTGTTCTACTGATGTTGTACTCTATCTTAGTTGCACTAGTGTAAGCCTATCTATTAAAGTAGTTCATTTTTGTTTCGTAGGATGATGTGATGAACAATACTTTCAATATCCTTCGTATGTTTGTTGCGGTATATGGATCTTCAGAGGCACCAAATATGCTGGTGAGCACTGAACAGCGAGTACTCTATATCTTTGATTTATGGCACACTTGTCTCCTGATAATATGTTCCTAAATTTCATACGCTGTTCTGTTGAGAATTTTATTCACAATTATATACTTATTATACCTTGTAAACTGACAGTTAGGCCCCAATTTCCAATCACACAGAACATTTTGGCTGAACTAAAATCAATACCATAGATTTTGGGCCATATTTCAAATTGCTACAACGTTCAGTATACAACATATGTTTCACCCAGAGCTTTGTTGTTGGCTCAATTTGATGCATCCTCTTTGTTCCTTGGCAATAACTTGTGGATTTGCTTTATGTATCATTATCGTTCACTGAGCCAAAAGCAATGATTTATGGATATGAATAGCGGACTGAACCCATGTGAAATTCGAGGAGGTTTACAAATCCAGTGAGTAAATAAGTATGAAAAGTAGAAATAGGCGTCCATTTTTTTTTGTATTACAGAAATATTTATTTGGTGACCAAAATGGTACTATATATGCTGATGAATCATATGTAGAAGTTTTATGGTGTATGTGCTGTTGTCTGTTGTAGGCCAAGTGCATAGGTGAGGCTGAAGAGCAGTATGAGAGTTTGTCAAAGAAATTGGACCCTAGTCTCTCAGGTAGTTACTGGAGAAGATGTGAGGAAGCTACAAAGGAAGGTTTGTCTTATCTGTTCATATAGAATTTAGCTCATTTCTTCGTCTAATTCATTTTATTTTGGATCCACTGTCATGTTTGTCATCCTATTGCAGGTGGAAAATTATCAGGTCATGCATATGGAACCTGGAATATCCCTCCTGTGATATGCGATGAAGAATCGTTCCGGCGTGAAAGATTGAGCTAGCTCGATACTTCTGCTGGTACCATCTGATGACAAATATCATGTTCCAAAGCATCTTCAAACTGAAGCTCATTGCACACAGCTAGTAAGTGTCTTGCCCATACGCGTATCTCCATGCTTGTCAGGTCAAATGTGGAAATGACCTGCATGGCTGCATCCCTTGAAGTGAGGTGCGCTAGGGTGTGTTCAGTGCGGAACTTGTTGAGGTTAGAGTAGTTCTGGGCCTTGCCTTTGGTCCCTTAGCTGTCATAACCACTTCTAAGTCTAATTGCTATTTGGCTGAGTTTGTCCATTTAGTTTACTTGCCCTCACTTTTCCTAACAGGCAACAGCCTTCATCCCCAACACTAGATTTTGATCAAACTCTCGTGTTCCTTTTCCCAAAGTTCAGTACCGATGACGATTTAAAACGGGTCTTCCGTACTCCGTAGTAACCATTACACAACGCATCTGCAAGCATATTAGTTTGGCGCCGAGCAATGCTTTGGCCATTTTGATCTGAATGAACTTTAAGCACAATGAGATCAATCTGTGTTCTTTAATTTGTGGCGCGCACAACTACCATAAATCATAGTTGAAATGAGAGAGGAGGTAAGTTTCTTGGGGAGCGGCATCGTCTTTTCGTTTCTGTTTGGTTGCTTGTTTGGTAGTATCTGGTTAATGTGAGCTGGACGGCAGAAGTGGTTCACAACTTTCAGTCACACATGATAAATCTTGACAAAAGTCGGATGCTCGATCCAATCATTTTTTTTTTCTGGAGATCTTAGTCGGATGCTCAATCCAATAGTTTTTCTTTCTGGAGATAGCTTTTGTAAGGAGTTTTACAATGCTTGGAAGGTACCAGAAGGTACCACGCGGTACTTTTGTAGCTGATTAATGCTAACCGTTGATTTAGCTGAATATTTAGCTAAGTATTTATTTTAATGTAAAAAATATATTTAGTTAGTACCTCCTGGTACCTTTACTCCCGGTACCTCTGGGTACCGTCCATTTTACTACCATTAGATCTTTAGGAATGGACGGTTCTCTCTCTTTCTCCTCTTTCTCCTGTAAAACTCCACATCTTTCGTTGGTTCTACCGCTTGCTGTAAATGTCGTCATCCCCCTAATAAATTAATAATTGATTGATGGTTGCTGGTCTCTTGGCACGATTCCGTGGCTTTGAATTCACATATGGTCCTTCGTCTTTATGGCCTTGAGAGACCACATGCGTGAATTGTTTGTCGAGTTTGGTGCTGGAGCCTGGAGGGCTTCGTCAGGACTCAGGACGATGCATTCCGGCCTCACGTTTTTTTAATCGCTCCAGGATCATTGCAGATTGCATGTGATCCCTAGCTGTATGGGCGCAGATTTTTTTTATATTATATTAAAAACCTGCCAACCGTGGTGGGATACTCGGATTAATGGTGGCAAGGACAGACACAAGCTGGTGGACACGGAGATTGCCACGTCCGTCCGCGTTTCTAGTAGGTAGCTGTCCTGACGATCGTGGTCGATCATTTTATCTGATTGACCGCTACTGCATGGGCCACACAAACAAAATGAGGGACTCGTGGGTCGTGGCCGGGCCAGGCGTCGACGCAAGAAGCCCCACATATTTTTTTTTTAATAATTAGCAGCAGCACTGCTCTGTCGGAGAAGAAGCAAGTTTGTGGTTACATAGGTTGTTATTACAAGATAACTAACTAAACTCATCTCATCACTAACACAAATCATTAAGAAGCCATAATATCATCAGATGAGATACAGGCTATGCTTCTCAGCTTCTTTGATTAGTGCCAGAACTCTTTGCAGTGTGCCACAATGACCCTCGAAGACTCTTCGATTACGCTCTTTCCAAATATTCCAAGCAGTGTATATCATCACTGATGCACGCTGTCGCCTGACATCTTTTTACAAGCCTCTAAGTACGTCGTTCCACCAACTTTCCACACTCAATTGCCTATCAGGGATTGATACCAGACCATTCGACCACTGGTTAATTAGGACCCATACCTCCTGTGCATAAACACAGTTGAGACAGATATGTTGCGCTGTTTCCTAGGATTGATCACAGAGTGGGCAAGTTGGATTGCATGGCCAATTTCTCGCAGCTAGTTGATCTGCCGTTAATAACTTATCTGGTACGAGCAGCCATGCGAAGAATCGATGCTTTCCTTCTGTCTTGGCTTTCCAAATAGCATTTGCATCAAAGGTGCAGTAGGAGCCTACAAGTTGTGCCTTGTATGCCGATTTTGATGTGTAGACTCCGTTAGTTGTCCATTTCCAAACGATTTCATCCTCTTGATCCGTCAATTGCACTTCCAGCACCATAGCCCCAAGAATCACCATTTCCACTATCTCATCAGTTGTTGACATTCTATAAAGTCCTCTTGTCCAATTTTTATTCTCTAAACTCTCTTTTACACAAAGATTTTTCCTCCACGCTAACTTATAGAGATTTGGCGCTAAGTCTCTTGGGGCCTTTCTATTTAACCATGATGACTCCCAGAACCTTGCTCGACAACCATTGCCCACTGTTACATATGTGCTTGCACGAAAGAGTTGCTTGTCTTGCTCACTGCACGGCACTTCTGTACCAATCCAAGGTCTACTGGGGTCACTCCACTGATACCACAACCACCTCAGTCGCAAAGCTCTGCTGAACAGTTCAAGATCGAGGACTCCCAACCCTCCAAGCGTCTTTGGTCTTTTAACTTTCGTCCAACGCACCAGACAGTGGCCTCCATTGACATTTTCCACACCTTTCCAAAGGAAACCCCTTCTAATCTTGTCCATCTTCTTGATTGCCCATTTTTCAGTTCGAAGACCGTCATGAAATAGGTTGGCATTGCAGTCAGCACTGAGTTGAGGAGTTTAAGTCTTCCTGCTCTGTTCAAAAACCTTCCCTTCCATGCCGGCAGCCTATTCGCCATTTTGTCAATAATGGGCTGTACCTCCACCCGGGTTAGTTTCCTATAGTGCAGAGGCAAACCCAAGTAGCTGCAAGGGAAATGTTTTACTGGGCAATTGAAGCCTTCCATAATGGCTTCTAAATTAATCTCTGCGCATCTGATAGGATAAGCAGCACACTTGGATCATTAGTAACCAGCCCGGATACCTTACCAAACATGTCCAATATTTCAGCCACAATGACCACTTCTTCCTTGTTTGGATTTAAAAAAATTGCAGCATCATCAGCGTATAAACTCGTTCTCATTGTTGCAGCTCTGTTAGTAATCGGTGAGAGCAGTTCAACACTAGTGGCTTTCTCCAGCAGCCGCTGTAGTGGTTCAATGGCTAGAATGAAGAGCATAGGAGAGAGGGGATCCCCTTGCCTCAATCCTGTGTAGTGTCTAAACCATCTACCACGAGAACCATTTAGTAGCACTGCCGTAGATGCTGACGATAGCAAAGCAGAGACCCATCCACGCCAGCGGTTTCCAAAGCCAAACTGCTCTAGGACCTCCATCAAATAATCCCAGCGCACGGTATTTGCTCTTGGCATTTACTATCTATAGCCAAGTTGCTCGCGTGGGGCTGGTCGTGAACAAAACCTGCAGCACCGTCTCGCGTTGTAGCAGCATGTAAGATAAGGGTTTCCATCTCTCTCCTACTGGCCGGTGAATGTGTGAATGTATCATGTACGTAATTACTACGGGTTGAATCTTTGACCTCGATGGCGGTTGGGTGAAATGTGATGTGGCAATGTGATTGATCTGTCTGATGATCTACGCCCGGCTTTATAACTTATAAGCCGTGGAGTCGAAATAAGAGTTGCAACTTAAACTAAGATGGTGTTTAGTTCGGTATCTGTGACATACTCCCTCTGTTCATACTTTTCGCACTTTCCGCACTTTTCGAAAAATAACTTTGACTAAATATATATACAAATAGACCTTCGCCTACACATCCCCTTGGTGGCCTCATTGTTGACTGTGTTTCCTCGTAATAGTATCATACTTCTCGTTATATCCCACATTGTTTAGATATTAAAGTATAGTATACGAATACAATAATTAACAATGACATCTTTTCCACGACGCACTTCAAATTGACCAGTGCACCGATGGATAATTTCCATCTCGGAAGTACACCCCTCGCGTACTCCGTGCGTCTGTCAGACGAACATATGGGCACGCGAGTCTGTACCTGCGACCCTGCTTACCGTTTAACGTCGGTTGACTGATGCAGTATACGGGTCCTACCTCTTTTTATTCTTTATCTGTTCAGCAAAGCTGTGTATGCAGTAGCGACACCATGACAACTGCACTTTACTCTTTACCATCAATCCAATAGCTAGTCACGATCATTCTGAGAAATGGATGATGAGATCATTTGGAGATGGACATCAGATGGGGAATAGGCAATCCATCACCCCAATTTAGAAAGCAAAGGTGGAACCAAAGTGCATATTCTTTGCATGGGTATTGTTACATATGAAGATACTAACAACAAACAGCTTGGCGAAAAGAGGTTGGACACATGACCAACAATGCAAGCTATGCAACAATGCACCAGAAATGCCGACGCACCTCTGTAAATATTGCCCATTCACGTGGGCAATTTCGGATCAATTAATTAATGTTTTCAATTTACACTAACTACCAATCATCTCCTCAGTAAATTTCATTTACAGATGGTGGAAAAAATATCGAGCAAAGATTGCGAAGAATCTAAGTCGGTTTTCGATGGGTTCGTTATTTACTTTGGTGGAACATGTGGAAGGAACGGAACAGAGAACTTTCCAACATGGTGCCAGAGGTTGTGAATATCATCAAAG
This sequence comes from Digitaria exilis, assembly GCA_015342445.1. Lineage (NCBI taxonomy): Eukaryota > Viridiplantae > Streptophyta > Magnoliopsida > Poales > Poaceae > Digitaria > Digitaria exilis. Next base: position 1,518,668 of record JACEFO010001734.1, read on the forward strand.
AGAATTTCCATCAATATCGTCAAGCTACAGAGATGACAAGTGGAAACACTACAACTCCTGTGATTTAGAAGGTTTCTAGTGATATTTTCTTTCTTTGTGTAGGAGGTTCTTTTGTCGGTGTTCCCGGGAAGTGGAGAGATAGGATAGTTGTAAGTCAGTCCTATGGTCTGGAGCTGTTTTTAGGGCTTGTTCGGTTCATTCCAGACCGGGAATGATAGATATAATAAGAAATTCATTATAGGTACAACTAGAGACCGGGATTTATTCCGGGTCGAAAAATAATTTACTCGTGATGGATACAACAAGAGACTCGGAATGATTCCATACCTCTTGACTAGTGGATTGATTTCATATCTTTTGTTGTCACTATCGTGAGTAAATTAGCTTTGGACCGGGAATGAATCCGGGTCTCTTATTGTACCTATCATGAATTTCTTGTTATATTTACCATTCCCGGCCGGATTGAATCCGATGTAACCGAACAAGGCCTTAGTTGAGGTTATTTTTCTTATGTTTGTATCTTTTATTCTGTTCTTCTAATAAAGATTCGGCAAATCTTTTGTCGTCGTTTAGAAAAAAAAATGTTTCTGAGAAATTCGTAGTCACCACGCCTTATCTCTGATTGATGGCAAGGTCGTGTGATCGTGTCTCCCCGGACATACGGTCATAAATTCTTTGTCCAGACTCCGGAGTAACATTGAGCTCCTGCCAAGTGAGAGCGAGGATATGCGATTTTTTAGGTTTATACCAAATAGAGGAAACTGGAAAGAGATTTCTGGGTGGTGAAAGAGATAACTAATCAGAATAATGTGGACGCTTCTCAAATTGGCATTGGCTATACAAATATCCGAAAGCCTCCAACGAACAAGTTGTCAGGAGCTCTACAAATAGCAACTTCTATTCATCACTCTCTTCTCAGTTGTCACACTGCCATCCGCGCGAGAGGCAACTAGAACGGGTGGTACATCAGCGACCACGTGCCGTTCACAGTTCACACTCACACAAGCGGTCGTCGATCGAGATGGGCTCCGCGGCTGACGACGCCGTGAAGCCGCACGCCGTGCTGGTGCCGATGCCGGCGCAGGGCCACGTCACGCCGATGCTGAAGCTGGGCAAGATCCTCCACTGCCGCGGCTTCCACGTCACCTTCGTCAACTCCGAGTTCAACCACCGCCGCCTCCTCCGCTCCCGCGGCGCCCACGCGCTCGACGGCCTCCCGGGCTTCCGCTTCGCCACCATCCCGGACGGCCTCCCGCCGTCCGACAAGGACGCCACCCAGGACGTCCCCTCGCTCTGCCGCTCCACGGAGGAGAGCTGCCTCCCTCACCTCAGGGCCCTCCTCGCCGAGCTCAACGCCTCGCCGGACGTGCCCCCCGTCACCTGCGTCGTCGGCGACGACGTCATGTGCTTCACCCTTGATGCCGCCAGGGAGATCGGCGTGCCCTGCGCGCTCTTCTGGACGGCCAGCGCCTGTGGGTACATGGGTTACCGCTACTACCGCACCTTCATCGACCAGGGCATCTTCCCTTTCAAAGGTGACCAGCAGTCACCAAACACTCTCGCACGGCCACACCAGTAGTACACCACACGCACCTTTCAAAGGTGACAAGTTAATTACCCAAGTGTGTTCAGTTGTGTATTTTTTTTTTGGTGAGATGCAGAGGAGCAGCTGACGAACGGGTTCCTGGACACGCCGGTGGACAGCGCGCCCGGGTTGAGCAAGCACATGCGGCTCAAGGACTTCCCAAACTTCTTTCGCTCCACGGACCCCAACGAGTTCATGGTCCACTTCGCCATCCGGATAGCGGAGAAGATAGCCGGCGCGGACGCCGTCATCCTCAACACCTTCGACGAGCTGGAGCGAGGGGCGCTCGACGCCATGCGCGCCGTGATCCCGCCGTCGGCGTCCATCCACACCGTCGGCCCGCTCCCCTTGGTCGCCGAGCAGGTGGTGCCCCGGGGCGGCGAGCTCGACGCGCTCGGCTCCAACCTCTGGAAGGAGGACGTTTCCTGCCTCGCCTGGCTGGAAGGCCGGCGGCCCGGGTCCGTGGTGTTCGTGAACTACGGCAGCGTCACGGTGATGACCAACGCCGAGCTGGTGGAGTTCGCGTGGGGGCTCGCCAACAGCGGCCACGACTTCCTGTGGATCATCCGGCCGGACCTCGTGACCGGAGACGACGCCGTGCTGCCGCCGGAGTTCGTGGAGGCGACCAAGGGGCGCGGCCTGCTGGCGAGCTGGTGCCCGCAGGACGCGGTGCTGCGGCACGAGGCGGTGGGGGTGTTCCTGACGCACTGCGGGTGGAACTCGACGCTGGAGAGCCTCTGTGGTGGGGTGCCGATGCTGTGCTGGCCATTCTTCGCGGAGCAGCAGACCAACTGCCGGTACAAGTGCGTGGAGTGGGGGGTCGGGATGGAGATCGGCCACGACGTGCGGCGGGAGGCCGTGGAGGAGAAGATACGGGAGGCGATGGGTGGGGAGAAGGGAAAGGAGATCCGGCGCCGCGCCCTGGAGTGGCGGGACGCCGCCGAGCGCGCGGCGCGGCCCGGCGGGAGCTCGTACGCCAACCTCGACAAGCTGGTGGCCAACGTGCTCCTCTCGGGCGGCAAGAGTACCTGATCTACATAATCTGTGTGCCACAACGCACGTGATGCATACGACTATCAGTATGCACGTTCATTTCGGTATTACTATTGTACTGTTCGAATTCGTACTGGAATATTTTTAGCTAAGTAAAGATGGTGGAGGTGAGTGGATAAATAGGTATGTGCGAATGTAGGTGGATGGACTGGACCCATATAACCAATTGATTCAGCTTAGATCAAGACCATACGCACAACAGTTTTTGCACGTTCTCTCACCACCACGTCAATCGGAGCCGGCGACCTCGACATCCGTTGGACACGGCCGTAGGTGCTGGGGTAACGACGTTTGCGTTTTCACCGACAGGCCAACCAATTTTCTCTCGTCCTGGTGCGTTTAGTTTCACCCATTCCCACCCAAAAAAACACTATTCATCTAACTTTTTTTCTATTCATCTCACCTCTCCCACCCACATAACACTCTACATTCATCTACAGTCTTTCCCAATAAACACCCAGGATAGCGATCACAGTGGACCAGACAATTTGTCGAAGCAGGGAAGTAAATGCGCGCCAGCTGGGCCGGTGAAGTGCTTTGTGCCACGTTTACCCTGCACGATCTGGTACGTAGGCCCGCTACACGGCTGCCTCCGATCCATCCGTCGCGCTCTCGTGCTCGTGCCTGTATGTACTGTGTTGTGTGGTCGCCTCGCGTTCCCGATCGTCTTGAAAGAGATGGTCACGGCATTGGACCATCACTTGGTAGTCTCCACAGTCCATGCTTCGCTAAGTAGATGAAAAAGACACGGCAGCTGCACGTACCGATCGATCGATCGTACGCCGTGGAGTCAGACCGGTGTGTCACCGGCGTGAAGGTCAGAGGCACATAGTAGAGCACAGACTTCTTACTGAAATGCACTGTTGGAGAATCCAGGCCCATGCCCATCTGAACCAGACTGAAACGCACTTTTACGCCAACACACATTTCAGTTTTCTTCCGTATTGTCGTGGTGCCCAATAGAGCAATTCGTCATCCATTTTTGCTTACGTGCGGGGGTATCACTCGGCACCAGCAGGAACATGATGGATAAAAAAATCACTTAAACCTGAGCGGTATACATGAATAAAAAACTCTTCTTGTTGCCAATAAATTGATCAGGAATCACGTAAACAAGATAAACGGAACAAAAGACTCCCTGTTCCATGGTTGGAGAATGACTAGATGACCCTCGCCAATGGAGCGCAGCATTCTCTCTTGATAAAGCGATAAAACTCGACCATAATTCTGGAAATTACACTTAGGTCTCATTCTAAATCATCGGAAGCATTGTGTCCAGGTTCCTTGCCATGTCCTGCTGCTGCACATCAATAGAAGATAGCAATTGCTCCACTAAAGTGCATCGCAACATATATGTTATTTTTGCACAATAGCTAAAAGAAAGTAAGAACCCAAATGTTTCTAGCCAAACTAAACTACTGAATACTGATGCAGTCTGCACATGCCTCCTCAAATTGTAAGATCTAAAATAACAAGATACTAGCGTTCATTGATGTTCATATATCTCAATCTATTACTGCCCCCATTTAGTAGGTACCATTTGACTCGTTACAGTCTCTAAAGGTGAACTTTGCACACTAATTTCTCTTGTAGTCTATCGTTCCTATATCAACAAAATCATGGAGGACAACCAAAAAAAAATCAACAAAACCACTATACAAAGCTTAGGAACACAGACAAAAGAGGGCATATACAAAATAAATAATACCTTAGTTTTGCATGCTTTGGGCTTCAGGCATTTTGGCTTTATACTGTTTAACTTCAATATGTACCCTCTCAAACTCCTCCTTTATGATCTGAATTATGTCGTCTTTCAGCTTCACCCTTTCTCTAGAAAGAGCATCTATTCTATCCTCCAATGTGTTCAATTTCGGCATAACCCAATAATGAAAAAGCAAGCCACTGAACACCGAAATGCAAGCCGCATTGGCTGTATTCCATTTGAATAGAGATTTAAAGCTGAAAATTCAGAAACTCAAATGAATATCTTGTAGATTATCATATAACATTTAAGCCATCAAATTGAAAACAATGGACTTCGAACAGGGGAAATCTCTAAAATTGGACGTATGCATCCCAATAGTGGAAACTGATGATTTGTGATTCTACTGAGATTCAGTGGGAAGGGGCCACATATGCTAGCGAGACATTAAACCATAAGAAATCAATAACGTAATGGTGTATTCTGACACACATGCACGCACACCAAAGAACAGAAGTGGAACAGAAAAAAAAACAGAAGTGGAACAAAAGATCATACCATTCGAACTCTGTGAGAATGTTCTTGTTCCGAGCAAGATCCTGAAGAAAAGGAAAGGCATCAACACCCAGAACAAAAAAAATCTTGATGCTTTAGACAGTGACAACCTCTTATGTACTCTAATTGTTATTTTATTTACAATATAATATATCATTAAATCAAACAAAATTTTGATACTATGAAAGTAGTTTTCAAAATTTAATTAGTTCAGTTCAGAAGTTACTGGCAGTGGATGTTTCAAAAGTTCGACTGGAGCCATATTTTTTCTTTAAAAAATAAAGCTGGAACCATATCCAAAGCCAAGTACTTGTGATGAAGGGAATAACTGTTATTACAATAACGCAATTATCTGATTCTGAACACATTAATCCGATTTTACTTGAGTATCTTACTTAATGTCATTATGCTTTGAATTGACAAAACATATTGCAACAAACAGACATCAGCAATTGTGTTCAAATCACGCAAGAACATGCGACTGAAGTTATTTAAGTTGCATAAAATCAGTGCTTGTGGAGGAACTAATATGATAACTTCGGTTCTTAAGAAAGAAACCGAAGGGACGTACATTAAAAAAAACGTGATTGTTTGTATGGTAGATTGATCTAGACAGGATGATGCTAGCAAAGAAAAAAAAGGAAGAGCACGTGGTGTTATTTTCACAGGTAGGTAGAGCACGGCAAATTGTAGTGCACGTAACGTAAGTGAGTAAGTGTATATACTTCGTTGCCGGATGGCGGCGGCGAGGAAGGGCCCGATTGTAGTCGACGCGCCGGGAGAAGACGATGTTGCGGCGGCCGTGCGTGTGCCATCTTGGTCGACAGAGATCGAAGGAGCGCTCTCCCAGCTGTTTCCGCCATGCCCACCACCACGAATCAATGCCGGCGATTGAAACCGTCTAATCTATCTGTGTCGACGAAACCTGCAAAGTAAACCTCTGTCCGAGATCTGGGCTATTCCTTCCTCCTTAGCCGTTTCATATTTCTCCTTAGCATTTATCTATCTGTACTACGGAGATCAAGTTCGACACCGGCATACGTATTCACGGCGGCGCCTTGCACGGAAGCGTGCGCACTTTTCCTGCTGATTCTGTCGGTGGTATGGTACGGCAGTCGATCAGCCATGGTTCGGGACGCAAGGGCCCTGAGGGCGCCGTCCATCGACGCCGGCGCGGCGAGGCCATGGTTCCGTGGTCCGGGAGTGATCGTCTCCGCCAACGGCGGTGCCCGTGTGGATGTGCCGGCGTTGTTTGGGCGACGAGGAGAGGATGAAGCATGATGTGGTGGCGTGGCTCGGTGAAAGCATTAGGCCTGTTTTGGTAATTAATGACAATACTTTGTAGACTAAGTCTTTCAATGAGAATATAAGTGTAGAGTAGTCACATAGTTAAACTATGTAAGTCATTGTGATGACTATTGATGGAGAAGTTGAAAAAAAGAAGAAGTCAATGGTGATATCGTTATCAAACAAGAGGGATAGCTCAAGGCAATGGTAAAAAGGTGATTAGAGAAGAAAAAAATGACCGAATTAATACGCTAGATACTATCAAGAGGGGTCAATTAAATTTGCTTGACGAGTATATAGTGTCACATTGCTCAAACTGAGGTTTTGCATGCATATAAGTTGACCACGTTTAAAATCAGGAAAAGAAAGTATGAGAAAATGAGCTTTGAAAAAGCTAACTTATTTTATATGGCGGACTGTCCGGCTCTAGAGGGGCAGATTGTTATTTTGAGTTGGTAAGAAAGTTAGCTGTTCTGTGGGGCGGAGCAAGAGGTAGAACCTATCTGCCTAGTGAAAAATCGTGAAGCCAACGAATTTTAAAGCCCAATTAGGCTCAAATGCTTTTTAACCATGTCACTGGGGTCTCTTAAAAAAAGTTAGCATATTCGGTCCGGGCGCTTCTATATAATGTATGGCCCAGCATGGTGGCTGTAACATTATGGTCCAAAACAATACATTGAATCCTATGAGATGTAGATAGAAGAGAGAATTAGTTGTATGCCATAGAAATTTACATGGCTTCTTTGAGTGTCATCGAAATTTTCATTCTTCTCTCAGTGCCATAAAAATTTTCAACTCTTCTCTTAGTGCCAATTCCGTCATACGGCTGTTAAATTTGACGAAAACCTAGCTGTGAGCCCCTCCTGCAGAGGTTGAAAAGACATTTATGCCCCTGTTAGACTGACGAAGGGGCCCACCTCGTCGCTCCCGTCCATTCGCTCACATTACTCGCACCTCACGCGTCCGCCGCTCCGCCGCCCGCGCTCCGACCCATCTCCGCTGCCCGCCGTTGCCCCCATCCGCACTCCGCCAGGTGCCTGCTGCCCCATCCGCCTGTCGCTCCCGGCAGGCGAGCTCCCCGAGCGGGAGGCAATGGCGCAAGGAGAGAGGTGCCGCCGCCGTCGCTCGCCTCGCCTTCGCGGGCCCACACTGCCGCTCGTCGCGCCGCAGATAGGAGGCTGCAAATCCCGCATGGCGCCACCTCCTGCACCGCGTAGGCCTCCTCCATGGAGAGCTCGAGGAGGAGGAGCTCGAGGCCCACTGCGCACGGAGCTCCGCCGCCGATTCCGCGTTGTCGAGGCCGAATTGAGCTTCTTCTTCCTTAAATCGACCTTCTTTTCCCCCCAAATCGACGGGCAGCACGACACACCGGAGCTTCCTCCATGCTCCAGCTCACTCTCCGACAGCTTCATGCCGAGCTCCGGCCACCGCCCGTCCCGGAATCAAGGATTCCCTGACCGCCGATCCGCCATGGACGCAAGCTCGATTTCCGCCCGCCATGGCTGCGTCTCCGCGTCCCCTCCCTCTGGGCCTCCAAATCCACGCGCGTGCGCCAGAGTACAGCTCGCTCGACTCTAGAGCAGAGATGCGGAGGGGGCGACGCGGCTCCGCGGGAGGGCCTCGCCACGCGGCCGGGCTGCTCCGACGAGAGCCAGTCGCGAAGAAAGAAAGAGATCGTGAGACTTGGAGAAAATATAGGGCCAACGAAAAGATAAGATTGAAGAGGAGAAAGAAAAAAAGAGAAAAAAGAAAAGGAAAAAAAGATAAAAGAAAAAAAGAGAAAAGGAAAAAAAGAAAAAATAAAAAGAAAAGAAAAAAGAATGGGAGGAGATAGAAAAAAAGAAAAGAAAAAGAAAATGTGGGAGAAGGGAAATAGCAGAATTATACTTTGTTTGTGTGGAGGAAGGGGCAAATTGGTCTTTTCACTTGGTTGTTAACTGAGAGATATTTGTGAACTCACGGAATTGGCATTGAGGGAAGAGTTGAAAATTTTCATGGCACCGAGAGAAGAATGAAAATTTCTATGGCACTCAAAAAAGTCATGTAAATTTCTATGGCATAAAACTAATTGGCTCGAGATGGAACTGGCAGCACTGGCAAGAGCGACAGGTGACAAGTGTTTTTCTACCTAATAATATCCCTTTTTTTTATAAGAATTCCATGACTAGTATATCTAAATACTGAACAACATTTCAAAATTCTAGGTTCAACATGTATCGAGAATGAAACCAACATTTTCGTTAAGCTATCACAACAAATTCCAACTCTTGAAACAAAATACTATACTCGAGGAATAAAATTTTGTATAGACGGAACAAAAAAAAAGGTATGAGGATCAAATATTTATACACCTGAAACAAAGTAGATGATTCACAGAACAAAGATTTGTGCATATTGTAACACCCGGAATTTCATCACAAGTTAAAAATAGCAACCTTTTAAAATTTTTGGAATTTATTTGTAATCCAAATTTAATTTGTAGGAATATTGATTTGAATAGGCCTTTAAATTCTTTTTATTAAAAAAACTAAAATAAATATAAGGTCACCATTTGTTTGAGTGCATTTCATGCTGGAGCATTTTATTTGAGTGTTGAATTCAAATTGTTTTGAATCCAAATTTGGTTTCTTATTTGAATTTTAATAAAAGTTTCTAAAAGGTTCAACATTCCAAAACCGAAGTTTCAACATCTCTTGAGCTCTGTTTCAACAATTCAACACTGTTGTTTCAACATTTCAATACCTTTCTTTTCTCTTCTTCGGCCCAAACCTTGTCTCGGCCCAGCCCGATATCTCCTCTCTTTCTCCTCTCCCTTGCGCCGGCCCAGCAGCTTGCGTTGGCCCAGCCCAGCAGCCCTCACCTCCTCTCTCTTTGACCGACAGGCGGGGCCCGCCTGTCATCTCCCTCCTCCGACCGCATCTAAGCCAGGCGAGCTCGAGCCTAACCTGCGCCGGCCGCGCCACACCCTCGTTTTCGTCCCGTGGCGCGCACGCTAAGGCCCACTACTGTGGTCTATATATTGCGCCGCCACCCCCTCCTCAAGTCCCTTCATCGCGACGCCCAAACCCTAGCTCCCAGTTCCCTTGCGCCGCCGCCATCGACACCGCGCCGCCACCATCGACCTGTCGCCCCACCGCCTCTCCTTCGACTAAGAGCATCACCGAAGCTTGGTAAGGAGGTATAGAATCCTCTCTGCCAACTTTTGCTTCCTTATCGATCCCTAGCGCTCGTGCCGCCTCGCCGGAATTGCCGAGCCGCGGTCCGACGTCGCCGGCCGTCTCCGTCGCCCAAGAACCCCCAAAACCGAACCACCGCATTCCCATCTTGCTCCAGAGCCAAGAATCTCTCGAAACCGTGGACTCTAGCCCCGTTTTCGCTTGACTACGGCGATGTCCCGGCGTAGCGCCGCCGTCTGCTCGACCCCTCCGGCGAACCAATCCGCCAGGTGAAGCTCAGCTGTCCGATCCCGATCCAACGACCCAGTTTAGATCTAGCATTAGTCAAACAGAACCCGCGCCGGTCAGCCGTGGTTCTTTTATGAAAGAGCCCCTATTCTTTTTTGGAATCAACCCGCGATCCAACACTAGTCAAAAGTAATTCCATTTAGGTCCTTTTCTTCACGTATAGGCCCCTGACCTTTCCTAGTTTTGAACCCGCAGTCCTAACCTTCCCCTTTTGCATGTGAGCCCTCGTTTTTCATATGAAATTATGTATAAGCCCTCGGTTTCTTCTGTTTAAGCCCCTGTTAAGTTAGTTTCCTCGTGGTTAAGCCCTACAACCTTGTTTTAGCCATAGTTTTCACGTTTTTATCTCTGTTTAACCTCGTTCTTGATGCGTTAACTTTCTAAAAATGCAAAGTTAGTTCACCAGTGTTGTTTACCATGTTTTATGTTTTGAAATAAAGAAATATTAATTGATTAATACTTGTTACACTGGTTTTCTAAACTAAAGCTAATTAGACCTCTACCTTCATGTTTTATAATCAAAGTTAATTTGATTAATCATTATAAACTAGCCTTTTATAATTAAAATATGGTTAGAGTTATATCTTGTTCCATAAACAAAGGTGTTAATCTGGTTAATGCTTATTTCATATACTTTTCCAAAAAAAAATCTAATTAGCTCATATAGTGGTTTTATAAACTAGTATTTAACTTGCTTAATGCTCATTGTTTAATCTAGTTTTCCAATTAAAAGTTGTATAGGAATATACTTGGTTTTATATATTAATCTCAATTTTGTTAATGAATATTCAACTTGATTTATGAATAAAAGCTACATAGGTTATATCTCGCGTTTTCATAATTACATGTTAACTTGACTAATATGAATATAAATGTAATTATTAATTATAATTGACTAGTTGAACACGAATAATAAAGTTATTCGATTAGATTCTCATATATAATTTTTTTCTAAAGTTAATGGTTTAATTGTTATCATTTATATGTGATATTTACAAATTAAATTAATTAGGCTTTACCCGTGTTTTCATATGAAAGTATAATTTAAATTAATTCAAATAATGAACATTTATTTGAATTATTCATTACACATCTTTTTTTAATTAAAATGGATGAAGCATCTAGTCTTTGCTTTATTTTATAATACTAATCTTCCGATAGTTGTATCTTCTCGACCATAGCTCCGATCTCAGCGTTCCTTGTGCCCTCGCGATCCTTATTCAGACCACGACCCGTTTTCTATGCTTGCTTACTATTGTTGCCCATGTTTGGTGTACTATTTATTTATTTGTGCATATGTTTGCTTGTATGTGCCCGTGTGACGATAGACGTTGTTCAAGCTGAATTGGAAGATCAAGCTGTGAGGAGTTCTTGAAGATCAAGTCTACGAAGGAATTGACCAATAGCATATATTCTTAGGATTTAAGGCAAGTGGATTTCTCCCTCTGCATACTCTCTTTTGTCCTATGCAATGCCACATGAATTAAAGTTTATTTTATGCTATGTATTGCATTAATATGATGGGTCCTATTTAAGGATGAATAGTCTTTTCTCCCTAAACCTTATTACACCGGGTTTACTTTATGTTGGGTAGCTTTGCTTAGCTGCTATACTTGGAATGGTTCACACTAATTATGAAGATAATAATTTTGTGCTACCATTTATCAAGATATTTATATCCATGTTCTGATGATGAAGTTAAACAAGATCACTTATGTTAATTGGAACATGGAGCGTCAACCTGGGATTTAACCGTACAACCACAATACCATATTGGCTAAGTAATTAGATGAACTATATGTTGTGTGCGCGCTGCACGATGGTGGGTTATTGGGTCTAAAGCTTAGAGGAGTGGCGAAGGAATGCTTCGGCTTCCGAAGTACTGCCGATACCGGGGAGCGGACACATACATATAAGGATTCTTTGGAAAGGCCTCGTAGCGTCCCTATGCAATCACACCTCGAAAGTGTGGTACGTACCTGGCCCGCACTGCATGGTTGGGTTTAAAGTTCTTCGGAGCTTTTACGCGAGTTGTGGTGAAAGTGTACAACCTCTGCAGAGTGTAAAACTGTTATAACAGCCGTGTTCACGGTTATGAACGATCCGGATCCTCACATGATAATTGAACTTGAAGATGAAAATAAATTGTGGTTCCTGGTTAAGGAATGAGTGCTTTGGCACGAATGATGTGAGATGATATATCTCTTTATATGATTAATTTGGGTTGGTATATACTTATATCTTAGTAATCAGGTGCTTGCTAATAAAACTTGACCAACTAAAATACTGACCGCTCTTAACCAAGCCTTTCCTTGAAAGCTTTGTATATTTCCCCCACTTGTTGAGTACCAACCATAAGTGTACTCGCCCTTGCTAAATATTGGATCAGAAGGAGAAGAATATGTGTAGTTCTTAGTGCATTCAATGAAGATTGCTAGGCGTACGCAACCCCCAGTCAACTGCCTGTGGTGAAGAATTGAAGATTCTGCTGCTAGAAACCGTTTGTAATGTATTTATTTTATTCTTTCTGCTGTAACTTTGTGTTCTGTATTCATGGAGTCTATCATATGTGTGAAACTTGATCCTGGCGCACATATGAGATGCATTCGGTTTGTCCTTTATATAACCGGGTGTGACACATATGGAACAAACTAAGTAAACTTGCATAACAAAAATTTATTATACATCTAAAACAGTTTATATGAATCCATGTAACAGAAATATATATAGGTAAAAGGAATCATATGAATTTATGAAACATATATCACTACACGGCCACACGGGAATAAAAGATACAAATAATCCATGGAACAAACTTTATACGCGCGAACAAATTAGATGAACTTGCAAAACGAAGGCAATATATGAATACCTAAAACAAACTCATGGAGCAAATATCAATACATGGGGAACAAAACTTACGAACCCACAGAACAAAACTTTGGACTCATGTAACAAATTATATTGAAGCTGAACAAAGATATAGACCTAAAACAACAAACTCATGGCACAAATGTTTATACATCTAGATCAATTCAAATAATACCATGGACATCTCACTTATGCTATATCGATATGATTATTGAGAAAAAATAATAAGGAAAAAGAAAAAAAACTAATGATGGATGAATTTTTATAGTTGACTAGCAAGGACGCACGTGCGGCACGCACGTGTTTAGAACAAATCTAGAAAAAAAATTTATATTTGCTTAGGTCAAAAGTTGTGGTCTCATATTACATACTCCATTCTTTCCAAATTGTAAGTCATTGAAACTTTCTTGGAGAGGCAAAACATCTTAGGTTTGGCTAAATTTATACAATAATAGACTAACGTTCGTGATACCAAATAAATACTATTAATTTTTATATTAAATATATTTTTAGAGCTCTTTTACAATGATTGGCAAGTACCATGATACTACCAGAATATAGAATCCAACAGTAAAAAAAATGTCTAGTACCTAAAAGTACCCATCCAAAAGTACTTAAAAAAGTACCAAAATTGTGGGACCAAGTACCAGATAAATAGACCCAACTAATTATTTTATTTTATTTTTAAATTAAAAAGGAAGGGTATATACGTCTTTTTCGCTGATGTGGGGGTGGAGGCGGTGGGAAAAAATTATCACGATATGTTGTGGGAGGGTATATTCTAATCAGGGTATATGAAAGTACTAATATACCCTTATTATTATTTATTTATTTATTCAAAATTCTAGTTAAAGTAACGGTAAATACCAGAAAAAGTACTTAAAGTAACTGCAAGTACCTAGTAGTACCAGCTGGGTATATCTACTCAATATATCCTCATATTTTTATAGTATATCTACTCAGTACCATTAATCAAAATGATCCTCCTGTTTGATTTTCGTCAAACATAAATGGGTTAACTCTCCAATAAAGTTAGAATAATTTACAATTTGAAACAAAAAGAGTATCTCTGAAGCATCCAAAATGGTTTCCTTGACCAAATATCATTTGTGTGACCTACCAGAACTGAAAGTTCAGGTGCACTAATTCTCTGCCTCATAGACTCGCTTAGAACAACCCAAAAATATATTGTAGTACTGTCTAATATCGGGGCATGTCTCAATCTTCCGATCCACCATGTGTCCATGCATATCTTTAGCAGCAAGCCGGTGTAGCATAAAGCATATATTTGTATTTTGTACCCAACAAGGTGGCAGCATGAAGCTTAACCATCCTCTTGATTCCACAATCCGCAACAGTGTGTTCAGAAGCAAAAAAAATTGCAACCATGATACCGAACCTTGCTAATCTGCACACGTCATTAGCATTAGGGAAACCACCATTCTTGTTATTCACGCCAATTAAAAAATATTCAGATAGGAGTTTCAGTGTATGATGTTTTTGACATGGAGAGCAAATCTAAGCTAGATCAAGAATCAATGTTAGCTGAACGCCCGAACCCACTATTGATGATTGATTTGCTGCCGCTGCCTCACGGAAGCCCTAGGATTGCAAAGCAGGCATTCAGGGCGAGGCAGAAGATGCAGTAAGGCCCAAGTAAAACGCGAATCGAAGAGCAAGCCAAACTCGAGCCTAACAAGCAGTTTAAGATTGTGCTGGTTGGAGGCGACGAGCACGAGCCCGGCGAATTGGTGTAGGGGCATCCACAGCATCCTGCAGCGCGCGTGAGGGCTCTTGTCGAGTATGTCCTCCCCGGCTCCCGCCGCCACCCCGCCACCGTCACGAACAAGGTTGCCACCATCTACATCGGACATCGGAGGCGCTGTTGTAGGAGGTGTATTCTAGTTTCTCGACGCGGCCTAGATCATCGGGGCGAGTCGCCGTGGCGAGTTGGACAGAGTCTGAGGGAAAGCATCGATGCGAATGCAAGTCGGATGGGAATGGGTAACCGGGATCACGAGATCGTGGGCGCTCGACTGGTGTGCGTACACGGGTGGGTAGACACATTATGGTGACAAAATCATTTATTTTTTGGCAGAAATATTTTCTAAATATCAATTTTGGTGGGTTTGACCATCTTTCTACCTCTGTTGACTCTTACACGCGGGTCCGGCGTGAGGGGTACGGTGGACCCAAATTGGGTGAGAATTGTTTTTAATTCTACTCGTTCTTTTATAGATAGATTATTAATTATTGGTTGAGATCATGTAAATATCCACTGAGGTAGGAAAGTGAGTAAGAAAAAAGTAAAAAAAAAAAATAAAACCGATAGGCAACCATACGTATGAAAGCAAAGAGTTAATTTATGTTTTAGATAAAATGTTTTGAACAAATACAACATGCAAATACCCCAGTATTAAATTAACGTAGAATAAGGAAATAGAAGAATAACTTGAGAAAGGGAAAATAAAATAGATGTTCACATAATAATAATAATAATAATACTAATAATAATAATAAAGGAATTAGAGAGGGAGTTTTTTTGCGGTAAGAGAGAGGGAGGGTGAAAACGGGCTGGTTGGGACTTCCCAAGGTTTTGGATGGATTATATTTGTCTTGGGGGAACTTTGCTACTCAAACAAATTAACAGTAAATATACCTAAAAAAGAGTAAACCAGCGGTCAAGCAGTGCCTGCAGTGTCATCAGGGAAGAAAGGGAATACTTTGAAACAGGACCGAGATGTCCTGCTGGTGCTTTTGTATCCTTCTACTTCTTAGAGCTATTTTATTTTTTTAAAAAAACTTCCTATAGTTATGCATTTGTTAAGAGAAAGCCGCTTCGATTAGTCCAAGTTGGAGGACGCAGAAGACGTGTTCACACCGATCTTAAACACAAGCTATTGCTAAGTTCATGCTTTCGTAATGTGCAGGTTGTCGTTCTCACGATATTTCCGGCCTATTGGTTACTTGGTACTGCTGCGACCTGCGACGCATATATTCGCTGTCATCAGCCGATGGCCATGGGCGTTCTATACATCACCAATAATTCACCATTCCATGACCTTTTGGATTGGCGTTTCACCATGGTTGGCTAACGTTTCTCCATTGCCTTTGCGAAACGAAACTCTGGCATGCATTGCTTGTCTGATCTAGGTAGCCAATTCGTAACTGGGAAAAGGCAATAATCCTCGTGGTGGAGAGATTGCGCTGCAGTTTGATGTAACGACCCCACCAATGATCCTCGAGGATATGGGATCGCATCTGATCTTCGGCTGCTCACACGCGCATTACATTATATATGTACACAACTGCTTGTCGTGACTCGCGACACGTGAGTGCGTGGTTGCCTCGTGTTCCTGGGCGTCCTTGCATTGGCGCAAGTAGTGCAAGCCGCCATTGGACCGTCCACACCACATATATTGAGGCTGCAAGTGTTTGTCTGTCCGGTGTGGTGTGGCTGTCTCCCACGGCCCACGAGGGATCTGATAGGTGCTGCATGCTCCACGAGAGCACGCATAAAATTGCATATAAACTATAGATCGAGGCCCAGGGTCTCGTATCACAGCGCCCGTTCATTGCTGGATCGATGCAAGCCTCGCCAAGATCGAGGCCGATCGATCTGCAGCCTCGCGCGCGATCTGCAGATACATTCTTGTTTGGCCAGCGCGTGGAGCAGGCAGCGAATAAACAAGCTGCCGCGCCGGTCTCGTGCTGCCGTTGAATATGTTATATGCCCCTTACTTAGCTTCCTGGCGCGCGACGGCGACGAGGTGTTGCTCTCGCTCTCGCAACTTGCGTTTCAATGTCGCGGCAACGTACGTGTGGGAAAGATGCCTGCGGTTGATGGATCACTTGATTGTCACTTTGTCAGAGAGGAGGGATGCAACACGCACCCAAAGAGATTGCCTTGGCTGGGGAGAGATTGCAGGACTCCTCCATCTTCGATGTGACTTATGATCCGTGAGATGAATGCAGAAATACGGAGAACTCAGGGACGCACGGAGCATATCAAGTGGTAGAGTATATAAGCCTATAAGTTACAAGCCGTAACTGATTTCTCCATTGTGTGGATTAACCCCGGAACCTGCATGTTTCTATATGTAATAGATTACGGGGCAAACATGCATGGGTCGGTGAACCTGCATTTTCTTTGTCATCTCTTCCATTAATTGCCTTTGGCGTGAAGGTGGAAAATTAAACGCATAAAACTTCGATATGCTAGCCGTTAACTTCACTATAGATTAATTAAGAGCGGTTGACATCACGGATTCACGGGTTCATCCAATGCTAGCTGCCAGCGCGAGGGCACATTGCATCACTATGAGTGATCCTAATTCCTATATCGGGTTAGTATACCTTACTCAAATGAACTCGATCAAATTCAGATCGTAAAGTACTCTTGCAGATAAATTTCCTTTCAGAAGTCAATGATACGTGCAAAGCTCCGCGCGAACCTGGTGCCACGCAATTTATTGTCAGCGACAGATACAATATAGTGAGGGCATATTGTCGCTATGAGTGATCCTATAGCAAGTTACTAGTTCCTAACTCAAATGAATTTGATCAAATTCAGATCGTAAAGTACTCTTGCGGATAAATTTCCTTTCGAAAGTCAATGATACGTGCAAAGCTCCGCGCAAACCTGGTGCCACGCGAGTTCAGTGCCAGCGACAGATACAGTATCGCCTCGATTACACAATCGGTTGCAGCGCCAATCGAGCTGACACGATCACACGAGTTTGGTAACATCCTAATTCTTAATCCCTACTGACAATCAGACTGTTTTAATTTGCCCAATTGACAATAGCAACAGAAAGAATATCTGAATCTTCCAATGAGAGGGGGATGATGCTCGTAGCAGCCTCCCTCTATTCTATTCCTTTCACCCCTCTATATATACCCCCTCCCATTCATCACTCGTTCCTCACACAAAGTGTACAGTCTACACACAACCAGCACACAAGGCACACATCACTGCACAGGCAGCACAGATCGCGGCATGGGCTCCCTCGCTGCCTACGCCGCCGGTGACCGGCCGCACGTCGTGTGCGTGCCGCTCCCGGCGCAGGGCCACGTCACGCCGATGCTGAAGCTAGCCAAGGTCCTCCACAGCCGGGGCTTCCACGTCACCTTCGTCAACTCCGAGTTCAACCACCGCCGCCTCCTCCGCTCCCGCGGGGCCCACGCGCTCGACGGCGTCCCGGGCTTCCGCTTCGCCGCCATCCCGGAGGGCCTGCCCCCGTCCGACGCCGACGCCACCCAGGACGTGCCCTCGCTCTGCCGCGCCACCATGGAGACCTGCCTCCCACACTTCAGGAGCCTCCTCGCCGAGCTCAACGCCTCCGGCCCCGACGTGCCACCCGTCACCTGCGTCGTCGGCGATGACGTCATGAGCTTCACCCTTGAAGCTGCCAGGGAGATCGGCGTGCCCTGCGCGCTCTTCTGGACCGCCAGCGTCTGCGGATACATGGGCTACCGCTACTACCGCAACCTCATGGACATGGGCATCTTCCCTCTCAAAGGTTAGAAACACCGGTCTCTCTATGCGTCGATCTTGCACTGTCGATGCATCGATCCTGCTCACGTTTTCCGATGGCAATCGATGCAGATGCGGAGCAGCTGACGAATGGGTTCCTGGACACGCCGGTGGACTGGGCGGCAGGGATGAGCAAGCACACCAGGCTCAAGGATCTCCCGAGCTTCCTACGCTCGACGGACCCCGACGAGTTCATGGTCCACTTCGCGCTCAAGGTGACGGAGCAGATAGCCGGCGCGGACGCGGTGATCCTCAACACGTTCGACGAGCTGGAGCAGGAGGCGCTGGAGGCGATGCGCGCCATGATCCCTGCCTCGGCGTCCATCCACACCGTGGGCCCGCTGGCCTTCCTCGCGGAGGACGTGGTGCCACGTGGAGGCCCGCTGGACACGCTGGGGTCCAACCTCTGGAAGGAGGACGTGTCCTGCTTCGACTGGCTCGACGCCAGGGCGCCCCGGTCGGTGGTGTACGTGAACTACGGCAGCATCACGGTGATGACCAACGAGGAGCTGGTGGAGTTCGCGTGGGGGCTCGCCAACAGCGGCCACGACTTCCTGTGGATCATCCGGCCGGACCTCGTCAACGGCGACGCCGCCGTGCTGCCGCCGGAGTTCATGGAGGCTATCAAGGGCCGCGGCCACCTTGCGACGTGGTGCCCGCAGGAGGTCGTGCTCCGGCACGAGGCGGTGGGCGTGTTTCTGACGCACTCCGGGTGGAACTCGACCATGGAGAGCCTCTGTGGTGGGGTGCCGATGCTTTGCTGGCCTTTCTTCGCCGAGCAGCAGACCAACTGCCGGTACAAGTGCATGGAGTGGGGGGTGGGGATGGAGATCGGCCACGACGTGCGCCGTGAGGCCGTGGAGGAGAAGATACGGGAGGCCATGGGTGGGGAGAAGGGAAAGGAGATGCGTCGCCGCGCCCTGGAGTGGCGAGAGACCGCGGTGCGCGCGACGCAGCCGGGAGGGCGATCATACGCCAACCTCGACAAGCTGGTGGCCGACGTACTCCTCTCCGGTGGCAAGAGTTGTTGAAGTCGACATGGTTTTTTTTTTTCTTCCAACATGCCCGTTCGTGATTCGTGAAATGCATACATGGTGCAAGCAAAAGTTAATTTCCATCTACGGTGCCGAATGACAAATGGAATCAGTACATGCATGGTTATGAACAGTGCTGCTTGGAAGTTGTAACAAATTGAAATTCATTGACAATCGGGGTATTGTGGCGTTGTCTTTGTCCCATAATGTGTTGTATTGTCCACGTGAATGTGTATCAGAACATGTACGTCATATATATTTATTTACAGATTATCATACTGTGCCTACTTGGTCCTGGTACTTTGCTCTTCTTTGTACATATTGGTTCATCCAATCAGCTTCTCCGCCTCTGAGGAGATCAAGCTTCTCGCGGGGTGTTAGGGTTGGATTGGATTAGTTTCAGAAAAAAAAAATGATTGGATTAGTTTCAGAAGAAAAAAGGATTGGATGAACCAATATGTACACAGAAGAACGGAGCCTCTTCGCCCAGCACGTCGCCACTCAGACCAGCCGACGCCCCTCCGGTGCGGACAGGCTAAGGCCACGCTGGTATCTCCTGCCGCCGCCGGGCTCGGCCCCTCCCGACGCCGGCCCATCCACCATCTCCTGCCACTTGGGCAAGTGTTTGCCTCGCCGCCCCAGCCCCAACGACCACCGCAGAACCGGTATGCCGACACCGGCCCTCCTTCTAAGGCCGGCAGTAAGCAGCCCCTCTCCACGCTCCCCCCACAACCCCTAAGCCCTCGCCGAAGCTCACTGAACCTCGTCGGAGCTCGCCGAGCATTGCGGGAGGTGGGAAAGATGACTTCAACGTGAGGGAGAGCAAATCTAGTGTTGAAGGTTCTTGAAACACTCGAATGCTCCATGTATTTACCGTTTCCCAATCCAAAAAAGCATATTTTGAAAGAGTTGATAAGAAAAAAGTGCTCTAGCAGCCTTCCTTTACATCTCTGTTTCCTAAAAAATTATTGGAACAATCCAATAATCCATCTCTTGCAGTCTCCCAATAAACATTTCTCAATAACACTAATACCATTTTCATGAGTTATTAGGATTTTTCAATACAAATTTCATGAATTATTGCGAGATAATAAACTCTACTTTAATTTGAGGAGTTGGGGTGGATTGTTGGTTTGTCCCAATAATGTTTGTTGCTTGATGTTAACAAAACATAAATTGACATATTCTTGTGGAGTTCCTACCTATCACACGATTTCTTTTTTTTTTTTTAAGAAAGACGCTATCTTTTTGTTGCCATGCGCCATTCAAGATGGGGGCTTCAATCTATTATCTTGTGGAAGTTGGTTAAATATTGTATCTTCAAACCCAACAACAGCCCAATTGTAGCCCAATACGATATTAAAGCAGCGGTAGAGCGACGGTGCTGTGCCCAATCATGTGCGGCGTGCAGCATGCAGAAGCACGCAGCTAGATGCAGGTGGAGGCATATACCTTTTTTTTTTTCCCCTCATCCCATACAAATTGAGGAAAGCAGTAGAGTGTGTCAATTCAAGGCCGAGAAAACTAACTCAACACGAGCAAATCAGCAGAATTATGTAGCTGGAGCCTGGAAGACAATAACATATTTCTTTTATTTAAAAACATTAGCAAGTAGTTCAATATTTTGTAATGTTGTACTCAAGACTTCTTTAGAACCATTTCAACGTTTCGGATAAAGTAGGGCAACCTTTTAAGTAAAATTGTTGAAACAGTGCACGAAAAATGTTGAGAATGCAGAATAAAATGTTGATATTGAGAAAAAATTAAATATATATTCATATTAGATATGTTTCATTTAAAAAAATAATGATGGTGCAAACATATGTAAAAACATATTAGCAGTTTAAGAGAAAATTTCATTTGAAGTTTAGTATTCAAAGTAGATTCCCACCCACCCCAAGCAATCACCACTGAAAAATTGAAAACACCAGTTCCCACCTGTCTGACTTGTACACCGCACGCATTGGTCATCTGCTTCTCACACACCATTTATTCATTCATTTAAACAGTTGTACCGTGTACGGATCTCAAACATAGGAAGGTACAGCCGAAGATGATAGCAAATTCTGTTCAAGACATCTTACAAAGCCTGCGATCATTTGGGCCCACGGCAATCTAAACCCATCAGCACCTGGAGAGAGAGAGAGAGAGAGGACCACATGTAGCCTAATATTTCTTTTTCGGCCCAAGGGCCGAGATGCCCAAAGGCTGTGTAATGCGATGCAATAAAAAAACCTATGCTTCGTTGAAGCTGACACCTTTGTTTGGAGGTTAGTCTTGATGCAACTTCCAACTAACAAGCCACAACGTAGTTTCAAAAAAAAAAAACAGAACGTGTAGTTTCAACGGATGGAAAACCTGCTGAAGTGCTGATGCCGGCGAAATGCATGTGGCCTGATAGAGCGATAGCAATCTTATGCTCCTCTACCTTGTTGTTTCTACATTGCAGATATTGTTTCGGATATTGCAGTACCATCCGATGAGAGAGAAGTCCCCGTCGGACGTCGAGGCGCTAGTAGCCCGGCTACTTTAATCAGTAAAACAAGATTATCATTAGCCAGTTGCAACATAGACCTTGGCTCTCGAATTGTCTCAAGGACCTCTCGTCAGCTCATACGCGGCGGACGCCCGTCGATCGGGACGCGTCGATGGCCCCAATGCAAGTCCCAACCCCTTCATCATGTACTCACATAAAGTGCACGACCACGCAGCTTGCACGTGTGCAGGCGGGTCCTAATGATTCATATGTATAAAGTCGATCCACACGACTACACCTATACCGCTCGTGCATCACGTTTGCACTCTCACCCGGCGCGCGTATATATTGGTTGTGCCAAAGTGTCCTTGCTTGTCTATCACACCAACTGAAGCTACCGATTATAGCTGCGGCCCTGTGCAGACACCAGACCCATCCCACGGAGCTTGAGGTTAGGCCATGGCTTTGGATGCCAGAGCTCTGCGGGAGGCGGAGGCGGAGGCTGCCGTCGTCCCTGCCCTCGATGATGCTGGCACCACCGCTGATCGGTGGTCGTCGTCAGGGAACGGCGGCGCTTCGCCTGATGAGATGGCCGCCGCCGCCGCCGTGACGACCGTGGGTGTGCCGCCGGTGGTGCTGTGGAGCGGCGACGACAGGAGGATGAAGCAGGAGCTGGTGGCGTGGGCCAAGGCCGTGGCGTCTATGGTCGTCAGGGGCTCCATGTACTGCTGATGAGGCGTGAGTGTAAATTGTAGATGATAAATCAAGATAATAACCACGAGAAAGCTAAGATTATTGCCATTGTTCGCCACTAGAGGTGCCTTAATTTCTTGGTGCTTCCGGTTTATGATCGGTTGATCTCATGGATTGTACACAGTGCTTCACTAGAGCGAGCTAGGGCGATGCTCGACGCCCGGGGCCATGGTTTGCATTGCGTTATCTGAAAGTGAAAACTTCCTGACGACAGAGAAGTAGAGAGAACTATATTATGATGTGTACGGGTAAATAATAAGTACGGTGTTATTGATACATGTAGTGCCACGCTGTCATTTTCGACTTTTGATGGGATCCACGATAAGTAGGGTTCAGATAAAAAAAAAAGATCACAGTGTCTGCTTACTGCCAAACATAATGTCAGCTCTAGAGGTCAAAGATTGCGTACTCTCAAGGCCAGTCTCATAATGATGGAAACTGCACGAGTTTCATGGAAATAAAACTCTCACATTCCATGAAACTTTTCTTCCTAATTACCTTGCCAAGTCAGCAAAATTGTTGGTGTGGCTGTGAGTTTAATGCTCATGAAACTCCTATCAAAAGGAATGACCGTTATGATTAATTAAGACCCACCACATTAATCCTCACAAGGATTAATACTAGAGGCATTCATAACAAAAAAAAACCAACCGCCCATCAATTCGATAGACTTAATAATAAACAATGATAATAATAACCATACAATCTATTATATTTTCTAGAAAAAAATCTCAGCTGACCGCATCCACCATTTATGAAAAAAATAGTATAAAGTAAAACTCTAAATCATATCTTAATCGCCAACTTCTATCATTATAAAAATTAATTTGAACTAAATCCTTAACTTAATTATCCATATAAATCATTATAAAATTAATCTTAAAAAGCCCATTCTGCCTCTAAATTAACCACCAGAGCTATTATCGACAAGGTGAATAAAATGCATACTTCATGGACGCACATGGCTGTGGTTGTCTCTCACTAGCCTGGCAACGTTGGCCCTAGTCAAAATTTCTCCTTTTAGTTATTTGTTATGTGGGTCCACTACCGAGGCTTGCACACTACAATGAGGATTTGATTAGGTGGCACGATCGTCAGTGTGGAATTTGTGTGCAAAATATCACATCCATCCTTTTGACACTAACTAGGAATACTAAATATAGACTAATTATAAAACTAATTACACAGATGGACTCTACATCGCAAGACGAATCTATTAAGTCTAATATGTGCCGTCATCAGCGCATTTTTAATTATGGCGGGGAAGCTGTGTAGCATGACAGTGTCTAATAACGAATTAATTAGGCTTAATAGATCCGTCTCACGATGGGAGTCTATCTATGTAATTAGTTTATTTTTACACCTATGTTTAATACTCCTAATTAGTGTCCAAACATTTGATGTGACAAGTTGGCAAAATAAGTTGGTGAAAGTTGGCGATCTAAACAAGGTCTAAAAAGGCCTGAATCAAAAAAAAGATTGTAGCATATCACGTATGACGTGACGTTCAAGAATTGCATTTCTCTCAAACACATTGTAGTTGAGCCTATGCCGTGCCGGCAAGGTTTAGGCCAGCAAATAGTGCAGACCATGCTTCCACGCAACCGTAAGGAGATGCATCCTGTGACGATATAATTATTCATTTATTCATGATGGCTTTCCAAGGCGGCTGTCATCAAAGGATTTTCATGACATATTTTCGTCATTTGATGATGCTCCTATCCTGTAGTGGCCACAATCTTCGTTGATTATACTGGAGCCGTTGAGCCTTTACTGTCGTCAGTGTTTGGAGTGGATCGGAATGAACGTGGAAGTCAGAACGCGTAAGATTCCACGGACGGCGCGTCCGAAGATGATGCCGGCCGGCAAAACGTGGCCACGAGCCGCCTGACAGCATTTGTAAATTGTACTGATCACTTTTTATTTATGTTCAACACGAGAATGGCCTGCGCTAATTGTCTCGACGATACTGTACATGTTATTAGCGACGAAATGTTACAGTTACAGGAAGTCACTCCCTCTTGATCACCGCCACTTTGTTGCCTTCTCTTCTAGTCAATGCGTGGTTTTGAATTGCTTGGGGGGAAAATGATAGACTGACAGATGTGAATAAGCAGAGACTCTGTATATGGTCCATTGTCTGAACACATTCATCTTTAGTATATCTGAGATTACATTCGATGCCTCGAGGGGCACATGTAGTATACATTTCGCAACCCACGTGATGTTCTAGTCAACCAGTCGCTATCGTCTCAACTTGACACCAATCAAGGCCTGGTTTGTTTTGGCATGGAATAATATGGAATGGGCTCCAAACCACATGGAATATCTTGGCATAGAATCAATCTCAATCTATCTAAAATATTTGTTCGGTTAGGCATGGAAGGGTTTGAAACCCAGCATGGTTTGGTCCCGTTCCATGCCAAAAAGGTCTATTTCATTCCATGAGTATGACCTCATGGAACCAAACCCTATGGTTTGAGTGACGTGCATGGAACCACTCAAACCATGCATGGAACCATTCCAGCTTGGAAGCAATTCCTAGGTTACCGAACAAGCCCTGAGTAAAACTACTACTCAAAATCAGAGGCTGCGGGCCTCCAGCCTCCAGGCCATGTCGTGTGATCGTGTCACACACCCTACTAAAACAAGATTATCCTCCCTCACCAGTCACCAGTTGCTGCGATGGCAACGACCCTATCAGTTCACACCGCCACGCCCTGCGATCGGGACGCGTGCATCGACGACCCCAACGCCCAGAAGCTAGCGACATCACGTCCCCATCATGTCTCGCAGCGTGCGCAAGGAAGGAATAGAAGCGCCCATCCCTCGACACCCGCGACGCGTGCAGCTAACGCCGAGGATGATCGCGATAGCCCATAGGAATGTGATCCGCGCGCATACGGGGGGCCAAGGCCAAACCAACTCCGCTGCAGCCCAGCCGTCGGATCGGGGCCACGACGGACCAAACCAACCACTCCGTTTGATTTCAGCGTGCGTGCGTGTGTCGCGCAGCGATCACCGGAAAAACAAAAAGAAAGTGAAAAAGTGATCGCGCCCGACAAGGAAAGGAGCGCGGCGCGTTCGTTCGCGGTCAGGCTCGGGACGTGCTCACATCGCGGCGCGTCGCACGCTCTGGCCGCGCATGCATCGACGTGTTCCCCTTTACGAGCTCGGATATTTTTACTGGTGCAGCGCACGTGCTCCTCGTGCGTTCCATGGTGGCCACTACACCCGCGCGCCCCTGCTGCTATATAGAGAGCGTCGTCTCGAGTGTCCTGGTTGCATCCAAACGATCGACGGCAGTATTACACACACAGCCTCTCTAGCTCAGGTGCTAGAGCTTCTTCTGACTTTGGAGTCTCCATTCCCCCGACGCTCGACACTTGCTAGCTGGTGGTGGGTGCGGTTTCAGACTTTGAGCTCCGGCCATGGCTCTGGACGCGAGATCCCTGCCAGCGGTGTCCGTCCCCATCTCCGATCTCCAGAACGTCGGCACAGCGAGGCCGTGGACCAGGAAGAACGGCGGCGGAGATGCGTCTGAGACGAAGACGACGGCCGCCGTGGCCGTGGACGTGCCGGCGGCGCTGTGGAGCGACGAGGGGAGGATGAAGCGGGAGCTGGTGGCGTGGGCCAGGGCCGTGGCGTCCATGGCCATCAGGGAATCGATGCAGTGCTAATAAATTGCTAATCAGGACGCGATCTTTTGGGGGAAGGCAAGCAGAGAGTAATGCTTTCTTGGCGGATCTTTTGGGGGCTCGAAGAAGCATGGCCCTGAATGGCTGAATGGACATTGGCCGCGCGGCGGCGGTGCTTCCACAGGAAACGAGGCGCGAGAGGTAATTAATGAAGGTAATGCCGTCCAAACCTGCGCTCACGGGACGGAAACGGCGTCCGCAGCTGCGCCCTCCGCCTGAACGGCGTCCTTTGCTGATGCTGTCGGGTTCTAGGTAACCCAATTTGGCCCTAAACCACCTGACGGATAGGCCACATCAGCGAACGAGTTGAGCCCAAATCCGTGGCCCAACAAGAGGCCACTACGACGACACCACTAACGACCGGGAGCTTCCGTCCCCCTCGAGGGTACCTCTGACCCTCGAGCGGAAATGTTCGTAACGATCGAGCCCACCAAGCTCGAGGCTACCGCTCACCCTCGAGCGGGCGTCTCCGTCGCGCTCGAGACCACTGGCTGCGCTCGAGGGACGACTGGTGAAGTAGTGGCCGGCTAGCCGAAGTAGTACTAATTAAACCGCACGGCAATGAACCGCACCGGTAACAGTGCCCGAGGCCCTACGACACATTCATTCCACGACATGATGGCTTGCCTCTGCGGTCAAAAAGAGGAGTCACTACACCACGCCACCGCCCCACGCCGCGGAGAAGACATCGGTCAAATCCGCTCGCCACAGTCGCTCTGCTCAAGACGCTGTGCGGACAGGCTGTGTCAGGCCAGGCTACTGTGCCAACTACTTCACGACCTTATCCGTCCCGGGTACGCCACAGACCTCGAGGAAGGACCCACGAAGAACAACGGGGAGAGCTCGGCGCCATCCCCACCCCCGAGTAGGGATGGCAATGGGTGCCCGAAACCCGAAACCTGATGGGTTTTTGCTCTATTAGAGCACGGGCGTGGGACAATTTCTAGACCCGTGGGTCTATCCATGGGTAAAAAGTTAGACCCAGCGGGTTCGCGGGCATGGGTCTGGGAACGAGGTACCCATGCCCGCAAACCCATGGGTTTTTAAAACCCGGCCCATAAATAATAGTAGTCCAGAATGGCCCATGTAATAATCTCCAAAATCTTGGCCCATTTAGTATAGTATAAAACTGATGTGCCTCCTGAAACCCTAACCCTACCTCATTCCCACTCCCACCCCATCTGGATCGAGCCGAGTCGAGCCTGCGCCCGTGCGTCGCGCACTCGCGCCGGCGTCCGGAGTCCTGCAGTCCCGCCGCACTCCTCCGGTCCTCCCGTCCCCACGCGTAGTCCTCCTCGCGCAATCGTGCTACACAGCTCCCCGCCGCCGCTTGCCGCTGCTGCTCACCCGCCCACCGCCGCCACCGTCGCCCTGCGGCGCTGCCGCGCTGTCCGTGTAGTTGCAGGCTCGCAACGCTCGATCCAGCATGGCGCTGCTCTCAGGCACGAACGAAGATGGCCGCCGGTGAACTTCCTCCTCCTCTCCATTAACCATTGTTGCAGCTTGTGTTACTAACCTACCAGCCGACGGCCCTTTTCAAAGGGGCACATCCGACGCCGACACCGATCGAGCTCCACTGGAACCGAGGGAGAAGGGGAAGGACGGACCCCAAGTCGATCCGCAAGCTGGCGCTCTCGTTCCTGTACCTTCACCTCCTCTGATCCAAGCTGCAGGTTCACCTCCATCGTTTACCCTACCTTCACAAGCTGCTGTCGTCGTCGGCTCCGTCAGCGTGCCCAAGTCGAAGCCTGCGACAAATCGACGCCTCGTGAAGCCTGCAGCAGCGGCAACAACGAAGAACCGCGGTCGCTCTCCAGTGTCTCCGACCTCACCGACCCCACCTGCACGCCGCATCGTGCAATCTTTGGTGTAAGATTTGTTGTTCCCTCATAGACTGACAATATTCTTTAGATATGTCATTTGGTGATTCCGATTAGTCTATTGTGCCGCCCTGCTGTAGAATAAGGAAACAGATTTGTTCAGTGTGATTTATTGGTATAAAAGCTATGAATGTCCTGCCAAATGTTGATAGATTTCTGAATATTTGTATAACTAGTTTCATATGAATGTCCTTTTACTTGTTTATATATTTAAAGTTAGATGATGCTACATTTTTACTGAATATTTATACTTGATGCGGTACTGCACTTATCATTTCACTATTTGTGTAGTGCTAAGATTTATTGTACTCTTTCTTGCATAGGTCTAAAAAAATGTCTACTGCTAGTGGTAGCCAATCACCATTGTTACAAACTGATTCGGCTACAAGATCCCCATCTCCTCGTCTAGAATCTGACAATAAGTCAGCCCCAATTGATATGGATCAAGCTGATGTCATTGAAGTAGAAGACGATGAAGACGAAGATGATGTTCAAGCTGGTTCTAAGAGAAAGCTGACGTCATCTGTTTGGCAGGAGTTCAAGAGAGTGAAGTTCAATGGACAAGTCCGGGCAAAGTGCAAATATTGCTTCAAACAGCTTTCTGCAACAAGGACCAATGGGACTAAGCATCTGCACACTCATTTGAGGGGCTGCACGCTGAGAAAAGTGAAGCTGAATGGAAAAACCATGGCTCAAGGCTGTTTGAGATTTGATAGAACTGATGCAGGGGCTGTCACGGTGGAGAATTACACGTTTGATCAAGATACTGTAAGAAGAGAACTTAGTTCAATGATAGTGTTGCATGAGTATCCCTTGAGCATGGTTGATCATGTTGGTTTTCGCAGATTTGTTGGTGCACTTCAGCCACTTTTCAGGATTGGAACAAGAAACACAATAAGGTATAAGATGTGATATCATGACTCAATATTGTCGGTTCACTTTAGGACAATTGAATGCTCTCTCTAATGTTTTCCTTTTTATTTCAGATCTGATATCGTTGCTCAATATGAGGTGGAGCGAAAAAAGGCCATTGATTATATGGCTGGAATTCAGTCAAGGGTGGCCATTACAAATGACATGTGGACCTCTGACAATCAAAAGAGAGGTTACATGGCCATTACTGCTCATTTCATTGATGAATCTTGGACTCTTAGAAACATCATCATGAGGTAAATTGTTGTGACTAAAGCATACTACTTATTTAATTGTTGCTAGAGGTTTGAATATTTATAAAATCTACTTATCCACTTCAGGTTTATTTATGTTCCTGCTTCTCATACTGCTCAAGTCATTGGGGATCATCTATACGAGTCATTGGTTGATTGGAATATTGATGAGGTGTCCGCGGTGACTCTTGACAACTGCACCACAAATGATGCGGTAATCCCTTACCTTGCGAGGAATATTGGTAGGCATAAGCTTATGAATGATGGAACCTTGCTGCACATGCGTTGTTCTGCCCATATCCTTAACTTGATTGTAAAAGATGGGTTAGAAGCATTGAAACCCGCAATAGAGAACATTCGTGATAGTGTAACTTATTGGACAGCCACTCCAAAAAGGATGGAGAAGTTTGAGGAGATAGCTAAGTTTGTGAAAGTGGATTCTGAGGTAAAGATAGCACTTGACTGCAGAACTAGATGGAACTCAACTTTCAATATGCTTGACACTGCCTTGCCCTATAAGCCTGCTTTCATTAGAGCAAGTCGTGTAGATAGGCAATACATATCTTTACCATCTGAACAAGAGTGGTACTTTGCTGAAGAAGTTGTGGGGAGGCTTAAACTGTTCTATGACATCACCAAACTCTTTTCTGGTACTGATTATGTGACTGCCAACATCTACTTCACTAAAATTGCTAAGATTAGAAAGCAAATCAGACAGTGGTCAACATGTGGCATTCCTTTAGTTGAAGAAATCAGACAGTATTGGACTGATATCCAAGGACTTATGGGCATTGCAACTATTCTTGATCCTCGATGCAAGACCACTGTTCTGCTGATTTGCTATGAGGACTTGCTTGGTGTTAGTGGTAGTGTGTGCCAGGACCAGGTCATAGAGGTGAAGAACTTGCTGGCTGAATTGATGTGTGAGTACCATGTGGTAGAGGATGTGGAGGGCAGCAGGGAACCATCAGCAGCTTCAATGGCAGATAATGATGACTTCTTGGATGATATTGGTGCACGTATTGCAAGTCTTAGGCCAGCTAGTATGGGGTTCAAGTCTGAGCTAGACCGCTACTTAGATGAAGAACTAGTGAGTCGTCATACAAAGAACTTCACTGTTTTGGATTGGTGGAAGGTGGCAGGGACTAGATATCCTACTTTGAGGAGGATTGCTAGGGACATATATGCTATCCCTGTGACCACTGTTGCTTCAGAGTCTGCTTTTAGCACGGGTGGGAGAGTGCTTAGTGAGCATCGCAGCAAGCTCGCTTCCAAGATGCTGGAGGCTCTCATGTGCTCCCAAGATTGGATCAGAAACAAATACAAAGGTCTATTCTTGTTCTATTTATAAACTTGTCTGTTGTTGCAAAAAAATATTATTGTTGCAATCTAACCCTTTGTTATGCAGTTGATGAGAAGAACAAGCAACCTGCTACCTTTTGGTCTTGTCTCCAAGATATTCAAGAGGGATTGTAGGTGATTTGCTAATACAGAAGCAATCTATTTGTTTCTTTTGGTGTGACTATAGCCTAACTATTTAACTAATGTGTGTTTGTGCTCTTTCAGGAACTTGCAATTTAGGACTTCTACTGTCCAAGATGTCCAATTGAGAACTAGAGATGTGGAGCTGATCTTTTGGTGGAAGTGCAACCTGCCTGCATGAACAAGTCAAGTCCAGAGAACAATTGATGAATGATCTGATGTCCCTGCTATGATTTATTTGTCGATTGTGGAACTGTAATGAACTTGTAATATTGCATAAGCGTGGTGATGGTCTGATGCTCTGGATGGTTGAGACTTAGAGTCTTAGAGACTTGTTTTATTTTAATGTTGTTTAGGAAGTGATCATTGACATTGTGATCTTGCTCATCATGGGTTGACCATTTGAACCTGGTGCTTTTAGCTATTATTTATGCAATGATCTATTATCTATGTTGCTAGCTGGTTGTATACTGATGTGTTGTGGTTTGTGGCTGGCTGTATATTTGGCTGTTTTTTATAACGGGCACGGGCGACCCATTAGTGCCCGTTAATCCGATGGGCATGGGTTTGGGTCAGATTTTGAACCCGTCACGGGTCATGGGTTTCTTAACGGGCATGAGTCATCCTTGCGAGCATGGGCCTGGGATGGCAAAACCCAGTGGGTTTGTGCCCGTTGCCATCCCTACCCCCGAGTGATATCACTCGAAGCAACGGTCAGCCACCAACAAGTCAACGATGGCGATGTCCATGCCGTCAGCCGGAGTTTGAAGGCGCGATTCTCGCTCGCATAGTAGACGGCGTGGGCAGCACAGTGCATCTCGCAACGTCAGCACCACGAACACACATGTACGACCTCCCTCACCCTTGGTCTATAAAAGGGGAGGGGAAGCCCATGCAACGGAGGAGGGCGCGATGACGACGACGACGACAGGAGCACGCACACACAGAGACAAGAGAGCACACGAACACTTAGCCTGCTCACTCGATATTGGCATTCAGCTCAATCACCAACCCAGGGACTTGGGAGCTTTTCTCCCTCTCCCACTTTGCTTGTACTCCCCTACTACGAGCAACACGAAACTCGGTGCTACGCACCACTGCTGGACGTACGGCCTCGTGGCCGGAACCAGGATAAACCCTTGCGTCCTAAGCTCTTCACCCAAACCCACCATCGGAGCGAGTGGTTGGCAGCGCAATCACTAGTTAGTGCCGGTGTTACCAAATCAGGCACTGACAGCTGACGCACCAGGTAGGGGCCAGCGTTGCGCAACTTCCGCTTCGTTCCCGATGGTTGACTTCGACCGCAGACGATTCCCGATGGGATCAAGCAATCCGTTCCCAGTGGGATACGAGATCTGGTTCAGAAGCTTGCATTTCCAGGCGACCGGAAACGACTACCTCATGCGCATCATCTCAAGGGGACCAAGCAACCGCCCGGAGGCTCCACAGCTGCCGGCGGCGGCCCCCCAATGGAGGAGGCGCCCAGGACCACGCACACGGCGCGCACACGCCGCAAGGCGTGTCGCCGACACCAACAACACCCCTCCTGCAAGGGACGGAGGTGCCCCACAGTGGGCGCCAAGGGCGGAGGCAATGCCTTTCCTCCCGGCGGCCGTGGATGGGCAACGTGCTGCCCCACCATCGCCCAATCTCTATGGGCTACGTAATAACGCAGTCGTCTACGCCTCATCGGTCAGCACCAACATAAGTGCGTACGACGACCTACCAGGCCATCACTTGGCCTCGGTACGTTACCTCATCGCCTCGACGCCCAACGACTTCTACCCGGAATCAAAGGAGGAGTACGCCCTCGGGCAAGAGTTCCCCGGGTGGGACTACTCTGGTCTCTGCGACCCGGAGGCCTTCCTAACCTTCCAGGCCGCAGCCGATTACTTCTTCGGCTACTCCGACATCGAGTATGATCCCACCAGGGAGTGCTTCGCCGTTGATGCCGAGCGAGGCAGTGACGGGCACACGACCAACGACGACGATGGTGTGGATCCGATGGGTGCACAACCACCGGACCTACAAGATCGCTCGCCCCAAGGGGATGAGCCACGCTCACATCATCAGGCACAAGATGCCCATGAGCTCGATGATGGGGACGAGCAGACCTGCCACCCGCACGTTCCACCCACATTCTGCCCGATGGAAACACCAGATGAGACGCGGATGCGCGGTAGGTGGAACGCTTGGCCCGCGCTCGCATCCTCACCGATGGGGGAAATAATGACCCCTTCACGCTCCCTAGGGCGAGCCAAAAGCTCATCACAGCGGTCGCACTACTCAGGGCGATGCCGCAGCCAACGACCCCCGAAGGGCGCAAGCTGCACCGCGAGGCGCAGGCGTTGGTCGAGAACGCCGCACGCCAACAAGCCGAGAGCTCAGCCTCCCGTCTACGCCACTCCTCGGTTTCGAGGGGTGAGCATAGGGGGAGTCCTCAGTGCGCTCCCCTTGGTGAAACAACGAGACGCTGCCATCACCTGAAGGCAACCAACGCCGCACCGGCGAACCACGCACTCCCACGACGGAGACGCGTACCCCGAGGATCCCCGTGAGATCTCGTCTCCAGGACACTCGTAGCGCCTTGGACGACGGCGATGCCCGCAACTTCCTAAACCAGAGGAGGCAACAGGAGGAAGCGGCGGCTCGCCAACCGCGACACAACGACCAGCGCCACGACGATCGGGACGGTGACCGGACGCCGGAGCCGGCGAGAACGCGCATGTTCAGCCGTAGCTTCCGCATGGCCCTGATCCCGCTTTGGTTCCGACAACCGACCACCATCACCAAGTACTCTGGGGAAACAGACCCCAGGGTGTGGCTGAACGACTACCGCCTTGCATGCCAGCTCGGCAGGGCGACGGACGACACCATGATCATCCGCAACCTGCCGTTTCATTTAGCGGATTCCACGCGGATGTGGCTCGAGCACTTGCCCCTGAATCGGATCCACGACTGGAACGATCTGGTCGAAACCTTCGTGGGGAACTTCCAGGGCACCTACGTGCGCCCCGAGAACACATGGGATCTTCGAGGGTGCAACCAAAAGCCCGGTGAATCGCTGAGGAACTTCATCTGGCGCTTCTCCAAGCGCTACACCGAGCTCCCCAACATCATCGACACTCAGATCATCCACTCTTTCTTCGAGAGCACCACTAGCTACAACCTGATATGCAAGTTGGGGAGAAACCCTCCCTTCCCGACGTGAACCGGCTATTCGAGGTAGCCTCCAAATACGCTTCGGGGGAGGAGGCGGTCAACGCCATCTTCAACGGCAAGAAGGGAAGGCGCCTCGAGGAGACGTCCGTGGAGGGCAGCAAGCCAAGGATCCCCTCGAAGAAGTAAAATCAAGGTAAGAAGGGAAAGAAGTCTCGAGCCCCTCGCGAGAAGGGCAACAATGACGAACGAAGTCCCTACAGTGGACCCCAACCACAAGGGGCCTCAAGACCCTCCATGTGGAGGGGGTGTCTCCGACGCCGACGGGTACCCTAAGGTGGAACACGTGTTGTTCATCGTGGGAGGACCCGCCGACGGAAATCCTCGCGAACGCCTGGAACATCCAACAACTAAGTCGCTCTACCCCTAAAGAGGCTTTAGGCCCTCGAATCTTTTGTACGTACTTTCTGTTGTACAAACTTTTGATTAAGTATTTGGCTTAGCTCTCGCAAGTTGTGAACGAATCAAGTGGACTCGAGTCCACTCATACTTGAGTGAGGGTTGGTCCTACCCTCGCTAGGACCATCCCTCCCTCGTGGGCTACAACGGGGACGAACCCCCAAAAAAGTCAATACTTTTTCACTTTTTTCCTTGAACACATGCTCTTTTTTTTGCAACGCTTCTGGAAAACGGCGCAAAACGTGAAACGGCCATGGCAGGGAAGCACGAATCGTGTAACGACCTACTCCCCCCGAAGGGATACTGCATCGCTAAGTCTCCTGTCGCCTAGGCTTCTCACGAGGGATCCTAAGTCGGCCACAGCAGGGAAGCACGAATCGCGTAACGGCCTACTCCCTCCGAAGGGATATGACATCGCTAAGTCTCCCGTCGCCTAGGCTTTTCACGAACGATCCTAAGTGCCAGCTTCCACGAAACATATGCGGAGAAGACAAAGGGCAGATTCAAACACACGATAACCTTTATGTTCAAACGAAATTGTTCATAACGAAAAAAGAGAAAACAAGTCTCTAAACTAATATTTACACTCAGGCTCGATGTCCCAAGGTTTTCAGGGTCCGCTCCCACCGCCAAGGTCGTCCCAGCCGCCGTCATCTTCGTCCAGGAAGAGGACGCTCTTCCGCCGTCCGGGCAGTCATACGGTCACTTTGCCCAGGCCACGTTCCGTACTCCGCCTAAAAAGGCGCGCGTGTTTCCCGCACGTCGGCCACGACTCCTACGTCTGCCATCATTACCCGCGCGGAGCAGGACACGTGGAGGGAACGCTCGAGGCTTCCCCCCTCGAAGGGAGGAAGTCACCGTTCTACTGATTAGGGGTTGGAGACCTGGCCCATAGAGGGTTGTCAGGCACCCCAGATCGACCGAGTCTAGGGCGCTTGACGGTACCCACAAATAAGAGCCTCAAGCCTGTGTGTTCAAGGAGATCCGTCAAGCGTGTTCGAGGCTGGACGAAAGTGCCTAGATCGAGGGACCCCACGAGGGGGAGCATCGAGCCCTCGACCTCTATCGAACGAGGTCGAGTCCCGTCTTGCATACTTTTGCAAAAAGCTTTCATGGGCGTGTCCTAAGACCACGAGCCTACCCTCATCGAACAGGGCATGGACATCCGCTCGAACTACCCGCTACCAACTCACCCAAGCATCCATGGTTCGATCTCAATCGTGGGAAGCACGGGTCGCCTCCTCCTCAGTCCCTCAAAAGGGACCCCGAGGAATGAAGAAAAAATTGGGACATCTCGAGCCAAACGAGGCTCGGGGGTTCTTACCATCGTGGACGAACCCACATAACGAGGAGCGATGAAAAGCTCCTCACATCAAAATAAGGCCTCGAGAGAGTATCAATGACTCTCCCAAGGCCTCGGGGGCTACACCCCGCGGGTGCGCTAGTGCGCCTCCGCGGTTCTCTAGAACCCGCAAAGGGAGAAGGAGAGTCCAAAGACCCCTCGACGAACGCAAGCCTCCGCAGGATTGCGTCTTTTTCCCGCAGAGGCTCGGGGGCTACTGTCGGGTACCAAAATTAGGTGTACCCCAATTTGGGCCCTAAACCACCTGACAGAGAGGCCATATCGATGAACGAGTTGAGCCCAGCTCCGCGGCCCAACAAGAGGCCCACTACGACGACACCCCTGACGATCGGGAGCTTCCGTCCCGCTCGAGGGTACCTCTGACCCTCGAGCGGAAATGTCCGTAACGATCGAGCCCACCAAGCTCGAGGCTACCGCTCACCCTCGAGCGGGCATCTCCGTCGCGCTCGAGACCACTGGCTGCGCTCGAGGGACGCCGCACCGGTAACAGTGCCCGAGGCCCTGCGATGCATTCATTCCATGACATGATGGCTCGCCTCTGCGGTCAAAAAGAGGAGTCACTGCACCACGCCACCGCCCTACGCCGCGGAAAAGACATCGGTCAAATCCGCTCGCCACAGTCGCTCTGCGCAAGACGCTGTGTGGACAGGCCGTGTCAGGCCAGGCTACCGTGCCAACTACTTCATGACCTTATCTGTCCCGGGTACGCCACAGGCCTCGAGGAAGGACCCACGGAGAACAACGGGGAGGGCTCGACGCCATCCCCACCCCCGAGTGATATCACTCGAAGCAACGGTCAGCCACCAACAAGTCAACGATGGCGATGTCCATGCCGTCAGCCGGAGTTTGAAGACGCGATTCCCGCTCGCATAGTACACGACGTGGGCAGCACAGTGCATCTCGCAACGTCAGCACCACGAACACACATGTATGACCTCCCTCACCCTTGGTCTATAAAAGGGGAGGGGGAGCCCATGCAACGAAGGAGGGCGCGACGACAACGACGACAGGAGTACGCACACACAGAGACAAGAGAGCACACGAACACTTAGCCTGCTCACTCGATATTGGCATTCTGCTCAATCACCAACCCAGGGACTTGGGGGCTTTTCTCCCTCTCCCACCTTGCTTGTACTCCCCTACTACGAGCAACACGAAACTCGATGCTACGCACCACTGCTGGACGTACGGCCGCGTGGCCGGAACCAGGATAAAACTTTGCGTCCCGAGTTCAATCCCAGAAATCCGCCATCGGAGCGAGTGGCTGACAGCGCAATCACTTGTTAGTGTCGGTGTGACCAAATCAGGCACCGACAGATACGGAGGGAGTACTAGATTATACTAGGGTTTAAAAGAGACGGGTATAAAAAGATTTGATGGTTGAAATTAATTATATACTAGTATAGATGGTATACCTAGGTAGTACAAGGATACCTGGCCGTCGCTCGTCGCCTGGTGCCTGTCAGCGCCCAAAGCAAATAGTTTAATTGTCTCGATCTAAAATTTCTGGAGGTTAACCAAACGCAGTCTACGTTCTGGTTACCACTGCTAGCACAAAACAATTTAAATTTCCAGTTCATTGAATTGCATCCAGAAGTATGGCATCAAAGTTTGAACACTTGATGAGAATCATGATGCATGGAGCGGACGAAGATCATGTGCATCGGTGGGGCGATGCCAGTTGACAGCCACAGCGCCAGCCCTTAGGCCTCCAACGGGCTATCTCGGAGCTATCTCTTCAATTTTATAATTGATGAACAGTAGACGCACAGAACGCGCTAGCACGCTGCGACGCGCCGGTCGCGCACGCTCTCGAAAGCCACACTTTCTCACTGCTATTCTCTGCGCGCGTCGAAAACTACTGTGCGTTTGAGCCAGCAGCTGACTCTTCTCCCGATAGGCGTTGGAGGAGGCCTACTGGATGAGGCATTCTCGGTCAGGGCTGCGGGCAGGCACGGGCATGCCCACTGCCCACATCAGCACAAGTCGATGAGACAGGCCAGCGACCAAGCAGGGGCGGCGGTGGCACATCGACGATGCAGGGAGGTCGCACGTCGAGGAAGAAAGCGCAAGGGCAGACGACACACAAAAGGGAAAAAAACGATTCAACTAACAGATCTAATTGCTACTAAATTACCTTTTAATAATGAATGGCTTGATCTTATTTATACCTTATATTACTAAAGTGATGGTGTTGTGTATGGTAAAATACCTCTTTCTTTTTCATGGCATCGTTACTCATTCTTACTGTCTTTTCACAAATTCTCACAGTTGACTATTATATTAGAACGGTTGAGCCTTTACAACCGTCAGTGTTTTCTTTACAAGTTTTTTTTTATAAAACGCTCTTTAAACTTATTCCGTTGTGTCATACCGGTCCCTAAACTCACAAATCGAGCATATAGATCCTCAAACTTATTCAATTGTGTCATCTCGGTTCCTAAACTTGCGAACTACCCGTTTAGGTCCTCAAACTTGTTCACTTGTGTCATTCCGGTCTTTAAACTTAATTTCTACTATCATATGTTTATAGAGTTTGAAACTTAAAATTTAAAATTAAATTTTAGGATAAAATGACTTCAAACGAAAAAAATTAACTACAAAGATGTTGATCGTGTCGAGGGCTACAATTTTGGTATGAATTTTGTTTCATTCGAGTTCATTTGAAGAAGTTACGAATAATTTTTTGATATGAAGTTTTTATATCGTCGTATTTGACTCATATGAGACTAAAAGCTAAGTTTAAGGACCGGGATGATACAAATGAATAAGTTTGAGGACCTAAACGGGTGGTCTGCAAGTTTAGGAACCGGGATGACACAACTGAACAAGTTTAAGGATCTAAACGGTCGACTTGCTAGTTTAGGGACCGGGATGACACATCAGTATAAGTTTAGAGACCGGTGATGTAGTTTACTCTTTTTTTTTTTGATAAAGCAGCCGTGCTTTTAGATTGTAGGGAAAAACACTGTAGCATTGTAAAATATTGAAATGAATAGTGAAAAATTGGGAATTTGAACAGGGTAAGTTCGAACGCGTACATTCAATGGACGGTAGGTACGATGATGATGCCGGCAACAAAACGTGGCCACACAGCATTTGTAAATTGTAACAATTTTTAGTTCAATAAGAGAATGGCCTACGCTAATTATCTAGACACGACACATGTCAGCAACGAAATGTTACATGAGGTCAATCCCTCGATCGGTTTTTTATCACGACATTTAGAATTGCTGGAGATGGTGTGATTTATGGAAATAAACAGAGCGACTCTATATATGATCCATTGTCTGAACACATACATCTTTTTTTTTTTTATGTTAGTCTGAACACATACATCTTTATTATATCTGTTATGCTACTCTGAACACATACATATATTACCTCTTATCGCTCGAAGATTACCCGCTCATCCGGCACTCGGCGCATTCTCGCCCGCCGCATGGCCTCCGTGTCCCGCTGGCAGCCATCGGTAGGTTGCGTTCGGCCTACGCATCGTCCGTGTCTGCTGAAAAAACGTCTCCACCTGCTTCGCTTGATGGATGTGGTGGGGCGAAGCTTGGGGACCACAGGATCGCCGGCGGTGCCAGCTCGAGGACCATGGCCTTCCGAGCGACGCAACCTCTGGGGGTGATCTTGAGGCAGCTACCTCGCCGGTAGTCCTTTCTCGTTCCTCCGCCACGGCAACCGCGCATAGCAGCTCCTCACCCGCCTCACCACGAATTCATTGTGACCGAGCACCAGTTGCCGCTGCCGCTCCCCCAGCCTCCACCACCACCCGCCCCACCAAGACCGCACCGGTGCTGCCGCTTAGGGCGGGGCCGGCCGAGGACGCGTCCGCCCGGATGGCTGCTGGCGGAGGCTCCAACAAGGACGGCGCCAACGAGTGCCGCGTGCTGCAGCTGGAGATGCCGCATGAGTCATCCTATCTATGGTGCGCAGTAAAATAAGGAGCATCCTAGCTATTACCATGCATGGGCCCACCGCGTGTCGTGCCTCGCCACGCGGCGCCTATCGGCAGGCTGCGGCCTTTTTACGAGCTGCCGCTGATGGGCCGACGCCGAGGCTATTGTCGACATTCTTCTCCGTGGATGAAATCGCTGGCGCCTGATTCATCCCAACTCCCTCGCCGACGCCTCCCCATTCTTTTCGGCTCCCGCGCCGTCGCTTCGTCTCCGCCAAGCCGGAGCTCTGCCTCAAGCCCTCAACCCTCCAGCTCTCCTCCGCCGGTCACGGATAGGTAGATTGCCGGCGTACAGTCAATCCTGCCGACGATTCGAGATCAGCAGTGGATGTCATGGCGTTGTCCTATCTTCCTGCTGCCCGAAACCCTCTCCTCCTCGCTCGCCGCTGTCGCTCTCGCTGGCGTTGCCTCCTCCTCTTCGCTAATATCTTCTCCCCACATCTATGGGAGACTCCACTTCTTTCCCACTCAAGGTTTGCTGCGATTGGTCTCTCCGTCTCCATCCCGTTACCTGAATGTGAAATCTCCGGTCATTGGCCCCTCCGACACCACCTTCTCATCCATGGCAAGGGCCACATACATCGAATATATGCCTATACTTGACTCCTATACCAACAGATGTATCTGTGCAGTGCTAAAAAGAGAACCTGCCAGTTGCTGCGTCTCTGGTAAATGTGCTTTGTACCCATTAGGGGTGGAAGTGGTAAAATGGTTATCCGAATTTTTTGCATCCGTATTCGTATCCGTACCTAATATGGATATCCGTATCCGCATTCGTTTTAAATGTGGTACGAAAGTGGAAGTATCCGCATCTGTTTTCTCTTCTTTTTCTCTATCCGCTTTACCATCCGTATCCTCAACATCCGTATTCGAATAGGAATAGACATATCTAAAATTATTTGAAAATTATCTATATAATAACTAATGGTTAGTGATATTAGTTTAATATAATAATAAAGTATTTAGTGAAACTATCTAAGAGTGATCAAGAATAAATGCCATGTGCTATTATGTTTAATGTTACTAATGATGTATAAATAATAATGGTAATAATAATGTTTTAAGTAAAATTATTTAAAGTGATCATGAAAATGATCGGTGCTACTTGTTTTAATTGTTTTAACCTTATTACAAATGATACACACATGTTATGTTTAATTAATTTAAATATGGTTAACTATATTTTGATATGGCTTAATCAAATTTATTGTTAACAATATAATTAACCAAAGTTTATCTATTTATTTTTAAAATTACATATACACTATATTTTATTTATTCATGATGACTATTGATATTTCTATTAAAATAATTATTCATTTGCATTTTGTATTTTATATTATTAAATATTTAAATTTTGTGATATATACATGTTTTGATAAGATGTTTTTTCCTAATGTTTATACAATCATACTTGAATATCTTATTGTATGATGACTTAGTGACATTTTGAAAACATGTTTATAATAAATAAAACAAATAAATATAACTATGTTTCTAATCAAGTAAATATCCGCATTCATATCCGCATCCGCACTATCCGTTTTGCATTCGTATCCGCAGGTACCCGAATTCGTATCTGCATCCGCATTAAAATGTGGTAAAAGATGCTATCAGCATCCGTTTCCATCCGTATCCGATCCGCTTCCATCCCTAGTACCCATGGCCACCAGCTCCAATGCCTTCCAATTTCAGGTGCGTCATCTTTCACCTAAGAGCATCTCCAGTGGGGCACGTAAATTTGGGCTTCCAAATCCTATTTTACAAGCCATATATAAAATTTAGGGGTCTAAATTTATATCCAACTCCAGTGGGGCATGCATCCATACACTAGTAAGGCATGAAAAATGGTGGGATCTATGGTTTGAGAGGGAGGATGAGAGACTCCCAAATCTAGGGGCTTAGAGGGGAAATTTGGGAGGGCATGTAAAATAAGAGGGAGTTTTGGAGTCCCACTAGAAAATGTTTTTTTGCTTTAACTCTTAAAATTTAAAGTAGGAGCCCATTCAAGAGCTCCCACTGGAGATGCTCTAATATATACTGCATAGATCTTGCATCAATCACATCATCGACAGATCCATGTTTAGTGTGCTATGTTTCTCTTCCCATCGCATCACCAAACGAAGTGGATTTGCCCTCCGAATTCTGCTACTTAAGTACTTCCTGTGATGGGCTGCAACGTTTAATATTTTCTTACCGAGGCGAGCAAGGTAACACTCCACGTCTTCACTTCTCATAGGGTTTGTGGTCGTTGCTCACATTAATTTTGTTCTTGCGAAGTGCTCGATGAAATGCCTCAAGGCTTAATCTAAAAGTCTGGGCGGGTTAATTTGTATTTGTACATATGAATTGATTTCACGTTAAGGACAAATACATTGGGGAAAATTTTAATAACTCGGTGTGGATTATATCCTTCACAAAGTTCACACTTGCATATTATTATTAGTTTCTTGCTCCGTAGCAATCATATGTCAGATTCATTTCACTTCAGTGCTCAGATGAGTTACCATCACTCTGAACTACCATTAACTTTTAAGTGTGTCTACACCTTGAAAGTTAGCACAATTTTGGTTGTCAAAATCTAATATTTTTTTGGTACAGCGACCTTGCTTAAAATTGGTCGGGTATGCCAGAGAGGGAACACTTTCGGATAGGATGCCATTCCACAATTTTCTATGTTGATTGAAGAAAACAGGTCTTATTGCCTGCATTTCAGCCATCCTCGACAGATTGCGTTTGCTAATAAGTCTGAATGAAGAAGTAGCTTACCTGGAACCAAATAGATCCTCAATGACCAAAGGTAGGTGATAGTTCAAAAAGTTCTTTAACTTTAATGCTATTTCATTATGGACTAGCTACAGAACCTTTAGGTCTCATACTTATTTTCATATTGGTCACATTTTTTCTCTTACTTTTGGAACACTATAAATTAGTCATCTTTTTTCATTCTATCTAACAAATAGCGTGTGCCTATAGCATAATCTGTTATGGATGACTATAAAAAAGAGCAGATTTTCCATTCCGTAGAACAAGTAGTGTGTCACTAAAGCATCCAATCAGAAAAATAGAAACATTCAGTTTAAGGTTTTGCCATGACTTATAGAGATTACTTTTAACCAAAGGGAGCCAAAGTTTGAAAATGTTGGCTTTATTTTGTGATGCCTTGCTGCTGCTTCAATGAATTGATTTATGTGTTTCCAGCTTCCTGCTGGACGGACGCTAGGGCTCTCTGTCTGTCCTCGAGGTCTATCACCCGAAGAGGCAGGCCTGTAGTCGGGAAACTTGTCCTCAAGACTGGACCAGATCTCAAGACCAAAGGGGATGGCCATGACTCCCATGTCAATCCTCTCGCCAGGGGCGCTCGCCATGATATAAGAAATGATGTGTCCATATGGTAGAAAGTGCCCCATCTTCATCCCATCTGATATGACATCCTCGATCTCGCACAGAATGAAGTCGACCAAGTCAAACGGAATCTGCTGAACAAGGTATGACAGTAACCACTGCTGCAGAGCCGTGGGGGCATCCCTGTTGCCTGTCCTCGGAAGCAGTGACCGCCTCATAGCCTCAAAGAGTGTGTAAGCAAGTGGCGTGAGCTCTGAGGGGTGATGCTCGGACAACTGGTCGAACGGCTGCCTGAAGATAGGACTGACAGACTCCATGAACGGTGTATGGATCCCACTGGAGAGAGGCCGGCGAGGTGGTAAGGCATCCGGATATGCAAACTCATGTAG
Organism: Digitaria exilis; assembly: GCA_015342445.1. Classification (NCBI taxonomy): domain Eukaryota; kingdom Viridiplantae; phylum Streptophyta; class Magnoliopsida; order Poales; family Poaceae; genus Digitaria; species Digitaria exilis. Next base: position 1,561,889 of record JACEFO010001734.1, read on the forward strand.
CCTGACATCACTCGGAGCGGCACGAAGAATCCAACGAATCTCCTCTCGGCTCAGTCTGTATGCATGCCCATGAAACATGTACTGTATGAACTCATGGTCCTCCTCAATCCACACTGTAGCATAGAAGATATCAACCCAGCCTGAGTGGTAGTAACCTGGCAGAGTGAGGACGTGCTGGAGACCGGGCATGTAGGATAAGAACGGCTGAAGCTCCGCAAGGGGTCGTCCAAGAGAGCGAGCAAGTGCGCACGGGACGATCACCCTGTGACTGAACAACTGAGAACGATCCACCCTGTATGCATTGTGGAATCCGGCATGAAGATCACAGTAGAAGGGTCGGTCGTGCTCTGTGGCACGTGGCTCGGGGTACCATCTGGCCAAGCTCTGTGCCTCAAGTGCCAGATCTTCGTCGTGTTGGCCCGTGCCAACTCTGGAACTGTGATATCTGTGAGCTCAGCATATGAATCACTATCCTCTGGTACCTGAGCTGGCTGAGGCTGCTCGCGGTCCCGCTTCCTGGTACGAGAAGAGCTGGCGGACCCGAGAGTCGCACGAGCAGCGGGCTGAGAAGAAGTGGCACCCGCGGTACTCGGCTGAGTCCTCTGACGCCCGGAGCGATGAAGTGGAGGTGGAGCGGGACCCTCTGGAGCTGTCGGAGAACCAGACTGGTCAATGATATGAAACTGTGCCCGCTGCCACCTCACTCAACTGCCTCTGCTGCCGCAACTACATTCAGGGTGGACTCCCAGTCACCTGGACCACCCCGAGCGACCTTCTTCTTCTTCTTCTTCTGAACCTAGTTATTAGGACCGGGCCGGCGGTTGCACCAGTAAAAGACCGAACCAGAGCCTCTACTGGTCCGGTTCACTTAAAAGATCGTTCATGCAATCAAACCGGAAAAAACCAGATGAACCGGCTTGTTTTTTATGAAACCGGTGAACCAGATGGTTTTCTGTGGACCGGAGCGGTTTTGTTCCTAACCAATTTTAACACTCTGTCGATTCAGTCTTAGCCCGTGAGGTCAGGGGTAGAAACTGAATCTCTGCGCTTTCTCATGTTTAGGTTAGACAGGCAGTCAGGCAGCATTCGAGAGCCCGTGAGGCCGTGACCTGCCTGGGAGGGAAATATCGGCGGCGGCGCATCCAAAATTTGGGCGGCGGCGTATGGCGAGTGGGCGACGAGCGACCAAGGCTACGGTGCGGGGGCGTGCTGCCATGAGCGAGGTAGCAGCGAGCACGGCGGCGTTGCCGCGAGCGGCGAACAGGGCGGTGGGGCGTCAATCTGGGCAGCCGCGCTGCAGTTGGCGAGCCGGGCAGCAGTAAGCGGGCAGAGCAAGCTAGAGCAGCCAGAGATACAGAGTAGACAAGTCTGCAGCATGCTACAGTAGTGAGTTGAGTTGCTGTGCTATGATTGAATTTCATCTCCTTCTAGTCTAACGATACTGCTTCTTTCCAAGTTCTTCCCCTGCTAGTCTGCTATGTGCAATGATTGAATTTCTTGAATTGCACGGGAATTGATCATTTGCCATGGAAAGATTGGAACTAATGATAACCGAGCTGTACATCTCAGGTGGTACTTACGTTTAAGCAAACAATTGTTGTAGTAAAACTTCTGGGTGCACATGTGCACAATGTTTTAGTTGATTTATCAATATTGTTAAGGCCTTATTTAGATCGTCAACTTTCACCAATTTTCCAGTCACATCGAGTCACATCTTCTCTCACAGACATGCTTACCAATGCACTATTTACACCTCCAACTTTCTCCAACTTTCTCAACTAAACAAGACCTTATTTTAGAACAAGTATACATTGTTAATATCTCATTATATGTTATACCGGTTTGAATTTTCTATGGCCGGTTCATATAAACGGTTCAAAACTATCGAACTAGCGGTTCAACCGGTTCTCAATGGTTGGAGCAATGAACCATTGAACCGACGACTTTACCGGTTCGATGACCAGTCCGGTACTAATAACTATGCATCTGAACCTGCTAACTCCCCCTGTCATGAACCTCGATGAGGCTTTGCCTTGCTGTCCAGAGAAAACACCTGAGGCTTTGCCTCAAGTGACAGCCAAACAAACTCTGCCTATCACTGTCTCTGAACACTGTCACTGCCTCTGACAATAGACACCTGCTCGCACAGAAAAAGAAAATATATATAGAGGTATAACTAGTTAGAAAAGATCCTAGGAAGAATGAAGCAGATAAGACCTTAGAAACATGGCTATCCTAAGATATGATGGAAATGTAGCTCATTTTGGTCCAGACATAATATATATGAGACATTACATCAAGAGACAAGACGAGCAAAGATTAATCTAGCTCAAATTGTGTGATTATGTGAGAATATGAATGAAATTCTACAAATCAACACATAGAACATAGGCAAGGTGTGATCTGGTCAAATTTTAATTGAGTTTTCAAATTTTTAGTTTAAACCTTCCTCAAATTCATATGAAAAGGAAAGGAAGTGAGGGAAGAGGGGAGATAGAGCACCTTGCATGGAAGAGGGGAGAAGAGAGGTGGATGGAGTCCACGAGCTCGACGGTGAGGCCCCATACGGCTTCAAGGAGGCCACGCAACTGCGCTGGGTGCAGACGGCGGTGGCGCAGCCCTAGGGTTAGGCGAGGAAGAAGCAGTGGGAGCGCAGGCGAGGTGGCGGCGAGACGCGACGGTCGGCGGCGAGGAGGTGCGGCATTGCGTGACGATCGGTGGAGGGCACTGAGGCGGCGACGGCGCTTGGAAGCTGCGCAGGCACGGACGTGGAGGCGAGCAGGAGGTGGGAGGCGGAACCGACAGGTGGGACCCACGAGACGGGGAGATTTTAGGGTAAGGAAGAACGGATGGATGAGATCATCTCGATTTGAATAGACGGCCCAGATCTGGCTTTAGAGAACCACCGACTAATTTGACGGTTAGGTCAGACTGACCACCGAATTAGTCAGTGAGGAGAGAGATCGCGCCAGAGAAGGGACCATCGATTAATCGATGGTGGTCCAAAGAGAGCATCGAAATAGTCAGTGCTCTGCAGGGAGCAACCAGTAGATGCACCACCGATTATTTCGGTGCTTGCAATGACCACACCATCGAATTAGTCGATGACCGTCCAATTTCATACAATAGCAAACTTGGAAATCATGGGTGTCACTGATTATTTCGACGACTCCTGCTTCCCGCTAGCGAATTAGTCGACGGTCATAGACTACATCGCTGGTTGCAAGCAAAAGCGTCGATGGTACTACTAAGAAGATATTTCAAGGCAGTTTTTCGCAAAATTTTCTTGTGTCAAATCCAAGCAACCAAAGAGAAGCAAATAAATATGATGCTCGGAAAGAAACAAGTGAACCTCTCTCAAACACTCATTTCAAAATATTTTTATATATGGCCAAGTGACTTAACATAGTTTTGAAATGGAAAACCAAAGCCAAAGCACCGGAGGGCACCAACACCTAGAGAAAGCACAAGGGATGATGATAACAATCCATGCTCCCACTAGATGTATGCCACAACCAAATGTCAACAAAACGACTAAAAGAACACAATACAAGATGCATGTAAGTGCATAGACAAGAATTTAAAGGGAGAATTTAAATTTATCTTGTCAAGTTTGAACCCTTTGCAAGCTTGCTCATGGTGAGCCTCTTCCATGTCTAGAGCAGAGTAATTTCCATCGGCTCTAACAAACCCTATCTCACCACTATCTTGCAAAGGTTAGACAAGCACCCAATGCATATAAGCTATACTACATATGATATGCAAAAACAATACTAGCAACTATTTTTTTTGAGATTTTCAAACATTTCTATATACAAACAAGGATGAGCATGCTAGGTGAAGTTGGAGAAATTAACCACATTGAGCACATTCTGCGAGTTACAAAACCTATTCTCATCCAAAGGCTTTGTGAAGATATCCGCCAATTGATCATCTGTCCTTACACCATGCAAAGAAATATCATTCTTGACTATATGATCTCTTATGAAGTGATGACAGATATCTATGTGCTTGGTACGTGAGTGTTGGACAGAGTTATTGGCAAGCTTTACCGCACTCTCATTGTCACAAAGCAAGGGTACACTCCTAAGAAACTCCTAAGAACTAGGCCATAGTCTAGAAGTGTTTGCGTCATGTAAAGACGTTGTGCACAACAAGAGCCGGCGGCAATGTACTTGACCTCGGTGGTTGAAAGAGCCACACTATTTTGGTTTTTGGAGGACCAAGAGACTAGCGACCTACCAAGCAATTGGCACCCGCTGGAAGTGCTCTTCCTATCCACTTTGCAACCCGCATAATCCGCATCAGAATAGCCAACGAGTTCAAAGTGGGCTGCTTTGGGATACCAAAGGCAATGCTTGGTGAATATTTGAGATATCTAAAGATCCTTTTCATGGTCTTAAGGTGTGCTTCTTTGGGGTTGGCTTGAAAGCGAGCATACAAACAAACACTAAACATGATATCGGGCCTAGATGCGGTATGGTAAAGTAGATTACCAATCATAGAACGGTAAAGAGTTTGGTCTACCAGTTTACCTCCCTCATCAAGATCGAGATGCCCATTAGTGGCCATATGAGTCTTGATCGGCTTGCAATCTTCCATCTTGAAGCGCTTGAGAAGGTCCTTGGTATATTTTTGTTGACATATAAAGGTGCCTCCTTCAAGTTGCTTAATTTGAAACCCAAGGAAGAATGTAAGTTCACCAATCATACACATCTCGAATTCCCTTGACATCATTTTACCAAATTTCTTGTATATCTCTTTATTTGTTGAGCCATAGATGATATCATCCACATAGACTTGACAAACAAAGAGCTCGCCATTCTCTTTCGTGGTGAATAGAGTAGTGTAAACCTTCCCAATCTTGTAGCCCTTGGCAATGAGAAAATCCCAAAGGCGTTCATACCATGCTCTTGGTACTAGCTTGAGACCATAGAGTGCCTTGGACAACTTGTACACATGATTGGGGTTGAAAGGATCTTCAAAGCCCGGTGGTTGCTCAACATAGACTTCTTCATTGATGTATTCATTGAGAAATGCACTCTTCACATCCATTTGATAGAGCTTCATGTTGTGACAAGAGGCATAAGCTAGAAGTATGCGGATAGACTCTAGTCTAGCCACTGGTGCAAAGGTCTCTCCAAAGTCAAGTCCTTCTATTTGAGAGAACTGCTTTACAACTAGTATTGCCTTGTTCCTCACTACATTGCCTTTATCATCTAGCTTGTTCTGAAAGACCCACTTGGTTCCAATCACTCTTGCATTGCTTGACCTTTCCACCAAAGTCCACACATCATTGCGAGTGAAGTTGTTGAGTTCTTCATGCATTGCATGCACCCAATTTAGATCGACCAAAGCTTCTTCAACCTTGGATGGCTCCTTCTTTGAGACAAAGGAGAAACACTCACAAAACATAGCTTGTTGATTCTTTAGTATTATAATTTCTTTGGTGGGACTTCCAATGATGAGATCTTTGGGATGAGCTTGAATTCTTGGATTATGTCTTCTAGGTGGTTGATCTTGAGGAGCACTTGGAGCATCAACATCTTGAGCTTGAGCCTCAACTTCTTGTTGTGGAACATGTACATATTCATGAGGAAGTGGTGGATCATCTTCATTATCCTTGCCTTCATCACTATCCACTTGAGGCGCCATAGAGGAGGAAGATGGTTGATTGATCACTTGTACTTCATCTTCATCTTCCTTTGGCTTGATTACACCAACTTGCATATTCTTCATAGCTTACCTCAAGGGTTCACCACCTACATCATCACAATTTTCCATTTCTCCTTGGGAGCCATTAGATTCATCAAACTCCACGTCATATGTTTCTTCAACCAAACCGGTGGCCAAGTTGAATACTCTTTATGCCTTGGACTTCAATGAATAACTAAGAAGAAAACCAATATCACAACGTTTTTGAAACTTCCCTAGGTGTTTCCGCTTCTTGTAGATGTACCATTTGCAACCGAACACCCGTGAGTATGAGATGTTTGGCTTTCTCCCAATAAGCAATTCATATGGAGTCTTCTTCAAGAGGCGGTGAGCGAAGAGACAATTTGATGCATAGCATGCCGTGTTGATTTCCTCGGCCGAAAACTTCTCATGGTTGTCATATTAATCTAACATTGTTCTAGCCAAGGTATCAAGGTTCTATTCTTCCTCTCAACTACTCTATTTAGTTGCGGTGTGTAGGTTGCAGAGAACTTATGCTTGATTGCAACTTCATCACAATACTCTTCAATGTTGGAGTTAGCAAACTTGGTGCCATTGTCACTTCTAATCTTCACCAAGGAGACTTGATATTTATTTTGAGCTTTCTTGGCAAACTTCTTGAATACTTTGGCAACCTCGGTCTTGTCATGGAGAATATCCAAGTGTATCTAGAGAAGTCATCACCACCACTAGACAATAGAGATTCCCACGAATGCTTGCGTAAGTTGTTGGTCCAAACAAATCCATGTGGAGAAGCTCTATAGGTCTTAAGGTTGATACATAAGCTTTGGTTGGATGAGTATTTGCCACTTGTTTGCCAGTTTGACATACGCTACACAATTTGTCCTTCTCAAACTTGATGTCATTCAAGCCTACAACCAAGTCTTTCATCACTAGCTTCTTGAGAGTACCCATGCCAACATGTGCAAGTCTTCTATGCTACAACCAACCCTTAGATGCCTTGGAGAATAATCAAATACACAAGCTTGTTTTATTTAAGTCGAAGTCAACAAGATAAAGATTATTGTATCTAAAGCCCTTGAAGATTGCTTCATCACTTTCCTTCTTTGTGACAACTACACCCTCATCGGTGAATGTACCCTTGTAGCCCAAATCACATAATTGACCAACGGACAAGAGGTTGAAGCTCAAAGTATCAACTAGTAGCACATTGGAAATGGAATGATCATTGAAGATCTCAATCTTGCCAACACCTTCAACCTTGCCCTTTGAGCCGTCACCAAATGTAATCTTCTCATGACTTCCACTCTCTTCTAGTGAGGTGAACATCCAGGGATCACCGGTCATATGTGGACTACATCCACTCTCCATTACCCAATGATGTCCACTGGTCTTGTAGCTCACCTATACCCACAAACTATATCAAGCTTGAGGTTTAGTCACCCAAACCTTTGAGAAAGTTCGGGAGCTAGAGGTTGAGGTTGATGCAACATTTGACTTGTGTGGTTTACTCAAGTTAGCAACTAGAATCTTGGGCACCCAAATTGGCTTAGGCCTAGTTGAGTCCTTAGGTCCAAAGAATCTCACTAACACCTTCCCACTTGATATCTTGGATACACCATAGTGAGCATTGAATACCTTGGGTCTCAAGTGATCTTGCATCTTTGGATGAGTAGGAGTCTTGCATTCATGAGCAAAATGACCTTCATGTTGACACTCGGTGCAATATCTAGTCTTAGGCTTGTATGGCATGGGTTGAGGTATCTTGTTCTTTGCTTCAACAATCTTGGTGGATAAGTACCCAAGCACTTAAATGTTATAGTTGATTGTTGTATCAGACATCATCTTGCTAAAGAGTTGATTGCCATTTGCAAGGGTGGTGTAGCCGGATTTGAGATCATTCACTTGTTGCTTGAGCCTTTGAATCTCACTCATGGCTTGCTTGTTCTTGATTTGAAGGTTCAAATAGTCCTTGCCAAGTATGCCATTGGGTGATTCTCCCATCACAAACTTGCCCTTGCATGTTGCATAATTTTTTGTTGAGTTATCATTGCTAGAATCTTCATCTTGACTTGAGTTGCTAGCCTCCATTGGGGGATTAGGCAAATCACTAGCCACTTCATCAAGTTTAGCTTCATAATTTGCCTTCATTGGGGGATTAGACAAGATCTCAAGTAAATCATCACATTGAACTCCACACTCAACACCCACTACCTTCTTCTCAATCATCTTTTCATTTGATAGCTCATCAAATTTTTCTTCAAGCAACTTTTGGTTGGTAGTGAGCTCTTGGAACTTGGTTTTCAATTCAACATGATCACTAGCAAGTTTTGATTGGATTCCCTAATGATGCTAGTGTATTGTTTGAGATAAGCTACTAGATCATCATAAGAAGGCTCATCATTATCATCACTATCACTCTCATCCTCATCATGAGTGGGCTTTCTCACCTTGCTATCAACCTTTGCCATGAGACAAAAGTGTTTTCTTGACTTGAAGCTTGAGGGTGGCGGTGGAGGGATGGATGCACCAATAGCAAGGCCGACAACGTCTTCATCTTCACTTTCACTTGAGGAATTGCTTGAAGTATCGTCGTCGGTCACCATCATCATCACTTTCCTCCTTCTTGTAATGCTTCTTCTTTCTCTTGTCGGGAAGAGGGCATTGATGTGCAAGATGGCCAAGCTCAGCACAATTGTAGCAATACATATCCTTGATGGACTTCTTCTTGATGGAGAATTTCTTGCTCTTGTGGTTTAAGTCGATGCCCTTCTTGTTAAGCTTCCGAAGCATCTTGGTGGTCTTCCTTACAAGGAGAGCAACCTCATCAAGTCCTTAACTCTTGCCATGATCATCATCGTCTTCATTTGACTCCTCAATAATCACCTTCTTCATCTTCTTTTCTTTGCTAGCCTTGAAGGCGATGTCTTGCTTGATGAAGGAAGAAGAGCCTTCATACTTCTCATATTCTTTGGTGTAGCCCATGTAATCTTCATGGCCATTGATCTTCGCCAATATCTTGGTAATTGAGTGAGCATTGAGATCATCATAGAAGTAGACGATGACGATGCTTGAGTACTTGTTATTTGGAAGAGCACTAAGGAATCTTATCTTGACTTTAAGTTCTTCCATCTTCGTGACATTAAGCTCATTCAACTCCTCTACAAGAGCATTCAAGCGTGAGTACATAGTACGAGTACATTCATTAGGAAACTTCTTAAAAGCATTAATTTTATCCATAATGACTTTGTATCGCTCCTCTCTCTCATCCTTAGAACCCATGTGAATCTCAACAAGCTTCGTCCATATTTTATGGGCTTTTGTCTCACTATGAACTTGGTTGAAGTTTTCCTTCTTAAGACTTCTAATGAGAGTGTTTCTAGCCTTAGCATTTAGCCTCGCATGAGTTGCCTCAGGTGGTGTGAGGTTGTCCTCATCACGGGGCGCGGGAAAACCAACCGTGGTGGTCTTAAAAACATCGACGTCCATGGCATCAAGGTATGCTTCCGTACGGATCTTCCAATAGCAAAAATCCCTACCATCGAACATCGGGGGAGGCCCTTCACTAGACATCTTACTCTAGGCGGTGAAACCTATCCTTTGAGCAACCTGGCTCTGATACCAATTGAAAGGATCAAGATGCCTAAGAAGGGATGAATTAGTCTTCTACAAAAATTTAAGCAATAAAACAATCCTATGCAATAAGCCAATTCACCCTATGTACCAACAAGTGTGGTTTGTGGCTAACTAGTGTGGAAAAAAGCTTTGCAACCTAGTTCAAATCCTACTGTGCCTGCACAAATGCGTCTGATGATTAGGCTTCGGTTTCATGTGTCGCTGAGTTTGTAGGGAACGTTTATGCTTCAGCCTTCAGGCTTCAGCTGCACAAGTGTATCATATTAGCGTCAATTCTCCCAGGGCTAGGACTTGTGGAAATTTCTATGCTCACTGCCAAGAACTGTGTGATCCATCCTTTCCGATGTTTCAGTTCACTGCTTCATATGACAGCAGGGTTTGTTTGGTGAGCAGCCTGGTGCCCGAAAGGAACGTTTATCCTTCAGCCGCATGTGCAGATGTGCTGATGGCCACCAGGCCACGTCAATTGTTCCAATCTGAATTCTTGCGCCATTACAACTGTAATCACTGAAAGAGGGGCATCGAGCATCATGGACTGATGGACTGATGGACGGATTCCAGACTGCAAACATATATTAATGTCATTTCATTATCTGGCCATACCTGGCCTAGCATCATCCATGGCACTGCCAGCTCGACCAGATAAGTAGAAAATACAGAGACTAATTTATTACAATAGTTCACAATCCAAGTTTGCCACGCCTAAGCTTAGGAAGCCGTAATGTTGTTGGTCGTCGACGGACCCACTCGTTACAGAAACATAAAACAGTTTTTAGCCTAGTCCAGAAGGTAAGGTCGACCAAGTCACCTTCACTGAGATGAACGCAAGAGCAGTCTTTATTTCTTGAGTATCATGCCCATGGATTTTTGCCTCGAAGGAACAACTGGATGACACTGCGCCTATTTTGAACCTCAAATCTATCCAAGAATCCTCTAGTACAGCAATCACATACCTCTTTAAGCCACATGACTCAGGGATGGCGCCATTAAAAAGCCTGATTCTCTTATGCATGTTGCTAGTAAAACAACTGAGCGACAAATCGAAACTGCTTTGCACTTTCGATATCAGGACCTCTACAGTTGCCTCAACTGCAGAATCAAGACGTGATAACGTTATGTCAACGGCACCATAATCACCAGGGATGTGAATTGTAAATGGCTTATTCCATATTCCTGCAGGGCCTATGAGTGATGCGCCATCGATCAGCTGCAGGTCATATTGTTCTTCTTTGCCTGTCTTAATCCTCATGTCATATTCAATCAGAGTAAGGTCCATCATGTCTATCCCTCGCTTAGGGCCAGTCATGTTTATAAGAGAACCCTACAAAATTATTTTATTTATTAGTCGTTCTTCATGTATAAGTAACAAAAATTGCAGAAAAGGGATATTGCTAGATTTTCATTATGTAACAAACAAAATGGTTACAAAGTGCATAAGAGTGATAGAGGGGAAATCAGAACCCTTTTTTCAAATCCCAAATAAACATAACCCTGTGCAAAACAAAAGAAGAAGACTTATGTAGTGATAGGAACCATTAATTCCAACTTCATATGCCTTAAACAAAAGAAAACCACCTAGTATTGTGTACTAAGCACTAGCAGCAACCAATAGTCTAAAACTCCTTTTTTTAAAAAAAACACATTAATACCTTGATTTCATAATTTGAATATGTTATCATAGTAAAGTACCCATAATAACCATCCAATAATGTTAGTTGTCTTGGAAAAAGGAAGCTTTCAAGTGGATTTTGATCTTTGATTTCTCTAGCAATATATTGCCAATTGCTAAAAAATGAACAACATCCTACAAACAATTCTAGTATCCATGGTTTTTACGGCGCCGCCTAGGCTCCATGCGAGCTCCCAATCGAGGCGTCTCCCCCGCCACAGCCTTCCTGCATAGAAGGCGGATGCATGCGCGGGAAAAAAACACGATGGTGCCTTAAGTGCGCAGGGGTGAAGGCACGGAGTGCTGCAGGCTGGGGAAGGGAGAGGGAGCTGCATGTGTGGGAAAAAAGCATGGCGGGGTCTTGCGCACGCAGGGGGAAGGGTGAGCTGCGCCACGGGGGAAATTGCGTGCCATTGCTGCAGCGTGGGAAGGGAGAGAGGGAAGGAGGAAAGAGAGGAGGGGGAAGGCGACCGAACTAGAATCCAGCGACACGCCACCTTCATCTAATCGCTAGCCTCTGCCAATTCAAGCCTCCTGCAGCTGCTCCACGGCCTCTGGCCGCCCTGTAAGCAATATGGCTGGGAATAATAGAATGATAGATGGAGTACACAGAGAGATCGCCCTAGACGAAGTTCCTGAACTTAACGTCCAGGTGGAGGCCACAAGTTTCTCGGTTCCCCAAGAATTGAGTTTCCAGGGCAAGCCAGACGGTGCGCGCCGTGGCGTCGTGCTCCATGGCCGTCGTGGCAAGGTCGGCGGAGATGGTGCCGGAGATCCAAGACTTGACGGTTTAGTCCATCCGGACCCAATCCGGGAAGTCAGGTGTCGGCGCGTCCATGAGGACGTGGTCCTCAAGGGAGTATTTGCCAACGATGAGGAGGAACATCGCGCCACCGAGTGTAGTTCCCGGCGGTGAGATGAAGGACAGGTAGGATCAGGCTGCGAATGTTCTGGATGCCCACCGCCTGATTGATCACGGTGGCGGCTTCGTGTTGAAGCAGGGCGCTGTGAAGGGCGTCACTGTCGTGGGGACATGAGAGCCGGTGTCGCAGTCCGAGTCGACGCGGTGGGCATCGGCGAGCTTGCGCGCCTGGCGAGCAGAGAGGGTGTCGATCTCCTTGGCGACGGTCAACAGAAGCCCATTAGGACCTGCCTAACAGAACCCTAACTACCTAGAGCGAAACTTAGAGAAGGTCGAGGAGGGGAGACCCATGGTGAAGATGTCAGCGAACTAGGAGGTGGTCGGGGCATGGATAACCTGAACATGGCGATAGCAACTCGGTCACGAACGAAGTGCAGGTCGATCTCCACATGCTTCTTCCGTTGATGTTGAACTGGGTTGGTGGAGAGGTACACGGCATTGACGTTGCCGCAGTAGACAAGGGTGCTGTTGACAAGCAGGTTGTGAAGCTCCGCCAAGAGCTATCGTGACCAGGACGCCTTAGCCACGCCGTTAGCCACCGCCCGGAACCCTGTCTCAGCACTGGAGAGGGAGACAACTTGCTGGCGCTTGGACGACCAGGAGACAAGGTTGCCAGCGAGGAAGACGGCATAGGCGGAAGTCAACCGTCGAGTGTTAGGACAACCAGCCTAGTCAGCGTCGGTGTAGACGACGAGCTCAGTGGAGGGAGACCAGTGAAGAACCAGATCGTAGTCAACAGTGCCACGGACGTAGCCTAGGAGACGCTTCATAGCAGTGAGATGTGACTCCTGGGATCATGCATACGAAGGTAGACCTGATGAATGGCATATGTGATGTCCGTCCTGGTGAAAGCGAGGTACTGCAAGGCACCAGCAAGACTTCAGTAGGCAGTCGGGTCAGCAACAGGGTCATCCATGTCCACAGAGAGCTTGGCCTGAGTGTCCACAGGAGTGGAGCATGTCTTGCAGTTAGTCATCCCTGCTCGCTCCAGAATATCAAGTGCATACACCAAGAAGTTGCGGAGCATACCCAGATCCTTCATGGCAAACTCTTGCTGCAGTGACTTCACGATGCGCTGAAGCAAGGCCTGAATGGACGCGACGAGAATAATGTCGTCAACATAGAGAAGCAGATATGCAGCCTCAGTGCCACGGCGGTAGACGAACAAAGAAGTGTCAGACTTGAACTCAGTGAACCCAACGAGAGCAAGAACGTGGCAAACCGAGAGTACCAAGCCCGAGGAGCCTACTTCAAGCCATACAGAGTCTTTTTGAGGCGGCAGACTAGGTCCGGACGACTAGAATCCACAAACCCCACTAGCTGGCTACAGTAGACTGTGTCTGACAGAGTGCCATGAAGAAATGCATTCTTCACATCCAGCTGGTGCACTGGCCAGGAGCGAGAGAACAATCGAGAGAACCGTGCGCACTGTTGTTGCATGCTTCACTACTGAACTGAAAGTCTCATCATAGTCCACACCAGGTCGTTGGGTGAAACCACGGAGAACCCAACGAGCCTTGTAGCGATCCAGTGAACCGTCAGCCTAACTCTTATGCGTCCAGATCCACTTGGCAGTGACCACATTGCAACCAGACGGACACGACACGAGGTCCCACATCTGTTTGGCAAGAATGGCAGCGTACTCCTCCATTGCTCGACGCCAATGAGGATCTATCAAGGCGTCACGGATAGAGGAGGGTACCGGAGAGATCCCCGGCTCTCCCTCGGTGGCGGAGAGAGTCGCAGGCCGGAGAACGCCCGCGGCCCGCCGTGTCACCATGGGATGACTATGTCCAGGATCCCAGTGGATGACAGACAGGTGGTACACTGCCGGATCGACACGAGAGCGAATCCGAGCATGGGCCGGTGACTCCGGTGTAGGTGGCGGTGGAGACGGCTCCGGTTTAGCTGGCAGTGCTGACGGCTCCGGTGGTGTTGGAGACAGAGGCCGCGGCGCCGGCTTCGGTGCCGGCACCGAACGACGCCGGTAGACCTACACGGGCCGCGCGTGGCGCAGCTGAGATCACCGGAAGCGGTGCCGCCACACCAGGAAAACCAGCTGAAAAGGATATACATATATAGGTGGTTGAACCACCGGGTCAGTCGAAAACATGGACTCCAAAGGGGAGGTAGAGTAGGGGAAATCTGACTCGTCAAACACAACGTGTCGGGAGATGAGGACCCGGCGAGAGGTGAGGTCGAAGCAACGGTACCCCTTGTGGTTAGGGGAGTAGCCAAGAAACACACAACGAGTCGAACGGGGCACCAACTTATGTGGAGAAGTGGCGGAGATGTTGGGGTAACATGCACACCCGAAGACACAAACGTGATCATATCGAGGAGGGATGCCGAAAAGAGCATGGTGCGGAGTGGGAGCAGGAGAAGCAGTCAAAGGAAGACGGTTGAGCACGTAGGTGGCAGTGTGGAGACCCTCAGCCCAGGAGCGGGGAGGAAGGGTGCGCATGACATCGTCCGTGATGCGAATCATCCGCTTAGCCTTGCCGTTCTAAGAAGAGGTATATGGACAAGGCATGCACAACTGAATACTTCGAGAGAGGAAGAAGGCACGGGAGGTGTCATCGAATTCACGACCGTTGTCACACTGGACGGCCTTAATGCTGTGGCCGAGCTGAGTGGAAACCCAGGCAAAGAAGTGGAGGAGTGTGGAGAACGTTTTAGACTTGGTGCGCAAAGGAGAAGTCCAAGAGTAATAAGAGAAATTATCAACTACCACCAGATAGTATTTGTAGCCAGAAATAATGAGTACAGGAGACATCCACAGATCATAGTGAACAAGATCAAAGGCATGGCTCGCATGAGGAGAAGAAGAAAAAGGAAGTCTAACATGACGACCCAATTGGCACACATGACAAAGGTGCTCATAAGGGGCCCTAGTACAAGGAAAATCTGCACTACGAATGAGCCGAGCCAAAACTTCGCAGCCGGAATGACCAAGCCAGCGATGCCAAGTAGTAGAAGTCGTCATGGCGAAAGCAACTAACGAAGGTGAAGTCGAAGGTGGAGCAGCGGAAGCAGGGAGGTGGGGTTGTAAAGGGGCCCTATGCTGTCACATCGAAGGAGTGGACACCGGGAAGCCGAATCCTTCACAATAAGACTAGAAGAGTTAAATTCGACATAACATAAATTGTCAACGGTAAATTGGTGAATAGAAAGAAGGTTATGAACCATTTGTGGAGCAACATGAACATTAGGAAGACGAAAGGTACCGGGAACAGTACCCACAAAGGTGACAGGAAGACAAGAACCATTGCCAACCATGTTAGACGGAGGACAAGAGGGATGTGTGGGGTGGATAGAAGAAAGAATACCAGCATCAGGCGTGGTGTGAAACGAGGCGCCCAAGTCGGTGATCCACTCAGCGCTAACCAACGATGTCAGCCCCATGGTACTGAAGGACTGTGCCAGCATGGCCTGGTCCCATCGTCCAGGCCAGGTCGGAGGCTGGATGGGCTGAACAGGTGGAGTCCAGGATGCCAGGCACGGGGAAGCAGGGCCAGTGAACATGGCCACGGGCTGGTGCTGCGGCCCACACCAGAACCACCACCACGCCCCCCCTCCCCCCCGCGCGACGACGCCCGTCACGGCCCCTCCACCCCTGCTCGGCCCGGGGAAAGGAGCGGCAAGGAGAGATGTGGCAGGTGTGGTAGAGGAGGCCGGTGGTGCAGCCATGAGCGCGGTGGAGGACAAGGACCATCCAGTCATGGGACCCCTGGTGATCTCCAGGACGAGGTCGTCCCAGACCTACAGGAAGGAGGGGAAGGGTCGCTAGCGGGTGATCCATGTCCGTAGGCGGTCGTAGTTGCCGTTGAGACCCCGTAGGACACTGAGCACCAAGATCCGATCGATGCTCACTGGACAGTCAAGGTCGTGAAGGGCGCCAGCCATGCCCTTTATCTTCCTGGAGTACTCGAAGGAGCGGAAGGACGCGTCAAGCTAAAGAGCACGGGCCTCGGCGTTGCCAAGGAACTGGCCCTCGAGTGCCAACCAGGCCTGGCGCGTGGTGGCGCCGTGAGTACGGACGTTGTCCTAGAGATCTAGGGAGATGGTCCCAAAGATCCAGGGCATGGCAACGCTGTCAAGACACAGCCAGGGCGGCGTCAGCCGATGCGACCCCGTCGGAGATGATCTACTTGCCCGCGGCATGGAGAGGTGCGCCCGTGAGTGAAGGAATAAGACGGCCCCCAGAAGGAGTAGTGGCCCAACATGGCGGAGGAGGAGCAGTGACACCCGCGAGGCCTGCGGCAGCCGGGGCCGGCGCACCCACGGCAACAGTGCCGAGGGGTGGCTGCGCGCCAGCGGCGACGGCACCGAGGGGTGGTGTCGTGCTCGTGGCGACGATGGCCAGGGTCGACGGAGTGCCCACGACATCACCTTGGGGCGACGGCGCGCCAGCAACGGGAGGCGGCGAAGCCGGAGCAGAGGAGGGGAGGGGAGTAGGGGCCGGTGGCCAGCCATCGGTGGCGATGGCGGGTGGGGGCGGCGGCAGTAGGGAAGGGAAAGAGAGGGAAACCCTAGTCTGATACCATGTTGAGGAAATGCCTCTATTAATTCCTCCAAACCCTAGAAGGGTGAGATATATATATGGTAGCTATATATGGGCCTCATAGATGGGCCTAACACATGGGCCATAAGGGCCCACGTCTATACACCAACATTAACAATGCATATAAGTTGACGATTTTTTGCCAAAATACTTCAAAAAAATTTTTTAAAAAAAAACTTTTGACAAAGGTATTGGAGGCTTATACAATCCAAAGCAGTGAGCTATTATTCTGCCATTTTAAATAGATTAATCACACGGAAGCTTTTTTTTATGCAGCTAAGACAATATTATATGGGAGCTATAATTTAATCTAATTTTTAATTATTCAGAAAAGAAAAGGTGCAAAATGAATAGCATATATTACTAATTCTAGAACACAATTAATACATGACAATCTATTCCAAATTTAACGATGTGAAAGAAATTAATGGTGTAGAATGCCATTGACTATGTAGTGATCCAATATCATATTTTATCCATATGAGAAGTTTAGCCTTATATTGTGAAATGAGCTGTAACTCACAGTAAGGAATAAGTCTACTTAGCGATCAAGTATTAATGTGTGTTTATCTAACTCAAGTGAAAAATCAGCTATTCTGTCCTAAATTATTCCATACCATATAAATTAACACCTAAATGATTCCCTTGGGGGACTTTGGTGGTGATTTTGCCCGCATGGCAACATCCACCTAACTATGTCACGTGGACAAACCACCACAATACCGCCCAAGGTAGTTTTATATTAAAAGGGTGCTAAACAAACAAACCTCAATACTAAGGGTGTTCTGCACACGCAATCATTGAAATTGATTGTAGCTAAGTATGGATGTGCACCTGCTCTATAATGATGGGAGCATCCCTGCTAAATTTGACAACATAATTAAGCAGTGGATCCAGGTCATCCCGCACTGCTATGTATCCATATAACTCTATTAAGCCACAATTCGCCGGAGTTTTAGCCAACTTTAATGATAAAATTTGCAGCATGCGACGAGGATAATGTTTTGTGCAACTTCCATTGCGAATGATACAATTTGTCGGATTTGAAAACGTCATTGCCTCCAAACGAGCTTCATAAAAGATAAAGTCATGATGTAAGTTTGCAAATATAAATCAATGTAGTAAACAAATACTTAACATTTGAAGCATACATAATAAGGACACAAAGAACACGATGCCTCAAAAGCATATCAATTGGCTCCAATGAAAGCACTAAGCACGGCAATAATGAGATGAAGGGGATATTGACACATTGTATGGAATCTTGTCATCATACAACACGTGTGGCCGTGCCATCTATGCATATGAGATTGGTGTGTTAGAGTTGACTAGAATGATCTCTAGTCCATTGTTGCTACAACTCTATGCCCTTGCATCACTGCAAAAGAGCAAGGGATGAGGGCAGCTTCTATCCTTCTAGTGGGATAAGAATTTCAGGATCCCGACAAGATATGTCGATATGTTATGGAACTGCTAATGGCAGAATAGATCGGCTACTCGCCCTCCCGCAGGAGGCTCTGAGATGCACTTTTGATCTATTTTATGCTTGCCTAATTCTAGAACTCACGGCTGCCTTTATAGACTAGGCGCCTAAAACATGCTAACAAGTCTTATCCAAATAACCAACTAATCTTATCTGCTAACAAACTGATCCTAATCCTCACGTTACCAAACTGATGGCTTTGGATAGGGCCCGCCCACTTGCCATAACACTTCACCACCCCTCCAAGATAGCTCTTCCTCGAGCTGGGATAATGCAGAAAGTTGGTGTTGGTGCGGAGGGCGTGGTAGTCGACACAGAGACGCCATGAGCCGTCTTTCGTGTGGACAAGCAACATTAGCAACGAGAACAACGATGTAATGGCCCTGATGATGCCCGATTGTAACAAGAGGACATAACGCCATGGCTAGGCGGCCGTCCCAGAGGATGGGGTCCAGCATGTGCATCCACTGGTAGCCCAAGACGACCTCGTAACCTTCTAGTTGGATGAGGACGAAGTTGCTGACGAACAATTCGTCGCCGATCACCACCGGGACGGAGGATCAGACCATGTCGCAGGAGATGCCGCTGTAACATGGGGACATTTGGGCCTTGCGAAGGGCAGGCAGGATGGACGCACTGCGCAGGGACGAGGCCCTGCGTGGTGAGAAGGCCACGCGTGGCGCGGAGAAGGGTGGCGGTGTCCGTTGCGTGCTCCGGTGGGACGTAGAGCGCGTGCACCGAGGGGTCTATAGAGGCCGCCGGCGACACGGGAGGTATGTGTTATAGCAAGTGGGCTGGCTGGGCCCTGTAGGCTAGGGCGCACAATAGCATGCCGCTACAATAACTCATGAGGATTAGGGTTAGTTAGAGATTAAGAATAATAGATTAGATCTATTGCTTAGAGGTGAAGTAAGCCTCTTTATATAAAGAGAGGGATTGTATCAATCAAAAGGTAAGGAAGAAGTAGAGGGTTAGTCTCAGAGCCTCCAGCGTGAGGGCGAGATCCCATCTACTACCTTTCGTACCTTAGTAACCTAGCCATTACATATCACGATAGGATTATTCCACACAAGATTTTCTAGTGATTGTGCTATGCTAAATGCCTTCCTGTTAACCTGCCTTTGTATGAGAATAAGGCAGGCACAAAAGATGAACAAAACATCAACCTCTTGGGAAACTCAGAGCAAAACTACAACCAAGAAACTCAAAGCAGCAGAAAAACACCTCTTCCACATTCCACTTCATGTTCAACATGATGTCAGAGGCAATTGATGTTCCACACACTATCAAGCACGGGGGTTAGACAAGTACTGAAGAAGGTTGAGGAGGACAACTACCAAGACAAATTGATATCAATCAGTGAGGCAATGTCTCTTTTCGTGCAGGTAATACTTTTGCGTTGCGGCAAAAGAAAAACACACATAATTTTGCTAGCAGAGTGTTACACAACTGGAAAGTGGCAACCTACTCATGTTAAACAGAGGCACTGGAAGGTCCAGTCAGTCCCTCCCACGCATAGTAGTCATTTACATTATTACACAACTGGAAAGTGGCAACCTGAGGACATTAAAAACTTGTATTATTGGCAGTTTGTAGCTGCACGTATGGATACTTCAAACCTAATGGTCACTACAGCAGTGTGAATGCCCATGTTTAGATTGTTATTAACACTTTCCTGTATATTCTGCCGTTCAAGTACATGCTCAAAGGCTGCATCATAACCACCTATTGCTGCATAATTTGATATGGAAGCAAATTTCAGGGAGAAAGTGCTATTTTATTCACAATCACATGGGCATTTGGAATAGGGTCTAGCCCATCTCTACATGCCACATCAGACCCTCTGTCAAGTAAAAGCACAGATTGCTTTTTGTTCAAACAGTGACAGTTTAACAGCCTAAAAAAGTAAAGTGCAAGGTTTGGGGTGGAAGTACTACTCTCACCCATGTGTGAGGAGTGAGGACCTCTAGTGTAATTACACCATAACTAAAAGAGTGCAAGGTGAGGACGGTTTGAGAGAATGTCGCATACAGATGGCAGTGCGGCAGATCTCATCACATACAATAATCTCTAGGATCAAAATAAAATATGTATAGCTGTAGGATATGGAAAGGGACATGCACATGCTATGTTTGAGGAAACAAATCATGTCTATAATAATATTAACAATAACAAATTAAAATTAGGAAAAGTGGTATTGATCACTTACTCTCATTATGGTCTGAGATATGATACTGCTTTTTCCACCATGTATCCCTGTTCCTGTATATCGAGCCATCTCTGTGCCTACTTTCTTCAAGTATCTTATTCAGAGTGTAGTCTTCGTCATCACTGATTTCTTCTTCATCACTGACAACAATTCCCCCCCTCTGATCGTACATAGCTTTTCTTTGGTCTGCACTACCATAGTCAGTGTGCTTCACAATTTCCCCCAATGTGTCTTGTCTGATGTATATATCCTCTGAGGCGACCCTACAAGCATCTGTATCACTTCTCTCACCTCCAGCTATAAACTCCGAGATTATGCCCCTCGTGTCAATGTTTCTGATGCCAGAATGTCTTTTGTCCTGGGATATAGTAATACCGTTGGCAGAAGAGATGGATGCCCCAATGTATGGTTGAACAGACTCATTGTCTATCCCTCGACGGATGGTGGCTATGTTCAAAGGTTCAGGAGATCTGTTATTAAGGAGCATAAAAGGCCAATATCAGCATTTGACATAAATAAAATGGTATCATCACTGAGGATTGAAATCAAAATGTAACATTATCTAAGCCTGAAATAAGATGCCATCATCAATGAGGAATCATGGGATTAGGTAAATAAGAATAATTTTTCGGGGAGCTACGGCGGCGGAGCCAGCCTGAGCTAACAAGTTTCCCACCAATCGCCTTCGAAAACCAAACAACAGGGTCACAATCAAGATCCAGAAACTAAAACAAAGGGCGCAAACTTTACATCAGAACTGACCCACACAAATACCCTTCTGCCTTCACAAAACATCAAGGGTAAATAATAACCTCACCACAATCCAGATCCAAACTTCAGCAAACAAAGAAAGGCGCAAATTTTAGCATTAGGACAAGAAATCAAACCGGGAAACACGACGGGCGGGTGGATAGGTAAACACCATAAGTGGGGAAACTCGTCGCGTCTGCGCTGGTAGCCACGAGCGAGACGATGCAGATGACATGAAAGAGAGAAGAGGTTGCGAGGGGCAGGAGAATCCATGAAAGGTGGCAACGCTCGGGTGTTGGAGTAGTAGTAGTGCAGAGCGGAGGATTTGCATCTGAGTGCACCGCCGCCGGGGCGCAGGGAATAGTCGGTTGCGACAAACGAAAAAAAAAACTCTGGACCGGCGTCGGCGATGGCGGCCGCAGCAGAGGGAGAGAGAACAGTGAAGCGAGGAGAGGCTCGAGGAGAGATGGACGGCGCAAAGCGAAACGAGATCCTCTACGTAAGAGCATTTGCAGTCAGGCCTTAAATGGGCCTCTATTAGTTTTTTATACAGAAAATATTCCAGCCGGGTCTCTAAATAAGCCTATATTTTGGGACTAGAAAGAGAGGCCCTATAAGGACGTATTTGACATGGCACCAAACAGCTTCAGATTAAAAAAAAAAACCAACTCCGCTCCAAGTTTTTCAAACCAAACACCTTATCTCCAAAAACTCTAGATCCACCAAATCCATGAATCTAGCTCCCAACTCCACCAAATCACAGAGTCCCTCAGGGGGTAACTCTGCAAACACTGATTTTGGAAGGACTCATGGAGTTGGGTGGAAATTACCCACCTTTGTCATCCACTAGTCTTTTGGCACGTGCGACACCCACGTGCTATTAAAATAAAATAGAATTAAAAAATAAGTATCAAACATGCTATTAAAAGAAAATAGAATAAAAGAAATAAGTTTAGAGTCATTACATTTTATTTAAATTCTCATATATATAAAAGATATAAATATAATATAGATGAAAGGATATGTGAGACAAATTATAGAGTATTTATGAATACAATGCAAAGCTAGAATTTCTTACCTTAATATCAAAACACAAACTCATAAAATGTACGTAGACTTTACAAAAACTTCTTTCATATTTTCTGTTTCGGGGGAAGGGTTGTCATGGAACTCTAGCAGCAGAGTTATCTGAGATATTTTTAATATCTCCCATTTGTGTGGCGACATCAACTTTAATATCTCCCAAGCGCACACGGGAAGCTTAAAAAAAAGAAGTGGGCTCAAATCAACCAAGAATACATCACAAATCGAGCAAACTCTGCATCAAAATGATTTTGAGAGGAGGTATGAAGCAACAAAATATACATACCATCTTAAAATCGGCGTGAACTCTTTCCTCCGGCCAAATCGACCGCCTATACAAACTTCGCACGGGTACCACGATTCTCAGGATCCATAATTTATACGTGTTAAGAAAGAGCATATAAGCGTAGAATAGTTATAGATAGCGGCTTAACATACCAGGATTTCCATTGTCCGCATGGTTAGAGGCTTCACTAAATGAATCGTTCTGGATGAATATATATTATAAAGAACATACCATAAATTATGGGCTCAGCAACGTCCTATGCATCTTCTCTGGACCTCTTGCTTATACGACCTGATCGACGCTCCGTCTCGTTGTTACCATCAGCGCACGGTAGTACTTGATCCACGCAAACATCAGCGATCACCCAAAAAATCAACAAGGCCATTACGATAAGCAATTCAACACACCATGGTCAGCACTTAAACACTACCGAAAATCAAGTGGATCATGGATAAAAAAAAACATACCAGGATATACGTAATCATACACGAAGTTTGCATGTTGTCTGGTCCTCTTGGGTATATGTCCAGATCGACGAGACGGTTGGTTCAAGACATCACCAAGCGGTTGCCGGTGATCGTGATCCATATGCAAGGATGATGAATCGAGTACATGAGGGAAAGGAGATATGGTAAAGAAAAGGAGATGGCAAACGAAGAAGGCAAAAGGAAAGTAATTAACATGAGATGACTGTGTTTTACAAGGAAAAGAATCACCTGGCTGCACGGGCATCATCGTGTGTGGAAACTATTCAAATTGTTTGGAGGGAACATCCAAACCTTTCTGTTGTGGAACTTTGGGTATAGGTGGGCGGCCCGGGTAGACAAGTAGTTGGCTGAAAAAAGCACGTAGAGGGAAATCGGTGTAAACATTTTAGAAAGTGTCCTTCGTCCGTCCATAAACCGCATTGGGGAGAGATTCCTTTTATTTTGGTCATGGAGTGATTTATTACTTGCGTTAGAGAGAAGATCAGGGGCTTTCCATTTTTCTTGCTATTGGAATGCAGAGACAAAAAGTAGTGTCCATGGAGAGGTGCATTTTATTTCCTTTTAATAGCACACGTTTTATTTATTTTTAACACCACACCTTTTATTTCCTTTTAATAGCACCTCCATTTATTTCCTTTATTTCTCGCCTTGATATAAGGAGCTTTTCATTTTTTCTTGCCGTTGGGATAGGATGTAGTGAGAGCAGGGAGAAATGTTTCCTATTTTAATTCCGTTCTTGGGTGTATTTGTTGGTAAAAAAAATTGGGGATGAGGAGGTGGGAGGGAAGTTTTTTAACCGGGTGAGGACTCCTTTGGTCGTCCTAGGCCCACCGTTTAGCCCTGGTAGGTGGGTCCGCTGTGAAGGGGAAAGGGGTGTGTTTGTGGGTGAGAAGTGTCCTCAATTTGTTCAATCCTTTATAGTATAGATTACACAGCTTCCCGGTTCGTTTGTTTCTTCTCGTACCTCTTCGCCCCCCCTCCGACGCCCATACACGCGCGCTCCCCTTCCGTCAGCACGTCAGCAGAGGAGATCGTCGGAGATCACCGGAGATCACCAACGATGTCCCGTCTGCCGCCGCCTCCTCTGATTCCGCAATCTTCCTCGCGCCGTGTTGGTCTCACTCGCCCTATGTCTTCAACCCCAGGTTCTGCACAGGGCATGGCCAGCCAGACCGATGGCGGCCAAGACGCGGCCATCCAGGGTGCGGCAGCGGCCGGGCAGGGCGTGTCCGGGTCTAGAAGACGTTCTGCGTCGAAGAAAAGGACCAAAGATGATGATGGGGTCTAGCAAAAAATGATAGTTGTCGCTTGTATGGTCCTCCACAATTTCATCCGTGAGCATAACAGTGAGGATGCAGACTTTTCTCGGTTTGATCATGATCCTAATTTTATGCCTACAATCCCAAATCGGTATAAACGATTTGTCGTTTCGACGAATACATCAGATAGATCTACTTCGGAAGGCAGTGCGCATTGCATGGATACTTTTCGGGATGAACTTGCCACAGCTCTCGCTATTGGTTGGAACTAGCTTGTAACCGAATTATGTACTTTTTAGCGTTTGAACAATTTGTGCGTGTAAACATGTTTACTTCTTGTTTGATGGGATATTTGTTTGATCAAATGCATGGCTTGCAAAAAAAATTTAAAAAACCAACCCCATGCACCATCTCTATGTACCGTCAAAGCAAAAAAAAAGAACGAAAAAAAGACCAACGCCATGCACCATCTATCTGTTCCAGAGGGCAAAACAGGGTAATCCACTCAAATTGTCTCTTATTCTGTTATTTCTGCCAAACACATTATCAGCTCCAAATTAGGAGCCCTCGTGGAGCTGCTCTGTGGTGGAGCAACAGCTCTAGAGTTGGTTTGGTAGAGCTGGAGCCCTGCCAAACACGCCCTAAATTTAGTAATCCACTGGAGTTGGAAGTCCATAATTTTTATGGGCTGACCTCTAAAAGTAATATAGAGGCTCCAATTTAGAGGCCCGGCTGGAGATGCTCTCAAGCAAATTGATGGCTCTCTGCATTCGATCCACACGCTCCATTTTTTCATCTGACTTGTCTAAGCTAAAGGAGGTGGGCATTGCACAACCTTCTCAAGATAACCGTGACAACATGATGAAGAAGCTTGAGAAGGGAACAATAGTGCAAAGCTCCGGCAGAGATCAATCTCAGTCCAACTCGATCAAAAAGCAAGACAAGAAGAAGCTCAATCATGTCAAATACTTCAAGTGTTCAAACTCGGGACACTTTGCTTCATCATGTCCCATGAAAACTCAAGGCAGCATATCCATGTCCAAAAGAAAGAGAAGTCTATCAGAGAGAAGATGCTTTGGCTATCGTGAGAAGGGACACAAAATTGAAGAATGTCCAAACAAGTCAAGTGTGCTGCTCACACAAACCGGAGGTTCCGGTTTTGGAAAACCGGAAGTTCCGGTTCTTGCTCAGCAGCACAACATCAAGCTGAACAAAGGATTCTTGAAGGCCCAAGAAAGGCACTTTGCAAGAAAGGTGTCAGAAGACAGTGAAATCAAGCCACCAAGAAATATGAAGCATAAGACTTGCTACACTTGCCGAGAAAAAGGGCATTTTGGTAAGGATTGCCCAAATGGTGAGAAATCTAAGCTTAACTCAGTTAACGATTCAAACGATAAGCTTAGAGATATCTCAACTAATACTAGTGCTGCTAAATTAGTTATTTCATCTAAAAGAAGCACAAAGTCCATTTGGGTTCTTAAATCACTTTTGACTAACCTTGATGGATCCAACAAGAGTTGGATACCAAAACATGCTTGATGAGTTGAGTAGGTACAAAGATGCGTTGGGGACTTGGCATACATGAAGAGAAGTTTGATCTCAAGTGAAGCATTCCTTGCATATTTTGGAAAATGCCAAGTGTTAATCTTGAATGGTGAATTTCCTCCTCTCCAATGCATCAACATGAAAATCTCTCAACTCAAAGTCATCCAAGCAACATTATGTTTGAATCTACAGCGATCAAATGCTGGGTGACAATCCTCCTTCATAAGTTGTATGGCAATGGTTTCTCCAAATAATAATAATTGTATGATTGCCATGCATCAATTTTGTTTGAGTTGTTTGCTTACCTAAAATGATCTGAATGCTGAATTTTTCAATCATCTGTGACATGATATCTTGTACATCATAAAATTTGCTATATGTGCTGCATATGAAAAATGTTTTGTGGCATGCTTAGCCTTGATCAAATATTTTATGGTGTATGCACTTTAAAAGCAAGGTTGAATGATTTATATCACATGATGCTTTTAACAAGTTTGTTGAGTGACAGATCAACAAGATATATGCAACAAAGAAAAGAAAGATACAACAAATTTTCCATATCAGTATCAACTGAAAAGGAAAACTGCTGGTTCTGGTTTGACAAAATCGGAGGTTCCGGTTTGACAAAACCGGAGGTTCCGGTTTATGTCTGAGGCTGCAACTATGTGCCGGCTTTATCCGATGAAAGATCCGGCTCCTCTCTGTTGAAGACCGGATGATCTGGTTGTGTACCAGAAGATCCGATGATGAACCACAAACTTCAGAGGAATTGTTCACTTCTATTGAAATATCATTGTTGAGTAATTCTCTGAAGGTGATGCTCGTGAGTAGGGCTACTAAAGGCAGTAAGACATTCCTTTTTCTCTCAGCTATCACACTTCATCGTTATATGGTTATGATTTCAAAATATGACATTAACTTCCCTTTGGTTAGAAATTAACCCAAAAGTGCACATCTCAAGTATTCAAATCTTGATGCACATATTTAAGGGGAGTTGACTTTATATTTTGAAGTCTTGCATATTAATTCTCTCTCTAGCTCTCATGTGTGTAGCATGAAATAATTTTCAACATCTACACAAAGAAGAAGAGAACATTGAAAGAAAAATAGTTTAGAGCTATGAGGTTCCTTATATTGACTTGAGAATCATAAAGATGAAATAAATTCATTAGATAGCGATTGAAAGAGCCTCTAGCACTAGCAAGGGTGATTTGTTCATCCAAGTTTCAAAATTTTTGATAAAAGGCCAAGGTATGATCTCTCAAGCCTTTTGCATGCCATCTTAAGCATTTAGGATATATACATGATAGTGTGTGCATTTTTGTTCTATATGCTAGCTTCACATGATTTTGTTTCATTGTGATGTTTGATGGTTTAGGATATTTATTTGGCGTCTCTAAATTCCTTTGGCTAGATTTGTTCTATGTCATTAAGGTTGTTAGAGACAAAGGTTAAATATACCTCTTCTATCTTTCCTATGTTTGTGTGACATAGGATAGAATTTCCAAAATTGACTAGCATGATAGGCTTGTGTGCAATTTTGAGAAAATATTTGGTTCTTGGTCTTGTTACACTTGTTTGATTGACTAGCATTTTTGTTCTATATGCTAGCTTCACATGATCCAAAATTGACTAGCATGATAGGCTTGTGGTTATTGTTACACTTGTTTGATTGATGGCTAACCACAAGTGGCAAGATTCTCTCAAGTCCATAGGAGCTTCTCTAAATCTCTTTTCTAAGTGATATCAAGGTCTTTGGATAAATCTTGAAAACTTTTGAGAAAATGGAAATATGTTGAAAGGATCATGATCTACAAGTTTGTATTCACCAAAGGATCCCCCAATGCACCCTGTCAAGTTCAGAGATGGAAAGGATTTCAAAGTCTCACTTAGTTTGTTAAATGGTGCTATCAACATGGTTTATTCAAATCTCTTGGTGGATTAAGAATTTTTCATGCACATCTCATCTAAGATTATCAATATAACCTCAGGATCTTATAAAGTCTTTCACATCAGATCAAAACCTCTCAATCTCCACAAAATAAACTCTTCACTCAGCTCTGCCTGCTGAAACCGGAGGTTCCGATTTTGACCGGTGTGTTGACATAAAAATCGGCAAAGACTTCCCGTGCTAGCACACGAAATCGGTTGTGACCGTAGATGCAGGGCGTGCCAGTCAATTTGACCTGTTAATTGACAAGGGATAAAATCGTAAAATACTAGAGCGTATCGGCTGGGATTCCGATTAGCTCTACAGGTAGAATTGGCAAAAGCTGTCCGATCTGGTAAATAATAAATCGGCTTGAACAACCGATTCAAAACAAAGCTATGCGAGATCACTAAAGCGTAATCTAACAAGCTAAGCAGAGCAACACTTGGAACAGATCTAATCGGCTGTGATAAGAGATGCAACGAGATAACATAGGTAAAAGCCGACCAAAGCGTGTACTAAGCTGGATAAAGGTTGAATAAAATCCGGTTACTAAAGCCTAGATACTTATCCGGTAACTGTTGAATAAGTTAAACGAAGCAACAGCGATACGCCGGTTGCTAAAGCTTATGGATTATTTGGTAAAAGACGGAACTTACGAGGCAAGCCCTGAGATCTGATCACCCTTGACGTGCTCGAAGAACTCGTGGAAAGAAAATAGCAAAGTCTCCGACTTGATAAAAGTAAAGGTACTGAAGAAGTAGAGTTTGTTTATTTTATCGTGGATAAAACCTTACAATAACTGTGCACCCTTTATATTTATAGGACTGCTGGACTACGACCTTAACGTGCAACTCACGCATACAAAAGTCTAAACCAATTACAACTTAACTACCTAATCAATGTCTAAATAAAAAAAAATATTAAAATACACGGACTCCAATTTCCTTTTTCCGTAGAGTCCTTCTCGACGAGACTTCTTCAATCTATCCGTAGAGACTAGTACGTCTTCTTGTTGTATAGGACTGGAGCTAGTATAGGTGACTAGCTTTCTCTTTCTCTATCCTAATTATGCCTTTTCACGTGTCGACTCAACTTTCCCTTCATTATCATAATCACCTCACATGCATAGATATGAACGTGACTTTCTCTAACTAGTCGTTTGGCACGTGCGACACGCACGTGCTATTAAAATAAAAGAAAATAAAAATTAACTAATTTAGAAAAATTAAATTCAATTCAACCATGTAGAGCTAAAACTTTTTATTTTTAGTATAAAGTATATGAAAATAGGTCTCTCACACACTGCCTAAAATAATGTGCTAAAAATGCAAAATGAAAGTAGCAACCCCTTTCTTCAACGGTTAGTAAAAGCTTGAAAACCACTAATATTTTGATTTTCACATAAGCCACAACAATGTACTTCATAAATACAAGACAATAATTGTACATATTTTTTCATCAATATGTAAAACAACATTTTAGAAGGACATCTCTCTATAGTGATCACCCTTATGACTATGACATGCACAAAACTTTATATGCAAACCCTAACATGCATCAATGTAAAGCACAAAAGTATCTGAGATTTACTGTGATGATCTATTGAATCTCTGTGTGGCTGCTGCGGTACCAAGGATGGGGCTAAGACTCATGGCGTGCACCTGCATGGGAGAGTGGGAAAGTGAAACTTTTGTGAGGCTGAAAGAAATGAAATGATAGCTTGGGTTGTCGCAGACATGAATTGTTGCCTACATGAGATGCTAGAATTTCACCAGCTGAAACCTGTGTACGGAAATTCAATGGCGACTATACGCTGATGCGTTGATAGTGCTGATGATTGCTGTAACGATACGGGCAGCGGCCATACCTACCCTAATGGGTGTTAACGCGCTTGCCAGTGATGCCGAAGGCGAGGTCACAGGGGATTGCACTTGCAGTGAGGCAGCGGAAGATGGAGAGGCCCTCTCCACTTCACCAGATGACCGAACGTGCTGGCTCACGACGGCATAACTCATCGGCGATTCCATCCCTCATGCTCTGCCTTGCTGCTCGTGATTAAGAACGGTAGAGGTTAGGAGAGATGAAAGGAAACAAATTGATTGTTCAAGTAAAATGGAAACACGCAAGCTGTTTTATAAATGGAAACACACTGATCCTGATTTGTTGCTGCCCACGAGAGATAAAAAAGGAAGAAGCATGCAGTGCAAACATGGGCACAGGCGTAAAAACGGAGGAAAATAACAGACTCAAGATCAAAATTACAATCAATAGGTAAAGCAAAGATCAAAATTACAAATACATATTTTTGCCGCCTCAAAAACATATAAATATTTTTTATGTAACCTATAGATCGTGAGGAAGAAAGGATAGAACCTGATCAGATAAAAGTCAAGCAACAATCTGTGCAACTGTATTTCCATCTCATCCTTACGTCAAAGAACTTAACTTCTGTACAAGAAAGGCTACAGGACCAAGCACCAAATCAAGTCAAAAATTGCCAGAACAACAACCTCTTTATGCGAAAAAAAAAATAGTAACCTTGGTGAGAATTCAGATATTGATGTCATTCTTTGTCCGTTTGATCTTGTCATCAACACTGATCGTCTCGTCCGACAGCATGAGCTCTGTAGCCATGTAAGATGTGTGGCGACAAGACAATTAGCGATAGAAATAGGACGAAGGTCTCCATACTTGCAATGGGAAACGGATGCTAGTGAACTTACCACATACCGCAATGGGAAACGGATGCTAGTGAACTTACGACAGATCCCCCTAGGGGACCAAAAAATCTGGCAGGCTTGAAAAGGCACAAGCCTGGTAGACGAGGGAGGCCCTCACCTCCCTTTGCTTCTCCAGCAAGTAGAAAACCCTTCTCATCCTTACCCAACAAGAGGTCGTACACCAATCCAGAAGGTCACGACCCACGAGGAGGTGTGAAGCCAAAACAATATCCTTGCTGATGAAACCACATCGCCTATTTCCCACTACCCCTCACGATGGGACACGTGTAGGTCGGGGAGGGAAGGGAACAGTCCCTCTGTCTCAAAATAAGTGTCACTTTTAACTTTTGGACTTCATGTTTGATCATTCGTCCTATTCAAATCTTTGTTACAAATGTTAAAATAGATATGTCTTGGTTAAAATATATTTGATGATAAACTAATTTATTAATAAATAAATAATATTTTACAGAAAAAATTGAATAGGATGAACGGTCAAATGTGAAATCCAAAAGTAAAAAGTTGCACTTATAATGGGACGGAGGGAGTAGACGATCTCTGTCAGCACTTGAAGGTATTTAATAAGAATAGCAAGTCATTATTAAATACTTTTATATTTTATACTAAATTTTATTGTATAACATTTATTGAGAAGAAATTAGAAACCGTATACATGAAGGTATTAAAGTTGACGTTACAAAGCGAATAGAATATCTTAAAAGCATCTATGTTACACCACTGTCAGAGTTTGAAGACTTTGATCAGAGGACGTGTTTGGCTTGGGGGGCTTATTTTAGGGATGCTAATCGACGTGATTGGCTGAGTGATATTTCCTTTATTCTATTTATTATGTTTCCTTTTTCCCTTCCAAAGAAATATGTGATTTGCATGGCGATGTGTCCTGGGGCTTATTTTGGGGATGCTCATCGGCATGGTTAGCTGCCCGTGAGGGAGGGGGGTTATTTCCTTTATTCTATGTATTATGTTTCCTTTTATTCCCTTTCAAAGAAACATGTGATTGGCTGGGGGTGGGGTAGATGACGATGAGAAAAAACAAATGGAAGGATCTCCTCCTCCCCTTTTGTCGTCATAGGCACACCGCTCAGCTATGGAAAGTAGATTCTTTGTGAGCAGTAAGAGGGCGTGTTTGCGGGTGATAAGTGTCAGGATTAAATTAATTTATTTTAAAGTGGACCTTTTATTTCCTTTTAATTGCACACTTTTTATTTCCTTTTAATAGCACATCTTTTATTTCCTTTTAATAACACCTCCTTTTATTTCCTTTTAATCAACCGCGCGTCATGGAGAGATTCCTTTTATTTTGGCCATGGAGAGATTTATATCTTGCGTTAGAGAGATGATCAGGAGCTTTTCATTTTTCTTGCCATTGGAATGCAAAGAAAGCAAACGGTGGCCTTGGAGAGGTGCATTTTATTTCCTTTTAATAACACTTATTTATTTCCTTTTAACAACGCACCTTTTATTTTCTTTTAATAGCATATCTTAGTTCCTTTTAATAGCACAACTTTATTTCCTTTTAAGAGCACCTCCTTTTATTTCTTTTAAGAGTACCATGTGGTAGAGGATGTGGAGGGCAGCAGGGAACCATCAGCAGCTTCAATGGCAGATAATGATGACTTCTTGGATGATATTGGTGCACGTATTGCAAGTCTTAGGCCAGCTAGTATGGGGTTCAAGTCTGAGCTAGACCGTTACTTAGATGAAGAACTAGTGAGTCGTCATACAAAGAACTTCACTGTTTTGGATTGGTGGAAGGTGGCAGGGACTAGATATCCTACTTTGAGGAGGATTGCTAGGGACATATATGCTATCCCTGTGACCACTGTTGCTTCAGAGTCTGCTTTTAGCACGGGTGGGAGAGTGCTTAGTGAGCATCGCAGCAGGCTCGCTTCCAAGATGCTGGAGGCTCTCATGTGCTCCTAAGATTGGATCAGAAACAAATACAAAGGTCTATTCTTGTTCTATTTATAAACTTGTCTGTTGTTGCAAAAAAATATTATTGTTACAATCTAACCCTTTGTTATGCAGTTGATGAGAAGAACAAGCAACCTGCTACCTTTTGGTCTTGTCTCCAAGATATTCAAGAGGGATTGTAGGTGATTTACTAATACAGAAGCAATCTATTTGTTTCTTTTGGTGTGACTATAGCCTAACTATTTAACTAATGTGTGTTTGTGCTCTTTCAGGAACTTGCAATTTAGGACTTCTACTGTCCAAGATGTCCAATTGAGAACTAGAGATGTGGAGCTGATCTTTTGGTGGAAGTGCAACCTGCCTGCATGAACAAGTCAAGTCCAGAGAACAATTGATGAATGATCTGATGTCCCTGCTATGATTTATTTGTCGATTGTGGAACTGTAATGAACTTGTAATATTGCTTAAGCGTGGTGATGGTCTGATGCTCTGGATGGTTGAGACTTAGAGTCTTAGAGACTTGTTTTATTTTAATGTTGTTTAGGAAGTGATCATTGACATTGTGATCTTGCTCATCATGGGCTGACCATTTGAACCTGGTGCTTTTAGCTATTATTTATGCAATGATCTATTATCTATGTTGCTAGCTGGTTGTATACTGATGTGTTGTGGTTTGTGGCTGGCTGTATATTTGGCTGTTTTTGATAACTGGCACGGGCGACCCATTAGTGCCCGTTAACCCGATGGGCATGGGTTTGGGTCAGATTTTGAACCCGTCACGGGTCATGGGTTTCTTAACGGGCATGAGTCATCCTTGCGAGCATGGGCCTGGGATGGCAAAACCCAGTGGGTTTGTGCCCGTTGCCATCCCTACCCCCGAGTGATATCACTCGAAGCAACGGTCAGCCACCAACAAGTCAACGATGGCGATGTCCATGCCGTCAGCCGGAGTTTGAAGGCGCGATTCTCGCTCGCATAGTACACGGCGTGGGCAGCACAGTGCATCTCGCAACGTCAGCACCACGAACACACATGTACGACCTCCCTCACCCTTGGTCTATAAAAGGGGAGGGGAAGCCCATGCAACGGAGGAGGGCGCGACGACAACGACGACAGGAGTACGCACACACAGAGACAAGAGAGCACACGAACACTTAGCCTGCTCACTCGATATTGGCATTCTGCTCAATCACCAACCCAGGGACTTGGGAGCTTTTCTCCCTCTCCCACCTTGCTTGTACTCCCCTACTACGAGCAACACGAAACTCGATGCTACGCACCACTGCTGGATGTACGGCCGCGTGGCCAGAACCAGGATAAAATTTTGCGTCCCGAGTTCAATCCCAGAAATCCGCCATCGGAGCGAGTGGCTGACAGCGCAATCACTTGTTAGTGTCGGTGTGACCAAATCAGGCACCGACAGATACGGAGGGAGTACTAGATTATACTAGGGTTTAAAATAGACGGGTATAAAAAGATTTGATGGTTGAAATTAATTATATACTAGTATAGATGGTATACCTAGGTAGTACAAGGATACCTGGCCGTCGCTCGTCGGCTGGTGCCTGTCAGCGCCCAAAGCAAATAGTTTAATTGTCTCGATCTAAAATTTCTGGAGGTTAACCAAACGCAGTCTACGTTCTGGTTACCACTGCTAGCACAAAACAATTTAAATTTCCAGTTCATTGAATTGCATCCAGAAGTATGTCATCAAAGTTTAAACACTTGATGAGAATCATGATGCATGGAGCGGACGAAGATCATGTGCATCGGTGGGGCGATGCCAGTTGACAGCCACAGCGCCAGCCCTTAGGCCTCCAACGGGCTATCTCGGAGCTATCTCTTCAATTTTATAATCGATGAACAGTAGACGCACAGGACGCGCTAGCGCGCTGCGACGCGCCGGTCGCGCACGCTCTCGAAAGCCACACTTTCTCACTGCTATTCTCTGGCGCGTCGAAAACTACTGTGCGTTTGAGCCAGCAGCTGACTCTTCTCCCGATAGGCGTTGGAGGAGGCCTACTGGATGAGGCATCCTCGGTCAGGGCTGCGGGCAGGCACGGGCATGCCCACTGCCCACATCAGCACAAGTCGATGAGACAGGCCAGCGACCAAGCAGGGGCGGCGGTGGCACATCGACGATGCAGGGAGGTCGCACGTCGAGGAAGAAAGCGCAAGGGCAGACGACACACAAAAGGGAAAAAAACGATTCAACTAACAGATTTAATTGCTACTAAATTACCTTTTAATAATGAATGGCTTGATCTTATTTATACCTTATATTACTAAAGTGATGGTGTTGTGTATGGTAAAATACCTCTTTCTTTTTCATGGCATCGTTACTCATTCTCACTGTCTTTTCACAAATTCTCACAGTTGACTATTATATTAGAACGGTTGAGCCTTTACAACCGTCAGTGTTTTCTTTACAAGTTTTTTTTTATAAAACGCTCTTTAAACTTATTCCGTTGTGTCATACCGGTCCCTAAACTCACAAATCGAG
This sequence comes from Digitaria exilis, assembly GCA_015342445.1. Taxonomy (NCBI): domain Eukaryota; kingdom Viridiplantae; phylum Streptophyta; class Magnoliopsida; order Poales; family Poaceae; genus Digitaria; species Digitaria exilis. Next base: position 1,596,550 of record JACEFO010001734.1, read on the forward strand.
CATATAGATCCTCAAACTTATTCAATTGTGTCATCTCGGTTCCTAAACTTGCGAACTACCCGTTTAGGTCCTCAAACTTGTTCACTTGTGTCATTCCGGTCTTTAAACTTAATTTCTACTATCATATGTTTATAGAGTTTGAAACTTAAAATTTAAAATTAAATTTTAGGATAAAATGACTTCAAACGAAAAAAATTAACTACAAAGATGTTGATCGTGTCGAGGGCTACAATTTTGGTATAAATTTTGTTTTCATTCGAGTTCATTTGAAGAAGTTAAGAATAATTTTTTGATATGAAGTTTTTATATCGTCGTATTTGACTCATATGAGACTAAAAACTAAGTTTAAGGACCGGGATGATACAAATGAATAAGTTTGAGGACCTAAACGGGAGGTCTGCAAGTTTAGGAACCGGGATGACACAACTGAACAAGTTTAAGGATCTAAACGGTCGACTTGCTAGTTTAGGGACCGGGATGACACATCAGTATAAGTTTAGAGACCGGTGATGTAGTTTACTCTTTTTTTTTTTGATAAAGCAGCCGTGCTTTTAGATTGTAGGGAAAAACACTGTAGCATTGTAAAATATTGAAATGAATAGTGAAAAATTGGGAATCTGAAGAGGGTAAGTTCGAACGCGTACATTCAATGGACGGTAGGTACGATGATGATGCCGGCAACAAAACGTGGCCACACAGCATTTGTAAATTGTAACAATTTTTAGTTCAATAAGAGAATGGCCTACGCTAATTATCTAGACACGACACATGTCAGCAACGAAATGTTACATGAGGTCACTCCCTCGATCGGTTTTTTATCACGACATTTAGAATTGCTGGAGATGGTGTAATTTATGGAAATAAACAGAGCGACTCTATATATGATCCATTGTCTGAACACATACATCTTTTTTTTTTCCTTAGTCTGAACACATACATCTTTATTATATCTGTTATGTTACTCTGAACACATACATATGTTATCTCTTATCGCTCGAAGATTACCCGCTCATCCGGCACTCGGCGCATTCTCGCCCGCCGCATGGCCTCCGTGTCCTGCTGGCAGCCATCGGTAGGTTGCGTTCGGCCTACGCATCGTCCGTGTCTGCTGAAAAAAACGTCTCCACCTGCTTCGCTTGATGGATGTGGTGGGGCGAAGCTTGGGGACCACAGGATCGCCGGCGGTGCCAGCTCGAGGACCATGGCCTTCCGAGCGACGCAACCTCTGGGGCTTGAGGCAGCTACCTCGCCGGTAGTCCTTTCTCGTTCCTCCGCCACGGCAACCGCGCATAGCAGCTCCTCACCCGCCTCACCACGAATTCATTGTGACCGATCACCAGTTGCCGCTGCCGCTTTCCCAGCCTCCACCACCACCCGCCCCACCAAGACCGCACCGGTGCTGCCGCTTAGGGCGGCGCCGGCCGAGGACGCGTCCGCCCGGATGGCTGCTGGCGGAGGCTCCAACAAGGACGGCGCCAACGAGTGCCGCGTGCTGCAGCTGGAGATGCCGCATGAGTCATCCTATCCATGGTGCGCAGTAAAATAAGGAGCATCCTAGCTATTACCATGCATGGGCCCACCGCGTGTCGTGCCTCGCCACGCGGCGCCTATCGGCAGGCTGCGGCCTTTTTACGAGCTGCCGCTGATGGGCCGACGCCGAGGCTATCGTCGACATTCTTCTCCGTGGATGAAATCGCTGGCGCCTGATTCATCCCAACTCCCTCGCCGACGCCTCCCCATTCTTTTCGGCTCCCGCGCCGTCGCTTCGTCTCCGCCAAGCCGGAGCTCTGCCTCAAGCCCTCAACCCTCCAGCTCTCCTCCGCCGGTCACGGATAGGTAGATTGCCGGCGTACAGTCAATCCTGCCGACGATTCGAGATCAGCAGTGGATGTCATGGCGTTGTCCTATCTTCCTGCTGCCCGAAACCCTCTCCTCCTCGCTCGCCGCTGTCGCTCTCGCTGGCGTTGCCTCCTCCTCTTCGCTAATATCTTCTCCCCACATCTATGGGAGACTCCACTTCTTTCCCACTCAAGGTTTGCTGCGATTGGTCTCTCCGTCTCCATCCCGTTACCTGAATGTGAAATCTCCGGTCATTGGCCCCTCCGACACCACCTTCTCATCCATGGCAAGGGCCACATACATCGAATATATGCCTATACTTGACTCCTATACCAACAGATGTATCTGTGCAGTGCTAAAAAGAGAACCTGCCAGTTGCTGCGTCTCTGGTAAATGTGCTTTGTACCCATTAGGGGTGGAAGTGGTAAAATGGTTATCCGAATTTTTTGCATCCGTATTCGTATCCGTACCTAATATGGATATCCGTATCCGCATTCGTTTTAAATGTGGTACGAAAGTGGAAGTATCCGCATCTGTTTTCTCTTCTTTTTCTCTATCCGCTTTACCATCCGTATCCTCAACATCCGTATTCGAATAGGAATAGACATATCTAAAATTATTTGAAAATTATCTATATAATAACTAATGGTTAGTGATATTAGTTTAATATAATAATAAAGTATTTAGTGAAACTATCTAAGAGTGATCAAGAATAAATGCCATGTGCTATTATGTTTAATGTTACTAATGATGTATAAATAATAATGGTAATAATAATGTTTTAAGTAAAATTATTTAAAGTGATCATGAAAATGATCGGTGCTACTTGTTTTAATTGTTTTAACCTTATTACAAATGATACACACATGTTATGTTTAATTAATTTAAATATGGTTAACTATATTTTGATATGGCTTAATCAAATTTATTGTTAACAATATAATTAACCAAAGTTTATCTATTTATTTTTAAAATTACATATACACTATATTTTATTTATTCATGATGACTATTGATATTTCTATTAAAATAATTATTCATTTGCATTTTGTATTTTATATTATTAAATATTTAAATTTTGTGATATATACATGTTTTGATAAGATGTTTTTTCCTAATGTTTATACAATCATACTTGAATATCTTATTGTATGATGACTTAGTGACATTTTGAAAACATGTTTATAATAAATAAAACAAATAAATATAACTATGTTTCTAATCAAGTAAATATCCGCATTCATATCCGCATCCGCACTATCCGTTTTGCATTCGTATCCGCAGGTACCCGAATTCGTATCTGCATCCGCATTAAAATGTGGTAAAGGATGCTATCAGCATCCGTTTCCATCCGTATCCGATCCGCTTCCATCCCTAGTACCCATGGCCACCAGCTCCAATGCCTTCCAATTTCTGGTGCGTCATCTTTCACCTAAGAGCATCTCCAGCGGGGCATGTAAATTTGGGCTTCCAAATCCTATTTTACAAGCCCACATATAAAATTTAGGGGTCCAAATTTATATCCAACTCCAGTGGGGCATGCATCCATACACTAGTAAGGCATGAAAAATGGTGGGATCTATGGTTTGAGAGGGAGGATGAGAGACTCCCAAATCTAGGGGCTTAGAGGGGAAATTTGGGAGGGCATGTAAAATAAGAGGGAGTTTAGGAGTCCCACTAGAAAATGTTTTTTTTGCTTTAACTCTTAAAATTTAAAGTAGGAGCCCATTCAAGAGCTCCCACTGGAGATGCTCTAATATATACTGCATAGATCTTGCATCAATCACATCATCAACAGATCCATGTTTAGTGTGCTATGTTTCTCTTCCCATCGCATCACCAAACGAAGTGGATTTGCCCTCCGAATTCTGCTACTTAAGTACTTCCTGTGATGGGCTGCAACGTTTAATATTTTCTTACCGAGGCGAGCAAGGTAACACTCCACGTCTTCACTTCTCATAGGGTTTGTGGTCGTTGCTCACATTAATTTTGTTCTTGCGAAGTGCTCGATGAAATGCCTCAAGGCTTAATCTAAAAGTCTGGGCGGGTTAATTTGTATTTGTACATATGAATTGATTTCACGTTAAGGACAAATAGATTGGGGAAAATTTTAATAACTCGGTGTGGATTATATCCTTCACAAAGTTCACACTTGCATATTATTATTAGTTTCTTGCTCCGTAGCAATCATATGTCAGATTCATTTCACTTCAGTGCTCAGATGAGTTACCATCACTCTGAACTACCATTAACTTTTAAGTGTGTCTACACCTTGAAAGTTAGCACAATTTTGGTTGTCAAAATCTAATATTTTTTTGGTACAGCGACCTTGCTTAAAATTGGTCGGGTATGCCAGAGAGGGAACACTTTCGGATAGGATGCCATTCCACAATTTTCTATGTTGATTGAAGAAAACAGGTCTTATTGCCTGCATTTCAGCCATCCTCGACAGATTGCGTTTGCTAATAAGTCTGAATGAAGAAGTAGCTTACCTGGAACCAAATAGATCCTCAATGACCAAAGGTAGGTGATAGTTCAAAAAGTTCTTTAACTTTAATGCTATTTCATTATGGACTAGCTACAGAACCTTTAGGTCTCATACTTATTTTCATATTGGTCACATTTTTTCTCTTACTTTTGGAACACTATAAATTAGTCATCTTTTTTCATTCTATCTAACAAATAGCGTGTGCCTATAGCATAATCTGTTATGGATGACTATAAAAAAGAGCAGATTTTCCATTCCGTAGAACAAGTAGTGTGTCACTAAAGCATCCAATCAGAAAAATAGAAACATTCAGTTTAAGGTTTTGCCATGACTTATAGAGATTACTTTTAACCAAAGGGAGCCAAAGTTTGAAAATGTTGGCTTTATTTTGTGATGCCTTGCTGCTGCTTCAATGAATTGATTTATGTGTTTCCAGCTTCCTGCTGGACGGATGCTAGGGCTCTCTGTCCTCGAGGTCTATCACCCGAAGAGGCAGGCCTGTAGTCGGGAAACTTGTCCTCAAGACTGGACCAGATCTCAAGACCAAAGGGGATGGCCATGACTCCCATGTCAATCCTCTCGCCAGGGGCTCTCGCCATGATATAAGAAATGATGTGTCCATATGGTAGAAAGTGCCCCATCTTCATCCCATCTGATATGACATCCTCGATCTCGCACAGAATGAAGTCGACCAAGTCAAACGGAATCTGCTGAACAAGGTATGACAGTAACCACTGCTGCAGAGCCGTGGGGGCATCCCTATTGCCTGTCCTCGGAAGCAGTGACCGCCTCATAGCCTCAAAGAGTGTGTAAGCAAGTGGCGTGAGCTCTGAGGGGTGATGCTCGGACAACTGGTCGAACGGCTGCCTGAAGATAGGACTGACAGACTCCATGGACGGTGTATGGATCCCACTGGAGAGAGGCCGGCGAGGTGGTAAGGCATCCGGATATGCAAACTCATGTAGCCTGACATCACTCGGAGCGGCACGAAGAATCCAACGAATCTCCTCTCGGCTCAGTCTGTATGCATGCCCATGAAACATGTACTGTATGAACTCATGGTCCTCCTCAATCCACACTGTAGCATAGAAGATATCAACCCAGCCTGAGTGGTATAACCTGGCAGAGTGAGGACGTGCTGGAGACCGGGCATGTAGGATAAGAACGGCTGAAGCTCCGCAAGGGGTCGTCCAAGAGAGCGAGCAAGTGCGCACGGGACGATCACCCTGTGACTGAACAACTGAGAACGATCCACCCTGTATGCATTGTGGAATCCGGCATGAAGATCACAGTAGAAGGGTCGGTCGTGCTCTGTGGCACGTGGCTCGGGGTACCATCTGGCCAAGCTCTTGTGCCTCAAGTGCCAGATCTTCGTCGTGTTGGCCCGTGCCAACTCTGGAACTGTGATATCTGTGAGCTCAGCATATGAATCACTATCCTCTGGTACCTGAGCTGGCTGAGGCTGCTCGCGGTCCCGCTTCCTGGTACGAGAAGAGCTGGCGGACCCGAGAGTCGCACGAGCAGCGGGCTGAGAAGAAGTGGCACCCGCGGTACTCGGCTGAGTCCTCTGACGCCCGGAGCGATGAAGTGGAGGTGGAGCGGGACCCTCTGGAGCTGTCGGAGAACCAGACTGGTCAATGATACGAAACTGTGCCCGCTGCCACCTCGCTCAACTGCCTCTGCTGCCGCAACTACGTTCAGGGTGGACTCCCAGTCACCTGGACCACCCCGAGCGACCTTCTTCTTCTTCTTCTTCTTCTTCTTCTTCTTCTTCTTCTTGGGCTCAACCACTGCATTGCCGCTGGTGTCCCGAGGAGGACGAGACGGCAGCCTGTGGCCCCAAAACCAGAACCAGCTCGGGAAGCAACTGTGCGTGCGTAGCCAGACATCTGAACCTAGTTATTAGGACCGGACCGGCGGTTGCACCAGTAAAAGACCGAACCAGAGCCTCTACTGGTCCGGTTCACTTAAAAGATCGTTCATGCAATCGAACCGGAAAAAACCAGATGAACCGGCTGGTTTTTTATGAAACCGGTGAACCAGATGGTTTTCTGTGAACCGGAGCGGTTTTTTTCCTAACCAATTTTAACACTCTGTCGATTCAGTCTTAGCCCGTGAGGTCAGGGGTAGACACTGAATCTCTGCGCTTTCTCATGTTTAGGTTAGACAGGCAGTCAGGCAGCATTCGAGAGCCCGTGAGGCCGTGACCTGCCTGGGAGGGAAATATCGGTGGCGGCGCATCCGAAATTTGGGCGGCGGCGGTGTATGGCAAGTGGGCGACGAGCGACCAAGGCTACGGTGCGGAGGCGTGCTGCCATGAGCGAGGTAGCAGCGAGCACGGCGGCATTGCCGGGAGCGGCGAACGGGGCGGTGGGGCGTCAAGCTGGGCAGCCGCGCTGCAGTTGGCGAGCCGGGCAGCAGTAAGCGGGCGGAGCAAGCTAGAGCAGCCAGAGATACAGAGTAGACAAGCCTGCAGCATGCTACAGTAGTGAGTTGAGTTGCTGTGCTATGATTGAATTTCATCTCCTCCTAGTCTAACGATACTGCTTCTTTCCAAGTTCTTCCCCTGCTAGTCTGCTATGTGCAATGATTGAATTTCTTGAATTGCACGGGAATTGATCATTTGCCATGGAAAGATTGGAACTAATGATAACCGAGCTGTACATCTCAGGTGGTACTTACGTTTAAGCAAACAATTGTTGTAGTAAAACTTCTGGGTGCACATGTGCACAATGTTTAAGTTGATTTATCAATATTGTTAAGGCCTTATTTAGATCGTCAACTTTCACCAATTTTCCAGTCACATCGAGTCACATCTTCTCTCACAGACATGCTTACCAATGCACTATTTACACCTCCAACTTTCTCCAACTTTCTCAACTAAACAAGACCTTATTTTAGAACAAGTATACATTGTTAATATCTCATTATATGTTATACCGGTTTGAATTTTCTATGGCCGGTTCATATCAACGGTTCAAAACTATCGAACTAGCGGTTCAACCGGTTCTCAATGGTTGGAGCAATGAACCATTGAACCGACGACTTTACCGGTTCGATGACCGGTCCGATACTAATAACTATGCATCTGAACCTGCTAACTCCCCCTGTCATGAACCTCGATGAGGCTTTGCATTGCTGTCCAGAGAAAACACCTGAGGCTTTGCCTCAAGTGACAGCCAAACAAACTCTGCCTATCACTGTCTCTGAACACTGTCACTTCCTCTGACAATAGACACCTGCTCGCACAGAAAAAGAAAATATATATAGAGGTATAACTAGTTAGAAAAGATCCTAGGAAGAATGAAGCAGATAAGACCTTAGAAACATGGCTATCCTAAGATATGATGGAAATGTAGCTCATTTTGGTCCAGACATAATATATATGAGACATTACGTCAAGAGACAAGACGAGCAAAGATTAATCTAGCTCAAATTGTGTGATTATGTGAGAATATGAATGAAATTCTACAAATCAACACATAGAACATAGGCAAGGTGTGATTTGGTCAAATTTTAATTGAGTTTTCAAATTTTTAGTTTAAACCTTCCTCAAATTCATATGAAAAGGAAAGGAAGTGAGGGAAGAGGGGAGATGGAGCACCTTGCATGGAAGAGGGGAGAAGAGAGGTGGATGGAGTCCACGAGCTCGACGGTGAGGCCCTGTAACACCCTAAAAATGCCCTATTTAAAAATTAGTAAATAATTGGTTTTTATATTCAAGTGCTCATAAATAATGTAGGAAAATAAAATTTTTGAATAATTAAAAGCAAATATAGGGAATAGAAACATTATTGTTGCATTCATGCTGGTGCATTTATTTTTGATTGTTGAATTCAAATTTGAATTTGAATTTGAATTCAAATGAGTGTTTGAACAAAAGAAAAACCTTTTCCTTTTTCTCTCTTTTCCTTCTTCCTTTTCAGCCCAGCCGGCCCATTCCTCCTCTTTCTTTTTCTTCCCGTAGCCCAGCCAACCTCTCTGCGCGGCCCAGCAACCACGGCCCAGCTGCAGCCCGCCCGCCCGCGCTCTCTCTCTTCTCTTCTCCCACAGTCGCTGACCGCCTGGGCCCGCATGTCAGCGCCGTCTCCTACCTCCAGCCGTAGCCGAGCCGGACTCCACCGCCGCGCCGCCGCGAATCCGCCGTGCCGCGCCCGGACTTCCTTGCTTGACGCGCACGCCGAGGCCGCCAGAGCCCCTATAAAGCTGCCGCCAACTCCCCCTCCCTCTTGCCCTCCCGCACGCGTGCGAGCTCGCTGGAGTTCCCAATCCGCCGCCGTGCGTCGCCAGCCGCCATCACCGCTCAATCCTCGTCCACAACCCCCAAAATCGACTCCCCGTTGTCTCCTCTCTCTCCCAAGCTTTTCACGGCGAGTTTTGGAGCACCGTAGCCCCCAGCCGAGCCTACTCCGGCGAGGTCACGGCCTAGCACCGCCGTGCTCCGGTGAGCCGAGCCCTGATCTGTTCTGAGCCGTTAGATTCAAAACCGACGGCCAGATCTGAAAACCGATCTAAACCTAGCCGGTTCACTGTGAACCCGTGAACCGCGGTCCAGGGCCGGTCCACGGTCCGGTCCACCGTGACGTCATGCCGACGTCAGCTTTCAGCAGCCGCCGTGCCTGTTTTGCGAAAGAGCCCCTGCAGTTTTCGAAAATCAACCCGCGGTCCAGCGCAGTTCAAAAGTATTTACAACCAAGTCCTTTTTCTTTCGGTTTAGCCCCTGCTCTTTTGAAAAATAGTGCCCGCCATCCTAGAAGTCATTTTTACTCGTTAGCCCTCGAGTTTTTATATGAAATTATGTTTTAGGCCCCTGGTTTCTTTCAAAAACACCCCTGGAAGCCTAAAACCTTTACCAGCAAGCCCCTAGAGCCCGTTTTAAACGTAGTTTCTCCGTTTTAACTCTGATTTGAGTGATTTTCACGCTCATGTGTTCGTAGTGAAGCGTAGAGTAACTCCAAAGCCTTCTTTTCATCTTTTGTTTATGTTTGGTGTACTGTTCTAATTAAATGCCTTGTTTGCAAGTATGTGTGGATGCTTGTTGGTGATCGATGTGAGTAGTTGCCGAGCCGTTTGAGTTCGCCGACGATCTCGTTCCCGAAGAGCAGTTGCAGCAGCAGTTCATTGAGGAAGGCAAGTATAACACGGACCATCCTTGTTACCTATACACCGATTAATCGCATAAATCATATGCATGTGTCTAATACTGTTAACCACTAAGGATGTTCCTAGTCTTTACCTTATTCCTTGTTTACCCAGGGTTTTATGCATTATGGTTAGTCTATGCTACTCGCTGCAACCAACATTTATATTTATGTTAATATTGAATTAATGGTTCACTTCAATGATGGTTAAAAGATGCTTTTTGGCAACATGGTTCGGGGAACTAGAGCATGTGCTGTGTGGTTTGTTCTAGTGTCTCTATAAGGTTTGATCTAGGGAATTAGAGCATGTGCTTTGTGCTTTGTTCTAATGTCTCTCCAGGAACCTGTTCGCCGCCGTTGGAACTATAATGGCTCTGGTCTTGGATAATTAGCTTGTACGTCTCTAGCTCGCCAGTGGTTACCGAAAGGCGTATGTGGGGAGCATGGGTGAGAGTATAGTTTGATCCATCGAGGACGGTTCTATCCGTTGGCTATGTCTCGTTAGGCAAAGTCCCGTGATGTAAGCGCCTGATGTACGGCAGCTTCACACGTTGCGATGATTGCGCTCTCGCTCTGGACGCCATTGACCCCCTCACGTTGCGCCCTGAGTGTACGTCAATCTCGATGCCTCGGGTTATGCTGCCTATGTTGAACCAAAACGGCTACTGTGCTTGTTAGGGTGTTTTGTGAAAGTCCTCGTAACATAAGTTCTTTTGGATTTATGTGACCGGCGGGTAAAGGGCGAAACCTCTGTAGAGTGTTGATCTATCATGATAGCCGTGCTCACGGACATGAGCGGCCTGGATCCTTTTTGATTAGAAGATGATACTAGTGGTTGGTGTTGGAATGTTCTATAATCACTTATACCTTATTAATGGGTTTATACTTGGGTTCTACTCATTTGTAGTAAATTGGATGATAATAAAATGAAACAACTAAAAGTGCTAATGCAGTATAACCGTGTCAAGCCTTTTGTTCTTGCATAACCCGTGTTATACTTGTTAAGTAAGATGGTTTACTTACACTTGCAACTATTCAATAAAATCCCGGATGGGTAACAGATGGAGCATTGAATGATCAGTCGCTTGCTGAGTTTCCGGAGGATCTGCCGTACTCCTAGCTGTGTTCAACCAGTCGGTGTCCCTGTGGATTTGAGGCTCTACTAGTTTTGAAGCGTTTAATAGTATTAAGACTTCCGCTGTGTTATTTGTTTAAGACTATGTCTTGTGTTAAACTCTGATATAAACCATTTTATTCGAGCATTGTGTTCTCTGTGATTCAATATTTGTAATCTATATGTGTTCTGTGGACATCCTGGGCACACATATGGAAGCATTCGGATTTCTTAGAAATCTGGGTGTTACAAAGTTGGTATCAGAGCCGTGCTGACTGTAGGATCACAGCCTAGATAGAACGGTCCATTAGAACTTGCTTAATCCTTTCTCTAAAAATTATTTTACATCCTAGAGTTGAGTTCTGTTGAAAAATGGTGTTCTATTCTACCTCTGTCCTTTTTGAAAATTTTCTAAGCTTTAATCTAACGCCCTCCTCTAGTTTTCACTTCCATAGATGGCTCGACAGAAATAGACAGTCCGCAAGAGCGCTGATGGCTACCTTCCACCCCGCATCGATGAGTACCCGTTGGTGGCACGCAACCCGGATGCTTACCAGGAGCTTCTTAGGCAGGAGGCCGAAGAAGGGGACCCCGAGGAGCTAGAGACTGAGTGCGTGGAGTTAGAGCAACAACAAGAGAAGAATGAGGAGCTACAGCACCAGTTGGGAGGACCTGCGTCACGTAGACCAGAGTTCGGTGCACAGTCGCCACCACACAGAAGGACTAGATACAACACCCTAGCTTACCGCACCACCATCGACCCTAGAGCCTCCCATAAATTTGTAATAGAGATCAAGTAGCACACGTTTTTGAGTCAAAACTAGTCTAAGAGTGTCGAGTGTTGTGTGAACCATGTCTTTGAATGCTTGAATGAATTGTCATTATGCTTATGTGTGATTTGGATCTTTGTAATATTTGTGATGAGCGTGGATCAAAGTCTGCAATCATCTAGTATTGGATTAAGGTATAAGGTATTTAGTGGATAGATAGATGGGTTCCTAACCTCTCCTTTGCACATCATCTATCATCTTTCCTATCGCCTGAGTACCTTATCTTGTCAGCGGATTGCTTCTGTTCTTGACACTGGTTCAGACATGACTGTGATTGTGAATGTTGGGATTTTGATTTGTGACAGATGGTTGGGACAAGAGGATCGACGGGTGGTGGCAATCAGAATCAGAACCAGAACCAGAACCAGAACCAGCCGCCCACCATGGAGGATCTGGTCCGTTTGCAGACACAGACAATGCAACAGTTGACTCAGGCCATAGCTTTAATGCAGCAGAACCTGCAGAATCCACCTGTTCAGCCACATTCCCAGCCCATCCGGGACAAGAGGGGAGAGTTCTTGAAGGGGCACCCGCCAAAGTTCTCCCGCGCCAAGGACCCGATAGAAGCTGAAGACTGGATCAAGGTAGAGACAGCTCGACATTGCTCAGTGTGATGACAGGGAGAAGGTGCTCTACGCCTCTAGACAGTTTGAAGGAGCCGCTCTCGACTGGTGGGTGGCATACCAATATGCGCAACCCGATCGCAACCAGATCACCTGGCAGCAGTTCAGTGACGACTTCCGTGCTCACCATGTGCCTGAGGGACTGACGGTCTTGAAGAAGAAGGAGTTCCTAGCCCTGACGCAGGAAGGATTGAGTGTCACTGCCTACCGTGACAAGTTCCTCGAGCTGGCCCGCTACGCACCAGATGAGGTGTCGACAGATGAGAAGAGGCAAACTCGCTTTCGAAATGGACTCCAGGATGTCTTGCAGCTGCAGTTGATGTGCATCACCTTCCCAACCTTCGGCGGACCGGTTGATGGTGCTCTGATGGTGGAGCACAAGCGCCATGAGATTGAGGACAAGAAGAGAAAGTTCATGAACCAGCAATCTGGCAGCAACGTCCGCCCCCGCTACAACCCCCAACAGGTGAATCAGCAGCGCACTCAGGGACAGTCAAGCCTTCAGAACCGCGGCCAGAACCAGCAACGTCCCCAGTATGCGCTACCCCAGCAGCAACAACAGCGCTACCAGAACGTGCAGCAGAACACTCAGGCTTCACGCACTACCCAGGCTAACACCATTCCTGTCGGCCCAAGGGCGTGCTACTACTGTGGAGAACAGGGACATTACGCTAACTCTTGTCCCCGGAGGGTCCAGAACTCCACCGGTCAGAATAACAACCAGAAGGCAGGACCACAACCAACTCAGAATGGAAATCAGCAGCAGGCGCAGGGAAACCGTGGCCAGCAGAACTACGCCAGGGGCAAGCTCAACCATGTGGGAGCAGAAACTGCAGAAAGAGCCACAGATGTGGTAGTCGGTACATTTCCGGTCAACTCACAACCTGCTACAGTTTTGTTTGATTCTGGAGCTTCGCATGCTTTTATATCTGCTGATTTCGTGAAAAAGAACTTGATGCTTATGCAACCTATGGGGAACACCATGCTAGTTAACTCACCGGGGGGAGAACTTCGGGCCACATTACGTTGTCCTAATGTAGCAGTTAACATAAGGGGGGTAGACTTTTTAGCACACCCTATAGTCCTAAATTCTATCGGGATGGATCTGATTTTGGGAATGAGCTGGCTAGCAAAGTACGATGCCGTCATACAGTGTTCCAAGCGTGCAGTTCAGTTAGTGGCTCCATCAGGGGAGAAGATTGAGTATCAAGCGACCAAATCCACAGAGCCCGGTCAGGTCAATCATGCTGAAGGCACAGAGTTGAAGGACATTCGAGTGGTGAACGAGTATCCAGATGTGTTCCCAGATGAATTGCCAGGTATGCCTCCGGAACGTGAAGTTGAATTTGTTATTGAACTTATGCCTGGCACAGCACCCATAGCTAAAAGACCATATAGAATGGGGGTAAAAGAATTAAAGAAACTTAAAGAAGAATTAAGGGCCTTACTAGCTAAGGGGTATATTCGTCCTAGTTTTTCGCCTTGGGGAGCTCCAGTGTTGTTCGTTGATAAGAAAGACGGGACGCAGAGGATGTGCATAGACTATCGAGCCCTCAATGAGGTCACCATCAAGAACAAGTATCCACTGCCAAGGATCGATGATCTCTTTGACCAATTGAGGGGAGCTTGTGTGTTCTCGAAGATCGATCTCAGATCAAGCTATCATCAGATGAGAATCCGGGTGACAGACATCCCTAAGACAGCTTTCACTACCCGGTATGGTTTGTATGAGTTCACAGTTATGTCCTTCGGATTGACTAATGCACCGGCCTACTTCATGTATTTGATGAACAGCGTGTTCATGGATTATCTCGACAATTTCGTTGTAGTGTTCATTGATGATATTCTGGTTTTCTCCAAGAATGAGGAAGAGCATGAGGAACATTTGAGGTTAGTGATGCAGAGACTCCGAGAACATCAGTTGTATGCTAAGTTGAGCAAATGTGAATTCTGGCTGAAGGAGGTATCATTCTTGGGCCATGTGTTGTCAAATGGAGGTGTCGCAGTTGATCCGAAGAAGGTCAGGGATGTTCTCAACTGGATTCCACCACAGAATGTCAGTGAGATCAGGAGTTTTCTCGGAATGGCAGGCTACTATCGGCGTTTTATTGAGGGATTCTCCAAGATTGCTAAGCCCTTGACATCATTGCTAGAAAAGAATGCCAAGTTCGTGTGGACACCGCAGTGCCAAGCTAGCTTTGAGGAGTTGAAGAAAAGGCTGACCACTGCACCAGTATTGGTACTGCCAGATGTTACTAAGAGCTTCTCAGTGTTTTGTGATGCATCTCGTCAGGGATTGGGATGTGTACTTATGCAGGAAGGTAGAGTTGTGGCATATGCATCCAGACAGTTGAGGAGACATGAGCTGAATTATCCGACACACGATCTGGAATTGGCAGCCGTGGTACACGCGTTGAAGATCTGGAGGCATTATTTGATTGGACACAAGTGCGATATCTATACCGACCACAAGAGCCTTAAGTATGTGTTCACGCAATCCGAGTTGAATATGAGGCAACATCGTTGGCTTGAGAAAATCAATGACTTTGAGCTGGAGATTCATTACCATCCAGGAAAGGCCAACTTGGTGGCCGATGCTTTGAGTAGAAAGAGTTATGCGAACGTGCTGACGAGTCAGAATTTGCTGGAGGAGCTTAGTAGGGAATTTGAACGCTTGAACTTGGGTATGGTAGCCAACGTGACTGAGATAGGAGTGGAGCCAACTCTTGAACAGGAAATCCGAAAAGGTCAATTGGAGGATGAGGAAATCAAGGAATTGATAAAGAAGGTTGGGACAGATAAAGCGCCAGGATTCCGATTGGATGATCAAGGAACAGTGTGGTATGGTAACAGAATAGTGGTGCCAGATCAGCAGCATATCAAGGATGTTATCTTACGGGAAGCGCACGAGTCCGCATATTCCATTCACCCGGGAAGTACCAAGATGTACTTGGACCTCAAGGAAAGATTTTGGTGGTATGGTTTGAAGCGCGATGTCGCAGCACACGTAGCTCTTTGCGATGTATGCCAGAGGGTCAAGGCCGAACATCAGAGACCGGCAGGTTTGCTTCAGCCTATGAAGATACCAGAGTGGAAATGGGAAGAAGTGGGTATGGATTTTATAACAGGACTGCCCCGCACACAGAAAGGTTATGACTCTATATGGGTGATAGTGGACCGATTGACGAAGGTGGCTCACTTTATTCCGGTAAAGACTACATATTCCGGTGCCAAACTAGCAGAGTTGTATATGGAGCGGATTGTATGTTTGCATGGGGTACCTAAGAAGATAGTGTCAGACCGAGGAAGTCAGTTTACGTCGCACTTTTGGCGCAAGTTACATGAGTCCATGGATACTAAGCTTCACTTCAGTTCCGCTTACCATCCGCAGACAGACGGTCAGACCGAGAGGACGAATCAAATACTAGAGGATATGTTGAGGGCATGTGCATTACAGTATGGGAGTAGTTTGGAGAAGAGTTTGTGTTATGCAGAGTTCTCATACAACAACAGCTATCAACAGAGTCTCAAGATGTCACCATTTGAGGCGTTGTATGGAAGGAAGTGCAGGACACCGTTGTTTTGGAATCAGACCGGAGAAGGTAAAGTATTTGGACCTGAGGTCTTGAAGCAGGCAGAAGAACAAGTGCAGGTTATTAGGCAGAATTTGAGAACAGCTCAGTCACGGCAGAAAAGTTATGCAGATGTAAGGCGTCGAGACCTCAGCTTCGAGATTGGTGACTTTGTGTACCTCAAGGTGTCACCAATGAGAGGTGTGAAGAGATTCAATGTTAAAGGCAAGCTAGCACCTCGCTACATTGGACCTTTCAAGATCTTAGAACGGAGAGGTGAAGTGGCTTATCAGTTAGAGTTACCAGAGAAATTGGCAGGAGTGCATGATGTGTTCCATGTGTCCCAGCTGAAGAAGTGTTTACGGGTGCCAGAGGAACAGATTCCGTTGGAGGAGTTAAATGTGCGGGAAGACCTTACTTATGAGGAGTATCCGGTTAAGATATTAGAGGAGTCCGAGAGGATTACCAGGAACAAGGTGATACGTATGTGCAAGGTTCAGTGGAATCGTCATACAGAGGATGAGGCAACCTGGGAACGGGAGGATGATCTCAAGGCGGAATATCCACATCTCTTCCAATCCACGTCCGAATCTCGGGGACGAGATTCATCTTAAGGGGGGTAGGTTTGTAACACCCTAAAAATACCCTATTTAAAAATTAGTAAATAATTGGTTTTTATATTCAAGTGCTCATAAATAATGTAGGAAAATAAAATTTTTGAATAATTAAAAGCAAATATAGGGAATAGAAACATTATTGTTGCATTCATGCTGGTGCATTTATTTTTGATTGTTGAATTCAAATTTTAATTTGAATTTGAATTCAAATGAGTGTTTGAACAAAAGAAAAACCTTTTCCTTTTTCTCTCTTTTCCTTCTTCCTTTTCAGCCCAGCCGGCCCATTCCTCCTCTTTCTTTTTCTTCCCGCAGCCCAGCCAACCTCTCTGCGCGGCCCAGCAACCACGGCCCAGCTGCAGCCCGCCAGCCCGCGCTCTCTCTCTTCTCTTCTCCCACAGTCGCTGACCGCCTGGGCCCGCATGTCAGCGCCGTCTCCTACCTCCAGCCGTAGCCGAGCCGGACTCCACCGCCGCGCCGCCGCGAATCCGCCGTGCCGCGCCCGGACTTCCTTGCTTGACGCGCACGCCGAGGCCGCCAGAGCCCCTATAAAGCTGCCGCCAACTCCCCCTCCCTCTTGCCCTCCCGCACGCGTGCGAGCTCGCTGGAGTTCCCAATCCGCCGCCGTGCGTCGCCAGCCGCCATCACCGCTCAATCCTCGTCCACAACCCCCAAAATCGACTCCCCGTTGTCTCCTCTCTCTCCCAAGCTTTTCACGGCGAGTTTTGGAGCACCGTAGCCCCCAGCCGAGCCTACTCCGGCGAGGTCACGGCCTAGCACCGCCGTGCTCCGGTGAGCCGAGCCCTGATCTGTTCTGAGCCGTTAGATTCAAAACCGACGGCCAGATCTGAAAACCGATCTAAACCTAGCCGGTTCACTGTGAACCCGTGAACCGCGGTCCAGGGCCGGTCCACGGTCCGGTCCACCGTGACGTCATGCCGACGTCAGCTTTCAGCAGCCGCCGTGCCTGTTTTGCGAAAGAGCCCCTGCAGTTTTCGAAAATCAACCCGCGGTCCAGCGCAGTTCAAAAGTATTTACAACCAAGTCCTTTTTCTTTCGGTTTAGCCCCTGCTCTTTTGAAAAATAGTGCCCGCCGTCGTAGAAGTCGTTTTTACTCGTTAGCCCTCGAGTTTTTATATGAAATTATGTTTTAGGCCCCTGGTTTCTTTCAAAAACACCCCTGGAAGCCTAAAACCTTTACCAGCAAGCCCCTAGAGCCCGTTTTAAGCGTAGTTTCTCCGTTTTAACTCCGATTTGAGTGATTTTCGCGCTCATGTGTTCGTAGTGAAGCGTAGAGTAACTCCAAAGCCTTCTTTTCATCTTTTGTTTATGTTTGGTGTACTGTTCTAATTAAATGCCTTGTTTGCATGTATGTGTGGATGCTTGTTGGTGATCGATGTGAGTAGTTGCCGAGCCGTTCGAGTTCGCCGACGATCCCGTTCCTGAAGAGCAGTTGCAGCAGCAGTTCATTGAGGAAGGCAAGTATAACACGGACCATCCTTGTTACCTATACACCGATTAATCGCATAAATCATATGCATGTGTCTAATACTGTTAACCACTAAGGATGTTCCTAGTCTTTACCTTATTCCTTGTTTACCCAGGGTTTCATGCATTATGGTTAGTCTATGCTACGCGATGCAACCAACATTTATATTTATGTTAATATTGAATTAATGGTTCACTTCAATGATGGTTAAAAGATGCTTTTTGGCAACATGGTTCGGGGAACTAGAGCATGTGCTGTGTGCTTTGTTCTAGTGTCTCTATAAGGTTTGATCTAGGGAATTAGAGCATGTGCTTTGTGCTTTGTTCTAATGTCTCTCCATAAGGTCCGGTTCTTAAAGCGACAACCTAGGAACCTGTTCGCCGCCGTTGGAACTATAATGGCTCTGGTCTTGGATAATTAGCTTGTAAGTCTCTAGCTCACCAGTGGTTACCGAAAGGCGTATGTGGGGAGCATGGGTGAGAGTATAGTTTGATCCATCGAGGACGGTTCTATCCGTTGGCTATGTCTCGTTAGGCAAAGTCCCGTGATGTAAGCGCCTGATGTACGGCAGCTTCACACGTTGCGATGATTGCGCTCTCGCTCTGGACGCCATTGACCCCCTCACGTTGCGCCCTGAGCATACGTCAATCTTGATGCCTCGGGTTATGCTGCCTATGTTGAACCAAAACGGCTACTGTGCTTGTTAGGGTGTTTTGTGAAAGTCCTCGTAACATAAGTTCTTTTGGATTTATGTGACCGGCGGGTAAAGGGCGAAACCTCTGCAGAGTGTTGATCTATCATGATAGCCGTGCTCACGGACACGAGCGGCCTGGATCCTTTTTTATTAGAAGATGATACTAGTGGTTGGTGTTGGAATGTTCTATAATAACTTATACCTTATTAATGGGTTTATACTTGGGTTCTACTCATTTGTAGTAAATTGGATGATAATAAAATGAAACAACTAAAAGTGCTAATGTAGTATAACCGTGTCAAGCCTTTTGTTCTTGCATAACCCGTGTTATACTTGTTAAGTAAGATGGTTTACTTACACTTGCAACTATTCAACAAAATCCCGGATGGGTAACAGATGGAGCATTGAATGATCAGTCGCTTGCTGAGTTTCCAGAGGATCTGCCGTACTCCTAGCTGTGTTCAACCAGTCGGTGTCCCTGTGGATTTGAGGCTCTACTAGTTTTGAAGCGTTTAATAGTATTAAGACTTCCGCTGTGTTATTTGTTTAAGACTATGTATTGTGTTAAACTCTGATATAAACCATTTTATTCGAGCATTGTGTTCTCTGTGATTCAATATTTGTAATCTATATGTGTTCTGTGGACATCCTGTGCACACATATGGAAGCATTCGGATTTCTTAGAAATCTTACAGGCCCCATACGGCTTCAAGGAGGCCACGCAACTGCGCTCGGTGCAGACGGCGGTGGCGCAGCCCTAGGGTTAGGCGAGGAAGAAGCAGTGGGAGCGCAGGCGAGGTGGCGGCGAGACACGACGGTCGGCGGCGAGGAGGTGCGGCATTGCGTGACGACCGGTGGAGGGCACTGAGGCGGCGACGGCGCTTGGAAGCTGCGCAGGCACGGACGTGGAGGCGAGCAGGAGGTGGGAGGCGGAACCGACAGGTGGGACCCACGAGACGGGGAGATTTTAGGGTAAGGAAGAACGGACGGATGAGATCATCTCGATTTGAATAGACGGCCCAGATCTGGCTTTAGAGAACCACCGACTAATTCGACGGTTAGGTCAGACTGACCACCGAATTAGTCGGTGAGGAGAGAGATCGCGCCAGAGAAGGGACCATCGATTAATCGATGGTGGTCCAAAGAGAGCATCGAAATAGTCAGTGCTCTGCAGGGAGCAACCAGTAGATGCACCACCGATTATTTCGGTGCTTGCAATGACCACACCATCGAATTAGTCGATGACCGTCCAATTTCATACAATAGCAAACTTGGAAATCATGGGTGTCACTGATTATTTCGACGACTCCTGCTTCCCGCTAGCGAATTAGTCGACGGTCATAGACTACATCGCTGCTTGCAAGCAAAAGCGTCGATGGTACTACTAAGAAGATATTTCAAGGCAGTTTTTCGCAAAATTTTCTTGTGTCAAATCCAAGCAACCAAAGAGAAGCAAATAAATATGATGCTCGGATAGAAACAAGTGAACCTCTCTCAAACACTCATTTTAAAATATTTTTATATATGGCCAAGTGACTTAACATAGTTTTGAAATGGAAAACCAAAGCCAAAGCACCGGAGGGCACCAACACCTAGAGAAAGCACAAGGGATGATGATAACAATCCATGCTCCCACTAGATGTATGCCACAACCAAATGTCAACAAAACGACTAAAAGAACAAAATACAAGATGCATGTAAGTGCATAGACAAGAATTTAAAGGGAGAATTTAAATTTATCTTGTCAAGTTTGAACCCTTTGCAAGCTTGCTCATGGTGAGCCTCTTCCATGTCTAGAGCAGAGTAATTTCCATCGGCTCTAACAAACCCTATCTCACCACTATCTTGCAAAGGTTAGACAAGCACCCAATGCATATAAGCTATACTACATATGATATGCAAAAACAATACTAGCAACTATTTTTTTTGAGATTTTCAAACATTTCTATATACAAACAAGGATGAGCATGCTAGGTGAAGTTGGAGAAATTAACCACATTGAGCACATTCTGCGAGTTACAAAACCTATTCTCATCCAAAGGCTTTGTGAAGATATCCGCCAATTGATCATCTGTCCTTACACCATGCAAAGAAATATCATTCTTGACTGTATGATCTCTTATGAAGTGATGACAGATATCTATGTGCTTGGTACGTGAGTGTTGGACAGAGTTATTGGCAAGCTTTACCGCACTCTCATTGTCACAAAGCAAGGGTACACTCCTAAGAAACTCCTAAGAACTAGGCCATAGTCTAGAAGTGTTTGCGTCATGTAAAGAAGTTGTGCACAACAAGAGCCAGCGGCAATGTACTTGACCTCGGTGGTTGAAAGAGCCACACTATTTTGGTTTTTGGAGGACCAAGAGACTAGCGACCTACCAAGCAATTGGCACCCACTGGAAGTGCTCTTCCTATCCACTTTGCAACCCGCATAATCCGCATCAGAATAGCCAACGAGTTCAAAGTGGGCTGCTTTGGGATACCAAAGGCAATGCTTGGTGAATATTTGAGATATCTAAAGATCCTTTTCATGGTCTTAAGGTGTGCTTCTTTGGGGTTGGCTTGAAAGCGAGCATACAAACAAACACTAAACATGATATCGGGCCTAGATGCGGTATGGTAAAGTAGATTACCAATCATAGAACGGTAAAGAGTTTGGTCTACCAGTTTACCTCCCTCATCAAGATCGAGATGCCCATTAGTGGCCATATGAGTCTTGATCGGCTTGCAATCTTCCATCTTGAAGCGCTTGAGAAGGTCCTTGGTATATTTTTGTTGACATATAAAGGTGCCTCCTTCAAGTTGCTTAATTTGAAACCCAAGGAAGAATGTAAGTTCACCAATCATACACATCTCGAATTCCCTTGACATCATTTTACCAAATTTCTTGTATATCTCTTCATTTGTTGAGCCATAGATGATATCATCCACATAGACTTGACAAACAAAGAGCTCGCCATTCTCTTTCGTGGTGAATAGAGTAGTGTAAACCTTCCCAATCTTGTAGCCCTTGGCAATGAGAAAATCCCGAAGGCGTTCATACCATGCTCTTGGTACTAGCTTGAGACCATAGAGTGCCTTGGACAACTTGTACACATGATTGGGGTTGAAAGGATCTTCAAAGCCCGGTGGTTGCTCAACATAGACTTCTTCATTGATGTATTCATTGAGAAATGCACTCTTCACATCCATTTGATAGAGCTTCATGTTGTGACAAGAGGCATAAGCTAGAAGTATGCGGATAGACTCTAGTCTAGCCACTGGTGCAAAGGTCTCTCCAAAGTCAAGTCCTTCTATTTGAGAGAACCGCTTTACAACTAGTCTTGCCTTGTTCCTCACTACATTGCCTTTATCATCTAGCTTGTTCCGAAAGACCCACTTGGTTCCAATCACTCTTGCATTGCTTGACCTTTCCACCGAAGTCCACACATCATTGCGAGTGAAGTTGTTGAGTTCTTCATGCATTGCATGCACCCAATTTAGATCGACCAAAGCTTCTTCAACCTTGGATGGCTCCTTCTTTGAGACAAAGGAGAAACACTCACAAAACATAGCTTGTTGATTCTTTAGTGTTATAATTTCTTTGGTGGGACTTCCAATGATGAGATCTTTGGGATGAGCTTGAATTCTTGAATTATGTCTTCTAGGTGGTTGATCTTGAGGAGCACTTGGAGCATCAACATCTTGAGCTTGAGCCTCAACTTCTTGTTGTGGAACATGTACATATTCATGAGGAAGTGGTGGATCATCTTCATTATCCTTGCCTTCATCACTATCCACTTGAGGCGCCATAGAGGAGGAAGATGGTTGATTGATCACTTGTACTTCATCTTCATCTTCCTTTGGCTTGATGACACCAACTTGCATATTCTTCATAGCTTACCTCAAGGGTTCACCACCTACATCATCACAATTTTCCATTTCTCCTTGGGAGCCATTAGATTCATCAAACTCCACGTCATATGTTTCTTCAACCAAGCCGGTGGCCAAGTTGAATACTCTTTATGCCTTGGACTTCAATGAGTAACTAAGAAGAAAACCAATATCACAACGTTTTTGAAACTTCCCTAGGTGTTTCCGCTTCTTGTAGATGTACCATTTGCAACCGAACACCCGTAAGTATGAGATGTTTGGCTTTCTCCCAATAAGCAATTCATATGGAGTCTTCTTCAAGAGGCGGTGAGCGAAAAGACAATTTGATGCATAGCATGCCGTGTTGATTGCCTCGGCCGAAAACTTCTCATGGTTGTCATATTCATCTAACATTGTTCTAGCCAAGGTGATCAAGGTTCTATTCTTCCTCTCAACTACTCTATTTAGTTGCGGTGTGTAGGTTGCAGAGAACTTATGCTTGATTACAACTTCATCACAATACTCTTCAATGTTGGAGTTAGCAAACTTGGTGCCATTGTCACTTCTAATCTTCACCAAGGAGACTTGATATTTATTTTGAGCTTTCTTGGCAAACTTCTTGAATACTTTGGCAACCTCGGTCTTGTCATGGAGAATATCCAAGTGTATCTAGAGAAGTCATCACCACCACTAGACAATAGAGATTCCCACGAATGCTAGCGTAAGTTGTTGGTCCAAACAAATCCATGTGGAGAAGCTCTATAGGTCTTAAGGTTGATACATAAGCTTTGGTTGGATGAGTATTTGCCACTTGTTTGCCAGTTTGACATACGCTACACAATTTGTCCTTCTCAAACTTGATGTCATTCAAGCCTACAACCAAGTCTTTCATCACTAGCTTCTTGAGAGTACCCATGCCAACATGTGCAAGTCTTCTATGCTACAACCAACCCTTAGATGCCTTGGAGAATAATCAAATACACAAGCTTGTTTTATTTAAGTCGAAGTCAACAAGATAAAGATTATTGTATCTAAAGCCCTTGAAGATTGCTTCATCACTTTCCTTCTTTGTGACAACTACACCCTCATCGGTGAATGTACCCTTGTAGCCCAAATCACATAATTGACCAACGGACAAGAGGTTGAAGCTCAAAGTATCAACTAGTAGCACATTGGAAATGGAATGATCATTGAAGATCTCAATCTTGCCAACACCTTCAACCTTGCCCTTTGAGCTGTCACCAAATGTAATCTTCTCATGATCATTGCTGCAGCTCCTCATTCTTCTCTTTTTGTTGCTCTAACTCCACGGACTCGGTCTTTAGCTCCTCGGGGTTCCCTTCTTCGGCCTCCTACCTAAGAAGCTCCTGGTAGGCATCCGGGTTGCGTGCCACCAATGGGTACTC
Source organism: Digitaria exilis (assembly GCA_015342445.1). Lineage (NCBI taxonomy): Eukaryota > Viridiplantae > Streptophyta > Magnoliopsida > Poales > Poaceae > Digitaria > Digitaria exilis. The sequence goes on from JACEFO010001734.1 coordinate 1,620,212, forward strand.
ATCGATGCGAGGTGGAAGGTAGCCATGAGCGCTCTTGCGGACTGTCTATCTCTGTCGAGCCATATATGAAAGTGAAAACTAGGGGAGGGCCTTAGATTAAAGCTTAGAAAATTTTCAAAAAGGACAGAGGTAGAATAGAACACCATTTTTCAACAGAAACTCAACTCTAGGATGTAAAATAATTTTTAGAGCAAGGATTAAACAAGTTCTAATCGACCATTCTATCTAGACTGTGATCCTACAGTCAGCACGGCTCTGATACCAACTTTGTAACACCCAGATTTCCAAGAAATCCGAATGCTTCCATATGTGTGCCCAGGATGTCCACAGAACACATATAGATTACAAATATTGAATCACAGAGAACACAATGCTCGAATAAAATAGTTTATATCAGAGTTTAACACAAGACATAGTCTTAAACATATAACACAACGGAAGTCTTAATACTATTAAACGTTTCATAACTAGTAGAGCCTCAAATCCACAGGGACACCGGCTGGTTGAACACAGCTTAGAAGTACGGCAGATCCTCCGGAAACTCAGCAAGCGACTGATCATTCAATGCTCCATCTGTTACCCATCCGGGATTTTATTGAATAGTTGCAAGTGTAAGTAAACCATCTTACTTAACAAGTATAACACGGGTTATGCAAGAACAAAAGGCTTGACACGGTTATACTGCATTAGCACTTTTAGTTGTTTCATTTTATTATCATCCAATTTACTACAAATGTGTAGAACCCAAGTATAAACCCATTAATAAGGTATAAGTGATTATAGAACATTCCAACACCAACCACTAGTATCATCTTCTAATCAAAAAGGATCCAGGCCGCTCATGTCCGTGAGCACGGCTATCATGATAGATCAACACTCTACAGAGGTTTCGCCCTTTACCCGCCGGTCACATAAATCCAAAAGAACTTATGTTACGAGGACTTTCACAAAACACCCTAACAAGCACAGTAGCCGTTTTGGTTCAACATAGGCAGCATAACCCGAGGCATCGAGATTGACGTACGCTCAGGGCGCAACGTGAGGGGGTCAATGGCGTCCAGAGCGAGAGCGCATTCATCGCAACGTGTGAAGCTGCCGTACATCGGGCGCTTACATCACTGGACTTTGCCTAACGGGGCATAGCCAACGGATAGAACCGTCCTCGATGGATCAAACTATACTCTCACCCATGCACCCCACATACGCCTTTCGGTAACCACTGGCGAGCTAGAGACGTACAAGCTAATTATCCAAGACCAGAGCCATTATAGTTCCAACGGCGGCGAACAGGTTCCTGGGTTGTCGCTTTAAGAACCGCACCTTATGGAGAGACATTAAAACAAAGCACAAAGCACATGCTCTAATTCCCTAGATCAAACCTTATAGAGACACTAGAACAAAGCACACAGCACATGCTCTAGTTCCCCGAACCATGTTGCTAAAAAGCACCTTTTAACCATTATTGAAGTGAACCATTAATTCAATATTGACATTAGAAATAAATGTCGGTTGCAGCGCGTAGCATAGACTAACCATAATGCATAAAACCCCGGGTAACAAGGAATAAGGTAAAGACTAGGAACATCCTTAATGGTTAACAGTATTAGACACATGCATATGATTTATGTGATTAATCGGTGAATAGGTAACAAGGATGGTCCGTGTTATACTTGCCTTCCTCAGTGAACTGCTGCTGCAACTGCTCTTCGAGAACGGGATCGTCGGCGAACTCGAACGGCTCGGCAACTACTCACATCGATCACCACACAAGCATCCACACATACATGCAAACAAGATATTTAATTAGAACAGTACACCAAACATAAACAAAAGATGAAAAGAAGGCTTTAGAGTTACTCTACGCTTCACTACGAACACGTGAGCGCGAAAATCACTCAAATCGGAGTTAAAACGAAGAAACTACGCTTAAAACGGGCTCTAGGGGCTTGCTGGTAAAGATTTTAGGCTTTCAGGGGTGTTTTTGGAAGAAACCAGGGACCTAAAACATAATTTTGTATAAAAGCTCGAGGGCTGCGGCGTAAAAACGACTTTCAGGACGGCGGGCGCTATTTTTCAAAAGAGCAGGGGCTAAACTGAAAGAAAAAGAACTAAACTGTAAATACTTTTGAATAGAGGTGGACCGCAGGTTGATTTTCAAAAACTGCAGGGGCTCTTTTGCAAAACGGGCACGGCAGCGGCTGGTTGCTGACGTGGGCTGACGTCACGGTCTACTGTGCCGTGGACCGGCCGTAGAACGCGGTCCACGGGTCCACGGTGGACCGGGCTCGGTTTAGATCTGGGCCGTTGGATGGGAATCGGACGGTGGAAAACAGATCGGCTCAAAGGGGGTCGCCGGAGTTGGCGGTTGCGGCGGCGCACGGCCGGGGACTCGCCGGAGACGATGCTGCTGGGGCTTAGAGGGCTCCATAGCTCGCCGCGGATAGCTTGGGAGAGAGAGGAGACAACGGGGAAACGATTTTTGGGGTTGGAAACGGGGATTGGGCCGCAGGGATGGTCGGCGACGAGCGGCGGCGACTTGACGACTCCGGTGAAGTCGTGCGCGCACGAGAGGGCGAGAGAGAGGGAAGTTTTGGCCTCGGCGTGTTCCTCGGCTTACCCCGAAGCTCCACGACTCGACGTTGGCGGCAAAGCGGCGGCGGAACGGTGGATTGGTGACGGCGGCGGCTCGGCTAGGGTTTGAGCGATGGCGGCGCTGCGCGGCTCGATTGGCGGCTAGGGTTTGGGGGTTTGCGGAGAGGGGGTAGCGGCGGCTTATAAAGGGCTAGGCGTCCTCGGCGTGCGCGTCAAGCAAAGAAGTCCGGGCGCAGCACGGCGGCGCGGCGGCGCGGAGGAGTTTGGCTCGCCCACGGCTAGAGGTAGAAGGCGGATCTTACAGGTGGGCCCTGGCGGTCAGCGACTGCGAGCGGAGGAGAAAGCGCTGACAAGTGGGACCAGGCTGTCAGCGGCTGCGGAAGAGAGGGTGCGGCGGGCTGCTAGCTGGGCTGGCGCGGTAGCTGGGCCGCGCAGAGAAGGAAAAGGGAAATTGGGCCGCGCAGGAAAGAAGGCTTGGGCCGCAGGAAAAAGAGAGAAGGAGCAGGGCTGCTGGGCTGAAAAGAGAGAGAGAAAATGAGAGAGAAAAGAAAAGGTTTTTCTTTTATTCAAACACTCATTTGAATTCAAATTCAAATTCAAATTCAAATTTGAATTCAACAATCAAAAACAAATGCACCAGCATGAATGCAGCAATAATGTCTCTATACCCTACATTTGCTTTTAATTATTCAAAATTTTTATTTTCCCTACATTATTTATGAGCACTCAAATATAAAAAGCCAATTAATTACTAATTTTTAAATAGGGCATTTTTAGGGTGTTACAAATCTACCCCCCTTAAAAGGAATCTCGTCCCCGAGATTCGGACGTGGATTGGAAGAGATATGGATATTCTGCCTTGAGACCATCCTTGCTTTCTCAAGTTGCTTCACCTTCTGAATGACGTTTCCACTGAACCTTGCACACACGGATGTCTTTGTTCCCGATGACCCTCTCTGATTCCTCCAAAACCTTGACCAGTCTCTGAGGACTTAATTGCGTGATACTCAATCTTCTCTCCTGATGGAGCCACTAACTGAACTGTCTTCTTGAAACACTGTATGACTACATCGTACTTCATCAACTAGCCCATTCCCGATATCAGATTGGATCCTTTCCAATGGAACTCAGAACTATTGGATGCGCTACAAGTCTACCCCCCTTATGGTCCCTGCCATACTCCTCACAAAAACTTAGAGCTAGTCCTGATAAACTGAAGAAGGTCCACTGAACTGACAAGATAAGGAACCCAGATAACAGAGAAAGTGGTAGATGGTGCACAAGAGATAAGGAACCCAACTATCTATTCATTAACATCCTTATACCTTAATCTAACACTAGATGATTGCAGACTTTCGTCCACGCTCATCACAATCATTACAAAGATCCAAATCACACAAAAGCATAATGACAATTCATTCAAGCATTTAAAGGCATGGTTCACACAAGACCCGACACTCTTAGACTAGTTTTGGACCCGAAAACGTTCTATTTGATCTCTATTACAACTTATGGTAGGCTCTAGGGGTCGATGGTGGTGCGGTGAGCTAGGGTGCTGTATCTAGTCCTTCTGTGTGGTGGCGACTGTGCACCGAACTCTGGGCTGCGTGGCGCAGGTCCTTCCAACTAGTGCTGCAGCTCCTCATTCTTCTCTTTTTGTTGCTCTAACTCCACGGACTCGGTCTTTAGCTCCTCGGGGTTCCCTTCTTCGGCCTCCTGCCTAAGAAGCTCCTGGTAGGCATCCGGGTTGCGTGCCACCAATGGGTACTCATCGATGCGAGGTGGAAGGTAGCCATGAGCGCTCTTGCGGACTGTCTATCTCTGTCGAGCCATATATGAAAGTGAAAACTAGGGGAGGGCCTTAGATTAAAGCTTAGAAAATTTTCAAAAAGGACAGAGGTAGAATAGAACACCATTTTTCAACAGAAACTCAACTCTAGGATGTAAAATAATTTTTAGAGCAAGGATTAAGCAAGTTCTAATCGACCATTCTATCTAGGCTGTGATCCTACAGTCAGCACGGCTCTGATACCAACTTTGTAACACCCAGATTTCCAAGAAATCCGAATGCTTCCATATGTGTGCCCAGGATGTCCACAGAACACATATAGATTACAAATATTGAATCACAGAGAACACAATGCTCGAATAAAATAGTTTATATCAGAGTTTAACACAAGACATAGTCTTAAACATATAACACAACAGAAGTCTTAATACTATTAAACGTTTCATAACTAGTAGAGCCTCAAATCCACAGGGACACCGACTGGTTGAACACAGCTTAGAAGTACGGCAGATCCTCCGGAAACTCAGCAAGCGACTGATCATTCAATGCTCCATCTGTTACCCATCCGGGATTTTTTTGAATAGTTGCAAGTGTAAGTAAACCATCTTACTTAACAAGTATAACACGGGTTATGCAAGGACAAAAGGCTGGACACGGTTGAACTGCAGTAGCACTTTTAGTTGTTTCATTTTATTAACATCCAAATTACTACCAATGAGTAGAATCCCAAGTATAAACCCATTAATAAGGTATAAGTGATTATAGAACAAACCAACATCAACCACTAATATCATCTTCTAATAAAAAAGGATCCAGGCCGCTCGTGTCCGTGAGCACGGCTATCATGATAGATCAACACTCTGCAGAGGTTTCGCCCTTTACCCGCCGGTCACATAAATCCAAAAGAACTTATATTACGAGGACTTTCACAAAACACCCAAACAAGCACGGTAGCCGTTTTGGTTCAACATAGGCAGCATAACCCGAGGCATCGAGATTGACGTACGCTCAGGGCGCAACGTGAGGGGGTCAATGGCGTCCAGAGCGAGAGCGCATTCATCGCAACGTGTGAAGCTGCCGTACATCGGGCGCTTACATCACGGGACTTTGCCTAACGGGGCATAGCCAACGATAGAACCGTCCTCGATGGATCAAACTATACTCTCACCCATGCACCCCACATACGCCTTTCGGTAACCACTGGCGAGCTAGAGACGTACAAGCTAATTATCCAAGACCAGAGCCATTATAGTTCCAACGGCGGCGAACAGGTTCCTGGGTTGTCGCTTTAAGAACCGAAACTTATGGAGAGACATTAGAACAAAGCACAAAGCACATGCTCTAATTCCCTAGATCAAACCTTATAGAGACACTAGAACAAAGCACACAGCACATGCTCTAGTTCCCCGAACCATGTTGCTAAAAAGCAGCTTTTAACCATTATTGAAGTGAACCATTAATTCAATATTGACATTAGAAATAAATGTCGGTTGCAGCGCGTAGCATAGACTAACCATAATGCATAAAACCCCGGGTAACAAGGAATAAGGTAAAGACTAGGAACATCCTTAATGGTTAACAGTATTAGACACATGCATATGATTTATGTGATTAATCGGTGAATAGGTAACAAGGATGGTCCGTGTTATACTTGCCTTCCTCAGTGAACTGCTGCTGCAACTGCTCTTCGAGAACGGGATCGTCGGCGAACTCGAACGGCTCGGCAACTACTCACATCGATCACCACACAAGCATCCACACATACATGCAAACAAGATATTTAATTAGAACAGTACACCAAACATAAAAAAAAGATGAAAAGAAGGCTTTAGAGTTACTCTATGCTTCACTACGAACACGTGAGCGCGAAAATCACTCAAATCGGAGTTAAAACGGAGAAACTACGCTTAAAACGGGCTCTAGGGGCTTGCTGGTAAAGATTTTAGGCTTTCAGGGGTGTTTTTGGAAGAAACCAGGGACCTAAAACATAATTCTGTATAAAAGCTCAAGGGCTGCGGCGTAAAAACGACTTTCAGGATGGCGGGCGCTATTTTTCAAAAGAGCAGGGGCTAAACTGAAAGAAAAAGAACTAAACTGTAAATACTTTTGAATAGAGGTGGACCGCAGGTTGATTTTCAAAAACTGCAGGGGCTCTTTTGCAAAACGGGCACGGCAGCGGCTGGTTGCTGACGTGGGCTGACGTCACGGTCTACTGTGCCGTGGACCGGCCGTAGACCGCGGTCCACGGGTCCACGGTGGACCGGGCTCGGTTTAGATCTGGGCCGTTGGATGGGAATCGGACGGTGGAAAACAGATCGGCTCAAAGGGGGTCGCCGGAGTTGGCGGTTGCGGCGGCGCACGGCCGGGGACTCGCCGGAGACGATGCTGCTGGGGCTTAGAGGGCTCCATAGCTCGCCGCGGATAGCTTGGGAGAGAGAGGAGACAACGGGGAAACGATTTTTGGGGTTGGAAACGGGGATTGGGCCGCAGGGATGGTCGGCGACGAGCGGCGGCGACTTGACGACTCCGGTGAAGTCGTGCGCGCACGAGAGGGCGAGAGAGAGGGAAGTTTTGGCCTCGGCGTGTTCCTCGGCTTACCCCGAAGCTCCACGACTCGACGTTGGCGGCAAAGCGGCGGCGGAACGGTGGATTGGTGACGGCGGCGGCTCGGCTAGGGTTCGAGCGATGGCGGCGCTGCGCGGCTCGATTGGCGGCTAGGGTTTGGGGGTTTGCGGAGAGGGGGTAGCGGCGGCTTATAAAGGGCTAGGCGTCCTCGGCGTGCGCGTCAAGCAAAGAAGTCCGGGCGCAGCACGGCGGCGCGGCGGCGCGGAGGAGTTTGGCTCGCCCACGGCTAGAGGTAGAAGGCGGATCTTACAGGTGGGCCCTGGCGGTCAGCGACTGCGAGCGGAGGAGAAAGCGCTGACAAGTGGGACCAGGCTGTCAGCGGCTGCGGAAGAGAGGGCGCGGCGGGCTGCTAGCTGGGCTGGCGCGGTAGCTGGGCCGCGCAGAGAAGGAAAAGGGAAATTGGGCCGCGCAGGAAAGAAGGCTTGGGCCGCAGGAAAAAGAGAGAAGGAGCAGGGCTGCTGGGCTGAAAAGAGAGAGAGAAAAAGAGAGAGAAAAGAAAAGGTTTTTCTTTTATTCAAACACTCATTTGAATTCAAATTCAAATTCAAATTCAAATTTGAATTCAACAATCAAAAACAAATGCACCAGCATGAATGCAGCAATAATGTTTCTATACCCTAAATTTGCTTTTAATTATTCAAAATTTTTATTTTCCCTACATTATTTATGAGCACTCAAATATAAAAAGCCAATTAATTACTAATTTTTAAATAGGGCATTTTTAGGTTGTTACATGTCCATTGGTCTTGTAGCTCACCTACACCTACAAACCAAATCAAGCTTGAGGTTTAGTCACCCAAACCTTTGAGAAAGTTCGGGAGAATATCCAAGTGTATCTAGAGAAGTCATCACCACCACTAGACAATAGAGATTCCCACGAATGCTTGCGTAAGTTGTTGGTCCAAACAAATCCATGTGGAGAAGCTCTATAGGTCTTAAGGTTGATACATAAGCTTTGGTTGGATGAGTATTTGCCACTTGTTTGCCAGTTTGACATACGCTACACAATTTGTCCTTCTCAAACTTGATGTCATTCAAGCCTACAACCAAGTCTTTCATCACTAGCTTCTTGAGAGTACCCATGCCAACATGTGCAAGTCTTCTATGCTACAACCAACCCTTAGATGCCTTGGAGAATAATCAAATACACAAGCTTGTTTTATTTAAGTCGAAGTCAACAAGATAAAGATTATTGTATCTAAAGCCCTTGAAGATTGCTTCATCACTTTCCTTCTTTGTGACAACTACACCCTCATCGGTGAATGTACCCTTGTAGCCCAAATCACATAATTGACCAACGGACAAGAGGTTGAAGCTCAAAGTATCAACTAGTAGCACATTGGAAATGGAATGATCATTGAAGATCTCAATCTTGCCAACACCTTCAACCTTGCCCTTTGAGCCGTCACCAAATGTAATCTTCTCATGACTTCCACTCTCTTCTAGTGAGGTGAACATCCAGGGATCACCGGTCATATGTGGACTACATCCACTCTCCATTACCCAATGATGTCCACTGGTCTTGTAGCTCACCTATACCCACAAACTATATCAAGCTTGAGGTTTAGTCACCCAAACCTTTGAGAAAGTTCGGGAGCTAGAGGTTGAGGTTGATGCAACATTTGACTTGTGTGGTTTACTCAAGTTAGCAACTAGAATCTTGGGCACCCAAATTGGCTTAGGCCTAGTTGAGTCCTTAGGTCCAAAGAATCTCACTAACACCTTCCCACTTGATATCTTGGATACACCATAGTGAGCATTGAATACCTTGGGTCTCAAGTGATCTTGCATCTTTGGATGAGTAGGAGTCTTGCATTCATGAGCAAAATGACCTTCATGTTGACACTCGGTGCAATATCTAGTCTTAGGCTTGTATGGCATGGGTTGAGGTATCTTGTTCTTTGCTTCAACAATCTTGGTGGATAAGTACCCAAGCACTTAAATGTTATAGTTGATTGTTGTATCAGACATCATCTTGCTAAAGAGTTGATTGCCATTTGCAAGGGTGGTGTAGCCGGATTTGAGATCATTCACTTGTTGCTTGAGCCTTTGAATCTCACTCATGGCTTGCTTGTTCTTGATTTGAAGGTTCAAATAGTCCTTGCCAAGTATGCCATTGGGTGATTCTCCCATCACAAACTTGCCCTTGCATGTTGCATAATTTTTTGTTGAGTTATCATTGCTAGAATCTTCATCTTGACTTGAGTTGCTAGCCTCCATTGGGGGATTAGGCAAATCACTAGCCACTTCATCAAGTTTAGCTTCATAATTTGCCTTCATTGGGGGATTAGACAAGATCTCAAGTAAATCATCACATTGAACTCCACACTCAACACCCACTACCTTCTTCTCAATCATCTTTTCATTTGATAGCTCATCAAATTTTTCTTCAAGCAACTTTTGGTTGGTAGTGAGCTCTTGGAACTTGGTTTTCAATTCAACATGATCACTAGCAAGTTTTGATTGGATTCCCTAATGATGCTAGTGTATTGTTTGAGATAAGCTACTAGATCATCATAAGAAGGCTCATCATTATCATCACTATCACTCTCATCCTCATCATGAGTGGGCTTTCTCACCTTGCTATCAACCTTTGCCATGAGACAAAAGTGTTTTCTTGACTTGAAGCTTGAGGGTGGCGGTGGAGGGATGGATGCACCAATAGCAAGGCCGACAACGTCTTCATCTTCACTTTCACTTGAGGAATTGCTTGAAGTATCGTCGTCGGTCACCATCATCATCACTTTCCTCCTTCTTGTAATGCTTCTTCTTTCTCTTGTCGGGAAGAGGGCATTGATGTGCAAGATGGCCAAGCTCAGCACAATTGTAGCAATACATATCCTTGATGGACTTCTTCTTGATGGAGAATTTCTTGCTCTTGTGGTTTAAGTCGATGCCCTTCTTGTTAAGCTTCCGAAGCATCTTGGTGGTCTTCCTTACAAGGAGAGCAACCTCATCAAGTCCTTAACTCTTGCCATGATCATCATCGTCTTCATTTGACTCCTCAATAATCACCTTCTTCATCTTCTTTTCTTTGCTAGCCTTGAAGGCGATGTCTTGCTTGATGAAGGAAGAAGAGCCTTCATACTTCTCATATTCTTTGGTGTAGCCCATGTAATCTTCATGGCCATTGATCTTCGCCAATATCTTGGTAATTGAGTGAGCATTGAGATCATCATAGAAGTAGACGATGACGATGCTTGAGTACTTGTTATTTGGAAGAGCACTAAGGAATCTTATCTTGACTTTAAGTTCTTCCATCTTCGTGACATTAAGCTCATTCAACTCCTCTACAAGAGCATTCAAGCGTGAGTACATAGTACGAGTACATTCATTAGGAAACTTCTTAAAAGCATTAATTTTATCCATAATGACTTTGTATCGCTCCTCTCTCTCATCCTTAGAACCCATGTGAATCTCAACAAGCTTCGTCCATATTTTATGGGCTTTTGTCTCACTATGAACTTGGTTGAAGTTTTCCTTCTTAAGACTTCTAATGAGAGTGTTTCTAGCCTTAGCATTTAGCCTCGCATGAGTTGCCTCAGGTGGTGTGAGGTTGTCCTCATCACGGGGCGCGGGAAAACCAACCGTGGTGGTCTTAAAAACATCGACGTCCATGGCATCAAGGTATGCTTCCGTACGGATCTTCCAATAGCAAAAATCCCTACCATCGAACATCGGGGGAGGCCCTTCACTAGACATCTTACTCTAGGCGGTGAAACCTATCCTTTGAGCAACCTGGCTCTGATACCAATTGAAAGGATCAAGATGCCTAAGAAGGGATGAATTAGTCTTCTACAAAAATTTAAGCAATAAAACAATCCTATGCAATAAGCCAATTCACCCTATGTACCAACAAGTGTGGTTTGTGGCTAACTAGTATGGAAAAAAGCTTTGCAACCTAGTTCAAATCCTACTGTAACATGGCAAGTCTAGGAATCGAAATGCGAAAAGTAAACTTGCTCAAAGTAAAGAGAAGAGTAGGAAGCCGATTTTTGCCGAGGTATCGAGGAGTCGGCAACTTCCCCTAGTCCTCGTTGGAGCACCCTCGCAAGGGTATAGCTTCCCCTTGATCCGCGCAAGGATCAAGTGCTCCGGGACGACGGATTCCCAAATCGTGTACACCTTCTTGGGGCTTCACATAATCTCCACGTGAGCTCCCAAGATCAACACCACCAAGCCGTCTAGGTGATGCCGAATCACCAAGAGTAACAAGTCTAAGATCTTCACTTGACCTACACTAGTCCAAGAGCTAGATGGATGCACACTTGCTACTTTCAGGTACTAAAGAGAGTCCTTAATCTTCACAAGACCAAGAACACCAATCAAACCAAGTGCCTCTCTTGCCTTCAAAGTCTCTCCTATCTCAGGTAGAAGCACAGTGAATTTCCTGTGGCAAGAGTGCTTCAATGTGGGAGAAGGAAGGCTATAAATAGCCCACACAAAACTCATTAGCTGTTGCTACTTCGCAGAAGCACAGACTAATTCGATGGCCCTTGAGACTAATTCCATGTTTCCCAACTCAAGAGGTGTCTTCGTGTTCCGACCGAAGTTGTTGAACAAGAGGAACTCTCGGTTGAACCGGATCTCTCTTATGATGAGCATCCCATTAAAATCCTCGATGAGAAGGAGAGACAAACACGAAGGAAAGGAGTTAAAATGTACAAAATTCAGTGGAGTCATCACTCCGAAGATGAAGCCACGTGGGAAACCGAGGACTATCTTAAGAAGAATTACCCCGACATTCATTCGTAAGCCAAGGTACTTTCCCCACTTTGTTCCTAAGTTTAATCGAATCTCGGGACGAGATTCCTTTTAAGGGGGGTAGGCTGTGACATCTCTGATGTCAAAGGAATTAAAAGTACACTTAAAACCAATGCAAAAGGGAATTATGGGTTGAAACTCAAAAATCCATCAAAAATTCAAATGAAAATTCAAAAACAAGGGTTGTTTGACACCCAACTGAAAACTCGAGAATTTTGTACAAAACTTGAAAACCTCCGAAAATAAAAGTTGTTGGTGGTCACAAATAAGGCCTAGTCACTGTTTGGAACTTTTGAAAATTTTGCAGTTTAGCCCCTCAAAAACTCAAAATACAGTTCTGGACACCTTTTTGTATTTGGGTTGTTTGAGCCCGAAAAATTTGAAATTTCAGGTTCGCCCCAAAAAGAAAGTTGTGTCCCACCTCTCAAACTCCAACTTTTATATTCACACTTTTTCATGTCAAGTTAAATTTTTGGAGAAAATTCAAATGGGGCACAGAAGCTCCACGGGCGCCAACAGTGGCCCTGGCGCGCCCCTGCTCCGGCCGGGCGTCGGCCGCCACGTGGCCGGCGAGCGGCGGAGGCCGCGCCGAGCTGGCCGAGCCGCGGCGTCGGGTGGCGCGTGTCGTCTTGCGCTTGTCCAGCCCTTCCCGCATTGTCACATCGCCGTCGACGCGCCGTGTTGCCTCGCGCCGCGGAGCGCCATCATGGCGGCCGGGCGCCGCCGTGGCCGCGCGCTCGCGCGCGCGTCGCGCAGAGCCTCTCCGCGGTAGATTCCTCTCCACTCCGCGCCAAGAAGCCCTGTAGAAGATCTCCACTTCTCCACGCCTCAATCTTCGACGCCCAACCCCGCGCTCGCGCTCTGCCCGAGCTCCCGCGCCATCAATGGCGACCTTGACAGCCCGAGCGCGCGTGCGCACGCTCCCGAGGCACCTCGGTGCTCGCTAGCGCACCCAAACCCTTCACCGAGCACTCACACTCCTTCCCCTCAGTCCACGCGTAGCCATTCTCACTTCACCGCGTTCGCTCCCATCGTCTTCCACCTCGGGACGCCTTGAGCCGAGCTCGAGCTTCCCCGCCGCAAACTCAAATCGACCGCGAATCCCTCCACCCTTTTCCAATCCCCCGCGCGTGAAGCTCGCTCACTCACCCCGCTAGCTGCTCGAGCACTCCCCAGCTCGAATCGAGCCTCACTCGCCGCGAATCGAAACTTTTCCCCACCGCTCGGCCTTTGACACCGCGAACACCACCTCCACGTCGAGCCCTATACCCCGGCCATCCCCGTCGCAGACGAACCCCACGACGAGCTCCACCATCGTCTAGTGAAGCTCACGAGCCTTTCCGCGCATCGCCTCGACCACCGCAGACCGTCAGCGACGTCGCAGGAGCTAACCGCGCCGCCGCTCAACGTCGACGAGCCGCGCCGCTTCACCTCCGACCGCGAGACCTACCTCAACCGACTCGCGGTGAGCTCCTCTCCTTTTCCCCCAACTTTCCCCGAGCCAACTCGCCGTCGTTTCGCCGGCGTAACAACACCGACGAGCCCAGGGACTTGTTCGCGTTCCCCTTTTAGTTCTAGGGTCCTCTGCGCAAAAGTCAGGGACTGGTTTGAAAGGTTTTGAAAGTTCTAGGGTCTCCAGCGTAAAAAGATTCTTAAACCTAGATCTAATTTTCCCGAATCTTGTAAAATCCGTTAAAAAACGTACAAAAATCAGAAAAATACACAAAAATACTCCATGGATTCGTGAGATTGTAAACTCCAATCTCATTTCTGCATGTATGTACTTTTAGTGAACCATTTTTGAATTAAAATTCAAACTGTAAAATTTGAAACTTGTGCACCATTTCAAATCCAGAGCTCCGCTTGGGCTGAGCTTTGGATATGTTGTTTGCAGTGACTTTGGACAACTTGTGTGCAAAGGGGACCTAAAACTATGGACTGTAGCTTCAGTTATGAGTTAAAATGTGTTTCCTGTCTTTTTGTAGTCCAGAAATTGTTAAAAATAATCCATGCAGTGAAAAATCACCAATTTTCTCCAGAGGTCTAAAAACTTGTTAGCACATCTGGTAAAAATGCAAAACTTAATTTTTGCTCTGTTTAGACTAGCAAATAAATAGTTATGTGTTTTAGGATAGAAATTTATTGAGGACTGTCCAAGGGTTATTTTGAGCCACCACTTGGCCAGAGCCCTCCTTGCACACATGAATAGCTCTGGTAGGAAAATTTCCTGATTTGGATGTATTTTCAATTTTATATGAATATATTTCATTTCTGCAGGCAGCAGTTTAAATTATTTTTAATAAATTCTGTGTAGCTCAGATTTAGCTAAATTTTGGAGTGAGCTTAGCTCTTATACTCCAGTAGCTGTCATAAAGTTTATAGATAAAAAGGATGAACAGAAAATGAGAAACAAAAATGAGAAGGAATCTATGTGGAAATTGAAATATATAAAAGAATAAACCTTTTTGATAATTAGTTAGAATAAAATAAGGAGAATCTAAAATTCCAGAACAGCACCCTAATTTCCAAATAATAAATAGAAATTCTTTTATATATGTATACAATCACCATCAAAGTTGAATAAAAATTTCCCACACCACTACTCTATTTTTGTGAAGAAAAGAGTAGTACTTAAGCATGTCTAGGTGAATATGGCCTTCAAGGCCTTAATCTTGGAATCAATAGGCAGCCACAATAAGTTATGCATCTCATGTAGAAGGCGCTATTCCGGACGGCACCTACCATCTCATCCCCGCCGACGAAGAAGGAATCCCGGAGGGAGGTGCCGGCGAAGGATCGACCAACCCGGAGGCTAACTCCCAGCTAGAGCAAGAAGGCAAGCCCCAGAGCATAACCTACCCTTTCCAAATTAAGCATTTATGAATTCCCTATGCTTGTGCATTTACGTTTCAAGGAGTTGATTGAATACCTTAGCTGCACATTTCCTAGTACCTATGACTTGCAACACTAGTATGAAAGGATCGATAGGGCATGGCTTAGAGTCCGTTACAAGTCGAGTGATTTCCTGTCACTCGCGAGACATAGGAGTTGCTTGTCTTTACTTGTGTTAGAATCATAAGGATTGACGGGCGGGGTGATAGATGTAGATCTCCCGTCCGTGTATGATAATTGATTTAAGGTCGAAACGTGTGGTTGAGTGTGTCAAGTTTTTGAACGTACCACATGCATGCCGATATATGAGAATCGGTAAGCTCGGTACCAGATTGAAGCAGCTAGGGCCGATAGCCATCTCTCCTTGGAAACTTTGTTTTCCCCTGCCGTACACTTGTGGATATATGCGTGAGACTGTGAGTGAAGCAGTAAACCTTTATCCTAAGGAAGTGGACCCGGTTCCGAATTATGGATCGATGGGAAAGGTTGGGAAGTGCTTGTACCTTTTATAGCAAGCATTATCCGTGTGTGTTGGGTTTCCCCTGGCCAGGTAGCAAAATTCGGTTCAAACTGTCCGCTTCTCGCGGTTAATGAGACTGCTTGACCGCCTTGCTGCATTGAGTAACAAGTGAAACTTTGAGATTGATGAACTTGTTGTACGAGATAAATTGTATTGCACCACTTGTATGCTTAGAGAGGATGCAAATCTAGAATGGTTAAATCTAATAGAATATGATGCTAAAACATGAAAGCAAGGACCTACTCCTAGTTGCGTTTTGGCAAACAAACCCACCAGCCAAAAGCCTCTCATGTCTATTTGTCGGTGATGTAGTTTTCACCCGACGGGTAAGCCTTGCTGAGTATTAGTATACTCAGCCTTGCTTGTGGCATTGAATTACAGGTACCATGTTGGATGTGGCAGTCGATGCTTTGGCTTGGCCTACCCAGGTTCCCCCCTGGATGGCACATCGAGTGGGTTCCGTCCTTTGCCGAGGAACGGGAGGAGTAGCACCGTGGCAGGCTTCATCATGGTGTTACGTGTATCGTCGTTAGTTTTATTCCGCTGCAATGAACTACTTTTATTCCGCTGCAAGACTTTGATACTCTGATTTAAATTTCGAACTTGGTTTGTAATAACTTTGAGATACTATTTGTGTATGTTAAATTTGTGGAATGTTGTAATCTCTGGAACTCACCTTCGTGTGGGCGTGCTGTTGTTTCGATCGAGAAAAGTACGTGGTTAAATCGGGTTTAATCCGACGGCGCTCCAGCTTATTCCGAATTAAGTGCCTGACTACTCGATTAGTGGTCCCCGGGTACTTAACTTAGAATAATTTCGGAGTGGTCCGCCACAGCTGGTATCAGAGCCGAAACAGCGCACCGGAGAGAGCAACAAACCTTAAACAAACATTTTTGAATAAAATTTGCCAACTCGTACTTCTGCCGCGCCTCGCGAAGGAAGGTTATTATTAGGACCATTAAGGATGTTACCTAGAGCGTGAAGCCTATGTGGGTTAAGGGATCACGATATGATAGGTGGCAAATAGTATATTATACTGACTTCCAGCACATTTCATTCTGTCATTTACTCTACGCAATGGTGGGCGCAAGGTACGGCGATTGCTGTAACGTACCATGGCACTATATGAAAATATAGTGGCGGCACATAGTAAATACGCTGTGATGGCGTATGAAACTAGAATAGCATGGTGGGCGCAAGGTACGGCGATTGCTGTAGCGTACCACGGCATCATATGCAAATATGATGGCGGCACAAAGTCAATACGCTATCTCATGAGCGTATGAAACTGTCAATATGTTGCCTTGGTGACATATGAACATTGCCCGTTCAATGTTAAACGTTCAGGTGCCACCTCTATAGTGGGTGGTAATGAATGGAGACGCTTTCGTGAGTGCTGGCACGAAAGGTTGATTATATATGCTCTGGAATGGAATTTTCTGCAGGTACACTAACCGCGATTCCGTATGATTGAACGGTTAGAAAAGTTCGGCTAGATAATATAGGGAGAGACGGATATTGCCTAGCCACCGGCACTAACTTCGTAGGCCAAAAGTTTATTGGCATGTGTGTTGGCGAGAACGAATAGGCCGCTCATGCATTGCATTTCACTGAAATAATATTGAACCTTAACACGTGACCAATCGAACCGCCGTCGAAATTCAAATCACAATCCAAATTTCTGCTGGAACCAGTCTGTTGCACCTTTAATTCGGAATTGAAAAAGATGTCAAACAAAAAAGTGTTCAACATGAAAGTTGTCATAAATATTATGAAGTTTATTCTGTAGAAATGTCAACGAAAATGGGTCAGTAAAACTGGAGTTATGCTTAAAATGGTAACCCCCCTGTCTGCTGGAAATTTCTGAGAACAGTGAGATAAACATTGAATTTTTACACCATCTTAATGACAGTTTCTGCTCAAACCTTCAACATGAAACTTGTTTGGAATTACTTAACCAATGTCCTGGCCAAACTTGGGATGTTTTGAGCTTGTAGATTTCGAGTTTGGTAATTTTTACTACACTGTCCAGAATCTGTTTTGTTTTCTTTGGCGTTAACCGGTTCTCACCCTTGCCCTTTTCTTTTTGGTTCAGAATGGACGCTCACGCTGACCTGGCCAGCTACCCCAACGACGTGTCTTTCTCAGATTGCTTAGGATGGGAAGGCTTCCCTAGCATTCTGTGGTCGGTTTTGCAGGCGCTCGACTACCCTACCCCGCCACAGTATGAGAGGACCCTCATCCGAGACCGCGGTGTGACCCGTTCTCGTGTGCGTTTGGTGGTATATCGCCATCCACCGTGTCCTAGCTCCCTCACTTGGAGTGTGGAAGTTCATGGACACCACATGGAGACGACGTATGAACTAGCCGCCTTGAATGGCATTAGCTCTTTTGTTGCTCAGAACCAGGAGTTGGTAGAACACCAGTTGCTGGGGTTGTTTCCACCGACTCAGGCGGATGATCCCTATTGGATGAGACGCTACCTTAGCTCCCCTTTGAGGATGGCGGAGAACCCCGTCGCTGCAGCTGCGCTTATGATGAGGTGGATCCGAGCTTACCACCGCTTGCAGGCACTTTTGGGGCGATCGCAGAGCGAGATGCTCAGCCTTGCTATGGACATGTCCGCCCGTGCCCGTGACATTGGGGTTGAGAGAACCTCATTGTCCATTGAGGTGGCCACCAGGGATGCCATGATTGCTGATTTGGAGAGGCAATTGAATGACCTCCACATCGCGCACAACAACGTCCAAAATGAGCTAGCCCAAACAAGAGATGAACTTGAGGAGGTACACGGTACTTTGGAGCATGCTAATGCTATGCTAGCCGCCCATGATGCTCAGCACCTTCTTGAGCAAGAGGGAGAGCAAGAAGAAGGAGAGACCCCGATTCCGACATGGACACCGAGGATGATATGCCGCCCCTTCCAGCTCCACCATCACCTATGGGCAGCGAGGCTACCGCTAATAATTTAGATGACTTCTAGAGTGGTAGTAGCTAGTTACTCCTCCGCTAGGCCTAAATTTTTGGCTTCATGTTGTAATAGGCTAGATGGAGTTGAGCTTCCCCTTTAATCTTTTGAGGTAATGTAAATTAATGGTGTGGTGTGATCCAAAACTTGATGAAAGTTGTAATGGCTGTGTTGAAAACATTCTGCAGCTAACCTTGTTTTAATTATTGATGGGTTTTCCATTTATTTCTGGGCTGTGATGTGAACTACAAAGTTGTTTGGAATTTGCCAAAAAATAGGATCACCAAATTGCAACCCCATTGGTTAAGCGAAATAAAAATGGCAACCAAAACACTACAGCTCGGCCTGCTGAAAAACAGCAAACGCAGAGAGCTAGAGATTGAATTTTTCGGCTTAGTTCCAGTCCGAATTTGATTCTGAGCCCAACATGAAAGTTGTAGAGCATGAAATTTGCGAGCTACTGACCGAATTGGAGCATTTGACTTGCTTCCTGTTGGGAGATATGATTTTTCTTCCGAACTGCTTGTTGACTTGACATTTTTGCGCAGTAAACTTCAATATATTGTCACGTTCTATCTTGTCATCATTATGCAAGCTTATGAAATGTGGCTAATACAAGTACCTACTGCAGATGGCAATCACCCGCAGCGGTCATGACGCTAGTGGCTCCAATGCTAACCAGCAAGGGCCTGAGGGGCAGCAACAGCCGCCACCACCTCCACCACCGCAGCAACCTCCGACGTGGCAGCAGTTGTATGCCACGCAAACGGAAATCCTACGGAACCTGCAGCATCAGCAACAATTGATGCAACAGCAGATGCTACAGCAGGGAGGTCAATGGCCCCCTCAGCCTCAAGTGGCCCGATATGAGGATTTTCTGGCTACACACCCGCCGATATTCTCAAGAGCCGATGAGCCCTTGGAGGCCGATACATGGATTCGAGCCATCGAGTCCAAGTTCACCATCCTGGCCACGCCTTGCACTTCCAACCGCAAGGTAGTGTTCGCGGCGCAGCAGCTCCGCGGCCCAGCTCTCCTATGGTGGGAGAACTACCTGGCCCTGCAGCAGGAGGGACATGTGGTTGAATGGGATGAGTTCAAGGCTGCGTTCAAGGCTCATCACATTCCGGCCGGCTTGGTAGAGCGGAAGTTGAACGAATTTCTGGCTCTGACCCACGGTACCCGCACGGTGCTCCAATACGCCCAGGCCTTCAATGGTCTGTGCCCATATGCGGGTCATCACGCCGACTCTAACGAGAAGAAGTTGGAGAGGTTCCGCCGTGGCCTCAATACCAAGTTGAAGGCTCAGTTAGCTACCACCCGTGCTGCCACATATGGCGACCTTGTGAACCTCGCCATCTCCCAAGAAGACGCTAACACGGTGCACAAGGCAGAGAAGAAGAGGAAAGCTCCCGCTGGACCCTCAAGCGCGCAGCCGCAGAGATTCCGCTTGGTTCCCCCGGCTGCACCGCAAGGACAGTCCAGGGCACCTCAGGGAGGTGGATGGGTTGCTAGGCCACCACAGCCTAATGCGCCCCGTTTCCCTCCACCGCCGCAGCAGCAACCAGCGCCAAGACAGAACGCACCACAGCCAGCTCGCCCTGGAGCCGGCTATCAGTGCTTCAAGTGCGGCAGTAACAGCCACTTTATCAAGGACTGCCCGCAGAACAAGCAGCAGAACCAGCGCCCGGGAAATTAGCAGAACAAGGGCAAACAGCAGCAGCGTGTGCAGGTTCGACAAGGACGGCTTAACTACACCACCTTGGCCGACCTACCCGAGGGAGCCCCAGACATGACTGGTACCTTCCCTATCTGCACTCAACCTGCTGTGATATTGTTTGATTCCGGGGCACCACATAGTTTTATAAGCACAAGATTTCATGTGAAATGTGGATTAAAATCTTACCATACCAAATCATCATATGTGATATCAACTGCGGGAGGTAAAATTGCATCCAACCAAGTCACCCGAAAAGTTCCAATCAGGCTGGGAAGTAAAACATTTCCTACTGATTTAATTCTGCTTGGTATGGAGGGGATTGACATTCTCTTGGGAGCCAATTGGATGACTCAACATAAGGTTGTGCTAGATGTTGCGGAACGAGTTGTTGAAATAAACTCGCCTACGCATGGCCCTAGTGTGCTATATCTGCCACAACGGACTTGCGTCAATGCGTGTGCTTATACGATGGTAGAAACCCAACTGAAGGACATTCCGGTGGTATGTGAGTATGCCGATGTTTTTCCGGATGACTTACCTGGGATGCCACCGGATAGGGATATTGAATTTGTTATCGAACTTCAACCTGGCACGGCACCTATATCAAAGAGACCATATAGAATGCCACCCAATAAATTGGCCGAATTAAAAATTCAACTCCAAGAACTGCTAGACAAGGGTTTCATTCGTCCAAGTGTATCACCTTGGGGATGTCCCGCCATCTTTGTGAAGAAGAAGGACCATTCCTTGAGGTTGTGTATTGATTACCGGCCTCTCAATGCGGTGACTATTAAGAACAAATACCCACTCCCCCGTATTGACATCCTGTTTGACCAACTAGCTGGCGCCAGAGTGTTCTCCAAGATTGACCTTCGCTCTGGCTATCACCAAATAAAAATCAGACCTTGTGACATTCCAAAGACTGCCTTTTCTACACGTTATGGACTTTATGAGTTCTTGGTCATGTCTTTTAGACTCACCAATGCCCCAGCCTATTTCATGTACCTCATGAATTCGGTTTTCATGTCAGAACTAGACAAGTTTGTGGTGGTTTTCATTGACGACATTCTCATATATTCCAAGAATGAGGAAGAGCATGTCGAGCACCTTCGCATTGTTCTTTAAAGATTGAGAGACCATCAGCTCTATGCCAAGTTCTCAAAATGTGAATTCTGGCTAGAGAGCGTGAAATTTTTAGGTCACACGGTTTCCAAGGATGGTATATCCGTGGATCCAACCAAAGTGCAAGAAGTGCTAGATTGGCAACCACCTACTTCTGTTCACGAGATTCGGAGTTTTCTGGGTTTAGCCGGTTATTATCGCCGTTTTATTCCGGACTTCTCTCGGATTGCGAAACCCATGACCGAACTCTTAAAGAAGGGAGTCAAGTTTGAGAGGAATGACAAATGTGATGAAGCTTTCCACACTTTGAGAAAACATTTAACTTCAGCCCCAGTTTTGGCTCAACCCGATTGCACCAAGCTCTATGATGTCTATTGCGATGCATCAGGCACCGGACTTGGCTGTGTCCTCATGCAAGAGAACCGAGTCATTGCTTATGCTTCTTGAGCACTTAGGCCTCATGAGCAAAACTACCCCACGCATGATCTTGAGTCAGCAGCGGTTATTCATGCTCTCAAGATGTGGAGACACTATCTGATGGGTGTTCCATGCAACATATACACTGACCACAAGAGCCTCAAGTATGTCTTCACTCAGGCACATTTGAATATGAGACAGCGAAGATGGTTGGAGCTAGCAAAGGACTATGACCTTAGTGTGCATTATCACCCCGGCAAGGCAAATGTGGTTGCGGATGCACTAAGCCGCAAGGCTCATTGTCATTGTCTTTCCGTGGAGTCCTACGCTGACACCTTGTGTCATGAAATGGCAAAGCTCAACTTAGAGATTGTTCCACACGGGTACTTCAACCACATTTCAGTTGAACCAACCTTGCACGATCAGATTGTTGTAGCCCAATTAAATGATGCAATGATTAAAATCCTTAAAAGGAAATTGTCAAAGGAGAAGGTGAAGGAAAAATACAAGTGTTTCCGATTAGATGGGCAGGGAGTGTTGTGGTTTGAACATCGCATCGTGGTGCCCAAAAACACGGAACTCCGAAGGAAGATTATGGATGAGGCCCATCTCTCTAAATTTTCCATCCATCCCGGTAGCACCAAAATGTACCAAGATTTGAAACAAAACTTTTGGTGGACTAGGATGAAGCGAGAAATTGCCATGTATGTGTCGGAATGTGACACATGTCAGCGGGTTAAGGCTAGCCACTTGAAGGTAGCAGGCATGCTTCAACCTCTACCTATTCCCTCATGGAAGTGGGAAGATATAAGTATGGACTTCATTGTTGGACTTCCCAGAACTCCTCAGGGGCATGACTCCATCTGGGTAATTGTGGACCGCCTTACCAAGACCGCACATTTTATTCCGGTCAATACCATTTATACCGCTAAGAGGTACGCGGAGATTTATTTGGAACGGACCGTTTGTCTACATGGGATACCCAAGACGATAATTTCAGATCGTGGTGCTCAGTTCGTAGCACGCTTTTGGGAACAATTGCAACTGTCCCTAGGCACAAAGCTGATCTGTAGTTCAGCATATCACCCTCAGACCGATGGGCAGACGGAAAGGATAAATCAAATACTTGAGGGTATGCTTCGAGCTTGTGTTATCCATTATGGGAAGAATTGGGAGAAGTGTTTATCTCTAGCCGAATTCTCCTATAACAACAGCTACCAGGCGAGTCTTAAAATGGCACCTTTCGAAGCCTTATATGGTAGAAGATGTTGGACCCCGTTGTGTTGGTCCCAGGCAGGCGAGAGATATACCTATGGCCCTGACCTTGTAAAGGAAGCAGAAGAAAAGGTTAGGATCGTTCGTGAAAATTTGAGAACCGCCCAGTCACGGCAAAAGAGTTACTTTGATCAACGGCGGAAGCCACTTCAATTCGAAGTTGGTGACCACGTGTATCTCAAGGTCTCCCCGACCAAGGGTGTGCAAAGATTTGGGTTAAAAGGAAAGCTTGCACCTCGTTACATCGACCCATATGAAATTACTCAACAATGTGGACTGGTGGCCTATTGAGTGAAGCTTCCCGAGAAGCTCTCAGCCGTACACGATGTATTCCAGTTTCCCAACTCAAGAGGTGTCTTCGTGTTCCGACCGAAGTTGTTGAACAAGAGGAACTCTCGGTTGAACCGGATCTCTCTTATGATGAGCATCCCATTAAAATCCTCGATGAGAAGGAGAGACAAACACGAAGGAAAGGAGTTAAAATGTACAAAATTCAGTGGAGTCATCACTCCGAAGATGAAGCCACGTGGGAAACCGAGGACTATCTTAAGAAGAATTACCCCGACATTCTTTCGTAAGCCAAGGTACTTTCCCCACTTTGTTCCTAAGTTTAATCGAATCTCGGGACGAGATTCCTTTTAAGGGGGGTAGGCTGTGACATCTCTGATGTCAAAGGAATTAAAAGTACACTTAAAACCAATGCAAAAGGGAATTATGGGTTGAAACTCAAAAATCCATCAAAAATTCAAATGAAAATTCAAAAACAAGGGTTGTTTCACACCCAACTGAAAACTCGAGAATTTTGTACTAAACTTGAAAACCTCCAAAAATAAAAGTTGTTGGTGGTCACAAATAAGGCCTAGTCACTGTTTGGAACTATTGAAAATTTTGCAGTTTAGCCCCTCAAAAACTCGAAATATAGTTCTGGGCACCTTTTTGTATTTGGGTTGTTTGAGCCCGAAAAATTTAAAATTTCAGGTTCGCCCCAAAAAGAAAGTTGTGTCCCACCTCTCAAACTCCAACTTTTATTTTCACAGTTTTTCATATTCAGTTAAATTTTTGGAGAAAATTCAAATGGGGCACAGAAGCTCCACGGGCGCCAACAGTGGCCCTGGCGCGCCCCTGCTCCGGCCGGGCGTCGGCCGCCACGTGGCCGGCGAGCGGCGGAGGCCGCGCCGAGCTGGCTGAGCCGCGGCGTCGGGTGGCGCGTGTCGTCTTGCGCTTGTCCAGCCCTTCCCGCACCGTCACATCGCCGTCGACGCGCCGTGTTGCCTCGCGCCGCGGAGCGCCATCATGGCGGTCGGGCGCCGCCGTGGCCCCGCGCTCGCGCGCGCATCGCGCAGTACCTCTCCGCGGTAGATTCCTCTCCACTCCGCGCCAAGAAGCCCTGTAGAAGATCTCCACTTCTCCACGCCTCAATCTTCGACGCCCAACCCCGCGCTCGCGCTCTGCCCGAGCTCACGCGCCATCAATGGCGACCTTGACAGCCCGAGCGCACGTGCGCACGCTCCCGAGGCACCTCGGTGCTCGCTAGCGCACCCAAACCCTTCACCGAGCACTCACACTCCTTCCCCTCAGTCCACGCGTAGCCATTCTCACTTCATCGCGTTCGCTCCCATCGTCTTCCACCTCGGGACGCCTTGAGCCGAGCTCGAGCTTCCCCGCCGCAAACTCAAATCGACCGCGAATCCCTCCACCCTTTTCCAATCCCCCGCGCGTGAAGCTCGCTCACTCACCCCGCTAGCTGCTCGAGCACTCCCCAGCTCGAATCGAGCCTCACTCGCCGTGAATCGAAACTTTTCCCCACCGCTCGGCCTTTGACACCGCGAACACCACCTCCACGTCGAGCCCTATACCCCGGCCATCCCCGTCGCAGACGAACCCCACGACGAGCTCCACCATCGTCCAGTGAAGCTCACGAGCCTTTCCGCGCATCGCCTCGACCACCGCAGGCCGCCAGCAACGTCGCCGGAGCTAACCGCGCCGCCGCTCAACGTCGACGAGCCGCGCCGCTTCACCTCCGACCGCGAGACCTACCTCAACCGACTCGTGGTGAGCTCCTCTTGTTTTCCCCCAACTTTCCCCGAGCCAACTCGCCGTCGTTTCGCCGGCGTAACAACGCCGACGAGCCCAGGGACTTGTTCGCGTTCCCCTTTTAGTTCTAGGGTCCTCTGCGCAAAAGTCAGGGACTGGTTTGAAAGGTTTTGAAAGTTCTAGGGTCTCCAGCGTAAAAAGATTCTTAAACCTAGATCTAATTTTCCCGAATCTTGTAAAATCCATTAAAAATCGTACAAAAATCAGAAAAATGCACAAAAATACTCCCTGGATTCGTGAGATTGTAAACTCCAATCTCATTTCAGCATGTATGTACTTTTAGAGAACCATTTTTGAATTAAAATTCAAACTGTAAAATTTGAAACTTGTGCACCATTTCAAATCCAGAGCTCCGCTTGGGCTGAGCTTTGGATATGTTGTTTGCAGTGACTTTGGACAACTTGTGTCCAAAGGGGACCTAAAACTATGGACTGTAGCTTCAGTTATGAATTAAAATGTGTTTCCTGTCTTTTTGTAGTCCAGAAATTGTTAAAAATAATCCATGCAGTGAAAAATCACCATTTTTTTCCAGAGGTCTAAAAACTTGTTAGCACATCTGTTAAAAATGCAAAACTTAATTTTTGCTCTGTTTAGACTAGCAAATAAATAGTTATGTGTTTTAGGATAGAAATTAATTGAGGACTGTCCAAGGGTTATTTTGAGCCACCACTTGGCCAGAGCCCTCCTTGCACACATGACTAGCTCTGGTAGGAAAATTTCCTGATTTGGATGTATTTTCAATATATTTCATTTCTGCGGGCAGCAGTTTAAATTATTTTTAATAAATTCTGTGTAGCTCAGATTTAGCTAAATTTTGGAGTGAGCTTAGCTCTTATACTCCAGTAGCTGTCATAAAGTTTATAGATAAAAAGGATGAACAGAAAATGAGAAACAAAAATGAGAAGGAATCTCTGTGGAAATTGAAATATATAAAAGAATAAACCTTTTTGATAATTAGTTAGAATAAAATAAGGAGAATCTAAAATTCCAGAACAGCACCCTAATTTCCAAATAATAAATAGAAATTATTTTATATATGTACACAATCACCATCAAAGTTGAATAAAAATTTCCCACATCACTACTCTATTTTTGTGAAGAAAAGAGTAGTACTTAAGCATGTCTAGGTGAATATGGCCTTCAAGGCCTTAATCTTGGAATCAATAGGCAGCCACAATAAGTTATGCATCTCATGTAGAAGGCGCTATTCCGGACGGCACCTACCATCTCATCCCCGCCGACGAAGAAGGAATCCCGGAGGGAGGTGCCGGCGAAGGATCGACCAACCCGGAGGCTAACTCCCAGCTAGAGCAAGAAGGCAAGCCCCAGAGCATAACCTACCCTTTCCAAATTAAGCATTTATGAATTCCCTATGCTTGTGCATTTACGTTTCAAGGAGTTGATTGAATACCTTAGCTGCACATTTCCTAGTACCTACGACTTGCAACACTAGTATGAAAGGATCGATAGGGCATGGCTTAGAGTCCGTTACAAGTCGAGTGATTTCCTGTCACTCGCGAGACATAGGAGTTGCTTGTCTTTACTTATGTTGGAATCATAAGGATTGACGGGCGGGGTGATAGATGTAGATCTCCCGTCCGTGTATGATAATTGATTTAAGGTCGAAACGTGTGGTTGAGTGTGTCAAGTTTTTGAACGTACCACATGCATGCCGATATATGGGAATCGGTAAGCCCGGTACCAGATTGAAGCAGCTAGGGCCGATAGCCATCTCTCCTTGGAAACTTTGTTTTCCCCTGCCGTACACTTGTGGATATATGCGTGAGACTGTGAGTGAAGCAGTAAACCTTTATCCTAAGGAAGTGGACCCGGTTCCGAATTGTGGATCGATGGGAAAGGTTGGGAAGTGCTTGTACCTTTTATAGCAAGCATTATCCGTGTGTGTTGGGTTTCCCCTGGCCAGGTAGCAAAATTCGGTTCGAACTGTCCGCTTCTCGCGGTTAATGAGACTGCTTGACCGCCTTGCTGCATTGAGTAACAAGTGAAACTTTGAGATTGATGAACTTGTTGTACGAGATAAATTGTATTGCACCACTTATATGCTTAGAGAGGATGCAAATCTAGAATGGTTAAATCTAATAGAATATGATGCTAAAACATGAAATTAAGGACCTACTCCTAGTTGCGTTTTGGCAAACAAACCCACCAGCCAAAAGCCTCTCATGTCTATTTGTCGGTGATGTAGTTTTCACCCGACGGGTAAGCCTTGCTGAGTATTAGTATACTCAGCCTTGCTTATGGCATTGAATTACAGGTACCATGTTGGATGTGGCAGTCGATGCTTTGACTTGGCCTACCCAGGTTCCCCCCTAGATGGCACATCGAGTGGGTTCCGTCCTCTGCCGAGGAACGGGAGGAGTAGCACCGTGGCAGGCTTCATCATGGTGTTACGTGTATCGTCGTTAGTTTTATTCCGCTGCAATGAACTACTTTTATTCCGCTGCAAGACTTTGATACTCTGATTTAAATTTCGAACTTGGTTTGTAATAACTTTGAGATACTATTTGTGTATGTTAAATTTGTGGAATGTTGTAATCTCTAGAACTCACCTTCGTGTGGGCGTGCTGTTGTTTCGATCGAGAAAAGTACGTGGTTAAATCGGGTTTAATCCGACGGCGCTCCAGCTTATTCCGGATTAAATGCCTGACTACTCGATTAGTGGTCCCGGGGTACTTAACTTGGAATAATTTCGGAGTGGTCCGCCACACTAGATCATCATAAGAAGGCTCATCATCATCATCACTATCACTCTCATCCTCATCATGAGTGGACTTTCTCACCTTGCTATCAACCTTTGCCATGAGACAAAAGTGTTTTCTTGACTTGAAGCTTGAGGGTGGCGGTGGAGGGATGGATGCACCAATAGCAAGGCCGACAACGTCTTCATCTTCACTTTCACTTGAGGAATTGCTTGAAGTATCGTCATCGGTGATCCACTCCCCAATATAAGCTCTCCCTTGCCTCTTCTTGGTGGGTTTGAAAGACTTGTTCTTGTCGCCATATTTCTTGCTCTTGAATGATTTCTTATAATCACCATCATCATCACTTTCCTCCTTCTTGTAATGCTTCTTCTTTCTCTTGTCGGGAAGAGGGCATTGATGTGCAAGATGGCCAAGCTCAGCACAATTGTAGCAATACATATCCTTGATGGACTTCTTCTTGATGGAGAATTTCTTGCTCTTGTGGTTTAAGTCGATGCCCTTCTTGTTAAGCTTCCGAAGCATCTTGGTGGTCTTCCTTACAAGGAGAGCAACCTCATCAAGTCCTTAACTCTTGCCATGATCATCATCGTCTTCATTTGACTCCTCAATAATCACCTTCTTCATCTTCTTTTCTTTGCTAGCCTTGAAGGCGATGTCTTGCTTGATGAAGGAAGAAGAGCCTTCATACTTCTCATATTCTTTGGTGTAGCCCATGTAATCTTCATGGCCATTGATCTTCCCCAATATCTTGGTAATTGAGTGAGCATTGAGATCATCATAGAAGTAGACGATGACGATGCTTGAGTACTTGTCATTTGGAAGAGCACTAAGGAATCTTATCTTGACTTTAAGTTCTTCCATCTTCGTGACATTAAGCTCATTCAACTCCTCTACAAGAGCATTCAAGCGTGAGTACATAGTACGAGTACATTCATTAGGAAACTTCTTAAAAGCATTAATTTTATCCATAATGACTTTGTATCGCTCCTCTCTCTCATCCTTAGAACCCATGTGAATCTCAACAAGCTTCGTCCATATTTTATGGGCTTTTGTGTCACTATGAACTTGGTTGAAGTTTTCCTTCTTGAGACTTCTAATGAGAGTGTTTCTAGCCTTAGCATTTAGCCTCGCATGAGTTGCCTCAGGTGGTGTGAGGTTGTCCTCATCACGGGGCGCGGGAAAACCAACCGTGGTGGTCTTAAAAACATCGACGTCCATGGCATCAAGGTATGCTTCCGTACGGATCTTCCAATAGCAAAAATCCCTACCATCGAACATCGGGGGAGGCCCTTCACTAGACATCTTACTCTAGGCGGTGAAACCTATCCTTTGAGCAACCTGGCTCTGATACCAATTAAAAGGATCAAGATGCCTAGGAAGGGATGAATTAGTCTTCTACAAAAATTTAAGCAATAAAACAATCCTATGCAATAAGCCAATTCACCCCATGTACCAACAAGTGTGGTTTGTGGCTAACTAGTGTGGAAAAAAGCTTTGCAACCTAGTTCAAATCCTACTGTAGCATGGCAAGTCTAGGAATCGAAATGCGAAAAGTAAACTTGCTCAAAGTAAAGAGAAGAGTAGGAAGCCGATTTTTGCCGAGGTATCGAGGAGTCGGCAACTTCCCCTAGTCCTCGTTGGAGCACCCTCGCAAGGGTATAGCTTCCCCTTGATCCGCGCAAGGATCAAGTGCTCCGGGACGACGGATTCCCAAATCGTGTACACCTTCTTGGGGCTTCACATAATCTCCACGTGAGCTCCCAAGATCAACACCACCAAACCGTCTAGGTGATGCCGAATCACCAAGAGTAACAAGTCTAAGATCTTCACTTGACCTACACTAGTCCAAGAGCTAGATGGATGCACACTTGCTACTTTCAGGCACTAAAGAGAGTCCTTAATCTTCACAAGACCAAGAACACCAATCAAACCAAGTGCCTCTCTTGCCTTCAAAGTCTCTCCTATCTCAGGTAGAAGCACAGTGAATTTCGTGTGGCAAGAGCGCTTCAATGTGGGAGAAGGAAGGCTATAAATAGCCCACACAAAACTCATTAGCCGTTGCTACTTCGCAGAAGCACAGACTAATTCGATGGCCCTTGAGGGACACCATCGAATCAGTCGATGGTCTCTTTACCTTTGAAAAGCAACGGCTACAGTCCACCATCAACTAATTCGGTGACCCCTTTTGGTCACCATCGAACTAGTCGATGCTTTTACATAGAGAGCATGTCAACTTGACACAACTCCCCCTAGGTCACCAACTAATTCGATGGTCCACGCATGCACCCATCGAAATAGTCGGTGCTCACTGTCTCAACAGTGAGTCAGGGTCACCGTCTAATTTGGTGGTACCTCGAGACACCCAACGAATTAGTGGATGG
Organism: Digitaria exilis; assembly: GCA_015342445.1. Taxonomy (NCBI): domain Eukaryota; kingdom Viridiplantae; phylum Streptophyta; class Magnoliopsida; order Poales; family Poaceae; genus Digitaria; species Digitaria exilis. Next base: position 1,650,094 of record JACEFO010001734.1, read on the forward strand.
TGCTTGCTGACCTTCTGAGTCAGCAACCACCGACTAATTCGGTGCTTTGCTCCGTGCACCACCAAAATAGTCGACGATACTGGATATTTTCATCCTTCTCGTGTTCGAAAGAGAAACTCGTCCAATTCAATTTCTTTGAGTCTCCTTTCATCTCAAGGGCTTCAACTGAGCTACCTAGTACTAGATTTCACAAGTGTATACCACACCTAAACTCTAGCCTTGCCTAGGTCAAGCTACCAACCCTCGACCCCCCTTTATAGTATGGCCAAAGGAAAACAAAGACCTAAACTATTCTAAGTGTCTCTCATCATCCAACCGGCACTTAGAACTAACTTATCCTTAATCTTCGAGCATATCCTCTGCACCAATACAATCATTCTCGAATGATGGGGCCAAGAATACTGTGAAAGCTCATCATTGCACTAACTTAAACTTTGCCTCTGCAAAACACTTGTTAGTCGCAATGATTATGTTGTCATTAATCGCCAAAACCGTATTAGGGGCCTAGATGCTCTTTCATACCCAACATCATTAACGGCGGGCATATCAGAAGCTCCATCGAATTGCAGGAAACAGCTTTGCAATACCAGGGAGAAGGTCTATTCTGGGTCCGCAAATCAGTCTACTCTTGCATGTTAGGTGCTGGATGATATTACTCTTTGGTATACAACATATCTACCCGTGCAATTTGGGGGCATCTTTTGCCTCTGGATTCTGCAGTTGACATATTTGTCCAAAAAGCAAAGGGCTATTTCATTAGTGGGCTCAGTTGTCAATTGTTGATCACGACTATTGGAAGTTTCATTTGTCCTAATTCTGATTAATCTATGCATCTTTTCCAAAAATACAAACTACCAACGTACATCATATATACAATTGTACAGGTACTGCAATTTCTAAACATATGGAATTTAAAGTTCTCAGTGCGCATTGCCACCAAAGCCTAAAAAGACAACAAATATATGCTATTTCAAGTTACATCCTTATGAAATTATTATTTGCACCTACAAGAACTTATCTAGTTGTACAGAAAGTCCTATTGATCTTAGTTCATTTGAAGTTATCCATATATCTTTAAATTATGTTCCCTTTGGACAATTTCCTTTCTGAGCATTGGTATATATTAGAGAAAGGCTTTTTATTCTCGACTCTCACTGTTTGTTGTTTCTTACGTTATCCGAAGAACTCAGAATCATTGTATTCTTCATGTTCTTACCTTTGCCCCGTTTTGTAATTTATTACAATGGTACAATTATTGTCATTCTGAAAAATGCTAGATATTAATACTGGTTTCAGTGATTCACTGATTCGTCTTATCTGTGCAACCTCCGCACCGTCCTCACATGTTGATTTCAATATACCATGTTAATGTGATTATATTATTTAATTAATGACAGGTAAACACATTGGTTATGTATTGCCATTGTTCATATGCATCTTATTCAGCTGCCATCTTATGGCAATGCTTCGAGGATATGTGTTGCAGATTTTAATATGAACAATGAGGAATATTGCTAAATCCAATCTTTCCGTCCATGCATGCTTTTCTGATCCAGATCGCTGAAGCTAATTTCAAGTTGAAGAAGACAAGGGTATGTGACTTTCATGAAACTCCTAATGTATATACTTATGGTCTGTAGCTCCCTGTATGTTAGCACTTGGCATCAATTTCTAATTACATTAGTGCCCCAGCTGTTGCACAGATGCAATACTACGCTTATTCATGGCTGCTGCAAAACTGATGAGCAATATACACTGTTTTTAGGCATGCATGTTATGACGCCTACATCTGTAGATGTTCACATATTAGTTGGTTTTGCTATTTCATTCCGCCATGATATGGCATTAATTTCTCAGTCACTACTACATGTTATGTTTTTACATATCCTATTTATTAAGAACGTCACTCTTTATTTTCATGCATAACTAAATTATGTTTGCTCAAGTCTGATGAACAGACATATAACAATTGAGATGGTGTTCCCGACATTCGGTTTCATTCTTAATTGTTGGAAGCCAATCCCGTTTCAAAATATATTATTAATTGTTTGGCCAAGGGAAAATGCACATGTTTCGGATTTGATTTCCCCTTATTTTGTTTGCAAGGCAACAATGGATGTAGTATTCTTTTTTTTCTGAGAGACTAATCATTTGCAAAAGGCAAGACATCTGGCTTTTGCCCGTCATTTGGCACATCTGACCTAATGTACAAAAGTAATATAATTGTGCTGCGCAAATACTAGCGCTACCACATATTAATTGATAGAAAATATTTATTTCCTATCTCGATTCAGATTATCAGGGCTCATTGAAATACTAAATTTAGCGTACCCTATGTTAGGATACATTTAGACCCATTGGCCTACAAATGACCGGATGATCCACAAAAGAAAGTCTTTGTTTTACCATTTGATTATGCCTGATTTGGGCCATTCTAAAAAAGGATTGTATATTACACTCATATTCTGCCCATTAAGAATGTGTCCTTTTATTTTTTCATGAATTGGTCAACTTTGTTTGCTGAAGTTTAATGCATGGATATTTCTTTCAAATTAGCTGTGAAGGTGTTTCTTGCATTCATGTTGCTACTTAATTGTATGAAGCTAATTCCATTTTCAAACTTCACGAAATAATATATGCTCGGTGATGCTAGGAGCCTAGGACGAAGCCAAAGGGACTTGCGGGACAAGAAAACTTTGAAATGTCCACTAAACCAACGTGGCATAACTCCCTAATTATTGCTGGCATTATGAAATATTTAACATGCATGTTGTGCTTCTGTGGTTTCAATTTAGTTCCTGCCAATAAGTATGGTTTCAACAAAGAAAAGAGGCACCATTTAGATTAGATATGATGTGTAAAAACTTTCTTTTTTTGCATCGGATGGTCTGTTAATATATGTTTTGGTTTTGTTTTGCTACGAAGGGTTGATGACTTGATGTTACTGATCATACCTCTGTCGACCTTAACCATTTATGCCTGTATATATGTTATCAGGGAACCTTGTTTACTCATGTTATAATACTTGGAACAATTGGGACCAACCCATGCCAAAAGAAAAAACGAGGACAAAGCCACACATATAGTGCATCACAAGAGCCCCAGCGTGCACTCTATAAGCAGGCGCAGCGCAGCGCGCCCACCATCCTATCTTTATTATATCTGAGATTACATTCGACGCCTCGAGGAACCCATGTATATTTCACAAGGCACGCGATGTTCTGGTCACCCAATACACGTCGCGATCGTCTCAACTTTACACCAAGTAAAACGACTTCTCAAAATCAAGGGCTGCAGGCCGGTGCCGTGTCACATCCTAACAAGATTATACCCCCTCACCAGTTTTGCAGCGCGGCCATTGGATCTGTCGAACTCGCCAGCGCTGAGCGCCACGATGGGGACACGTGGATCGACAATCCCAACGCCCTACAGGCTGCAGCGGCATCAAGTCCCCATCATATCGCTACGGAGTTGTTCAGACGGTGGAGAAGTGGAGAAAAGTACTATAGCAACTGTGTTGGGAAACGTAGTTTGTGAGATGGAGGAATAGTGAATATCCAATGAACAGTGAATATCTGAAGAAGTTATCCAGGAACTAAACTACTCCTACATCACCGTGCCTGCACAAATGCGTCTGATGATTAGGCTTCGGTTTCATGTGTCGCTGAGTTTGTAGGGAACGTTTATGCTTCAGCCTTCAGGCTTCAGCTGCACAAGTGTATCATATTAGCGTCAATTCTCCCAGGGCTAGGACTTGTGGAAATTTCTATGCTCACTGCCAAGAACTGTGTGATCCATCCTTTCCGATGTTTCAGTTCACTGCTTCATATGACAGCAGGGTTTGTTTGGTGAGCAGCCTGGTGCCCGAAAGGAACGTTTATCCTTCAGCCGCATGTGCAGATGTGCTGATGGCCACCAGGCCACGTCAATTGTTCCAATCTGAATTCTTGCGCCATTACAACTGTAATCACTGAAAGAGGGGCATCGAGCATCATGGACTGATGGACTGATGGACGGATTCCAGACTGCAAACATATATTAATGTCATTTCATTATCTGGCCATACCTGGCCTAGCATCATCCATGGCACTGCCAGCTCGACCAGATAAGTAGAAAATACAGAGACTAATTTATTACAATAGTTCACAATCCAAGTTTGCCACGCCTAAGCTTAGGAAGCCGTAATGTTGTTGGTCGTCGACGGACCCACTCGTTACAGAAACATAAAACAGTTTTTAGCCTAGTCCAGAAGGTAAGGTCGACCAAGTCACCTTCACTGAGATGAACGCAAGAGCAGTCTTTATTTCTTGAGTATCATGCCCATGGATTTTTGCCTCGAAGGAACAACTGGATGACACTGCGCCTATTTTGAACCTCAAATCTATCCAAGAATCCTCTAGTACAGCAATCACATACCTCTTTAAGCCACATGACTCAGGGATGGCGCCATTAAAAAGCCTGATTCTCTTATGCATGTTGCTAGTAAAACAACTGAGCGACAAATCGAAACTGCTTTGCACTTTCGATATCAGGACCTCTACAGTTGCCTCAACTGCAGAATCAAGACGTGATAACGTTATGTCAACGGCACCATAATCACCAGGGATGTGAATTGTAAATGGCTTATTCCATATTCCTGCAGGGCCTATGAGTGATGCGCCATCGATCAGCTGCAGGTCATATTGTTCTTCTTTGCCTGTCTTAATCCTCATGTCATATTCAATCAGAGTAAGGTCCATCATGTCTATCCCTCGCTTAGGGCCAGTCATGTTTATAAGAGAACCCTACAAAATTATTTTATTTATTAGTCGTTCTTCATGTATAAGTAACCAAAATTGCAGAAAAGGGATATTGCTAGATTTTCATTATGTAACAAACAAAATGGTTACAAAGTGCATAAGAGTGATAGAGGGGAAATCAGAACCCTTTTTTCAAATCCCAAATAAACATAACCCTGTGCAAAACAAAAGAAGAAGACTTATGTAGTGATAGGAACCATTAATTCCAACTTCATATGCCTTAAACAAAAGAAAACCACCTAGTATTGTGTACTAAGCACTAGCAGCAACCAATAGTCTAAAACTCCTTTTTTTAAAAAAAACACATTAATACCTTGATTTCATAATTTGAATATGTTATCATAGTAAAGTACCCATAATAACCATCCAATAATGTTAGTTGTCTTGGAAAAAGGAAGCTTTCAAGTGGATTTTGATCTTTGATTTCTCTAGCAATATATTGCCAATTGCTAAAAAATGAACAACATCCTACAAACAATTCTAGTATCCATGGTTTTTACGGCGCCGCCTAGGCTCCATGCGAGCTCCCAATCGAGGCGTCTCCCCCGCCACAGCCTTCCTGCATAGAAGGCGGATGCATGCGCGGGAAAAAAACACGATGGTGCCTTAAGTGCGCAGGGGTGAAGGCACGGAGTGCTGCAGGCTGGGGAAGGGAGAGGGAGCTGCACGTGTGGGAAAAAAGCATGGCGGGGTCTTGCGCACGCAGGGGGAAGGGTGAGCTGCGCCACGGGGGAAATTGCGTGCCATTGCTGCAGCGTGGGAAGGGAGAGAGGGAAGGAGGAAAGAGAGGAGGGGGAAGGCGACCGAACTAGAATCCAGCGACACGCCACCTTCATCTAATCGCTAGCCTCTGCCAATTCAAGCCTCCTGCAGCTGCTCCACGGCCTCTGGCCGCCCTGTAAGCAATATGGCTGGGAATAATAGAATGATAGATGGAGTACAGAGAGAGATCGCCCTAGACGAAGTTCCTGAACTTGACGTCCAGGTGGAGGCCACAAGTTTCTCGGTTCCCCAAGAATTGAGTTTCCAGGGCAAGCCAGACGGTGCGCGCCGTGGCGTCGTGCTCCATGGCCGTCGTGGCAAGGTCGGCGGAGATGGTGCCGGAGATCCAAGACTTGACGGTTTAGTCCATCCGGACCCAATCCGGGAAGTCAGGTGTCGGCGCGTCCATGAGGACGTGGTCCTCAAGGGAGTATTTGCCAACGATGAGGAGGAACATCGCGCCACCGAGTGTAGTTCCCGGCGGTGAGATGAAGGACAGGTAGGATCAGGCTGCGAATGTTCTGGATGCCCACCGCCTGATTGATCACGGTGGCGGCTTCGTGTTGAAGCAGGGCGCTGTGAAGGGCGTCACTGTCGTGGGGACATGAGAGCCGGTGTCGCAGTCCGAGTCGACGCGGTGGGCATCGGCGAGCTTGCGCGCCTGGCGAGCAGAGAGGGTGTCGATCTCCTTGGCGACGGTCAACAGAAGCCCATTAGGACCTGCCTAACAGAACCCTAACTACCTAGAGCGAAACTTAGAGAAGGTCGAGGAGGGGAGACCCATGGTGAAGATGTCAGCGAACTAGGAGGTGGTCGGGGCATGGATAACCTGAACATGGCGATAGCAACTCGGTCACGAACGAAGTGCAGGTCGATCTCCACATGCTTCTTCCGTTGATGTTGAACTGGGTTGGTGGAGAGGAGAGAGGTACACGGCATTGACGTTGCCGCAGTAGACAAGGGTGCTGTTGACAAGCAGGTTGTGAAGCTCCGCCAAGAGCTATCGTGACCAGGACGCCTTAGCCACGCCGTTAGCCACCGCCCGGAACCCTGTCTCAGCACTGGAGAGGGAGACAACTTGCTGGCGCTTGGACGACCAGGAGACAAGGTTGCCAGCGAGGAAGACGGCATAGGCGGAAGTCAACCGTCGAGTGTTAGGACAACCAGCCTAGTCAGCGTCGGTGTAGACGACGAGCTCAGTGGAGGGAGACCAGTGAAGAACCAGATCGTAGTCAACAGTGCCACGGACGTAGCCTAGGAGACGCTTCATAGCAGTGAGATGTGACTCCTGGGATCATGCATACGAAGGTAGACCTGATGAATGGCATATGTGATGTCCGTCCTGGTGAAAGCGAGGTACTGCAAGGCACCAGCAAGACTTCAGTAGGCAGTCGGGTCAGCAACAGGATCATCCATGTCCACAGAGAGCTTGGCCTGAGTGTCCACAGGAGTGGAGCATGTCTTGCAGTTAGTCATCCCTGCTCGCTCCAGAATATCAAGTGCATACACCAAGAAGTTGCGGAGCATACCCAGATCCTTCATGGCAAACTCTTGCTGCAGTGACTTCACGATGCGCTGAAGCAAGGCCTGAATGGACGCGACGAGAATAATGTCGTCAACATAGAGAAGCAGATATGCAGCCTCAGTGCCACGGCCGTAGACGAACAAAGAAGTGTCAGACTTGCACTCAGTGAACCCAACGAGAGCAAGAACGTGGCAAACCGAGAGTACCAAGCCCGAGGAGCCTGCTTCAAGCCATACAGAGTCTTTTTGAGGCAGCAGACTAGGTCCGGACGACTAGAATCCACAAACCCCACTAGCTGGCTACAGTAGACTGTGTCTGACAGAGTGCCATGAAGAAATGCATTCTTCACATCCAGCTGGTGCACTGGCCAGGAGCGAGAGAACAATCGAGAGAACCGTGCGCACTGTTGTTGCATGCTTCACTACTGAACTGAAAGTCTCATCATAGTCCACACCAAGTCGTTGGGTGAAACCACGGAGAACCCAACGAGCCTTGTAGCGATCCAGTGAACCGTCAGCCTAACTCTTATGCGTCCAGATCCACTTGGCAGTGACCACATTGCAACCAGACGGACACGACACGAGGTCCCACATCTGTTTGGCAAGAATGGCAGCGTACTCCTCCATTGCTCGACGCCAATGAGGATCTATCAAGGCGTCACGGATAGAGGAGGGTACCGGAGAGATCCCCGGCTCTCCCTCGGTGGCGGAGAGAGTCGCAGGCCGGAGAACGCCCGCGGCCCGCCGTGTCACCATGGGATGACTATGTCCAGGATCCCAGTGGATGACAGACAGGTGGTACACTGCCGGATCGACACGAGAGCGAATCCGAGCATGGGCCGGTGACTCCGGTGTAGGTGGCGGTGGAGACGGCTCCGGTTTAGGTGGCAGTGCTGACGGCTCCGGTGGTGTTGGAGACAGAGGCCGCGGCGCCGGCTTCGGTGCCGGCACCGAACGACGCCGGTAGACCTACAAGGGCCGCGCGTGGCGCAGCTGAGATCACCGGAAGCGGTGCCGCCACACCAGGAAAACCAGCTGAAAAGGATATACATATATAGGTGGTTGAACCACCGGGTCAGTCGAAAACATGGACTCCAAAGGGGAGGTAGAGTAGGGGAAATCTGACTCGTCAAACACAACGTGTCGGGAGATGAGGACCGGCGAGAGGTGAGGTCGAAGCAACGGTACCCCTTGTGGTTAGGGGAGTAGCCAAGAAACACACAACGAGTCGAACGGGGCACCAACTTATGTGGAGAAGTGGCGGAGATGTTGGGGTAACATGCACACCCGAAGACACAAACGTGATCATATCGAGGAGGGGTGCCGAAAAGAGCATGGTGCGGAGTGGGAGCAGGAGAAGCAGTCAAAGGAAGACGGTTGAGCACGTAGGTGGTAGTGTGGAGACCCTCAGCCCAGAAGCGGGGAGGAAGGGTGCGCATGACATCGTCCGTGATGCGAATCATCCGCTTAGCCTTGCCGTTCTAAGAAGAGGTATATGGACAAGGCATGCACAACTGAATACTTCGAGAGAGGAAGAAGGCACGGGAGGTGTCATCGAATTCACGACCGTTGTCACACTGGACGGCCTTAATGCTGTGGCCGAGCTGAGTGGAAACCCAGGCAAAGAAGTGGAGGAGTGTGGAGAACGTTTCAGACTTGGTGCGCAAAGGAGAAGTCCAAGAGTAATAAGAGAAATTATCAACTACCACCAGATAGTATTTGTAGCCAGAAATAATGAGTACAGGAGACATCCACAGATCATAGTGAACAAGATCAAAGGCATGGCTCGCATGAGGAGAAGAAGAAAAAGGAAGTCTAACATGACGACCCAATTGGCACACATGACAAAGGTGCTCATAAGGGGCCCTAGTACAAGGAAAATCTGCACTACGAATGAGCCGAGCCAAAACTTCGTAGCCGGAATGACCAAGCCAACGATGCCAAGTAGTCGAAGTCGTCATGGCGAAAGCAACTAACGAAGGTGAAGTCGAAGGTGGAGCAGCGGAAGCAGGGAGGTGGGGTTGTAAAGGGGCCCTATGCTGTCACATCGAAGGAGTGGACACCGGGAAGCCGAATCCTTCACAATAAGACTAGAAGAGTTAAATTCGACATAACATAAATTGTCAACGGTAAATTGGTGAATAGAAAGAAGGTTATGAACCATTTGTGGAGCAACATGAACATTAGGAAGACGAAAGGTACCGGGAACAGTACCCACAAAGGTGACAGGAAGACAAGAACCATTGCCAACCATGTTAGACGGAGGACAAGAGGGATGTGTGGGGTGGATAGAAGAAAGAATACCAGCATCAGGCGTGGTGTGAAACGAGGCGCCCGAGTCGGTGATCCACTCCGCGCTAACCGGCGATGTCAGCCCCATGGTACTGAAGGACTGTGCCAGCATGGCCTGGTCCCATCGTCCAGGCCAGGTCGGAGGCTGGATGGGCTGAACAGGTGGAGTCCAGGATGCCAGGCACGGGGAAGCAGGGCCAGTGAACATGGCCACAGGCTGGTGCTGCGGCCCACACCAGAACCACCACCACGCCCCCCCCTCCCCCCCCGAGCGACGACGCCCGTCACGGCCTCTCCACCCTGCTCGGCCCGGGGAAAGGAGCGGCAAGGAGAGATGTGGCAGGTGTGGTAGAGGAGGCCGGTGGTGCAGCCATGAGCGCGATGGAGGACAAGGACCATCCAGTCATGGGACCCCTGGTGATCTCCAGGACGAGGTCGTCCCAGACCTACAGGAAGGAGGGGAAGGGTCGCTAGCGGGTGATCCATGTCCGTAGGCGGTCGTAGTTGCCGTTGAGACCCCGTAGGACACTGAGCACCAAGATCCGATCGATGCTCACTGGGCAGTCAAGGTCGTGAAGGGCGCCAGCCATGCCCTTTATCTTCCTGGAGTACTCGAAGGAGCGGAAGGACGCGTCGAGCTAAAGAGCACGGGCCTCGGCGTTGCCAAGGAACTGGCCCTCGAGTGCCAACCAGGCCTGGCGCGTGGTGGCGCCGTGAGTACGGACGTTGTCCTAGAGATCTAGGGAGATGGTCCCAAAGATCCAGGGCATGGCAACGCTGTCAAGACACAGCCAGGGCGGCGTCAGCCGATGCGACCCCGTCGGAGATGATCTACTTGCCCGCGGCATGGAGAGGTGCGCCCGTGAGTGAAGGAATAAGACGGCCCCCAGAAGGAGTAGTGGCCCAACATGGCGGAGGAGGAGCAGTGACACCCGCGAGGCCTGCGGCAGCCGGGGCCGGCGCACCCACGGCAACAGTGCCGAGGGGTGGCTGCGCGCCAGCGGCGACGGCACCGAGGGGTGGTGTCGTGCTCGTGGCGACGATGGCCAGGGTCGGCGGAGTGCCCACGACATCACCTTGGGGCGACGGCGCGCCAGCAACGGGAGGCGGCGAAGCCGGAGCAGAGGAGGGGAGGGGAGTAGGGGCCGGCGGCCAGCCATCGGTGGCGATGGCGGGTGGGGGCGGCGGCAGTAGGGAAGGGAAAGAGAGGGAAACCCTAGTCTGATACCATGTTGAGGAAATGCCTCTATTAATTCCTCCAAACCCTAGAAGGGTGAGATATATATGGTAGCTATATATGGGCCTCATAGATGGGCCTAACACATGGGCCATAAGGGCCCACGTCTATACACCAACATTAACAATGCATGTAAGTTGACGATTTTTTGCCAAAATACTTCAAAAAATTTTTTAAAAAAAAAACACTTTTGACAAAGGTATTGGAGGCTTATACAATCCAAAGCAGTGAGCTATTATTCTGCCATTTTAAATAGATTAATCACACGGAAGGTTTTTTTTATGCAGCTAAGACAATATTATATGGGAGCTATAATTTAATCTAATTTTTAATTATTCAGAAAAGAAAAGGTGCAAAATGAATAGCATATATTACTAATTCTAGAACACAATTAATACATGACAATCTATTCCAAATTTAACGATGTGAAAGAAATTAATGGTGTAGAATTCCATTTAGTATGTAGTGATCCAATCTCATATTTTATCCATATGAGAAGTTTAGCCTTATATTGTGAAATGAGCTGTAACTCACAGTAAGGAATAAGTCTACTTAGCCATCAAGTATTAATGTGTGTTTATCTAACTCAAGTGAAAAATCAGCTATTCTGTCCTAAATTATTCCATACCATATAAATTAACACCTAAATGATTCCCTTGGGGGACTTTGGTGGTGATTTTGCCCGCATGGCAACATCCACCTAACTATGTCACGTGGACAAACCACCACAATACCGCCCAAGGTAGTTTTATACTAAAAGGGTGCTAAACAAACAAACCTCAATACTAAGGGTGTTCTGCACACGCAATCATTGAAATTGATTGTAGCTAAGTATGGATGTGCACCTGCTCTATAATGATGGGAGCATCCCTGCTAAATTTGACAACATAATTAAGCAGTGGATCCAGGTCATCCCGCACTGCTATGTATCCATATAACTCTATTAAGCCACAATTCGCCGGAGTTTTAGCCAACTTTAATGATAAAATTTGCAGCATGCGACGAGGATAATGTTTTGTGCAACTTCCATTGCGAATGATACAATTTGTCGGATTTGAAAACGTCATCGCCTCCAAACGAGCTTCATAAAAGATAAAGTCATGATGTAAGTTTGCAAATATAAATCAATGTAGTAAACAAATACTTAACATTTGAAGCATACATAATAAGGACACAAAGAAAACGATGCCTCAAAAGCATATCAATTGGCTCCAATGAAAGCACTAAGCACGGCGATAATGAGATGAAGGGGATATTGACACATTGTATGGAATCTTGTCATCATACAACACGTGCGGCCGTGCCATCTATGCATATGAGATTGGTGTGTTAGAGTTGACTAGAATGATCTCTAGTCCATTGTTGCTACAACTCTATGCCCTTGCATCACTGCAAAAGAGCAAGGGATGAGGGCAGCTTCTATCCTTCTAGTGGGATAAGAATTTCAGGATCCCGACAAGATATGTCGATATGTTATGGAACTGCTAATGGCAGAATAGATCGGCTACTCGCCCTCCCGCAGGAGGCTCTGAGATGCACTCTTGATCTATTTTATGCTTGCCTAATTCTAGAACTCACGGCTGCCTTTATAGACTAGGCGCCTAAAACATGCTAACAAGTCTTATCCAAATAACCAACTAATCTTATCTGCTAACAAACTGATCCTAATCCTCACGTTACCAAACTGATGGCTTTGGATAGGGCCGGCCCACTTGCCATAACACTTCACCACCCCTCCAAGATAGCTCTTCCTCGAGCTGGGATAATGCAGAAAGTTGGTGTTGGTGCGGAGGGCGTGGTAGTCGACACAGAGACGCCATGAGCCGTCTTTCGTGTGGACAAGCAACATTAGCAACGAGAACAACGATGTAATGGCCCTGATGATGCCCGATTGTAACAAGAGGACATAACGCCATGGCTAGGCGGCCGTCCCAGAGGATGGGGTCCAGCATGTGCATCCACTGGTAGCCCAAGACGACCTCGTAACCTTCTAGTTGGATGAGGACGAAGTTGCTGACGAACAATTCGTCGCCGATCACCACCGGGACGGAGGATCAGACCATGTCGCAGGAGATGCCGCTGTAACATGGGGACATTTGGGCCTTGCGAAGGGCAGGCAGGATGGACGCACTGCGCAGGGACGAGGCCCTGCGTGGTGAGAAGGCCACGCGTGGCGCGGAGAAGGGTGGCGGTGTCCGTTGCGTGCTCCGGTGGGACGTAGAGCGCGTGCACCGAGGGGTCTATAGAGGCCGCCGGCGACACGGGAGGTATGTGTTATAGCAAGTGGGCTGGCTGGGCCCTGTAGGCTAGGGCGCACAATAGCATGCCGCTACAATAACTCATGAGGATTAGGGTTAGTTAGAGATTAAGAATAATAGATTAGATCTATTGCTTAGAGGTGAAGTAAGCCTCTTTATATAAAGAGAGGGATTGTATCAATCAAAAGGTAAGGAAGAAGTAGAGGGTTAGTCTCAGAGCCTCCAGCGTGAGGGCGAGATCCCATCTACTACCTTTCGTACCTCAGTAACCTAGCCATTACATATCACGATAGGATTATTCCACATAAGATTTTCTAGTGATTGTGCTATGCTAAATGCCTTCCTGTTAACCTGCCTTTGTATGAGAATAAGGCAGGCACAAAAGATGAACAAAACATCAACCTCTTGGGAAACTCAGAGCAAAACTACAACCAAGAAACTCAAAGCAGCAGAAAAACACCTCTTCCACATTCCACTTCATGTTCAACATGATGTCAGAGGCAATTGATGTTCCACACACTATCAAGCACAGGGGTTAGACAAGTACTGAAGAAGGTTGAGGAGGACAACTACCAAGACAAATTGATATCAATCAGTGAGGCAATGTCTCTTTTCGTGCAGGTAATACTTTTGCGTTGCGGCAAAAGAAAAACACACATAATTTTGCTAGCAGAGTGTTACACAACTGGAAAGTGGCAACCTACTCATGTTAAACAGAGGCACTGGAAGGTCCAGTCAGTCCCTCCCACGCATAGTAGTCATTTACATTATTACACAACTGGAAAGTGGCAACCTGAGGACATTAAAAACTTGTATTATTGGCAGTTTGTAGCTGCACGTATGGATACTTCAAACCTAATGGTCACTACAGCAGTGTGAATGCCCATGTTTAGATTGTTATTAACACTTTCCTGTATATTCTGCCGTTCAAGTACATGCTCAAAGGCTGCATCATAACCACCTATTGCTGCATAATTTGATATGGAAGCAAATTTCAGGGAGAAAGTGCTATTTTATTCACAATCACATGGGCATTTGGAATAGGGTCTAGCCCATCTCTACATGCCACATCAGACCCTCTGTCAAGTAAAAGCACAGATTGCTTTTTGTTCAAACAGTGACAGTTTAACAGCCTAAAAAAGTAAAGTGCAAGGTTTGGGGTGGAAGTACTACTCTCACCCATGTGTGAGGAGTGAGGACCTCTAGTGTAATTACACCATAACTAAAAGAGTGCAAGGTGAGGACGGTTTGAGAGAATGTCGCATACAGATGGCAGTGCGGCAGATCTCATCACATACAATAATCTCTAGGATCAAAATAAAATATGTATAGCTGTAGGATTTGGAAAGGGACATGCACATGCTATGTTTGAGGAAACAAATCATGTCTATAATAATATTAACAATAACAAATTAAAATTAGGAAAAGTGGTATTGATCACTTACTCTCATTATGGTCTGAGATATGATACTGCTTTTTCCACCATGTATCCATGTTCCTGTATATCGAGCCATCTCTGTGCCTACTTTCTTCAAGTATCTTATTCAGAGTGTAGTCTTCGTCATCACTGATTTCTTCTTCATCACTGACAACAATTCCCCCCCTCTGATCGTACATAGCTTTTCTTTGGTCTGCACTACCATAGTCAGTGTGCTTCACAATTTCCCCCAATGTGTCTTGTCTGATGTATATATCCTCTGAGGCGACCCTACAAGCATCTGTATCACTTCTCTCACCTCCAGCTATAAACTCCGAGATTATGCCCCTCGTGTCAATGTTTCTGATGCCAGAATGTCTTTTGTCCTGGGATATAGTAATACCGTTGGCAGAAGAGATGGATGCCCCAATGTATGGTTGAACAGACTCATTGTCTATCCCTCGACGGATGGTGGCTATGTTCAAAGGTTCAGGAGATCTGTTATTAAGGAGCATAAAAGGCCAATATCAGCATTTGACATAAATAAAATGGTATCATCACTGAGGATTGAAATCAAAATGTAACATTATCTAAGCCTGAAATAAGATGCCATCATCAATGAGGAATCATGGGATTAGGTAAATAAGAATAATTTTTCGGGGAGCTACGGCGGCGGAGCCAGCCTGAGCTAACAAGTTTCCCACCAATCGCCTTCGAAAACCAAACAACAGGGTCACAATCAAGATCCAGAAACTAAAACAAAGGGCGCAAACTTTACATCAGAACTGACCCACACAAATACCCTTCTGCCTTCACAAAACATCAAGGGTAAATAATAACCTCACCACAATCCAGATCCAAACTTCAGCAAACAAAGAAAGGCGCAAATTTTAGCATTAGGACAAGAAATCAAACCGGGAAACACGACGGGCGGGTGGATAGGGAAACACCATAAGTGGGGAAACTCGTCGCGTCTGCGCTGGTAGCCACGAGCGAGACGATGCAGATGACATGAAAGAGAGAAGAGGTTGCGAGGGGCAGGAGAATCCATGAAAGGTGGCAACGCTCGGGTGTTGGAGTAGTAGTAGTGCAGAGCGGAGGATTTGCATCTGAGTGCACCGCCGCCGGGGCGCAGGGAATAGTCGGTTGCGACAAACGAAAAAAAAAACTCTGGACCGGCGTCGGCGATGGCGGCCGCGAGAGAGAACAGTGAAGCGAGGAGAGGCTCGAGGAGAGATGGACGGCGCAAAGCGAAACGAGATCCTCTACGTAAGAGCATTTGCAGTCAGGCCTTAAATGGGCCTCTATTAGTTTTTTATACAGAAAATATCTCCAGCCGGGCCTCTAAATAAGCCTATATTTTGGGACTAGAAAGAGAGGCCCTATGAGGACGTATTTGACAGGGCAGGGCTCCAAACAGCTTCAGATTAAAAAAAAAAACCAACTCCGCTCCAAGTTTTTCAAACCAAACACCTTATCTCCAAAAACTCTAGATCCACCAAATCCATGAATCTAGCTCCCAACTCCACCAAATCACAGAGTCCCTCAGGGGGTAACTCTGCAAACACTGATTTTGGAAGGACTCATGGAGTTGGGTGGAAATTACCCACCTTTGTCATCCACTAGTCTTTTGGCACGCGTGCTATTAAAATAAAATAGAATTAAAAAATAAGTATCAAACATGCTATTAAAAGAAAATAGAATAAAAGAAATAAGTTTAGAGTCATTACATTTTATTTAAATTCTCATATATATAAAAGATATAAATATAATATAGATGAAAGGATATGTGAGACAAATTATAGAGTATTTATGAATACAATGCAAAGCTAGAATTTCTTACCTTAATATCAAAACACAAACTCATAAAATGTACGTAGACTTTACAAAAACTTCTTTCATATTTTCTGTTTCGGGGGAAGGGTTGTCATGGAACTCTAGCAGCAGAGTTATCTGAGATATTTTTAATATCTCCCATTTGTGTGGCGACATCAACTTTAATATCTCCCGAGCGCACACGGGAAGCTTAAAAAAAAGAAGTGGGCTCAAATCAACCAAGAATACATCACAAATCGAGCAAACTCTGCATCAAAATAATTTTGAGAGGAGGTATGAAGCAACAAAATATACATACCATCTTAAAATCGGCGTGAACTCTTTCCTCCGGCCAAATCGACCGCCTATACAAACTTCGCACGGGTACCACGATTCTCAGGATCCATAATCTATACGTGTTAAGAAAGAGCATATAAGCGTACAATAGTTATAGATAGAGGCTTAACATACCAGGATTTCCATTGTCCGCATGGTTAGAGGCTTCACTAAGCACTCCTCATGTACCAACATCAACATTCGTGTACCACCAGCAAAAAACTAATGAATCGTTCTGGATGAATATATATTATAAAGAACATACCATAAATTATGGGCTCCGCAACGTCCTATACATCTTCTCTGGACCTCTTGCTTATACGACCTGATCGACGCTCCGTCTCGTTGTTACCATCAGCGCACGGTAGTACTTGATCCACACAAACATCAGCGATCACCCAAAAAATCAACAAGGCCATTACGATAAGCAATTCAACACACCATGGTCAGCACTTAAACACTACCGAAAATCTAGTGGATCATGGATAAAAAAACATACCAGGATATACGTCATCATACACGAAGTTTGCATCTTGTCTGGTCCTCTTGGGTATATGTCCAGATCGACGAGACGGTTGGTTCAAGACATCACCAAGCGGTTGCCGGTGATCGTGATCCATATGCAAGGATGATGAATCGAGTACATGATGGAAAGGAGATATGGTAAAGAAAAGGAGATGGCAAATGAAGAAGGCAAAAGGAAAGTAATTAACATGAGATGACTGTGTTTTACAAGGAAAAGAATCACCTGGCTGCACGGGCATCATCGTGTGTGGAAACTATTCAAATTGTTTGGAGGGAACATCCAAACCTTTCTGTTGTGGAACTTTGGGTATAGGTGGGCGGCCCGGGTAGACAAGTAGTTGGCTGAAAAAAGCACGTAGAGGGAAATCGGTGGAAACATTTTAGAATGTGTCCTCAATACGCGTCGTCCGTCCATAAACCGCATTGGGGAGAGATTCCTTTTATTTTGGTCATGGAGTGATTTATTACTTGCGTTAGAGAGAAGATCAGGGGCTTTCCATTTTTCTTGCTATTGGAATGCAGAGACAAAAAGTAGTGTCCATGGAGAGGTGCATTTTATTTCCTTTTAATAGCACACATTTTATTTGTTTTTAACACCACACCTTTTATTTCCTTTTAATAGCACCTCCATTTATTTCCTTTATTTCTCGCCTTGATATAAGGAGCTTTTCATTTTTTCTTGCCGTTGGGATAGGATGTAGTGAGAGCAGGGAGAAATGTTTTCTATTTTAATTCCGTTCTTGGGTGTATTTGTTGGTAAAAAAAATTGGGGATGAGGAGGTGGGAGGGAAGTTTTTTAACCGGGTGAGGACGACCAAATCAATCTCCCCCCTCCTTTGGTCGTCCTAGGCCCACCGTTTAGCCCTGGTAGGTGGGTCCGCTGTGAGGGGGAAAGGGGTGTGTTTGTGGGTGAGAAGTGTCCTCAATTTGTTCAATCCTTTATAGTATAGATTACACAGCTTCCCGGTTCGTTTGTTTCTTCTCGTACCTCTTCGCCCCCCCTCCGACGCCCATACACGCGCGCTCCCCTTCCGTCAGCACGTCAGCAGAGGAGATCGTCGGAGATCACCGGAGATCACCAACGATGTCCCGTCTGCCGCCGCCTCCTCTGATTCCTCAATCTTCCTCGCGCCGTGTTGGTCTCACTCGCCCTATGTCTTCAACCCCAGGTTCTGCACAGGGCATGGCCAGCCAGACCGATGGCGGCCAAGACGCGGCCATCCAGGGTGCGGCAGCGGCCGGCCAGGGCGTGTCCGGGTCTAGAAGACGTTCTGCGTCGAAGAAAAGGACCAAAGATGATGATGGGGTCTAGCAAAAAATGATAGTTGTCGCTTGTATGGTCCTCCACAATTTCATCCGTGAGCATAACAGTGAGGATGCAGACTTTTCTCGGTTTGATCATGATCCTAATTTTATGCCTACAATCCCGAATCGGTATAAACAATTTGTCGTTCCGACGAATACATCAGATAGATCTACTTCGGAAGGCAGTGCGCATTGCATGGATACTTTTCGGGATGAACTTGCCACAGCTCTCGCTATTGGTTGGAACTAGCTTGTAACCGAATTATGTACTTTTTAGCGTTTGAACAATTTGTGCGTGTAAACATGTTTACTTCTTGTTTGATGGGATATTTGTTTGATCAAATGCATGGCTTGCAAAAAAAATTTAAAAAACCAACCCCATGCACCATCTCTATGTACCGTCAAAGCAAAAAAAAAAGAACGAAAAAAAGACCAACGCCATGCACCATCTATCTGTTCCAGAGGGCACAGGGTAATCCACTCAAATTGTCTCTTATTCTGTTATTTCTGCCAAACACATTATCAGCTCCAAATTAGGAGCCCTTGTGGAGCTGCTCTGTGGTGGAGCAGCAGCTCTAGAGTTGGTTTGGTAGAGCTGGAGCCCTGCCAAACACGCCCTAAATTTAGTAATCCACTGGAGTTGGAAGTCCATAATTTTTATGGGCTGACCTCTAAAAGTAATATAGAGGCTCCAATTTAGAGGCCCGGCTGGAGATGCTCTCAAGCAAATTGATGGCTCTCTGCATTCGATCCACACGCTCCATTTTTCATCTGACGACCCTGCTCATTCCTGAAGCCTCCGCCCAACAGAAGCACAGAAGGACATCTCCTTTCTCCAGAATGATGCCCATGGACACTCTGCCGCCGCCAAACTCGTCCCTGCCCAGCCGCTAGATCCCCGCCGGACCAAGCGAGGATGCCTCTCCACGCCAGGCCACCACGACCCGGCCTCGACCGCCTGCTGCTCCTGCTGCTGCGGCTCAGCGGCTGCATGGGCACCGCGTCGTGCTATTACCCGATGCCTGTGCCGGCCATGCCCAGCTCCGCCGCGTATGACCAATTGTTAGGTTGAAATAATGAAGGCTAACAATGCTTAGAACTTAACTAAATAGGATCACCTAGCCTATACAAGATCACATCTAGCTTAGATCTAATGCGGAAGTAATTGGAGTCGGATCCGGTCTTATACCAGTGGTGGTGTTGTCCATCGCGACGGTGAAGGCCGGAGAGGCGGTGTTCAAGTTGACGTTGAGGGCGACGTTGGGCTTGTAGCGAAGTCTCTCCTTCAGAGACTTCGGTGGATGACGGCGGCCTTCTGGACGCCAACGGGATTGGCCTGCAACGGGAGGAACTCGAGCTTCCAGGCCTTCCAGTGCTTCTGATTGATCGGTGTAGGGTGGATGGTTCCGGGAACCTTGGGAAGCGTGAAGGGTACCTTTTGGGGTGGTACGGCCTCTGCTTATATAGCATTGTTGGCCCGGGGCCGAGCCCTAGGGTTTCCTTATCGTTGCCTCACGATCACGGCAACAAATCGGACTCTGTTGGAGCCGATTCCGAGATCTGGGGGATAAGGATTACTCCCCCTTATCTCAGGTATGTTTGTTGACCTGACGGTCACAAAATATCCAACATTCTCCCCCTTGACCAAAGGTCAAACAACTTAAACTTAAAACTTAATTTCAAATTATACTTAATCTAAAACCCTTCCTCAGTAATTCAGCTAGTACCAGACCAATGCGTCGTCAGCAGAGCCTCCTCATACTGGGACAACATTACCCATAGTCTTCACTGAAAACTTTGTCAGGATTCTTAATCTTATTTGGGGAAACTAATGGCCCTGGATCAGGACCTTTTCAAAGGTATCAACCAAACCCATGTAATATACATGTTTATCAAATAGCGGTGGTGAAATGCCTTTGGTGAGCGGGTCCGCTATATTTTCCTTAGTGCTTATATGCTCAAGCTTAAGTATTTGGTCCTGATTTCGTACTTTTACGATACGATACTTAAGCTCAATATGCTTACCAGCTCTTGTTATTTTATCGTTTTCGCAAAAGAATATTGCGGCTTTATTGTCGCAATACATTGTGATAGGTCTCGAGATACTATCAACAACTCTTAGTGCCGGAATAAAACTCTTAAGCCACAACGCCTGCCCAACAGCATCATAACATGCTACAAATTCAGCTTGCATGGTTGATGCAGCCGTTACACCTTGTTTAGCGCTCCTCCATGAAATTGCTCCCCCTGCTAGCATGTAGATATATCTAGAGGTGGATTTTCTATCATCTTCATCGCCAGCAAGGTCGGCATCAGTGTAACATTCAACCTGAAGGTTGTCTGATCTTCTATATGTAAGCATGTAATCTTTAGTGCCTTGGCAATATCTTAATGCCTTCTTGACACCTACCCAGTGAGCCCATCCTGGATTATCCTGATATCTTGTAAAGATACTGATTGCAAATGCTAAGTCCGGACGCGTACAGACTAGCGCATACATCAAGCTTCCGACTGCTGATGCATAGGGAACGTTCCTCATTTTCTCTCTTTCTAAATCATTCTTGGGGCATTGTCCTAAATTAAACTTATCGCCCTTTTGAATTGGAACAGGTGATGTGCTACTCTTATCCATCTTATATCTTTTAAGCATTTTCTCAATATATGCTTTCTGAGATAATCCTAGTATTCCTTGGGCTCTATCCCGGTGTATCTCAATGCCAAGCACATACGAGGCTTCACCGAGATCCTTCATATCGAAATGTGACGATAAGAAGTTCTTAGTCTCATGCAACATGTTCTTATCGTTGCAAGCTAACAGTATGTCATCTACATATAGTACTAGGATCACCAACTTTCCACCCTTTTCTTTGACATAGATGCATTTGTCTACCTGAATTTCCCTAAATCCGAATCTCTTAATGACTTCATCGAATTTACGGTTCCACTGCCTGGATGCTTGCTTAAGTCCATAAATGGACTTTCTTAATCTGCATCCCATGTGTTCCTTACCCTTAATGGTAAAACCTTCCGGTTGAGCCATATAAATAGTCTCATCTATGTCACCATTAAGGAATGCAGTCTTAACATCCATCTGATGTAACTCCATATCAAAATGAGCTACAAGTGCCATGACAATTCTTAATGAATCTTTGGTAGACACAGAAGAGAAGGTCTCTTTGTAATCGATCCCTTCCTTCTGTGTAAACCCTTTTGCTACAAGTCTAGCTTTGAATCATTCGACATTCCCTTTGGAATCACGTTTAGTCTTGTACACCCATTTACAGCCTACTGGTTTGACTCCATTAGGAATTTCTACTAAATCCCATACCTTATTGGAACTCATAGACTTTAGCTCTTCTTCCATGGCTTCTATCCATTTAGTGAAATTCTCACTTTGTACTGCCTCTTTGAAAGTGCCAGGGTCATCAACTTTCCCAACATTATACAAGTCCTCAGTTAAATAAGTCTCATATGACAAGTCCTCAGTTAAATAAGTCTCATATAAGTCAGGATTAATTGCAGGCTTCCTTGTTCGTTGTGGTCTTATTGTTGGCTCATTCACAACTGGTTCAGGAATTGCAGGAGGTTCTTGTTGCGGAATTTCTCCCGCCTGATTATCAACTGCAGGTGCCTGAGCAACAGCAGCAACTGGAGCCTGAAGAACAGGGACAGCTGGCACTGGAACAACAGGGGCCTGCGCCACGTGTTCCTGCTGAATGACAACAGTAGGCGTGGTGCTGCTAATTTGAGGGATCACAGGTGGTACAAATTGATATGCCTCCGTGATCTCAGGAATTTCCAAGGCGGGTAACTCAACGTGCAACTCTTCAAGACTTATATCCCTCTTCGGAAAACCTCCACTAATCTCTGAGTCCTCTAGGAACACAGCATGTCTGGTTTCTACAAACTTAGTGAAGCGACCAGGACAATAAAATCTGTATCCCTTTGACTTATCTAGATATCCTATGAAATTACAGCTTACTATTTTAGAATCCAGTTTCTTTTGTTGTGGATCAAGCAACTTTGCCTCAGCGGGACAACCCCATACCTTTAAATAATTTAAAGACGGTTTCCTCCCATTCCACAGTTCAAACGGTGTTTTGGGAACTGACTTAGATGGAACCCGATTTAGTATGTGAGTAGCTGTTTTAAGTGCTTCCATCCATAATTCCACAGGCAAGCTAGAATGACTGAGCATGCTACGTACCATGTCCATTAGCGTACGGTTGCGACGCTCAGCAACTCCATTTTGCTGTGGTTCGCCTAGCATAGCGTACTGAGCTCTAATGCCATTTTCTTCTAAGTACTTAGCAAATGGTCCCTTAACTTGACCATATTGAGCATGTTTGCCATAGTACTCACCTCCCCTGTCTGATCTTACAATTTTGATAGAAGTATTGTGCTGTTTCTCAACTTCTAACTTATAAATCTTAAATATTTCTAGCGCATCTGAACGCTTGCGAATAGGGTAGATGTGTCCATAGCGTGAATAATCATCAGTAAATGTTATAAAAGAATCATAACCATCTACCGATGTAACAGAAAGAGGGCCACAGATATCTGTGTGAATAATTTCTAATACGCCCGTACTTCTGTTTGCACCTTTCTTAATTTTCTTAGCATATTTCCCCTTAATGCAATCAATGCATTGGTCTAAGTCTGAAAAGTCTAAGTGTTCTATAATCTCTTCTTTAATGAGACGATCCATTCTCCCCCTCGAAATGTGACCAAGGCGATAGTGCCACAATTTCGAAGAAGTCTCACTAAAGCGCTTACGCTTATTAGAAACATTAGCAACATTACAGACATTCATCACAGAATCATCATTAAGAGAGAGCATATAAAGTTTGCCTTGCCGACTAGCAAGGCCAACACTTATTGAATTAAATTTAATCTCACACTTGTCTTTATCAAAAACACAAATATGTCCTGAATCTGCTAAAGCTGAAACTGAAATAAGGTTTCTCTTAAGACTAGGAACATAAAGAACTTCATCTAATTTAAGCTGGAAGCCGCCTGGCAACTCAAGGACGAAGCTTCCAACGCCTTCGACTTCAACGCCGTTGCCGTCAGCCACTCTTAGGTTTCTGTCCCCCCTTCTTATAGTTTGGATTGTAAGGAATGCCTGCAATGAATTAGAAATGTGCACAGTGGCACCTGAGTCAATCCACCAAGTATTAGGGGAAAAATCAGCTAAGAATAATTCATCAATAAAAGAGACAGAATCAAACTTAATATTTCCTTGCTGCTTCAACCATTCCTTGAAGCCAGCGCAGTTCTTCTGAAGGTGCTTGGGAGACTCACAGAATGAGTACAGCATCTTGCCCCCTGAGGTGTGGCTGCTTTTCTTGAACTTGTTCTCATGCTTTGGAGCGAAGTTCTTGTTCTTGTTCTTCTTAAAGTTCTTCTTAGCGCCTTGCTTGCTGCTGCCAGACTCATGCTGGTTCTTAGGAGTATCACTGAGGGAGAGATTGCCAACCATGTTGACCACATCCTTCATCTTCTCAGTTTTGAGCCTTTCCTCCTCCTCAACACAGTAGCTGATTAAATCACTGAGAGTCCAAA
The DNA here is from genome assembly GCA_015342445.1 of Digitaria exilis. Taxonomy (NCBI): domain Eukaryota; kingdom Viridiplantae; phylum Streptophyta; class Magnoliopsida; order Poales; family Poaceae; genus Digitaria; species Digitaria exilis. The sequence continues at coordinate 1,673,929 of JACEFO010001734.1, forward strand.
TTGCTTTGGTAGTGTTGTAGTTGATCTTAAAGGCAGCGTACTGTGGTGATGGTAAAGAGGTCAGAATGAAATGCACAAGAAAACCATCAGAGATCTCCATCTGCATCTCCTTGAGTTTGTTGGCCATGTCGCACATACTGAGGATGTGCTCCCTGATGCCTGTCTTACCATTATACTGAGAGGAGACGAGCTTCATGATCAATGTGCTCGCATAAGTCTTGGAGGAGCTCTTAAAGTTTTCCTCAATCTTAGTCAAGAGCTCCTTAGCAGTATACTCAACACCTTGGGCATTCTTGAGGGGGATGGCCCCTTTGATGCCTAGGCTGATAGTCTGACTCATCACCATGGTAGCCATGCGATTAGACCTCTCCCACTTGTCAAAAGCAGGAGAAGTCTGTCCTTCAGCTGGAGCAGCCGGCCTGTCCTCTCTGAAAGCAACATCAAGATCATTCCATGCTAGGCACGTCATGACCTTGCCCTTCCAGTCCAGAAAGTTCGCTCCATTGAGCGGCTGAATGTTGTTCAGGAACGAAGCCACTTGGTTCACGTTGTTCACTGAAATAAGACAAGTGAAATTTGCTTAGTAATAATATACTTGAAATGCAAATAAAAGCATGAAAATAACCCTACGGTGGTCTGATTAAATTCATGCATGAAAATCAAGTTGCATCACCGGTGGGGAAAACAATCGAAATTCATCTTATTACTCATGATCAATCAACGGTGGTCAGAAATAATCACAAGTTTACTCTAAATGAACTTCTCGGTGGTTCCATTTATATAGAGGCATCTCAAAATATATTGGTGGATTTAAACTTAAATTTCAATGAATAAACATGAATAAATCTTAAGTTACAACACCAAAATTCTTAATAAAATACTTATGCAAGCATTAATCAAAACTTAAAACAGTATTTAAAATACATCTTAAATAATACATTAATTAAACTAAGCTTAAAATTGTAATTAAGAGGGAATTTAAACTTAAAATGCACTGAAATTCGAAAATACACCGAAAATTCGAATAAAAACTAAAGGTAAATTGGCCCAGAATCTAAAATCGGCCCGCAAACAGCCCAACAGCCGCGCACGCAACCCTTAACACGCGCGGCCCAGCTGGCGGCCCATTACGCAGCGAGTGCGGCCCAGAAGAGCGCGGTTCGCGGCTCAGCTCGATTCGCGGCTACGGCTCGGCTCGGAGGCTCGGCTCTGTAGCGCGGCTCAGCTCGGCTCACAGCTCCGCGGCTCGGCTCGCTCGGCACGGCTCGGGAAAGAGGCCCAGCCCTAAATGGGCCTAAGGCCCAGGGGCAAACGGAGGCAGGCCGGCCGAGATGCGGCCCAGCCTGTGCTCCGCGCCCGCGCGCTCGCCCGCGTTGATCTGGACCGTTGGTCCGGATCCAACGGCGGAGAGCGGCTGGCTCACTCGACGGCCGTATAAAAGGCCGCAATCACCGGGGGGAGGAAAACCCTAAGGTCATTTCCTCCCTCCCAGCTCCGAGCGAAGCTCTGAGCGGCGGCGACAGCCGGCAACGCATGCGCCGTCGTGCGCCACCGCGCCTGCCCTCCCTCCTTCCCCACCAGATCCGGTGAGAGAGAGGGCCAAGATCTCCGTCCGCGCTTCCGGGCCGGCTTGCCGGAGCTCCACGAGCCTCCTCGGCGCACCGCGTGCATGACGCGCGCGGTTCGTCGAGGGGTCTCGCCGGAGCTTCAACGGCAGCGGTCCGGTACTCCATGGCGCAAAGCGCACGGAGGGCGGAGGCGCGCACCACGAAGGTGCACGCGCGGCCGAGGAGGGCCTGCTCGTTGCTGCCAACACATGGCGCAACCGAGCAGCCTTCCAAGGCTTCGCCGGAGCTGAAGGCGGCGGTCGCGCGCGCAGATCTGCTACGCGCGGCCGCCATGACCAGGTAGGCCATCTTATCTGAGTCTTAGAGTTAGGGTTTGTGTAGATCTAGGTTTTGAATCGGGGTTGGGGTTTTGGATCTGAAGTTTGCTAGGGTTTGCATGCTCAAATCGGTGTTTTTGCTATTCCCTTCTTCTTTTCTCTAACTTGTGTGTGCGACATGGCTAAAAGATAGGCTAAAAACATGAATCCGAAACCCTAACTTATAAATCTTAGGCTAAAACTTGAAATAAACTGACTGAACAAGTAGATCTACACATGCAGTAACTAAAACTTGATGAAATAATGCTTAATCTCATCTTTTCCTTCACTGATCTAACCTAAAAGCATGAAAATCTTAACTTTTCTTCTCTGAACTTCTCTAATCTCATCTTATGCTACTCAAACCTCCTCTGTAACACTAGATCGACTCAAAGAAAGCCTAATCATGCATGGATCTAGTGTAACCGAACCCAAAGGCTTAGGTTTTAGAATGCTAGGGATCTAGTAGGCTAGATCTAGGCGACTGATACCAATTGTTAGGTTGAAATAATGAAGGCTAACAATGCTTAGAACTTAACTAAATAGGATCACCTAGCCTATACAAGATCACATCTAGCTTAGATCTAATGCGGAAGTAATTGGAGTCGGATCCGGTCTTATACCAGCGGTGGTGTTGTCCATCGCGACGGTGAAGGCCAGAGAGGCGGTGTTCAAGTTGACGTTGAGGGCGACGTCGGGCTTGTAGCGAAGTCTCTCCTTCAGAGACTTCGGTGGATGACGGCGGCCTTCTGGACGCCAACGGGATTGGCCTGCGACGGGAGGAACTCGAGCTTCCAGGCCTTCTAGTGCTTCTGATTGATCGGTGTAGGGTGGATGGTTCCGGGGAACCTTGGGAAGCGTGAAGGGTACCTTTTGGGGTGGTACGGCCTCTGCTTATATAGCATTGTAGGCCCGGGGCCGAGCCCTAGGGTTTCCTTATCGTTGCTTCACGATCACGGCAACAAATCGGACTCTGTTGGAGCCGATTCCGAGATCTGGGGGATAAGGATTACTCCCCCTTATCTCGGGTATGTTTGTTGACCTGACGGTCACAAAATATCCAACATGACCAACTCCCTTATGCCGGCCATGTTTGGTGTCTTCTTCATGGATACAAAGTATATTCATCACGCACTCATCAGAAAAAAAAAGCAGAAGCCTCTGCAATTCTGCAGCTTGTCGACGAACGGGAATGGATCATAGGAGGTGTTGGTTCGTGCGATGAGTGTGTGTGATTGAGGTGTCGTAGCAAGTTACGGAAAAGATCACTAGATAAGCATGCGAACAATAGACGAAGGTGGCGGCGGGGGTGGCACCGTCCTTGAGAAGCACGATGACGACGAGCTCCTCCCACACCTTGAGCGCCACCCTGGCGGGGCTCGTTGGCTGGATGTCGATCCTCACCGTCGTCGGCAGCTGCAGCAGCGTACCCAGCTCCGTGGCGTCCGACTACCTCCTCCACGCCATCATCGCCCACCTTTTCCTCAGCAGCACGCGGCCAGTCACAGCCGCAGGCCCTAGGCCTAGAAGCCGCCGCAGGCGCACGAACGGATGCAGAGGGGTTGGCAGCTAGTGCAGGGAATAGGAACGTGGAGGAAAGGACGTGCGATGGTTGCCGTTGGTTCGAAGCGGACGGAACTGATGTCCGTGATTGCAGAGAACCATCACATGCGCTAATGGTAGAGGATCTCACAAGTGGGGCAGGGACATAGGAACGTAGGATCGAGGATTATCGACTAGATGGGTGAATATGCGGTTTCAAACTAAACGCATAGCACCAGATAAATTTAATTACCAACACAAGACAATTCATACTTCTAGTAATTAAATCTAGCCTATATCAAGGTTTACAACCTAGGGTGACAATATACAATTCAATATCTTGGAAATAAATTATTCAAAGTAAATTGTCTGTAAGTAATTGAGTGAAAGAAATAACCGAAGACACAAGTAATTTTTTCCGTGGTGTCGATGACATGCCGGTCACCCCTAATCCATGCTGAGGTGGATTCAAAGCTTCCAATTGCTCCTCTACCAAGAATCTACTTAATGTATGAGCCAATCACGGAATCAATGAACCTCTTCAAACCTCTTGCCGCTAGAGATGCTTTTCACCACTCCGTTGAGGCAAAGCTTAAGAACCTCTTCACAAAATCAATCAAAGGCTTCTTCACAATCTTCTTGAAGAGCTCAATGAACTCCAAACTCCAAGCCATCTAAGAGGCGGCAACCACCAAGAGTATTAAGCCAAAGAAACTTGCTTGAAGATTTATTTAGTGCCCCAAAGCTCAACACATGGATGCAATGCATTGGAATCATCTCTTTCTCACCAAGAGTCCATTACCTAAGCAAAGTGAGTGAGAGGGAGCACATGGAGAGCTCCAATGTGTTTCTCAAGTGAGTGGAATGGCCTAGAGAGCCTCCCCCATGCCGGCCACCCTTCTATTTATAGAGAGGGACCCCAAATCCAACCGTTACGTTTGAAATTCACATTTTCTGGAAGCTCGCGGACCATCCGCCCTTACAGAACTAGACAGTCCGCCGTTATGAACCAAGGGCTATATGTACCATCAATACGTGTTAGACCTGACCGTTCTTCAACAACCAGACCGTCCCCCCAGGGCCCGGGCCGTCCACCGTTCAAAAACAAATTACACATAACAGTTCGTCGATCGGACAACTCCAAAAATTAGCCCGCGGACCGTTCAGTGCCAAGGACATACCGTCCACCATTACCGATAAAAGTCACCAGAGAACAGCCGGTCCTCTAACCAAATTAAACTCAACGTCGGACAGTCCGCCTCTATTGGCCGGACCGTTTGTCATTGACGAAGATTACCACCAGAGAACTCCCAAGTTTCTGCCCAACTTTTAAGTCAAGGGTTTTTGACCGTTCGCCAACCATGATCAGACCATCCGCCGTGCATTTTTGCCCATTGGAAACCAAACCTCTTGTTAGATAGTATTTTTTGAACTAGTGCAACAACTCTCATCCTATATGCATGCGACACAAGTAGTTGAGCAATGTGGCATTATTGACTCCTCAAGCAAATATAAATTGACCCCTCTTGATAGTACGACTATCTAGCCTATAAATCCGGTCAATTCACTTCTCTAATCACCACTTGACCGGCAGAATAGAAAACCTATCTTATACCTTTGCCTTGAGTCTTCACCACTTCTTATCAACATGCAAAGCGGAAGCATACAAACTCTTTTCTTTCCAATAGATCTTATAACACCATCTCCATGGCTTTTCATATCACATGCTTGTGACTAACATTAATTCATATGCTCAATGAAATTGTTAGTTCATAAGATGTTGTCATTAATTACCAAAACCCTAAGCTAGGGGCCTAGATGCTTTCAATCTCCCCTTTTTGGTAATTGATGACAAATACTTATAGGAGTGATAAGAATTTGATTCAAGTCTACTTCACATAGAAACATGACGAAGACTTGGAGTGGAATTTGATATACCTCATCCTTGATCATGAGAGTTAAATAAAGGTAGATCAAAATACCAATTTAGAGAGAGACTCCCCCTAAATATGTGCATTCAACTTTGAATATAATTTTGGCACCTATTCATGTAAGAGAAATTTTGACAGAGCTTCTCTTGAAACATGGAGACCGTGATATAAAGATAATCCAATGATCTACCAATATAAGCATAAAAATAAACCATTTTCCACATGTCACCCATAAGAGCTAGAACTTTAGCATAAAATACAAGAATTAGTTCATGAAAGTAGTAGTTCACCACACATAGAGTTCTAGCATCACACAAGGCAAAGAGTGCATAAAAGTTATTACAATCCACAAATCACTAAAGTTCATGCATGAAAAGTAAACGTGCATAAGTTCAAGTTCATGCAATGGTGCATATGCAACTTAAGACAACATGAGCTCCCCCTACAATCACATTCACAAAGACCTTCAAGAAATTCAATTCTTCAACTCTTCTCCCCTTTGTCATCAATGACTGAAACAGAGGATTTAATCATCCTAAGGCGACAATGGAGGAGGATAGAAAAGGTGCAAATGGGTGCTGCTGTGGAGGAGGCATTGAAGCAGGGTAGATAGAAAAGAAGTGATCTGAGAAGCCCCTGAATTCAGCCTCGAGTCTGTCCTGTCTGTTAGTGAGCTGCTGCTGACTGGTGCTCAATCCCTGAAACTAGTGACTGAGATCATCAAGTCGAGTCATTATGGACTGATACATAGTGTTGTGAATGTGCTGCACAATCGCCTCAAACCCAGCATTCACATGTCCCTGAAACTGTTGATTCATTGTATTCATTTGCCCCTGAAAGTGTTGTTGCATTTTCATGAATCCTGTATCAACATGTGCACTAAGGCCTTGCTGCATGTTTGCAAAATAAGGATCAAAGTATCCTGCAGGAGTGAAAGAGCATCTAGTTCCCCTAGTGGTTTTGGTGCATTGTGTGACAACAATGATTAAAGTACTAATGTTTTCATCCAAGATTGTCAGCAGGTTGGTATTCACATATTCACAAGCTACATGAACATAACAAGATTGAATAGTGGTTACATGACTCACAATAGTATATGACCACGTAATGATGTCATGAACACAAGGTCAAGCGATGAATCATAATATTCCAAAGACTGAAAATTGCAATGTTTCATGAATGCATTACCAATGAGACATGTGGTTAAATTATATATGATGGTCTCATTATTGGAAACTTACAAATATGTTCAACGGACAAATTATGAAGGCATGAATGATTGAGTAAAAGAAACCTACGCTTCAATATGCATGGAGTAATCATTGAAAGTCAACATCAAGTGTTTGAAGAAAGATTTATTAAGGTGCTATCCTCAATGAAGCAAGTGACCCTAAGGTGAAGGTTGTTCTAACCAAGTGCTTGGATTTGAGGGACTAAGCAAAGGTGAAGGGCAAGTGTTGACTTGACTGCGAAGAACTCAGCTAAGGTGAAGAATCAAGCCAAGTGGTTGACACCGAGAAATCAAAGGTCATGCGAGTCCCATAATGGAAAGCATAAATATTTTATATGATAAGGGTGACTATATGGACCAAAGAATGGATATCACTCTTATGAGTTAGAGATCTTGGTTTAAGTCACTAGATCAAAGGTTTGTGTGCTCAGAGATAGGAAACAAGTTGATGCAGATCCTCATGAAGAGATATTGATCAAGGATGGCTCAATAGTCAAAAGAGGAGCTCACGTTGATAAAAATGCATTTACTTTTAATCTTGAGATTAGGGAAGCCGTACTATTAAGAGGGATGCATCACATTGTGACTTGATCAAGTATCAGTGCTCAAAGTAACCTATGTGAGTTGATGAGAGACACAAAAGCCACACGAACACTTGGACATGTGCTGACTGGGGCAAACCGGAAATTCCAGTTTCACAAATCGGAAGTTCCAGTTCTTTGTGCTGACAGAGTACAACGGCTAGTTCGTTCGAATCTTGGAAGTTTCGGTTTTGGGAAACCGAAAGTTTCGACTTCCAACGGCTACTAAAGGCTAGTTTCATGGAGAGCATCTATAAAAGCCTCTCCACCCCCTCTTGTGCTGGTTGCTACTGTTGTGGTTGCTATTGTGCTCCCCTTGCGCCCAGAACTGAAAGAAAGCCAAGTTTAGCTCTCCCCAACCCATTTTTGTCAGGTAGCTTGAGATTTGATCATATCCTTTTGTTGGGTAGTAGAGAGAAACCGTGAGAAAGATTGTGAGAGCACAAACACTTTGAGCATTGTTGCATTGACCTCGTTCTACAAGTGATTCATTTGTTACTCTTGGAGGCTTGGCCTCCTAGACGGTTAGAGGCTGCTCGTGAGCTCCCAATTCGTGTGGTGAGCTACGGGAAGTTTGTGAGGGTTGCCCTTCGCCTCCGCAAGGAAAGAAGCAAGATAGTGGAAGTGGGGAAGTGGTTGAAAGAGACCCGACTCAGTGGGAGGAGTTGAAAAAGACTCGGTCCCTAAAGAGTTCCTCAACGGAGAGTAGGATTCACTGGTCCTGTGTGGCTGCTTGCGGGCACAGGCTGATTCCAAACTTCGTGTGGCGGTTCCACTCCGAAATTATTCCAAGTTAAGTACCCTCAGACCACTAACCACGTAGTCAGGCACTTAATCCGGAATAAGCTGGAGCGCCGTCGGATTAAACCCGATTAAACCACGTACTTAACTAGATCGTAACAGCAGCAGGCCCACACGAAGGTGAGTTCAAGAGATTACAACATTCCACAGATTAAATTACAAAGATAGGGTACAAAGTTATTACAGACTGAGTTCAAATTAAAATCAGAGTACACAAGTTTTTGCAGCGGAAATTAAAAGTTCAACAACTGAAATTTAGAAGTTCATTGCAGCGGAAGTAAATAAACTAACGACGAAACAAGTAACTCCGTGATGAGGCCTGCCACGAAGCTACTCCTCCCGATCCTCGCCAGAGGACGGGACCCATTCGATGTGCCAGCCAGGTGGAACCTGGGCAGGCCAAGTCATAGCATCCACATCCAAGATTATACCTGAAAAATAATGCCACAAGCAAGGCTGAGTATACTAATACTCAGCAAGGCTTACCCGTCGGGTGAAAACTACATCACCGACATCTAGACAATGAAAGGCTTTTGGCTGGTGGGTTTGTTTGCCAAAAAGCAACTAAAAGTAGATCCTTGCTTTCAAGTTTTAGCACCATATTCTAATAAATTTAACCATTCTAGATTAGCATCCTCTCTAAGCATACAAGTGGAGCAATACAATTTAATTCATAGAACAAATTCATAATCTCAAATTCCACTTATTACTCGATGTGACGTGACGGTCAAGCAGTCTCATTAACCGCGAGAAGCGGACAGTTCGAACCGAATTTGTGCTACCTGGCCAGGGAAAACCCAACACACACGGATACTCTGCTTGAGATAAAAGGTACAAGCATTTCCCAACCTTTCCCATCGATCCACAATTCGGAACCGGGTCCACTTCCTTAGGATGAAGGTTTACTGCTTCACTCACAGCATCACGCATACATCCACGAGTGTACGGCAAGGGAAAACAAAGTTTCCAAGGAGAGATGGCTATCGGCCCTAGCTGCTTCAATCTGGTACCGGGCTTACCGGCTCCCATATACCGGCATGCATGTGGTACGTTCAAAAACTTGACTTAGTATCCACACCTTCCGACCTTAACCAATTATCAAACACGGACGGGAGATCTACATCTATCCTCCCGCCCGTCAATCCTTATGATTCCAACATAAGTAAAGACGAACAATTCCTATGTCTCGCGAGTGACAGGAAATCACTCGACTTGTAACGAACCTACAGCAATGCTCTACCGAACCCTTCATACTAGTATTGCAAGTCATAGGTACTAGGAAAATATTGCAGCTATGGTATTCAATCAACTCCTAGAAACGTAAATGCACAAACATAGAGAATTCAAGTGCATAATTTAGTAAGATTTAGGTCATGCTCCGGGGCTTGCCTTCCTGCTCGGGCTGAGAGTTAGCTCCTGCGTTGGTCACGTCTGCACCGGCGTCGGGCTCCGGAACTTGCTCCTCTTCTGCAGGGACGAGGGTGTAGTCGCCGTCCGGAAGAACGCCTTCTACATGATATGCATAAGTTTTAAGGCGGCTGCCCTTTTGATGCTAAGACTAGGGCCTTGAAGGCCATATTCACCTAGACATACTTAGATACTTGTATTCTCTTCACAAAAGCAAGTGTTGGTGGTGAAAAAGGTTTTAGTTGAATTCGATGGTGATTGTGTACATATATAAAAGAATTCTAGTTGTTTCTTCACAAAACAGGGTGGCTGTTTTGGGATTTTAAGTTATTCATTTTACTCTAACTAATTTAATCCGAAAAGGTTATTCTCTTTATATAATCCGATTTCCATCTAGATTCCTTCCCATTTTTATTTCTCCCTTTCTGTTCATTAATTTTTGCCATAAACTTTATGACAGCTACTGGAGTATAAGAGCTAAGCTCACTCCAAAATTTAGCTAATTTCGAGTTACACATAATTTATTAAAAATCTATAAACAGCTAGCTGCAGGAAGTGAATTAAAGGCATAATAAATTGAAATTTCATCTATTTCAGGAGATCTTCCTACCAAAGCTAAGCAATATCATGAGGAGGGCTCTGGCCAAGTGGTGGCTCAAAATAACCCTTGGGTAGTCCTCATTATTTTTCTATCCAAAAACACATATTTAATTATTTGCCATCCTAAACAGAGCAAAAATTAAGTTTCTCATTTTTAACATGGGTGCTAACAAGTTTTTAGTTCTCAGGAGCAATATGATGATTTTTTTTGCTGTACAAATTATTTTTAACAATTTCTTTACTGCAGAAAGTCAGAAAACACATTTAAATCTATAACTGGAGCTACACATCATATTTTTTTAGTCTCCTTTGGACACAAGCTGTCCAAAGCCTATATGCACAACATACCCAAAGCTCAACCCCAGCGGAGCTATGGATTTGAAATGGTGCACAACTTTAGGTTTTCCTAGTTTGATTTTTAATTCAATAACAGTTCACTAAAAGCAATAACATGTCTAATAGAGATTGTAGTTTAGACTCTAACGATTCCAGAGAGTATTTTTGCACATTTTTCCGATTTTTCTACGATTTTTAATCGATTTTACAAGTTTCGGGAAAAATCAAACCTAGACTTAAGAATCTGTTTACGCAGAGAACCCTAGATCTTTCAAAACTTCGCGAACGAGTCCCTGGACTTTTGCGCAGAGACCCCTAAACAAAGGTAGACGATGAACTTGGGTCCCTGGGACCTCGCCGGAGTTGCGCCGGCCAAATGGCGGCGAACTAGGCTCGGGGAAGTGGGGGAAAAGATTCCTGGGCTCACCACGAGTCGTTTGGGGACGGTTGGGAGGCCGGGGATGGTCGGAGTTTCGCCGGCGACGAGGTGGTGGCGGCGCGGCCGCCGCGGCTTCTACGCCGGCGAGCTCGGGGTCGTTCGCGGAGGGGGGAGAGGTCCTTGAGCACCAGCAGAGCTTGGGGAAGCTAATGGCGTGCTCGAGGAAGCTCGGGGACGGCTCGGAGTAGGGTCTCGACGTGCGGGTGCTTCGACGGCCGGAATTCGCGATTTGGGGAAATCGCAAATTCTCGCCGGAGAAGGGACAATAGCTTGGGGAAAGTTGGGGGTTTTGGAGCTGGTGGAGTGGACTAGCTCCGTGCGGGATGGATTGGGGAATGGTGGAGCGTGGACGAGGAATTTCGCGAAGAGCTTGGGTTCGGCTTGCGCGTCGCGAGGAGGAAGAAGACCGAGCGAGCGCGGGGAAGTGGAAATGACCAAGTGAGCGAGTGAGAGGAGGGGTGGGAGTGCGCGGTGGAGTGCTTGGGCACGCAAGGGAGGCACTGTGCGGCCTCGGGAGCGTGCGAGCGCGTGGGTGGCTGTCGCGGTCGCCATTGATGGCGCGGCGAGCTCGAACAGAGCGCGCGCGACACGATTGGGCGAGGAAGATTGTGGCGTGATCGCTGGGGATCCTCCACAGTGCTCCTTGGCGCGTAGCGAGCGAGCATCGCGACTGCGGGCGGCGCTGCGCGGCTGCGACCAGTGCCGAGCGAGCTTGCCATGATGGCGCTCCGCGGCGCGAGGCAGCAGTGCGCCGTCGCCCGCGAAGTGACGGTACGGAAGGCTTGGACAAACGCGTGAGGACAAAAGCTAGCTGCCGCCACAGCTCGGCCGACCCGACGCGGTCTCCGCCACACGCCGGCCACGTGGCGGCCGGACTCCGGCCGGAGCAGAGCGCGCCAGGGGCGAGCTGGCAGCCCCGTGGAGCTCTTTGCCCCTTTTGAACTTTCTCCAAAAATTTGAGCTGAACTTCGAAACGTGTAAAATTAAAAGTTGGAGTTTGAGGTGCGGGACACAACTTCCGAGCTTGGACCGGGCACTTCGACCAGGCGCTACGGCGCTTCGAGCTTGAACCGCAAGCTCGAGCTTGCCGAGCCTCGAATGGTCGGAAACGCCACTCGAGGGTGAGTGCCCCCCTCGAGCTTGGCTGCGAAGCCTCGAGCGTGACGGAACGTCGCTCGAGGGTGAGCCCTCGAGCTTGGCTGCGGAGCCTCGAGGGTGACGGAACGTCGCTCGAGGGTGAGCCCTCGAGCTTGGCTGCGGAGCCTCGAGCGCGACGGACGGCGGGGCCTCGAGGGTCCTGTCGTGCAGCCTCGAATCGTGACGGAAACTACCGGCTAGGCTCGATCGTCACGGTCATAGCTCGATCGTCACGGACATACTGACTAGGCTCGATCGTCACGGACATACTGACTAGGCTCGATCGTCACGGACATAGCTCGATCGGGACGGATTTTTACGGCTAACCTCGATCGTGACGGACATTCCCGCTCGAGGGTCACCGATCGGCGCGAACGCCGTGGCGAGGTTGTCGCGAAGGGCTGTCCGAGATGTTTAAGTTTTAGTTGGGTGCCAAATAACCCTTGTTTTTGAATTATAATTGAATTTTTGACGAATTTTTGAATTTCAACCCAATTCCCTGTTGCATTGATTTTAATTGCACTTTTTAATTCTTTTGACATCAGAGATGTCACAGCCTACCCCCCTTAAAAGGAATCTCGTCCCGAGATTCGCACAGGGAGGAAAGGTGGACATTTCATTAGAAGGAAGGTGTGTTGGCCAAAGAAACGCAGATACAACGCACCCAAGTTCTTACAGGTTTGCTGCTCAGAGATGATAACTGATTCCAGACCTCCGATATAACATCAACGTCGTTCATGTGGGTGCGGGCGATGAATGTAGATATGGAAAAGTAAGAGCATCAAGATTTGGCATACAAAACAAAAATAATACACCACTATTGTCCAGTGAACACCAGGGCCAATCGGGGGAAAGAAGGGGCAAGCCATGGATGGTGTCAAAAGTCGAATCCTTCCTTGTTCGTCGACTTAATTCTTGCGGAATCCTCAGGTGACTTCTGCGCGAACTCCTCCTTCGATGAAGTTGGTGCTGTGGATCTTGGTTAAACGTCAAGGTAGGTTGCCGAGAGGGGAACTTCCTCGTGGCTTTACGAAGGGGTGGAGGCAGGGTTTGCTTGTCACAGAATGGAGGACATGGTGGGGAAATGGCAGCTTGGTTACCGTGGAGGTCGCCGAAGAGAGACGAGAGCGGTGGAGTACTGACTCAAGTGGAGCACCATGGAGTGATGGCAGCCATAGGAGAGGCTGCATTTATCGACAGCCGGGGCGGAACAGCGATAGTGGTGTGTCGAGAGCAGGAGGTAGGGCCGGCAATGAGATTCCCTGGGTGACGGGACGATGGTACGACGGCAACTGGGGTAGTGTTGACCAGCCGCGGTAGGGAAAAACGACGAAGGGGATAGTGGGCTGGTGAACGGGGCAGAGCACACGACGCACGGATACAGAGGGGGTCAAACTGGCCCTTGAGACCCTGCGGTGATGGTGGGAGAAACAGTAGGCAAAGGTGATCTTTTGAGACTATAGCTAGTCGTAGGCAAGACGCTTAACCAACTGTAGGTCTTAATTAATCAATGATTTACCCACTTTTATATCAACAAGAACTAGGAATAAACTCTGGGGAGGGTTAATGAACAACGAGGTTATGAGATGACAAGAGTGCTCAAAAGATTTTTAAAACTAGCCCATATCATACTAAACGATCATGGCATGACGTTACACGGGGTTGCCGCCCAATTTCTAAGATGAGCTAAGAGGAACAACACGGATGGGGCAATAAAAGATCTACTTATGGCAATGAGGGAACACACCTAGAAAAGGTGGTGTGGTATGGAAATTTTGGAAAATTCTTGCTCAAATTTTTATCTTAATTGCTAAATTGCCAAACTTATGCACTTTACCATGGTACACATGGCCTGTTCATGATGAGGTGCACATGATATGATGCACGTGCACATGAGCGTATGGTGCGTATGCTTATGAGAGTATGACGTACATGCCGTGATGCAAGTTAGTAGACCTCACACCACATAATTAAAATTCATCATTGCGGAACAATTAGGGAGAGTAAGGAAGTATCGATTTGGGTTGTCAATAAAGGTCTTTTGCGGGTCATATTCCCACATACCAAGATACCAGTGTGCCCCAAGTGACTCAAGCGTGTGGCTGCAGCGCACACACGAGGTCCTAGGTTCCATCACGGCACCATAGGTTAGGGAATACAATACCACAATAAATTCAGAGGGGACAATCCAATTGACACCAGGAGGAAGAAGCACTCATGGGTTAGATGCACATGTGGTTAGGTACCAAAAGATTTTCATGGTGCAATTGACATGGTAATGGTATGCAATGCCCATGCACATGAATTACTCGGAATGATTCCATTGCATGAAGAAGGTACGGATAACCTTTATGCATACAGATGTGACCTTGACCGAACTTATGTCTTGTTCTCATTTATTTTTATTTCCTTGAGCAAGAATAAAACAAGGATTCAAGGATCAAGAAATCAAGGTAGTTGAGTATAGGGGACCAAAAGTCGAGAGTGGCGGGTGATCAAAATCACGCGGCATGTGAGAGTTAGTGATAACAATTCGCTCAAGGTGTGAGAATTGAGGTGTATTCAATCGAGCATTAAGGGAGGTCGAGGGTTCGGATCCTACACATCATGTAATAGGACATTGTTATACTTGACACCTCTACATTTACATGATTGGTTCAAGTCATTGCATATCCATATACTCCTTCTAAGTTCAAAGTTCTTGATCCACCCTTAACTAACGTATTAATTTAATGATTACGCCCAAGGAAGAAGCACGTGCTGATCCTAAGTCATTACATTCTCCTATTTCCTAAGCGGATCAAGTGTCTAAAAGGGTTAGGACAAAGAGAATGGATTGAAGTAGTCCTTATTGCCTTGCTTTGGGACAGGTGTCTTATGGTAGCGTAGATGTGGAGGATATTAGAGATTAAAATTAAAGAAGAACTACTCTGGACAGATTGTGTTTCCGTAGAAGAGAATTCTTAGCTCCTAGCTTCAGCATCTAAATTTCTCGTCCTTGGCCAGTTAGTAGGAATTTGGTAATCTACGCATTGGTTTGCCTCTCAGACGCTGACCTAGTGATTAAGTGTGGTCAAAACTTTCAATCTAGGCTTCTCGGTTTAGATGGATTTTCAGCACACCGAACTTTATAATTCTGCCTATAACTCTAGTTTCCTTATTCCCTTGGGGCTGAACTTTTGTGGGTGTCTCCATTATAAATTTCAAATTAACTTTGGCAACCAGCTTACATCCTAGAAGACCATCTTCAGGTGGTAAAAATTTTGACAAAATCATGTTGAAGGATATGCATTAGATATTAGGAATCCAATATTTCCGGCCGCAACCTTAAGGCTTCATAACTCCATCTTGAGTAAACCAAAAATTCTCAAAATTCACCAGAGCGTTTTTGACATGTTTGTGTATAAGGTTACTGTTCATCATTTCGTCAAATTTGAGGTTCATGGTGCAAAAATACATTTTTGCACTGGCTGCCCCCAGAATTTTCAGCAAGACAGGAAGTCGGTATTAGGTTCATATATCGAGTTCTACTTGTCCAAAAGTCTTGTCTTTCTTAACTTAATTGCAGCTTACTTAAGTGTTGAAAATTAGACATGCCACAACAGAGCTAGCTACAAGTGAGGCGGCAGCAATATAGACATCAAAATTAAAGGGAGAACCGACATATATTTAAAGAGAGTAATCAGATTATGGACAGAGTAGGAAAATTTCATAGCTCAAAACCTACAAACCCAACCATTACCCAACTTGACCATAATACAGTTCAGATAACTTCCAATAACTTTTTAGTTCAACCCAAAAACAGAACGAGTGACCTAGGTGGCGCAAAAATCCCAATCTTTTAATTAACTCTCTGCTGAAATTCCAGCAGACAGGAAGTGGTATTTTGAGCATAACTTTTAATTGGCTGAACCAAATTTGTGGAAATTTGGACAGCATAAACTAGACAAAATTTGTGACAACTTTCGCTTTTAAGCCTCTAGCAGAAACTTTGCAAAAGTCCATTTTCTAATCTGTTGTTCCCAGAAATTCCAGCAGACAAGGGGGTTACCATTTTAAGCATAACTCTTATTCTACTGAACCAAATTGGTTGAAATTTCTACAGTACAAACTAGATAACACCTATGACAACTTTCATGTTGAACACTTTTTCATTTGACAACGTTTTCAGTTTCGAAATAAGGGTGCAAACAGATTGTTCCCAGCAGGAGTTTTGGGTTGTGATTTCAATTTCTTTGACGACGGTTCGTTTTGGTTCACGTGTTACAAATCGATATTATTTCAGTGAGATGTAATGCATGAGCGGCCTATTCGATCTCACAACACACACGCCAATAGACTTTTGGCTTACGAAGTTAGTGCCGGTGGCTAGGCAATATTCGTCTCTCCTTATAGTAACTAGTCGGAATTCTCTATCCGTTTCAACGTACGAAATCGCGGTTAGTGTACCTGCAGAAAATTCCATTCCAGAGCATATATAATCAACCTTTCGTGCCAGCACTCACGAAAGCGTCTCCATACATTACCACCCACTATAGAGGTGGCACCCGAACGTTTAACATTGAACGGGCAATGTTCATATGTCACCGAGGCAACATATTGACAGTTTCATACGCTATTGACATAGCGTATTGACTTTGTGCCGCCATCATATTTGCATATGATGCCGTGGTACGCTACAGCAATCGCCGTACCTTGCGCCCACCATCCTATTCTATTTTCATACGCCATCACAGCGTATTGACTATGTGCCGCCACTATATTTTCATATAGTGCCGTGGTACGTTACAGCAATCGCCGTACCTTGCGCCCACCATTGCGGAAAGTAAATGACAGAATGAAATGTGCTGGAAGTTAGCATAATATACTATCTGCCACCTACCATAACGTGATCCCTTAACCCACATAGGCTTCACGCTCTAGGTAACATCCTTAACGGTCCTAACTTAACTTTCCTTTGCAAAACGCATCGGAAGCACGAGTTGGCAAGTTTTATTCAAAAATCGTTTATTAAAGGTTTGTTGCTCTCTCCGGGCTGCTGTTTCGGCTCTGATGCCAGCTGTGGCGGTTCCACTCCGAAATTATTCCAAGTTAAGTACCCTCAGACCACTAACCACGTAGTCAGGCACTTAATCCGGAATAAGCTGGAGCGCCGTCGGATTAAACCCGATTAAACCACGTACTTAACTAGATCGTAACAGCAGCAGGCCCACACGAAGGTGAGTTCAAGAGATTACAACATTCCACAGATTAAATTACAAAGATAGGGTACAAAGTTATTACAGACTGAGTTCAAATTAAAATCAGAGTACACAAGTTTTTGCAGCGGAAATTAAAAGTTCAACAACTGAAATTTAGAAGTTCATTGCAGCGGAAGTAAATAAACTAACGACGAAACAAGTAACTCCGTGATGAGGCCTGCCACGAAGCTACTCCTCCCGATCCTCGCCAGAGGACGGGACCCATTCGATGTGCCAGCCAGGTGGAACCTGGGCAGGCCAAGTCATAGCATCCACATCCAAGATTATACCTGAAAAATAATGCCACAAGCAAGGCTGAGTATACTAATACTCAGCAAGGCTTACCCGTCGGGTGAAAACTACATCACCGACATCTAGACAATGAAAGGCTTTTGGCTGGTGGGTTTGTTTGCCAAAAAGCAACTAAAAGTAGATCCTTGCTTTCAAGTTTTAGCACCATATTCTAATAAATTTAACCATTCTAGATTAGCATCCTCTCTAAGCATACAAGTGGAGCAATACAATTTAATTCATAGAACAAATTCATAATCTCAAATTCCACTTATTACTCGATGTGACGTGACGGTCAAGCAGTCTCATTAACCGCGAGAAGCGGACAGTTCGAACCGAATTTGTGCTACCTGGCCAGGGAAAACCCAACACACACGGATACTCTGCTTGAGATAAAAGGTACAAGCATTTCCCAACCTTTCCCATCGATCCACAATTCGGAACCGGGTCCACTTCCTTAGGATGAAGGTTTACTGCTTCACTCACAGCATCACGCATACATCCACGAGTGTACGGCAAGGGAAAACAAAGTTTCCAAGGAGAGATGGCTATCGGCCCTAGCTGCTTCAATCTGGTACCGGGCTTACCGGCTCCCATATACCGGCATGCATGTGGTACGTTCAAAAACTTGACTTAGTATCCACACCTTCCGACCTTAACCAATTATCAAACACGGACGGGAGATCTACATCTATCCTCCCGCCCGTCAATCCTTATGATTCCAACATAAGTAAAGACGAACAATTCCTATGTCTCGCGAGTGACAGGAAATCACTCGACTTGTAACGAACCTACAGCAATGCTCTACCGAACCCTTCATACTAGTATTGCAAGTCATAGGTACTAGGAAAATATTGCAGCTATGGTATTCAATCAACTCCTAGAAACGTAAATGCACAAACATAGAGAATTCAAGTGCATAATTTAGTAAGATTTAGGTCATGCTCCGGGGCTTGCCTTCCTGCTCGGGCTGAGAGTTAGCTCCTGCGTTGGTCACGTCTGCACCGGCGTCGGGCTCCGGAACTTGCTCCTCTTCTGCAGGGACGAGGGTGTAGTCGCCGTCCGGAAGAACGCCTTCTACATGATATGCATAAGTTTTAAGGCGGCTGCCCTTTTGATGCTAAGACTAGGGCCTTGAAGGCCATATTCACCTAGACATACTTAGATACTTGTATTCTCTTCACAAAAGCAAGTGTTGGTGGTGAAAAAGGTTTTAGTTGAATTCGATGGTGATTGTGTACATATATAAAAGAATTCTAGTTGTTTCTTCACAAAACAGGGTGGCTGTTTTGGGATTTTAAGTTATTCATTTTACTCTAACTAATTTAATCCGAAAAGGTTATTCTCTTTATATAATCCGATTTCCATCTAGATTCCTTCCCATTTTTATTTCTCCCTTTCTGTTCATTAATTTTTGCCATAAACTTTATGACAGCTACTGGAGTATAAGAGCTAAGCTCACTCCAAAATTTAGCTAATTTCGAGTTACACATAATTTATTAAAAATCTATAAACAGCTAGCTGCAGGAAGTGAATTAAAGGCATAATAAATTGAAATTTCATCTATTTCAGGAGATCTTCCTACCAAAGCTAAGCAATATCATGAGGAGGGCTCTGGCCAAGTGGTGGCTCAAAATAACCCTTGGGTAGTCCTCATTATTTTTCTATCCAAAAACACATATTTAATTATTTGCCATCCTAAACAGAGCAAAAATTAAGTTTCTCATTTTTAACATGGGTGCTAACAAGTTTTTAGTTCTCAGGAGCAATATGATGATTTTTTTTGCTGTACAAATTATTTTTAACAATTTCTTTACTGCAGAAAGTCAGAAAACACATTTAAATCTATAACTGGAGCTACACATCATATTTTTTTAGTCTCCTTTGGACACAAGCTGTCCAAAGCCTATATGCACAACATACCCAAAGCTCAACCCCAGCGGAGCTATGGATTTGAAATGGTGCACAACTTTAGGTTTTCCTAGTTTGATTTTTAATTCAATAACAGTTCACTAAAAGCAATAACATGTCTAATAGAGATTGTAGTTTAGACTCTAACGATTCCAGAGAGTATTTTTGCACATTTTTCCGATTTTTCTACGATTTTTAATCGATTTTACAAGTTTCGGGAAAAATCAAACCTAGACTTAAGAATCTGTTTACGCAGAGAACCCTAGATCTTTCAAAACTTCGCGAACGAGTCCCTGGACTTTTGCGCAGAGACCCCTAAACAAAGGTAGACGATGAACTTGGGTCCCTGGGACCTCGCCGGAGTTGCGCCGGCCAAATGGCGGCGAACTAGGCTCGGGGAAGTGGGGGAAAAGATTCCTGGGCTCACCACGAGTCGTTTGGGGACGGTTGGGAGGCCGGGGATGGTCGGAGTTTCGCCGGCGACGAGGTGGTGGCGGCGCGGCCGCCGCGGCTTCTACGCCGGCGAGCTCGGGGTCGTTCGCGGAGGGGGGAGAGGTCCTTGAGCACCAGCAGAGCTTGGGGAAGCTAATGGCGTGCTCGAGGAAGCTCGGGGACGGCTCGGAGTAGGGTCTCGACGTGCGGGTGCTTCGACGGCCGGAATTCGCGATTTGGGGAAATCGCAAATTCTCGCCGGAGAAGGGACAATAGCTTGGGGAAAGTTGGGGGTTTTGGAGCTGGTGGAGTGGACTAGCTCCGTGCGGGATGGATTGGGGAATGGTGGAGCGTGGACGAGGAATTTCGCGAAGAGCTTGGGTTCGGCTTGCGCGTCGCGAGGAGGAAGAAGACCGAGCGAGCGCGGGGAAGTGGAAATGACCAAGTGAGCGAGTGAGAGGAGGGGTGGGAGTGCGCGGTGGAGTGCTTGGGCACGCAAGGGAGGCACTGTGCGGCCTCGGGAGCGTGCGAGCGCGTGGGTGGCTGTCGCGGTCGCCATTGATGGCGCGGCGAGCTCGAACAGAGCGCGCGCGACACGATTGGGCGAGGAAGATTGTGGCGTGATCGCTGGGGATCCTCCACAGTGCTCCTTGGCGCGTAGCGAGCGAGCATCGCGACTGCGGGCGGCGCTGCGCGGCTGCGACCAGTGCCGAGCGAGCTTGCCATGATGGCGCTCCGCGGCGCGAGGCAGCAGTGCGCCGTCGCCCGCGAAGTGACGGTACGGAAGGCTTGGACAAACGCGTGAGGACAAAAGCTAGCTGCCGCCACAGCTCGGCCGACCCGACGCGGTCTCCGCCACACGCCGGCCACGTGGCGGCCGGACTCCGGCCGGAGCAGAGCGCGCCAGGGGCGAGCTGGCAGCCCCGTGGAGCTCTTTGCCCCTTTTGAACTTTCTCCAAAAATTTGAGCTGAACTTCGAAACGTGTAAAATTAAAAGTTGGAGTTTGAGGTGCGGGACACAACTTCCGAGCTTGGACCGGGCACTTCGACCAGGCGCTACGGCGCTTCGAGCTTGAACCGCAAGCTCGAGCTTGCCGAGCCTCGAATGGTCGGAAACGCCACTCGAGGGTGAGTGCCCCCCTCGAGCTTGGCTGCGAAGCCTCGAGCGTGACGGAACGTCGCTCGAGGGTGAGCCCTCGAGCTTGGCTGCGGAGCCTCGAGGGTGACGGAACGTCGCTCGAGGGTGAGCCCTCGAGCTTGGCTGCGGAGCCTCGAGCGCGACGGACGGCGGGGCCTCGAGGGTCCTGTCGTGCAGCCTCGAATCGTGACGGAAACTACCGGCTAGGCTCGATCGTCACGGTCATAGCTCGATCGTCACGGACATACTGACTAGGCTCGATCGTCACGGACATACTGACTAGGCTCGATCGTCACGGACATAGCTCGATCGGGACGGATTTTTACGGCTAACCTCGATCGTGACGGACATTCCCGCTCGAGGGTCACCGATCGGCGCGAACGCCGTGGCGAGGTTGTCGCGAAGGGCTGTCCGAGATGTTTAAGTTTTAGTTGGGTGCCAAATAACCCTTGTTTTTGAATTATAATTGAATTTTTGACGAATTTTTGAATTTCAACCCAATTCCCTGTTGCATTGATTTTAATTGCACTTTTTAATTCTTTTGACATCAGAGATGTCACACTTCGGTCAAACAAATGCTTGTGTCTCTCCTTTGTTCTATTTATTCTTGCATTTTCGGTGATTTGATGAAATTGTTTGATCTACTGTGTTGGTAGTGTTTATGTGTGCATGGACTCTGTGAACTTACTAAAGAAACACTGCAAAAGCTCACTCTACAAGATTCATCAAATCAGAACTCGTTCTGTGTAGAACCGGAAGTTCTGGTTTGCTAGAACCAGAAGTTCCGGTTTCGGTGGCTGACAGCTTATCTATTGAGAAATATTTTTCCGCTGCTATTTTATTGTAAATTTCATATCGGCCTATTCACCCCCCCTCTAGGCGACATCCAGGCCCTTTCACTTGGTATCAAAGCAAGGTTGCTCTTTGCTTTGGCATCATCGCCTAGAGCGAAGATGTCGTCTACACGTGAGGTATCCTTTGAGCCACTGGCTGTAGATGGCTCCAATTATGATACTTGGTCATCTCATATGCTTAATGAGTTGAAATCTATTGGTCCTCTTGCTGAGAAGGTTGTAGAAGCTAGCATTCTACCTCTTCCATTTCATGTTAATGAATACAATGTTGATTTATCAACCTTGTCCAATGAAGAGATAGAATGTGTGCAAATCAACCAACAAGTTACTAGCCTTCTGTCTATCATTGAGTTGTGATATGCAGTATGTCATGCGAATTATTGGAGAACAGATGCACATCACAATTGGGAGTTAATCAAGGAGGTAAATAGCAAAGAAGATGAAGAGGAATGTGATGATGAATATGAAAGTGATGATGGAGATGAAAGTGATGATGAAGAAGTAGTAGAAACATCTGAGAAGAGCACAACCTCACAAGAAACTCAAGTGACGCAGCAAAAGAGCCACAATTCTGCCTCACACCATACTGATCAGAGGAAATTGGAGGTTCTGGTTCCTGAACCCGGAAGTTTCGGTTCTTGCACTGAACAACCAAATGTTGAACCTCTACACTTCGTCAACAATCTTCATCCAATCAGTGAGGAATCCACTTCTCCTATCCCCTTTACTTCATCTTTAGAAAAATTCTCATGCTTTATGGCTAAGGGTGAGAAATGTAGAGAAAATGAAATTGAAGTGATTGGCTACGAGTTTGGCAAAATGACCAAGAGAGATAAACTAAAGGTTGCCAAGCTCATGGAGACAGTGGTAAGTCAAAAGGAAGAGAACAAGAGACAAGAATCCTATCTTAGGTCTCTTAGTGATGAATTAGAGAAATAAAAGCTTGTTAATGTATCCTTAATTAAGAAATTCAAATCTTTGAATGAAGGATATACTTGTGCTACTAACTCTCCATCTTATATAGCACAATGGAGAAAATAAATGGTGAGATCTTTGTTAAGCTAAACAATCTCACTAGCAAGCATGTGACCCTGCAAGATAATCACTTGGAGCTTCTTATCTCACATGAGAATCTTGAGGAGGCACATACCATGCTAAGAATAGCTCATGAGGTGATGGTAACTATGGTAAAATCATCCAAACCTCAATCACACCAAGACACAAGCTCATGAGCTAAATTTGATATTTCTTGTGCTAACCCTTGCTGTTCACAAGCAAATAACTCTTGGTATGAGCAAGTGCTTGCAGAATCAAATGTTGATTTATTGAAGTAAGAAAATGAAGAGCTCAATCAAGAGTTAGGAGAGCTCAAGTTGTACTTGTCTAAGCTAAAGGAGGTGGGCATTGCACAACCTTCTCAAGATAACCGTGACAACATGATGAAGAAGCTTGAGAAGGGAACAATAGTGCAAAGCTCCGGCAGAGATCAATCTCAGTCCAACTCGATCAAAAAGCAAGACAAGAAGAAGCTCAATCATGTCAAATACTTCAAGTGTTCAAACTCGGGACACTTTGCTTCATCATGTCCCATGAAAACTCAAGGCAGCATATCCATGTCCAAAAGACAGAGAAGTCTATCAAAGAGAAGATGCTTTGGCTATCGTGAGAAGGGACACAAAATTGAAGAATGTCCAAACAAGTCAAGTGTGCTGCTCACACAAACCGGAGGTTCCGGTTTTGGAAAACCGGAAGTTCCGGTTCTTGCTCAGCAGCACAACATCAAGCTGAACAAAGGATTCTTGAAGGCCCAAGAAAGGCACTTTGCAAGAAAGGTGTCAGAAGACAGTGAAATCAAGCCACCAAGAAATATGAAGCATAAGACTTGCTACACTTGCCGAGAAAAAGGGCATTTTGGTAAGGATTGCCCAAATGGTGAGAAATCTAAGCTTAACTCAGTTAACGATTCAAACGATAAGCTTAGAGATATCTCAACTAATACTAGTGCTGCTAAATTAGTTATTTCATCTAAAAGAAGCACAAAGTCCATTTGGGTTCTTAAATCACTTTTGACTAACCTTGATGGATCCAACAAGAGTTGGATACCAAAACATGCTTGATGAGTTCAGTAGGTACAAAGATGCGTTGGGGACTTGGCATACATGAAGAGAAGTTTGATCTCAAGTGAAGCATTCCTTGCATATTTTGGAAAATGCCAAGTGTTAATCTTGAATGGTGAATTTCCTCCTCTCCAATGCATCAACATGAAAATCTCTCAACTCAAAGTCATCCAAGCAACATTATGTTTGAATCTACAACGATCAAATGCTGGGTGACAATCCTCTTAACTTCATAAGTTGTATGGCAATGGTTTCTCCAAATGATAATAATTGTATGATTGCCATGCATCAATTTTGTTTGAGTTGTTGGCTTACCTAAAATGATCTGAATGCTGAATTTTTCAATCATCTGTGACATGATATCTTGTACATCATAAAATTTGCTATATGTGCTGCATATGAAAAATGTTTTGTGGCATGCTTAGCCTTGATCAAATATTTTATGGTGTATGCACTTTAAAAGCAAGGTTGAATGATTTATATCACATGATGCTTTTAACAAGTTTGTTGAGTGACAGATCAACAAGATATATGCAGCAAAGAAAAGAAAGATACAACAAATTTTCCATATCAGTATCCACTGAAAAGGAAAACTGGTGGTTCCGGTTTGACAAAATCGGAGGTTCCGGTTTGACAAAACCGGAGGTTCCAGTTTATGTCTGAGGCTGCAACTATGTGCCGGCTTTATCCGATGAAAGATCCGGCTCCTCTCTGTTGAAGACCGGATGATCCGGTTGTGTACCAGAAGATCCGATGATGAACCACAAACTTCAGAGGAATTGTTCACTTCTATTGAAATATCATTGTTGAGTAATTCTCTGAAGGTGATGCTCGTGAGTAGGGCTACCAAAGGCAGTAAGACATTCCTTTTTCTCTTAGCTATCACACTTCATCGTTATATGGTTATGATTTCAAAATATGACATTAACTTCCCTTTGGTTAGAAATTAACCCAAAAGTGCACATCTCAAGCATTCAAATCTTGATGCACATATTTAAGGGGAGTTGACTTTATATTCTGAAGTCTTGCATATTAATTCTCTCTCTAGGTCTCATGTGTGTAGCATGAAATAATTTTCAACATCTACACAAAGAAGAAGAGAACATTGAAAGAAAAATAGTTTGGAGCTATGAGGTTCCTTATATTGACTTGAGAATCATAAAGATGAAATAAATTCATTAGATAGTGATTGAAAGAGCCTGTAGCACTAGCAAGGGTGATTTGTTCATCCTAGTTTCAAAATTTTTGATAAAAGGCCAAGGTATGATCTCTCAAGCCTTTTGCATGCCATCTTAAGCATTTAGGATATATACATGATAGTGTGTGCATTTTTGTTCTATATGCTAGCTTCACATGATTTTGTTTCATTGTGATGTTTGATGGTTTAGGATATTTATTTGGCGTCTCTAAATTCCTTTGGCTAGATTTGTTCTATGTCATTAAGGTTGTTAGAGACAAAGGTTAAATATACCTCTTCTATCTTTCCTATGTTTGTGTGACATAGGATAGAATTTCCAAAATTGACTAGCATGATAGGCTTGTGTGCAATTTTGAGAAAATATTTGGTTCTTGGTCTTGTTACACTTTTTTGATTGACTAGCATTTTTGTTCTATATGCTAGCTTCACATGATCCAAAATTGACTAGCATGATAGGCTTGTGGTTATTGTTACACTTGTTTGATTGATGGCTAACCACAAGTGGCAAGATTCTCTCAAGTCCATAGGAGCTTCTCTAAATCTATCAAGGTCTTTGGATAAATCTTGAAAAAATGGAAATATGTTGAAAGGATCATGTTCTACAAGTTTGTATTCACCAAAGGATCCCCCAATGCACCCTGTCAAGTTCAGAGATGGAAAGGATTTCAAAGTCTCACTTAGTTTGTTAAATGGTGCTATCAACATGGTTTATTCAAATCTCTTGGTGGATTAAGAATTTTTCATGCACATCTCATCTAAGATTATCAATATAACCTCAGGATCTTATAAAGTCTTTCACATCAGATCAAAACCTCTCAATCTCCACAAAATAAACTCTTCACTCAGCTCTGCCTGCTGAAACCGGAGGTTCCGATTTTGACCGGTGTGTTGACGTAAAAATCGGCAAAGACTTTCCCGTGCTAGCACACGAAATCGGTTGTGACCGTAGATGCAGGGCGTGCCAGTCAATTTGACCTGTTAATTGACAAGGGATAAAATCGTAAAATACTAGAGCGTATCGACTGGGATTCCGATTAGCTCCACAGGTAGAATTGGCAAAAGCTGTCCTTTTCTGGTAAATAATAAATCGGCTTGAACAACCGATTCAGAACAAAGCTATGCGAGATCACTAAAGCGTAATCTAACAAGCTAAGCAGAGCAACACTTGGAACAGATCTAACCGGCTGTGATAAGAGATGCAACGAGATAACATGGGTAAAAGCCGACCAAAGCGTGTACTAAGCTGGATAAAGGTTGAATAAAATCCGGTTACTAAAGCCTAGATACTTATCCGGTAACTGTTGAATAAGTTAAACGAAGCAACAGCGATACGCCGGTTGCTAAAGCTTATGGATTATTTGGTAAAAGACAGAACTTACGAGGCAAGCCCTGAGATCTGATCACCCTTGACGTGCTCGAAGAACTCGTGGAAAGAAAATAGCAAAGTCTCCGACTTGATAAAAGTAAAGGTACTGAAGAAGTAGAGTTTGTTTATTTTATCGTGGATAAAACCTTACAATAACTGTGCACCCTTTATATTTATAGGACTGCTGGACTACGACCTTAACGTGCAACTCACGCATACAAAAGTCTAAACCAATTACAACTTAACTACCTAATCAATGTCTAAATAAAAGAAAATATTAAAATACACGGACTCCACTTTCCTTTTTCCGTAGAGTCCTTCTCGACGAGACTTCTTCAATCTATCCGTAGAGACTAGTACGTCTTCTTGTCGTATAGGACTGGAGCTAGCATAGGTTACTAGCTTTCTCTTTCTCTATCCTAATTATGCCTTTTCACGTGTCGACTCAACTTTCCCTTCATTATCATAATCACCTCACATGCATAGATATGAACGTGACTTTCTCTAACTAGTCGTTTGGCACGTGCGACACGCACGTGCTATTAAAAGAAAAGAAAATAAAAATTAACTAATTTAGAAAAATTAAATTCAATTCAACCATGTAGAGCTAAAACTTTTTATTTTTAGTATAAAGTATATGAAAATAGGTCTCTCACACACTGCCTAAAATAATGTGCTAAAAATGCAAAATGAAAGTAGCAACCCCTTTCTTCAACGGTTAGTAAAAGCTTGAAAACCACTAATATTTTGATTTTCACATAAGCCACAACAATGTACTTCATAAATACAAGACAATAATTGTACATATTTTTTCATCAGTATGTAAAACAACATTTTAGAAGGACATCTCTCTATAGTGATCACCCTTATGACTATGACATGCACAAAACTGTATATGCAAACCCTAACATGCATTAATGTAAAGCACAAAAGTATCTGAGATTTACTGCGATGGTCTATTGAATCTCTGTGTGGCCGCTGCGGTACCAAGGATGGGGCTAAGACTCATGGCGTGCACCTGCATGGGAGAGTGGGAAAGTGAAACTTTTGTGAGGCTGAAAGAAATGAAATGATAGCTTGGATTGTTGCAGACATGAATTGTTGCCTACATGAGATGCTAGAATTTCACCAGCTGAAACTTGTGTACGGCAAGTCAATGGCGACTATACGCTGATGCGTTGATAGTGCTGATGATTGCTGTAACGATACGGGCAGCGGCCATACCTACCCTAATGGGTGTTAACGCGCTTGCCAGCGATGCTGAAGGCGAGGTCACAGGGGATTGCACTTGCAGTGAGGCAGCGGAGGATGGAGAGGCCCTCTCCACTTCACTAGATGACCGAATGTGCTGGCTCACGACGGCATAACTCATCGGCGATTCCATCCCTCATGCTCTGCCTTGCTGCTCGTGATTAAGAACGGTAGAGGTTAGGAGAGATGAAAGGAAACAAATTGATTGTTCAAGTAAAATGGAAACACGCAAGCTGTTTTATAAATGGAAACACACTGATCCTGATTTGTTGCTGCCCACGAGAGATAAAAAAGGAAGAAGCATGCAGTGCAAACATGGGCACAGGCGTAAAAACGGAGGAAAATAACAGACTCAAGATCAAAATTACAATCAATAGGTAAAGCAAAGATCAAAATTACAAATACATATTTTTGCCGCCTCAAAAACATATAAATATTTTTTATATAACCTATAGATCGTGAGGAAGAAAGGATAGAACCTGATCAGATCAAAGTCAAGCAACAATCTGTACAACTGTATTTCCATCTCATCCTTACATCAAAGAACTTAACTTCTGTACAAGAAAGGCTACAGGACCAAGCACCAAATCAAGTCAAAAATTGCCAGAACAGCAACCTCTTTATGCGAAAAATAAATAGTAACCTTGGTGAGAATTCAGATATTGACGTCATTCTTTGTCCGTTTGATCTTGTCATCAACACTGATCGTCTCGTCCGACAGCATGAGCTCTGTAGCCATGTAAGATGTGTGGCGACAAGACAATTAGCGATAGAAATAGGACGAAGGTCTCCATACTTGCAATGGGAAACGGATGCTAGTGAACTTACCACATACCGCAATGGGAAACAGATGCTAGTGAACTTACGACAGATCCCCCTAGGGGACCAAAAAATCCGGCAGGCTTGAAAAGGCACAAGCCTGGTAGACGAGGGCGGCCCTCACCTCCCTTTGCTTCTCCAGCAAGTAGAAAACCCTTCTCATCCTTACCCGACAAGAGGTCGTACACCAATCCAGAAGGTCACGACCCACGAGGAGGTGTGAAGCCAAAACAATATCCTTGCTGATGAAACCACATCGCCTATTTCCCACTACCCCTCACGATGGGACACGTGTAGGTCGGGGAGGGAAGGGAACAGTCCCTCTGTCTCAAAATAAGTGTCACTTTTAACTTTTGGACTTCATGTTCGATCATTCGTCCTATTCAAATCTTTGTTACAAATGTTAAAATAGATATGTCTTGGTTAAAATATATTTGATGATAAACTAATTTATTAATAAATAAATAATATTTTACAGAAAAAAATTGAATAGGATGAACGGTCAAATGTGAAACCCAAAAGTAAAAAGTTGCACTTATAATGGGACGGAGGGAGTAGACGATCTCTGTCAGCACTTGAAGGTATTTAATAAGAATAGCAAGTCATTATTAAATACTTTTATATTTTATACTAAATTTTATTGTATAACATTTATTGAGAAGAAATTAGAAACCGTATACATGAAGGCATTAAAGTTGACGTTACAAAGCGAATAGAATATCTTAAAAGCATCTATGTTACACCACTGTTAGAGTTTGAAGACTTTGATCAGAGGACGTGTTTGGCTTGGGGGGCTTATTTTATGGATGCTAATCGACGTGATTGGCTGAGTGATAAGTCCTTTATTCTATTTATTATGTTTCCTTTTTCCCTTCCAAAGAAATATGTGATTTGCATGGCGATGTGGCCTGGGGCTTATTTTGGGGATGCTCATCGGCATGATTAGCTGCCCGTGAGGGAGGGGGGTTATTTCCTTTATTCTATGTATTATGTTTCCTTTTATTCTCTTTCAAAGAAACATGTGATTGGCTGGGGGTGGGGTAGATGACGATGAGAAAAAACAAATGGAAGGATCTCCTCCTCCCCTTTTGTCGTCATAGGCACACCGCTCAGCTATGGAAAGTAGATTCTTTGTGAGCGGTAAGAGGGTGTGTTTGCGGGTGATAAGTGTCAGGATTAAATTAATTTATTTTAAAGTGGACCTTTTATTTCCTTTTAATTGCACACTTTTTATTTCCTTTTAATAGCACATCTTTTATTTCCTTTTAATAGCACCTCCTTTTATTTCCTTTTAATCAACCGCGCGTCATGGAGAGATTCCTTTTATTTTGGCCATGGAGAGATTTATATCTTGCGTTAGAGAGAAGATCAGGAGCTTTTCATTTTTCTTGCCATTGGAATGCAGAGAAAGCAAACGGTGGCCTTGGAGAGGTGCATTTTATTTCCTTTTAATAACACTTATTTATTTCCTTTTAACAGCGCACCTTTTATTTTCTTTTAATAGCACATCTTAGTTCCTTTTAATAGCACAACTTTATTTCCTTTTAAGAGCACCTCCTTTTATTTCCTTTATTTCTCTCATTTTATAAGGGGCTTTCCATTTTTCTTGCCATTGAGATGGGATGTAGTGAGAGCGGAGGGAATGTTTCCTAATTTACTTCCGTTGTTGGGTGTATTGTTGGTGGAAAAAATTAGGGGTGAGGAGGTAGGAGGGGAGTTTTTTAACTGGGTGAGGACGACTAATTCAATCTGCCCCCTCCCTTTGGTCGTCCTAGGGCCACCATTCAGCCTTAGTAGGTGGGTCCGCTGTGAGGGGTAAAGGGGTGTATTTGTGGGTGAGAAGTGTTCTCGATTTGTTCAATCCTTTATAGTATAGACTAGTATCTTGGCACGTGCGACACACACACGCTATTTAAAAATAGAATAAAAGGAAACTAATTTAGAATAGTGGCATGTGTTATTAAAAATAGAATAAAAACTAATTTAGAATAGTTCATCAAGAAATAAACAAAGTATTTAGAGCGCTGAAAATTAGGCAGGGTGAAAATAAAATACATAGAAGGATAGCCGTGATTATTAATCAAGAAATAAACAAAGTATTTAGAGCCAACATTTAACCACTATTGTTGCCTTGTAGTCTATGAATTAATACGAACACTGATGGAACCAAAATCGAGCAAACAATACAACCACGTATACTTAGATGTATTTCTCTCTACGTGTTTCCCCTATGGAGCGGAGAGCAACTTTTAACTCTTCAGGAAAGTTTAGTGCACAGTCATCCAACATGAATTTTAGGGCTTCAATGAGGAACCATTTCCGGAGTATTCTTGCATCCTTGTAGTTTTTAAAAAAAACAATTATCAGCATAGAGAAGTTTCAGTAATGATGGGAATACTTTAATAAGCACATTACTAATATAAAGTAATGAGATGTTATTGCTAACCGCATGAAGCAAACAATGGAACAGTTGACCATCCCAACTGTTCATGAGTTCTAAAACTATAAACCCCGTCAAGCAACTACGAATTAAAACACATCCCATGTGAAGATTTATCAAGCAAACAATGACACTCATCATTGGATGCAAAACTTTATACTTACCTGTCCGGTGTTTTAGGAACAAAGCTCGGAAATATATGACGCCAATCATAAACATCGTCATTCCACAATGGATCGACTTCTTACATAGCTTGTGCATACGTCTTTGCAATTTTCTGTATTTTAGGAAGATAGTAAAAGGACCGATGACTATAATGATCCCACTAGCTAAATGGTGTAGGATCGATTATAGCTATAATCCCATCCTTCCTGTCCAATGCGAACAAGCCATAATTTTCATAGGAACGGTAAGTCACAAAAACCTACAATGACTGTGTTAGTATATATATCCCTGAAATTCTTTTTATTACATTTATGAAGCACCAAAGCAGGTTGAGTAAAACGTACCAGTTGACATTATGAAAACGTAACTCCACTATTAGGCCAAATATGAAAGTAGGTGGCCAGTTTTTTGGGTTCAGGCTTTACACGATGCAAAGGATGGCGTCTGTAATTACAGGCCCTTTTTATATGCATCCGGATCATCTCCCATCTCATGAGGCATGGTTCCTTTTTTGTAGGCATGCGCATCAGCCCCAATAACCAATCTTTCCATAGTGCACGTACATATCGTATATATTACTATAATGCTGCATGCTTTTTTTCTTTTTTAACATGATATATCCTTTATTTAGGAGACAACAAGAATGTTTCCTTTTTTTGTACGGTAGGCTAATCAGCTGATTCTTTCTCGGCCAATCATCTAAAGCTAACTCTAGTCTTTCCTTGATTTTGTTGCTCTTTCCTTTTTTCCATTGTTTCCCCCAACCATGGAGATATCTAATATCTATTTCCTTTTTTTATTGCAACTGTGGCCATGGATGTGCTTTATGTCTTTGATTTTAGGAATAGAAGATACACGTGATTTGTGACTCAACTATATAGTTCCACAGTGCACATGCAAATATTACATTTATTATCGTTCTTTATAGACTGACGACATTATCTTTTATTTATTTTCCTTTCAGCGGATCAGCTCACATAGGAAACAAGGATGTTTCTTTTTTTTAAGCAGGCGAATCAGTTGATTATTCTTTTTCCTTTTAACGACCATACATGCACCCACTCAGTTTATATGTTCAATTTGATATATGTAGGAAGTATAGAGAAGCATCCTCCATGTCTAATATGGTGTCTCCTTTAATTGTTCTAATACACTTTACAAGCGACAGCTCACTGCATCTAAGCAAAATATGAGCTCCACCGACCACTTATTCGGACCTAACCAAGGATTGCTTCTGTTCTACAAAGGAGATGCTCAGAATCATATCGCTAAATACATCACGCTCTGTCATAGACTTGCACTATCAAATGGCTCTTCGCATTGCCTTCGTTCACGTAGCTGCACGGAAGGTTCCAGCAGCTCCTTCTGCAAGCAGGCATCAGCAGGGTCACCAATGCATCATACATGAGCTGTTAGCTAGCTGCGCAAGCAATGAAAATTTTAAAGGTAGAAGTTGCATGTAATTTTGTTTAATTTAAGGAAAGAAATTACCTCACGATCTCGTACTGGCTCCATCCTCCAAGGGGATTCAACACAGAAGTGGATTTGGGTTCTCGCACATAGAGGGCCTAGTTTAAGACATATTCAGAAATCCAAGGTTAAACAAAATGCAGAAATACCAATTTATTCTTCAAAAATAAAATATTCTTCCAGACCAAACTTGTCTGTCCGTGGCACATTAAATTAAACAAAATTAAGATAACTAAAAATGACCACACCAAACAAAATTCATATAACAAAATTGTTCTTCAAAAATAAAATATTCTTCCAAACGTTCCTTCACTATCACTCTCACGCCCATACACGATAATTAAATGTCAAAGTCCCGTCCACCGTTGATCATGTACTCATAGACGTATTGCAGGGAACATACGACCGGTGACCTTGCACAATCTTCTCTTGCGTTCGTCGTTGTACGATCATACGTAGCAACTGCAGCTTTCACTGCATCATGAGCCATCATGTCCCTACGTAGTTCTTCCCTCACCGTTGCACGAGAATAAACCATAAATAAAAAAAACTTCCAATAAATACTTAAATATTTTTATAGAAGAACAATCACATATATATGGTACCTTCGAGATCTGAAATCCTAGGATATACCTCACTTTCAATCAATGTGATTGAAGTGTTAGCGGTCTCCTCAAAGCACCCTACAAAACATTAAACTTAAAAATTAAAAATATTATATCTATCTCTTATATCTCTTTTCTATCCTATAAAGATCCAGCAAATTTTGCAACGAACGTCTGTCGCGGTTTACGTGAACTCTCGTCGCCCATGTAGCTATTTTGATGCTCGACATCAATCAACCTACCACCAGTAACCTGGCAGTAATTCGTAATGATGCGAAGGAATGCGATGCAGCTACA
Organism: Digitaria exilis; assembly: GCA_015342445.1. Taxonomy (NCBI): domain Eukaryota; kingdom Viridiplantae; phylum Streptophyta; class Magnoliopsida; order Poales; family Poaceae; genus Digitaria; species Digitaria exilis. Next base: position 1,707,452 of record JACEFO010001734.1, read on the forward strand.
CCAAGATCCATTAAATTGTTAAGAGCATAGTGCGAGCAAACAAAATTACAAAATAAGGACAATGATGATACACACACGAACCTTTTGTCCTGCAAGCATATCTCCCTAGTGGTGTATGGATGCAATGAACGTTGGTGACTTACTGGTCCAACGCTAGCAACGACGGCAAATAGATCGACCTCGGATCCATGAACCATCTCAAGACCATCAGCTGGAGTCACGAAAAACGATAAATAAACCATGGTCTCTCGCTGAACAGGTTTTTTAGAAAAATCTCAAAGAATTTGAGGCGAGATATGTACTGGTAGGCAAGGGGCATGATGACATTGAGGCGGTGGCTACAAGAGACATATATAGATGGTGCGTGATGACTTATTTCCTTTTTTTTCTATTTGGTTTCCTTTTTTCTACCAGGAGATGGAAGGGAACTGCACCAGGGAAAAAAAAGGAAGGGATCAGGCGACGTGATTAGAGGGTTCAAATAGTTTATTCTATTTTAATGTTGTTTCCTTTTTTTCCTATGGTGGGAAGGAAGGGATCAAGCGACGTGATCAGGGGATCAAAGGGTCATTCAACATGGGGGTTATTTCCTTGTTTATCATGGGGGATATTAATGTTCTTTCTTTTTTTGTTGCGGTGGATAATGGCCATGGGGACATTCCTTTTGTTTGCCCGTGGGGATATTCTCTTTTGTTTACTGAGGGGGTAGATTTGATGGTGAAAAAAGATTGGAGATGAGGAGGTGTGATGAGAGTTTTTAAACAGGGGAGGACGACCAAATCAATCTCCCCCCTCCCTTTGGTCGTCCTAGACCCACCGTTCAGCCCTAGTAGGTGGGTCCACTGTGATGGGTAAAGGGGTGTATTTTTTGGTAAAAAGTGTCCTCAATTTGTTCATTGCCCATGCCTGCACCGGACCAGGAACTGTCGTCCATGGTCAAGACAAGTAGCCGGCGGGTCTTGCGAACTAGGCCATGAATAATCGGCCTTGGGAATAATCGGCCGTAGAAGAATCCTACCAGCCGGTTATAAGTAATCGGACTTGGGCAGAAACTCGATTGTGATTGCCGATTTTACTTGTTGCCGATATGAAAGAACCGATTTGTCTTATTCGCCTTGTTACCACGACACACGTATGTGGCTGCACGGACTGAATGGCTTGTCCTTTCTTGAATATATTTCAGCCAAGATAACCAAATTAGAAAGCATTATCACGCAGCTGTATCCTTTCACTTAAATAAAGATCGACTTTTGTAGGCATACGTGATGGTCAGACTCGGACTCTTTACTTATCTCCTGCATTCTGTAACCGTCCGCAGGTAGACTTCTTAATTAGCAAAATCGGCTACCACTATTTCTTTAGTTACAACCATCGGCTGCACCGTACACTCAGACCGATGCCGATGTCGCTTTGCCGATTGCCGATGCTGGGCTTGTCCGATATGCTTCTCTGGCGATCCGATTGCCACTCCTCCTTTTGTCTCCTTTTACGTGAATTCATCTCTGGTAAAAAGCTTCACATTGTTCTTTCTATGTGCACGTCGCACCTTCCTATTAGCATCTGCATGCTAGCCTGTTGCATACAATACTTTCCGATACTATTGTTGTAAAACACGTCGTCAACGGTTGGATCTTCTCCCTCTCACGTCTCTCATGATAAACACAAGAACAAAGCAGACAAGACACAATGTAGGTGGAGCTTCTCTTTATTCCTCATATTCAATGATTTACAATGACAATCTCTCTCATATATATACTCCGACCTATGACTAGAGTTTGGTAAGAGCCCACAAGCAACCGGACATGGACTAGGACTTCTAGTCCTTCTTTCCTTCTATACAAGTCTGGGCAACCGGACATGGACTAGAACTTCTAGTCCTTTCCTTCTATTCAAGTCTGGTTGTATTACAACACTCCCCCTTGGGCGATTACCACGAATGTATATGCCTCATTAAAAACTCCATCCGAAAACCCAGTGGAAAAAAAGGTTATTGGAGAAAAGAGTACATATCAACCGCAATTGTATTGCATATGTTGCCTCGTCAAAAACCTTATGTGAGAAACCTTCAAATAAAAACTCACCAAGGGAAAAAGAGTACAACATCAAACCTTCTTGGTTTTTATATAGTTATACATTCATCATTCTTCATGAACAATGATCAATCTTCAAGATTATGCATAAACTTCAGGTTCTTGCAATAATAATATATGTGATCTTGATTATAATAATCAAGTGGTATACCGTCATGGTAAATAATCATTAAGTTGATTCATTCTAGATAATACTTAATGAAAATATGTGCTCCCCCTCGTAACGACATTCTTTGAACTTCACGTTCATGATGATTTTTAAGCACATTCTTCATAAATGTGTATGAATATTGGTACTCAATTACTAAAATATTTAGTCCTTCAAAGACTTAATATATTTCTTCTAGACTATGATAGGAGCAATGCTTCGAGCACTAATAATCACTTACTTAATTATGCAATACAAATAAGTTTTATCCTTACATAGGAACATGGGGACAATGAGTTACAAATTAGTATACCTTTGAGGTATTATATTTTCAAACCTCGGTGTTTGAGGTTAGTCAGTCTTCATTTGGCATTTGAAGGGGATAATTCAATTTGCCAATCACCAATATACCTTCTATGGTATTCGAGGATACTTGCTATTCAATGATAGCTAGCTATTTATGCACACATGAGTGCTTGTATGGTACATTTAAGACCATTTAAATCCTCGTCGCACTTCTAGTTTAATCATTCGGGTCTGTACGAGTCTTCACTTGTATCTTCAGGATTTATTGGTGCTCATGGAGGAGTTGACTGATAATAAATCAATTCAACGACTATTTTCTTCGGGAATCTTTAATTCTTCAAGAATAATATTTCCCTTTTATGAGAAATTTTCTCATGATAGAGAGAAATAATTTTCACAATAATTTGAGTTCTTCTATGAACTCTTTACTTTTACTCCTTCTAGGATATGCCCTTCGTGAGACATTTTAATATTCATTCAAGAATATTATCTACCTTAGACATTTAATGTTTAGTATGAGCTTTGATTATATTTCTTACTATTTTATACATTCGAGGAAAATAAGTCCTTCAAGGACCTTTTCTCAGGGATTTTAAGAATCCACTGATTAACTGCATAATATGTCATTTGCCAGATATGTTACAGAATATTTATTCATATATAATGGGAGTTTAATAGTCTTTTGAAAGACTTATGAACCATAGTATTTCACCATATCATTATTTCATAATAACTCATATAGTTTGAACTTCTAGGTTCAAATGCTTTCGTCATGGTCCAACCTCAATTGCATTCTTTCATTGACCCAATATGAGTGCTTCGTACAACTCTGCCATGGACTTTAGTCTTGGATCCATGCTCTCGCTTAGAGAAACATTTGCAATTATAGAGGTAATGTTGTCGACATTCATTCAATTCTCCCATATCTTCAGGATAGGACTATTATATAGTCAATATTTTTTTGCTTATGCCAATACAAAATATTGCGCGCGCTTTGAAGTGTTAGGCATTCATCTTCATGATGAACATTTCTCAATTTGTGAGGTAATTAACCTTAAAGGTCTTTTGCTTCGGAATTTATGGATATTCTATTTAAATTGTTTGACAAGTTCATCTTATCTAAAACCAACAGGCGTCCCCCTAGATTTTAAATTAATGACCAAGTCCTTTGCCAGTGTGAGTATATTATTAGATACCCGGGATATACCACACGTAGCATTTTGTTTACTACAAGTAAACTTGAACTTCAGGTTGTTTCTCCTAATTTTTGATGTCCCATTCGTGAGTATTCATCATGTGCACATTTTCATTGGGATCGAGTCCTTCAGGGAGTTACACTTCAAGTGTTGGCCACATCAAGTGGCGCCCCGTGGGCTTCCTCACAATTTCAATTTTCTGGCAATATACTTTGCTTCATGCAAGTATAATATAGTGTGTGTTTATATTCCTGCTTCAAGCTTCCAGGAATATTATATGAAGATATTTCTTGCTTCAAATATAAGGCATTCATATGGACTCTCTCCCCCTAATGCCAATATTATATCTTCATTACTAACATACTTCTAAAATGTCCCCATGGGATTAGTATAATGGAAATTCAGATCCATTTTCCAACTTCAAGTTAATGCCCATATATGTATGCTATTATGGTGAAATAAAATAATAGTTACACACACTTCTTTTAAATATAGGGGTTATTTGTTTATATGCAGTGAGCTAGACTTTATTAATGTAGTAACATGAATGCTACATTTATGTTAGCATAGTGTGCAATGCGGTATATTCGGTATACCTATAATTTGCACTTTTCGAAGTCTACGAGACTATTTTTATTGTCTAGCTTCTTTATTTATTTTTCCTATTTATAAGCATAATCCTCATACCATATACTTCAAGTATTTAACATAAACTTTCAGTTTATAAATATACAAAATATAATCTACATGGAATTTTCTTCTAGAAAAATAATTGCTCATTCATTCAAGAATCCCCTATATACTTTTGATTCCATAATATAAAATGTTTTTCCACATAATAGACTACCAGGTCTATATTCTTTTTATGTATCCGCAAAGACCCATTATGATTTGGGTTAACCAATTTCTAATTGGATATACTGAGCCAAATCTAGGCCATTTTTCTCCCCCTGATCTTAGCCTTCTTGACTAAAATTTTACTTAATGATTTCTGATCATCAGTATACTAGCAAAGACGCACGTGCGACACGCACGTGATATAAAATGTATAGCATGTGAATAAGAAAACAGAACGGTGATAAAAAAATCTTAGCATTGGCAAATATACTCTCCAGCTCGTAATTTTGATGGATTTGCACTTCTCCCCACCTCTTTGGCCTTTTACTGACGGTTCTACCGTTGAGGTACGATGTGTCTAATTTAGGTGAGAATTGTACTTGTTTTTTATACTACAGATTTAGATTAGAGCTTGAGCATTCATGTAAATTTATTAGTATCTTTTCTTAATTTAGCTCGTGTTGGACTATTTTTGAAATGAGTATGGCAAGAGCTTGTGTTTGAGCTCGTCGAAACTGCCAAGAACAGTTACCCGAAAAAAAAACACAGCCAAGAACAGCATGCAAGCTTGGGTCTACCAAATACGTTTCCGTTAAAAAATGAAAAAAAAACGGAAAAGCACCGGTCACCAACTCGCGACGTGCCCGCGTGAGGAAATCGAGCCAGCGCTCCTGCTTACCTCGCGTGGGCCACGCCAATGGGCCGACGAGCCCAACGAAGGCGCTCTCAGGCGGGCCGCATGCGCTGCTGTTGTCTGCTCGTCCTCACGATTTTGGAGCACCGGCGGGTAGATAGACCCCACGGTGAGAAAAAAAATTTAGTTTTGGCAGAAACATTTTCTAAATATCAGTTTTAGTGGGTTTGACCCTCTTCCAACCTTCGTTGACTCTTACAAGTGGGTCCGGCGTGAGGGGTAAGGTGGGCCTAAATTGGGTGAGAAACGTTTTCAATTTAACTCGTTCTTTTATAGATAGATGTGCATACGGCACACAAGTGAACTAGCTTGCTAGCTAGTTGATAGATTTTTATGACGGACTACTAGCCATCCTAGTGCAATGGAGTTTGCTACTCAACAGGAGAAGCTTGAGTTATACATAGCATCCAAGCTAGTGTGAATACAAGAATAATACAATGGCTGCAAGCCAATGTAGAGCGAATTTTTAATGTGATACCCCTACAAAGGGTACTAATTAATGTAGTGACATGATGATCCTTACATTAATGTGGAATAACTGTTAATTGGTCATTCTAATTGACACAATGGTATATGGATTACAAAAGTACGTGCAGAGCTGCATGCTTAGTCATTGCATTGACTATGGTCACGGACCAACTTGCACGTTGATTGTTCCACATGTAATAGGATGAGGCTCTGAACCAACAATCTTACAGGATTAGGGATATGCCTATTAAATTTTTCTATAATTTTATCCATATTTTTCGTATACCTCTTGGCCCAAATTTCTCCCCCTCGTCATACCACGATTGCACTTCAGGTGATGTAATGCTTTAAGCATGATCTATGAAAAAGTTTCATATAATTAAATTATACTGCTAGTATATCTAATATGATATGAATTCATATATTATTGTACTGTTTGGTGTACAATAATGAGCTGGGTAGAATAATCTTCAAGTGTAGGGCTTATGTATTTAGTACATAGTTGAGTAATACCATTCAAGGCTATATTGAATCATTCAAGATCAATTAATAAGCTTGTATATTACTGGTTTTATGTGCTTCTTGGAAATTCAATTTCCATTCTACCTTCATGGTAGAAATGCACAATAACCTTCATGGTTCCTTGAGGTTGTGGAAAAATTATTTCAAATTATTTATAGGCAGTATAAAGCAATTATTTACAATATTCAGCATGTAATTCTTTATTTATTCCATGAGATTAAATTTATTACTACAGGTAAAAATTGCTACAAGCATATGGGCAAAAGGTAAGGTGAGAAAAACCTATGCAGAGGTAAGAAACACCAAATTATTGAATTTGCCCTTCTAGTCTGGGAAATATTCTTAAATTAATGCTAAACTTCATGTTTTAAAGCAGAAAGGTAAATACTAACTCTTCACGAGTATAACCAAATTCTTCATGAATAACTAATAATGCAACTTATGTAGAAAATTTTATTCATTCATGGTTATGGGGTGAGTATGAAAATTCCGTGTCTCATTGCAACTCCCCCTAAGCCTAGCATCACTTAGTTATGGGGTGAGTATGAAACTTCTGTGTCTCATTGCAACTCCCCCTGAGCCTAGCATCACTTCTGGAATGTACTTTTTTTCTTCCACTTCTACAGCTTATGAAACTTCTGGTAGCATAAATATTTGTTGTATTGAGCTTATGCATATTCTTCTTGAATTGCAAAAATGTCTACATGACAAATAACATGTGCAATTCTTCTTGAATTGCAAAACTGTCTACAAGACAAACAATATGTTTCTTCTAGAAGACATATTAATTTTGTATAACTTCATGTCATATCAAGCTCAATTAATTAATATATTTTTGAATGGTTTACTGCTAGTAAATTATAATGATATACTGAAAGATAAAAATGTTCGGTTTCTATAAGAAAAAAATGAGTTATATAGCATCTCTTCTGGAGATTATATAGTATTAGGCTTAAACCAATAGTATATTTCTTCAAGAAATAATAGACTTCATGCCATATTCTACATTATTCATGCAATTGCTACAAGCACACTTCATGTGCTTAAGTGCATGAAACAAGTGCAAAATTAATTAAGATTGGTTAATCTATTCAATAGATTTATTTTATATAATTTCCCAAAATTTTCCAAGCAAAAATAAAAATTTATCCCATTCACACATTTTCCCAAAAACCTTTCAAATATGACACTCTCAGTGGTATTATGTCTAAGGTTCTTCAAGATTGAGAGAGGTCATAAACCATAATCATTTTTATGGTTCAAGATAATTTTCTAGCCACTTCCGATAGTAATGGTTTAATTTTCAGAATTATTTAACCATTAAACATGCTAAAAAAATATGAGCCTCAAAGAGGGTTTCAAAAAAAATAGAGAGCTTATATACCTAAAACCATGTTTCTATGATTAAAGGTATTATATTACTGTATTTATTCACAATTATAACAATATGCCATAAAACAATAAATAAATTCCATGATTAATAATCTACAGATAAAAGGCATCTTAATCTGCCGCAACAATCAGCCATCCCAGAGAATTTTCTGCTAGAAAATATTCAAAACTCTTTATTTCCTAAAATTAACAGTTTTATGGGCAAAAATCCAGCTATGCTCGAAATTTATTTATTTTTAGATTGCTTGCATGCAATCAAGTCTCGTGGACGGGCAGGCGTTAAGCCAAATGACATGCGCGTGCAGGCACACTCATTACATCGAGTCTTCAAGCATAGGCATACGCAGGAGACCGGCTAACAGGCCGTGCTCTGACGCGTGGAATTCAGTTCAACCATTGGGAATAGCGAGCTCGCTTCAAGAAGGATATGCACGCACGACGTTGCGATCGTCACCTGAGCTTCAGGCCAGCACAAATGAAAACTGTAGTGGTCAATGGGTCTAGCATGCACAACACGGTGGAGATTGCTTGCTGAGTTCTGCGGCCATCATGTGCATGCACTATGCTACTGGGTAGGATGCCGGCGGCATTGCTGGATTCCCCACGTGTTTGCAGAGTGCGGTTGTGGGCTTTAATTTTTACAGGCAGATGGGTTCGAGTGAGACTCGGCTCGACCCTTTTGAGACCTGATGCGGTAGCTTCAGGCTGTTTCAGATTGATTCTTGGTGGTACTCAGATTGGTTGGTTGATTCGGATTGTATTCGTCAGCAAGCTAGTTTCGTCTTCAGGCAATAGCACTGCTTTGGAGTTCTATTTTGTTGCTACTTGTGCTAGAGGCGAAATCAACTTCAGGTGATGTTATGTATCTGCGTGGATACGAATATGACTTCGAGTCGACTTGCAAAAACAGACAACTGGTCAGGCTCTATCAGGAGACGACGAGGACCTTGGTGTGCAAGCTAAGGTGACGTTGCTACAGGCCGCTAACGCAGATGTGTTCGACAAGAACATGCATATGGTCGTGAGAACCAAGATTACGTACACCTCCTGGGCGCTAGCCTTCATGCTGAAAATCCTTTTTTGTACGTAGCTTCTAGCTTTTTCTTACACACGAGTCTACATACTAAGCTTCTTGCTTGTATAACATTCCCAACCAAAAACACGTACATACAGATGTTGCGCTGAGGTTTGCCCACTAGCCTTCATGGCTAATCATGTAGTAGATTGATTGAAAAGCAAAATTTCCGCACGATGGCCAGAAAACTAATCTTTCTACTACTTATTTCATCATAATTTCCATGCGATGGCCGGAAAACTAATCTGTCTACTACTTATTTCAGCAATTCGTACCTTGCATTATGTGATGACAATTGATCTACTCCACTTGCCGCGTAGGGCAGTTATCAGTAGGCACATACCGCGTAGGACATTAGGCATGGTCGTAGACCTGTCTGCTTGATGACGATGACGATGATGTCGTTGCAGTGCAGATCAGTAGCAGGTAGAGGTAGCAGATCTTTCCGCTAACGACGCTGATGTAGTCGACGTCGGCGAGGACGGTGGTGAGATCGCCGGCGTCAAGCTTGATGGCGACTCCTCCGGTGTAGTCGACAAAGAGCGGTCGTGCTGATAACGTGTTGTAAAACACGTCGTCAATGGTTGGATCTTCTCCCTCTCACGTCTCTCATGATAAACACAAGAACAAAGTAGACAAGACACAATGTAGGTGGAGCTTCTCTTTATTCCTCATATTCAATGATTTACAATGACAATCTCTCTCATATATATACTCCGACCTATGACTAGAGTTTTGGTAAGAGCCAACAAGCAACCGGACATGAACTAGGACTTCTAGTCCTTCTTTCCTTCTATACAAGTCCGGGCAACCAGACATGGACTAGGACTTCTAGTCCTTTCCTTCTATTTAAGTCCGGTTGTATTACAACAACTATCTCTACTAGCTTTGCTTTTGTAGTTAATCAATCCAGCCACCGATCCACAATCGACCAATGCTATCAATGTCCTTTGTCCGATTCCTCTGTTTGTACATGGAAATCGGCAGCTAGATCCGTTGTTGCATGCACTTTCTTTATTTTCCTTATCCCTCCATCGGTTCAGGAGCTAACAGGAATAAATCGGCTCCCATGCTTTCAAATCGAATCGGTCACCATGCAAATCAGTAATCGGCCACCTAATCCATGAAATTGGACATCAGCTACCGGATGAATTTTATAGAAGTTGTCGATTTCCTCCAGAGTATAATACCCATGCATTGGAACTTGCAACCGCATTTAACTCTTCACAAACATAATCAGAATCTTATTCAATAAAATATGTTAATCAACCAGCATTCCCATTAGCTTTAACACATCAGCACATGATAATTGGCTCTTCTCCAATATGGATTTGCCTGTGAAAATCCGATGTCAACACGGTACAACCCTATTCTACCCGTGAACCACCTCATTCAATGCTCATTCACCTTCCTTTCTCTCTCCCAGACCCTGCTGTTCGTGGAGGCGACTTGGGGGCGATTTGGCTCGGTCTCCATGGGATTCAAGATTTGAAGTAGAGTTTTTGGAGAATCGAGAGCGGAGGATCCGTTCCTGCATCTTCCCCATCCGGTTCTACATCTTGGAGCCATCTATTGGATGAATTAAGGGCCTCAAGGTATAAAAATCTTGTTCCATCCCGATCTCTTTTTCTAGGAGCTATCTTCCCTAGATGCCATGCCTAGCAGTGGATTGGAGTTTTCATGGTTGAAATTATTGGACCCATGATTTAGGGCTTATTGCGCAAGAACCGGAAGTCCCGGTTTCAGAAACTGGAAGTTCCGGTTTGGGCACAGAAAGCCCCATCTCATGTGTTCAGTGGTCTAAATCATGTCAAAAGTTTTTGTTAGGCACTGGTAATTGTTTCTGAATACTGCTTCATCTCTGTGATGTCTCAGGAAGATATAAAGGGCTTGTTTACATCAGAAATCAATTCAAGAACAGAGATATGAATCCAGGTTCCAAACCTCGTCATCCTTAGAGGAATGTGAGGAAGGAATTGGCCAAGGGAACTTTGCACATCACTAAACCAGAAATTGAGGAACCAAGGACTTCCACAGATGAGGAAGAAGAAGAGATAGAAGATGAAACTTTTTAGCCTTCGCCTCGCAGGTCAACAAAGAGAGGAAGGGATTCAAGGAGCAGCAGTAATGGTAGTGAGGAAGGAGATGGTGGTGGTGCTGATGAGTCAGTTCCTATGCGTGGTGCACACCAAGGTCCTTCTTCTTCACAAGGAGGATAACGCAGATATATGAGAAACATTCTTCTTGTGGGTGGAATGGCAGAGGTTGCTAGAGCTAAAAGAGCAAAAGATCCTCGACAGTTGTCTACAGATCCAGTGGACTACAAGTTTCACACTTACTTCCACCAGGATTTCTATGTGAGTGCTATGTTCAAAAAGGATATTCCTGTTTCAGCATCGCAGTACGTTGACTGGCCCCACTATGATAAGTAGAAGTGGGATATCTTTGATGAAGTGATTGCAGAGTGCAAGGCCAATCATGTGTTCAAGATCATGACATATCAGCATGGGTGGAACATTGAGGTAATTGCACAGTTTTATGCCACCTGCTACTTTGAGGAAAGAGGTGATGTGAGAAAAGTCCATTGGATGACTTGGTGACATGATACTCTATCTCATATGAAGAGTTTGCCAGAATGTTTGGGTTTGGAAATTCAGATGCAAACTGAATCAAGGTTCACACAAGCAATGTGATTGTTGACGTCTTTTGTGGTCAACATACGATAAGCGCTAGATCGCGCGGTAGCCGAAATCTCCTCGTCGGAACTTCTGGACAAGGAGTCAGACCACCTGTACAGCGGGTCAGACGGCCTGTCACAGGGGGTCAGACCGCCCGTCAGGGAGTCTAGACCGCTGTAAGCAGAGGTGTCGCGAAAGCCTACGATCGTCGCCTCGGGAGCGACCCCGTCGGAGGCGGCGAACCTAGGGTTGTTCTAAGGCCGACAAGGCCACCTAGAACATCCTAAAACGCCATGGAGATGAAGAAGGAAGAAGAGGGGTTAGAAAAGCTAGGGTTTGAGATAAAAAGTAAAGATAGATTTGTTTGTACGATTGGGTAGGTCCTCAATTGGGGCCCTTCATAATATAGGGTGGGGAGGTCTTGCCCCATGGGGAGTCAATTCCATAATGAAATCCCATCAAAATACAACTCTAATTCGGATTAGAACTGTTACAGGCGGTCTAACTCCTGTACAGGCGGTCTAACCGGCTGGGCGCGGGGTTGAACCTTGTCCGAGCCATAACTTCCTCATCCGGACTCCAAATCAGGCGATCCACATATGCATTTTGAATTTCTCGACGAACCCTATGTATTGGTGGAGTCAAACTCATATTTTGAGCACTTTTAAACAGGCGGTCTAGACCGGTTGTACAGGCGGTCAGACCGCCTGCCGTATTGCCAGACCGGCTACAGGGTACAGCCGGTCTAACCGCATTAGCTGTTAGACCGGCTGTTGAGCCAGACCGGCATTCTTGACAATTTCTGTCATCCACATATGCCCCCATGTTTCTTGGTAAAGCTTGCGTATCAAGAAACATTAAATCATTCTAAGGGCGACTCTCTATTGTCGGCCATTTTGTTCTAGGAGCGATATCAACATATCGGCCAAATCCTTTCAAACACTTTGTGAAACACTTGATGATACCTTCAAATGCTAGCAACTGAAATCCATGCAATTATCAACTGGAAAGAATTTTACCTTTACCTTCTTGTTACATGCTCTAGCTATCCTGTTTCTCGACCTGCCCAAAACCTCTAAACGCTTGCCGGTCACTCAACGGACAAACGTCTTCTTGACCATAGACAAGCTCAAACGGAGTAACTTTGGTAGTACCATGTCTAGAAATATGACTTATTGATAGACTCAACTTGACCATTAGCTTCAGTATAATATGAAGATGAATTGAGCAATTTAATACCATAGGATTCAACAAACTCATGTACCTCCTTAGATATGAATGACATCCCCTGATCCATTGGCAAATGAATCCCAAATCCACATATAATATGCTTGATAATAAACTCAATCACCTCCCGATGTGTCATATCAGGACACTCTTCACATCATTTGCAGTAACGAAAACAATCGGCAATTATTGTAAGCCAATAAAAGTAAACCCGCTTAAGAAGCCACTTCATCATGCGAGCCGATTGATGCACACCACAAATTTCTTCATGAACCTCTACCATAGCTAACCTAGCTTGATCAGGATCTAAACACTTCAAGAGCAAACCATCCGCGGTCCAACGATATAATTCACTATCAACCAAAGCAAACTTGAATGTCCATCCTCCGAATTCTCAATCCGTTGACCTGCTAGTATCCTGCAAATACCACAAGAGGCTTCCTCCAAACACCAACATCGGCCTCAACAAACTGAGAAGCATCCACAGCCGAATTGGTTTTTTTCATAGGCACAGACGGTCAGACCGCTTGTCATGGTGGTTAGACCGGCCAGGCCGGTTAGACCGGCTGAACCGAGCGGTTGGACTACCTGTCCTAGAGCAAGCACGTCGGCTTCACAAAACATCAGCTTCTTTTCTTGAAAAAATTCTTTTCTGAATATTATAGCCTGATGCTTGTTGTGCCAACACATTAGCTCTCAAGATTCTCTTCTCTTGGTACATGATAAATCACAAATTCACCAAAGCAAATTATAATATCTAAACGTTTATCAGATAAACATTTAGAAACCCATTTAAACATTGACATGCTTTGGATACTTGTTGTACCAACAGTAAAGAATCACCACAAGCTTATACATGTTTTACTCCCATGTCATGTGTCTGCGGGTGACACACGAGGTGCCTCACGCCGGCAAGTGTCGATCACAGAACACGCACGTCTCGGTGGAGAATGGTTCAAGAGACGCAAGACAAAGGGTTTATACTGGTTCCGGAGTGATCCCTACGTCCAGTGAAACGGGTTCTCAACTGTATTACTCTCTTGGCAGCGGATTACAACGAAAGTCGGTTCAAGCCATGTGTGTGTGGAATGCGTGTAGGGGACTAAGTGCTCTAGAGATCGAGAGTCCAGAAATCGGAATCCTCCCGTAGGAGGACGCCCTCCTCTTTCATAGCTCAAGAGGAGGGCAACTATACAATGGCGTTTTACCTATCTACCCTCGAGGGCCCGGTGCCCCCCGACGGTTACTCGCTGTCGGCCTAGTGCGTCTTGGCGACCCCTTCCTCAGCCGTCGCGTGTCCTTGGCCTTCCCACCGACAGCTTCGCGGTAGCTTCCTTCTTGGCTGCTAGCGCAGCGGAGCGCATGCAGCTACCTTTTCCCGAGTGCAGGGCTGCAGATCAGCTTTTTCAGTTGGCAGGCGGGTATGTGATGTCGGGTGTCGGTTGGGAGAAGGCATAGGCCGCACACCTTCTCCTTCACAGGCCAGATTTGACTTCGGGAGGGTCCTCGGGACTCCCCTTTTCCGCTGGCCATGCTCGTCGATGGAAGGGACTCCTCGCGGGGGTCTTCCCTTCCGGCCCGGAGGGTCGGGGGTCGAGCGAGACGAACGTGCCTGACCCCTTTATCCCCTTGGTCATCAGGAGGGTCGGGGGTCGGACGGGACGGAGGTGTCTATCCTTGCATCCTCCGGGCCCACTGAAGGTCAGGCGGGATGGAGTTCTCCAACCGATCAAGCCTAGTGCCGTTTCCCATCACCGTCAGGGCTTTTCCTCGTTCGTGCGCCGTTAGCGGGCGTCCTGAAAGTGGGCCCCCTAATTCATGACCCTCACAGTAGCCCCCGACCTTGCAAAAGAGTCGAGGACTCGTTTGTGAGGTCATATCTGTTCCTTGGGGGAATGGTTTTTTAGGGGGACTCCTTTTCTCCGTTTCTTGCTAACTCCTGGTAATTTCGGGAGTTTTGGGGGCGCGACCTGGGAAATGCCTCGGCGGCAATTCCCCGGTGCCCAACGTGTTGCGGGGCCCCCGACCCTCTTCGCAAAGCGTCGGCCCGGGGGCTTCTACCCCCGACCCCGCCGTTCCTGAGTTGATGCCCCCTCGCAATTCCTAGGCCTGTACGATCAGGTCCCGAGGGCTCGTCGCCCGGCTAAGATGCCGTCGTCTAGAGGCGGCGAGAAGCTCACTGACTTTGGTTTCCTGCTCTCTGACTACGCAGTCAGACCACCCGTGCCCTTCGCGGGTCGGCCTATAATCCCCAACCTTGGGCCGGGGCCCGTATCCTTTTTGTCTCTTCCAGGCCGACCGCGGGGATACGGCCGGGCCCACTGGTCGCTGTGACCTGTCCAACTGCTGACGGGAGCAGACCCGTCCATCGAGTGTGATGTGACGTGGCGGTCAGGCTCTGGATTTGACATGGCAGACGTGGCGGGCCCGACGAGGCATGCGGGCGTGAAGGGCAGTTAATGCCCTAATCCTCCGCCTCGTGCCCCGTGTGCACGTCGGGCACGCCCGGAGCCGTTGGATGCGAATCGAGGGCTCAAAGAGCTTGGTCGTGCGCCCCCTCGGAGCGGCCGCCCGTTCTCCCGCCGTCCTTATACAAAGGAGCGTGGGCGTAATAGGCGTGGCTCCTCGCTTCTCGTCATCGTTTCCATCTCCTTGCTCCGCGCGCGCTTCATCGTCTTCATCGCTCAGACTTTCAATCTCGCCTCCCACCAAGCCTGCCGTCATCGACATGGCCTCGAGGGGACCTTCATCGTCTTCGCAACTACGCCCATGGGCGCGTTCGAGCGCGTCTCTCGCCGCCCTCGAGTCGCTCGTCTCCCGCGGGCTTCTCTGCCCGCGCACCTCCGACGAGGAGTGAATCTCACCGCACCCTTCTCACAAGACCCCGTCTCCACCGGCGGGGTATGTGGTGAGCTTCATGGCGTATCACGTCCGTGGCTTCGCTGCGCCAGCTCACCGCTTCGTTCGCGAGGTGCTCCACCACCTCGGCGTGGAGCTCCACGCCCTCGCCCCGAACGGGGTCCAGCAGATGGCCAACTTCGTGGCCCTGTGCGAGGGCTATCTGGGCATTGACCCGGATTTCAATCTCTTCCTCCTCTTCTCAAGGCGGCGCTCGTTCGACCGCACGGGGTCATGTCCCCGTGGGGGTACTGCTCACTACAGGCGAACCAATCCCATGTGGACATGTTCCCGCGCTCGGAGCTGCGGGGCTCCAACAAGGACTAGAACAAGGGGTGGTTCTATCTGAAGAACTACTCCGAGGCCGCGCTCCCTCCGTTTGACCCCACGGGCACGCCTCCGGCGAAGGAGCCAGTGCAATGGCAGTGGGGCCCTGAGTCCGCCGACCGCCAGAAGTTGAGGCCGCACCTCGACTGCCTCGCCAAGCTCCGGTCGTGCGGCCTCACCAGCATAGGCATCGCGGAGGCCTTCCACCGACGCCGCGTCACCCCTCTCATTGCCAGGCCGTTGCGTCTCTTCGAGATGCGCACTACAACTTCCAAGGCCGAGCTCCGCCCGAGCCTCGTGTCGCGCGTCGTCCCTTCAGAGGACGAGATTCGGGCTCGGCTCACGGAGCTCGTCGATTCCTCGCGGGCCACCACCATGGTGATCCCCACCCCGGGCCAGCCATCAATGCTCCCCGGTCCTGGGGCCGTGGACCTCGTAAGTCGCTTATTCTCATCGTACCTTATTTTCGTCTTCTTTCTTCCATCCCTCTTTCGTGTGCCTGACTAATGTCTTCGACCTGCAGTCCCTCGAGGCTCTCAGGAGCCTCCTCGTCTCGAGAGGGGTCCTGCCCGAGGAGCAAGCCGCTCGCGACGAGGCTCGGCGGAGGAACCGAGCGGCCAGGGAGGCTGACTGGAAGCGGAAGAGGGAGGACACCGAGAAGCGTCTCCATAGGGAGGCGTGGAGGCATGAGAGGGAGCGGAAGGAGCATCGGGGAGAGGAGGTCGGGTTGGATCTTGCCTCTTCGTGTGACGACGAGGAGAACCCCGAGGGCCATTCTCCTCTGCTAGGGGATTGCCCAGTAGAGGCCTTCGTGGCGCACGGCGAGCTCCAATCGGCGCCCATCGTCATGGAGGAGCTTCCTTCCCCACCTCTGAGCGCCCCGCCTACGGGGGCGTCCCACTCACGCTCGTCCTCCTCATCCAATGATGTGGACTAGGGTTCCCGATCTTCCGAAAGGTTCAGATAAGCGACGATTTTGGCGGAGTCGCGACACAAATCGATCCGGCTTCCGAACAACACGTCCTGAACCCCGCAATCGCAGCACCACGTCTCCTCAGGTTATCGACCTAAGTCGACCTTGCCCAGAAGGCTAATCCTTGCCTGCGAATCGAGGAACACAAGCAAGAACACAGAAGGATGCAACCAAATTGCAGATGTATGATTAATCTCACGAGTTGGGGTCTCACAAACCGATGCAACGGCGAAACTGTTCTTGACAGATTAATCTAAGCAAAACCCAAATCCTAACGAGGGTGGCGGCTACTGATATATAGAGGTTAGGGTCGTGGTCTACCCCCTACACGCGCCCCTAATGGGCTCAACGAAGATACACGGCCCAAAGGCCAAATATCGGTGACGCAGCACCGGGACAGATTCTGGACGCCACCTTCCTCGGACGATTCCCGTCGACTCAGAGTGAATTTGGGCCTGGTTCTGGTTCCATTGGAAGCTCTATAAAATCTTCTTTCCAACCACATGTGGATCGTCGAAATCCGAGTCCGTATGCGGCCTGGGCGTCCGTTTTACTCCAGACTGTTCCTGGACTCCGAGTTGGACCCGAAGTCGAGTTGTAATGGACCTCCACGATGCTTGGCCGACCCTTGGCTGTTTCCCACGCCTCCAAGCCTCCCTCCATGCGTCTCCTTGTCTTCTCCTTAGTTCCTAACAACATTATAAACAATAGGTAGCGATCTATTCTCAAATCTATTAAAAGGAACACTTAGAAGCGAGCTCACCTCTAAATTTAATTGTCGCGCGCGAGCTCTTGTGATTGGACCTTGAATGAAAGGCGTAGGCATGTCATGTGCATCCGAATTAGTGATGTCCTCATCATCCTCCCCCTCTTGAATTGGAGTCGTCCTCGACTCAAGTGCACCTTCTTCTCCAAAATAAGGCCTCAAATCTGAAATGTTAAATGTAGGACTAACCCCGAACTCGGAAGGCAACTCAAGTTTATATGCATTATCATTAATCTTCTCAACTATTTTAAAAGGACCATCAGCTCTAGGCATTAACTTGGACTTTCTTAAATCTGGAAAACGTTCTTTTCTCAAATGCAACCACACTAAATCACCCGGTTCAAGTTTAACTTCTCGCTTACCTTTACTACCAGCAAGTCTATATTTTTCAGTCATCTTTTCAATGTTGTGCTTAGTTGTTTCATGAATTTTTAAAATAAATTCAGCACGTTCTGTAGCATCACTATGAATTCTTTCACTAGTAGGCAAAGGAAGAATATCAATAGGAGCACGGGGATTGAAACCATACACTACCTGAAAACGACTTACCTTAGTGGTGGAATGTGTTGCCCGATTGTATGCAAACTCCACATGAGGCAAACATTCTTCCCACATCTTCAAATTCTTCTTCAAAACAGCCCTCAACATTGTGCCCAATGTGCGATTGACAACCTCAGTTTGACCATCAGTTTGCGGATGACAAGTGGTAGAAAATAATAATTTTGTACCCAACTTGTTCCACAAAGTACGCCAGAAGTGACTCAAAAATTTGGCATCACGATCTGAAACAATAGTAGAAGGCATACCATGCAAACGTACAATCTCTTTGAAAAAGAGGTCAGCAATATGAACAGCATCATCACTCTTATGACATGGTATGAAATGTGCCATTTTAGAAAAACGATCCACCACAACAAAAATGCTATCCCTCCCCCTCTTAGTCCTAGGCAATCCCAAAACAAAGTCCATAGAAATATCCGCCCAAGGAATAGAAGGAATAGGAAGAGGTATATATAGACCATGTGGATTCAACCGAGACTTAGCATTTTGACATGTAGCACAGCGACTAACGAACCGCTCAACGTCTCTCCTCATGTGTGGCCAAAAGAAATGTGCAGCCAAAACGTCCACCGTCTTCTTAGCACCAAAGTGTCCCATCAATCCGCCTCCATGCGCTTCCTGTATCAACAACAAACGAACGGAACCAACTGGAATGCATAGACGGTTAGCTCTAAACACAAAGCCATCATTTATCACATACTTGTTCCATGTACGTCCCTCTTTACAATTCATCAACACATCTTTGAATTCAGAATCAAGCTCATATTGTTCTTTTATAGCATCAAGACCAAAAATCCTACAATCAAGTTGGGACAGCAAAGTGTATCTTCTAGACAAAGCATCGGCAATGACATTATCCTTCCCTTTCTTATGTTTAATAATGTAAGGAAAAGACTCAATGAATTCAACCCACTTAGCATGTCTAGTGTTCAGATTATTTTGAGAACGAATATACTTAAGCGATTCATGATCAGAATGAATAACAAAT
The DNA here is from genome assembly GCA_015342445.1 of Digitaria exilis. Lineage (NCBI taxonomy): Eukaryota > Viridiplantae > Streptophyta > Magnoliopsida > Poales > Poaceae > Digitaria > Digitaria exilis. The sequence continues at coordinate 1,726,598 of JACEFO010001734.1, forward strand.
TCTTTAGGCCACAAATAATGACGCCACGTCTGTAAAGAACGTACAAGTGCATACAATTCTTTATCATACGTAGAGTAACTCAGTGTAGGACCATGCAATTTTTCGCTAAAGTAAGCAACGGGTTTACCATCTTGCATCAAAACACCACCAATGCCAACTCCACTCGCGTCACATTCAAGCTCAAAGGTCTTACCAAAATTTGGAAGTTGCAGCAATGGTGCTTGTGTAAGCTTGTTCTTCAAAGTAACAAAGGCCTTCTCTTGTGTTGTTCCCCAATGAAACACCACACCTTTCTTCGTCAACTCATGCAATGGTGCAGCGATGGTGCTGAAATCTTTGACGAAGCGGCGGTAGAAACCTGCAAGACCAAGAAAACTCCTCACCTGTGTGATGTTTTGGGGCAGCGGCCAGCTCTCAATGGCTTCAATTTTCGCATTATCCACCTCGATTCCCTGTGGAGTAACAACATAACCAAGGAAAGAAACTCTATCGGTGCAAAAGATGCACTTATCAATGTTAGCAAACAAACGTGCACCTCTCAAAGCATCAAAAACAGCACGTAAGTGATCCATATGTTCATCCAAAGACTTGCTGTAAATCAATATATCATCAAAATAAACCACCACAAAACGACCAATGAAAGCCCTCAAAACCTCATTCATCAAGCGCATGAATGTACTAGGTGCATTAGTTAACCCAAAAGGCATTACTAGCCACTCATACAAGCCAAATTTAGTTTTAAAAGCTGTCTTCCATTCATCTCCAAGTTTCATTCTTATTTGGTGGTAACCACTACGCAAGTCAATCTTTGTGAAAATTATAGCACCACACAATTCATCAAGCATGTCGTCTAGCCTAGGAATAGGATGACGATATCGAATAGTTATATTATTGATGGCTCTACAATCAACACACATATGCCAAGTACCATCTTTTTCTGGAACCAAAAGCACAGGCACAGCACAAGGACTAAGGCTTTCACGTACATACCCACGGTCCAAAAGTTCTTGGACTTGTCGCTGAATTTCCTTAGTCTCCTCTGGATTAGTTCTATAAGCAGCACGGTTGGGTAAAGCAGCTCCCGGGATCAAATCAATTTGATGTTCTATCCCTCTCAAAGGTGGCAGCCCCGGGGGTATCTCAAGAGGAAAAACGTCCTCATACTCCTGCAAAATGTTAGTGACCGCAGGAGGCAAAGAACGTACAACATCATCAAGCGTAAACATGGTTTGCTTGCATACCAAAGCGTAGCAAATATCATCATCAGAAATTTCAGCAAGGTCACATTTTCTTGTAAACATAACTCTACCCTTTAATTTAATTCCCTCAGCCTGAGAACTAGGAGTAGACATCTCCTTTTTAGGTGGGAAAATAGAATTAGCAACTTGCTGATTTTCAGATTTATCATCATGTGAATTAGCAGATCTCTCTTTATCAGCTTGTATAATTTCAGCAGGGGTCAAAGGAACCAAAGTAATTTTCTTTCCCTTATGCATAAAGGTGTATCTATTGCTCCTACCATGGTGTGTAGCATCATTATCATGTTCCCAAGGACGACCCAACAAAAGTGAACAAGCTTGCATAGGTACCACATCGCAATCAACATAATCAACATATGCACCTATGGAAAAAGAAACTCTGCAAGTTTGTGTTACCTTAGCTTTACCGGAGTCATTCAACCACTGAATGTAATACGGATGTGGGTGTGGGCGTGTGGCCAAGCCAAGCTTCTTGACCAAATCTACACTCACCAAATTGTTGCAACTACCTCCATCAATAATCACACGTGCACGACGGTTCTTGATGACGAAGAAAGTCTGGAACAAGTTGTGGCGTTGTATCCTCTCGGGCTGCTGAACTTGTGCACTGAGGGCACGCTGAACAATAATATTCAAGAAACCCGAAGTATCATCACCACCAAGGACATGGACCTCGGAATCATCAGCATCAAACTCATCATCTTCATCTATGTCGGAGGTGCTGATGTAGCCTCCCTCTTCTGTCGCTATATATGCCCGCTGACTTGGGCAGTCCTTCTTCACATGTCCAATGCCATGGCACCGAAAACACTGAAGGCCAGAAGTACGTCCCGTCGAGGCGACAGACGACGAACTCTGGGCAGGAACCTGCACAGAACCTTTACCTGAATCTGCAGCACGTGATGATGGGGGCTTGTTTGGGGCAACCGGAGATCCGCTCGTCGTAGGACGCATGTCCGCTGGTGTAGGCGCCCGAAAAGTGGAGGCCTTGGGCACAGTTGAAGTGGTGCGTGGCGCAAAGGATGTCCGGGCGTTGCGGCGCCTGTCCTCCTGCAACTGTCGACCCTGCAATTCTTTTTCTGCAAGCATAGCAAACTGGAACAACTGGTTGACAGTAGTAAATTCCTTATAATCAACTATGTCCTGGATGTCACGCCTCAGACCAGAATAAAAACGAACAAGAGCATCCTCCTCGTTCTCAACTATCCCACAACGCATCAATCCCTTCTGAAGCTCACCATAGTAGTCCTGCACACATTTATCTCCCTGATCTAAACGCAACAAGTGACAACGCAGTTCTCTATGATAAGAAGGAGGGACAAATCTGTCACGCATAGCAACCTTAAGTTGTTCCCAAGTGGTAGGTGCAAGACCTGCAGCAACTAAACCAGTCCACCAAATGATAGCAAAATCTTTAAATTCGCTACAGGCTTGTCTAACTCTATGTTGTTCAGGCACAAGGTGGGCACTAAATTTTTGTTCAACCGTCATCTCCCAATCAAGATATGCTTCAGCATCATATTATCCCGTAAATGAAGGTAGAGTAAATTTTACCTTAGCAAAAGGATCAGCGGGAGGACAATTAGCACCGGCGGCGTTGCGAATATTTCGTCGTATACGCGCCTCTCGTGTAGCTACCTCGTCCACGTTGCCATGGACGTCATACACCACGTCTGGGTCGACTGGCTGAGGTGGTGGACGCGTCTCCAACGCAGCGACGCGGCCAGTTAACCTAGTGAACTGACCGGTAATGCCCTCAAAAACTTCCTGCAGCCGAAGTGCGTTGATGTTCTCTGTGACGGCCCTGGTGACCGTCTCTCTGATCTCTTCTCTCATCTCCTGCCTTGTGGCATCCATGAAAGTCTGCAGCTGCGCTCAGCTGACACACTCATTGAAATCCTTTGGAGAAACCCCTTCATTGCCTGCCATTGTAGACACAAAAACAGGAAGAAAAGGGTGAAGGTTATCCCTAATAATTTACTACGCAGATGTGTGATGGTGCCTCTCAATCAATCAACACAGCAAAAGGAAGCTCCTTAACAAGCAAAGCAAAGGATACCTGAAAGCGTGTACCACGATTGCAAGGGCTCGAGTACCTGTGTCGTGCGGAAGTAATATGTGGAGCTATAGGAAGGCCAAAGATATGTGAGTGGAACAATTAACGAGTACAGATCAACAAAGTTCAATAAGCATCCAAAGTACAAGTCTAAATTGCTGGCTAAATCGTATCCTAGGCGTAGCACAACAAGATAGAACAAAGCACAAGGAAAAAGATCAAGAAAACCTGTAGAGTAGCAGTTCCGTAATTGTTGCAAACTTCACAGGGTCATGCAAATCTTAGTGTTAATCGATTTTCTTTTTTCTTTTATTTTTTTGATATTTTTTCCAGCACAAGCAACACCAGAATAAGAACCACACCAAGTTTTAGCTGAAACAGAGATCAGATGTGGCCTATGGAAAATACAGCAGATCCGCCGAGTCAGGGTCCGAGACAGAAACGGCGCTTTTTAATTATCTTCCTGATTTTTTTTAATTTTTTTGAGATCGGCGTTGGCGGTTTTCTCCCCAACTTTTCGTTAGGAATCTGCTGTAAAAATTTCAGCCAAAACGGAGCACCGAGCGAAAAGTTATGCCCGTTTTACCGAAGGTACCTCACGTTATGTGTTTCGGCAGGGCAAACTTCGCAGAAACGGCGGCGGCGGCTAGGGCAAAGCTTCCCTAGGTTCTGCAGTAGGTACTCGCCAGATGATGATACAAGGAGGGCTGCGATGCAAGGCGAAAGGCACAAGACGGCTCGCAACCTATCTAGGGCTGGCGCGGCGAGAGTTCACACAAGGCGGCTAGCGGGGCAAGTCGAGTAGTGTGGTGGCACGACTTGTAATCTGGATGAAGGTGGATCGGATAGCGGCGGAAACAAACACAGCGATGGTGCGGCTGAACTACAACTAAGACACGATCTAAAACCAGCAACAAGATTCGACCACGGACACAAACTCAACAAAGCAAATCTGAAACGAAAATTGCAAAGGCTAACACAAGGGTTTTAGGACAGCGGAATTTTTTTTTTTTTGGTTTTCTTTTGTGGACTCTAGGACAAAGGCAAAAATAACTAGGGTAAGAGTGAACCTGACGGTAAACCTTGCTCTGATTACCAACTGATGTAGACTAGGGTTCCCGATCTTCCGAAAGGTTCAGATAAGCGACGATTTTGGCGGAGTCGCGACACAAATCGATCCGGCTTCCGAACAACACGTCCTGAACCCCGCAATCGCAGCACCACGTCTCCTCAGGTTATCGACCTAAGTCGACCTTGCCCAGAAGGCTAATCCTTGCCTGCGAATCGAGGAACACAAGCAAGAACACAGAAGGATGCAACTAAATTGCAGATGTATGATTAATCTCACGAGTTGGGGTCTCACAAACCGATGCAACGGCGAAACTGTTCTTGACAGATTAATCTAAGCAAAACCCAAATCCTAACGAGGGTGGAAGCTACTGATATATAGAGGTTAGGGTCGTGGTCGACCCCCTACACGCGCCCCTAATGGGCTCAACGAAGATACACGGCCCAAAGGCCAAATATCGGTGACGCAGCACCGGGACAGATTCTGGACGCCACCTTCCTCGGACGATTCCCGTCGACTCAGAGTGAATTTGGGCCTGGTTCTGGTTCCATTGGAAGCTCTATAAAATCTTCTTTCCAACCATATGTGGATCGTCGAAATCCGAGTCCGTATGCGGCCTGGGCGTCCGTTTTACTCCAGACTGTTCCTGGACTCCGAGTTGGACCCGAAGTCGAGTTGTAATGGACCTCCACGATGCTTGGCCGACCCTTGGCTGTTTCCCACGCCTCCAAGCCTCCCTCCATGCGTCTCCTTGTCTTCTCCTTGGTTCCTAACAACATTATAAACAATAGGTAGCGATCTATTCTCAAATCTATTAAAAGGAACACTTAGAAGCGAGCTCACCTCTAAATTTAATTGTCGCGCGCGAGCTCTTGTGATTGGACCTTGAATGAAAGGCGTAGGCATGTCATGTGCATCCGAATTAGTGATGTCCTCATCATCCAAGCCGCTGCGGCTCGCGGTTCATCGCCCCGGCTCGTCGAGCAGGTTCGCTTGGATCTTCTCGTTGCTTCTTCCTTTTACCTCTCATGTTGTTGGCGTTCATAACATTGCCCTTATGCATGCAGCCAGATAGGTCAGGGGTCGGACCCTGACTTGGCGCCGGTGAAGCGTCTTCGCTGAGATGCGCAACCCGTGGCTGTCCCTGGCCCATCGGAGCAAGGGGCACCCGCCGAGCCCCAACGCGTCGGCCCGAGCCCGGCTGGAACTGAAGGGTCGGCTCCACCCTCTGTCCTCGAGGGTCCCTCGTCCGTGTAGGGGAGCGCGGAGCCTGCCCAGATGGCCGCTGCCTCGCCCCCATCAGTCCCTCCCTCTTCAACCGAGCGTGCCGCCAGGACGGGGGTCACGTATGTATTGGCCACATCGCCCGTGGCCGGGGAGACTGCGGGAACAGAGGAGCAGACTGAGGACGACGAGGTGGCCGTGGGGACCATCGCGGGCGACGTGCCGGGGCAAGCACTGGGACGACCGCCATAGAGTTCGCCGCGGTGGCTGAGATGTCCATCGAGGGCGCAAAGGTGGTCGCACCCGGGGAGACGTGGAGGGGAGCCGGTGGTCGATGGAGGATCTCATCAGTGAGGCAGAGGCGTGTGAGCACTCCGAGCCGGGGTCCTCCGCGGCCCCGTCGGCCCTCGCGCTGGTGTCGGTCTTGGCGCCGTCATCTTCTGCCCAACCGGCGGGGCCCTCTGGGCCAAGCGACGACCATGGCACGGCCCCACCCGCCCTGGGTGAGCCGGCGGTCGACCCCGCACATGTCATGCAGGTGGACGCTTGGCTGGAGAGCCTCCAGCGGATGGCCACCTTCCCCGCCCCACTCCTGGAGATGGCTTCAACGCTTCACGCCGTGGTAATTCCCTCCAGTCGGGTATGCGGTTTATCTCTTCTTCTTACCTTTGCTTAGCTGCATGATTGCCTTCTAGGTCTGCCCTCGTCAGGGCTCTAACTTGGTTCTCTGGTCGACATAGTCGATGCTGCTGGCGCACTCCCGGACCCGGAGCGTCGAGATGGAGGCCATGAACCAGGCTCGTCGTGCATGGGAGGTTGCCCGTGTGGCAAAGAACACCGAGGCCAGCGCGCTTGACGAAGCCGCAGGCAGCGCCCGCCGCATCTCGGAGCTGGAGCGCGAGCTGGCTGAACAGGCTTCGGCGCATCAGGAGGCGCTCGCCGCGCTGAGCGCCGATCTCGGCAGCCTCCGCTCTGACGCCACCGTCGTTCGCAATGGTATACCCTGCTCACCATCATTTCCTTCTTTAGGTTACTCGTGCTTGCCCGGTGACGATCTCAGGGGCTGGTCTTTCAGAGCTCCAAGCCCAGATCAATACTCTGAGGGAAGAAAGGGACATGGCGGTTCGCGCGTGCATCAACGCCCAGGGGGAGCGCAACCAAGCTGTGGCAGCGAAGGAAGATGCCGAGGAAGCGAGCGCCCAGCTGGGGCAACTCGTCACCGATCTTCGCACCGAGGCACAAACCTCCACCGAGCGGATCAGAGTCCTAGAGACTGCCTAGGCCACGGCGCACAGGTCCTCGGAGGAGAAGGCCATAGAGATCGATGGTACGTTCGCCCCATGCTTCTTCTCCCTTTTTGTCGGTTGCTAGGGACTTAACTGTTGTTTTATTCTTAGGCAGCGCTCAAGTCCCGCGTGGTGGATGGAATCTCCCACCGGAACATGCTGTTGTTGCGCTTCGGGGTGCTGCGTGACGCGGCGGGGGCGGTCCTATCATGGCTCGGGTTTCCTCTGTCAGAGGACATCGAGCGGCTTCCGGGAGATCTCCACCGAGCGACTGAGTGCTGCGGAGAGCTGTGCGCCGTAGCTGCCGTGATGCTAGAGGCGCTCGAGGTGCCGATGAGTGGCAACCCCGCACGTCTTTCTGAATAGCTCGACCACGTCCCTTTGCGCGTCGGGGCCCTCGCAAAGCAGTCGTTGGTGCGTGGCATCCTAGAGGCCTTCACGCTAGTGCGTTCCCACTACGACGGGATCCGCTTCGACAGGATGGCCGCTGGCTTCCCCAATGACTTCACCTCGGAGGCCCTGGACGCCCTGGCCGTGGAAGTCAAGGCGCCCGCCGAACAATTTGCCAACGGCCTGGCGCCTACAACTGACGCCGAGGGTAACCCGGTGGACGGCGCCGACCCCGACTAGGCCCTCTGAACCAGTCGTTCTTTTGCTCGCTACTGTCATGCCCTCGCGTAGAGGAGTTAAACTTTGAAATTTGGGGAGTTCCGCTTCGACGGGACTCCCGTACTCTGAACATTTATAATAATTAGCTTACTTTCTATCCTTTTCGTCGTCTTTTTTGACCCCGTACGCGTGGGTTTTTATTTGTTTTCCTATGGTTGTACCCCCTGCCAGCCCCCGAGTGGTGCCTGCCTTCCAGTTTCTTCGCGAACTGGTTGGGAGGCACCACTTGAGACAGCCTTTATGGGGTTAGCTTCATTTTTTATGATTCTTAGTTACCCCTCGGGTCTCCGAGCCCTTGAGCTTGGTTGCAAGGAGAGCGAGGCGGACCCTATGGTTCCGCCGAGCCCCCGAGCCCTTGGGCTCGGTTGTGAGGTGAGCAAGGCGGACCTGGTGGTTCTGCCGAGCCCCCGAGCCCTTGAGCTCGGTTGTGAGATGAGCAAGGCGAACCCGCCGAGCCCCCGAGCCCTGGGGGTCGAGAAGCACCTTCTTCGGTCGCTTGATGGCTGGAACTGCCTCTCGGTCTCCGGCTCGAGCATCGCCCTCTTGCTTGCGGGGCCGTCATCACTCTGGGCGTCGCGCACTTCCCGACCCTCAGGAGCAGAAGCTAGTGCTCCCATGGCGTCAACCGCCGCTTGAGAGACGGTGAATTCCTTGGAGGCCTCTACGACCGCCTTGGCCTTGGCGAGCTAGCGAGATGCGACGAGTGCTGCCGCCAGTGCACAGCTCTCCTTCTCGCGTTCATACGCCACCTGAGGAGACGTTCCCACCACAATGATGCCGTTGTGTCCCGGCATCTTGAGCTTGAGGTAGACGTAGTTTGGGACTGCCATGAACTTCGCGTAGCATGGCCTTCCCAGAATGGCGTGGTAGGAGTCGTCGAAGTCCACCACCTCGAAACAGAGTGTCTCGGTGCGGAAATTGTCCCGGCCTCCGAAGGTGACTGGGAGGGTGATCTATCCCAACGGAACAGCCTCTGTCACCGGGACTACCCCATGGAAGGGAGCTCGTTCCGGCCGTATGTGAGATCACGGGACGCCCAGGTCATCCAGCGTGCTTGCGTATAGGATATTGAGGCCGCTCCCCCCATCCATCAACACCTTGGAGACGCGCTTCTTCCCGATTATTGGAGCCACAACCAGCGGAAGCTTCCCCAGATGCGGGACGTGCTTCGGTTGGTCGGACCGGTCGAAGGTGATCGCGGCTTCAGGCCACTGAAGGAACTCCTGATTGGTAGGACGAACCGTGAACACATCGCGCTCGGCCGCCGAAGATCATGAGGCATTCATCGGGTTCGGGGAACGTGTCGGTCACCATCCCCTTTCCCTGTGGCTAAGAGGTCGGGCTTACCCCGTCCAGCCTGCCCATGTGGAACTTCCTCATGAGACCACACTCGCGGTATTTATGCTTGACAGGGGGTCGCGTGGTTTGGGCATGGACCTTCGAGTAGCTGCTCAAAGTAGTCAGGGGTCTGACCCTCGTTGGGTCGTCGCCCTTGGGGCCAGTCCTCCCATCTTTGACCTTGTGGCGCCCGTCCCTGGGGTCGTGAGGGCTTTGGGTCTGCGACGGCGACGAACTCGATCCTTCTTTCTTTCTTTCTTCTTCTTCTTCTTCTCGGGACGGCCCGACGGTCCTGCTTAGTCGGCTGTCTCCTCGCGCCTCTTTTTCCCCCATTTCGGGATAATGTGCCAGCACGGCTTCCTCTCCCTGTGCTTCTTCAGCGGCCATGTCGAGGACCTCCTTGATCGTCTTCGGGCACTCCCTGCTGATTCGGTTAACCAGGACTCGGTACTTGGTGCCTCCCATCAGAGCAGCGATGGCGTCGGCGTCAGTCGCGTCGGGGACGTTGTTGTACTGTCAGGAGAACCGGCACAGATACTCCCGCAGGGTCTCCCTGTGCTTCTGCTTGCACCTTTTGAGGTCCCAGACCTTGCCCGGGCGCGCGCAGGTGCCCTGGAAATTCCCGACGAAGGTACTCCTCAGATCTGCCCAGTTCCGGATCTTCCCATTTGGCAAGCACTCGAACCACGCACGGGCCGGCTCTGCCAAGTACAAGGGGAGGTTGCGTATGATGACTTTGTCGTTGAAAGCTTTCCGCGCCCGGCACGCAAGCCGGAAGTCGTCCAGCCAGACTGATGGATCTGTCTCCCCATCGTACTTGCTGAAGTTGGTGGGGAGACGGAACCGCGGAGGAATTGCTGTGGTATGGATCTCGTGGGAGAAAGCGGCCGAATCGAGGCCATCGGAGTCGGGGCTCGAGTCCCGGTCCTCCTCTGCCTCAACATGCGCTTCGCGCCGGTGATGCCTGATACGTGGAACACGATACTCCGGTTCTTCTAACCTATCCCGACGTCGGGCCTTGATGGTGTGTCGTACGCCGCGATCTGAACCAAGTCTATCCTGGATCTTTGTAGCATCCGGGTTCGGGGCGTTCCGCCGTGAGCCGTCGGCCGGCCTTTTCCTGTCGACGGGGCTGGGAGACCGTGAATTCCCAGCTCCGACCCCAGAGTGCTGCCTTCTTCCGGCGAAGCTTGCTGCCTGCCACACCGCGGCGCGCTTGAGGAGTGTCTTTAGCCCATTCTGGACTCGGCGCTCCTCTGGGGTAGACGCCTGGGGCAGCTGCCGGCTAAGCAGCATAGCCACAGCGATGCATTGGCTCGCCCGGTCGAGGGTAGCCATCGGCGTTAGTCTCGATCCTCTGGCCTACCTCGCGTGCTCGTGCTCGAGCCGACGGCTCCATGTTTGCATCGAGCTGGGCTTGCTCCAGCTCGATGGCAAGCCGCATGTCCTCCATCTCTTGTTGCTTCGCCGCGATCTGCTCCAGTGTTAGCCGGGTCTCAGCCCCGTTCGCCCCGTTCATCAAGTCGTCCGGGGGGACCACGGTGAAACATTCTCGCGTGGGACAGTGCTTACCCATCCTCGGGGGAGGTGTACTTCTAGATCATTTTCCTGACCAGGCTCGCATGGACTGAACATGACTCTCGGGGCCGTGTAACGCCCCAGGATGCCTTCGTACCTTAGTAGGCGCACCCTGGCATGTGCTCTTTTGAATCATTTCCATGCCCGACGTCGCACTAAGTCGGAAAAAGCTTGTGACACGTTCCTCAGACCAAAAGAGAGGGCTGACGCCTCGTCTTTTTCGTGAGCGTGCGTCGACCTTCTCTGCCATTTGGCTTTTCGAGCCGCATGGCGAAGGCGAACCCGAACGCTTCGCCCGAAGTGCTTGGGTTGAGCTGTCCCTGCCGCTGAGGCGGTGCACGATCCACTCGTGCCCTACCCTGGACACTGCGATGGAGTTCCGAGAGACGGCGCTCACGGCCTGCGTAGCCGTTGCAGCCTCACTCTCAGTCGAGGACACCGCCGGGCCACCTCATGGGACTTGTCCCATGCGGGTAGCGGGGCAGTCGGAGTTGCTGATGAGGACGAGGCGTGTCGCGCCACCGCGCGTGTCCGGCACCTCGTTTACGAGGAACTCGAGGCTGCCGAACCGGATGGTCGCGCCCAACCTGAACTGATGGTCACCGAAACCAGCCATCTCACATCAGGTGTCAATGAAGACGTAGACATGCACAGGCCCCCTACCTGGCGCGCCAACTGTCGGCGGGTGACACACGGGGTGCCTCACGCCGCCAAATGTCAATCACAGAACACGCATGTCTCGGTGGAGAATGGTTCAAGGGACGCAAGACAAAGGGTTTATACTGGTTCGGGAGTGATCCCTACGTCCAGTGAAACGGGTTCTCAACTGTACTGCTCTCTTGGCGGCGGATTACAACGAAGGCCGGTTCAAGCCTATGCTCATAGGGGACTAAGTGCTATAGAGATCGAGAGTCCAGAAATCGGAATCCTCTCGCACAAGGACGCCCTCCTCTTTTATAGCTCAAAGAGGAGGGCAACTATACAATGGCGTTTTACCTATCTACCCTCGAGGGCCCGACGCCCCCCGACGGTTACTCGCTGTCGGCCTAGTGCGTCTTGGCGACCCTTTCCTCAGCTACCGCGTGTCCTTGGCCTTCCCACCGACAGCTTCGCGGTAGCTTCCTTCTTGGCCGCTAGCGCAGCGGAGCGCATGCAGCTACCTTTTCCCGAGCGCAGGGCTGCAGATCAGCTTCTTCAGTTGGCTGGCAGGTATGTGATGTCGGGTGTCGGTCGGGAGAAGGCGTAGGCCGCACGCCTTCTCCTTCACAGGCCAGATTTGACTTCTGGAGGGTCCTCGGGACTCCCCTTTTCCGCTGGCCATGGTCATCGATGGAAGGGACTCCTCGCGGGGGTCTTATAATTTATGTGCTACAAAACTTATAATTTATATAGACTCAAGTGGGCAGGACATACTTTTGTAAAATTGTCTGATTTTTTGATCCATTATATCACAACAGTACATGATATAACTAGAAGCAACAGGCCTAAATCAGTTACATATAATAACGATATATAACTTTATCTCTTATTATATTAGTATAAGTAGAAAACTATATCCAACTTTCCTTTGATATGCTTGCACATTACGAGAAGGCAAGGAACAAAACAGACAATTTATGAGAGTTGACATTTCATTCTTATATCCTCTAGGATTCAATCGTCAGCAGGGGTGGAGCTACATGTAGTCGTTGATGTCAGTTGGCATCGACAACTTGCTGCAAAACTAGTGAGGAATCACTGTTTCATGGTACTCATCAAGGGAGCTGACACCGTTGTTCAATAGAGCTGAGTAGCTGACAACGGTGACTTGGTCGGCTGGCTTCACCCCTCGTCGGTGAGCTCAATGGTGGTGCGGCAACGCCACACCTAAGTTTGTAGTCCATGTTACAGATATGGGTGCAAATGGGTTTGAATTGGATCAACCAGTGGCTGACCAAGGCTACCTGCAGATATTAATTTTGGGTTTTGGGTTACCTAGACCCAAAACAACGTGTTCTCGTGGGTTGACCCAAAACATCAGCTAGCTATACACACTACACGGCCACCGTCCTACATCAGATGCTTACTCACGATGATGTACGTACGTAAACGTAACCTGCTGCCATGCTTCGCTCATGAGGCATCGATACTATCAATTGAGCAGATTTGAGTATTTTAAGCTAAACGTATACGTAAGAGTTTAGATATCTACAAGCAAAGAAAAAGTTTCATGTAATGAGTAGATATGGAAAGCAGATACAACTCAATAAGATTCCGAAGAACACAATCTGATCATTTGCACAAGTAGAATGCAGTAAATTACATGACCATAATAGTCTATCAAATACAGGTAAGAGATTATTGCTCGTGCGATGATCTCATAATTTGGCAGCTAAGCAACATAACTATTGGGCCACAACCCTGAACCGGAAATGGAAAAATATTTTTGAACTGGGAACAAACTAAGAGTTCAGAGTGCAAAGATAGAGCGATACCAACAGTTAAGTAGAAATATTTCAACATGTTCTCTGAAATATTGGCCTCTGTAGAGGGATACCAGACTCGAAGGACCAATGATCAAAGTAGAATTCATCGATAAAAAAAAAAGTCCTGAGAAGTGCATATAAGATGACAACAACCAACAAGAGTAACAGTGCTAATATTGTGACAGCAAGGCAGGTAGCTATAACAATGTACAAACACTGATTCATAAAATAAAAAAATAAAAAAAAAAATCACTCAAGCTATATCTACATCCCCTGAAGAATTTCATCACAGCAGGGACTACATGCTAGCACCCTCACCTTGACATGTGAAGTCGTGAAGATAGCTGTTATGCCCATGAAACTAACATGTTTGGTGTTTGTGAATTTCATCATTCATAGTCAAAGACTGAGTTCCAGGTTGCAAAGAAACTGACATGGAATAGAAACCTCACTGATACACACTGGATCCAACAAAGTGTTATGTAAAACTGTTAACATCCATTGATATCCAAGGGCGACCTGCTGACGAACGTCCGTTGATCTGATAGTTTGGCAACTAACAAGCAACATAACTATCAAACAACAAACCTGAACCTGAAACGAAAAGAAAAATGGTCAGTGCAAGCTCCTCCCTGTCATTGCAATTTTAATTTTGGTCTTGTTAGCTGTCATCTCCATAACTTCTTTTAAGTCAGGTACCAGATAACAACCAAATCCACAAAAAATTGAACATAGATCCACAAAATATACTTCAGAAGATAATTATTTCTTTTCCTCACAATGAAGCGTACAAGACAATAATAATCTAATACTGAAATGATTCAGAGCGCATGGACAGTCAGGCACAAGCATAAAACACTGACGAAAAGGGAACAGGTCCACTGCAGAATGTGGTGCAGGGTAGTTGTGGACGGGAGGAGTTGAAATTTTTGTTTTGGGTTTTGGGCTGAAACAGAAAAATGTGCATCCCTACTTATACTGCATAGCCAAATTTGGAAGGAAAAAAAATAATCACGGCTAACATACCTTTCTGTAACAACTTATCAGCAGTCATAAAAGTCGTTTTAGAAACCGAGCTCCCGTTTGAAGCCCTCTCCATCCAGAAAATCTGCGTGGGCGCCAAAGAAAACATCCACTGCCCTCAATCCTTCCCAATGCTATAGTAATCGGCCTGTGGTGTCCTACCATGTCTATCCCACCTGAGCCTATACCATACTTGCCTATACATCCCATACCGCGGTAGGCTACAGCAGTTGAGAACCGGGAAATGCTGCTTGGCACCCTAGCCTTTTGAAGCCTGAAATCATCCACGATCTTTTTCTCTGGATTTTGCCTGTCTTCAGATTGAAACTCCTTGTCCTCCAGTTTCATATCTTCAGATGGCCAATATCTTATTTCATCATTATCGAGCTGTGCTTCTTCATATTCACTCCAGTCTTTTCCATCTGGGTGTGGAGGAGACCATTTTGGAGTTTCATGGTCCTCATCCTTAACCTTCCTTTTCTGCTTAGTGTCACGTCTACGTTCAGACCCCCGCAGAGGAACCCTAATCCTCTGTCTCAACTCCTGTACCGATGTGACTTTCCGATCATCACGATTCATAATCTCTGCAGGTGACTCTCCACGGAGAATGCTGATCAGGTATTTCAAGTACTCCCCAGAGTAGAACCCATACCTATTGATCCAAAATGAGAGAGCCTTTCCCACAGTGCACATAAAAGTTACTTTACCACTGGTATCAAATGTCTTGGCATACTCCTCAAATACATCTTGCAATCTTATAGCTTCAGAGGTGCCAACTGCAAACATAGCAATCGACCGCTCAAGATCTGTGGTTATTATTCCATTGCATTTGTATAATGCTTCAAAACTATCGAATAGGGCCTGGGGTCCAATTCTGACATTGGCAACATCACCTTTTGGACAAAGGTCATGATAGTTTTCCCCTGTGTCAAGAAACGGACAAGCTGGGTCTGGCATGAAATTCTTCTGGATTTGAAACGAGCCATATTTGTCACCATGCCATCCCTTCACATAAAGGTCAGGACCGTAAATAAATAATGTCAGCTTCCGTTTCTTGAGCTCGAAGGTTAGATGAAAGGTTCCTTTGGCAGGTGTGGTGTACGTCTCTGCCCCTGGCCCAAAGTGCTCTGACATATCAATTATGCTTGTATTCGCACGGCACCAAGCTCGTGCTTTTCTTATAGCTCTTTTGTAGCTACGCAGGGATGCCTCCAAATCATTCGGGTCAAGTACAACTGTAGCAGTATTTCCTGGGTATCTTTCCTTAGCTGGCTCTTCTTTCCTTTTAGAATTATCCTGGTAAGCTTTACTATGTATTGCCTTCTCATTTTTCGCCATCTGGCTCTTTTCACTTTCACTGCTTGCTAGGTTTTCTTTTAGGCTGATGCAAACATCATCTTTAAGCTTCAGGTTTTGCTCCATGCATTGCAAGCGGGAATCAAGACGTATAAATCGGGGCTTATTTTCATCAACCGAACCCTCCAACTGCTTGATGAGGGAATCTGCATGCATAAGTACATTTGTGTTACTACAGAAGTTAGCATTGTTGCACAATAGGCTCAACTCAGCGGAAATCACAGAATTAAATGTCATATGCCGTTTGCTCAAATTTCCACCGTGCTTCTAGAAATAAAATAAGTGGGGCATGGAAACCACTCATCACATTTCTGCTTTTCTAGTGACTTGCCTACTCCCAGCTACTTATGTCCTGTGTACTCCTAATGCAATTTAAGAATATGACCAACATCATTGTTGATTTATCATTTGGTACAGAAAATCTAAGTTATACCTTGTTCCTTAATCGTAGCATCATTTGAACACAGTTGCTCCTTGTAACTTCGATCTATTTCTTGCTTTTCTTGTTTGATCTGCAACATCTCCTGTTTCCCTAAATTAAAAAGAAGACAGACAGTTGTTGTCACATCATTTCAGAAATATTCAGCGCATTGCATATTGTTCTATCTATTAGCATATCAATGTGCACAGAAGTACAGAATATATCAAAATTTACAGTTCCAAGTTACTAAATTGTTGGTTCTAAAAATATCTGCATTGACTTGTACTGGCAGTGGATTGTGCAGAGACTGACCAACCTGAAATGATCTTTTGTTGTGCACACTCCAATTTTGTTGACAAGTCATGCAGCAGGCTGTTGAATTCATCCAGAGCTTTGGAATTTTTCCCAAGCAACTCCTCGAAAAACTTCTTATCTTCCTCAGCTGTAAGTGTATTGTTTAGTCTGATTAAAACAGAAAGTGGGCAAAGTAAGGGTGCGCTTAGATACAAGAAAGATTCCTAAAAAACACTATTCATCCAACTTTTCCCTATTCATCCCACCCCTTCCACTCACAGAACACTATTCATCTACAGTGTTTTTTGGGTCTACAGTTTTTTCGGGGAATCTTCCCCAATCTAAACACACCCTTAAATGTCACCATAAATATTACCTTGTTCTGTCTGACTAGCTAGCTGCTGCAGGGTTTCAGTCAGTTGGTCATAAAAGGTCTTTGTTGAGGAGATTTCTGAATCTAATCCCTGCCAGAGCTTCGAATCTTCAATCTGCTTCACCTTAAACTTTGCTTTTTCAATCACAGCTTGTTCAAGTTTTCCCTCTAAAAGGTTTGTCTGTTCTGTTGCTCTTCTCAGTTTAGTGTGCTGAATTTACATAAAACCATATGTATCAGTAATGAGAAATCCAGAAAAAAAATACCAGAATAATATGCTGGTACAGAGAAGCAATGAGTATGCTGATAAATTATCATTTCACGCTTGAGCCAATTTATATGACATCCATAACGGCACTGGAACTATGTTTAGATGTTGAGAAAAAGTATGATAAGTATGACAGATATGAAATAAGCTACTACAACACTATAGAACACACATGCATTGCACCAAGCATTATATACCGTTATTTGCAAGCATCAAAGAGTAATAATTAGGACTACAATCAAATGAGAATTAAAGATGCCAAATAATCGCAGTGAAGAACAAACAGGTTTGAAATCTGCATGGTAAGTTCCATGCATATAAAACAATCAAAGAATACATTCTATTCAAAGAGTAGAACCAACAAAGAGCACAGCAAACTGTGATGCAGAATTTCCATGGAAGATTTCAATTCAGAAATGAAGCTGATAGTTTATGTATATTTATGTTTGAAGTAGCGATTCAACAGTCAAATCAAAAATTAAATAGCATATCCTCTCATTAGTGCCAGACCATAAGTGGATTTCTAAGTAGATACTGCATTAACAGGTATGGATGACTTAAGCTTGCTTTTCCAAAAAAAAAAAACATGAGGTAAAAAAACAATGAATGGTGAATTCTATTTTTTTTTTGGTATAGAATGCTCATGCAATCCAATGGCATTCTTTCTCATGCTGTATCCTTGACAATTTTATTTGAAGTCCATGCTCTTTTCTGAGCAATGACAGCCTCTACATATTTATACGGAGTTCATTAGTATGGAAAACTCCCCATGATCAAAGCATCTCGAGGAATTTGTAACTGACCTCCCTTAGTTCATTCTCAGCCTGAGACTGAATGCGCTGCAATTCTTCTTTGTGATAATCCCGGAGAGTTGACTCTTTAAGCTCATGATCCTGATGAATTCTTGCCACCTGGTATCAGCAAATAATCACATTCATGGCCATTCCAGGAAATGAAACTTCTAGCGGAAAGCAAGCAACTACTCAGGATGAAAAGTCTACAAGTATTGAACATAGTTTTAAAATGCCTTAGGAGTTCACTCTGTCAAATATTACACAGAAGCTTCGGGGAATTAAATGGAGATAAAAGTGTTACTGAGAAACCAAATATCGTCAGCTGTATGCTATGAACATGTTGCCAGATGATGTATAATGCAAATGCATCTTTTGCGCTCCCCTAAAGCACCTAGAAAGAAACTTTAAACCCATTGCCACCTTAGGGTATTATGGTATGGCTTCCTTCTTATTTACAAGACAAGAATGTCCGATTACATTTTGAAGTACTAAACATTTTCAGCAGAGATCCCATAATATAAAGTTTATCATGCAATTCTGTATATAAGCTATCCGCAGCTAGTCTGTCTTACTTTGTTCAACTAATCGAGAACCAACATTTTGCACCATTCCGTGGAATAGCACATGCATTCAGAAAGAGTAAACTAAATTGTTTGAAACAAAGAAAATGGAATAGTTGAACCCACCATTGCGCCATGTTCCTCCTTAGGACGCATCAAATACCTCTCGGAATCTTGCTTGTTCTCTGATATCTTATCGCTGCATCTGCTTTCCATATCCCTTACGAGCTTCTCTGCCTGAATTTCCAAGCATTCATAAAAATCATGGCATAAGATTATGTTCAGCATTCTAAAAATCTAAAAAACTGAAATAAAAGGAGTTAACCTTTTCTTTTGCAGAATTAGTGATTTCTACCTTTTCAAGTTTATACTTCTTACAAATTTCATTGATCACCTGTAAAATTCAATTGTAAACAGTGATTTATTTGTGACAGAGATGCTTAAGTGCTGCACAATTAATACAGGCACGATACCTGGTCATTTTTTAGAGATAGCTCTTTCAAATGCTTGGATAGCTCTATCTGTTTACCTTCAAGCATGAGATCATACTGTTTTTTTGCCTCACTAAGTTGGCATTCTGTTGCAGTAAGTGATGCCTCGACCTGGGCAACGGATTGAAAAGGTTGTTATTTACTAGCCACCACCTTGTAAGATTTAAAAGATCCAATAAGCAAAAACCTGTAATTTCTGGTCCTCCAAAGTCTTCTCTCTTTCTAAAGAACAACAATAGAGTTGCTCCTTCTCATTCAGAACACAGCGGAGCTGGTTGATCTGATTCTCAAGTGTGTCAACCTGCTGGTCACGCTTAGTTATCTCTCCTTGGAGAGATTCAGCATTGTTAGATTTCTCTTCTATAATTGACTGCACTTGGCCTTGAAGCTCCTGATTATCTGATTCTAGCTTCGAAATCTTTTCAAGCAACTCTTGCTACAGAACACAGTATCACGAGTAAGAAATCTTATATCATCAAATGTTTTTCAGTACATATAGTAAATAATTTTGTAACTGGACCAACTGTTGACAAACCTTGTGATTTTCAGCAAGGGTTGAATCTTCCAGTAACTTTTGAATTCTCCCTTGAAGTTCAGAAGCTAACTTTTCTAACCGATTGATGTTGGAGGCAGAAATTTCAGCTTCAGACTCAAGTCTTCTGATTTTATCTTCAGCCACTTGGCATTCTTCAACATGTTGAACCATAACAATTTCTTCAGTTTTCCGTAGCTGATTCCTAGGCTCCAGGTTGTTCTTTTCACTTTCACTTCTTGCTAGGTTTTCTTTTAGGCTGATGCAAACATCATCTTTAAGCTTCAGGTTTTGCTCCATGCATTGCAAGCGGGAATCAAGACGTATAAATCGGGGCTTATTTTCATCAACCGAACCCTCCAACTGCTTGATGAGGGAATCTGCATGCATAAGTACATTTGTGTTACTACAGAAGTTAGCATTGTTGCACAATAGGCTCAACTCAGCGGAAATCACAGAATTAAATGTCATATGCCGTTTGCTCAAATTTCCACCGTGCTTCTAGAAATAAAATAAGTGGGGCATGGAAACCACTCATCACATTTCTGCTTTTCTAGTGACTTGCCTACTCCCAGCTACTTATGTCCTGTGTACTCCTAATGCAATTTAAGAATATGACCAACATCATTGTTGATTTATCATTTGGTACAGAAAATCTAAGTTATACCTTGTTCCTTAATCGTAGCATCATTTGAACACAGTTGCTCCTTGTAACTTCGATCTATTTCTTGCTTTTCTTGTTTGATCTGCAACATCTCCTGTTTCCCTAAATTAAAAAGAAGACAGACAGTTGTTGTCACATCATTTCAGAAATATTCAGCGCATTGCATATTGTTCTATCTATTAGCATATCAATGTGCACAGAAGTACAGAATATATCAAAATTTACAGTTCCAAGTTACTAAATTGTTGGTTCTAAAAATATCTGCATTGACTTGTACTGGCAGTGGATTGTGCAGAGACTGACCAACCTGAAATGATCTTTTGTTGTGCACACTCCAATTTTGTTGACAAGTCATGCAGCAGGCTGTTGAATTCATCCAGAGCTTTGGAATTTTTCCCAAGCAACTCCTCGAAAAACTTCTTATCTTCCTCAGCTGTAAGTGTATTGTTTAGCCAGTCAGATTAGAACAGAAGGTGTGCAAAGTAAATGTCACCATAGATATTACCTTGTTCTGTCTGACTAGCTAGCTGCTGCAGAGTTTCAGTCAGTTGGTCAGATAAGGTCTTTGTTGAGGAGATTTTTGAATCTAAACCCTGCCAGAGCTTCGAATCTTCATTCTGCTTCACCATAAGCTTTGCATTTTCATTCACACCTTGTTGAAGTTTTCCCTCTAAAAGGTTTATCTGTTCTGTTGCTCTTCTCAGTTTCGTGTGCTGAATTTACATAAAACCATATGCATCAGTAATAAAAAAAATCCAGAAAAATACCAAAATAATATGCTGGGAAGATGGTTTCTTATTAAACACAGTACAGATTCATAAAAGGAAATGCCTCACGTTAAGTTCAGGAGCAGCCCAATTGATGAAGATGCAGAGCAAAATACAGTGACAAATGGAAAGAACTGAAGTTGGACTTGGGGTAAAGTAGAATAGTAGTATCTGTGTGTCCTACCAGACTAGCTAGCATCAGGGATGATACAACTGGCACATTGCCATAACAGGCAGATTTGATTTGACATTGATCAACCCGTAGACAACTTTACTTCCACCTACTAGGAGTCTAGGACTGTCCAGACAGATACCAAATCTAAACCATGCTTAGGACAACCGGGATAAATTTTAGGAATAACATCAATTCATGCAATTGAACCATACTAACTATAGCGATTCAGTTAAACTCGTCACCAAGGCAAACACGTTGCAAAATGTTGAGAAAATTATACCGCCATTTCTAGATCAGTCTTCACTGAAGCCTGCTCCTTGACCAATTTCTCTGCAACCAAACGATAATTCCAAGTGAAATCAGAAATTGCTCATGAATTAAGACAGCCTTCTCAAACCAAAGCGAGGGAAAAAGCGAATCCAGAACCTGCTATGATCTTAAGATTGGCAAAGCTCCCGTACGAACTGCCTCCAGCATCCGAGGAGGGCTTGGGGTTCGCGGCCTTCATGGCCGTCGACGTTGATCCAGCGAGGTATCGGAACCCCTCGAGGCTCCTAATAAGCTCCGAGACCTTTGGCATCCTATCGACGAAAAAGCAAGGACGAACCCTAGGCATGGGTGTCCAAATAGCTTGCATTACGGGGTCCCGGGTGATCGGTTTCTCAGAAGGGAGGGGAAGCGAAGGGGCGAACGTACCTGGTGAATTCTCGTCGACGGCGAAGGGCCCGACGAAGACCTGGCGAAGAACGGCGCCGCTCGCTCGCACCTGTCACCGCTACCAGGAAGGCAGAAAATCAAGGGCACGAGAAGGGGGGCTCGGCACTTGAACGATTCAAACTTCGAAGAAAAAAGCTGGGGCGAGGTGGACCGGCAATCCGCCGGATGCTCGTCACCGGAGAAGAGCACGACTACCTGGTGATTGATGAAGGCGGTGCCTCTCGCGGTCTCGCCTGCTCGTCGCCCCGAGGAAATGAACACCACGAGAGAGAGAGAGAGGCACGGAGGTTTGATTCGAAATTCCAAGAGTACTAAGAGGCGCGCGGTTGCCCGCCTATCTTTTCCTTGGAGTTGAAGGAAGCCAAAGCCGCCGCAGAGGGCTTTCTCAAACACGGCCCAACAAGTCTGGCGGCCCAGGTAGATTTTTTTTTCCCTTAATCCTGTTTTAAGAAGTTTGTTTTACCCTAAACTATGGTTTTAAAGTTGGTTTTGTCTGACGTGGCCTAACTAAATGACTCTAAAATTACAAAATTTCTGTCCATCTTCTAAGATTTGAGCCAACCTTTCTTTCACTGTTTGAATTGGTGTGGAACAAAATAAACAAGCGATATCTACTGGACGGAATACTACCACCGAGAGCACACGTGGTTTTGGGTGGAGTACAGCTGTTGCCTGTGATTGGTTGCATGTTGATTTGCCAAGCACGATGCATGGGTGGAAATATTCTTTTGGATTTGAAATTTTGATCTCATTTTTCTCTCAAAGTGTATATGCGTTTTAGATTCCTTTTGAACAATAGTGTTACTTACAATTTATACATAAAAATAAGATTCAATATGAATATATTTTGTGTTTTTTATTTTATATATATCTTCAATAATTTAAATATACACAACATGAAGTATATATGATTTCAACATTTTTACATAAAATGTTGGGCCAAGTTTAAATAAATGTTTAAACAAGTATTTCAAAAATATTTGACTATATTAGAATAATTTTAATCAGTCAGCCATTATGTGGGAAGACCTAGGTGAGGAAATATTATTCAAGCGGTATAAGTTCGAGGGAATGTTACATAGATGATGGCGCCGTCAATGCTATTGAGGATTCCGGAGGGGGGGACACCAAATGTGATGGAAACCAGATGTAGTTGTGCGGCACATATTGTTGTCAACCTTGATAGTGACAAGAAGTATCGAATGACTGCAACGGTTGAGGAGCACAACCATGGTTTTGTGTTGTCAGATAAGAAGCATTTGCAAGATCCAACCATAATGTTAGTGAGAGGGCAAAGAGTGTTTTGTTCAATTGTCATAAGGCTAGTATTGGCAACTCACAAAGTGATGGTGGGTTTGAGAATGTTGGGTGCACAAAGAGGGATTTGCAAAACTATTATCTTGACCTCATATCAAAATCAAGGATGCAGATGCACGCAATTTTCATTTGAGCAAAGTACTATTGTATCCAGTTGAGTTCACTGGATTTTCATATTGAATTTTTATATTGCATCATTAAGTGATGTCTTGGTTGTTTCACTTTCTTGTCTTTCTTAAAGTAAACTAGCTTCTCCCTCAACTACGTGGTAAGGGTTCTTAAATTCTTCCAAAGCCAAATGGCCTCTGCACAGCATTCTGAAGCTCTGTGGATTTTCCGTTGGCATCTGAAATTTTTGAACAAAAGTTGGCGTCTGAAATTTGTCTCAGTAGTTCTTCGATCCTCTTTTGTGCTTCATTTAGTTTGCTTTTAGTTGTCGTGTTTTGTTCCTTTTCTATCATCAATGAGCACTCCAGTGACCTCGGCAAAGGGGGAAAACGTACTGGGAGCTGCCTGCTCTACCAAAACGATCAACAGGAAAATTTGAGTTTCCTGAAGCAGACAAATTTGTTTACCATAATATTTGAGTTCTTTGGTATTGCTAATACTTTGTTTCTCTTCTGAGTTTCAGCTAGTGTGATTTTGTTTGCTTCATGTCACTGCTACAAAAACAATTTTCGGAGGCTGGCAAAATCAATTTTCGGAGGTGGATCAGATGGTTTTTGAAACGCCTCTGAACTAGCGCTTCTGTTAATGAGGCATTTTTGGAGGTGGATTCCCGCCCACCTCCATTAATCAAATTAGAAAAATAAAAACCCTAGACGGGCCATCGAGCCCATCCAAGGCGCCACCGCAAGATCCGGTGCGGTCGGTGCTAGATCTGCGGCCACCACCTCCCGCGCCTGGGAGCTCGCTCCTGTAGGAGCAACGCGGCCGCGAGCTCCACCTGCAGGAGCCGCGCCGCCACGAGCTCCACCTGTAGGAGCCGCACCGCGCTGAGAGCTCCAGCTGCAGGAGCCCATGCCACTGCACCCGCGTGCGGATGAGACGTGGCCTCCTCCGTATGCGAGATCTGCTCGATCAGCTCCTCCGTGAAGGGGATCTCGAGCTTGAAGACGGAGGAGGCCGAGGAGGGAGGGAGACTCGGCACCGCCACCGCGCGCGAGAGAGAGGGTGCCTCGGTGCCACCGCCACGAGAGAGAAGTGAGGGAGGGAGCCTCGGTGGCGCCGCCGCGTGAGAGAGAGAGGAGGGAGCCTATGCGCCGCCACTGAGAGAGAGGGAGGGAGGGGCTCGCACGGGAGAAGAGGGAAGGGGTTAGGGTTAGATAGAGAGGAGTGTTTATATATATACTGTGAAAATTATCGGGCCGAGCTGGGCCTATTGGGCTTTGGCCTTTTTTTTGGAGACGGGCCATATAAGCGTCCGCCTCTGATAATCGATTTATGCAGGCGGGCACCTTAAGGCGACCGCCTCTGAAGATAAACGATTTTTCGAGGCGGTTTTTTTTACAATGTCCATCTCTGTAAATCGATTTTTGGAGACGGACATAATGAAACGCCTCCGAAAATAAAAAAAGTCCGCCTCCGTTAATAGCTGGGATTAACGGAATTTGTGTCCGCCTCTGAAGCCGAATTTGAAGTGTCCCGCAAAATGTTTTTTTTTAGCAGCGTGTTAATATCTTTCAGCTGGAAGTGATACATACATTCACTTCTAATGAATTAAGATGGACAAAGAGCTTGGATAGTCCAGTATGTTCTTCGGCGTCCAGGGCCTCGTCCAGGGAGTCGTGGTGTCGAGGGGATCGGCGTCCAGGGCCTCATCCAGGGAGGTCGAGGCGTCGAGGGGCTTACTGCGGCGAGGGTGCGGCGACGAGGTGCTCTGGGTCGCGGCGTCGAGGACGAAAGCATGTCTCCACAGCGGTGCCACGGCATGCGCCAAAGAGGAATGGGCAATTAGGCTATTTTCTTGTAGTGTTCTTTACAAGCGGGCCCCAAGCAAGTCCACGTCATCACGTCAATATAGTGAAACCAGTAAACCACAATGCAATGCAAAACGATAGAGGGTTGTTTGGAAAGGGCAAAATATCCGGTTCTCTAGTTTATTATTAGGGGATTAAGTACCCTATTCCAGTAGGTTAAAGGGTCATATAGAACCTTTTCCTAAAAAAATCCAAATCCTACAATCGAAACAAGCCCTCGATGTGCTGCAAGCCACGTACTTATTTTGAGATCCCTGCCAGGTCCATGGGAATTCTTCCAGTATTATCTGTCATTTCCTCCACGCTTAGTATGGAATGAATTGGGAAAGGTTTTTGCAAAACTTTCTGGCAATAAAACTTGCAATTAACTATCCAAATGTCAGCTCAATCTACTCCCATAATTCACAATGGAACCGGTTAACTTCCAATATCTGCAACCATTATTTACATATGATGGCAATTTATAGCTCTAAGGCCTCCAACTACAACTAGTGCCATTGAACACAAACGAAGAATCCTAGCATATTTATATATAAACATAAAATGGAGCTGATAAATCATATACAAATTACAACCAAACACCCCAGTAATTATTCTTTGGATTAACACTGCCATATGCAGGCAGCCTAACTTGGTGTCGTTGATGGCAATCCTCCGTGGGTCACCTGATCAGTTTACGCCTTGAACCGAACAACGATGCACGATATATCATCTTTACTGTCTCTTCTTATCGCTTCGGCTGTTAATTGCTTGGCAGCTGCATAAGGATCCTTGAACCTATTGGCCACATCAACGACTTCCTGATTGTTCATCACCTGGTAGATTAATCAAAATTGTTGAGAACGCAGCCGTGGATAAGGTTCCAATCAGGTATATCAGCCATATGGATAAATAAAAAACCATACCTTCCACAGACCGTCGCTAGCAAGGACAAGTAGCTCAGCAGTGTGATCTATATTTTCAACTTTTATATCAGGCTCTGACCTCAAAAGTGATTTAAGATTCCTGTCTCCAAAAGCTCTGGAGACAGCCAACTGACCGCATACCCGAGGAACATCACCTGAAACACAATGTCAAATTTGAAGTACATAGTTCAGTTGGCATTTGATTTTGCTTAATTTCTTGTCTATGTACTCGGATTCAATACGCTCTAAAACAAAATTTAAAATACATAGTTACAGTTTACTTTCTGGCATGCAAATTTGCTTGATTTATTGTCTATGTTCTGCATAGTAGGCTAAGAATTGCACCAAGTAGTTTTCACATGAAAGAAGAATTATCAATCTGATCTTCCTGACTTCCTCTTCCTGCAACTATGACTATTTTGTAAATTAACATATGCTAGCTTCAAAAACATACCCATGTGAGTGAATGGTTGCCACAGAAAGGTGATCATGAAAATGTGTTTGAACATGTTAACAATCTTCAAATTTAGTGCACTGAATGGGTTCAGCAATTATCCCCAACTTTTAATGATGTTCCACTGTTTCAGTACCCCAAGTTGAGTGCACACAGAAGCTGAATTATCCCACAAAAAACTTACTAATCAGCTGTGCTATAAGTAACAGACCCTGCTGTGGTATAGCAAAAACTAGAATTATCATACAGAACAAGCATGTGATAGAAACAAGCAGAGAGGTAAGGCTACCAAAGATGAGTTTCTGCATTGATTTCTACTAGTATATACCATTACCCTGAAGGGAACTTGTTCTTTTAGATCTCAAGGAAGGATCTGGTGCAATTTACCCGGAAAAAAGAGAATACATAGGGCCACAAGAAACTGACATCAAAGCATACTTGGACATTCTCGACAATAAACAAACCACATGGTGTTGTATAATCAACACATACATCTGACATGGTAAGATCAGGGGGTTTTTTAAGACTGTTAATTCAATGTAATGCTCTTGAAAATCAATAGAACTTCCTTATTGAAAAAAAAAACTGACATGATAGAGTAAAATAGAGCAATCATGTTGTAAAGGTTAAAAAAGAGTAATGATGTTACTGAACTTGGCTAGTAGACACCTTTTTATGTTTCGTACTTTAAAAAACATTGACTAAACTTCTATCAAAAGATTATTTCACGAAGATAAGAGAAATTAAAATTAAGACGTTCAGATGCTCAGGACTCAGGAGCAAGACCAGTGAACCAAATACAGAAAAATAAAGTAGGCACACCACACACTAATCATTTAAACCAAGGTGTCATGCTTAACGAATAAAAGAATTGAGGACTCACCTGGCATGTTTGAAACAAAGCCACCCCTGTTTTCAATTACGCTACGCTCAACATTTGGATCGTGGTCTATTGACATTTGTATCGGTTCACCTCCTTTCAAAAGAACAGCTCTCGAATCCCCAACATTAGCTACCCACAACTTCCTGCCGTTTACAAGAATGGCAGTTACAGCAGTAGAGCCACCTTGTCCCAAATCTGGGGTATGTGACAGAATAGCTTGATCTGTTTTTTCGTAAGCTTTTATGATCGCTCTATCTGTATGTGTCCAAAATTCTTCCTAAAATAGAACAATAAGAATAAGGTCACCATAGTGGTACATAATCAATCCTCATCCAAACCAAAGCGAGAAACCTACTTCATTCAAAATATTTGAAAAAAGATTCTTCTGTAAGTACGCAGGAACAGTATCCCCTAGATGACCATCAAAAATAGCGAAAAGACCGAGCTCATTTCCCTTCACTTCAACAAAATCGGCGACATGGTAGTCCTCCATTGGATGATTTGTCTTCCCTCTTACAAGGTTATAGCCATAGCAGACCTTGACTTGTCCCTGACAGCCTTTCCCTTTACCAGATGCTGTCGACCCATGCCCAGTGAACTGTATACAAGCACAGCAATCGGGAAGAGTGATACGGTTGAAGAGCTAACAATATATATTACAATTGCTTGAGATCCTAACTTAGTCAAAAACCTCATGAATACTAATACTCCAATGGTGGAGCTGACCCTGATCTTATGTGAAGGCTTCTAGGTGGAGCCTAGAGCACGTACTCCTAGTCGCCTATGGTGGAACAATTGGTAAAACTCGCCTAGAAGCTAAAGATAACGGCCATATTTTGTGCCAGCAACACAATTTAAGAGCTTACTGCAAAGAAATTACAGCCAGCCTTCTCTCTCCCTCTCCCTCTCCCTCTCTCTCATAATTTTTATGAGAGGATAAAAACAATATTTTTTTATAACAACGAACTAAAACCTAAATTTAAACAGGAAAGTTCACTGTCTGCTCTAACTGTCATCCTAATACATACAGAATTCCATACGTATAAGTGTATGACGCAGAGAATGATGAAATACGGCAGGCAATTAAAAGCGGACCTACCTCTGATAACCCAGCGCCGAAGCAGCAAAACCTTGCCATGTTCGGGATTCCCTCTCAGTTCCAATCCAGGAACTGAAATTTATAAAAATAAAAGAAAAGGGGAGAAAATTCAGAAGGCCCCCACAGCGGCCGGTGCTTCCCTCGGGACACAGGTCGACTTCGGTCACGACGGTACTCCCGAAATCGCGCCCTTTTCATGGAATATCGCACCCTGAAATCAAGCAGCTATTCAAATTTCAGATAAAAGCAGATCCAGCAGCGAAACCGGACGGAGAACTGGACGGTCGAAGCGGAGCAAAGAATCGGACGATTGAAGCGAAGAGAAAATTCGGGGGAAAAAACTGCAGGGGAGCAAATCAACTTACCAATCTTGGAAGGAAGATGAGTGCGAAGGCCGGAGCTTTGAGTTGAGCGGTCGAGGAAGTGAAGAAGCAGAGCTTCGCTTCGAGGCTCCGTTTTTATTAAAAATTGCTTTTTCCGTCGGGTTTGCGCGTCGGGAGTCGGGACAAGGAAGTCTATGGGGAGGCCATCAAAGGTCAACACTCAACGCGGAGAAGCCGGCTGGGCCCCACGCGCAACACAGACCCCGGTCAGATCACTAACTTTCCCACCAAGTCACTGGTTGGTGGGACCGCAGACGTGGGTCCGGGACGTCATTGATCGCCGGGAGGTGGCGGAAGGTGGGTGTGGCCTGCTGGAATTGAAGACTAGGTGGGGCAGCCCGTTTGACTCGCATGTCCACGGCCGAAAAAGGATTTGGGCCTTGGAGACGTGTGTGGCTGGACTAAATGGGCTTTGACACAACCAAATGCGCAGCCGTACACTCTCTGTAGGCCTGTTAGCAAGCTATGGGCCACAAAGGCCGTATACTCACCTTGTTCTTTTCTCAAAAAGAAAACAAAAGTATCCCCTCTTTCTCAAACGAGTAACGACACGTTGCATAGAATTCGGTTGTAAGGAGTAGTACTGATTATGAACATATCGTATCAAAAAAAAAAAACTATGAACATATGAATTGAATGTGGCCCTTTTCCTTGGAAGCGAGAAGTACTAGTGCCCCCCTTGCGTGCCCATGATCCCCGACTGGAGGAAGGAAGGTCCCACGCGGGAATATGGTGCGGGGCGTGCGGCACGCCACCAGAAACAGGGGGTGGGAACGAGTGGCAGCTGACACCGAGACATGGGCCACGTCAGCTAGCTAGCTGGCTTGTAGATGAGCACGACGTCCCCATCCCTCCTCTTCCTCACCGCGCTCGCGCGCGAGTGGCGGCCGGCGTCCCTGCTCTGTCGACGCCGACCGCACCAGAGCCAGCCAGAGCCAGGGCCGGATGGCCGGGACGCGGCTAGCGAGACGAGGCGAGCCGGCCGACGACGCTCCGATCCCACGGCCAGCCGGGGCGCATCATCATCTCTCGCCGTCCGTCGTGGAAATCGCGCGCGGCCGATGCCGTCGCCGTCGTCGCGCCGAGCGACTTTATGCCCCCACCCACGCAAAAGCACAACGGGGGGCGGGCGCGGCGACAGCGACGCCCGAATGGAATGGCATCCGCGCCGCGCCGCGCGGCCCCCACCGATCCATTCCCCGGCTCGACGAGCTAGCGCCCGGCTGGCGCGTGGGGTCCGTCGACGGGAACGCGCGCGTACCCCTCCTGGCACTGTCACTGCATGCTCTCTCGCTCGCTTCCTTCGAGTCCAGAGTCCTTGGCCCATGGTGGCCGATCGAGGGACGAGCTCGAGTTCTCGGGGTCATCTGTGTATGCTGGGCCCTGTTCTGGAACAGGCTCAGGATCGGCGACGACAGCCAGTCCTCGGCACGGGGTGCCTTTTCCGAACATGAGGGTGACACAGCACACGCGCTGTGGCGTCGGACGAGCCGTGATCATGTGCCAAGTTATTTAGATATAGGTTCCTCTTATCATCTACACGGAATATATTCGTCACTAGGATCTGGGCGCAAAAGCAGCAAGCTATATGCGTCCCGGCCTGCCGGCTCCCTTCCGTGTGTCAAAGCTGCCCTGAAGCAGTCAAGCATGTTTTCTTCTCCCTCGGTTGATCAGTTCGTCTTTTCGGTTGTAGCCTTATAGGCCACTGTAGCTAAACGTATTCTATGATAGGAAGGAATAGTTAAATAGTGAAAAGTTGGAACGAAGTTAGTTTGTAATCCGAACATGACAGAAAACAAACGACATACCGCCATGCTACAAGTGTTTTGGGCCCTTTGATTTGTACCAAGTGATCTGAAGTTTGAACCTTCCGACTGTTGCCGAGATAAACAAATATACAGCGTCTTATTCATTCCATTACAATTTACAATAATACATTAAACTATAAAATGAATAATGGTAGCTCAAATTATGACCTGGTGTCAACAAAGGTTCTCTAGTCTGGTTGTTAGGGGGCTGAACGGTATGGATGGTCGCAACAAGTAGGCTCAGGTTCAATTACTCGTGGAAGTGGACGGGACTAGTTAAAAAAATACCCTCTGTTTTCTACGTCCGGAGAAGATTTCTCCTTCTTAATGAAAAACCAAGGGTTCTTTACCACCTACCGACTGTAGCTTTTTTTTTCTAATTATGACCTAATGTCATATAATGGATTAGTCCACCCTTGGAAAATTAAAGCCCCTAAAATTGTAAAATATGACAATAAAAGGCTTGGACCAATCAAGCAGACTTTTTAAAATGAAGTGTAGCTTTTGTGTTGGATAAGATGATGGAAATCTGCATGTATCTAACAAAAAGGGTAAAGGTTTCGGTGCATTACTTTGAACAAGATAGACAGAAAGTTGTACACTCATTTTGCTACACGCTTATAATTATTGGTTGCTCCAAACATTAGGGGATACCTTTTGCTTTTAGATTTTAGCCCTTGCCTTTTATGTCACCTTATTTTTTTTACGTGCCTTTTCATTATTCCAAGTGATTGTCTTGTTTTAAGAAGACCAATGCGATTGATTCCTTTATTTTTGGAGAGATTCTTCTTTCTTAATCAACTAGAAATTTACTGTTGATTCCTTTATTTTCAGAGACTTTTTTTTGACCGACAAGAAATTTACTAAGCTTGGCTCCACAATCCTAGCCATTTGATCTATCAAGTATATGTTGTTCAATGTGTGCTGGCTCGTTTAAAAACCATGTAAAAACCATGTATCGCTTGTTGCAACTAAAATTCATATACTGAATATGAAACATTCCCCTAATTTTTATATGTAAAATTTACTAAGAACATTGTAGGTACTTTTTTTTACAAGAAACCATTTTTTTAATAATTCGGGGGATATTCATTAAATGGGCACCCATCACAAAATGAGCCTGGCATTCCAGGTTAGAGTTACAGGAGGGGGATGAGAGAATGCAAGAGAACAGACGTGCTCTAAAACCAACAAGTAACCATTTTTTTTCCCAAAAAAAAACAAGTAACAATTTTTTACACTAACTATGTTAAATAATTTCAAGGTTTTTTCTCCAAAATTCAGACGTCGATACACAAACAAATGCCCACACAGCTCAATCTGCTTCTCCCCCTTTTTTTCACATATATTGTTGTAATACAAATGGAGGGAATATTATATGGAGGAAGAGGGTGAGGACCAGGAAGATAAATGGACAAGGAGAAAAGTTAGATCAAATCCAGCCAACCAATCCCGATATCCACAGCCACTTTCTCCATTGGACCAGAACTGTCCCAACGAAAACCAGAAGTCCAGAAGCACCAAATGCAAGAGCACCAACACCGAACAAAAACATAATCAAATTGAGAGCCAGAAATACAAAGAAAAATATTATCCCTGCACCTCGTGCGCGCACTCCACTGTTCTTGGGAGGAAGAAAGTTGAGAGTCTATGAGCTCCTTGTCGGTCTTGGCTTCATGGTTTCTTGACGTCCTCTCCTGTTGATCCAAGAACTCGGGATAGCTGGTTCTTGGATTGGCCGCCCATGTCGGTCTCGTCCCCGTCCATGTGCGGCGGCGGGGAGACCGGGATGAGGATCGTGGTGTGGTTCCGGAGGGACCTCAGGGTGGAGGATAACCCGGCGCTAGCGGCGGCGGCGCGCGCCGGCGGGGAGGTGGTGCCGGCGTACGTGTGGTCGCCGGAGGAGGATGGCCCTTACTATCCGGGGCGCGTGTCCCGGTGGTGGATCAGCCAGAGCCTGCAGCACCTGGACGCCTCGCTCCGCCGGCTAGGGGCAGGAAAGCTCGTCACACGAAGGTCGGCCGACGCCGTCGTCGCGCTGCTCCAGCTGGTCCGCGACACCGGCGCTACGCATGTCTACTTCAATCATCTCTACGGTTTGTTCCTGCCTGTGGCGGCGCTCCCATGTGGCATATGTCTGTCGCAGCTCACTGCAGAAAGATATAGTTCTTTTCATATTATTATTAGTCGACGGTCGTATCCAGGATTCCCCTTCTTGGTATCTTCATGCTTGAAGATCAACTTTTGAACTTGACTAGATGAAACAAAGCAGGTTCATTTTCGTTTTGTTTATTCATTTTATTTGTTCATGTTGAGCAGATCTACGAATTTGTTCTAACAATATACTATTGATCCGGAAACCTTTCCGGATCTTTTGGGGGAAAAACTATTTTGGTGCCTCATATAGCAGTATTAATTTACCTTAGTAGCATACAACCAGAACCACATGTCAACTGCTTCACAATCTAGCAACTCTGAACCCTGGTCTCCGGCCTTGAATGTTGACATGCCTCCATCAACTGAGGTGACTCAATGTTACCTTTTAGATCGCCAACTTTGTCCAACTTACTTTGCCAACTTGTCACATCGAATGTTTGGACTTAGGAGTATTAAACATAGGTGTAAAAAAACCTAATTACATAGATGGACTCCACATCGCGAGACGAATCTATTAAACCTAATTAATTCATCATTAGACACTGTCATGCTACAGTAACCCATCATTAAAAATACGCTAATGACGGCACATATTAGACTTAATAGATTCGTCTTGCGATGTAGAATCCATCTGTGTAATTAGTTTTATAATCAGTCTATATTTAGTACTCCTAATTAGTGTCAAAATGATGAATTTGACATTTCGCCAACTTTCACCAACTTTACATCCCACGACTAAACAAGCCCTAAATTCCCAACATTTCGCCATCTCCCTCCTTAATTCCCAAAAGTTCTTTGCATCCTCAATTATTAATTGAGAATGCAACACTCCACTCCATTAAGTGCTTGTTCTGGAATCTGGAACTATAGGGCCTTGCTTTAAACCACCTTATCTAACTAATTCACGGTGTCGCCATCTTTTCAGACCCGATCTCACTGGTCAGAGACCACCGGCTGAAGGAGATGCTGACGACTGAGGGCATCGTCGTGCAATCTTTCAATGCAGATCTACTGTATGAGCCATGGGAAGTTGTCGATGATGAAGGGCATCCATTCACCATGTTTGCCCCGTTCTGGAACAGGTGCCTCAGCATGCCGTATGACCCCCCCGCGCCAATTCTGCCCCCAAAAAAGATCAATTCAGGTGCTCAGAGAACTATGATTTCAGTTTTTTCTAGCTTCTACTCTTTCAGAATAATTTACTAATCACAGAAGTCATTATGGACTTCCAATGCATCATGCTTTGTATATTTTGTAATGAGAATCCAAACAATCACAGGAAGATTAAGCTCAATTAAAATACTGCATTATCTGTGTTTGTCTTCTGGAAACAATGTACCATAACTGGTCCTTGTCCAATCACCAGTAATCATTTAGTGCTGGTTAGCATAGTATTATAAGCATTCCACTACAAGTTAACATTGGAATGAGTTCTAAAGTTGATTGACTGAAATTCTGAACAGGTAACTTGTCAATGTGCCCATCGGATGATCTAATCTTTGAGGATGAGTCAGAGAGGGGGAGCAACGCTCTTCTGGCCCGAGCATGGAAACCAGGATGGCAGAATGCAGACAAGGCGCTAACGGCCTTCCTCAATGGTCCTCTGGCTGACTATTCAGTGAACCGCAAGAAGGCTGATAGTGCGAGCACATCCCTACTTTCACCTCATCTGCATTTCGGTGAGCTTAGCGTGCGCAAGGTCTTCCACCTAGTTCGTATGAAGCAGCTTGTGTGGAGCAACGAGGGAAATCACGCTGCTGAGGAGAGCTGCACCTTGTTCCTCCGTTCCATTGGCCTGCGTGAGTATTCCCGGTATCTGAGCTTCAACCATCCAAGCAGCCATGAGAGACCCCTCTTGGCACACCTCAGGTTTTTCCCTTGGGTGGTCAATGAGTGCTACTTCAAGATTTGGAGGCAGGGAAGGACTGGGTACCCGCTTGTTGATGCTGGCATGAGGGAACTGTGGGCGACAGGATGGTTGCATGACCGGATCCGTGTGGTGGTGTCAAGCTTCTTTGTCAAGGTTCTTCAACTTCCATGGAGATGGGGTATGAAGTACTTTTGGGACACTTTACTGGATGCTGATCTTGAGAGCGATGCACTGGGCTGGCAGTACATCACTGGCTCTCTTCCTGATGGCCGAGAGCTTGACCGCATCGACAACCCTCAGGTTCGTGCAACTTTTAAATTAAAACTAGACTCTTTAGTGATGGAACTATTATTGTATACTGATGCACTTTCATGGCAATCCAATTCTTCAATTCCAGTTTGAAGGCTACAAATTCGACCCACATGGGGAATATGTGCGACGGTGGATTCCAGAGCTTGCAAGGCTGCCGACAGAATGGATACATCACCCATGGGATGCACCTGTTTCTGTGCTGCAAGCTGCAGGAATTGAGTTGGGCTCCAACTATCCTCTCCCCATAGTTGAGCTTGACGCAGCCAAAGCCAGGCTGCAAGAAGCCCTGTCAGAAATGTGGCAGCTGGAGGCCGCGTCAAGGGCCACAATGAACAATGGAATGGAGGAAGGCCTTGGCGACTCCTCGGAGATTCCACCGATTGAGTTTCCTCAAGAATTACAGATGGAAGTCGATCGGCAGCCAGCCCAGGCTGCCAATGTGCCAATGACTGCTCGGAGACGTGAGGATCAGATGGTGCCTACCATGACATCTTCACTGAACAGAGCTGAAACAGAGGTTTCTGCTGACCTGGGGAACAGTGAAGACACTAGAGCACAGGTTCCGTTTCATGCACATTTCGAACCTCGAATTGAGAGAGAAGATGCAATTCAAAACACAGAAAACCCTGCTCTCAGAATCAACGGTGTCCACCAGCACAATCTCTTTCAGCAAGCTCAGCATCGTAGGCGAGAAGCGGCCGCGCCATCCATGTCAGAGGCTTCGAGTAGCTGGACTGGGAGAGAAGGCGCTGTAGTCCCAGTTTGGTCACCTCCTGCACTATCAGGCCATTCAGAAACTTTCGCTGCTGACGAAGCTGACGTTTCTAGTAGGAGTTATTTGGATAGGCATCCACAGTCACACCGGTTGATGAACTGGAGTCAGCTATCCCAGTCATTGTGAGTTCAGATGCACCGTAACCCATTGTTCTCAGTAAGTTGCGTTGATTTGCACTCACATTGCAATTTGCAGCCTGTCATGATAATATGCATGTTTATTACAAAAGAGGATGTTTTGTGCTCAATGCAGCAAACGGCTCACTGTACATAAATTGGAGGCATGGTCGATGTGAATCTCATATACAATTTTTTTAAAAGAAAACCTCAAAATAAGAAAAGTCAACTGCTACAGTGGTAGAATTATTTTGAACGAAACATTGGTAGTATTATAGTGTTATACAAGATTTTTAAACCTACAGCAGCTGAAATGTTATCTAACATTTGATGAATTGTGAACTGCAGGACAACAGGCTGGGAAGTGGAAAATTCCGTGCAACCAAACTTAATCGGTTAGGGTTTTCTGAAGACGGGATTTGTATGTAAATTGTCCACTCTGCTGCTCATCTAGTCTGATGGGTACACCAAACCAGACAGCTCGTTCCTGTATGTGATAATAGTTGTGTAAATCTAATCCACTAGAACTTGTGTGATCGATATAGGATGGTTGGCTTACAAAAATCACTATTGTTGGTCAGACAATGACAATTTTTTTTCTGGATTTTGCTTTTTCTTGGAGGTGGTATGTATGTAACTGTACATTCCTTTGTGTTTCTATGTTGACCGTTTGAGATCCTTTGGTTACTGTCGTCAATGTCATTGCTGCACGGCTGAGGAATTATGGTTTGAGTAACCTGCTTGCGTTGGGGACTTGGACAATGTTCTTTCACATTTACATGATAATAACTTAAGCATAAATACAGCATGGATACGATGAGATCTCGATCTATTTGTTGGTTCTGGAGCTAGGACCACTGCCAGGCAAGAACTTGCCGGCAGAGAATTGAACAGAGCCGACCATAACAAGGCCACATAAACGCAGAGTCCATAGGCAGCCGTTGCCTACATCATGTAAATATGTTCTGGATTCCTACGGTCCTACCCGATTTGATGACGCTCAAGCGAATCGCCAGGTCATTTACGGGTCCATGGAAACATGCAGTCCAGAGCGGGATGTTGAATTGTTGATGATTGAAGGAAAACAAAAGACAAGCACGTACCTCCAAGATCCAAATAATGAACGACCCGCGCTGGGCCACCGAGCTGGAGCGTCGCTTGTTAACCTGAGCCACTATGCAGAACAAGGAAACGTCAGGGTCACTGTAGCATGACCATGGCAGCAGCGGGATCAGCGATGATTAGCTCTGTGTTGACGGTGCGATGACAGGCCGGCTACGAGCTCGAGCTGGTTGGCGCAATGGAGACGCCAAACGACACTGGCCCGTCGGCGTGGCGGGGAGGGTCGGAGCTACCGCCACGTGATGTCCAACAGTGCACCCGAAAAACGCAGTCCGCAGGTTCGCTGATCGCTGCGTTTGTCACTGTCACGCAGCGAGGCTTCCAGCCCGCGATGATCGCGCGGCGCAACGACGATGCGCCGCGACCCAACCTTCTGAGGCACGGCACACTAATCCAACAAAACCATCATGTTCCAAATATGAACCCCAAATATTTACACTGGTGATCAGTTCTGCTGAAACTAACAGACAGTTACACAGCAGCAGCGTTTCCACATGAAGAGCATTGATGGCTTGAAGCAGTACAATACGCATGAACCCACAGCACGCTTAACTTGGCCCAAGTTAACAAAGCTAAATATTGTAACTGGGAAATGTGTCAAAGATTCTGAACTAGAATTAATGTACAGTGTGCCCTATAGCAATGTTTCCATATCTTTAACAAAAAGATGTTAGTCCTGAGAAATCGGTCAGGCGCACTTAAACAATTTACACCTTATTGCATCACTGGGAGCAAGATTCCATTATCCCCTGTACACTGAAACCACCCAAAATCTGGCGTCCTCATGTCATACAACCTCTTTGATTGGCGATTTTCATGGAGGTAATGAAATAGCAGCTGTGTAGGTACAAGAGTGAACTTGCATGCTCCGAAGAGAAAGGGTAAAAAGGAACAGGGAAGGCCATGAAAAACAATCTAACTCTTCCCACCAAGGCCCTCGTAAAACAAGATGTATCCATGGTCTGTGTTGCCCGAGTATTCATGTGAGGAACCGAAGAATGTTTGCAGGGTCTGCTCCTCAACCATCTCGACATTTTCATCGTCAAAGAACAACCAATGGTTGTGGCTCTTGACAAGGCTTACATAATGGCCATGGTTGGGGCCACTTCCAACATGGACCACGACAGCGAAGAGGGAGTACTCGGTGTCTACATCATCAGATGTATTACTGAGCTTCAGCTCCATGGGGAATACAACCCGGTACGAAAGCTTCTTATACCGACCAAGCTGTTCAATGTACTTGAAGCGCTTTAGGTGGATCACCAATATGTGGGGAGCCTTCTTGATCTTCATTCTCTTCTGTGCTTCTTGCAAACTGGAATGGGACCAGATATTGGAGTTCAGCAGTGACAAAGAACTAAAGTCAAGATGATGGCCCCTTCCGTAAGGTACCCACAACTTGTAATTTTGTAAAAATCTACAGCATAAAGTTGGTTCTCATAAAGGTATGAGGAAACCAAGGTCAGGGCTATATATATGGTGCTGTGGAGATATACAAAAATAAGGTGCCCACCAATTAGAATGATAATGGCCAGTAAAACTGATAGCTCAAAGCAGAGGATCCTGAGGACGAAGATAAAAAAAAAAAGGAAGCATGGTTAGTTACCTGCAGCATTTGTCACAGAAGAATTTATCCTCTGCATTTAAAGTCTCAGTAGAGCAGAAGTTTTTCAGGCAGCTTGTGATAGAACTATTTTGTTCAATGTCAACACTAAGATCAAGAAATGTTTCATCTCTTGCGGTTACTGTTTCACATCTTAGGCATCTTGTTTCATTGGTCAATATTCCCTGCAAAATTTGTATGCATGTAAAGATGACAGTAAATGGAATCTAGAAGAAAGATAAATAATGGGCACTTAATGAATTCAGTCACCTGAAAATTCTTATGGACCAGGGTAACTGGTGGTTCCTTTTTAACTCCATTGGCTAAAGGTTGGACTGGACCATTTGGAGCTTTTTCAGGAGATGATGATTGGGGGGAGTCCTTTGCAGCACTAGACTCCTTTTCCAGGATATCAACAAGTTCATTCAAAAGGAAATTTAAGAACTCATGCGCATCCTACAGAACAAGCATGGAAACAAATGCTAGTCAAGAGAAGTGATAGTTTATATAAAAACTAACAATTCCTGAAATGGCTGCTTTTGAAGCTACCATAACAATTAAACCATTATACAAATGCGCTACAATGATGAGACTACAGCTGCTCATATTCACTACTTAATGCTAAAGTAAATATTGCTATGGAGTTTGTTTTATATAGTGTCAATCCAATACGATGAGTCTACCACGCTGCAACAGGTCATGAAATCCATCGCTATAACATGTGCAAGTTACCTGGTGCATGTAGCTGCGAAACAACTCATTCTGTTTCTTCACTCTCTGAACAAAACGCTTTGGAGCAATTACACCAGTTTTTTTCTTTGCTTGGCTTATCTACATGATACACAATGAGCACACATTAATTCATTACTGATGGCAATATCTTACAGAAGCTTCACATAATATACAAAACAATATGCAGTCACACCAACACACATGGAAGGAGTGAAATACTGTATTATGGGTTTACTTGACAAAAATATGTCATCTCAAAGTTCTTTATTTTACGAGTTGGCTTGACAAAAGATCATATTACATGCCTATTAATTAACAGCACAACATCGTCTTTCACCCTAACTAAGGTGCCAAAGAAACATGTGCAAAGGAAAAGGCAGCACAATAAACACTTTAATAGCAACTACCACAAAGCCCGTATTGAGTACGAGTTAAGGTGAGATTCATTATTCAAACACCAGCGCTAATGCAATCCAAGCATGTAACAAGTGCATGCATGATGCGTCCCTGAGAGTGGGTATGTTGCATATAAATTCAACACATAGCATATGTAGCTATAGCAAAATCACCGCTAAAAGGATTTTCGGTACCTAAAATGACAAAAACAAACAAAAATATTTAGCAGAATGTGGCTTTTCAGTTTTCATCACTATCATCTGACTTTCATTATGAAGCAAAAATAAAACCCCAACACCTAAATGCATCAAAAGCAGCATAAGGACCATGGAATCCCACACAAATAACTACATATCTCTTGACACTTGACAGTGTTATCCAGAGAAAATTATACGCATACAGCTAAGGTACTGCACGTGTTAGCGATTCAATCCAACTAATAGACTTAGTACGCAGGAACGCATCATATATCCTGTCAGTAAAAGCAGTGATTAATTGGAGATTATAATCCTAACATATAAACACCAAAATAGGCATCTGTCAATAACAAAAAAAAAAATCCAGATATGGGTTCATATATAAACATTTGTAGAATATCAAAAGAAACTACTTTATTTCATTTGCCACTTCAGTCAGGCAACGTCTGCATAACTATCACGTCACTTGAAAGTAAGAATATAAATCCATCATACAACATGAAACTCAGGAAAGGCTCAGCATTAAAAAATTAATCCTACTTACACTTTACCTGCATAAAAAGGTCAGCCAAACAAGTCAAAAGATTTTCCTCTGCGTCTCCAGGGTTTTTGTTATTTGTGTAGTATTCCAGTAACTGCTCCCTGAATGGAATGCAAAAATAAAGTGCCTGAAACAAAAGTATCACTGTCACGTTCAAGTAAATAATGCACTCCACAGAAATGATACAGTGCTGGCGATAACATTTTGCACAGGGTGCATACGAGAAAAAGAAAAATTGACCATTAGACAAAGTTATGTTACACCTGGATCTGCTTTATTTAGATAATCTGAATACAATGTTCCATGGTACACACTAAAACAGCATTGGCTTTCTTCACTGACAGCAAATAATGAATGCCAACTCTATATGCAATGGTGATAGCTTCACGATAATACTGTCAAAGTACATAGCAATAGTCAGTGGATCATTTGAGTCCTCCACTGATAACTCCAGACAGCAACAATTTTATTCTATAAAAACGCAACAGGAGACTCCACTAACTGATTACATCTCATACTGCATACATGCAAATCATCAACATGAAAAAAAAAATTCCAATGAAGACAAAATAATGTATGTACCAGGATGAACCGAAATCAAGTAATACTAACAAAATAATGTATGAGCTGCAAATGTAACAGACTACCTAAGCACTTATTACTTGAATTAAGAAAGCGAAAATAGCTTATACTGCTCTTTTTTAAGAGATTTACACACAAAAAAATACCAATCCTTACTTGATTTCTATTTTACCACTACTTACTTTCTTTTTCTTGAACTACGCAGGAGAGCTGCGATCCATTTCATTAAGGTAGAAGAAAAAGAACAAAGGTCTAGAAAGACCGTACAGGGACCTCGCACACAACTTGCACCATGATCACAACACCAAAGCAGCGCCATCACAAATCAAGCTGCGACCAGAGACCTACAGAATCTGACCACAACTAATCAAACCTACCAATACTTCCATATTTTGCTCCACTCTACCACCATCGCATAGGTTTGAAGGCCAATGGGCCAGATTTGGTCAACATCCAACCTTCGTTATCTTCCTTTCTCCTCATCTTTCCCCCCGTGCTCCCTCCCATGGAGTACTGATCCTTCCCACTACGCTAATATCATACCTCCTCTCAAACACCAATGCCCTAGTATCCTCCCAATAACTCCCCACAAGATCCTCGCCTCCGGCAACTGTCACTGGCCCAAATGACCACCCCCAACATTTTGCCTCTCCTGCTGCCACCGCAGCCAGATCCAACATCCCTTTGCTGCACGCAGCCCTTGGTTCACTGCACGGCCAATGACTGGCCAGTACCTAAACAAGAGTCTGGGGGGGCATCAAACAGAAACTGCAGTATGACCTTAAGGATGTGCAAGACTCGCGGCCAAATCCCCTCAGCAACACTCAGATGCGTGATTTGCTGTGGCACAGTAGCAGCAGCGTGGAGTGCTACTGAAGAAAATGGGTGCTGCCAGAGGAAGGACACAGCAGCAACCAGGGTGGAAAGGTCTGCGGGGTTGGTCTAGAGGACAAGAGTAGCCAAAGAGAAGGAATACAAGTTGAGAGTGATGGATTTTAGGGAATTGTATGGGTGTGGTACGGAAGGAAGAACAGAGACATGAGATTTTTCAGAATCACCTCACTGCACTGGCCTACCCACTGCTAAAGGAAAAGGAGGCGGTGACAGGAGTGCTATAGGGTGAAAAAAAAAAGGCAAAGTATCTAGTGCTAAAATAGTAATCCAAGAACAGGGAGTGGTATGCTCACAAAGCGGTCCGTGAGAGTGTTATAGAAGTAATATGCCCATTAAGAACAGGAAAACCAGCAAATTACTAGCTACCTAATATAGTGAAAAAACTAGACTACTTTTCAGGTCACTGAAACTGCAAAGTTTCCAATTAAATAACTCAAGTGACTGCATGTTCCCTAAATAGGTATTCAAGTCTCTTCTGGCATGACAACCCTGTGCTAGTGGCCTGAGTTCATGCAAAAGGAGATCTAGACCATAGGAACAGACGCACAGTACCTAATCATGGAAAGTGGGTCGTGGTAAGTCATACGTCACTCATTTACACAGGAATAGATACGACTGCCATTATGCCATACCTAATTGGTACTCTTGCATGAAGAATCTTGGGGGGGGGGGGGGGGGCAGGCAAGACAAACACCTCTAGTCCAATATTTCAGTTGCATGACACAACCAAATCAAATGTTCCACCTGTCAGATTCTAAAGCTATCATGGGTGGGACTAAAATGCAAGAGGCTCACACTTACATTTCAGATAAAAGTATTGTGCTACAGACTGTAACATGTAAGCATGTTAGAATGCCAAGTATACAAAATGGCAGATAGCCCACCATTCTTGTATATCTCATTGGACCATGGAGCTAATAGTGTGAGTATAGAACTAGCATAAACAACTATTCACATCACATGAAAGATAACCCAGCACAGGTCCTTTCATCTACACAAAGGATTTCATCCAATCGAACATATCAGCACATATGTTACATTACACTAGCACAACTCGAATGCACTTAGAAACAACTGCACAAGCGGTTTCTATCAAACTCCCAAAGGATTATAACCATATTGGCGCGCAAGTAACATTACAATAGCACATCTCGAATCCAGTGAGCAACCAAGCCAACATAATCACTAGCTGACTAGCAGTAATCAGGTTATCAAAACGCACCCCCAAAAACAAATCGAGTAAGGTGCCAAACCAGGCCGTTTCGGAATGGAAAACACGCGGGTCGCCACAGAGCAAGCTTCTGGAGCTACCAGTATCAGATGAAGCATAACCGAGCAGCAAATCTATTAGCTACTGGTTTCAGCGGAAGTGCACGCATACCTGAAGTACACTGTTGCAGTAGCAGGTGTTGCCGAAGTTCTCGAGGCCGAAGTAGCGCTCGCCTTCCGGGAACTGGTCGCCGAGTGCCTTCTCGAGCTTGGAGCCGCTGGCTCCCATGACCATCCACCGGTCCCACCACCCGGAGGCGGCGCCGGTGAGGTACCGGAACCCCGACCCGAGCCCTGAGCGGCTCCTCTCGGCCGCCGACGAGGCCTCCACCGTGGGCGATCGCACCGGATTTGCCGTCCTAGGGTTTGGTGGCTCCCCGCGCGGGCGCGGCGGAGGGAGATGGGGAGGATGTAGGAGGCGGTGGGAGGCCGATGCGAAACCCTAGGGGTTTCGATCCAGCTCGGCGAGCACGGCGAGGATGAAGAGGAAAGAATTGGTGCTGCTGCTGTTGCTGTCGCGGGCGCTGCTGCTCCCCTGGCTGGGGGATTTCTCGCCTCTTTCTGGGTGAAACAGGGGAGTTTGCTTGATTTAGATCGGCCTCGCCGTCGCCGTGGTGGTTCTTGCTGTTTGTGTTCGTCGGCAAGCATTTCACTGGACCTGTGGGACCGGGAGCCTATCTGTATTTCTTTACTTGTCTTTCCACCGCAGATCTGAGCGGTTTTGTGGCTGCTGTGAACTGTGGTGTTGGATTTCACCGGCATATCACTCCCACTATAAATGCACCTTTTCTAAGGCTAGCCAAATTCACTGCTTTAGCTAAATTTACTATTTAGCTACTCTTCTAAAAAGTTAAATTGACAAGCAAATAATAGAATATTCCAACAGGCTATGTAAAACAAAAGGCAAAGCAGATGGCTAGTAAAGTAGGTTATTCAAAAGTAGAGAGCGAATGAGGTGAAATGAAGAGCATCTAGAGTATGTTGGGGACATTTTTCTTTAATAATAGCTAAATTTAATCTTTAGAAAATGATTTGGGCAATCTCCTAAAGATGCACTTAGGATTACATTTCTACCGGATAACCCTATTTTCATTTTATTAATATCCACATATTTTCCTTTGG
Source organism: Digitaria exilis (assembly GCA_015342445.1). NCBI lineage: Eukaryota > Viridiplantae > Streptophyta > Magnoliopsida > Poales > Poaceae > Digitaria > Digitaria exilis. Next base: position 1,770,493 of record JACEFO010001734.1, read on the forward strand.
AGGAAATGGGAGCTTCTATACATTCAAATCACAGTATAATCAGAGACATATACATACATACATGCACACTCACCTCTATGTATACACGCAACAAGTCTACCCATTCTGAGCATTTTTAAGAAACCAAGCCATCTTATCCCAACACTGACAAAGTTATCGTTGGCACTTCGCTATCGATGGTACGTCGCCTACCACTGAAATAATAACGTTATTAAATTATGAAATAAATTCATTAAAAATATAAGAACTTGTGTCGATCAGGGTTAAAAAAACCGTTGAAACCGGTCCGGTTTTCGCGGTAACCGGTCGTACCGCTCCGGTCCGGTTGCAAAACCGGTCGGTAACCGCCCCCAACCGACACTATAAAACCGCTCCCACCGGTTAGCCGGCCGGTTTCCACCGGTTACCGGACCGGTTTTTTCGGTTTTAGAAACCGGCCATACAGCGGTTTGGTTAACCCTGGTGTCGAATAGTCGATACGAAGACTTAACTCATGTGTCTAGGTTCCACTACAAGGAATTTTACTAGATCAGCTCGCAAGTAGCACACCGGTGATATGAATCTCGAAACTATAGAATATTTGGTTTGTTTTGCTAATTATATGACCTCGTGGGCTACACAATTATGCTCTCTCTCGCTCACTATGTCTATGTGCACGCACGCACTCAACATTCAAATACACTAACTAGCCTGCTAGTAGCATCAAGGATCTCTTTGGTATGAATTTGAATTGGGATCTTTATCTAAACTCCTCCATCATCATTTTAATCATAGGGCTAGAATCAGTCTTGGGCTTTTTTTTTTCCTACACCACTCAACATCGAGACGCGTCCTCTTTGCATGCAGGAGATTTGATCTCTTATGCATTTGTTCCGTTCTATTTGTATCACCATATGACATCGAAAAGCTTAATGACATCGAAAAGCTTAATATTGCTTGCATTTCCACGAATGCCGGCGCCAATTCCACTGTCTCTAGTGGTGCTATTAAAGGCCCATCAAGCTCAAGCCAACCTTTCTTCCGGCTGAAAGGTTGTACACTCATCCATCAAGCTGGTGCTTTTCTGTCTTGGTGCTTCCTTCTATAGCTTTGCTCATCCCCCGGAACCAAATAGTCACGCCTTTTGCGTCACAGAGTTTGTATCATCCAAATATACCTTATCGGTAATTTGACACGCCTACAATGGATGGACGTATAACTATTTGAAAATTATCATAGGGTGGACATGCTGAACACAAAAACAAAAGTCATTTTGACATTCAGAATATACTAGGAGTGGAAAAACGAAATTTAGTTTTTTTGAGAAACAAACTTTAGATTTATTTGGAATATAAGCTTTTTAGGGACATTTATTTTGAATAGGTGACATATTCTTCTCCAAAGTAAAATGCACCAATCAAGCCCACCGGGCCGGATAAAGAAAAAGCGCGAGGTGCGAGGGATTAGGCCCACCACACCCCAGGCGGGCGGCGGAGTGGCAATCGCCCGCAGATTGCCGGGGTCCACCTTACCAGCCCTTTTTTCTTCGAAGTTTGAATCGTTTATAAGTGCCCCCACCCCCCTTTCTCTCTCTTTCGTCTCGTGCCCTCCCTTCATTTCCTGCCTTCCTGGTGGCGGTGGCTGCCGCGAGCGGCGCCGTTCTTCGCCAGGTCTTCGTCGGGCCCTTCGCCGGCGACGAGAATCCACCAGGTACCTTCGCCCCTTCGCTCACCCTTCCCTTCCCTCTGTGCGAAACCAAGCACCCGGGACCCCTAATGCGAGCTATTTGGACACCACCTTATACTGGGTTCGCCCCTGCTTTGTCCGCAGTCCCGTGCCTCCGGTGAAATCTAGGGTTTCGTCGACAGGATGCAGAAGCTCTCGGGTCTTAGGAGCCTCGAGGGGTTCCGATCCCTCGTTGGATCCACCTCGACGGCCATGAAGGCCGCGAACCCCAAGCCCTCCTCGGATGTTGGAGGCAGTTCGTACGGGAGCTTCGCCAATCTTAAGATCACAGCAGGTTCTGGATTCGCTTTTTCCCTCGCTTTGATTTGAGAAGGCTGTCTTAATTCATGAGCTATTATTGGCTATTGCTGATCTCACGAATTTTCGTTTGGTTGCAGAGAAATTGGTCAAGGAGCAGGCTTCAGTGAAGACTGATCTAGAAATGGCGGTATAATTTCGCAACATTTTGCAATGTTTTTTTGCCTTGTGGTCAAATTTTACTGTATCAATATATTTAGCATGGTTCAATTGCATGAATTGAAGTTTTATTCCTGAACTGAAGGTATAAGCATGGTTTAGATTTGGTGTCTGTCTGGATAGTCCTAGTAGGCTAGTAGCTGGAAAGTTATCTACTGGTTGATCAATGTCAAATTCTAAAGTTGATCAAAGTCAAATTCCAAAGCTGCCTGTTATGGGAATGTGCCAGCTGTATCATCCCTTGTGCTAGCTAGTCTGGTAGGGCACATAGATATTCTTCTGGTTTACCGCAGGTCCACCTTCCAATTTGTCACTGTATTTGTTCTGTATGTTCATATAGTGGCTGGTCCTGAACTTTATTAAACAAGCGACATTTCCTTGTAGGAATCTATGCTGTGTCATAATAAAAAAACAAACATCTGCTTGGTGCAGATAGTTCTGTAGATTCAGAGTGGCACAATATATATCATTGCTGCAGTTACCTTTCATGGTGAAAATGTTCCAGTGCAGTTTTGGATGTAGAGTAAATTGGCTCAAGCACGAAATGAATTGATCAGCATATTCATTGGTTCTATGTACGAACATATTGTTTTGGTATTTTTCTGGATTTCTTATTACTGATGTATATGGTTTTATGTAAATTCAGCACACGAAACTGAGAAGAGCAACAGAACAGATAAACCTTCTAGAGGGAAAACTTCAACAAGCTGTGAATGAAAATGCAAAGCTTAAGGTGAAGCAGAATGAAGATTCGAAGCTCTGGCAGGGATTAGATTCAAAAATCTCCTCGACAAAGACCTTATGTGACCAACTGACTGAAACTCTGCAGCAGCTAGCTAGTCAGACAGAACAAGGTAATATCTGTGGTGTGGTGACATTTACTTTGCAGTTTGCACACCTTCTGTAATCTAACTGGTGAAACAATACACTTACAGCTGAGGAAGATAAGAAGTATTTTGAGGAGATGCTTAGGAAAAATTCCAAAGCTCTGGATGAATTCAACAACTTGCTGCATGACTTGTCAACAAAATTGGAGAGTGCACAACAAAAGATCATTTCAGGTTGGTCAGTCTCTGCACAATCCACTGCCAGTACAAGTCAATGCAGATCTTTTTAGAACCAACAATTTAGTAACATGGAACTGTAAACTTTGATATATTCTGTATTATTTCTGAAATGATGTGACAACTACTGTCTGTCGTCTTTTTAATTTAGGGAAACAGGAGATGCTGCAGATCAAACAAGAAAAGCAAGAAATGGATCGAAGTTACAAGGAGAAACTGTGTTCAAATGATGCTACAATTAAGGAAAAAGGTATAGCTCAGATTTTCTGTACCAAATGATGAATCAGCAATGATGTTGATCATATTCTTAAATTGCATTAGGAGTATACAGGACATAAGTAGCTGGGAGTAGACAAGCCATTAGAGATGTAGAAATGTGATTATCAATGCAAATTGGATTTGGATAGAAGGGTACATTCTTTTACTTTAGATAGGAGAAATGTGGTATCCATGTCCCACTTATTTATTTTGAGAAGCATGGAAATTTGAGCAAATGAATATGATATTTCATTCAGTTATTTCCACTTTGAGTTGAGCCTATTGTGCAACAATGCTAACCTGTACTTATGCATGCAGATTCCCTCATCAAGCAGCTGGAGGGTTCAGTTGATGAAAATAAATCCCGCTTGATATGTCTTGATTCCCGCTTGCAATGCATGGAGCAAGAGCTGAAGCTTAAAGATGATGTTTGCATCAGCCTGAAAGAAAACCTAGCAAGCAGTGAAAGTGAAAAGAACATCTTGGAGCTTAGGAATCAGGGCTGTATTCTTGAAATTGAAAAACTATGCAAGGACAACAAGGATCTTAACGAATTGCTTGGCAGCTTCATGGCTAAAGTAACTGAGCTTGATAAAGAGCATGCTTCTATGTCAGGTCATATGTCTAGGCTGCTCCGTTCATTTGAAAGGTTCTATGAAATGACCCAAGAGGAGAAAATGCTAGTAGCAAGATCTTCTAAGGACAAATTTGAACATCTCCAACAGCAATATGTAGATTTATCATCAGAAAACAATGCTCTCAAGATTGAAATTGAAGAACTGAAGTCCAGAATCATAGAGTTGCAGAAAACTCAAGAAATTGTTATGGTTCAACATGTTGAAGAATGCCAAGTGGCGGAAGATAAAATCAGAAGACTTGAGTCTGAAGCTGAAATTTCTGCCTCCAACATCAATCGGTTAGAAAAGTTAGCTTCTGAACTTCAAGGGAGAATTCAAAAGTTACTGGAAGATTCCACCCTTGCAGAAAATCACAAGGTTTGTCAACAGTTAGTCCAGTTACAAAATTATTTACTATATGTACTGAAAAACATTTGATGATATAAGATTTCTTACTCGTGATACTGTATTCTGTAGCAAGAGTTGCTTGAAAAGATTTCGAAGCTAGAATCAGATAATCAGGAGCTTCAAGGCCAAGTGCAGTCAATTATAGAAGAGAAATCTAACAATGCTGAATCTCTCCAAGGAGAGATAACTAAGCGTGACCAGCAGGTTGACACACTTGAGAATCAGATCAACCAGCTCCGCTGTGTTCTGAATGAGAAGGAGCAACTCTATTGTTGTTCTTTAGAAAGAGAGAAGATTTTGGAGGACCAGAAATTACAGGTTTTTGCTTATTGGATCTTTTAAATCTTACAAGGTGGTGGCTAGTAAATAACAACCTTTTCAATCCGTTGCCCAGGTCGAGGCATCACTTACTGCAACAGAATGCCAACTTAGTGAGGCAAAAAAACAGTATGATCTCATGCTTGAAGGTAAACAGATGGAGCTATCCAAGCATTTGAAGGATCTATCTCTGAAAAATGATCAGGTATCGTGCTTGTATTAATTGTGCAGCATTTAAGGATCCCAGGCACAAATAAATCACTGCTTACAAATGAATTTTACAGGCGATCAATGAAATTCGTAAGAAGTATGAACTTGAAAAGGTAGAAATCACTAACGCTGAAAAAGAAAAGGTACATTAACTCCTTTTATTTCATAATTTTTATTTTAGATGTTTAGAATGCTGAACGCAATCTTATGCCATGATTTTTTATGAATGCTTGAAAATTCAGGCAGAGAAGCTCGTAAGGGATATGGAAAGCAGATGCAATGATAAGATATCAGAGAACAAGCAAGATTCCGAGAGACATTTGATGCGTCTTAAGGAGGAACATGGTTCAATGGTGGGTTCAACTAGTTCTATTTTCTTTGTTTCAAATAATTACGTTAATAAGTTTACTCTTTTTGAATGCATGCGCAAGTCCGTGAAATGATGCAAAATGTTGGTTCTAGATTAGTTGAATAAAGTAAGACAAACTAGCTGCTGATAGTGATAGCTTATATGCGGAATTGCATGTTGAACTTTCTCTTGTGAGATGTCTGCTGAAAATGTTTGGTACTTCAAAATGTTACCAGACGTTCTTGTCTTGTATGTAAAAAGGAAGCCATACCATAATACCTTAAGGTAGCAGTGAGTTTAAAGTTTCTTTCTGGGTGCTTTAGGGGAGCACAAAATATGCATTTTCATTATATATCTGGGAAAAAAGGTCCATATTATACAGCTGATGAAATTTGGTTATCCAATAAGGACTTTTATCTGCATTTAATTTGCAGAAGCTTCTATATGATATATGGCAGAGTGAAATCATAAGGCATTATAAAAACTATGTTCATGTGCACCTCTAGACTTGCAAGATGTTAGCCCTGAGTAAATGCTTGCTTTCTGCTTGAGGTACTTTCATTGTGAGGGATAGGAATGTATGGACGCATCGCTAGTAAAATATGAATAGTTAAAGAAATCTTATTAATTACTGTTTACAGTGTAAAAAAATGGTATCACTAGATGTTACACACTAGCTAGTTTGAGCAAGACTATCTTTTTTTTTCCTTGGAATGACCGTGAATGTGATTATTTGCTGATATTCAGGTGGCAAGAATTCAGCAGGATAATGAGCTTAAAGAGTCAACTCTCCGGGCTTATCATAAAGAAGAATTGCAGCGCATTCAATCTCAGGCTGAGAATGAACTGAGGGAGGTCAGTTACAAATTCCTCAAGATGCTTTGGTCATGGATGTTTCCCTACTAATGAAATCTGTATAAATATATAGAGGCTGTCATTGCTCAGAAAAGAGCATGAACTTCAAATACAATCGCTAAGGATGCAGCATGAGGAAGAATGCCAGAAGATGCAAGAAGAACTGGAGCTTCAGAAGTCAAAGGTGGTGATTGATTTTTTTCCCTTGAAGGTAATCACTTGAAACATACTTGAAACGCTCTTTGGTGCAGGAGGAGAAGCAAAGAGCATTGCTACAGTTACAATGGAAAGTAATGGGAGAAAATCAACAAGTTGATCAAGAAGTTAACTCTAAGAAGGTGGTGTCTACTCACGAAGTTTCATATACTGTACATTACCAAGTGATGCATGTATGCCATGTGTTCAATATTTGTGTATTCGCTGCACATCATACTAAACCTTGAACAGAATAAAGTAGGGTTAATCATCTCACTGAATGAATACCTCTTGCAATTATGTATTTTGTCTAAGTTTTACATTCTAATGTAATCCTTGCACATGCTTAGAGAAGCCATCGACTAGGTTTTGCATCCAAACTTACTACACCATTATGACCCGCCATTTCACAGGTAATTAATTGAACCCTGTTATGATTGGATTGCACAAGCATTCAAAATATTAAAATGCACCTCTTGATGTTTTTTTACTTTGATGTTTTTTTCTGGAAAAGCAAGTATAAGTCATCCATAACTGTTAATGCAGTATCAAATTGTGAATCTGCTTATTGTCTGGAGCTAATGAAAGAATATGCTATTTAATTTTTTATTTGACTCTGCAATCGCTACTTCAAACAGAAATATACATAAACTATCAGTTGCATTTCTGAATTGCAATCTTCCATAAGTTCTGCATCATGTTCTACTCTTTGAATACACTGTATGCTTTAATTGTTTTTAATATTTTATATGCATAGTACTTCGGAAACCATGCAGATTTCAAACCCTTTTGTTCTTCACTCTGATGCTTTGGCATGTTTAATTCTCATTTGATTGTAGTCCTAATTATTTACTCTTTGATGCTTGCAAATATCTGAATATAATGATTTGTGCAATGCATCTGTATCTTACGTTGCGGTGTTGTAGTAGCTTATTTCATATCTGTAATGCTGATCATAAATTTTCTCAACATCTAAATGTAGTAATAGTATGACCAATTTCTTAGAAGAATGAAAGGAAAAAGTTTCTCCATGTTGGATTAATAGCTAAAGAAATCACCTTATAGTATGTTGTATGGTAATGTTCGTTCTAGAGTTTGGAAAATTGCTTCTTGAACATCAATAGAAAAACATACACCAAATTTTAACATTTGGAAGCAGTAAGACTAATTGACTAAAAGTCCAAACACCAGTTGATTCTTCTTTTGTACTTTACTCAACATTATGTCTAGTACATATTACTCAGTCCTAATCCAATACATGGCTGTTTCAGGAGTACTCTGTTTCGTCGATGAAGAGGAGAGATCCATATGGAAGAAATGAACATGAGCTCCGGTTGGTAAGTCCTGAGACCAAACGGAAGGTAAGATTCAATTATTACTCAACGATTGCACACAATACAATAATTCAGAAAGTTCAATTACAATTTTTTTGTTCTAATTGTGTTTCAGGATGTAAACTTATCTGGGATTCTACAATCACCAATTTCAAACATGTTGAGGAAGGTAGAGAAAGGGTCTCAAGATATTCCTAAACACAGAAAGGTAATTCTTCCACAATTTCTTTATTTTTTGTTTTGAACAGCATGTGTAAGGTTACATTTTTTTAATGAGATAATGTGCAAATTTCATGTCATCTTCTCACTTCTTTTGTTTTTTTTTTTGCGGGTATTCTCACTTCTTTTGTTAAAATAGGTAACACACCATGAATATGAAGTTGAGACAGCAAATGGACGAATCACAAAGCGCAGAAAAACTAGGAGCACCGTCATGTTTGGTGTATGTTCGTGTACTGTATTTTTTATATTTTCTTTGCATTTTACTGGTTATTGGTTTCACTCTTGTTTTCTCTCATATGCCAGGAACCGAACACACAGAAGTCATTGCATAATACTGCTGAAAAGGATGTTACAAAAATAAGAAAGGTATGATGGCTGTGCAGTATAAGTGACTGTTTTCTTCAATGTTTTTTCATATTCATACAGAGAAATCTACAAAAAAAAAAAGAATTATCATTGCACCTTAAAGTATCATGTTTTACTGGATGAATGTTTTTTAAATCTACAATTTTGGAGTTCTGGTTGGTTCAGAATACTTATTACTTAAGCATGTTCTAAACGATCATCTATATCATGTTTGGAGTGTCCTAGGATTGCTATTTCAATTAGAGTTTGTCACATACGAATATTGGCATTTGACATTAGCTTCCTTCCATGTAGTTATGTTTGTCGTTTTTTATAGGCTTGTTTCATGACTTCTATATTGTATTTTTTTTTTTACTTTGTTTACGACTCTTCATGGAGTAAACGCATTGGATACATATCAGAGTATTAACCCAGGGTCTATTCCATGTTTTATCTCATGAAGACATAGCAATGTCCTATAATGTGTATTTTTTCGCATTACTGACACTTATAATGTGCTTCTTTCTTTCAGGTTCCCACAGGATCCCATGCCCATCCTGCAAACATCGGTGAATTATTCTCTGAAGGCTCATTGAATCCATACGCTGATGACCCTTATGCTTTTGACTAGAAGGTAATATCCCGTTTCCCCCTTGCCAGAAGTTTTTTTAATGGAAGCCTTAGGCCTTAGCAGATACTCCCTCCGTATCAGAATATAGTAATGTTTAGTTTTTTTTTTAAGTAAATCATTCTTAACTTTGGCCATGAATAGCAAAAAGAAATATAAAAATTGGCAACATAACAATTATATTTATAGATTCGTCATGAAACCAACTATTACAACATGTAACTCTTTTCCTTGAAATAAATTATATTTTAGAAATGTTATTGGTCAAATTTAAAAATGCTGGACTTTGGAAAAAAAAACTTAACATATCTATATTGTGGGACGGAGGGAATATTATTTATTGGGAGTACTACAGCAGTCTATGATGCAACATTGAATTGAATACGTACAATACTGTTTCATTTATTAACTTCTGAAACAGCAATCTCAACCTGGGACTTGCATTTTAGAATCATTTAAACTGCTAAAATTAAGGCTAAATTCTGGAACTGTTGATTTTATCAAAACCATGGTTTGAAAAATCATGGCATCGTTTGGCATCATGTTGAGTCCAGAACACAATTTTTCATTTTCTTTTTTTACAGAAATTCAACTTTTTCACTAAGTTGATAGTTTCGGGTTAGCATCTATTCCAGGCTGGTAACTGTCTACAGTTTGATCAGCAAATACTACCAATCTTACAGAGGATTTTGTTAAAAACAGTTTCTTGAAAACTCAAGCTGTGCCTGGTACCATCAGTATCACTGTATCAGCATGCCATATTTTAGTCTGGAACTAAAACATTGCATTTGCATATTGGAAAGTGCTGCCAGTCATGTGTTATTCAGAGGATAAGCATCTGCATGTTTTGACAGTACCGTCTGTTCTCGTCCTGCAGCTCACAACACCTGGAGATATGATCTTTGCATGCATGACGATGAAATCTGGATCACAGAAATTACCTCCACCGTGTAGAACCAATGACCCTGTGGTTTATCCCTTGTCATCTGACCATCCCAGTATTCCTGTATTCTGGAACATTGCCACCACAGTAAACATCAGGATTGTGCCATTGTGTGGTATGTAGGCGTGGATTTGTAGATGAACCATACGTGTTATAAACTTTGGGCTAGCCGCATATATCCTCAAATAAAAGCTATAAAACGTTGCCGACGTGTGATGCTGTGGTCTTCCAGCCTGTTACTAAGGGCGCTCCACATGAGTCGGGGCACGTTCTGGATCGCAGCAATGCTGGAATATGATTAGTTCAGCAATGTTAAGCATGTTGGCGAAGGATTTTGTTTTTTGCTGTTTGCATCTAAGGGTAAAAACACAATAATCCCTTGCATCTATGATACACCAAAAACGGTTCGAATCGATAAAAAAATGTTTCGCGATGACGATGATCTGTGTTTTGCACATGGGTCTGGTTAGCTTTACAACCATCAAGCACAGATTGGTTGGCTTGACCAAGGATTGGACCATTGGAGTGGGTAGACCTAGGCACCTAGGCCAACTACGCTCAACAATATTATCTTCAGCGTTGACTTGCTGCATATGAATTGGAGACTTAGGGCAAGTACAACAGTTTAGACAGCAGCTGTCTTTTTGTCACACACAGACACGTAAATAGACAGCAGACAGCTTATACAACAGTTTAGACAGCTGTTGTCTTTTTTGCTGTCTGCAAGCTAATTAATTTATCACTTGACTCATAAATCATGGTGATCTAGTAAACTATTTGATCTTTGTAGCCATTTTGTTGCTTACCTGATAGAAAACAATATATATTTAAATAATTCGTATGAGTCTCTTAATTTGAATTATTATGATCTAGTACGCAATAATTCACATGACTCTATTAATATATTCAACTCCTTGTCTTTGACTATTATGTTATGGAAGATATAATATAAGCTTGTACTACTATATTAACAATGTCACTCCGTTTCCATAATCGTGTGGACGATTAATAAATCACAATAGGATTAACAAGTACGTAGACGTCACTTTCTTCCGGCTGCTCACAACTTTCCAGCTACAGACCTGCAGTGCCGTCCATGCTTTGCTTCCCGGCGCAGTGGCGCACAACTGTTCGCACAACCATCCTCTTGCCGTGAGCACAGGTCTTGCCATGCATGACGCCAGGTTCATCACGAGACTGTATTCAGCACACGTCAAAGCTGATTGAGGAGATGTATTTGAGACACGCCGCAGCTGATCAGGTGTGGCAGTCTTTGGACGGAAACAACAACAAGGTTGTCTGGGAGCACGAGCCCCTACCGTCGACGGGTGAGACGACGGCAAGCCCCTCTCTCTTCATTAATTATTGTACACATCAGATTTCTATGTTTATGTGGCAGTATAAAGACAGCTGTTGTCTATCGGTTGTACATGTCCTTAGGTTGAGTGCCTCTACAACAGCCAGACGCTTACGGCCTTCACGTCGTCCCCGTTCGTGGCCGGGCTCGTGGCATTGCTGGTGGGCAGCCGTGTCACCAAGGCCGTCATGCTCACGGGCGCCGCGCTCTTCTTTGCCGGAGGCGCCATGACCGTGAACATCGCCATGCATATCGTCGGCCGCATGATGCTCGGCTTCGGCGTCGGATTCACCAACCAATTAGCAACCAGGTCAGTCTATCGACCTGTCATGCGTGCATCATCCGGAGCTCAGCAACGCATTTTTCTTCTTCACGATGGCGTCGTGCGCGACAGCGAACGGTCCAAACTCGAAAGTCTTCGGATGAGATGGCACAAGCGTACTTACGTACCCCTTTTTCACTGGACTCATTGGACCTTTATATAGTTTAGGGTGTGTTTAGATTGTAGGAAAAAACACTGTAGCATAAGAAAAACACTGTAGCATTCGCTGGGAAACGTGTTTTGTGAGAGGGGAATAGTGAAAAATTAGAATGAATAGTGAAAAGTTGGAATGAATAGTAAATAGTTGGGAATCTGAACATGGCCTTATAGAGACTTTTCTGCTATTGGTTCCCTGACAGCGAATTGACAGTTTCTTTTACCAAGAACATGTTGTGAACAAGATGGAGAAGATATTTTCCGAAGACACTGCTACACAACGCTACGGCTATGCTTAGCTTAAATTAGCGCGTGTGAACGGCGAGTCCATATGGTAGAGAAGCAAGTGCCAATTGAATATTCGCCAGTCGCCACCACCTAGTAGAGTACTTGAAATCGGTGGTACAAAGCCGTCGGGTCGCTGTCTTCCCTGATCTCTAATCTTGTACTGTTGACTTTGATAGTCCAAGTTTGAGCTATCCAATAATGACAAAACCGGCGGGGGTAATAGCGATGCCAGGTCGGCGGGTGGTGGCGGCTTTAGACGATAGAGACGCTTGGTGCAACCGTGCCAGCAAGTGGCCGAGCCACTGCCCACTGAGGTACTGTGGCAGCTGCGAGATTTTTTGTATTTATTTGAGAAGACATTTTCTGTCGCTTGTAGAGTACTACTCCGACGTACTATCTATATAAGACGTGCAGGAGTTAAAAAAAACCTCATTTCGTTTGAGAGAGAGTGAAATTTATTTTTTTAACAAGCTGTCGACAACTTGAGTTTTTTTTCCCCTTTTTTGAGAAAGTGTCGACGACTGAGTATGAGGAATGGTCATGTGCCACAGGCCCTACCGTACTACCGTTGGAGTAAGACCTCTTACTCTCTTAGCATTTTTAGCGCGCCACATAGTAGCCCAGTGCAAAGTACCTGAACTACATATGCTGTTCTTTTATTTAATTTGGGTAAAATTAGTTGTTATTTGAATATTTTATTTAAGTATGTTCAACATATTAAACTAATTCAGTCAGGATTTAAAAAATACTATATTTAACATTTGTACAAACTTGGTTCAAGAATTACAGTAAGTAAGCTCAATATCTTGTGTGAAATTTTGGAGCAACATGTTGAAATGTTGGAAGTTTTTATCATGAATAATGAAATAGTACATTCCAAATGCTGTTTTCTAAGAAAAACCAAAACATCTACATATTGTATCTTTTTTTTCATAAATTCTAACTAACACCACGGTCTAAACAAAATCCTAAGTGGATTTATATTTTATAAAACAAAAATGAAGTTAAAGTAATAAAACTGAGCCCAAGGAGTAGTGGAAGGCCTGCTGGAGTGGTATTTTATTGTTCACTCTCCAATATATGATAGGAGTTTATTTAGAGGATCCGATGGAGTTGCTCTAACCATCTCTCCGATCGATGAGTATGGGGCTATGGTCCAACAAGTACATGACCATAAATATAAGGAAAATGTCACTTTTATCTCCTTGGACAATGGGCTGAGTACGAGTTTTCTCCCTAGTCCCGAAACCCGAACAAACCACCTACCTCAACTTTTGAAACCGTGCATTTTACCCTCATGGCCTGGTTATAAATGGTTTTGGAGGCTGTTTTGTCTTTTTTTTTTTTAAAAAAAAAATCTAGGCTGAAACCTTGAAAAATCATAGTAAATCAAAGAAATCATAAAATGAAAAATCCAATTTTGTTGGACTCCATGTAGGTATTTCAACATAGTAAATATATATTAGATATGATATGCTTTAGTACACAGTTTTTGCTATGGATTTAGATCTATTTTTGTAATTAATTGGAATAGTTCATAACTGCAGGTTCTACAGTCCCATTGTGGTGAAATTTTTATGTTGGCATAATTATTATATGAATTAACTGTATTAAAAATACATACTAATTAGACTCCTTGGATCATAATTATTGTATGATTTAACAGTTTCTTGAAACTCTCAAGCTGATGCTCACTATGTAGTGTGCCTCGAAGTATAGCTATCAGTATGCCATGTTTTTGTCTGGAACCTAAACATTGGATTTGCATATTGGATAGTGCGGTCATGTGTTCTTCAGCACAGGTAGGCATATGCATATTTGACAGTGCCGTCTGTTATGTGTTCTTCGAAGGATAAGCATATTTCTGGAGGTAACTTTGAGTTGGATCTCGTCTTGCAGATCACACCTGGAGATATGATCTTTGCATGCATGAAGACGAAATCTGGAGCACAAAAATCACCTCCACTTGTCATCTGACCATCCTAGTATTCCTAAGACTGCATTTAGCTTAATGTACCTGTATTCTAGAACATTGCCACTACAATAAACATCAGGTTTGTGCCATTGTGTGGTAAGTAGAAGTGGATTTGTAGATGAACCATACGTGTTATAAACTATGGGCTAACCGTATATATCCTCAAATAAAAATGCTACAAACGTTTTTGACGTTGCCGACGTGTGATGCTGTGATCTTCCAGTCTGTTACCAAGAGTCCTTGGGCACGGTCTGGGTCGCAGCAATGCTGGAATATAATCGTTCGTCAATGTAAAGCTATTCACTTAGCATGTTGGCGAAGGATTTTTTTTTTGGCTGTTTGCATCTATGATAGATAAAAACAGTTCCAATCGATCAACAATGTTTGACAGTGATGATGATCTGTGTTTTGCACATGGGATTGGTTAGCTTTACAAACATCAAGCACACAATTTGGTTGGCTTGACCAAGGATTGGATCATTGGAGTGGGTAGACCTAGGCACCTAGCCCAACTTTGCTCAACAATATCATCTTCAGTGCTGACTTGCTGCATGTGAATCGGAGACTTAGGTTAAGTCCGTGTCAACATATTGCTTGTGTCAAGAAACGTGCTCTGGTCATTTGAATATTTACTAGTGGCCGTTCTATAATACATGAGCAACTTTAGTATTGGGAAAAGCCAAGCCGCCAAGGTGACCTCGCTCTTTATGTCCCCCTGCATCTCTGAAGCGAGGACGGAGAAACTGGCAAGAGCTCTCGTCAGAAGCGGAAAAGGTGAGAGATGGCTGGAGGTGTCATCGTTCCGAGTGATGGCCCTGCCACGGACTACGGCGGAAGCCTGACGCTCTCGGTGTTCATGTCCTGCCTTGTGGCGGCCTCAGGTGGCCTTATCTTCGGCTACGACATCGGCATCTCTGGTGCGTGGTTGATCTCTGCTAAAAAAAACTGTATTTGCTTGCTCCCAACTCTGAATTGAACCGCTCCACGCGGTTCAGTTGTTCAGTATGCACACCACGTTCCTGAGCTGAAAACTCGTTCAGAACAGAGTTAACTCTGTGAGTCTGTGACCATACCTGACCCTGTTGAAATTTTCGGTGATCAAGGCGGCGTCTCCGAGATGGAGCCGTTCCTGAAGCGCTTCTTCCCGCACGTGCTGAAGCGGATGGCGGAGGCCAAGGGAAACGAGTACTGCCTCTACGACAGCCAGACGCTGACGGCCTTCACGTCGTCGCTCTACGTGGCCGGGCTCGTGGCGTCGCTGGTGGCCAGCCGCGTCACCAAGGCGATGGGCAGGCAGGCCGTCATGCTCATGGGCGGCGCGCTCTTCTTCGCCGGAGGCGCCATGACCGGCGCCGCCGTGAACATCGCCATGCTCATCGTCGGCCGCATGCTGCTCGGCTTCGGCGTCGGCTTCACCAACCAGGTCAGTCGTCTATCGGCCTCGATCCCATGCTTGCACCATACCATCTGCAATTCTGCAGCGCAGTTTTCTTCTGACCCCATAGCATCTCAGCGACTGGTCGAAACTCCGAAGTCTTCGGCTCATGACACAAACGTACTTACGTACCCGTTTTTCACTGGACTCATTTGGACCTTTGTGAGACTTTTCGGCTATTGGTTTCTTGACAGTGAGATCACCATCTTTTTTCACATATACCAAGAACACTGCTTAGCTTAAATAAGCGCGTGTGAACGGCGAGTCCACATGGGAGATAAGCAAGTGCCAATTGAATATTCGCCACAGCCTAGTAAGAGACAAATCAGTGATGCAAGGCATGTGGGCTCGCGCGTCGACCCATGGAAAGAGACAAAACAAGAAAAAGTAAAGAAGCCGTCGTTGCTCTCTTGCCTGATGTCTGATCTCTGTTGACTTTGCTGGTTCATGCTTGAGCTATCCCCGATGGTAGGAATCGCTACGGCAGGTGGTGGCTCGCCGCTAGTCGACTCCGTAACTGCTCTCCTCTCGTTGTCATTAGTGGCGTGCCAAAGGCTTTTGATAGAGACGCTTGGGGCCAGGCCAGCAAGTAGCTCCGACGTCTGGCCGAGTCGCTGAGGTGTTGCAGCTGCAAGAATCTTTTGTAATTCGTTGAGAAGCCATTTCCTGTCGCCTGTAGTCCGCAAGTGTTTTTAAGAGGAAGGTAGGGATTTTACTTATGATCCACAGGCCCCGCCCAAAGTTCCCAACAAGTCCGGAAAGGCCCATTATATCCATGAGTGTGGGCCAACAATTACAGAACCATAAGTATAGATTGGGCCACACACTTGAGTAGGTCGACACGACTATAAATAAAGCCCAATACAATAATTTTCGTGGAAAAAAATGTTGGCGCTCCAGTCGGCTCGTGCATTGTGGCCATGGTTACTCTCAATCAGGTTTCATTTAGGCATAGAATGGTTAGGTTTCATGTGAATGGAGTGGAATTGAATTCTTTACTTAATGATTCATGGACTCAATACCATTCATTCCACGTGAAATCCAACCAATCCATGGCTTACCGGAAAAAGCCTGATTTGGCTAGCGCTCCGGTCGGCTCGTGCTAAGTGCTAACGTTCGCCATCCCATGCTTGGCAAACCCACCTGCAGGCTGCTCCTCTGTTCCTGGCCGAGATGGCCCCGTCGCGGTGGCGCGGCGCCCTCACCGCGGGCTACCAGTTCTTCCTCGCGCTGGGCGTGCTCGTCGCCAACCTCGTCAACTACGCCACGGCGCGCCACGACTGGGGCTGGCGCGTCTCCCTCGGCCTCGCCGGCGCTCCCGCCGTCGTCCTCTTCGTCGGCGCGCTCTTCCTCACCGACACGCCCAGCAGCCTCGTCATGCGCGGCCACGCCGACAGGGCCCGCGCCGCGCTCCTCCGCGTCCGTGGGCCCGACGCCGACGTGGACGCCGAGCTCCGCGACATCACCAAGGCCGTCGAGGTCGCGCGCCAGAGCGAGGACGGCGCGTTCCGCCGCATGGCCACGCGGCGCGAGTACCGGCCCCACCTCGTCCTCGCCGTCGCCGTGCCCATGTTCTTCCAGCTCACCGGCGTCATCGTGCTCGCCTTCTTCGCGCCACTCGTCTTCCGCACCGTCGGCTTCGGCAGCAACGCCGCCCTGATGGGCGCCATCATCAATGGCGCCGTGAACCTCGGCGCACTCCTGCTCTCCACACTCGTCATCGACAGGTATGGCCGCAAGGTGCTCTTCATGGCAGGCGGCATCCAGATGGTCATTGCCCAGGTACTCATTTATTTCCATCACAGCATACTCGAATACTACTATATGTGGTGTGTTATATATTCTTCTCCATTTTTTTTTAATCTGAGATTCTTTCTTTGTTGATTCTTTGAAGGTCGCCATTGCTTGGATCATGGGAGCAAAGATTGGTAAGAGCGGTGAGGGGGCCATGGCGCACCCATACGCGGTGGCGGTGTTGGTGTTCACCTGCCTTCACACCGCGGGGTTCGGGTGGTCATGGGGGCCTCTGGGATGGGTGATCCCGAGCGAGATATTCCCCGTGGACATCCGGTCGGCAGGGCAGGCCATGAACGTCTCCATCCTGCTCGGCCTCACCTTCGTGCAGACGCAGTCGTTCCTCGCCATGCTCTGCACCTTCAAGTACGCCACCTTCGCCTACTACGCTGCCTGGGTCTTCTCCATGACCGTCTTCATCGCGCTGTTCCTGCCGGAGACCAAGGGCATCCCACTCGAGTCCATGGGCGCCATTTGGGCCAAACACTGGTACTGGAAGAGGTTCGTCAGCGACGGAAAGACCGGCGTGGCACTAACCTAGGCTAAATAGGTCCCAAGGGAAAACAAACTGCAGGCAGTACGGTGTGGGGGGTATATAGTGCATGTAGTCGATTACTCCCTCCGTCTTAAAATACTATTCGTTTTGGCTTTTCTAGATGCATACCTTTGATATGCACCTAGATATATACTTATGTCTAGACTACAAAAGCCAACCAAATAGTATTTCAGGATAGAGGGAGTAGTCGTAATGTTTCGTGTCAGTGGCACGGCCATTGGACATACGGATTTATAGTTATGCAAGTTCATTTTTCTAATGATACTACAGCAGTACCTACCTTCATCGTGGAAATTAACGTGATGAAGGCATAATATCTTTTATCCAAGATTTCAAGTACTTTCATTATGTATTTTTTAAGGTAGCAACAGATACTAAAATTGTAACTTGGCAGGTGGAATATGTTTAAATGGCCAAGCCACATAGTGTAAAATATGGTGTTGCTACTCTTTATTTCTTTCAGTAGCCTTGCATCATCATGCGCACACGAACCAACGTCCAACGGCAACCTCCGGTGGACAGGCTGAAGCGGGCATGGACATTTTTTTCTCTTCTTATGGTTTGAACTTCAGAAATATAGGTAAAAAAAGCATCATCTCGAGACAAATTTTGGCAAATGGCGGTAAGAAATTTCGTCCTGCAATTGCTAGACTGCTGTGGTGAATGTTTCCCGATGGAATTTATATTTTTTGTCGACACGATATTGTAAGCTTGCAACACTGAAACTGAGTAAGTACGTCCTCTTCGTTTCCTTCCTTGAGTTGGATTAGAAATCTCCATTAACCGCGTACAAAGATGTCATTGGTAACCAAGTTCACGATGCAAAAATATGGGATAATTTGTCCAGAAAAGGGCTATCAGTGGCAGAACAGAGACCTCCAACCAATGGGCTTCCCTATAACATTCTCTGTGCGTTCCGTATACCTGCAAATATAAAGCACCAGTAAGTACATTCTCTTTTTTTTTTTCTAGGGATAATAGGTAAACTAATATTCCGAACGAATTCCTAACCACCCTTCCTTGCAGCACCCAGAAACATAGAAATCAACACATCTTCAGATTGGATCAAGAAGATGGAGTTATAGTTGGGGATGTTGCGTATCCTATGAGAACCAGCTTCGTGTGATAACTATGAGAACTTCAATCTAGACCACTTGATCTTGATCCAAGGGGAACACGTAGGGATAGGTGGGAGGGGGATTTGCAAAATCACCGCCCCTTGAATTTGTAAAATCATAACTTTGCAAATCCCCCCTCCTACCTATCACTTGGATCAAGATCAAGTAGCTCAGATTGGAGTTCTCATAGTTCTCACACGAAACTAGTTCTCATAGTATACGTTGCCGTTGAAGAAATACATCACAGACTATTATAAAACTCTTTTTGGCCAGCCAGATGATTAGAAATTATGATGGTTGAATCACAAGTACCACATGTCACCGGAATGGAAAATGAACTGCTGACTGCGGTATTTACAGAAGCGGAGATAAAGGAAGCAATTTTCCAAATCGAGCATAATAAGGCTTCAGGACCTGATGGTTTCCCATTAGAATTTTACCAGGTTTTCTAGGAAATCATAAAATCAGATTTAATAGCACTTTTCAAAGATTTTCATGACGAGCGATTAAATCTCCACAATCTCAATTTTGGGGTCATTACTCTAATTCCAAAGACAGATGAGGCTAAGATGATAAAATAATACATACCAATTTATATCTTAAATGTCAGCTTCAAGAGTTTTACTAAAGTTGGCACAAATAGATTAAAGAAAGTAGCCCAAACAGTGGTCAGCCCCTCCCAAACTGCTTTTATGCCAGGGAGAAATATTATGGAAGGGGTAGTCATACTTCATGAGACCATCCATGAGCTAGACACGAAAAAGCAAAATGGAGTCATATTTAAAATTGACTTCGAAAAGGCTTATCATAAAGTAAAATGGACCTTCCTTCAACAAACACTACCAATGAAAGGGTTCTCACCCAAGTGGTGTAGATGGATAGAAGGAATGGTCTCTGGAGGGAGTGTTGGAATCAAAGTTAATGATGACATTAGACACTACTTCCAAACCAAAAGGAGCATATGTGAGGGGGACCCTATGTCGCTTATTTTGTTTAACATTGTGGCTGATATGTTGACCTTGCTGATTAAAAGAGCAAAGGCAGAGGAACCACTCCCCGCTCGCATCACCCCCGAGGGCGACACGAGCGGACTGCCACCGCCGTCCACCCAACCTCCCGATCGCCTCCTCCCACCTCGCTGCCGCAGAGTGCCCCTGCCAGAAGCCTGCGTAGGCACGAGGATGGCGGTGGCGGGGCCTCCCTCTCCCCTGTGGAGCTTTCTTCTCTCCGGCGAGTAGCTCGACCTACAGGCCGGCGGCGGCCGGATCCGCCCCATGCACATCCGGATCTAGCACCCCCACATCCTCTCTTCATCTCTCCCACTCTCTCCCCACCTTGCACTTGGTGCTACAGTGCATCCATGGCGGCCAGCAGATCCAGTTCTCGGGGCCCCTCTTCCTCACCTCTCCACGGCGTCTGAAGATTGGAGGAGGCGGCGGGTGGCCTCTACAGGCCACTGTATGCCGGCGAGGCCGCTCACGTCGCCCCCTCCCAAGCGACCGGATCCACCTGCTCAACCTCAGCCAGCTGCTGGGCAGGCCGTTCTGGCTGTCTGGAGGCAGTCCGCAGCGGCTGCTACTGCAACACCGGGCGGGACGAGTGCGAACCCCCCACCTCGCCTCTCCGCCGCGCCCCTGATGGGGGCTTCCACCCCAATGGAGGCTTGAAGCAGCCTGTCGTGGGGATACTCCGATGTGCTCACCCCCATGTCGTCGCTGCCGCTGCATCAGCAACACCTCGCTCCCCTCGCTCCTCTGCACAAAAACGGCCTCTGCTTTGTGGGG
Organism: Digitaria exilis; assembly: GCA_015342445.1. Lineage (NCBI taxonomy): Eukaryota > Viridiplantae > Streptophyta > Magnoliopsida > Poales > Poaceae > Digitaria > Digitaria exilis. The sequence continues at coordinate 1,791,205 of JACEFO010001734.1, forward strand.
AATTTTGGCGAAAGCTATGCCCAACTCCATGTTGGGTGGATGACGGCGACGCTCTCGGGCGCCGCTGACCTCCTTGGAGGCGTCATCTCAGTGATCTTCCCTTACAATTTGGGCGACTTCTATGCTCCTCTAGTTTCTTCTCATCTTGGTCATTACTCCGCTCTGCTCTGGTGGTGACATTCAGGATCTAGCAAGTCCTTTCGGTCGACGTCTTCCTTCTTCTTCACTCTATCTACTTGGTTGGTGATGGCTGCATCCGTTAGTGATCCTCCCTCCTTTGGGGCTTCCTCTCCCCACAGGGCGTTGGAGGGATATTGACTTGTTGGAAACTGGAGAAGCCCTGCTCCTGTCATGGCTTAACGCAAGTAGCCTTGTCAACCCCCGTGTTTGGGTACCGTAGTGAACTCATTGGAGCGCAACATATGGCTGCAGATGGAGAAGCTGTGGTGTCTTTGTGCATTGGTCTATAGATGGGTTGTTTTTCTGTTCGGTGAAGTGCTGGCTTATATGGTCTCTTCTCATGTTTGAAACCGGGTTAGCGAGGACAGGGGCCTCGTTCTTTTTCAAGATGTCTCTCCCCTCATCATTCACACCTTTCTTCTCGGAGGGCGTTGAAGGGCATCAAGCGGAGTGGCAACTAGACATCCAAGGTGGGTTCTTTCCCCTGCCTCGGTTAGATGACGACCGGAAATAAAGCTCATAGATTGTCACACCCCGAAATTTGGAATTTCGGGATGTGATTAGAAAAAAAAATTAAATATACAATTTTCATTAATTATTAAAACTTTTCCAACATTTTTCTTATTTATAGGGTATTTAGTGTAGGAAAATAATCATTTCCTAAATTAAATAAATATGCTTTGTGTTGCTTAATAATTGAAGTGTTTCATTCATGCTAAAAGTGCATTATGTTTTTTCTGAGTGTTAAAGTTTTCAAAATGCGTTTAGATGCCGATCAATCTCTCCTGAGGATTTCCTAGATTTTCTAGGAATTAATTCTCTTTTCCTTAGCTAAATCCATTTATTGGAAGGCTTTAAATTCTCTTTTCTTGAACTCTAAATATTTTATTTGAGTTCTTTGTATCCAAACCTATCTCTAAAAATTGTCCTTGGATTTTGGAGCTTCCAAATAATTTTTATGGTTTAAATATATTATCTAGGATTTTCCTGGATTTGTGTTTGAACTAAAATTTCTTTTCCTGAAATCAATTCCTAAATCCTTTTGGGCCGACCCATCTTCCCGGCTCAGCCCAGCTCGGCCCAGAAGATCAACAAACGGCCCAGCCCACCTCCTCTCTCCTTCTCTTCTCTCGCCGACAGGTGGGCCCACGTTGTTATCTCCCTCCTCAGGCGTCCCCGAGCAGGACTCGATAGAGTCCGCTGCCGTGCCGCCGCCGCACCCTCTTGGCGTGCGCGCCACGACGGTCCTTGCCATGCGTCCCTATAAAACCCGAGCCTCGTCGCCCTGTCTCTCGCGCCCTATTGCCTCGTCCTGCATCGATGCACAACGCCGCCGCCTCCTGGAGCTCGCCGGAGCCAAGCCCAAGTCGCTAGTCGCCGGTCCCGATTCGCTCCAACCCAAGGCGAAGGAGGTAGATGGACGACACCAAGATGATCCCCTGGCCATGATGCATCGGTCTGCGCATTCACCGTCGCCTATTGCCTGCTGGAGAAGCTCACCGCCGTGATAACCGAGCCGGCGCCGCCGCCGTCCTCGATTCCGGCCGCCACCCGTTTCCCCGTCGTTGGTGAGCACCTCTTCGAGTTCCCCTCGCTCTCCTCTTGCGATTCCTCTACCTAGATGTGCCCCTAGCTCAACCAATCGCCGGCGAGGCCATCGAGCAGAGCTCACCGCGTCCGCCATGGCCTGTGAAGCTCTTGGAGCTTTTGGCAGAAGACCCCCTGGAGAATTATGTATTGTTTCATAGCTTCCTTGTGTTGTGTCTTTAATAGAAAACCCCTTGAATTGTTTAGAAGCCTGCAATCTAGCCCTAGTCCTTCGGTTTTATGAACCTGACCCTGAGGTTTTGCTTATTCTTAGTGACTATTCACTGAGTCTATGCAAACTTCTCTTCCAGCCCTCTAAGTTTATGGTTTGCCGCGTATAGGTCCCTGCAACCTTGTCCAAGCCATAGATTTCACGTTTTAACTCCGTTTAATCTCCATCTTGTTGCGTTAATCTTGTAAAAGCGTGAAGTTTAGATTAACATCGTTGGTTACCAAGTTTCATGTTTTGAAATAAATAAAATATTAACTTGCTTAATATTTGTTATACGCTTTACAAATTACATAAAATCTAATTAGGGCTCCAACTCCAAGTTTTATAATAGAATTTAATTTGGTTAATCATTATTGAACCAACCTTTTATAATTAAAATATGGCTAGAGCTCTACCGATTGTTTCATAAAACAAATATGTTAATTTGATTAACAATTATTGAACCAGCTTTCATAATTAAAATCTAATTAGAGTAAATATCGGTTTTGTGCAAATTAAATTAATATGAATAATTTCCAACTTGAATGTGCTTTCAATATAACTTGTTTAGTCCAACACGTTACATGAAGTTACTCGTCTAAATGCTCTCTCATGTTTTATTGCAATTTAAAATATTTAATTTGTATAATCATTATATAAATATTTGCAAATAAAATTAATTAAGCTTTAACCCGTCTTTTCATATCAAAGTAATTTGAATTAATTTAAATACCGAATATTTCTCTGGAATATTCATTACATGCCTTTTCTTAATTAAAATAAAAGAAGCATATAGCCTTTTTGTTTCTTTTGTATTATAAACCTTTTGATAGTTGTATCCCACCGTGGTTCTGTTTTCAACGTTTCTTGCGCTTTCGTGATCGTAGTATCGAGCCTCATCGTTAGTACGTTCTTTTAAAAGCTTTTCTTTTGATTGGTGTATTGTTTTTAGTTGTATCTATTTCTTTGCTTGCATATTTGTGCTTGTGCTCGATGTTTGCTACGATTAGAGGAGCATCGTTCCGAAGCTGTCAAGAACAAGAGTTAAAAAGACTGAGCAGTGGTATTCTTTTGCGGAAAGGCAAGTGTCCCTAACCATCCTTCTACCTGTGCTTTTATAAGATCATATATGTTAATAGGAACATGGAGAACCACCCAGGATTTCCCTACAACCATAATACTATATGGCTCTGGTCTTGGCTGAATAATTAGATAAACTATGGGTTGTGTTTGTACTGCCTGTTGGGCTGATATTTGTTTGTGGATGTGTTGGTGCTGATATACCGTAAGCGCTGGGAACAAACACGCATGTAGAAATTCTTTGTAAAGGTCTCATAGCGTCCCTATGCAGTCACACCTCGGAAGTGTGGTACGTGCTTTGGGTGGCACAACATGGTTGGGTTTAAAGTTCTTTGGAGCTTTTACGCGAATTGTGGTGAAAGTGTACAACCTCTGCAGAGTGTAAAACTGTTACAACAGCCGTATTCGCGGTCATGAACGGCCTAGATCCTCACATGATTAAATATACTTGAAGTTGATAATTAAATTGTTCCGATTATTTTGGTGGCCTTGCTGAGTACCAACCATAAGTGTACTCATCCTTGCTTATTGCTGCTCAGTATTCAGAAGCTGTGTGAAGTTGTTGAAGATAATGCTAGGCGTACGCAACCCCCAGTCAACTTCTTATGGTGAAGAGTTCAACATTCCGCTGCTAGAAAACGTTTGTAATGTCTTTATTTTATTCTTTCCGCTGTAACTTTGTGTTCTGTTTATTCATGGAGTCTATCATATGTGTGAAACTTGATCCTGGCACACATATGAGATGCATCTGGTTTTCTTTCTAAAACCACGTGTGAAGATGCTAAGTACGGATTCGGCAAGAAAGTCTGTTGGTAATTGGACATGTTAGTGATAGACTTTTTACTCTCATTGTGGTTTTAGAGATGTGCTAGACCCTTCTCCCTTGGCTTTTGTTGTAATTTCTCTTCCGGCTTTGACGACCTCATGTTGTTCTCCTTGGCTTGCCGAGATGATCTTTGTAAGTTCATTGTAACTGTCCCTTCTCGGGCTCTTTTGATCAATGAAAAAGTAGGCGGGGATCTCTCTCCCCGAATTGTTCGGGAAAAAAGAGCAAAGGCAGATGGACAGTCCGAATTGTTCGGGAAAAAAGAGCAAAGACAGATGGACAGATTACCAACATTATTCCACATCTTTTAGATGATGGCCTATCTATCCTCCAATATGCGGATGATACCATTATCTTCCTTGACCATGACATGGAACAAGAAAAAAAATATGAAACTTTTGCTCACTGTCTTTGAACAAGTGTCTGGGCTAAAAATCAACTTCCATAAAAGCGAGATCTTTTGCTATGGGCAAGCCAAGGAGTTTGAAGATGAATACAGGGAACTCTTTGGATGCGATCTAGGAGAATATCCATTCAAATATATGGGAATCCCAATGCACCATAGGCAACTTCTTAATGCTGAATGGAGCAAAGTGGAAGAGCGGTTCCAAACAAAGCTAAGCTGTTGGAAAGCCAAACATTTATCATACAGAGGCATATTAATACTCCTAAATTCAGTGCTTAGTAGCCTACCCATGTTTATGATGTCCTTTTTTGAGATACCAAAAGGTGTACTTGAAAGGCTAGATTGATATAGATCAGTGTTATCCTAGACGTTAAACGCTAGACAATCAGTCACCCTCCGTTTAGTGTTTAGATGGTTTAGACTATTGGACAATTTTCCTAGTGCACTTTGAGCCATGCAATAGCTGCAGCTGCACAATTGGACATTGATAATTACACACAGTGATATACACATAATGATATTTCACACTGTAATATAACACATACTCCATACTTCCATAGAATAAATATAATACTTAGTAACTTAGACTTAAGTAGACAACTAGACATAGTTTTAAACATATAACATCATTCTCAAAATGAGACATTCAGATAATACTACCAGTGCCCAACGTTCCCCCACAGGCACATTTTTATCGCCTAAACAACCGTCTAGACACTCTTCCAACGGTCTACAAGCGTTTAATTTACGTTTAATTCCAGTGTTTAAACCGTCTTTGACTGGTTTGACCATTTAAACGTGTCTACCATTTAATTGGCCGGCTAGGGCATAAACTACACACCTACCCTTCGTCTAGCGTTTAAACACGTCTAGACGCCCGTTTAAACGCGTTTAGCCGAACACTGATATAGATCACGTTTCTGCTGGCAAGGAACTAAAGATAAAAAGAAATATCGTCTGGCCAAGTGGGATATACTTTGCCACCTTATGGATCAAGGAGGACTAGGGATTATTAATCTGGAACTCCAAAATAAATGCTTGTTAAGAAAATGAATTGTTAATTTACTTAACACACAAGGTATGTGGCAAACCATGCTTAGAAATAAATACCTAAGCTCCAAATCTCTTACACAAGTTAAAGGGAAACCAACAGACTCGCATTAATACATAAAAAACTCAGAGAATGGTACAACCTGGTTGCTATAATCTCCAACTGTCATCTACAAGGAGGGTATGATACGTTTAAATGGAATCTGCATAGAGATAGAACCTTCTCTGTAAGGTCTATGTCCTTATCGTAACAAGGACATTTGGAGATTGAAAATTTCTCTAAAGATAAAAATCTTCCTGTGGCTCTTGAATAGATGAGTCACATTAACGAAAGATAATTTAGCTAGAAAGAATTGGAAGGGGAGCCAGAAGTGTTGTGTATTGTAATGATAACGAAACAATACAACACCTCTTTTTTTATTGCCACCATGCTAAGGAGATATGGAGATTAGTTTTTCTATGCGACCGAGTTAACCCCACCCATTTTGGCCTCCCAGATGCTAGGGAATTGGTTAATGAATCACGATAAAAAAATTAAAATCGCGGGAGCATCTGGACTATGTTGGGCTATTTGGAGACGTCGGCATGATATTATTTTTAACAAATCCAGGTATTCATCATTTATGCAGGCTCTTTCCAGTAGAACATATTGGCTGTGCTTTTGGTCCCAGCTGCAGCATGATGTTGCTACGAAGGAGATGTTCCGGAAGGCGAGCTTAATGCTCAAGGTCTCTTTCGGGTTGTTGTTCCCTAGTGTTATCGAATGAAAGCTGAAGTGCCAAAACTTATAATAATTGGGCTGTGTACACTTGTAGAGGCCGGATTATTTCCTTTATCTAAAAAAACTTACACAGATGTTAACTTGGCATTCCATTTCCTCAAAAAGCATATAGTCGGATATGTCAAGGAGTTCAATGTATTAGCAACACTGAAAAAAAAGTTTCACGAAAAGATGTTACCTTACTACAAGAATTGTATTGACACTATGCAAGGATACCAAAAAGGGACATAATAAATCTCTTGCTAGTCCTCTGCATTGTCATCTATGGTTCGCCTCCTTGGATGTGCATCGCATCTGCTTTTGTTCATAAATCACCGGGTAAAATCTATCAACTCCAAAACCATCTCTCACAGTAAGTATTCTTCCATTCCTAATGTTTGACACTATTGACTTTGGACGACCATTCGTATTATTAAAAAACATGTAACTATCATTATTTTTTTTGTTGTGACTTGTTTTATCATTAAAGGTACTTTAAGCATGACGTGTAGTTTTGTATATTTGCACTCAAAATTTAATCATAAGAATGGTCAAATATCATGACTAAAAATAAATGGTGTCAAATATTTAGAAATTAATGAAGTACTAGTTTGGCTCAAGAGGTTATATAAGGTACTAGTTTAGAAAAAAAAAAGGACTGACAGATTATCCCTGCAAGTTGGAAAATACATGGTTTTGTTTCATAATGTTTGATGCTACAATAACTTTTGGTTTCATAAAGAACTAAACTAGTTATGATTTTGCAAAAGTTCAACTTGTTTTAAACAAGAGAAGGAATTGGAACTACCTGTTTGTCCAAACAATATTATCATCGATAAATAAGGCCGCCAGGGCCCGCGATTCGTTGGCTAATCGTATATCAGTTGCACAAAAGTCAACCCCCTTATTTGTTATTCCATGAACTACTGACCAAGACTAAACAAAGCAAGAACGATTTCAAGTGGTGCAATATTATTTCCCCTAGCGACAATGACCAGTATGCTGCAGCATTATCCTATTCCCTTAAGTTTTCAGAGATTCCTAGTTATCATCTAAAGACTGCAAAATTCACTAGTCTGTAGTTATCATCTAAACACTGCAAAATTCACTATTCTGTAACTCTGTATGACGAGGCCAGTTGTCGATTTTGCCAACGTAACATCATCCGACAAACTCATGACACTTAACCGGAACAAATTGGTTTGGTAAGTGATACTGCAAGTGAAAGGAGGATGTTGTAGCCTTGTAGGTCAATAGTATGCAGTGCAATTTTTCTCTTTGAGGTGTAGAAATATGTATATATGTAACTCAATGTGTAGTATTATTAACTGTTAACCTGGGCTTATCTCGGGAGAAGCTGTCAGCCTTTCTTAGTTTAGCTTTGCACAGCAAATTATATTATTTTCCGTGCTGTGATCTGAGTTCTGACTTGCAGATTAATAATGCAAGTCAGTCTTAACATATTGTTCGCACTAACAGATCGACGTGCTCTGTCTATCTGGGTACAACAAATTGCGCATTCTAAAAAATAATGCTACTGTCAAGTCTACATATGTCTGCACCTGCATCTGCATCAGCATCGATATTTGAAGCAAAGGCGAATTGGCCAGAAGAGCCCACGAAGTGAGAAGACGAAAGCCGCAGAGAAGCAGAGAGAGATGCCCGGAGGTGTAGTCGTCCCGAGTGATGGCCCTGCTGCGGACTACGGCGGAGGCCTGACACTCTCCGTGTTCTTGACCTGCCTTGTGGCGGCCTCAGGTGGGCTGATCTTCGGCTACGACATCGGCATCTCAGGTCCATCTCACACTCCTCCATTGCAGTTCTAACTTTAAAATGCTCTATATATTAGTCTCTGAAATGCCTGATCTTCATTCAATTTCTAGGTGGCGTCTCTGAAATGGAGCCATTCCTGAAGCGCTTCTTCCCGCACATCCTCAAGAGGATGGATGAGGCCAAGAAGGGGAACGAGTACTGCATCTACGACAGCCAGGCGCTGGCGGCCTTCACGTCGTCCCTTTACGTCGCCGCGGCCGTGGCGTCCCTCGTGGCCAGCCGCGTCACCAAGGCGTTGGGCCGTCAGGCCATCATGCTCATCGGCGGGGCCCTCTTCTTCTCAGGCGCCGCCTTGACCGGCACCGCCGTCAACCTCTCCATGCTCATCATCGGCCGGGAAAAAAATGGGGTAGGCGCGGTGCGCACCGCGCACCGCGTGCGCGCCCCGCGCTCCGTCGTTTGATCGCGATCCCACGATCCGATGCCGCGCGACAGGCTCCAGCACTCGCTCGGCTCCCGGCTCGCCTCGTTCCGCTCCGGAACGGACGCTCCCTCGTGTCAGGCTCCCGGCTCTCGCTCGCTTGGCTCCCGCGTAACGTATTGAGTTTCGTCAGTGTAATAAATTTAAACAGAGACAATGTTTGAATTTTAGACTTTGATTAAAATTAGTAAACATATTTTACTATTCCAACCAATTCAACCATATTAAACGTTGACTTTCAAACCTTATTTATCATCAACAAAACCTGCTATCCTACAAACCAAATTGCTCACAAAATAATTGCAAATTTCCTTGAGCTTCACAGTGGTCAGGCAGCCCAGACTTGCAATTATCAAGTCTGGCGCCCAGGCCCTCCAGTGGTGATATCAATTTTTGGAGCTACTTGATTTGACCGGATTGAAAGGAGGCACTTCAAGTGGAGGAGAAGGTGTGCGCTGGATGTCATAGCGATCAAGGAGCTCAACAGAAGCAGGTTTTGTTGATGATAAATAAGGTTTGAAAGTCAACGTTTAATATGGTTGAATTGGTTGGAATAGTAAAATATGTTTACTAATTTTAATCAAAGTCTAAAATTCAAACATTGTCTCTGTTTAAATTTATTACACTGACGAAACTCAATACGTTACGCGGGAGCCAAGCGAGCGAGAGCCGGGAGCCTGACACGAGGGAGCGTCCGTTCCGGAGCGGAACGAGGCGAGCCGGGAGCCGAGCGAGTGCTGGAGCCTGTCGCGCGGCATCGGATCGTGGGATCGCGATCAAACGACGGAGTGCGGGGCGCGCACGCGGTGCGCGGTGCGCACCCCGCCTATCCCATTTTTTTCCATCGGCCGCATGCTCCTCGGTTTCGGCGTCGGCTTCACCAACCAGGTTCGCCAGCCCGGCTTTGCTCATGCACTGGTTGTCTGGTCACCTCGTACCGTCATGACGTCATCTCATGCCAATTGGCCCAATTGCTTGACATCCTTGACTTGCCGCAGGCTGCTCCTCTGTTCCTCGCCGAGATATCGCCGCCGCTGTGGCGCGGCGTGCTCACGGCTGGCATCCAGTTCTTCCTCACGCTGGGCATACTCATCGCCAACCTCATCAACTACGCGTCGGCGCGCCACCCCTGGGGATGGCGCCTCTCCCTCGGCCTCGCGGGGGCACCGGCCGCCGCCATCTTCCTCGGCGCGCTGTTCCTCACCGACACACCCAGCAGCCTCGTCATGCGCGGGCGTTCCGACCGCGCCCGCGCCGCGCTCCTCCGTGTTCGTGGGCCCGACGCCGACGTGGACGCCGAGCTCGAGGACATCGCCAAGGCCGTCGAGGCCGCCGCGCGCCACCAGAGCGAGGACGGCGCGTTCCGCCGGATGGCGACGCGGCGAGGGTACAGACCCCACCTGGTGTTCGCCGTGGCCGTGCCCGTGTTCACCCAGCTCACGGGCGTCATCGTGCTCTCCTTCTTCTCCCCGCTGGTGTTCCGCACCGTCGGCTTCGGCAGCAACGCCGCGCTGATGGGCGCCGTCGTGCTCGGCGCGGTGAACCTTGGCGCGCAGATACTCTCCACCCCGGTCATCGATCGGTACGGACGCAAGGTGCTCTTCATGGCTGGAGGCGTCCAGATGATGGTCTGCCAGCTCGCCATAGCTTGGATCATGGTGGCGAAGCTTGGCAAGAGCGGAGAGGCGACCATGGCGAGGCCGTACGCCGTGGCGGTGCTGGTGCTGACGTGCCTGCACAGCGCCGGGTTCGGGACGTCGTGGGGCCCGCTGGGGTGGGTGGTGCCGAGCGAGATCTTCCCCGTGGACATACGGTCGCTGGGGCAGGCCATGAACGTGTCCATCAGCTTGGGCCTCGCCTTCGTGCAGACGCAGACGTTCCTCGCCATGCTATGTCGGTTCAAGTACGCCACCTTCGCGTACTACGCTGCTTGGGTCGCCGTCATGACCGTCTTCGTCGCGGTGTTCCTGCTGGAGACCAAGGGCGTGCCGCTCGAGTCCATGGGCACGGTCTGGGTGAAGCACTGGTACTGGAAGCGGTTCGTTCAGGATCAAGAAGAAAAGAGCACCGTTGCACTCCCATGAGATTACACGGAGCTCCTCCTTATGGTGTGCTTGTTTCACGTCTGTGGCTTGAGACTCCAATGATGTGCGCCCATATTGTTGTTTAGTTTGTGCCTTTGTGGTTTGCGGCAGGAGTCCATTTTCTAGCAGCAAAAGTTTAATTTCTGACATTATACTGGGGGAGGTTTGCCGGCGGTGACAAGCAGGAAGTTCAGGTGAACTCGTTGTGAATTTGGAACGCGGACCATGCGAAAAAGTGAAATCGGTAGAGTCACATGACATGACTGGTATGCCGGCACTGTTTTCTGCAAAGTTTGCGGTACTGTGACTGTTATACTTGCGTCCCTTCTTGTAGACAAACATGAAATTCTCGTGTATCCCTCTCAGTGAAACGGGAATACGTACACAAGTATATCCCCCAATTTCCCCCCCCGTCTCTCTCTTCTCGTCTGGGCAGCGCCGCCGCCTCCTCCGCGTGTTCGCCTGCTCCGGGCAGCGCCGCCTCCTCCGCGTTCTCGCCTGCTCCGAGCAGCCCCGCCACCGCCTCCGCGTGCTCGCCTGCTCCGACCTTCGGGCAGCGCTGCTGCCTTCTGCGCAGGTTGTCGAGAATACGCGAGATGGATTCTTGTTCCTTGTTTGATTTTAAACTGTGAATGTATGTTATGTGTTATCCATATGTGATAAGTGATATCGTGCGTCTATGGGAGCTGTGGTTCTGTGAAGTCTAAGTTGTTGTGATATGGTGTAACTGTGTAAGCTGTGATTCTATTGGGCCACCCGGCCTGACTAGCCTGGCAGACTTTTGGTCTAGCCCGACCTACGTAAGACACTGAGGCTTGTTTAGATGGTGCCTGGCAGGTAGCTTGCCGGTCAGGCAGCAACATCCAGCCGCAGGCATCCAAAATCAGACGCCTAGGTTGCTGCCTGCGCCAGGCAAGTTTGCCAGGGTCCAAAGCAAACAGGCCCTATGCTCGCATGCTGGTCCAACAGAGCAGACGATTGGTTGCCCGATTACCTGCATGCGTTGGAGAGCGTTGGGCCATCATGCGCATGGATGTTGCACCAAGCGAGCCTGCTAGCCTGCCGTAAACGCAAAAAAAAAAAGCCTGAGGAGAGCCTGACTCAACTGGTGATGCATGAAACCAAACTAGGCTGCATCTGGAGAGCCTGGATGGCCCAAACGGGCATCCAAACAGGCCCTAATAGGCAGGGCCTAGGCCTTGAGAATGGCACGGCAGGTGGCCAGGCCTGGCACGGCTATAAGGCCGAGCCAAATATAGGTCGGGCTCAATCAGGCCGTCCCAGGATGGGCCCAGGCCAGGCTGGGCTAGGCCACCCGTTTGGCCATGTATGTACCGACATTAAAGCAGCATGAGTTTTTTCATTATTAAAAAAATATATTGTACAATCCAAGTTTGTTTTTCAGAACATTGAACAATCCAACTACTCCTGATGTTGAGCACCCTGCGTATGTTGGCTTACGGGCCACAGATAGGCCGCTGCTGGGCCAAATTTTAATTAACTTTGTTTTTTTACTTCAGTTTTAATCTGTGCGAAAGTAATGGACGATTCAATGGGCCCTGGGCCGGGAACTTTTTTAACAACAGAATGCGTTAAAAAATAATAATACTTCAGAATACGGACGGAAGATGAAGACCACATACAGCAACGTAGATTTTGAATTTTTAACCATAGCGTTATTGAGACACTTCTCTACTCTATTAGCACTATCCTATATGGCAAACCGATAGGGCACGTGTCACAGCCTGCTAACCCATGCGAGTGGGGACGATATTTTCGACGCACATCGACGACGCATACGTCTACGGCAGCTGCGTGGGATCAGTCGATTTATGTGATGCGAGCATTTTTTTCTCGCGCATAGTAGGACGACGCGTCAGAGGCCTGCCTTTTTTCCAGCCAAGGTATATGGCCGAAGTCGCACAAGTGGGCCATTAGACGAATGAAGAAAGGCCGCGTACACATCGACGACGTGTGGGCCAAGGGTGGCAGGAATTGAGGTTGCGGCTGCTGTAAAAATGGAACGCAGTAAAAAAAAATCCATCAGCCTTGGTTGCGGCTGCTGTAAAAATGGAATGCACTAAAAAAAATCCATCAGCAGAAACACGCGTCGACAAAGGATAGAAGTTCAGGGGGAGAGCACTCTCGTCGCTCGAAATCTTCGAGCGATAAGAGGTGACGAATGAAGAAAGGCCGCGTACACATCGACGACGTGTGGGCCAAGGGTGGCAGGAATTGAGGTGGCGGCTGCTGTAAACATGGAACGCAGTAAAAAAAATCCATCAGCTTAGTTGCGGCTGCTGTAAAAATGGAATGCACTAAAAAAAATCCATCAGCAGAAACACGCGTCGACAAAGGATAGATGTTCAGGGGGAGAGCACTCTCGTCGCTCGAAATCTTCGAGCGATAAGAGGTGAGTTATTATTATTATACTACTAGTACATCCCGTACAATTCTAAACTACTAAATGCCCTTCTGGTGACATGATATAATTGGTGCATAAAACAAGTAGAAAAATTCAGAGGACATGATTTTTTGGATATTCAAACATAACATGCATGGATGGAACGATGGATGCATACCCACAAGTTCCTTTCTATTATTGAATAAGAGTCAAATATAATGGTATGCAGTGATTGTAGGGAAAAAAACGAGATACGGCCAGATATTCCAAATTATAATAGAACTTAGCAAATATCAAGCATGCACAATATTCTACGACCATGTTTAATTAACTTCTGCTATGCTCCCAGCCTCCCCTTGCTGATGCTTATTCGCCCAATCAGTTGACTCCTCAAGTTGCCCGTCAAAATCCATACGCCTATATAGCTGGTCACATGCCTCCCAAGTCCCAACCCAACCAACAAGCAAAGCCTGGAGCAGCAAGCTCGTCGCCCGGCCCCGGCCTGCTCGAGCACACGAGAGAAGAGTGGTAATGGTGGGAGGTGAATTCTTCGCGGCGGAGGGCGGCCGGGTGCGCGACTACAGCGGCGGCGTGACGTTCTCCGTCGCGGTCACCTGCCTCATGGCCGCCTCCTGCGGCCTCATCTTCGGCTACGACATTGGCGTCACAGGTGCGCTCGATCTCTGCTGGCTTGCACTGGGTTAATTCTTCCTTCCTGCGACATGGTACATTTCGATTCGTTGTGAAATGTTTGCATAGTGCATATATACTTCCTGGCTTGCCAGTTGCAGAACTGGCAATCGTGTGTTGAGCTGCTTGTTGCTGTGGTAATGGATCGATTGATGCCGATGTCTTAACATCAGTAGGAGTTGCAGGCTTGTTGGAGTAGCCAGCAGGAGGCAGAGCAGCTCGAAAAAAAACTGGTAGTCGCAGGCACGCACATCAGTGCTTCTTCATCGTCAGGAATGGCATGCAGCATATATTCTTTTTTCATTTAATTAACTTACTTGTGGTTAATTTAGACCTGGTGGCATACTGGCATCTGACTTTATTTCTCTAGAGGTGTTGAGACTGCCAGGCTCACATAGGCTGTAGGTTTTCCTTGTGGTCCATCCATTCCGATGCCGATTGCCAGGGGAAAAAGGTCTCTTCCTCTATCTTTGTCCTAGCAAGATATGCCGCCAAACTACTGCGAGATTATTAGATTTCTTTTCTTATTTAGAATGTCTGTAGTCAACAGGACAATTAGAGAAAGCTTGCTAGCATCTATGTGAAATGATGGATATAGCCTATGTTCTCTAGTAAATGCTCACTTAGAATATATATAAAAAAATCCTACATATATAGAGGCAAATGAATCATGTTCTTGTAGATGATATCGCTTTTGTTGCTCTCGCACCTGGACGAGGCCCCTCTAACGCCCCGTCTGGTGACTGACGCGTGGACCCAGCCCAACACGTCAGCGACTCTAACGTCAGACACTGGACATTAGAGGAACCGTGTCCGTGGTACCTTAAGGCTTTGCGGGTGGTGAGGGTGCTACGGATCATATATACACCAACATGGACACAAATCAGCTTGATTTAACCAGATGTCTCAACTGATCATGACAATGGCGGTGACCTAGAGAGAGATGAATGGTGTTGATTCGATGCGATAACTTGTTCAGTGAAGATGGCAAATAGCATAGGCCGAAACCACTATCTGAACAGTAAGAGACTACAACAAGCATAGTGTGACCAGAAGCACCAAGCTTCATGGTGTGATGGCTTGTTGTTTCAAAATTCAAACAACGTGCTGGCGACGGTGATCTGCGTGACGATGACTAGATTAGTACATTTGACCGGTTATGATAATAAAAGTAACGAAAATGAGCATTTATGTTTTTTTTCCTTGCTTTAAGATGTAACTATGATTTTGCCTTTTTTTTAACTTCAGGATTTTACTCTTAGCCAATTGCAAGTCAATTTGATTTTTAACTGTTAAAACTATCCTAGCACTGCACATGAATTCGACGCCACCGAGTTCGGTGACCTAGCTGGTGTCCACTATTTTTTTTGAAGCTTCACCTGGGTATCCACTATTACTGGTGTCCACTATTACTGGGTATGCTGGCCCTGGCAAGCACAAATGCACAATGGTCGTGTAGCTAGTGCGATCAGAGAGGTCCAGGAAAAGCAAGGCATGCAAATCCACCGAGTAACCTGGGCTGTAGCTGAAACGCCTCGCAACATGGGATTGGGAGCGCATGCAGCCGCGTAGTGCTTACGACGCGTAATGATCCACAACGGCATGAGCCAAAGCTGAAGGCACTCAAGAGTCAGGCCCTGTACAAGTAAACGGGAACACAGCAGGGTAGTGTGGTACATTGGCGACTGATGGTGATCGATCAGGTAGTCAGCTTATTGGGAAAATGACAGGCCTTGTCCGGTCTGTACTCCCATTCTCCCAACGATATATTGGTAATAAACTTAATTATACCAAGGTGATTCAGGAGAGAGGTGACGCGATCCGGCCGGTCTCAGCTCAGGATATATATATATGCAGATCCGACAGCAGGATATGTAATCGCTGTTGCTTGTACCTCCTGTAAGCTCAAAGTATAGAATGCGAAAGCTCTGTCCGTGTACACAACGCACAAGCCGTCAAATCCGATTTTTATATCAAACGTGTTACAAATGCGGGGCTCTGAGCCTCAGAAGTCCACTGATGGTGCCCTGAATTCCCTGTCATGACGTATAAGAGCGGTGCTGATTAAGCAAGACCTACAACTTGCCAGTAACGACGCAGAATTTCTATGGTGTGGGGTCGCTGCAGTTGCCATATGTAGGGCATATGTTAATACTAACTTAACTGCATCGACCAGCGCTATTTCTACACTCAAACGTGGCAGATATTTACATTGCCGTTACTAAAAACGTTTTGACTTTCGACTCTATAGTAGGTTCATTGTCGAACGCATTATTATTCTATTTTTTAAGATCTTTCCGCCCTACGTACGTGCAAGAGAAAGAGATGTACGGCTGACATCAGGATGAACGGAACGTGTGAGCTAATATTGTACGAGGGGATTCGTGAAGATGTATACTGCTCTCTTAGACGTGCTCCTGCAAACATGAAAAAACTACTCAATAGTGCAATACTTCTACTTTCACTGCACGCTGTGATTTTACTCTGACGACGACGTTGCACAGGGCATGCACAAACTTACATACACTACGTACAGAAGAAAAATCATTTCTCCTGTTTATCATCATGGGCGAAAAGAAAAAAAATAACAATTGGATTTTACCCACCAAAAGGTGGCGTGACGCAGATGGAGTCGTTCCTGGAGAAGTTCTTCCCGGAGGTGCTCCGCGGGATGAGGAGCGCCAAGCGCGACGCCTACTGCAAGTACGACAACCAGCTGCTCACGGCGTTCACGTCGTCCATGTACATCGCCGGCATGCTGGCCTCGCTGGCGGCGAGCAGCGTCACCAGGAGGGTCGGCCGCAGGGCCATCATGCTCATCGGCGGCACAATGTTCCTCGCCGGCTCCGTCATCAACGCCGGGGCCGTCAATATCGCCATGCTCATCATTGGTAGGATCCTGCTCGGCTTCGGTGTTGGCTTCACCGCGCAGGTCTGGTTCTACCTGCTTCCATTTAACAGTATAAATCAATAATGTTATATAAATTAGAGTTTTTTAAAACTATATACAAATTAGAGTTTAAACTTCTTTTTTGACAAAAAAGTTTAAACAATCAATTGAACACAGCCAGTATATATAAGCAGATGAAGCATCGATGAAGCTGTCGGCCCAAAAGCAAAAGTAGAAAGGAGCGTATTCAGGCCCAATATTACCTTACAGCCCATATACAGGCATTGTACTGTTTTGGAATGAAGAAATGCCATGTTTGATATAATATCAACTCAACTCAACAGAAATTGAAGTTAGACTTCTATGTTTCAAACTGAGATTGGATAAAATATGCCGGGAATTCAAAAGAAACACATTCCTTGGACAATTTTGTAGTACCAAAAGTGGAATTCGCACAATGTATTAGAATTTAGAGCTCCGATGCATGTAGTTCATTCAATACAGAAATGCTTCCTTCAATTTCAAAAGTACTCCTAGGAGAGAAAAAGCTAGATGCTTGCTTCACCTGCTTGAGTAGAGGGTTTTACCATGCGTACGTTCAGGCGGCTCCACTGTACCTCGCCGAGACATCACCAACCAGGTGGCGCGGCGCCTTCACGACGGCCTACCATTTCTTCCTCGTCGCCGGCACGCTGGCTGCCAACGTGGCCAACTACTTCACCAACCGCATCCCGGGCTGGGGCTGGCGCGTCTCCCTCGGCCTCGCCGCCGCCCCGGCCGCCGTCATCGTCATGGGCGCCCTCTCCGTCTCCGACACGCCCAGCAGCCTCATGCTTCGCGGCGAGCCCGCCAGGGCCCGCGCGTCGCTCCAGCGCATCCGCGGCGCGGACGCCGACGTGGAGGCCGAGCTCAGGGACATCGCCGGCGCCGTCGAGGAGGCTCGCCGGAACGAGGAGGGCGCGTTCACGAGGCTGCTGCGTGGCAAGGGGTACCGGCACTACCTTGTGATGGTGGTGGCCATCCCGACGTTCTTCGACCTCACCGGCATGGTCGTCATCTCCGTTTTCTCGCCGGTGCTGTTCCGGACGGTCGGGTTCGACAGCCAGAGGGCCATCCTCGGCGCCGTCATAATTAGCCTCGTGAGCTTGTCCGGCGTTGTATTGTCTACATTCGTCGTCGACCGCTGTGGCCGCAGATTCTTGTTCCTCACCGGCGGCATCACCATGCTTATTTTCGAGGTAACTGACTCACACACACATTTATACATGAGATAAATACACACGTGGTCCTTTAACTTGTCTCGTTGCGCACTTAGGTCCACAAACTTTCAAAATTGACATATGGCATCTTGAATTTGTCTTCATGTGCCACTTAGTTCCGCAAACTCTCAAAATCGACATCTAGCACTCCAAACTTGTTAAGTTATGTCACTTAGATCCATATCCCTTTGAATCTATTGCAGCATGTTGACGTGATGCCACATGGGATGAATATATGCAAAAAAAAGACCTACAAATTTGTCATCTACATTGAAGCCTTACTTCTCTAGTCAAACATTGTCGGCGATAATTTGACCAATGAAATCCCACCAGCAGCGAGGTTTGTTTTGCATATTTGGAGGTCTTTTTTTTTCATATATTCATCCCATATGACGTCATGTCACTATGCCACATCGGATTTCGATGGGGTATGAACCTAAGTGGCATAACTTGAGAAGTTTAGCGTGTCAAATATCGATTTTACGAGTTTGTGGACCTAAATGACACAACTTAACAAGTTTAGAGTGGCGGATGTCAATTTTGAGACTCCGTGAACCTAAGTGGCACATGGAAACAAGTTTAAGGAACGCTAGTATATTTAACTCTTTATACATTTATGCATGGTGTTGGTCATACCATATTACCATGTATAAATAGGTTCTTGTTTTGCATTTCTGACATGAACCGTGGTATAATTGGATCGATCAAGGTGGCCGTGTCATGGATACTGGCGGACCACCTCGGGAAGCATGGCACGGTGACGATGCCCAAGAACTACGCGGTGGGCGTGGTGGTGCTCATGTGCCTGTACATGTTCAGCTTCAGCCTGTCATGGGGGCCGCTCAAATGGGTGGTACCGAGCGAGATCTACCCCGTGGATATCAGGTCGGCGGGGCAGGCCATCACCCTGTCCATCGGGCTCACCCTCTCCTTCACGCAGACGCAGGTGTTCATCTCCATGCTCTGCGCCATGAAGTACGCCATCTTCCTGTTCTACGCCGGCTGGGTCCTGGCCATGACGGTCTTCGTCGCGGCGTTGCTGCCGGAGACCAAAGGCGTGCCGCTGGAGGCCATGAGGTCGGTGTGGGCAGGACATTGGTTCTGGAGGAGGTTCGCCGTCTTGGATGCCAAGCAGGAGGTTCAGCTGAATAGCATGTAAACTAGAATCATGCCACTAAAGCTTAGGCAGTGAAAAGTAAATCATGTTGTGCAATACTATATGCTTTACTCGTATAGTTGTAGCTCGGTTTCTGGAAAAGTTTGCTCCAATTAATTACTTTGTGAGTTGTGACAAGCTCATGTAGTCAATGTGCCTTCTCCACACCTGCAAATCTATTCCCCAATCCACACCCTACCCATACCCGTTCAACTTGAAATTACCCATACCCAACAGGCAACAGGGAAACGAGATCAGACTAGTGAATGACGACGACGGCGCTTCATGAGCAGTGAGGAGAGGCAAAGCACGGGGATCCCCATTCCTTGCCCAACGGCAACGCTAGTAACTCTGCTCCTCTCCTCATTGCTCCAGTCTGCCGCCGAGAATGGAAGCTGGGATTACCTATGCGGATAGCTCGGGGACGTATAGAGAGACGGTTGGATGCTGATTTTATGAGAATTTATGTTTGTTTACCTATTCAACTATTTTTAAAGAGGCTCTTGGAGATCCTATTCTTCGTTTTGTTTCTCAGAACCAATCAAGTTAGTTGCCTAGTTGGCCGCTTACTCTAATCCACAGTTGAATAAATTAAGAAAAGCTCTGAGGCCATCTTATGCATAATTCATCCTCCTGTCTATTATAATTTATAAATTCAGGCCAGCTATCTAACTGAGACATCAATATGTTATAAGAAGATAATATGTCTATTCTGGTCAACTTTTGCTCACATGGGCTGGCGAATATAATTTGATTGAAGAGGCGTAGTACTGCAAGGTATACAGTCTGGCTTGCAAGTTAATTTTTGTTGATATACGTGCGTTGACAACAATATGACATCGACATAACGTTCTTCAAAGACGATCAACTATAATTAGTTCCGGAGGAACCCCATCAAAGCATTCCAAAAGTTCCTATGGCATGGACAAATATATATTTTTGTCAACGAGACCAAAAATATCTGTATTGGCCAACGTTGTAGTGAGTAATTTGTGCTGCCACTAATTATATGTTGTTGACCAAATTTTATTAATATATTGCCTTGCAAAATAATATCGATTGAAAGCTAGCTACTTTGCTATATTTATCCAGCACCTATCTCGCGGTCTTAAGGTTAACCCCAATCCACAGTGGGTATGGCAAAAAAAAAAATCCCAATTCACAGTATCACACTTCAACATCCAAAGATAGTACATAGGACGGAGATCGTGATAATATTAGGATTTAAATGAGCCTTGTTAGTATGGTTTTAAAGTACTGAGTACTTTCTTTAGAATTTTGTTGGGTTGTTGATCTAATTGGGATAATAAAGAAGCTAAAGTATTACTGTGTGTGAAGGCTATACGTTTCACTATTTTTAGTACTTGTCCCACTATTTTAAGCCACCAGTACTTTAATCAAGGTACTTCTAGGTACTTTATACCTTTCAACCGTTCAATTCTTCCCAATAATCAGTTCTCATTTTTTACAACCACTTCACAATTTCTTGATTTAGGAGAAGCACCTTAAAAATCCATAGAGTCATACTTCTATATCAGAACAATTAATTATTGTGTTCTTTCTATATGAGAGGATTCATAATATTGGATATATTGTGCTGAAGATATCGTGCACAAAAACAACATTCATCTTTTTTTTTCATATTCAATGCCTTCACATCAATAAAAAAAAAATCCTATATTCAATGTCTGCACGTCATCATTTTTTTTTTGCTACATACAGATATGCCAAGACAGACTGACTATGGCAACACAACTGGACCTAATTGAATGAGTATGATGTAGCTTATTGCGACCAGCCTAACACAACAATTAGGAACACTAGTCTATCAACCCGTGCTACCCACGGGCTAATTAGAAATAGTTAACAATTATATATCTATATGAGACCCTCTTTCATCTATCTAAATATTCTAATATACATATATCATGATATGTTTGTATTGGGTTTAGTCACTAGCATTTGTTTTCCATTTTGCATCACATTGTTTGATATGTACTTAATTGAACCTTTTATTTGAGCTATGTAAACATGAAAATTATTATTTTTATCCCGGACCCTCAAACATGAATGCATGGTGACACATATTATCAGTATTATTTTTATATAATAATAACATAAATAATATGTTTAAAACTATAAAGATAATTTAGAATTTTATATTGGTGTATTTTGAGATTTTGTTATATTTATATAATTTAAATTCAGATTTAGTGGTTATTAAACTTTTAATAGCATCATAATTGGTATTATTTTTAGGGGAGTTATTTCGTATAATTTTTAGGGGAGTTATTTCATATTATTTTTATGATGGCATAGCTGGATAATTTGCATCAAAATTAGGGGTTACTTTAAATCATTTTTATAATGACAGATGTGGGTAATTTAGGCACATGTTTAGGGGGTTACTTTAGTCTATTTTCATAATGACAAAGGTGGGTAATTTCTTAGAAAAGATCACAGATCCAATGACTATTATGATTAGAGTTGTTGGACTGATTTTTGTGACATTTTCTAGACTGTCTACCTAGATTCTAAATGGCTTCGCGTGGAGGTATCAAAAAAGCCTCCGATTAGTAATAGTAGATGAAGCAACTAGTGGTGGGTGGTGGGGGGGGGGGTTCTGCGAGGAGACTGAGAGGTGCATGCATATATTAAAGCATTTCCAAAATTTGTGCATCGACAGTCTTATATCCTAGTAACTATATATTCACATATATGTAACATATGCTTTTAGTTAGGTGTGAAATGAAAGTCAATGGTAATAGTGAAACATACATGTTCAGATTTTTACCATCACTGTCTAGTTGTGTGAGATGATGAATAGGACAAATGCTGTTAACAAGGGTACTTTGTTTAGATCCCATCAATGCTCCCCCCTCCCCCCTCCCCAACAAAGTTATATATATTTCTAGTCGCACATGTGATCATTTCAACCATTTGGATTGATAAAGTTAACATTGGTGGAAGGGAGGCCATGTGCCTGGGCCCGCGCCCTCGTAGCGTAGAGGGAGGTCATGGAGGAGTTCTGTCCGGCCGTGACGTCTCGCCAGACGGCGGCCGTGACGGACTAGGGGACCAAGCCTGTCGTGAACCATCCTAGGAGCTGGTCCCGAGCCGGAGGTGGGGTCGAGTCCCGAGGAGGGGAGGCACAGAGTAGGACGTCATGGTAGGAGGTGCCAGGAAGAGGCGGGGAGCGGGGCGAGGTTGTCTCGGAGTTGAGGAGTGCGCTATGGCGGCGGCACAAGCCGACGACCTTGGGGTCAGGGCTTGCCACAACTGCCTTGGTGGAGGAGGGCGCGGTGTCAGGGTAGACCCTGCTAGGGAACTATGTCAAACTCCGGCTCCGACTCCTCACCTTTGCCGGTGACAGCGGGAGAGATCATGGATGCCCTCTCTCGGAGCAATGACCTCATGCCCTTATTGGATGTCGACGTCATGGAGGGCTCTGGTGCCGGGGAGGGACGGAGCAACACCTCATGGTAAGAGTAGGCGACGTCACTGGCTGGGCTCTCATCTACCCAGCGGAGCTCCTTCCCACGGCTGTCTAAGGGAGAAGGGCGCAGTGGCTGGGGAGAGAGGTGGTTGCGGATTGGCTTGGGAGGGAGCTAGAGAGCGGTCGCCGGCGCCAGGGAAGAGAAACCGACGAGGTGTGGTAATGGGGACCGAGGGGGGAGCAAGGTGGAAGGTTGCGGGAGCCATCTCAATCTCGCAACACCCCAAGGGGTGGAGAGAAGGAGAGCAAGGATCCGTTAATGGCTACCTCGGAGGTGGGTGGCATGGCGAGATCAGGCTGGCGGCGCCAGCGGTGGCCGTGTGCCCCGCGGGGGCGAGAGGTCCGTTGGAGGTCCTCTCGTAATCATGAGGCAGGCCAGCACGCTGGTGGTTGCGGAGCACTTTTACTTGACTACATTTTTTCCCCGACAAAGTTAAGTCCCACATGTATCATTTCGTCCTTTTGGTGGGAAAGGAATGCTATTCGTGTTGCAACTGTTTCTGAGCATGAAAGAATTAGTTCTTCACTTTTTTCCCCTTGCAACGGAGGGGCCTATTCGTTTTGGAATTATTGCTGAGCATTAAAGAATTAGTTCTCCACATTTTTTTTCCTTGCAACGGACGGGCCTCGAGTCTCGCTATACATAGGCCACTCATCGCTACACTAAGACTCATTGTTTATGCAAAGGTAGGATCATGCTCACGCTAAGATGCATTTCTTGCCATTTTTTATTGCTATTTTCTATCCCTGGATGGATTTGCTGTCCTTCCAGTAGCCTTCTTGTTGAGTTGTTGTGGATAAACACGATAATCGAGTAATGATCAAGTGCAAATATCAGGTAAATAAGTAAGTCCGACTGTAAATCAAACCACCTGTTGTTCTCTAGGGTACCGTAAGAATGCGTTAACCCAGGCTCACGACGATCCTTGCTTAATTTGGAAATACTAGGAATAGACACTATTGCTGCAATATTCAACGCCTTGTTTTATTGTTTCCTTTCAAACCTGGATACAAAGCATCTACTGTATATTTTTAATAAAAAGAGAAAAAAATAGTACAAGCTGCAGGCTGAGCTATATATACAGCACAGCTGTTGGTTGCCTCTTCACACCGACTGCGCCTTCTGAAACAGAGCTTGGCACCTCTGACACAGAGCCTGGAGTGCATACAATGGCCGGAGGAGCATCCGTCACGCCCGCCGCCGGTGCGAGGGACTATGCCGGCGGCTTGACGTTCTCCGTGATGATGACCTGCCTCATGGCCGCCTCCTGCGGCCTCATCTGGGGCTACGACTCTGGCGTCTCAGGTGCGTGTAGCAGCAGAGCGCAGCATTTTCTGTCTCTCTCCTGATTACGCCATTAGATAGATTCATACATATCAATTTATCTCCTAGTCGATTCGTAGACGACGTGTTAAACAATACGGATTCATGAGTTAATTACTGTATAAAAAGGATATAAAAGAGTTGATTTATGGAACTTTGTTTGAACATACCAGAATTTTAAATAAAGTACTTATAAGTACATATATGGGGATGTTCTGTTTTGCACCCCCGTAATGATGCATCCAAATCACTCAAGCATCACTAATATGGACGCACTAAGACAAGATGTACAGAAACTGAATTACTTATAACCAATGAACAACTACTTTGAAAATTAAAACAGAGATTATCACGAATTAAACAACTGAGAAGCACGAAGAATCATGCTATCGTTCCATGTGTTCCTGGCAGATGCGTTGACTTCACAGATCTTCCCAAAATGGAACTGTGTACTGTGAAATGGTGGATGCTTGATTCTTCCGCATGGCTAGAACATGCCCATCCTCCATGACAGGATCCCAGATCACTTTGTAGCGCGATTATTACCGAGAACGCGAGAGTCAGAAGGATTACTATTCGATCCCTCAAGTAAATTATTCGAACTGCTAATCAGCTTTTTGATTATCTGGTTATTCCTGGTTAATCTAGGTGGCGTGACTCAAATGGAGTCATTCCTGAGCAAATTCTTCCCGGAAGTGATCGAGGGGAGGAAGAACGCAAAGGTCGACGCCTATTGCAAGTACGACAACCAGTGGCTTACCGCGTTCACGTCGTCGCTATGGATCGCCGGCACGCTGTCGTCGCTGGTGGCGAGCCGCGTGACGAGGATGGTGGGCCGCCAGGCCATCATGCTCATCGGCGGCGCGTTGTTCCTCGCCGGCTCAGTCATCAACGCCGCCGCGGTGAACATCGCCATGCTCATCATCGGCCGGATGCTGCTCGGCTTCGGTCTTGGTTTCACCTTGCAGGTACAAACCACAACAGGAAATACATGTCCCAGTTCTGTAAACTACTACTACTGGGCCCATGCAGTAGTTGTAACGTTTTTTTACCCAAATTATATTCTTTGGTGGCTATATACAGGCAGCTCCAGTATATTTATCCGAGACAGCGCCGACAAAGTGGCGTGGCGCCTTCACGTCGGCGTACAATGCCTTCGTTGTCATTGGCATCCTATCGGCCACCATCACCAACTACTTCACGAACCGCATCCCCAACTGGGGATGGCGTGTCTCCCTCGGCCTGGCAGCCGTGCCGGGCGCAGTCATCGTGTTGGGAGCCTTCTTCGTCTCGGACACTCCCATCAGCCTCGCCATGAGAGGTCAGACAGACAGGGCTCGAGCCGTGCTGCAACGCATCCGTGGAGCAGATGCGGACGTCGATGCCGAGTTCAAAGACATCATCCGCGCCGTGGACATCGCACGGCAGAACGATGAGGGTGCCTTCCGGAGGCTATTCAGTAAGGAGTACCGGCACTACTTGGCGATCGGTGTGGCCATACCCGTGTTCTACGAGTTCACCGGCATGATCGTCATCTCCGTATTCTCTCCGGTGCTATTCAGAACGGTTGGATTTAATAGCCAGAGGGCTATCCTTGGCTCTGTGATAAACAGCGCTACCAACTTGGTCTCAACATTATTGTCTACCTTCATTATGGACCGTAGTGGGCGTAGATTTCTGTTCATCATCGGCGGTTTGGGCATGATGCTTTGTGAGGTAAGCATCCTAGCCCTAGCTCCTAACCACAATCCATGTTTTTTTGTCTGCAAGTAGCGAGGAGTGTGTCACCATTGACTTCATCGATCTGACCTCCCTCAATTATTTTTTTTTATATAAGGTGGCTATTTCATGGATCATGGCGGATCACCTCGGGAAGCATGGTGGGGCAACTATGCCTCGGAACTATGCTACCGGTGTACTGGTCTTGATATGCATGTGCACCTTCAGCTTTGGTTTGTCGTGGGCGCCGCTTAGATGGGTGGTGCCTAGTGAGATCTACCCGGTGGAGGTTAGGTCGGCTGGGCAGGCCATGAGCATCTCCATCACACTCTGCATTTCATTCGTGGAGCTGCAGGTGTTTATCGCGCTACTATGTGCCATGAAGTACGCTGTGTTTTTGTTCTACGCCGCTTGGCTTCTGGCCATGACAATCTTTATAGTGATGTTTCTTCCTGAGACGAAAGGTGTGCCTTTGGAGGCCATGCAGTCGGTGTGGGCACGTCATTGGTACTGGAGGAAGTTTGTCAAGGACGACAAAAATGATGACCAAGATAATTGTTTGTAAATAACTTTTTACCTTTCAGTAACTTAGTAGATAGTTAATTTGAAAAAGGTCTACTAAGTTCATATGTGTAATTACTTCTATTTTTATTTTATATTTAATACTGCTAATTAGTGCCTAAACATTTCATGTTACATGTTTGCAACCTTAGTTTGCGAACAAAGAGTAAAGAGGGTCCAGCCGCTTAATTACTTTATTCCACAGTTGAAGAAAGACGAGGCTCCGGGTCAACTTATGCATAATTTATCCTCCTGTCTATTATAAGTTCAGGCCAGCTATTTAACTGATATATCAATATGTTAATAAGAAGATAATGTGTCTATTCTGGTCAACTTTTGCTCACATGGGCTGGCGACGACAATATGTTTTGATTGAAGAGGTGTAGTACTGCAAGGTATGTAGCCTAGCTTGCAAGTTAAATTTTGTTGATAGACTATACTAGTTACTAAGCTGTGCATCGACAACAATAACATGACAGCGACATAAAGTTCTTCAAAGACCGTCAACTATCATTAATTCCGGAGGAGCAATAACTATAACCATTTGAAAAATCTATCGTTTAATGTTGTTTACTTGATTAATTACATTTATGCAGTCTCTATCTCGTTAAGGTTAATCCCAACCCACAATATCATCCTTCACTATCGTAAGGGTGGAGAGCGTGATAAGGAAATATCCTATAGTAGCTATTCACAGCCCACAATATCATCCTTCGCTATCGTAAGGGTGGAGAGCGTGATAAGGAAATATCCTATAGTAACTATTCATATACATGTAACAATGCTTTTAGTTAGATGTGGAATGAAAGTCAATGGTGACAGCTAAGATTTGTACCATTACTGTCGTTGGTTGTGTGAGACGATGAATAGGACAAGTCAAATGCTGTTAAGACCTTCTCCAACAATGAAAACCAGTAACTAATTCCTTCGTCCCCAAAAAAATATAACTATAGAAATCATGTCAGTCAAGATATCTAATGTTAACTTTATATTAAATAGTATTAGTATTTATGTTTCTAAATAAGTTAATTATAAAAATATATTTTGTAATTAATATAATAATATTTATTTTATATCATAAATGCTAATATGTTTTTATATAAATTTAGTAAAAGTTCAAATTGTTTGTCTTCTCGAGAGGCGAGAATTGTATTTTTTTTGGAACGGAGGAAGTAGCTCGAAGCTAGAGGAGACTAGGACAGAAATACAGCAGAAAATAGAAGAGGAGCAGTGAGATGAAGGAGTCTTGGAGAACGTGCGCGATCAGCTCTTCCCACCACGCTAGCGTGGAGTTTTTATCACTGTTCTGTAAGAGCCGGCTTCGAGGCAGCCGTTGGAGGAGGCGGTATTCAAATCCCATGTACGTTGTGCGGAATCTGCCTACAGATCCCCTCCCCAGCAGGCAGTAGCCTTCTTGTTGTGGATAAACACGATAATCAAGTGATGATCAAGTGCAAGGATCAGGTAAAGTAAGTTCGACTCGACTGTGAATCAAACCACCTGTAACCTGTTCTTCTGCAGATAGGGTACCGTGCGAATACGTTAACACAGGCTCACGGCAACCCTTTCTTAATTTGGAAGAACAGACTGGAGTTCTCAACGCCTAGTTTTCTTTTTCCTTTCAGACCTGGATACAGAGCATCTACAGCACTCTTCTTCTTAAAAATATATATCACAAACACCTGGCTGCTGAACTATATAGAGCACAGCTGTTGGTGGCCTTCTTGCTACTGCGGCCTCTGAAACAGATCTCGGCGCCTCTTACACTGAGCCTTGAGTTCATACAATGGCCGGAGGAGCATCCGTCACGCCCGCCGGCGTTGCGGGGGACTACACCGGCGGCGTGACGTTCTCCGTGGTGGTGACCTGCCTCATGGCCGTCTCATGAACATCGGTGAAAAGCGCATGAAGAAGGCCGGAGTACAAACCCTCAAGAGGGAGCTTGATGGTATGTACATGGGTGATTCTGAGAAAATTAATGATTTTGCTTTGAAGGTTACCACAATCGTAAATGAGATTCGCTCTCTCGGCACGAAAGTGGAGGAGACCATCGTCGTGGAGAAGCTCCTGCATTCGGTCCCCGACAAGTTCCGACCCCTCATCAGCACCATCGAGCAATGGGGGGATGTGTCGGAGATGACGGTGACGGAGACGATCGGGCGCTTGAGGGCGTTCGAGGAGTCTTCAAAAGGGCGGCGTCATGACAAGGAGGGTGAGCCGCAACTGTTGTTCGTGGACGACGAGCCACGGCTCACACGTGCCGAGTGGGAGGCCAAGGTTGCTGAAGAGAGGAGGAGCGGAGGTGGCTCCAGCAGCGGCGGCGCCGGTGAGAGGAAGTACCGTGGCAAGTTCGACAAGTCCAAGATCGACTGCCGCAAGTGTGGTGAGTTCGGACACTTCGCTGATGAGTGTCCCGCTGTGAAGAAAGTGGTGAAAGGTGTGACGCAGCTTGCCATCGCTGATGCCGATGATGAGCCGACTCTCCTGTGAAGCTCAATGTGAAGGTGCAAAATAAAGCCAACAAGATTAGGGGGTGATTGTTAGAATTAATTTTGTTGTTTTAATATTTGTGTGTGTTATCAGTCGTGTCAAGTGTGTGTGGCATGTGTGTTAGGAGTGCAGGATGTGATCTGCATGTAGATGTTTACATGCAGAGTGCCTTTTGGTTTGGAGAGCGCCGAGTCAAATGGAGGAGCCTAAGCGTGGAGAAGTGGTGATCAGTATGCTTAGGTTTAGTGACATGCAAATGGAAGAAGTGGTCTGCATGTAATCCAGGGAGATGAGTGCCTGGCCGGATAGTGCGGCCACGCGTGGAGTGTGTTGTGCATCTGCGTGCTAATAGGAGTCAAGTGCCTTAGCTGCATGTAGACTTGGTCAGTACGTGCATGTAGAAAGAGGTGATGCATACACGTCTGGTTAGTTGGGTTAGTGGCGTGAGTTCCGGATCGGTGGTGAGCTGTGTGAGCTGGTGCCGTTCGGCTATTTAGCCATGAGTCTGTGCTGTGTTCTTTGGTGTGTGAAGTGAAAAAAAGTGCAAGTGTTGGTGCTGGTGTGCAGTGCCATGAAAAATCCCCTTCATTGTAAAGTTCGTGAGCTGCGATAGTGCGTGAGAGTCGATGGTCATTTGATCAGTTCCAACACTGCGGCCTCATCTTCGGCTACGATTCTGGCGTCTCAGGTGCGCGCAGCTGAGCTCAGATCGCTACAGCATTTTCTCTGTCTCTCCTGATTCCTGAATACACCGTTTAGTATAGCTGATCGTCGAATACAAAAGAGTCGATATATAAAAGGGGATGTAGAATAGTTAATCCGTTTTATTCAGGATTTATGGATCCTTGTTTGGACAGATCGAAATGTGAAAGTAATTCTACAAAGTATAGGGTTGTGCTGTATTGTACCCCCTGTTAATAATGATGCATCCCGATCACTCAGGCATCGTTAAGTTCGTATGAACGCGGGATGGCAAAGATTAGAGAAACTGAATTACTTATGCTCTTCGTTGTTCTACCAATGAACAACTACTTTGAAAATTGAAAACAGAAAATAATCAGGAATTAGACAACAGACAGAGAACTAGAGAAGCACAAAGAATCACGCCGTCGTCCCGTGTGATCCTGGCGGATGCGTTGACTTCACAGTTCTTTCCTAAAATGGAACTGTGAAGTGTGAACTGTAGAACACGCAGGGTGAATACCTATGCCATTTGCCCATGCAGGTCGAATGGTGGATGCTTCATGCCTATAACATGCCCATCCGCAATGGCAGGATCCAGAATTCCAGATCCGTTTGTAGGATCCGTTTGTCAGAACTCAGAAGGATCACTATTCGATCCTTTAGGTGATCAAATTCCAACTGCTAATCAGCTCCGATGCACTTGTTTCCCTGGTTAATCCAGGTGGCGTGGCGCAAATGGATTCAGTCCTGAGCAAATTCTTCCCGGAAGTGATCGAAGGGAGGAAGAACGCAAAGGTCGACGCCTACTGCAAGTACGACAACCAGTGGCTTACCGCGTTCACATCATCGCTATGGATCGCCGGCACGCTGTCCTCGCTGGTGGCGAGCCGCGTGACGAGGAGGGTGGGCCACCAGGCCATCATGCTCATCGGCGGCATGCTGTTCCTCGCCGGTTCAGTCATCAACGCCGCTGCAGTGAACATCGCCATGCTCATCATCGGCCGGATGCTGCTCGGTTTTGGTCTTGGTTTCACCTTGCAGGTACAAATAACAGTAGGAAAATAAGGTCCCCGTTGTAAACTACTTCCTCCATTTTAAATTATAAGTCATTTAACTTTTTCATCTCAAGTTTGACTGCCCGTTTTATAAAAAGATTATGCAAACTTAATAAAAAATAAGTCATTTTGAAGAACTTTTATTAATAAAATAAGTAAAAAGATTTAATATTTTGTATTTTTTTAAATAAGACGAATGACCAAAATTGAGGTTGAAAAGTCAAATGATTTATAATTTGAAACGGAGGGAGTATAACTACTGGGCCTATTAGTTGTAGCATTTGTTTTACCCAAAAACAATTCTTTGGTGGTTACAGGCTGCTCCAGTATATTTGTCCGAGACAGCGCCAGCAAAGTGGCGTGGTGCCTTCACATCGTCACACAATGCCTTCGTTGTCATTGGCATCCTATCGGCCACCATCGCCAATTACTTCACCAACAGCGTCCCCAACTGGGGATGGCGCGTCTCCCTTGGCCTAGCGGCCGTGCCGGGCCCGCCATTGTGTTGGGAGCCTTCTTCGTCTCGGACACTCCCACCAGTCTAGTCATGAGAGGCCAGCCAGACAGGACTCGAGCCGTGCTGCGGCGCATCCGCGGAACAGATGCGGACGTCGATGCCGAGTTCAAAGACATCATCCACGCCGTGGACCTCGCGCGGAAGCACGACGAGGGCGCCTTCCGAAGGCTGTTCAGCAAGGAGTACCGTCACTATTTGGTGATTGGGGTGGCCATACCCGTGTTCTATGAGTTCACAGGCAATATCATTATCACCATGTTCTCGCCGGTGATGTTTCGGACGGTTGGATTCAACAGCCAGAGGGCTATCCTTGGCTCTGTGATAAACAGCGCTACCAACTTGGTCTCAACATTGTTGTCTTCCTACATCATGGACCGCACTGGGCGCAAATTTCTGTTCATCATCGGTGGTTTGGGCATGTTGTTTTGCCAGGTAAGCATCCTCGTCTTTTTTTTTATAATGGAAACAGAGTTTCCGGCCTCTGCATAGCACGCAGCCCGGTTTTTTGTTATTATTATTACAAGAATAGTCAGTTCACAGACTGACACAAGGAACATAAATAAAACATAAATTAAGGAGGATCGAGTCTATTATTAAAATGCCATCCATGGGAAGCATAAATTTCTAGGGCAGTCGTCTCAAGAGCTACACTTTGTCTCCCGAATGCGTCCTCTAATCTCCTCAGGCTGCAGTAGCGACCAATACCTCAGCCAATATGCTCCTCTGAATAAAGCCTGCAAAAACGATGTATACTTAACATTATTAAAACATATATCATTTCCGCATCGTCAGATCGCCCAACACATGGCAGCCGCACCCACTAGAATAATATCACGCTTTCCACTATCAAAGTGGGAGAGCCAATCGCCCACTATATGGGTTATAGATCTAGGTGGGTTAAGACCTGTGGCCGTATGAACTGTTCTCCAGATGTTTCTAGCATGGTGGCAATCAAAAAGAAGATGTTGAATTGTCTCATTTGAGTTACAAAAACAACATTTTTGACTACCAGACCAGTTTCTTTTTGCTAGATTGTCCTTTTTTAAAATGACACCTCTAGTTAGGTACCAGAGGAAAATCTTAATCTTTAGAGGTAATTTTAGCTTCCATATCAATTTATGTCGAAAAGGAGTATCATGGTTCATAAGTTTAAGGTACATAGAACGAGTGGAAAATTGACCCGTTCTATGTAAATCCCAAGATACAGTATCCCTTTCATCCGATAGACTAAAGCCTCCTATTTTGGCCATGAGGTCATTATACTCAGTAAGTTTCACCCCTACTAACGAACGCCTAAAAGAAAGGTTGTAAAGCGTATTTCCCATAACCTGAGCCACTGAATTATGTGGTTCATAACATACATGGTATAAGTTGGGGTAAATATCACGGAAAGGCCTCGGTCCACACCATGTATCCTCCCAAAATCTTATTTGAGAGCCATCTTTCATATTAAAAGATACAGACGAGAGGAATTCATCCTTGACATTTAACAACCCTCTCCAAAAATGGGAGTCGTTCTGTTTGATCCTAACTTGAGACAATGTTTTTGATCCCAGGTATTTATTCCGTATTAAAGATTGCCACATGCCATCCTCGTTGAGCAGTTTGAACAACCATTTGCTCAATAAGCATTTGTTTTGGATCTCCAGGTCAATAATACCGAGGAATTCATCCTTGACATATCAATTGTTTGTAAATGATATGTTACCTTTCGGTAAAATGATGGGTTGGATCATTTGTATGTTGCCAGTTCATGCGTTGTGTTCTATGGGTATAAAGTATGATGATGGAGAGAGCATAGGCGATGACATTATGACAACTCAAAACATGGGAACAAATAGATAATGCAGTTCACTCTCCCCCCCCCCTCATTATATTAGGGCTCGTTTGGTTCCTAGAGGCTAAATTTTAGCTCTATCACATCGAATGTTTGGTTATTAGTTAGGAGTATTAAACATAGACTAATTACAAAACTAATTACATATAGAGAGTAATTTGCGAGACGAATCTATCTTGCCTAATTACTCCACGATTTGACAACATGGTGCTATAGTAACCATTCACGAATGGCTGATTCATTAGGCCTAATAGATTTATCTCGTGAATTAGCTTAGGGATTCTGCAATTAGTTTTATAATTAGCTTACGTTTAGTCCTAATTAGCATCCAAAGATTATATGTGACAACTGTCTCAAAAAAAAAAGATTCTATCTGACAAGAACTTTAGTCCAAAGATATAAACACCCCCTTAATAAATAACATTCTTGACTTTGTATTTGTTGTGCATCAACCATGATTGAAACAACCAACCCAACTATTTAAGGGGATGTTTATGTCTTTGGGAAAGATATCAAAGGCATTGCCCCTTGCCAAACACTCCAGTTAAATTTGGAAGAATATGCCATCAAAGATGCACTAAATCCTATGTTGATTGATAGTGATTTCGCCAAGAAATGCTGGATAATCTGTTGCAATAATTTCTATAACCTTGTAAATGTTTTTTTTTCAATGGATATCTCTGCATTGAGTGGCTTACATGTTACACTCATCCCCATGAGACTGCCCACGTATAATCTCAGGCCAATTTACCTTCTTAACTATTCAATCAAGTTAATCACCATGCTTCCAGCCAACAAACTTCAACACAAGATTATGAAACTTGTCCACCTTAATTAATATGATTTCTATCAAGACAAGAATAATCCAAGGTTATCTAGTCTGGTCCTGTGAATATCTCCATTCATGTCGCCAATCCAAAAGGGATTTTTTTTTGGGTCCACCTATGAAAGTGCATCTAGGCCCCTAAGTGGATTTTGGTGAATTGATGACAATACGATTAAATGTCTAATGTGTTTATCTAAGATTGTGAGCAGGTTGAGATTGTCACATCTATATTGCAAATATTGTCTCATATGTTGAATACAAGTTAAATGGCTCACAATATTGGAAAGCAAGCAATCATATGATCTCGTGATGGTATTATGAACACAATGTCAAGCAAGGATTAAATTACACATAGACATGGATTTCATGGTAAAGATATATCTCGGCAAGTCTCTAGAACAATTGAAAGGCTTGATTGACTAGTGAAGGGATCATCTATCAAAGAATGAGTTTATTACCAAATAAGCATTGCAAGGCTTCATGCGTTCAATATACAAGGACATGAGGTTATATTCTATTTGATGGTCTCATTATTGGAAGCTTGCAATATATGGTTTAGTCTCTATCAATCAAGAACAAGCGTATGGAGAAGATTCTCATATGCATATATTATATTGCCATTCATGTGAAGCTTAGTTGGCCGAATAGTGAAGGTATTATCTAGCGCTTTGAATCGATGGACGAGGCAAGGGTGAAGGGCAAGTGATGACTTGGCCGCGAAGAACCTAGCTAAGGTGAAGAGTCAAGCCAATGGATGATCACCGAGGGATCAACGGTCAAATGAATATCATTTTGAATAGCAAAATATGTTATGATTGGTAAAGTGGAGTGTCTTGTGATTAAAGGATTGTTAATCATGCAAAATGGAATATCTCAAGTCACTAGCTCAATATTGGATTTGCTCAAGTGTGATAGCAATGTTGGAAGCCCTCAAAGTGGATAATGATCAAAGTATGGTAGTGATAAAGATCAACAAACTCAAGTGGATTTCATGTATCTATTCTTTGACTTGAGTATAGGTATGCTGTACTATCAAGAGGGATGCAACCTTTGCTTATTGACGAATATCAAAAGTGCTCTTAGGAAACCTATGAGAGAATAGCCTTTGAGTGACTTAATGAGAGTACTAAACATCCTAGCTCTGCTAACTATGGTTGGTTCAACCTTTGGGATGAACTAACAATCCTTTTGTGAGTTTTGGGTGCTAACTGGTACAGGCGGTCAGACCCCCTGTTACAGGCGGTCAGACCCCCTGTAGGGCAACGGCTAGTTTTTCAAATACAGGCGGTCTAACCGCCTGTCCAACGGCTAGTTGGGAAATGGCTGTTTATTTATACCCCTTGGCCCCTCTTTGAGTGGTTGCTGTTTCCCTTGTTATCCTACACGCCCAAGAACACCAGAGAAGGCAGCCAAGCTCTCCGCAACCTCTCTTTGTGAGATTTGTGAAGCCATATCTTTAAGTTGGGTTGAGAGAGTAAGCTTTGTGAGTTCAGTGAGAAATAGAGAGCTGAGAATAGAATTCCATAGCTTGAGCACTTGTGATTCACGTCAACAAAGCCATTGGTGCATTTGTTACACTTGAAGGTTCATCCTCCTAGACGGCTAGGCTTCGCCGGCTAGCTCCCAAGGTGTGGTGAGCAGTGGGAAGTCTGTGAAGGTTGCGCTTCGCCTCCGCAAGGGAAGAAGCAAGCTAGTGGAAGTGAGGAGTGGTTGAAAGAGACCCAACTTGAGTAGGAGGAGTTAAAAAAGACTCCGCCCAAAGAGTTCCTCAACGGAGAGTAGGATCCTTCGTGCTAGGCACGTGGTGGATCCGAACTTCGGTAAAACAAATCTTGTGTCTCTCCTTTACATTTGCATTGCCTCACTTGTTTATTTCTAGCAAAATATTGTGCTTCCGCTTCGATCTACTTGGGTGTGGTTATATTGTGTGCAGGGACTCTATTTATCATATATAGAAGCCACTCCCCAAGTTGTATTGTGCTAGAAATTGTTTTGCAGCTCGAGGTGGATTTTGGTTCCTCTCTGTGATAGGCGGTCTAACCTCCTATACAGGCGGTCTAACCCCATGTGCCTGACAGCAAAGCAAAAGAGGGAAGAATTCGAAGAATTTGTTGGTAACGCCTATTCACCCCCCCCTCTAGGTGACATCTCGGTCCTTTTAACCTAAAACTTGATTATGAGAAGGCCTTTAACAAAGTGGAGCACTAGTTCATGTTCCAAATCATGAAATACAAGACTGGCCTCAACTTGGGTTGTACTAATGCACTTTGCTTTTCAATGCCAGTAGGTTTCACAAAACCCATTGTGCAAGACTTCCTTCCGATGCTTAAATATGTGAAAATAGGCTTCTTGTTTTTAAAAATTTTTCTCTGCCAAGGAAGCAATATATTAAACTCAATAATGTCCTCCTATCCCACTTCTTTAATCTGCTCTATAAAATTTCATGGCAAGCAATTGGACACACAAGTACAAGAAACATTTTTTTATGGTGTGGAGCAGAAATCAAAGGGGAGGGGGGCGCTTACACAATATGGAAGGTGTTTACGGTGTCCTGGATCTTTTGGTTTAAAATGATGTTAATTTTTTATCTAATGAGAATTTTCCTAGGGTCAAACTAGTACTCAAACGGTAGATAGATCACCAGGGACTACAAAGAAAAGGCTAATTGTGGTGAGGATGAATAGGAGGAGGGATTGGGATGGACAAAGTTAATGGATGAAGGGAGTAAAATGGATGTTTTACTATCTTAAAACTTCTCAGCTGATATAAGGTATAGCTGTTGTCCTTCTACAAAATGGTAAATCTATCTTCTTATGAGACAAACTATGAAATGGTGTTCTACCAAAGTTATATTCATTTGCTAGAAATAAGAGCATTTCCATTTCGAGAGCAGTAGCAGAAGCAGATTGTAACACCCCATCTTCATTGCTCTCTTTATCACAACAATCTTATCACACAACTGGATCACAAATTTAGTAATGTGACGACCTTTCAAATTATGTAAGACCTCAAACACCAAATTGCAAAGCTTTTCTTCATGGAATTTGTTTTCCAAATTCCAGTTTGGTCCTTTTAGAAGACAATAAATGGAAAAAGAAAGTGAAAATGAATAAAGGGGAGAAAAATGGAAATAAACAAAATCAAGTTGTCAACAGTATAAAGGTTAATTCTACGAAACCAATCTTCATAATGGCAAATATGTGAAGCCTGAATTTAGCAGTGTCAAAAATTCAATTTTCTCAATTCATTCAGCTTTTGACTTTTTTGGTCCTATATATATGTGTCGGTTTGGGATTGTGGGGTTTTTCTTTAATCACAAGGTTGACTAGTTATTATTTCAAATTGTAACATTCCACATTTGCCAGATTGTCACAATAAAAAAAATAGATCCCCATATAGTCTTAGTCTTCCACAGAGTGAGTGAGTGAGAGAGAGAGAGAGAGGACCAAAACTACTGCAGTACAAGCTGTCCCAAGTCCCAACACATGAGAGAGGTAAAAGCTCGATCATATGCAAGTTATGAGATTAACTGCGAGGATAATAAAGTGAAAAAATGAGCAGTTCACCTGGCATATCTAAAATTTAGTTGTTGTGTCCAACTAAAAAACGTCGTATTGATGGGATTAGTGGGAGTATTAGAGATTAAAATTTGCACTAGGTATTTAGCATAATCAATTGAGATATTATAGTATGATGTTTCATCTTAAGCTATTATCAACCAACCTGTGCAACTGGTTTGGAATGGTATTGAGTTAAAGCACCTACTTAATAAGTATTAAAGGTTCCTCTAGATATATAAACCATTGTAGTATAGTCAGGGCCGTATACTAGCAGGTGCAAGATGGGCGATTGTTCAGGGCCACCAAAAATTAAGGGCCTCCAAATCAGCATTTAGTACTAGTTACCAAAGCTTAATTAAATAGAAAATAAAAAACCTGCACAAGTATGAAATATGAAAGGCCAGCTAGCGCTAGTTGAACAGCCTAGTACATATGCATGAAGTAGCACCTGAGGCCCTAACAATAACTGATGCTCCACCTCTCTCAAATTTCCAAACATCGCAACTATTTTTTTTTTGCTTACTATTACTATATAGCAAGATGGAATACCATTTTTAAAATCATATTTTATGGACCTATTTTTGTAAAAACAAATTAGGGCCTCCTACGCTTTTCGCTCCAGGGCCTCCACTTTACAGATACGGCCCTGAGTATAGTGAATTACACATGTAGATATATAAACCATTGTAGATATATAAAGCCCCTTGAACTAAACACAACATCATTTAACACATTACACATGAAATTTTGAGGTGGTTTCACAATTGTGTGATTATGTGGCCAATGATATACAAGTGATTCAGCAATAGATTTTAATCTGTGGGGTTAGATATGTCAATGAAATTTGGTTACTTAAGAGATTACTTAAATAGTGTGATTTGAATTATGGATGTGTTTATTTCAACATCATAAAAGAACTTCAAATGCACAGACATGAATAGTCAGAATATTAACTATTTGAACTTCCCTTTTGAATTTTGGGATAAGAATTTTACCCTTATTTTGATTTTCTTGAACTTTGAGTACAACAATATGATATTATTCATTATATAGATTGCCTTCATGCTAAGTCGATGCTTCATCATCTTCCTGCTATTGCCCTGATGGCAAAATCACTAAGAATGCCTCTCTAAATGCATCAGCGCGGCTGCGAAGGTCGGCGGTGGTAGTCTGGACGGTGGCAGGATTCCCTAGCGGCAGAAGCCGATGGCACGTCAACTTTGCCGGGTCCCATCTCTGGCGTTCCAGGGAAGTGACAATGGCTGGCTGGTGCCTGTGCGCGAAGGCAGCGGCTGGTGGCATACCGGTTCTCCCCATCGTGTGCGCCACCGGAGATCCTGTGACAATGGAGGCCTATAGGAGCGACAACAGTGACCGTGCACAATGGCTTGTGGTCATGCTGCTACAACTCTTGCGGTGTTGGCGGCCTGAGGTGGGAGATCCTTTTTCCATTTCACGACAGTTTGGTAATTTTGGATGCATCGATGGCACCTCAGTAGCTTAAGATGGCGGCGGCGCATGGTATCGGGCGTGCTTCCTCATCTTTGGAGGATGTTGTGGTCAGTGTGTTGTGAATGCAGCACGTAAACGTTCAAGCCTGAGTTGGTGGAGGTGTGGTATGGGACGCTCCTCAACAACAGAAGGTTATGTTGTTACAAGGATAGTGTGCTACTATGGCAGTGTTGTGGCTTGTGATGTTGGTTTCATTTAGGGACATATGCAAGGGGGGTCCCAGGGGTGCGGTGGCTCCCCCATGCTATGCAGTTTACTAATGAGCTTTTAATGTTTCTAAGTAAAACAATAGAAAAGTATTATTTGGCACCCATTGATATTTGCGTAGCTGTTTGGCTCCCCTCAAGAAAAATTCTTGGCTTCGTCCCTGGTCTCATTGGTGTTAGTGTGGTATGGGACTCACTTCATTGATGAGGGCTGCAATGATTGTTGTGTCGTGATGGAGGCATGACCGTTTTTGTGTTGATCAGCGATGACATGGTATAGGACATACTTGGGCAACATTGGGGCAGCACTTGGACGAAAGCCAATGTGTGTTGGCCAACCAACTGACGGTGACGACTCCTTTGGGTGTCGTTCTCCTCCTGTGAGATGTCTGTCATGGCTCCTCCTCCCGTATCTTAGGTTCTTCTTGGTGAAAACCATGTCCGTGTAGGACGGTCGACGTCGTCGTTATGGAAGTTCTCAGGTCTTATCTACTCAATGTTTGGTTTTTTTTTCTATCCAGTGCTTTGTGGTCATGGCCTTAATCAGCGAGCTGATGAAGAAGTCTGATGAAAGTATCACATTTCTCGGAATTGACCAAGTTCTGATAATACTCTTGCACTTTTTTCTCGAACACGCACGCAGGAGAGCTATGTATATATATATCAAGAAGAAAATAGTACTCTTGCAGTTATTGATGTGAATATTTATTATCAGGAATCGACTTTACAAAGCAAAGCCACGAAGGATGACTACTCGAACTGTATTGGAAGGATCCTTCTCTCTTTCTTTTTTAGTTTAGCCATTTAGCTACATGTCTTTTTCATGTGCTGGCATTGTTGCAGTGGCTACTTTTTGTAATAACTATGGTTTGATGCATCCTCTTCTGTGGATGTCTAAAGCCAAAATTTCATCCATTCATTATCTAGAAAAAAATCAGAAAAAGTTTAATGGATTGTTTTATGCTTGAGGCATCTAAACAAATCCTGATGCTTCACAGGGTTACGCACTAGACGTGTTCATTGTAGTTAGTACACGTATTCATAAGATACACAGCCTAAAATATCAATGGCAACAATTAATGAATGAGACTTGCAGTAAAAATAATTCATGATTGACCAATACACCTTAATTGTCTATAGGATGACAAAATCAATAATTTATCATATAGACCGTGATTGATTGACTTGCTGCTTCACCTTCAATGCTGTGCAACTTGTGGATTAATTTGGAGGTTGAGAAATGTATACCTAACTTTCGTTTCCCTATTATATCCACAATCATGTGAACGTTTAATAGATTAAAGATGCCTTTATTTTGGCAACCCCAACATATAGCTATCTTCGGCTGTATTGTTGTTGTCTACAATTAAACATGTTGTCCACCTTGACATTTATGTTATATAATGCTAAAAATAATCTGCTTTATAAATGACAAAAAAGTGATATATCTAGCTTGCAATTGTGTGTATATTGGTAATAAAAGTAACCCACATGAAGCGATTGCTATATTTTTTCTATGAACATGAAACGAGATTGCTATATATATTTTTCACAATCCTTTCAAAGTTTTCTCGCACTTTTATGTTTTATGACACTTCTACTCACTAGTAATATGTTCTTCAGAATGTAAGTTGTTAGCTTGTAATGATATGTAATAGAGAGTTGTTTTTGTTACATATATATCTAGCCTACATGCATGTTTCTAGCTTTATGCACTAGAAATCTTGCTTTCTGCTGTTTTTGCATAGTGAATCTAGGGTATATATACGTGTCAAAGGATTGAACGGGCTAGTAGATGTTATTTACATTTATTATCTATATTGTAAGGTTGTACATCATACCTGTATCAAGCCATTTATTAGTCCAATGGCTATAATAAAAGGTTTTTGCTACAGGCTATAATAAAAGGTTAGATACCATGGATATACAAACAAACATAGACTTGCAACAGGGAGTCTGACATGGTTGCTTGCAAACTTAGAATACACAGTATAGAAAAATGAAGACGATATATACAATAATACTAATGCCTGGCCGAGCTATATAAGTAACACTCCCCTGATGGCCTTCATTCTCATCAGAGCACCTTGAATTGTAGCGAGAGTTGTTCCAATCCATTGTATAACCGGGAGAGATCCTTGCAGCTTGTTGAATGGCAGGACAGCTTGTCCCTACTGCTGGCAGAGTGCGTGACTATGGCGAAAGTGTCACTTTCACTGTGGTAGTGACCTGCCTCATGGCCGCCTCCTGCGGTCTCATTTTAGGATACGACTCTGGCATCTCAGGTGCATACTCTATGATACATAACTCCTCACAGTTTTTGATATATGTGTTTTATTTTCTCTCTCTTTTTCTTTCTTATAACTCGGCACATATTTGTTTCTTCTGATAATTTTGCTTAGTAGAGCTGTGTCTAAACAATAAAGATTCAGAATTCAGATGACTTAGATTTCTTACACACGTAGGGTTTTGCAAACTCGTTAAATGGAAAGGTTGAATTTACACTTACTGATGTGCACAATGTCATCTTGGTTAAGCCAGGTGGCGTGACTCAATGGAGTCTTTCCTCAGCAAGTTCTTCCCGGAAGTGCTTAGGGGGACGAAGAAGGCAAAAGGTGACGCCTACTGCAAATACGATAACCAGTGGCTAACTGCGTTCACGTCATCGCTATGGATCGCCGGCACGCTGTCCTCGCTGGTGGCCGGCCACCTGACGAGGAGGGTGGGCCGCCAGGCAATCATGCTGATCGGTGGCGTGCTGTTCCTCGCTGGTTCAATCATCAATGCTGCGGCGGTCAACATCGCCATGCTCATCATTGGTCGGATGTTGCTTGGCTTCGGTCTTGGATTCACCCTGCAGGTACGATCCGTTGAGCATGTGAAATTTTGAATGAAGGCCTAATTTGCCAAAGGTTCTTTCTGGTACGCCATACACCCGGTCAAATTTCACGAGTTGTTTCCACTATATATAGGCTGCACCGGTGTATCTATCGGAGACAGCGCCGGCAAGGTGGCGTGGTGCATTCACATCAGCCTACAATGCCTTCGTGGTAATCGGTATACTATCAGCCACGGTCACCAACTACTTCACCAACCGTATCCCCGTTTGGGGCTGGCGCGTCTCGCTTGGCCTGGCTGCCGTCCCAAGTGCTCTGATCGTTGTGGGAACCCTCTTCGTCTCTGATACCCCTAGCAGCCTTGTCCTACGAGGTCATCCCGATAGAGCTCGAACCGCACTACAGCGAATTCGTGGTCTAGATGCCGACATTGACGCCGAATTCAAGGACATCGTAAGCGCCGTGAATGAGGCGCGGCAGAACGACAAGGGTGCATTCCGAAGGCTATTCAATAAGGAATACCGGCATTACTTAGCAATTGGGGTAGCCATACCCGTGTTCTTTGAATTCACGGGCATGATTGTTATTGACATTTTCTCGCCCTTGTTGTTCCGAACAGTTGGGTTCAATAGCCAGAAGGCTATTCTTGGTTCGGTGATAAATAGCGCAACAAATTTAGTTGCAACTCTTCTTTCTTCCTTGGTCATGGATCATACGGGCCGCAGGTTTTTGTTCATTATCGGTGGCTTGGGCATGATGGTTTGTGAGGTAAGTGTTAATACTAAACATGTTTGTATGTATCAATGTTAACTAATTTGTATTGTCTAAATACCTGCTTATTACTTATTTGATCTGTCCATTTTTTTTGTCAAAAAAATAAGGTTGTCATTTCATGGATCATGGCGGATCATCTTGGGAAGCATGAGGGGGTGACAATGCCACGTAACTACGCAACCGGGGTGCTAGTTCTGATATGTTTATGCACATTCAGTTTTGGCTTGTCGTGACTCGTGGGCACCACTCAGGTGGGTAGTGCCGAGCGAGATCTACCCCGTGGAGGTCAGGTCAGCAGGACAGGCCATTAGCATCTCCATCCAGCTGTGCATCTCCTTCATGGAACTGCAGGTGTTCCTCGCGCTGCTTTGCGCCATGAAATACGCGGTGTTTCTGTTCTACGCTGGTTGCCTCTTGGTTATGACAATTTTTGTTACGGTATTTCTACCGGAGACGAAAGGTGTACCACTGGAGGCCATGCAATCTGTGTGGGCAGGGCATTGGTACTGGAGGAGATTTGCCAAGGATGTCAATAAGTTAGACAATCAAGATAATTGCTGTTAATAAATCAATTATGATTGTTTCAGTTTACCTTTCAGTCCCTTCGTAGAGGTGATTTCACACGTTTGTAAACTCAAATGGTTGGTCTGTCTGCGTGTTCTGTAGTCTGTACTGTGTATATATATATAGTCAATGTTTTAAATAGTGGGCTATGGCATTTTGCCGTAAGATCCTAATTAAAATGCTGATAGCAGAAGCTGTAGATATTGATCCAAAACGCCAGCTTCTGCTTTCATCAGAAGGCTCGGGTCGGGTGTGCAAAGCTTTTGCATCAAGCCCCTAGCCCATCGCTGTCAGAACGCCGGAGCAAAACAAAAACGCCATGTTTCAGACCTGAAGCTTCCCTTGATCGTTGTACAGGGCGCACAAATGGGAAGCTCAGCTCACCTCAAGTTCTTGACATCGACAAGGCACAGCGAGATTCGGCTGACGTCGACGGACGCTCTCGTGAACTCGATGAGCGAGCTTCCTGTGGTAGGGCCCTCAACCCT
The DNA here is from genome assembly GCA_015342445.1 of Digitaria exilis. Classification (NCBI taxonomy): domain Eukaryota; kingdom Viridiplantae; phylum Streptophyta; class Magnoliopsida; order Poales; family Poaceae; genus Digitaria; species Digitaria exilis. The sequence continues at coordinate 1,834,492 of JACEFO010001734.1, forward strand.
CATTCTCCGCGCCCTGGCCGCCCTTCGCCGACGCCCTCCGGTTCTCATCGCCGCGGCGCCGCTCACGGCGATCCTGGGGACGAGGCTCGTGAGTCCGATGCAGGAGATGTTGAAATTCGATGTGCCGCTCAGCTCCTGCTCCTGCTCCAGCTCCGCCAGCGCCTCCGCTTAAGTGTGTGTTGACCGAGCAATTTTGCGTGGAAGCAATGCTGATTCAGGACAGGTTATCCCGGCATAAATCCAGGCGTTTCTTCACCCCATCCCCAGAAAAGCTTCTTGCACAGCTGAATCAGGTACAGTATTCTTTCCAATTCCACCGACAAAAGTTGATGCTTCAGATCGATCGAATTCCGTTCGGTATGCACATTGCACACATAATTTGACATTCAGGCTTCAGTGAACGTCGGAGGAACTGATGCACTCTCCCGCCCGATTAACCCCGTACGCACCTCATCTTTCACTTGGCCGAGCTCGCCGACGAGCTCTTCCGGTCGACCATTCACCGAGCCGAGCTACAAAATGGATGCCCCTCGCATCGAGGATGCTCGCTGGCCACTTCTCATAGTCACGCACTCACGCTCCCGTCCCGGGAACATCTTTGTCCTCGGCTTAAAAAAAATCTCCAAATATCATACAACGTTCCAGTTTTCGTTCGATCCCTTCTTCCAGGAACATAGTGACTATGACTATGACTATGCCCTTTTTCCTTCGCTGGAACCTCACCGTCGACGAGGAAACGGTTGGCCAAACCCGCGTCCGGCCAAAGTTGACTCCGGATAACTATTTGTGCAAAATCTACGGAGTCTTAATTTCAGTTTGAGACATCAGTTTTTTTTTGGTTAAAAGGCATATGATTTTAGTGGTGTTTTTCGGGTGTCGACATCTTGCAGTGTTATAGAAGCAATTTTTGCTATATATAGCTTTGAATTGATTAAAAATCAAGTCTATGTAGGCCAAACAGAGTAGGGATCCTGGTTAGTGGTTAGAGCATTTTCAACTTTGCTCAAAATATGTTCCTAAAATCTTATTTTAGGAATGAATAGAAAAACTCTTGCTACAACATTGGTTTAAACTGGTGGCTATTTTTTTTTCAAATGCCCCAAAACAGTGGGCTTTAGAGCCATTTTTGTCCCCCTTGATGTGCACGTTCAATCTTGAAATTTAACTTTTTTAAAACTAATTATTACGAACTTTTGGAAAAGAAGGCTAGCTCACTATAATTTTTAGCGAGTTTCTAAAAGCAATGTTTTGAGAGTATTTTCTTGGACACTATTAGAGATGCTCCTGAAGCTAATTTAAACCGTTTAAATAGGAGAATATACTAAATTAAGTCAACTTTTGGTTAGAGGATGATATGAACGAAGTGGATAGTTCCATAAAAAAAAGAACGAAGTATATAGGTCAGGAAAGTATTATAATTTATTTTCATTTTGCAAAATCAATGTGTTCTATTGACCTCTAATAAAACACTCCAAAAAAATATGTCTCCCTCGCATCTTAATTCATCAACCAAACCAAATATTTTCGTATTTATTCTACATTGTTTTAAATTGAGAGTACAAAGACTAATCTCAAAATAAAAATACGTTAATAATACAAACTTTGAGCTGTACAGTACATAGGTGCCGCGCAATTCGCAAGGCTCGCCCCCTGATGGAGGGAAAAAAGAAAGACTCCAACCGGGAAAGAAAAGTCGCAAGGATCTTAATTAAATTTTTTTTTAAAAGAAAAACTCTCTCGCTGTCGCAGTCTCGTGATCCATTACTCTATACCTCCATTGCCAGATGCAATCACTAGTGTCTAGCCCGCCAAGAGCCGAATCCTAGCCCGCCGGCTGCGGCGGCGCCAATCCACTGCCAAGTGCCCAAGTCTGATTTGCTGCGTGTCTGCGGTCTGCGCCGCTCCGGCGTAGGCGCGTAGTGGCGCGCCGGGTGAGGCTCCTCCCCCAGTCCGGGCTCCGGCGTCATCGTCCCGGTCGCCTTCCGCCGTCTGTCGCGATCCTGCGATGACGAGCTGACCCAGTGGTACTCCCCGGAGCTCCCCGTGGCCGCTGCGCGCAGTGCTCCCAGAGCCAATGCTCGTCGTGGTGCTTGGGACACTATCAGTTCAAGTGAGCTCTTCTCACTTATTAATCTCTATGCTTCTGCGAACGCTAGATCCATTTATTTACAGATTCTCAAATTCCAAGATGGCTATAGCTGTATTTCCGTCATCAGATAGACTTGAAAACTTCCGAAATTTATTCCAGCGGTTTTGACTCAGGTTTGTGTCGGTTTGGACCTTAACATCTGAAAAATCTTGTGTTAGTTCAGAGTTCAGACATCAGAGCATCTGATGGTCATGCCAAGCAGGGAAGGATATAAATAAGATCTTCTTGTGTTTGGCTCAGTGAAAACGAACTAGTACTTTGTGAAATTTGGGGCCAGTAAGTGGTTAATTAGATATCTGTTGTCCAAGTGAAGGTCAAACTGATATTCTTTATCTAGGTTAGTCGAATTTCTAAAAATCTCTTGATAAATTGTTCCACTCAACTATACTAACAAGTGCCCTCTCTATAATTGCTCTCAGTGTTTGAGCCAATATAGATATTTTTCACCTTTTACTGGTTGGCCCTAGTTGGTGGAATCATAGATCTGGACTGGTTGAAGCACTGACCATTTGGATTCTTTCAGAGCATTCAAGCATACACACATACTAGGAATGGCTGGAGGACTCATCACCACCAACGACAATGTGCATGACTATGGTGAAGGCATGACATTCTCCGTCATGGTGACCTGCCTCATGGCTGCCTCATGTGGCCTTATCCTAGGCTACGACTCTGGCATCTCAGGTGTGTACTCTACAGTAAGCTTAAACAATTTTATCTGTATCTATCTGTTGTTGATTGTGTTTGGCTTGGTATAGCTCAACGCAGGCTAATATAATTTCCCTCAGTTATTGTAATTTGTTGAGGCATAATAGTTCAAAAGAGTTTGTCTATTGGGGTGGGGTGGGTTTAGCAACCTGGTGAGACCATGCACTTGTGTAGTTGTGTGCCCATCTGTTTTCTTTAACTTATATACAGTTAAATTAAGTGTCCAATTTATATTATAGGCTGTTAGATCGACATGACATCGAATAAAAGCAATAGCTGAAGTTATGTAAGTTGTGACCAGCTCTAGACATTTGAAGGTTTCTTGATTGGTGAGTTTCTTATTTAGAATATTAGTTGGATTGAGAAAGTATATTTTTTATTTTTTACAAATAAATCCACTTATCGTACACATCCTTTATACTGTCAAGTGCTAAACAATGTTAGATCTCATTGGACATGGTAGTAAAAAAGTAAAAAATAGACAATTCACTTTTATTAGTACTGAGCGAATACTTAAGGCAATAAAAATAATAAATAAATAATCATTATATGTGTACTAATCAGAGTCTCCTTTAGTTTTTGTTTCTTAATGAACTATAATGGCTGGATGAAATATACTATTTCGTTTCGGTTTCTTAATGAACTATAATGGCTGGATCAACTTACTTCTTATCATTCAAACATATTATTTACCGAGACGAGCATTGCCTTTAGAGGAGAGAATCATTTTTATGTAGTGAGGCCTTTGAGACCTTTTAATCATCTCTTGTTCTTCTGGATGAGCTTCCAATTCAAATTTTAAAACTATCAAATGTTGGCTTAGTCACAAATGAATCACACTGGAAAAATATAAGATGGTCTGCAAACACAACTTTGACTAGTATCTTTTTTTTTATAAAATATTTTTGGGACATAACAAAAGTGTACTTTTATGAAACTACATTTCAATAGAAATTTATCTGTATCATTTTCAAATATCCACACTACACATAAAAGGTTAATTTCTAACCCGAGTTTGGAATGGTTGGCTTAAGAAAATCTGTAACTAGTGTCTGAATGGCCAATGATAATTGGAACCCACTGTCAGGCACTCCAGTGGTCCATGAAAACATTTTTTTTTTTTGGGGGGGGGGGGGGGCTAACTCAACTAGATGGCATGATTCATGCAGGATTTTTTTTTCTTGGTGAAAATATCATGTCGCACCTGTCTGGAAAGATGGAAATTGGTGCTGCTTTAAGGAATGGGCTGACTCTATGGCCAGTCCTACTGCAAAATTGGTAGGATGATGTCCCAGATAATACAAAATCGAGTTTCTCACACCTTTAACACAACATCAACCAAACGAACAACTGCAATGGTGAAAAGTTACTATTACGACACCACAAAACACCTGGTGCAACATCTTTGCTAATGTGAGCAATTACATGTAGAGACATCTCAAACTACCATCTACCACATATGACATATCTAATCATTTATTTTAACATCCCTAATTACTTATTAAAGCATTCAAAATTACCAACTGCAACATCCAAGAAACTAATTGCAACATATCACCACAACTTCGTAAAATCAAAATTATGGGAAGCTTTCAAATTTGGTTCAACCTTTTGAAGAAAGCAGCCTAACTTTAAAAGAAAAATTAAGAGGATTACTAGCAAATCCAGTTGCATGGTTTGACTTGTAAATGTTAAAGTTCTGACCATGTTTGCATCGGGAAAGCCACGAGTCAGAGATGTTATTGTATATGCATGATTAATTAGGAAATGTAGTTATTAAGAAACCTGGTTACTCATGCTTTTTTGGTTAAGCAGGTGGTGTCACACAAATGGAGTCGTTCCTCAGTGAGTTCTTCCCTGAAGTGCTTAATGAGATGAATAAAAAGAAGCAGAATGTCTACTGCAAATATGATAACCAGTGGCTTACTGCGTTCACATCATCTTTATACATTGCTGGCACATTATCATTGCTCATGGCTAGCCATATGACGAGGGTGGTGGGCCGCCAGGGTATCATGCTGATCGGTGCTGCACTTTTTCTTGCTGGTTCCGTTGTCAATGCAGCAGCGGTGAACATTTCCATGCTCATCATCGGTCCGATGCTTCTTGGCTTTGGTATTGGATTCACATTACAGGTATGAGGACCTGGTGCTTGTAGAGGTCCCATGTGTTAATATCAGCCATGGTTTTTTTTTTTTTGGTGAATCAATCCTGCTCAGTGTCATCTCATCTTTTCAGGAAACATTTTATTTCTTTTACCACAGGCTGCTCCAGTGTATCTATCAGAGACGGCACCATCAAGGTGGCGAGGAGCATTCACCTCAGCCTACAACGCCTTTATTGTCATCGGAATACTCTCTGCAACAGTCACCAACTACTTCGCCGACCGTATCCCCATCTGGGGCTGGCGTGTCTCCCTTGGATTGGCAGTCGTCCCAAGCGTCTTTATTGTTGTTGGAGCCTTCTTCATCTCGGACACTCCGAGCAGTCTTGTCCTTCGAGGCTATCCAGATAGGGCTCGAGCCACACTGCAGCATATCCGTGGACCAGATGCCGACGTCGATGCCGAGTTCAAGGATATTGTCCTTGCCGTGGATGAGGCGCATCCGAATGAAAAGGGTGCATTCCAGAGGCTATTTAGCAAACAGTACCGGCAGTACCTAGTGATAGGGCTGGCCATACCTGTGTTCTATGAGTTAACAGGCATGGTTGCCATCGCCATTTTCTCGCCATTGTTGTTCCGAACTGTTGGGTTCAGTAGCCAAAATGCTATTCTCGGTTCCGTGTTAAATAGTGCAATAAACTTGGTGGCGACATTGTTGTCTTCCTTCCTCATGGACTGCACCGGCCGGAAGTTTCTGTTCATTATTGGTGGCTTCGGCATGATGATCTGTGAGGTGAGTACCCTAAACATGATGCACGCCTGCTAATACACAGAACATAGAGGTTTACTTGCTCGATCTAACTTTCATTGTTGAATTAAATTAGGTGGCCATTTCATGGATCATGGCTGATCATCTCGGGAAGCAAGAGGGGGTGATAATGCCGCAGAACTACGCAACCGGTGTGCTGGTTCTAATTCTCATGTGCACGTTTTGCTTTGGCTTGTCATGGGCACCACTCAGGTATGTGGTGCCAAGCGAGATCTACCCTGTGGAGGTCAGGTCAGCAGGACAAGCCATGAGTATCTCCATTGCACTCTGCATCTCCTTCCTGGAGCTGCAGGTGTTCATCGCACTCCTCTGTGCCATGAAATATATTGTGTTTCTATTATACGCCTTTTTCCTTTTGGCCATGACTATTTTCGTGGTGATGTTTCTACCGGAAACAAAAGGTGTGCCACTAGAGGCCATGCGGTCAGTTTGGGTACAACATTGGTTCTGGAGGAGGTTCAACATGAATGTCAAGCAGGAAAGCCAAGCTTTTCTTGACAAATGAATTTATTTCTTTAGCAAAAGCTTTTTAAGTTTAAAATATTGAAGAGCTGTGAACTCTGAAGATTATTTTGCAATCTGCAACTTATACATGTAAATGTGTTTGCTTCGCTGTACTGTGTCAGTGATGATGCTTACACGGCCTTGTAAACTACAATAGACAAAAAAAAATTTCTTTCTTTTACCTTTTTTCTTTCTTTTTATGAAACTACAACAGACAAATTTCATATCATTGCAAATGATCATGTTTGATGATATCATAATTTTAATTTGAAGTCATCTCTACTGCTATGTTATACTCCTATATAAGCAGTTATAAAACAGGTATGATCTCTATGCATAGAAACATTGTCAACCAGATGTTCCTTATGTCACCCTAGGAATTCCATTTTATATCAGTTTGTGGCTAAAATGTTATAATCCAAGGTGCCGTTTTCAGTGCTACAGAGATTCTACAATTAGCTAAAATAATCGCTATCGAATACAGATGTGTTATAGTCTAACTTGGATTTCAAGAATCCAACAGCCTATATTGTCATAATTTACCATCCCGCATGCACTATCTAGAAAATAATCCTAGAATACATACATGCTGGACTATTAGTGTCTGGAATCTATATTTTCAAAATATACACTATCTGGATTCTTATAATCTCAATGTGTCAAAAGGAGGGCTAAGCTATCTTTTGATCAATTGAGATTGTTTATAAAAATCTTTTGCGATTACGAAGACTGACGAGGTGTTGTCAAATGGGCATCAGAATTAATTGGCCGATGTTCCTTCGTTCTTGGTCAACAATCCATTCGCAACTTGCGGTTTAGTTTAGAGGAGGATAACATGATTTGAGCTATGGGGTCATAGTTTAATATACCTCATCTGTATTAAATTCCAATGGTGAGCTAAATGACACCCTAATGTACATATGCTAACCAAGTTGAGAATATGCATTAATCCCATTTGGTCAACTCGATATATATATATATATATATATATATATATATGTTGCTATAAAAATGTTATCACCAGTTATATTTATTGAAGCATAAGCGAAGTGCTTACCTTTTCTCATCAATTTAACCTTTTGGGTTGAATTGATCTTGTAACTCAATTTGTAAAGATGATTAAATAAAACAATGGCGGGCTCCTGTTTCCTTGTTTGAGGCTTGAGGGAGCAAAACTTTTGGATTGAATCGGTCGGTGCAATAGCTCAATAAACAAGAGGAATTTACAATTGCTACAAACATTACAATTGTAGGAGAGAAAACAGAGACATAATTTAGAAACCGTCCTCGCTTTATGTTTTTTATCAAGTGATGGAATGCTAACACGTATAAAATCAGCTATTACCTGCCAAGTATATTCTAGGTAAGGATAGTAATAAGCCATTTTTAGTCCCAACAAGGGCAACACGTTATTTAGAAATTGTACCAGATGTCTCCATAATTCAATTTTTTTTTTCTTTGGTCACACGTGCAGATATTCGTCCCTGCCGCGGCACGCCTGAGCCTAATGCTGGCAAACGTGCAGGTGTTGACTTCGTAAATTAGTTGGGCCATCAGCTTTGCAGCTTGTGGCTCAGTTTCAAGATGGAATGGTTGCTGCACATGAACTCGTCTGCTTCTTCAGAATTTGGATGCTTCGGTTCTATGAATATAACCTATGTTAGATTAGTTTCAAGGAAGACAGATAGCTGACTCCAGTTGCGAAGAATCACAAATCATATGAAAAAATATAAACTGTTGCTTAGGAACAGATCAAGAATTGATGGTGCTCTCAATATATAAAGTGCGGCGCCGCCGGTGGCCTTCTCCGTTCTCACCGTATAGTGCCTTCCACAACCCATCGTCGAGCTGGCCACCTTAGACATAGAGCTCGGCAGCTCGCATGCCCGATCCGAGTGTTAGAGAGCAGCAACGTATCCACACATCAATGGCCGGAGGAGTATTCATCGCGGCTGAAGGCACAGCAAGCGACTACGGCGGGGGCTTGACGATCTCCGTGGTGGTGACCTGCCTCATGGCAGCCTCCTGCGGCCTCATCTATGGCTACGACAATGGCGTCACAGGTGTGTACTCTGCAGGTTTGGGATCGCTCAATACTATAAGAGTTCATAGTTCATTAGCCGAAGCAGGGATATGACGCCACCGGAGACAAGACAATAAGAATTCAAAAGAATTAGTTTATTATAATTTATCTAGTAATCCCTTCTAGTTGACAGGTTAAAAACTGTAAGGAACACCGGCTAATAGAGCAGAGCGTTACTGGTTAAGGACTGGTGGCGTCCGCCCTAAACAAACTGCGCTAAGATCTTCAAATTGTCACTGTAGTAATGTATCACATTCTTTAATTCGTTAGCCCTCTGTTTGTAGTCTGGAGCCTAGAATGCAGCTGTTATTTTTTTAGTTTGATCATTTGTATCTTTGAAACCTTTGGTACTATCTGTATTTATATTATTCTATATTTATAAAGTCCCTAGATGCACAGGAGACTTTCCTTTATTTATGGTAATGCTTTTAATCCTTTCACTATGTGTAATTCATATACTGGTAAAAGCAATAGAGATTGAAATTTTGCATAAACTACGCCCTTGATCTGCCAGCAAAGACGATGTTGTTTCGAACAAGTTAAGAATAACCCCAGTATATACACTAGAAAATAGAGAAGCACAAAAACAATCTCGAATTCCCCGTGTCGATATGATTTATTTCATATGACCGGACAGATGCCTTCTAATAAGAATGCAAAAAGAATTGTAGTATAATGTGGATTCTTCACGTTTACCTAAACATTGTGTAGAATCACAACCACACATATAAAGGTTCGCTTCTGCAAGATTGGTAATATATAATCCCAGTGGGATTTTGATTTTTCTAAAATAGCCACATAAGCAACAATACAGTGAAATAGTGTTTGCAACTATCTTTCAAATGCATAGTTTCATGGTGGGTTTTTGTAGATTCTAAATAGCAATTACTTTTATGACCCAAGATTGTATCCCTGTAGATAGTTTCACATAGATGAAACTAGTTTCCTTTCTGTTTTCTTAAATTTGATGCCATGCCGTTAATAAATCATATGCGACTTACTAATTAGTGATAAAACTCCATAAAACTTTCAATTGGAGTAGCCTAATAATGAAAACAAACACAAAAATTAGCATGAAGACATGATTTCGTAAATTACTCATATCTCATAGGTAGTATATTGCAAAAAAAAACAATTATTTCTACTTTAAAAAATCATGGCTGAGTTTTAAATTAAGGACATTAAGTGCAACGTCACCGATCACCGTTCTATTACCTTTAAGATGGCATATTACATTAACCCGTGTAGTTGTGGAACTAGATTAATTAGAACATACATGCATATCACCATACAATGCAAATTATATGAGTTGTTTAAAACTTTACAAATGCCTCTACATGTTTACATATAACAGAAGGTTGCAGTGGACGTATGAATTTCATATAAACAATAATAATATAATCTTGCATGAAACTGTTAAAGTTAGTATTCTGTTAAAAAAACTGATAAAGTTAGGGATGCATTGAGAAAAAAAAATCAAAATAGGATCTAATATGTGCTTTTCGTTAAGTTAGGAGGTGTCACTCAAATGGAGTCATTCTTGAGCAAGTTCTTCCCTGAAGTGCTTAGTGGAAAGAAGAATGCTAAACAAGATGCCTATTGCAAATATGACAACCAATGGCTTACGGCATTCACGTCATCGTTGTTCATTGCTGGCATGGTATCTTCCTTGGTGGCAAGCCATGTGACCAGGAGAGTGGGCCGCCAGGCGATCATGCTGATCGGCGGTGCCTTGTTTCTTGCGGGTTCCATGATCAACACAAGTGCAATAAACGTTGCCATGCTCATAATCGGGCGCATGCTACTCGGTTTTGGTGTTGGGTTCACTTTGCAGGTATGATACAATAAGAGAAACTTATGCAGTGTCTGCTGCTCCAGAAATCCGACTTGGAATACAAGGAATATTCACATTTTGTCACCAAAGGGAAGTTAGACCTTCGGTGTGGGGTTGTAATTAATGTGCTCCTGGCAAATGCTTTAAGAACTGCCCACGCTTTTGGGTTCATTATGCTCCTCATGTTTTAAGGATATACATATGGAGTCAAACTTCAAAATGTTGACCAACAATAGATTCAAATTATTAGTATTTGCTAATCAGTAGATGTCATGAAGATACTTTCAGATGACTATAAATTTTAATAGCATATGCTTTGAAATGAGACCTTTTGATTAACCACTTCCACATCATGATATAATTTATGAAAAGGAAGAGATTCATTTTTAGACCATCCCTCCTCTCAATTTTTAGTTGTTTGTTTAGTTTGCACCGTATTGGAGAGGATTAAGGGGGATTTTATCCCTCCATACACTCTCCAAACAAGGCCTGAGTGCGTATAGTTTGAACCCAAAAATATACTTTTTTTCTTGTTACAAAGATGTTCATATATACTTTGTGCCACAGGCAGCTCCCGTGTATCTCTCTGAGACAGCACCGGCAAAGTGGCGAGGCGCATTCACCTCGTCCTACAATGCATTCGCTGTCTTTGGCATGATGTGTGCGACCATCACAAACTACTTCACCAACCATATTCCTAGTTGGGGCTGGCGCATCTCAGTTGGCCTAGCGGCTATTCCTGGTGCCGTCATCTTCATCGGAGCTTTCTTTGTCTCGGACACTCCCAGCAGCCTTGTCATGCGCGGTCATATTGATCAGGCTCGCGCTGCCCTGCAACGCATCCGTGGTCCGCATGCCGATGTTGAAATCGAGCTCAAAGACATTGTCCATGCTGTGGATGAGGCACGCCACAATGACGAGGGAGCATTCCGAAGACTATTTAGCGAGCAGTACCGGCACTATCTCGTGGTCGGGGTGGCCATACCCGTGTTCTTCGAGTTCACTGGCATGATCGTCGTTGCCATTTTCTCTCCGGTGCTTTTTCGAACTGTTGGTTTCAGCAGCCAGAAAGCTATACTTGGCTCAGTGATAAATAGTTTGTTGAACTTGGTTGCGACAATATTGTCCTCCTTTGTCGTGGACTGCACTGGTCGCGAAATTTTGTTTGTTATCGGTGGGTTGAGCATGCTGCTTTGTGAGGTAAATTCCCAAGCCTGATATTCCTCTGTTGACCGTACTGCAGCATAGCCATTTTAGTTTGTTTCTTTAACTGAATTTTTTCTATGTGACTAAATAAGGTGGCCATTTCTTGGATCATGGCGGCTCATCTCGGGAAGCACGAGGGGGTGACAATGCCACGGAACTATGCAGCCAGTGTTGTGGTTCTGATCTGCCTCTGCAGTTTCAGCTTCGGAGTGTCGTGGGCGCCACTCAGATTGGTGGTGCCAAGTGAGATATACCCCGTAGAGGTCAGGTCGGCTGGGCAGGTCATGAGCATCTCCATTGCATTTTTCCTCTCCTTCGTGGAGCTGCAGGTCGTCATCGCACTGCTGTGTGCCATGAAGTACGCCGTGTTCCTCTTCTATGCTGCATGGCTCCTAGCCATGACCATACTCGTCGTATTGTTCCTGCCTGAGACGAAAGGCGTGCCATTGGAAGCCATGCGATCAGTGTGGGCGCGACATTGGTACTGGAGAAGGTTCGCCAAAAGATACCAAGAAGTAAGTTTTTGTAATATTTCAAGAATAAGAGACATGTTTTCGAGAATAAATAAATTGCACAGCACCGGACCCAAGCACCTGGCCAAGGTCGACGAAGAACAGACCAGCCGGTGTCCGTAAAAGCTCCACACAGGAGAGCGCACGACACCAGCGTCACCAGAGCTGCCCCACCAAACTGAATGGCGAAATCCAACCCTAGCTGCAACAGAAGGCTAGGGCGCACGATGATTCGCCGGAACAGGGAGCAATCGAGGGTGGAAGATGGAGTGAACAGGGAAGAAGCGGTGAGTTAATCGCACACCGAATAGAGAAATCCCCATGGGATTTAAAGACCTAGAGAGGATAGCAGCCAGTCGCATGCGGGCCCACGCTCCCGCGGACCTCGGGCGCGTCCACGCTCCCGCAGAGATCGGGCGTCGTTGGCCGCCGCCGCCAGCGAGCGTCGCCATCCGCTCCGCTCCGTCCGCTCCGCCCGCGTCAACGCCCAGCGCAGCGGAAGGGATAAGTCCCAGGCGCTGGCTTGCCTCTTCGCCTGGTCCGGCAAGCGGCTGGGCTGCTCGGCCCATTAGGCCTTGTAGCGCCCAGTCCGCACAGATGCCTCTTCCCTCTTTTTTCTTTAACCATTAAATTAAAGGGAAAAACCGCCAAATGGTCAACAGAAGTAGGTCTAAATTAATAGGCCAGAAACGTTTTGGAATACTAAATAGGTATCACCAACCGGTGTAAGTGCTAATTAATGGTCAACTTAATTCAGCTGAGCTTATTCTGCTTGTAAGGCGATTCTGAAAGTTTATTGGACACGATTATCTAAAGTGTCACGTCATGTAAAAATGATTAAGCTATGATGAAACATCCCCCGTCAATATATACATAATTTCATCAGTTGGTGTTTCTTGCAAGGCACAAATAAGAGTAAATAGCATCCACCATGCAACAACTTGTATGGTTGTATCACTTTGATCCAACAAGTAGCAGAATGTACAACTTGACACACAAACTTGTCAAATATGTGTGTATACCGTCACATATACCCTATGCATATGTATTTTCTCAACATAACAGGTGATTTTTTTGCATGTTACCTCTTATATTTATTTTTCTTGGTAAATAATCTAAACATTGATACAAAAGGTTATACATTTTATTTTTAGGCAACTAAATATTGAATCGCAAAAAAATAGATTAATTATGTATGGAATATCTCCATATTCTATAGAAGATGAGGTAGGTATAAAGGTAAAAAAAAATATTGTATTGGCTATTGATGCAATGTCCAAGAATATATCTTTTGTCCAACCTGATTAGTTATTTTTCCACGTCAGCAACACTCACTAGTACCTTTCATAACATTTTTATATAAAAAACCACTAGTGCGTTGAAATTTTGAGCTTTATATTTTTTTAGTCGCATTTATCCATACTTAATTCTTACAGGAAACCACTTCTCACTAAATATGTTCAAATAAAATTTACATGGTTATATTTATACAATATTGTTGGAAACTATTATATTGCATAATAAGGCAGTGTTAGGAATTAACATACCATGCGCATCTTGGTTACCATACATATGAGGAGGGACACAAAATAAGAGGTTTACATGTATAAACATTCATGTCACCTATCATATAGACAAAAATACATCTATGGGCTATATGACCGTATATGCACACAATTGACAAGTTCGTGTATATGCTTGCACACTTTGGAACTTATTGGACTGAAGTGATACAACTAAGTTTTTGTATGCTGGGTGTAATTTACTCCACAAATAAACTGTCTAGATAAATATGTATACAAGATTTCATCCTCATAAAACTCATTCTTCCACCTCTCTATTCATTAATACATTACCACATCATAAAAAATGCTTACATGACACTAATCATCACCCGTAAACCCCAGTTGATGATGAAATTCTTCACTGGACATTGCCACCTATCCTCTCGTCGCTGGTGGCGAGCCGCGTGACGAGGACGGTGGGCCGGCCGGCCGTCATGCTGATTGGCGGCATGCTGTTCCTCGTTGGCTTGGCAATCAACGCCGGCGCCATCGACATCGCCATGCTCATCATTGCCCGGATGCTGCTCGGCTTCGGAGTAGGATTCACCGCACAGGTCAGTCGTCAGTAGGGCTGGGCACCAAATACCGAGAACCGAGAACCGAACCGAAAAAACCGAGAACCGAACCGAAAGAACCGATACCGAAAAATTCGGTTCGGTACTCGGTTCCTGTTTCTGTGGAACCGAACACCTCGGTTCGGTTCGGTTCGGTTCTCGGTTAACCGAGGGAACCGAACTCGGCAGCCCAACTAGGCAAATAAAGCAACTACAGCCCATTAGCCCAATAACAAAAAAAACCCTACCCCTCCTCTCTCCACACTCCAGCCGACCCTCCCTCCTCCAATCCCTTCTTCCCGGCGGCGCCGCACTCGGCTCTCCTCCCCTCGCGGAGCGCCACGGCGCGGGCCTCCCTCGACGACTGGCGCCGGCGCATCCGCCTCGGCCTCGGGCGAGCCGCACGCCGCCCTGATCCTGGCGCTGGGCCACATGCGGCTGCGGGAGCTGCTGGCCTGCGCGCGCGCGTGCCGCGGCCTCCGCGAGGCCGTCGCGTGGGACCCGCTCCTGTGGCGGCGCCTCGTCGTGGAGCCGCCGCTCAGCAACCGGATCACGGACGAGGCGCTCCTCGCGCTGGCGGACAGGGCGCGGGGGACGCTGCGCTCGCTCCACCTCCTCGGGTGCCCCCGCGTCTCCGACGCCGGCCTGCTCCGCGTCGTCCAGCGCAACCCCGGCGTCACCGAGGTACCGCGACGCCCGCCCCTCCCCGTGCATGAGGTGTCCTGGTTGGATTGTTCGTGGAGTCACGCGCGTGTGGTGCGCGGTTAGTGTTTGCTGGTATGCTTCCGCAGTCTGCACGGTTTCATTTAGGGGTCACTTTTTGGTTCGTGGAATGGATTAATCCTAGGAGTGGTTGTTATTTTCATCACGTTATTCCACGATTTGGATGATCCAAACGAATTTCCCCATTCGTCTTCGTTTCTTGGCTATCCTATGTTCTGGATTCAGTTATCTTTTACTGACAGCCGGAATGCTAGCCTCTCAGCACTTTGTAATGAACCATTAAGGAATGAGACTATTTTGTGAATCCAGGAACTTCGGTACTCCGGGTAAAACCGAATACCGAACCGAAAGTACCGAGTACCGAATTCCTCGGTTCTTGTTTCTGGTCGGTACCGATCGGTACCCATTTTCCAGGAACCGAACCCCCAGGAACCGATCGGTTCGGTTCGGTTCGGTTCGGGAAGTACCGAATGCCCAGTCCTAGTCGTCAGATGATCGTTTCACTCCACATTTCATTTTTTTTTTTAAACAGCACATGTTACAAAAGGCCCACTAACATCTTGGTCCACTGTGTAAATAAAGTCCACTACACGTTGGGCCGGTAAGTAACATCTGTTTTTGTATTCCGAATTTTTTTAATTTTTATATTATTTATTTTCTGAATTTTCAAAAATAAATGTCTCGATACTTATTTTACACAAATGTCATCCTGCCGCCAACTCATCCGGCGAAAACAACATTTCGCCGGTTCATCTGGCGAAATGTTACTGTAGCAAAAGCTACCGCCGGCAGAATCGGCAGAATTTCCTTTTTCTGAACAACTTATTTTCAAAAAACCATAACTAATTTATGTGAACTCGGATCAAGACAAACCTTATATGAAAATTGTAGCTCTCGGCGACATATACAACTTTGTAGTTTAAACTTTTTTCATTGGAAGCCATCTTGCTGCTCAAAAAATCGAGTCAAATTTCAGATCTCAAATTTTGAATTTGGGATCCGAAACTTGATTCGATTATTTGAGCAGAAAGATGGCCTCTAATGAAAAAAGTTTGAACTACAAAGTTGTATATATCGTCGAGAGCTACAATTTTCATATAAGGTTTGTCTTTATCCGAGTTCACATAAATTAGTTATGGTTTTTTGAAAGTAAGCTGTTCAGAAAAGGGAAATTCCGCCGATTCATCCGGCGGTAGCTTTTGCTACAGTAACATTTCGCCGGATGAACCCGCGAAATGTTGTTTTCGCCGGATGAGTTGGCGGCAGGATGAAATTTGTGTAAAATAAGTATCGAGGCATTTATTTTTGAAAATTCAGAAAATAAATAATATAAAAATTAAAAAAGCTCGTATTCCAGGCAGCTCTTTGTAGCTCGCCGAGACATCGCCGGCACGGTGGCGCGGCGCGTTCACCACGGCCTATAACATCTTCCTTGTTCTAGGCGCACTGGTCGCCACAGTCACCAACTACTTCACCAACGTATCCCAGGGTGGGGTTGGCGCGTGTCGCTGGGCTCGCCGCCGTCCCGGCGGCCATCGTCGTCCTGGGCTCCTTGCTCGTCCCAGACACTCCAAGCAGCCTAGTGCTCCGCGGCGAGACCGACAAGGCCCGCGCCTCGCTGCAGCGCCTACGTGGCCTGGGCATGGACACCGACACGCATAGTTCAAGGACAGTGTCACCGGTGGCACAGCAACGATCATTTGCCAGGTAACCAACACAGGACACAACACTACGCTGCCATTTAATCATTGATTGCGTCCAGAGTGGTTAGCCCGGCGTTCTTAATTGATTAATTACCTTTGCTTTCACTCGTCAACGAAGCTGTGGCAATGCCGCGATGGCATGGATCCTGGCGAGCCATCTGGGGAAGCACGACGCGGTGACCATGTCGCGCGACTACGCGCTGGCCGTGCTGGTCCTCATGTGCATGTAGTACGGCTGTGCGCGTTCAGCTCCGGCATGTCTTGGGGCTCAAGACTCAAGTGGGTGGTTCCGAGCAAGATCTACCCCGTGGAGATCCGGTCGGCGGGGCAGGCCCCGACGGTGTCCATCGCGCTCTGCCTCTCCTTCGCGCAGACGCAGGTGTTTATCTCCTGCTGTACGCCCTTTCCTGTTCTACGCGGGGTGGGTCCTGGCGATGATGTCTTCATCGCCGCGTTCCTGCCGGAGACGAAAGGCATGCCGCTGGAGGCCATGCGGTCCGTCTGGGCGAGGGACGTACACTGGTACTGGAGGAGATTCACCGGCATCCCGCCAGGGATGCCAACCGCCAGGAGGTTCAGGGTGAAGAATTATTACCAGAAGGAAAAATGAATCCGGCGATCCAATAGCAATATAGCATAGCATGTAACTGTGGGCTATAATTCAATTGGTCGTCGCTGACTCGCTGTGTCCAGCCAACACGTAGTTTCTGTCATCCTGTATATGTAACTTGACGCATACTCTGGTAACTTGGGAAACTGCTTGTTGCCAATTGTGAGCTTCCGGACTGATTTGCCACG
This sequence comes from Digitaria exilis, assembly GCA_015342445.1. Classification (NCBI taxonomy): domain Eukaryota; kingdom Viridiplantae; phylum Streptophyta; class Magnoliopsida; order Poales; family Poaceae; genus Digitaria; species Digitaria exilis. Next base: position 1,851,764 of record JACEFO010001734.1, read on the forward strand.
CTGGATAGCCACGTGACGTGACCTTCCAAATCAGCAAAACCGGTTCCTAAACCGGCCAAGTCAGCAACCCTGGTTTTTTTCTTTTTGAAAATAACAACAACCCCGGTTTTGAGTATGAGTGAAAGGTGTGTTTTGACCTGGTTTACCAAAAACTAGGGGTTAAGTAAACCCTTTCATTGTTTAGGGGTTTATTTGGACCTACTCCCTCCGTTCCAGAATTATAGTCATTTTTGTGTGTTTGTGCCATGAGTTTGACTGCATTTGTAGAAAATATGTTCAACATTTAAATCTTCAAGTATTTTTATAACAAACTAGATCTAAATATCTATCTAATGATATCTGTCACACCCGGTTTTAGAAAACACAAACCGAATGCATCTCATATGTGCGCCAGGATCAAGTTTCACACATATGATACACTCCATGAATATAGAACACAAAGTTACAGCGGAAATAATAAAATAAATACATTACAACGATATTCTACCAGCGGAAATCTTCAACTCTTCACCACAGGCAGTTGACCGGGGGTTGCGTACGCCTAGCAATCTTCATTGAAGTCACTGAAGAACTCAACATCTTCTTCTCCTTCTGATCCAATGTTTAGCAAGAGTGAGTACACTTATGGTTGGTACTCAACAAGTGGGAGAATATGCAAAGCTTTCAAGGAAAGGCTAAGAGTTAAGAGCGGTCAACATTTTGGTTGGTCAAGTTTTTTTTAGCAAGCACCTGATTACTAAGGTATAAGTATATACCAACCCAATTAATAATATAAAGAGATATATCATCTCACATCATTCGTGCCAAAGCACTCATTCCTTAACCAGGAACCACAATTTATTTTTATCTTCAAGTTCAATTATCATGTGAGGATCCGGGCCGTTCATAACCGCGAACACGGCTGTTATAACAGTTTTACACTCTGCAGAGGTTGTACACTTTCACCATAATTCGTGTAAAAGCTCCGAAGAACTTTAGACCCAACCATGCTGTGCTGATCAGACACGTACCACACTACCAAGGTGTGACTGCATAGGGACGCTACGAGGCCTTTCCAAAGAATCCCTATATGCAAGGTACTAAATAGCGTTTAGCGGTGTGGTAGCGGATTTGTGTTCGTGTAGCGGATCGTTGATAGCGGGCGCTATAGCGGACGCTATAGCGGACGCTAAGTCCAAATAGCGGGATTTAAAAATTAGACAATTTTTTATGGAATATTTGAACAATTACCATCATATTTGGTCAAAAGTTTAAAAGTTTTATTTACCCATTATATTTTATGGTATGGTATTCACGAAAAATTTTAAATAAATGTATATATAGAAGATACCTAAATGCATATTAGCGTTAAATTGTCACATTAACAAAAAAACAACATCATTTGTTAGCTCATCATTTTTTATTATTGTCTAAAACACCATATTCAACATTCTAATTGTCACTTGATTCATTTTCATTGTCGCTTTAACTATTAACATAGCAAATAGCGGTCTAAAATCAGCAATAGTGGCCCACAATAGCGGATGCTAAGTGCAATAGCAGGAAATAGCGGACGCTAAGTCCAAACATGCTATTTCGGGTCCGCTACCTAGTAGCTGTAGCGGCAGAGGTCTGTAGCGGCAGAGGTCTGCTACCGCTATAGCAGCCGCTATTGCGGGCGCTACCAACGCTATATAGTACCTTGCCTATATGTATGTGTTTGCTCCCCGACAACCACGGTTCCAACGACAAGGCCTCTCTCGCCTTCCGATCCCCGCACCTCCCAAACCGGTAATGCCCCCAAATTCCACCACTAGCAGTGCAAACACAACACACAGTTCATCTAGTTACTTAGCCAAGACCAGAGCCATATGGTATTGTGGTTGTACGGGTAAATCCCAGGTTGTCGCTCTATGTTCCAATTAACATAAGTGATCTTCTTTAACATCATCATCGGAACAGGGTTATAAATAGCTTGATAAATGGTAACACAAAATTATTATTTTCACATTTAGTGTGAACAATTCCCAAGTATAGCAGCTAAGCAAAGCTACCCAACATGAATGTAAAGATCCAGGTTATAAAAGGGATGGTCAATAAAACTAGTCATCCTTAATATAGGATCCATCAATATTAATGCAACACATAGCATAAAGTAAACTTTAATTAACATGAAAGTTGCATAGGTTCAATAGAATATGCAGAGGGGGAAATCCACTTGTCTTAAATCCTAAGAATATCTGCTAAAACTCAATTCCTTCGTAGACTTGATCTTCAATGAACTCCTCATAGCTTGACCTTCAAACTCGGCTTGAACAACGTCTATCGTCACACGAGCACATACAAGCAAACATATGCACAAATAAATAACAATACACCAATAATGGGCAACAATAGTAAGCAAGCATAGAACGGTTTGAGGTCTCGGTAAGGATCACGAGGGAACGAGAAACGCTAAGATCCAAGCTAAGATCGAGAAGATACAACTATCAGAAGATTGATGTTGTAAAGCAAAGACTATATGCTTCATTAATTTTAATCAATAAATCATGTGCAATGAGTATTTCAAAGAGATATTCATATTTGAATTATTTCAAGTTAAACTTTTCATAAGAAAAGGCGGAGTAAAGCCTAATCAATTTTATTTATAAATATTATATATAAATTATACCAATTAAACAATTAACTTTAGAAAAGAAAAGTATATGAGCATCTAATCGAGTAGCTTTATTATTCGTGTTCAACTAGTCAATTATAATTTATAAAAACATTTATATTCATATTAGTCAAGTTAACATGTAATTATGAAAACTCGGGATATAACCTATGTAGCTTTTATTCACAAAACAATTGAATGATCATTAACCATATTGAACTAGTTTATAAAACCACTATACAAGCTAATTATATTTTATTTAGAAAAGTATATAAAATAAACATTAACCCAATTAACATCTTTGTTTATTGAAAACAGGATATAACTCTAACCATATTTTAATTATAAAATTCTTGTTCAATAATGATTAATCAAATTAACTTTGATTATAAAACATGAAGGTGGAGCTCTAATTTGCTTTTAATTGAAAAGGCTAATTAAATTAGAATTAAGAAAATTAATATTTATTAATTTATTTCAAAACATGAAAATTGGTAAAACTACACTGGTGAACTAAACTTTGCATTTTTAGAAAGTTAATGCATCAAGAACGGTATTAAACGGAGATAAAACGTGAAATCTATGGATAAATCAAGCTCCAGGGGTTTAACTGCGAGGAAACAGGACTTCCAAGGGCTTAAACAGAAGAAACCGAGGGCTTATACATAATTACATATGAAAACCTGAGGGCTAACGCGTAAAACTAGCACCTATGAACGGCGGGTTCGAATCTATGAAAGTACAGGGGCTAAAACGAAAAGAGAAGGACTTAGATGAAATTACTTTTGAACTGACGTGGACTGCGGGTTTATTAGCAACAACTAGAGGGGCTTTTATGCAAAAGAACCACGGCTGACCAGGGGGAAGGGTGTTTGACTTGGATTGGATCTAATCTTGGCCATAGGATTTTGATCGGACGGCTAGGGACGATCGGGGCGGCACTGGTCGCCGGAGAACAGACGCCGACGGCGGGGCAGGGCGGCGCTTCGCCGGAGCTTGGCAAAACCGGGGCTAGGATCGACGGTTTCGAGTGATTCTTGGCTCTGGAGCAAGATGAGGATGCGAGGGTTCGGATTTGGGGGTTCGTTGCGTGGATTGGGCGACGGAGACGGCCGGCCACGGGCAATGGCGGGCGGCGGAGGTCGGCGGCGCTGCCCGGACACGGGAGATCAAGAGGGAGAGGGAAAAGGGGTTCGGCGTACTGCTCACCTTCCCACAAAGCTCCGAAGTGGGTTCTTGACGACGAGGAGATGCGGCAACGAGTGATTGACGGCAGCGAGGACGAGCTAGGGTTTGAGGCGATGGCGAGCTCGGTGGCGGCGCTAGGGTTTGGGCGTCGAGTCGAAGAGGTTCAAGGAGGAGGGGCGGCGCATTAAATTGGCCGGGCCAGGATGCCTTGGCGTGCGGGGCAAGGGAGGAAAGAGCGGCGCGGTGCAGGTCAAGCTCGAGCTAGGGTTGGGCTCAGGGTCGGGTGCGGCTGGGAGAAAGGAAAGGGATGACAGGTGGGGTCCACCGGTCAGTGAGAGAGAGAGGAGAGAGAACTGCGGCTGGAGCTGGGCTGGGCCGAGCGCGAGGGAGAGGGAGAGTTGGGCTGCTGCGCGAGAGAGGAGAAAGAGAGCTGGGCCAAGAGAGAGGTGGGCTGGAATGCAAGATGTTGAAACTGAGGTTTTTAAATGTTGAAACTGCAGTTCTAAAATGTTGAACCTAGAATGAACTTTTGTTAAAATTCAAATAAGAAACCAAATTTGAATTCAAAACAATTTGAATTCAACACTCAAATAAAATGCTTCCAATATGAAATGCACTCAAACAAATGGTGACCTTATATTTATTTTATTTTTTTTAATAAAACAAATTTAAATGCCTATTCAAGCAATATTCCTACAAATTAAATTTGAATTCCAAATAAATTCTAGAAATTTTTAAAAGGTTGCTATTTTTAACTTGTGATGAAATTCCGGGTGTCACAATATATTTATTGTATCATAAAATTATATATATATATATATATATAATTGGCCGTAGTATTTTCTCGAGAAGTGAGAAAGACTATGATTTTGGGACGGAGGGAGTAGGCTATACTAGGGGTAGTATACTGTACTTTTCCCTATTTGCAACTTGCCGTTTTGTTTAGCGAGGGATCGAGATCACATCCTTCCAGCTGCGCTGGGGTCACAGTTTAATTTATCTCACCTCTGTTAAATTCTCAATGTGAGGTTAACTAAATACTAATGTGCATATGCTGATCAAGAAGAGATTTTTTTACTGAATCAACAAGATAATTTGCAATCATTTGGTCCATACAACCTATTACAAAGGCTGCCGGTAACATAATAAAAAGGTCTGTCTGCTTTTTCCTTTATTAAAAAGAAAGCAGCGTGACAAACAATAATGAAGTGCGTCGTCCACCTTACAAGTTGAATTTCTTTATAACTTTCTTTAACAAATATATGAGTGAATGTTCTTTATAACTTTCTTTTAACTTTTATTTATTACTTTATTTAACAAAACATGAGTAACTTTCTTTAACAAATATAAGATGCACACGACCACACGCACACACACTTTGTGCAGGGGGTTGATATATATACACATGTTTTAAGAAAAGAGATAGAAGAGGTTGGAAAGCTATATACGCAGCACCTCTTATACGTATGTGTGCACTCCTAACAACTTAGGAATAATTCGTAAAACCTCGGCCACCAGCTGGGATCAGACCTGTGAGGCCTGGAGGCCAGCTACTGAGGCTCTTGTGATTTGTTGCTTTGTTCCCCAACAGTTTTAGCTTTTGTTTAGTAAACAATTTCGTTCCACTGCAAATACTTTAACTAGTACTCCACTAAGTACAAAGTAGCTTTTCGATAAATATAAAAGTACAATGTTGATGTATTTGTAGTATAATTTTTGGTGTGGTGTAAATATGGATATACTAAGGCCATTTCTATTAGTTCATTATATAATTTATTACTTTTTTGTAGTTATTTGGGATTCGCCATAATTAAAGTACACTGGGACTACATGTTAAATATAGCTACTTCCAAACTCGGTAAGAATATGACGAGAGGAATGAACGCCACTGTTAATTAGCCCAACGGCAAATGAATAGGGAATTTTCTATTATTACCAGATCTCTCCATTTTTTTTTTCTCTCGCTGGAGTCCGATGTCTCCATGCAGGTGTTGACACCGCTGATTGGTTGGCATGCATTATTGCTCCACACCCATCGATGCTGCAAACGTGTGGTTTAATCAGTTCCAAGATGAGTTCCTGTACTCGATCCATCGTCGAAGCTGTCTGCATATTGGGAATTCGGATGCTTTGGATCTATAGGTTGAACAAAAACCTAGAACGACTCACAATGCATGTCATATCAAAATATCAAATGTACTATAAATAGTTACTTAATAAGGACAAAAAAATAAAGATTTGCTGCTGTGCCCTAAGTGCGTTCAAACTCAGAATACCACCAAACTGATCGAGAGATTATATAGACACAGCAGCAAACCAGTGGCCTTCTCATTTTAGAGTGCCTTCAGATCGTTCCAATAACCCACAGCAATCAGAGCGTCTGAGAGCACACGAGTATATACGCACAATGGCCGGAGGGGGTTCGGTCGCGCGTGACTACGGTGGCGGCTTGACGTTCTCTGTCGTAGCGACCTGCCTCATGGCCGCCTCCTGTGGTCTCATCTTTGGCTATGGCAGCGGAATCACAGGTGCGTGTTGTAGTATATACATCATCTTGGAGAACACAGTTCCATAAGTTATACCCTATTTAGTATATATATACATGCGCATGCAAGAATTCATTGGTGTCAATGGTTCGAAAAAAAATTCATTAGTGTCAAATATGGCTAATAAATAGGACAACTAAGGTCCTTTTACTCCTTTTTTGATTTGTTCTAAAAATTCCTAAAGTGTTCTTTTTTGTTACGGAGATATGTTGTTTAGGACAAGCTTATTAGTTCAAAAATGAATTAACCTATTGGTCCTAAACGACATATATTTGAAAGAGAGAGTATAATTTTGAAGAACACTGGCTAATTTATAAATTATAATCAATCTGTGATTATTAACTGGTGAAGCACTAATCCATTCTTCAAAACTTTCAAAACTTGTTCTAAATAAGTTGTGCCAAGATATATGGTATACATCTTCGAGTTATCACACTATAGCTATGTATCATTCCTTAATTTCTTAGCATCCGTTTATTTGTGCTTGACATTTTTTTAAGCAATCCGGCAGGGAAGGCCCCTACCATATCCCAAGTTTGATTGTATCACTGATCTGAATCGGTCCTAAACAAAACCAGCTTGAACACTTTAGTAAAGATACTTCTCCAGTTCTGTTTGACATTTTATTTATATCTTTGAGACCTATGTTGGAGTATTATCTATAAAAAAAATTGTATTATTTTATTTATTTATATAATAAATGGACCGTTTACACATGGCAACGCTCTATTAGCCACTGATATGCCTCGCAAGGGCCAGGCAATAGGGGTTGCCATCCTGGGCCGGGCCCCCTCCCCTATAACATACTCTCTTTTTTTAGGAAATACTCTTTTCATCTTTTAATATATTGTTATTAAGATAAGTTAATTAATTTATTTTTGAATTAATTATCCTGTCAAGAAAATACACATGGAAATGAGCCAACGGTAATCGTGTCACTAGAGAAACGAGCATTAGTATCGGTTGGTAGATCCATGTTAGTATCGGTCATGACAACTAGTACTAACTTTCCAATACTAAATGTGGAACCATTTAGTACCAACTGTACAAGCGGTACTAAACGGTCCATTTAGTACCAGCTACTAACACCAGCCAATACTAAATGGTTATGAGAAAAAAAAGAACTTTGAACCCATTGAGAGGCAAATTTAGTACTCGATGAGAGGATTTTAACGTGTAAATGCACTTGCGCGGTCCATGGGTTCGAACTTGCGACCTCCGGCCTCCGCGTGTAACCTCCTCCACAGTCCCACCCATAAAGCATATGTGGTTGACAGAGAGATGCTATCCTTTTGAAGTGATTCTAGATGCATCATTTAGTACCGGCTCGTAATACCAGGGCCCTCAGGGGAGGAGAGTTGGGCTGGCAATAGGCTGTTTAGCCCATTTTAGGAAGAATCGGCTTGATGGAGTCTGAACTTGTATATGATTTTCTTATTTCTCATATACAATGTACACTATATGCTATATATGCTTATTTTTTGTCAAAAATAATAGGCATTTGACCGAAGACCTTTGAATTTAATAATGGAGCGCGCTCTGGCCCCCAAAATCTTCTGATCGGCCCTGTCCATTCATATGCTGACGGACCAGTACACAGAGATTGAAAGTTTGCCTAAATTTAAACTTTCTATTCAGCAACATATAAGTTATTTGAAATCAAGGATAATTCTGACACAGTACGCAATAGAAGATCACAAACGACAGAATATTTATATCCCGTTCTCCATGTGATATATATGAGCAGAGAGATGCCTTCTCTGAAGATTGCGGAAAGAATTGTTGTACGCCAGTATGAATTCATCGCGCCTATCTAAATATTATAGACGTAACAATGCAACTAGGGATGCAAGATATATTTATTTTGGGTCATTCAATAGACCCAAAACTTGATAAAGTAAACTAAGATGACATTACACGTAACAAATTTTGGAAGACAAAAGGAGTAGGATAGCATGTCATCATAATTACTTAGACCCAGGAAGCAATGGTAGTACTCACTTGCATCCCTACTAACAACCAATCTTAAAAAGTGTGTCTGCAGTATAAAAATAAACAAAAAATGCAGAATAATATGTGCTGAGTTTTTATGGAAATAGAGTGCAGCATCACCCTTGTATTACTTCCAAAATGTCATATTATACAACTCGTGCAATTGGCAACGGGATTGAAAACAAACACATCATCACCATACCTAGTGCAATTGTGCAAATACCTACGATTATTTATTTAGACTTGAAGAATTTGGGCTTATATAAGGTTATAACACGATACTTCGCATTTCACCAAATATTATTTCTATATGATCAGATACATATAAGGGCAAAGTTAGACGTATGCAAAAACAAATCTAGCGTGAAATAGATAAACTAATGTAATTGAGAAAAAAATGCTCATTAATCTAATGTGTGCTTTTGTTTAAGTTAGGTGGTGTCACCAAATGGACTCATTCCTGAGCAAATTCTTCCCTGAAGTGCTTAGCAGAAAGAAGAATGCTAAACAAGATGCCTATTGTAAATACAACAACCAATGGCTCACTGCGTTCACATCATCATCAAACATCGCTAGCATGCTATCTTCCTTCGTGGCAAGCCGCCTGACCAGGAGAGTGGGCCGCCAGGCAATCTTGCTAATTGGAGGTGCATTATTCCTTGCTGGCTCAATCATCAACGCTACTGCCGTTAATGTTGCCATGCTCATTATCGGGCGTATGCTACAAGGTTTTGGTATTGGGTTTACCATGCAGGTATAACAGATAACTTTTCCAGTATCTACGGCTCATAAATCTGGCTAGGAATACAAGGCAATGTTGACATTTTTATCTTGACTAAAATTATATCAAAGTGATTATGTAGTGTTCTGCTTGCAATGCTTTAAGAAATCATGCTTTTGGGTACAAAATGCTATCTTTACTCCAAAATGCATGAGTAGTTTTTATAAAAAAAACAAAATTGAGCAACAATATATAAAGAGCTATTGTTTGTTAAGTAGATGTTCCATAAAAAAGCTTTTGTGTTACTTTATTTCAATAGCTGATGCAAATGAGCCTATTGATTAACCAGTTGAATGTTGTGAACATAATAATTTATTGAAAAGATGCTCACTCCGTACTACAGGCAGCCCCAGTGTATCTTTCTGAGACAGCCCCGGCAAAGTGGCGAGGTGCATTCACGTCATCCTACAATGCCTTCGTCGTCTTTGGCGTTCTGTTCGCGACCATCACCAACTACTTCACTGACCACATTCGCAGCTGGGGGTGGCGCATCTCCGTTGGCCTAGCAGCCATCCCTGGTGTCATCATCTTCATGGGAGCCTTATTTGTCTCCGATACTCCGAGTAGTCTTGTCATGCGAGGTCATCCTGATCGTGCTCGAGCCGTCCTGCAGCACATTCGTGGGCGAGATGTCGACATTGACACCGAATTCAAGGACATTGTTTATGTTGTGGATGAGGCATGCCAGAACGATGAGGGAGCATTCCGGAGACTATTTAGCAAGCAGTACCGACACTATCTGGTGTTAGGGGTGGCCATACCCGTGTTTTACGAGTTTACTGGCATGGTCGTCATCTCCACTTTCTCACCGGTGCTATTCCGAACGATTGGGTTCAACAGCCAGAAAGCTATACTTGGCTCCGTGATAAATACCTTGATGAATTTGGTTGCAACAATATTGTCTTCGTTCATCATGGACCACACCGGCCGCAAGTTTCTGCTCATTATCGGCGGATTGGGCATGATGCTTTGTGAGGTAAGTGCCCTAAGCATGGCGTCCGTCTGCTGTCACATATTACTCCCTCCGTTCCAAAATGTAGGTCGTTTGACTTTTTCAGCCCTAAGTTTAACCGTTCATCTTATTCAAAAAAATTATGCAAATATAGTCAAATTTAGATCATTATTGAAATTCATTTATTACTAAAGCTAGCAATAACAAAAAAAATAATATTTTACAATATTTTGAATAAGATGAGCGGTCAAAGCTGTGGCCAAGAAGTCAAACGACCTACACTTTGGAACGGAGGCGGTAGAAGATAGCTGCTCCAATATATATCTTGCATGCTCTAGCTAAACTTTTGCTATCTAACTGAAAAAAGGTGTCCATTTCATGGATCATGGCGGTTCATTTCGGGAAGCACGACGGGGTGACAATGCCACGTAACTATGCAACTGGCGTGCTAATTCTCATTTGCATATGCATATTTAGCTTTGGTGTGTCGTGGGCACCCCTCAAATTCGTGGTGCTGAGTGAGATATATCCCGTGGAGGTCAGATCAGCCGGACAGGCCATGAGCGTCTCCATCGGTTTCTTCCTCTCCTTCTTGGAGCTGCAGGTATTCACTGCGTTACTCTGTGGCATGAAATACGCCGTGTTCCTCTTCTATGCTGCATGGCTCTTGGCCATGACAGTCTTCGTGGCATTGTTACTACCTGAGACGAAAGGTGTGCCATTGGAGGTCATGCGGTCAGTGTGGGCACAACATTGGTACTGGAGAAGATTTGCCAAGGGATGATGATAAACAAGAGGTGCAGGCCAGTAAGCAGTTTGGCCGACTAGGGCTAAGGCTAACGGACTGAAGGTCCCTATGCATCCTTAATTCGAATTGTACGGCCCACGATGGTCCAATTGCAAGCAGGTACTATTAGCCATCAAAGCACACGAGTTATTATCAAGTTTTTTTTTTTTGATACTGAGTTAATATCAAGTTGAAAGCATGGCCTAGTACTGTACACAACTGAGGGGCAGCTAACGTGCGGCTCATCATTGATATGCATGGTCTGCAAGTCTGTATATCGGTGGTGCGATGTTTTTGTTTTTTTATATAATATGTGTAAGTGATGTTTTCACTAAAATTTTCGTCACTCAATATATTTAGAATGTTGAGCTAATATACAACCAACATTTCAAAATACTAGACTCAAATATTTTATATATGTTGGTTCAACATTTGACAGAAAACGTTGAAATAATGTATTTAAAATGTTAAAGAAAATCATTTCAAATATTGAATTTAAAATACTATAACATATTCATATTGAATCTTATTATGTTGCATTTATTATAAATACTATTACAGGCCAAATTTTTTGAAAAATGGATAAACATTGTAGGAGATATATGGTTTTGAAGTTTAGAATTAAAATCAATTTCACTTACCATTCACCCAACAGTAGTCAGGCACCTGTCCTCCTGACCATCTGCACTTTTCTTTTTTGAGAAAATCTTGACCATCTGCCTGTTGCGCCATCCGTGTCAAAAGATCTAAAAGCCATCCATAGGTTTTAGCACGAATATAATATCTAATGATAGAGAGAAGGTGTGTAAGTTCTTTTTTGTGAAAGATGAATTGTGTTTCCTTTTTTTTTTTTGAGAAAACAGATGAATTGGGTTTCCTGAAGACGACGAGAGTCAAACGGACATGGGCTGAATGTTTTTTTTTAAAGTAATCATGGGCTGAATGTTCTGCATGATATGAAACTTTATTTTGAATGTTCTGAGTGAAGAGAAACTTCTGTTTTCTGGGCTGTCATGTGGTTCGCGCGCTGCCAAGTGGGCTTGAAAAATGGACTCAAAACTTAACGGCAACTATGTATATCAATGATCAGGAAGGGTATTAAAACCATAACGATAATCGTCATGCCTATGCAAGTACATGTACATATGGTAATTAAGGCTGCTAAATCTCCAAATGTACTACATAGATGAGCTCCATTCATTCAGTTATCACCAACAACGACACTCACACACTCAATGGCACGATATGTATTTACCTTATGAATACTCTATCTACCGGCACAAGTACCACACACGACAAGCTAGCACATGCTGATTGATTCTGAATTACTACTATTCTATCAGGTCGACTCGTCGCCAACCTTCTGGTCCTTGACGAACCTGCCCCAGTACCAATGGCGCGCGAAGACGTGGCCCATGGACTCGAGCGGCACGCCCTTGGTCTCCGGCACGAGCGCCACGGCGAAGGCGGTCATCACCACCAGCCACGACGCGTAGAAGAGGAAGGTGCCGTACTTGAAGCAGCACAGCATCGCCAGGAAGAACTGCGCCTGCAGGAAGTTGAGCCCCAGGTTGATCGCCACCGCCGCGCCCTGCCCCGCCGACCGCACCTCCACCGGGTAGATCTCGCCGGGGATGGTCCAGTACAGGGCGCCCCACGACCAGCTGAAGCTCGCCGAGAAGACGAACGTCACGATCAGCACCGTCACCGCGTACCCCTTCGCCATCTTGCTCCCGTTGCCGAGTTGCGAGCCGATGATGCTCGCCATCGCCACCTGCAATTTTTTTTTGTTTGTTTCAAAATTTTTTGTCAAGGCCACCACTCGATCGAGTGTGAAGCAAGAATCAAGGAAAGAAACGTGTATATGTAGTGAGTAAAAGTTAGAACACCTGGCACGTGAACATGAGCGCGCCGCCGATGACGAAGAGCAGCTTCCGGCCGTATCGGTCCATGGCGAAGCCCGACGCGAGGATGCCGCCGATGTCCATGACGCCGAGGATGACGGCGCCCATGAGCGCGGCGTCACTCTCGAACCCGACGGTCCGGAACAGGATGGGCGAGAAGAAGGCCGTCACGGCCACGCCGGTGAGGTTGAGGAACACCGGGAACGCCACGGCCATCACCAGGTACGGCCGGTACTCCCGCCGCAGGATGCGCCGGAACGCGCCCTCCTCGTTCCGCCGCGCGTGCTCCGCGGCGGCGAGGATGTCGGCGAACTCGGCGCCGACGTCCACGCCCTTGCCGCGCACCCGCTGGAGCGCGTCGCGGGCGTCGTCGTGCCTCCCTCGCAAAACGAGGCTGCTGGGCGTGTCCGTGATGAGCGCCGCGCCGGCGACCATGACGGCGGCGGGAACGGCGGCGAGGCCGAGGGAGAGGCGCCATCCCCACCCCGGGATCCGCGACGTGCCGTAGTTGATGAGGTTGGCGATGAGGTAACCGATGCTGATGAAGAGCGGGAAGGCCGAGATGAAGCCTCCGCGCCAGCGCGGGGGCGACACCTCGGCGAGGTACACCGGTGTGGCCTGGCCGGAGAAGCCGAGGCCCAGGCCGAGCAGCATCCTCCCGACGATGAGCATGGCGATGTTCGCCGCGGCGGCGTTCACGAGGGCGCCGGCGAGGAACAGGCTGCCGCCGGCGAGCATGATGGCCTGGCGACCGACCCGGCGGGTGATGCGGCTCGCCACCAGCGTCCCCACCATGCCGAACGCGTACAGCGACGAGGTGAAGGCCGTCAGCGCCTGGTTGTTGTAGATGCAGTACACGTCCTGGTTGGCGTGCGCCGCCTTCTTCAGTAGCCCCGGGAAGAACTTCTGAAGGAAAGACTCCATCTCCGACACACCTCCTGGTGTTGTTGACGTGAAAACACATGAACGAGTTGGCTTTGTTGGAGCTAATAACCAGATTATTTTACAGGCAAACGAAGCAAGCAATCACATTTATCATTATTGTTCAGTACCATTTCTAGCTTCGTTTTCTATTGTATAAATTTACTCACAAATGAAACTACAGTAGTACTAGACAACATCGTTTTCCCATTTCAACTTTCCAAGCACCTTGCAGATGTACACACTACACTCACGCATCTGCAAGCACATCTCCTATCGCATGGATGTCAATAAATCACCAAAATTCCCTACGTGGCTATGTGTGTGTAACGCTTAGATTTCAGTCAACCATGTAATGGTCGCCATTGTTCCTGTCCTGCTGACGTTTGCTTCAGTCGGTACCGAGGCGGGACCCAGCAAAGCGTTGCGACGAGGAAGAATCGCAGCAATAAGACAGAACAAGGATGGAGGAGGAAGAGATAAACAACAATCGAGTGATGGGTCAGTAGGCATCCAGATACGTTTTGGACGGACGTGGTGTTCTGCTGTAGCTCCGCCCAATTTTAGGTGTCAGAATTTTAGCATCACCTTTTTCTTTGTCCTTATAACCAGCACTAAACTAAATACCACTATTCTAGTATTCTTTCTCTTCAAAAAAAAAAAAACAGAAGCATCAGTGCCACTATTCTAGTATTCTTTCTCTCTTCCTTTTGTAGTTTTTTGAAAGATTTCTCTCTTCCTTCTGTTGTAGTAAAAGGAAAACAGCAGCTTTTTACCGATCGTACTCAATTATTCATCGTATCAGCGTCCTGTCTCCATTAAAGAAATGCCAATCTTATCACGGCCACACATCAGTAGGAAACGACACACGCCTACCTCCGATCCGACAACCCCACCTCCTGCAAATTGCCGAGATCTCCATCGAGTAGCCTACAAACGCTACGCCCAACCACACCAACCGGGTAGCAAAATCAAAAAAATAACTTTGCCTAGCCAGTAATGTAGCCACCAATGCATCTTCCGAGCGCCACAGCAGCGAGCGATCTCAAGTCGCTTTTGGTCCGGCGACAAAAGAGGCGCTCGTCGTGGCCAACCCAACCACAGGGACTCGGGGAGAGGGAGTGGAACACTGGAACGGCAGTCGCTGTAGGAACCAGCAGCGTCCAGTTCCATCTCCTGACTGACGAAGCAAAAAAACGCCTCCCTCCTTGCACCGCGGATTTCGGGTCCGGTCGAAAAACCGTTACGTGTATTACGGGTCCGGTCCAAAAACCGTTACGTGTGGCAGTACGAACGGCGAGGCTATAGATAGCGCAAGCAAAGCCGGCGACGACCGCTTTGAAAGCTCCAGCTCGTGACAGGAGCTGAAACTGAACCAACCGACGTGTGCGGCACGAGACTGCTTTGCCTTTCTTTTTTTTTTCAACCCTCCGCGGCGGAATCGCCGTACGCTGGCGCACAGTGCCACCCAATTCGATCACACACGCTCCCCGATCCGATCGGATCGTGTGATTCTCGTGCGAGGATCGTCGATTATTATCACAGATGGACCACGGGGTCCAGGAAAACTTGCAGAATCCCTGCCCCCCTACTGTGCCTGCACTATTGCGAGAGTCTCTCGTGCCTTTTGGGGGCACTGTGCAGTGGAAGCAAAAAAAAATCTGTGAGGAAAGGACAGCAACTGATCAGGAAGCTGCCACGATCTCCTTCGTCCCCTGCGCTCCGGATTGGAATCTCGGATCTGGGTGGCTCAGGGATCGTGAAATCGTTTTAGTTTATTTGGTTGCTTGGGTTTGAGGTTGATGCAGAGATCAGAAGCAGGCCGCACACACCTACCACGCGCGCGGATTAAATGTAATAATCGTCGATTTAATTTGAGGGCTTTGGTGGGACTTGGTCATGGCGGGAGAGTGTGTGTGAGCAGTTTTGTCGTCGAGCACGTCAGTAATAACATGTGGAAGAAGCTACTACTGGGGAGAGCGAAACAAGAGAGTCAGAGAGCTCCAAGGAAAACCGCGATGCAATCTGCTTCGAGTTCGAGCATCGATTCGGCGCCGTTGCCTGCTGGAAATCGAGACTCCAATCGATCGATCAGTTCTCTACCATGGAAACGAACGAGCGAGCAAATCGCACCGAGTATTTTTTTTTCCCCATTCGTATGTATATCTATGGAAGGGGAGCTAGCGGGGGGGGGGGGGGGGGGGATATGGCGGTACGGCGGCGCACCTGAGATGCCAATGTCGTAGCCGAAGATGAGGCCGCCGGAGGCTGCCATGAGGCAGGTCAGCACGACGGGGACGGTGAGGCCGCCCCCGTAGTCCGCCATGCCGCCGCTGCTGAGGAGGGAGGCGCCACCGGGCATTTCTCGGCAGCTGCTCCGGCAGAGCGCACGACGGCGAGCGAGCAGGCAGGCTGCACGAGAGCCGAGAGCAACTCCTGGCAGGTGAGCAGAGCGCCCGAGGTTGATGCTCCTTCCCTGACTCTCGAGACTCGAGCGCTGCTGTGTGGTGTGCTGCCAAATGTTGACGTTCGGGAGATGCTGCTTTATACTAGTACAAAATGTCCCCAACTGTTTCTGAATTCTGACTTTCTTTTTTTCTGTCGCGAAATCGTTCTGACTTTCTTTTTTTCTGTCGCGAAATCGTTCTGACTTTTCATTTGGTCTCAGAAAATTGGAAAGACACTCTGGTACTCCATTTCAGAAATTTGTAGATTCCAGCCGTACTATATGTCTACATACCCTTTCTCTTCTGCCCCCATAATGCAAGGGCATCCGAGGAGCGAGGAATATAATATGCTGCACTAAGTGACAAAAATCCAATAGTGTTATTTTGTGTAGCCTGCAAATTAATCAAGGGTCCTATTTTACTATCTATGGTTCTAAACTTCTCATGCGTTTTTTCATGGAATGATTGGATCAAGGCAACATATGAGTGGAAGTTATGGAAAAATACCCGCACTATACGGAAACATAAGGAGGTTCATGCATTTCAGTCTTGCAAGGGTCACTAGTCACTACCCACTACTGGTCAAAAGATGTGATCATCTCTTCTGATAAGACTTTGTATTTGCTACCCGGATGTTCATGCACTTGAAACACTTCTCTTGGATTCTGTTTAGATGTACCAAAATTAGTAGTATGAGCTAATTTTTTGCTTTATCAATAAAGCAACAAATTTGACACAAGCAAGCTTCAAAACATCAATATATATGGTATGTTTGGAATGTGGGAATTTTCCCTTATTCCTACGTTTTTCCTATAAAATTGAACTGGTTCCTGTGAAATTCCTGCGTAATTCCTGTGAAATTTCCGCGTTCCAGACAGACCCATCTGGTGCATTTATCTCTTGTGAAATGAATCTTTTGTTTTATTCTATATATATACACACTCCTCTTAGATTGTCCTAATTAGAGATGGTGATTTACCACAGTGCCCTCATATATTTATCTTTGCAATCTAGTACAAACAGAGGACCAGGGAAGCAAGTGGGCACAACTGCCTCCCCCATTTTGTGTTGGAAGATTTGGACTATATGCAAGGGACTCAAGATGATATACATGGAGGAAACTGCCAGCCTTTCTTCATGGCTATAAGTTGTCAGTATGCGTTTTCAGCAGTCAAACAAACGTCACAAATAAGCCAGCGTATTAATAACCCCCCAGGAAGCAGCTCACGGCACAGGCTGTCAGGCATTACTCTCTTGTTCCCGGAATATAGCTACTACCGTGAACGTTTAAGTAGTACTTCAGGGTTCCAAGCAAGGCTGTATATAGATTGATCTAAGCTAATTGCAGGCTAAATGATAATTATTTTTGGGCTTTCCATAGTTCCATGCATTGAGCGCATGCCAAAGTAGCACTGGATTGATCAGGCTGCATAAAGAAAAAACATATCGTTTAACCTTTTGGCAGCTCACATTCAGGACAGAGTGTCGAAGATTGGGTACCTTTAATTTCATCGGACCCTAAAAAATTATAATTTTTTTTTGCGGAAAAAAATTATAAGTTATGTCCTCTATTTTCTCAAGATCATTGTCGTTTCTCAGTTCTAAGGATTCAGAATGTTCCACTCTTCTTTCATCAATTCTTTAACAATTGCTTACCCGTTTAAGGGACTATTTCTCTAATCTGGCATGACCAAGTATTATGTAGTGAAAAGTCTAATTTTCACCCTCCAACTACCATAAAAGTTCTATTTTCCACCTTCTGCTATAAAATCAGACACCGAGGGACGTCCAACTATCAAAACTAGACAAATTTTGGCCTTTATATGGTTTCAAAGGTGGGTTTCTATCTTTTCAAGAAAATAAAAAAATCTAAAAAATCACAACTAACTCAATCTAAATCTGAAAAATATGAAATCAGTGCACTTTTTTTTCTAAACAATGTAATCTATATGTTGATGCACTATTTGAATTTATTTTCATTCTATTTATCCCTATTTATAATTTTTAAAAAATAATAAAACACTATCAACATGAAAAAATAATACCCAGGTAATTTTAAATAGTGTACCAAAGGGCTAAAATTTCAGAAACCTCTTCAGCTAGTTTAGTATTTTTTATCTCATGTAAAGTATTTGTATTTTTAAGTTTAAACAATATTTTTATATTGTCATAAAATAGAAAACCACCGAAAGGCCCGAATTTACCTGGTATTGATAGTTGACTGACCACTAGTAACTGATTTTGTAGTTATGAGTTAAACTTAAAAATAAGACTTCTACAACATATGGAGTAAACCGGACTTTTCCCTGTTATTATATCATATTTCATTCTTATCTTTATATTACTATGGCAGTGATTGCTTCTGCTTTTTCAGCCGGCTGCGGCAGCCTGTCAGTCTATATGTGTACTTTTAGTTGTAAATAATTTTAGAAATTTCGGCCGAATTGTGCAGGTATCATGCTGCCACCTATTTTTTCTGATGCGGGGGTAGAATAAAAGAATAGTCTGAAATTCTAATGTAGAACGATATTTATAGTTTCGTGGTGAAAATTGTTGAGCGGTAGTGTGATTAGTCAACAAAGGGATACCGGAGCGGATCTTAGTGGACGCGTCATAGTCAGGAGGCGATTTTGGTTGATAATTATACTATATGATCCTAATGAATCTAGCGTAGCTAGAGTACATACTCCCTCCGTCCAATTGTAAGTCATTCTAAGATTCTTGGAGAGTCAAACTATCTCAAATTTGACCAAGTTTACATAACAAAGTATGAACATTCATGATACCAAATAAGTACCATTAGTTTCTTCACTAAGTATACTTTTATATTATATCTATTTGGTTCTATAAATTTTTGTGGTTTACTCTATAAGGTCAAACATAAAAAAAGTTTGACTCTCCAAGAATTTTGGAATGACTTACAATTTAGAACGGATGGAGTAGAGGACGGAGTAGTGCTCCAGCCGAGCCACGGGCATGCGGCTGGCCGCTGGCCGGCCGGTGACTGATCCATTGGGAACTGAACTGAAAATGGCTCATGGCTGTCGCGTTCTACTCTGCAAAATGTTTTACGTCCAAGCGCGCGCTTCTGATCACATCGCGCACGCGGCACGCTACATTTTGGGTTAGGCGAGTGGGTCGACCATGACATGGGTGGTGTACGAGCGGGACGGCAGGGGAGTCTCGTCGTCGGGCGTACGTACGTGGGGCGTTGACATCCGATCCTATACACAGTGTGTCCTGAGATATCCGATCTGCATGCTGCAAGGGACATGTTCTTGACTTTTAACTAAGATTTAATCGATTTTCAGCCGTGTGAAAAATGTAGGAACAAAAACTTGACCCTACACGGGATAGGATCTCCGTCGACGTATTGCAATATGAAAAAAAAAAACGAGAGCAAAAACCAACTATCAAGAAAGCATGGATTTGGTCTCTTCATGACGGTTCCGATGAAGGTGGCGGCGGCGACGGCGACGTCAACAACTTCATGACGACATGGAGAATTAGGTTTCCGGACGGCGGCATGGAGACAGGGATTATGTCGCCGCCATGGAATAAAATTCTCCGGGCTCTTCCTCTTTTGTTGTGATTAGATCCAATCACGATGAAGGTCTAGGGAGATCTTTGGATCTAGTTGCTCTTCTTCTTCGGTGGCACAAGCAAGATAGGGAGATACTCAATTCCGCCTACAGGAATGTTGGCCGCCATTCATTGGGCTTTGGTACTACTTCTGGTTGAGCCGTCTATGGCACATGAATGCCATTTGCCTGTGCAGTCATCCGTATGAACTGTCACATGGGTTTGGAATTGAGTTTGGAAGCTATATGTTGAGTACTCTTAGTTGTAATCTCTTTAGTTTACATAGTGCTTGTAACTTGAGTATGTACTCAACTATATATTAATATAAGCCTTCTTTCCGGAAAAAAAAAGAAAGCACGTTTATAGGCTAGGAGCTTTTTTTTTCTTGTAGATATATATAGACCTAGGATTGGAGCCCTGTTGGCCATCATCACCACATTAGATGCCGTGGTATCTCTCCACACGTGTGAAATTATTGGAATTCACTTGTTTTTCTTTCGGACGAAGTGCATAGGCGGCCGACCATGAAATCTCGTGTATTTGCGGGTCGGCCGGTGGGTGAGAGCGCGACTGGGCAGATCGACCGTCACGCGGCCGGTGGAGCGGGCGCATCCATGCCAATGCCATGCATGCACGCACCTTTGGCGCCTCCGATGCCCACTCCCACATGCCGCGGCTCCCAAAGGCCAAAACCACCGCCACCGATGCTGATGGCTCGTCTCCACATCTTCCCACTTCGACCGCAATGCCATCATGCGAGCCCCCGGGGATGGCCACTCGGGTCAACCGGAGCGTTACGTGACACCATGATGTACGTGCCCCTGTCTGTCCCTCTCCGGCACGCTGCTGCCGTCAGCCGGGCCGCCTGTGTCGACCGGCCAGTGGCCGCGCGTCGCCCCGCACGCAGGTATATACGCTGCACCTGCGGCCGGCACCGGGCGAGCGGCCATCGAGCGACGGCTGATGCGGCCGGCACCGGTCATGGAGGTCACCTGTCCTGTCCGGGCAGGGCACGGACGGAGCGAGACTGGATGTCTGGATGGATGGATGGATGGCACGCGCGGCCGGCGGGGCCGAGCTATAGAGCTCCAAAGTCGCGTGAGTGACAAGCCGCACTAGAGCGGGGGAGCGCTCCTGGCTTTCGGTAACGCCGAATCTGTGCGCTGCTGTGGTACCACATGCTAATTTGGCAATGGCATATTTGGTGTCTTGCTGTTTGGTATGGTACTCCGTACTAGTACATACTGGCAGTATAAATTCCGTTACCAAAGTAGCTGGACAGCATCGGGGGGACAGCTTTAAATTTGCTCCAGCCATTCAGCTGATGCTCTGATCTCTCAAGTTCAGGATTTGAGGAACTCGATCTTGCTAGGATCATCAGAATTTGAGTCTGTCTGATGATCTGATCTGATCAGATCTGAACTTGGGTGCATGAACCCGCTTTTGGTAGTGCTTCGTCATGCGTTTCTTCATTTTCGAAGTTTTTTTTTAATAAATCCACAATCCCAGTTTCGTTAAAACAAGCCCTGTGATTCTTGACCACTTCGTCATCCAGCAAATTCGGAACTTTACATCTTTGATCGAGTATCGACCTTATCATCATCATGTAGAGTATCACGCGTACACCACGCAGGGGAAAAAGGGATACGTCTCTATCTATCGTTGTTCCCGCCGTCTCTAGTGCGACGCATTATACACAGAGCATATCGCGATGCATGCCAAGTTCATTGGCTCGCACGCTCACGACGGGAGTGAATGCGCGTCTATCGCGTTGCTCCATCACTTGATCGAAATCCCCCCGGCGGCGAGCGCAACGAATACGAGCGCAGCAGTGTGGCGCGCCAGCCGCCACTACGCTCGGAGTCGCCGTCCGTCGCTGTCAAAACGGCGAGCCCCATGACTGAGCACGGCACAGCTGCAGCCTCTGGATACGATACGACGCGATCGAGACCAGGACCAGCCACCTTAAAATTCCCAAAATGATGCTGCGTGTCAACGGGCCAGGGGGCGCATGCACTCACGCGCGCATCGGCGACGTCGCGGGTCACTCGAGTCATCATGACACGGTTAGGACCAGATCCAGACGGCGTAGTAGGCGAAGGCGGCGTGCTTGAGCTGGCGCAGCGTGAGCAGGAAGCACTGCATCTGCGCGAAGCCGAGGCCGAACCCGAGCGCCGCGCCGGCCGCCTGCCCCACGGACCCGATGCCCTCCTCGCCTGGCACCGCCCAGAACAGCGCCCCCCACGCCCAGCTGAACCCTCCACACACGACGCACGCCACCGCGAACATCCCCGCCGCGTGCCCGCCCGCCATCCTCGCTCCTCCGCCGCTCAGCCCCGCGTGCGCCTCCATCATCCCCGGGACCGCCATCTGCCGCAACGAAAAATGGTGTCAAAATTTAGCGTACGTACCCACTGCGTCAGGATTCACTTCCCTAGCTGTCGACGCGTGCACGTGCAAGGAACTGAAGTTGTGTATATGTACAAAGACGCGTGCACGCACGCACCTGGCAGAAGACAATGAGGGCGCCGCTGATGGCGCACATGGCCTCCCTGCCGTAGTGCCTGGAGGCGAGAGCAGAGCCGAGGACGCCGCAGGTGGTGACGAGCACAAGCACGGCGTCGCCGGCGACGCGGGAGGCGCCGCCGCCGGTGGCCTGCGAGAGCATGGGGAGGAACAGTGTGGTGACGTTGGCGCGCGTCAGGCGCAGGAACACCTGCAGCGTGGCCACCACCACGGCGTACGTCAGGTGCTGCTCGTGCCTCGCCGCCAGACGCCGGAAGGAGAAGCCGTCACGGCCGCCGCCGCGCTCGCCTCTGAAGATGACGGCTTTCCTCGTCCTACTCCTCTGCTTCGTGTGGGATCGTTGGGAGCTCGGAGCGCCGCTGGAGATGTTGCACACGCACGGGAACACCAGGTCGACGTGGACGTGGCTGGTGTCGAGCAGATCTAGCGTCCAGAGCTGCCACAGGTCGAGAGGGTCGCTGTCCTCGATGGCGTGGTTGGATTTATGAGCCGACTCTTTTTCTTCACTGCCGAGACCATGTCCATGGACGAACTGGCCACCGTGACTTGGGCTGTGAAGAGAAACGGAGCTGCGAAAACTGGCCACCAAACCGCCCACGGCGTCCAGCAATGGCAGGAAGCCAAGGCACAGCGACTGGAATATCATGGCGCCGCACGACAGCTTTCCCTGTCAAATTCAGTTAACGTTTAATTTTGGTGTTTTCTATTACCAATGCTGAAACGGATAAAAGAATACTAGTAGCTACTGTAATAGTCTACTACTAGTCACTTTCCCCACAGTAGGATCGGAACCCCACAGCACGAGCTGAAGCACAAGTGCACATGTGCTTTGCTCAGGCACCATGGCCCCGGACAATCCATGCTCGGCAATTCCATTGGCTGTGACAGCAAGTCTCTTATCGGAAATGGAGAATCATATAGTTGAGGGGTCAACATCTAGCAGCGACAGTGAAGCAGAGTACGCAGCGCTCGTTTTGTCTTTCAGATAAAAGAGAACCACCAAGTCCTAATCCTAATGTAGTAATAACTGTAAGATAGTAAGATGGCCCTACACTATAGATGGCCAAAGGGGCCGCCCAGCCCAGCCCGGCACTAGCCCGACTTGGCCCGACCCGATGTGGCCCAGCCCGACAAGACACGACAGCCCATCGTGCCGGGCCACTTGGGCCATCGGGCCAAACTTGCCGGCCCACGCACGGCACTAAGGCCTGTTTATAGTGCTGGGCCGGCCCAATGGCCCGATCAGCCCATCGTGCCTTTTCAACCCAAAGGCCCATGAAAAGAGAAGAGGGAGGAAATCTGCACTTTTTGAAGAGTTGAGGGGGGAGATTCACGTCGCCAAAGAGATGAGGGGGGAGATTTGCATCTTTGAAGAGGAGAAGGGGGAGATTTGTGATGGGCCGCTAGCAATTTTATCGGGCCACATCGGGCCAGCCAATTTCGTGCCGTGCTGGGCCAACACGCTGGGCCGAGGAGGCAGCCCAGGCCCGGCCCAACATACGGGCCGTGCCGGCCCGGGCCCAAAGCCTCCGTGCCGTGCTGGGCTTGGACCGGGTCAAAATCCCGTGCTGTGGGCCGGCCCATGGGCCTCGGGCCATATGGCCATCTATACCCTACACTAGTGAACAATGAAAGGCGAAGCCTCGTCAGGTTACATTCTACTTGTAGGTCCATCGGCTCCTGTTCCTCTCTCCAGCTGCGTGCACTGAAGGAAGAGGATGCATGCTATCATGCTGCCGGCGAGCCAGCTGAGAACTCAAGGTGCGGTTGAACTATACAGGGAAGGAGAAATGCTAGAGACAGGCAGACAGCATCAGCGCCTTCCACCACCAGAAGGACTACCGACGGTGCCTAACGCGCCGGTCAGTGCTCCGTACGTACGGAGTACAACAACCATTGCCAAAGCCGGCCGAGCCGACCATCGTCCATTCGTCCTAGGACGAGGCACTCCGCTCTCGAGTCCCATCTCATCAGCGTAAAGCCTCGGTTCCACATTGCTAACTTGTACGGGTCGTACGGGA
This sequence comes from Digitaria exilis, assembly GCA_015342445.1. Lineage (NCBI taxonomy): Eukaryota > Viridiplantae > Streptophyta > Magnoliopsida > Poales > Poaceae > Digitaria > Digitaria exilis. The sequence continues at coordinate 1,876,046 of JACEFO010001734.1, forward strand.
AGTGAAAACCCCAGACCATCCCAAGTGGGGTGGAGGTCCTCGTCGCGTCGCATATGGATGGGTTAACCAGAGGAAGTGGGGGACTAACTCACCTCGCGCGGTGCTCTGCTCGATCTACCCCTGCGCTTGCTCCATCGGTCACTCCCATCCGCCGCGACTCGCCATGCTGCCCGGCTGCGTCGAGCTTTTTACCTCCGCAGGACGCACGGACGAACAGCCTGGATGGCACCTCAGCGGCCAGCCAGTTCCTTTTTCCCCGTCAGCGAGCTGCAGACGGCGGCAGCGCCAACAAACACACACACAAGCACTTGAGCAATACTAGCTTCAATTCCAGAGCGCGTGCTTGCCAGAATGCCAGCACGTTCGTGCGCTGCGAACTTACCTGCGGAGACGCGCCGCCGCCGTCTCGGTCTCGCCGAGCCCGCCGGGGCTCTTGGCTCCGGAGCCCGGCGTCCAGATAGCACGCGAGGAGCAGGAGGACTGACTGGAGGAGCCTATCCCCGTCTCTGATCCACCCACCAAACCAACACACTCCGCCCGTTGATTAGCTGCCGAATATACAGGTTGCGTCGCGTGGGTGTGTGAGAACGGACAAGACTCGATCGATGGGCCTGGCATCTCTCAGTTAGACGACAGTAGTTTTTTAGCGCAGTGCTGGATCATTTTAACAGGACGGAGATGACTAAACAACGGACTGGATGAGAGGACGTCCCGTGGCATAATGCACGCCAATCACCAAATGCAGGGTAAGCTGGCCCTGATGGGCCCTAAAATATCGACTGTCGCGATAATGCACACGAGATCGATCGTGACGAATGGTCGATTGGCGATTTGGATAGTAGTATCAAAATCATTTTCCGTTGGGGCCACGAGGAACACATGCCGGCAGACCGCTTTGGAATCAATCAATTAAAAGTACCTAAACTTTTCATGTTGCCCGCGTGCTGACGTGGTAAACCTTCATTGTAATACCACTGCGCCTAATGTCAACAACATTGCCTCCAGCAAATTAAGCAGCAACCTTAGCACAGACTCATCAAGTATGGATGTGGCGCAAAAGAGTGACCAGGCCACGGTGACTACCATTTTACAGAAGCCAACATCAAGCTCACCATGGTCCCTACCCATTTTATTCAGGAGTGAAAAACTACAAACTACTGCAAGATCTTCCATATCTTCAGCTTTTGCCTTTTTCACTTCGATGTGTATTGACAGAAACTATCATTTGTATCTCTCGGACTCCACACAAATAACAGACCGTGAGAGCAAGATGTTATCACCATCGAGAGCCACCTGTGCCATCTCCAAAACCAAGCAACACAACTTTCTCACCTTCTATACCAGCTGTAGCGGCAGAAAATTGACCATGAGAATCATTTCGCCATGACCCCTCAATGACTTCCACACTGATTGTGACTTCCAGAGAGTACAAATATATATCCTATTTCACTTTCTCGTCCGAGGTTTTCCGATTTCATTCCCGCTTCTGAATAAAACTTAAAAACAAAAATGGTTAGGCACTTTCCCAATCGCTTTCATCACTAGCCACCTCGTCTGTAGAGAGTCCCAGATTGTAGTCCGACATATCAGAACAACAGAAACTTACTTCATGCAAATTCATGTCACAAATTGACATGTGGATCTCTTGTGTAAGCCATACTTAATTTGAATTAGAATATAACGATCCCACCTTAAAATGTATCGAAATTAACTAGAATTGGTTGGAGTCGAGATGACTTAGAGTGATTATGCAAACTGGTATAGCCAGATTGTCTTGATCGTTGCTTGGATCAGACAATTCGCAGCTTAAATTTAGTTTTAGATAAAGTAATACACCAAAGATAAAATGTGGGTTCAACCTATAATGACCCCCAAAATTAACAACCTGATAGGTCGTCCATGGATTACAACAATAGGTTCTCCATCCTCGCCGTCCACCTGCCTCATACGATGCGGTTGGCCGTCCCCAAGGTGAGAGGCTGCAGGTCCAAAAAAACAAAGAGGAAAAGCAAAATTACAGAGATAAACTACTCAACCACTGTTTTAACTTGTCTTTGACTATAGGTTTGGCTTTTAAAGCCACTAGTCCTAACTCCCTCTGGAAGCCTTCCACTGGTTAAGGACAGGGCGCCATCGTAAAAAAAAAACCAATCCCATTTCTATGGCTCAGGGCGCCATCGTAAAAAAAAAAACCCCCCATTTCTATGGCTCAGGGCGCCATCGTAAAAAAACAATCCCATTTCTATGGCTCCACCGCGCAAGCACGTCACAGTTACTATTTCTCCGATCCGAAGATACATGATAAAAAAGTTCTGACGTGGCTCTGTAATCATCTCAAGTGATGCTCCAGCTGAAACTAAATAGAAGAAAAGGTGAGTGATGGTTTCCTCGTATTGTGAAGAGCAAATGACGCATTCACAAACGTCCACAATCTGGTTCTAAGAACCAAGACCCACTCGACCTTGCACACAGTTTGCAGGCAGCGCGCTAGGACAACGTTCTCTCCGACCGCCTGCTACGCCTCCGGGCTCGAAAATTATCGTCATCCCCTCGCCAGTCGCCATGCTGAACTACGTCAGTCTCTAGCCTCGCACCTGCTTACGTGACGATCGTGCCTCTATCCCTATCCTCCATGAAAACTTGTGATGCTTCACCAACAAGTGGATGGTTTCTTCAAAATAAGTGATTTTTTTTTTAAAAAAAAATTCAAAATAAGTGAGATGGTCATCCAATCTCCACTCTTCTCAGTTCTATCTCCTTCTCACTCCCTATCCCTTTTTGTCCTTTGGTTGTTGTGTAATAGTAGGATGATTCTGGTAAAAGTGAACTTAAAACTGGAACCAACGACCGAGAAACCGACAAGTACGGCTGGTTTCCGGGGCGAAACCGCAAAAGTGCCCAGCCCAGCGTCTACTCTATCAAAATTGTTTCAGCCCAAAGGGCCAAAGCCCTCTATCTTGGGTTCGTTATTAGGCCGCCGGGAACGAGCAGGGAGCCTGGGAGAAATGCCAACCCGCAGGCAAGACATCCATTGCCCAGCCACGCTGCTTAATTTTGCCCCCTCGAGACGGCAGCCGACTGGATCCCAGACAAGACAAGCATCGCGCCTCGCGGAATCTCGTTCCTCCAACCTGCAGAGGGCAGGTCCACACTTCATTTTGTTGCACCACACGTCGCGGTCCGAGGGGTAGCTGGGAGCTTCTTACTTCAGGCTGACATGTTCAAGGTCCGCCATGGTGGGGGGCTTGCCGGAGAATCGAAAAAAATTTGGTGACGAGATGAGGGCGCTCACCTAACGAGTAACGACGAATGCCAAGGTTGGAGAGCAGTGCGGTCGATTTCTATAAGTACTGCATCACTTGGTCACTGCCCGAGTGTGCATCAGCCACAGCCCAACCGTTCCGTGACGGCTCGTCGTAGTAGCAGCTACTCCGTAGTAGGTAAGCCTGCCCGCTCGTGCGGCCGATCGATAGTGAGGTAGCATGGCCGGGGGTGGGTTCGCCGTGTCCGATGGGCCGTCCGTGGACTACGGCGGCCGCGTGACCTTCTCCGTCGTGGTCACCTGCCTCATGGCGGCCTCCGGCGGCCTCATCTTCGGCTACGACATCGGCATCTCGGGGGGCGTGACGGCCATGGAGTCGTTCCTGTCGGCCTTCTTCCCCGGTGTGCTGCGCCGGATGGCCGCGGCGCGGCGGGACCAGTACTGCGTCTACGACAGCCACGCCCTCACGGCGTTCACGTCGTCGCTGTACCTGGCCGGGCTGGCGGCGTCGCTCGTCGCCAGCCGCGTCACCAGGGCCATCGGGAGGCAGGCCGTCATGCTCGCCGGCGGCGCGCTCTTCTTCGCCGGCGCCGCCGTCAACGCCGCCGCGGTCAACGTCGCCATGCTCATCGTCGGCCGCATGCTGCTCGGCTTCGGCATCGGCTTCACTAACCAGGTAGAGCATGGTTCAACTATACTAGTACAAACACTTTATTTATTTGTACCAAACTGTGGTGCTGAAGTTGATACTTCATCAGCTTGTTAAATTTTTAATTTGGACGTACTCCTTCGGTTGAAAATTGTAAGTCATCCAAACTTTTCTAGAGAGTCAAACCATTTTATGTTTGACCAAAATTATGCACGGGATCACAAAGATTTATGACACCAAATATATATAGTATGAAAATATATTTAATAAAAAATCTAACGGTACTTATTTTATATCATTGTTAGTACTTTATTGTATAAATTTAGTCAGATCCGTTGGCTCTCTAAGAAAGTTAGAATTACCTATAATTTGAAATAAAGAAAATAATACTATACCAGTAAACTAAAACCTGCTGCTTTTTAAAAACCATATTTAATTTATTCGTTGGAATAAGGTTTTGACCGGTTATTAGTCAAATAGTAATTTTATGAGACAAGTTTATAATCTTCTTTAGTATTCAAATACTCCAATGGCTTCAGTTTTGTGTCATCACTAAATATAATTGAATAGGGTAATCATTGGTACTCAAAAGCTTGCCCAAACGAAACATAAATCTTTAAAATTAAAGGATGGTGCATCTAGCTAATCTAGAGTTGAAACAGTCATTTCAACACTAGTTTGTTCTAATTAAAACTATTCTGTTTAGTACACAGATAACCTGCATTCAGTTGAAGTTTTTTTTTAAAAAAAAATACATTTTCAGTTGCAGTTGAAAGGTATCTGCAGTAAGTGCAGAGGAAGTGCTTCCCTTTCATGCTGTTTAAAACAGTTAAGCTGAAGTGGAAGCAGTAGGTTACTGCTTTTTTATTTCATTTTTCTGTACTTGTTTTTGGCCTGAGATATGGCAAACTGCCATCATCTTGGCACAGACAGAAGTGGAGGTACCTCAATGGCCCTACACAGATTTTCTTTTTTTAGGGAAGGCCCTACACAGAATCGTAGTCCTTATTTCCAGAAAAGAAAGGGAAAAGGCTAAATGTAACTTTTAGGCTTAGATACGACATTGCTTTGTTGAGATACATCACCTCTTGGCTTAGCAGACAATGACACATAACATAACCATCATTTTGCAACACCAAATACAGTAACAACTGAAACAGGATGCATTCCATAAGAGAAATTCAAGTACATTTTGCGGTAAATAGTGGACTTCATGTGGCTCTGATGTTTGTTGTGAACCTCTAGACATTTCCACAAACAAATTAACCTGCCCATCACTAAAACCTGTCTACTTTCGCAAGCACCCTATTATATACACATAAAAGAAACCAAGACGTAGCACGAACTGAGGTACCAAATTCTAATACATGACTACTGCAGTTTGGGGGGGGGGGGGGGGACATGTCTGCTATATGCTGTGGAATCTACTCCTTTAAGAAATCTACCACAAATTTTGTTCACAAAAAAAAGGAAATCTAGCACAATGAGAACTAGAGCAGTATTGTTCTTCTCGACAAGAATTAAATTAAGCACCTAAGCTTTGTTAACAAATGATTTTTTGGAACTGCTAATTTGAGTCAAGTGTTTGGTAAGGTACTTTTGGCCAGAGCGGAAGGGTTGTTACGACGCGCTGACGCTCGCTCTGCTAGTCTGCTTCATTTGCTTGTTGTGATGCTGTCCCTGACTCCCTGTCCCTTGAGGTAGCTAGAACCAGTGGCTGTTTTTGAGCCCACCCATCTCTCTCAAGACCGGTAGCTGATCTTGAATAGTCGATGCACAGTCGCGTCACCTTTTGATCGGTAGCTGCAGCTCGTGGAGGCTGTCTTGGAGACTTGGAGTAGTTGGCTGTCCTTTCCATCACCTCTAACCTCTTGGCAAATTTAACCCACACCTGTGATTAATCTATTACCTTTGGTAAATACAGTGATAATGTATCATGATGATTAACGGTACGTACGTGCGTGCGTGACAACTTCGACGTGATGTTTTCATGGCAAATGGCAGGCGGCGCCGGTGTACCTGGCTGAGACGGCGCCACCCAAGTGGCGCGGCGCCTTCACGACGGGGTTCCAGCTCTTCCTCAGCATCGGCAACCTGGCCGCCAACCTCGTCAACTACGGCACCTCGCGCATCCCGACGTGGGGGTGGCGCCTCTCCCTCGGCCTCGCCGCGGCACCCGCCGCCGTCATCCTCTGCGGCGCGCTCCTCATCCCGGACACGCCCAGCAGCCTCCTCGTGCGCGGCCGCGCGGAGGAGGCCCGCGCGGCGCTCCGACGCGTGAGGGGCCCCAAGGCCGACGTGGACGCCGAGCTGGAGGACGTTGCGCGCGCCGTCGAGGCGGCGCGGGCCCACGAGCAGGGCGCGTTCCGGAGGATCCTGAGGCGGGAGCACCGGCACCACCTGGCGATGGCCGTGGCGATCCCGCTGTTCCAGCAGCTTACGGGCGTCCTCGTCATCGCCTTCTTCTCCCCCGTGCTGTTCCAGACCGCCGGGTTCCGCCGCGACGGCGCGCTGATGGGCGCCGTCGTGCTCGGCGCGGTGAACCTGGGATCCACGCTCGTGTCCGCCTTCACCGTCGACCGGTACGGACGCCGGCCGCTGCTGCTCACCGGCGGGCTCGTCATGATCGTCTGCCAGGTCGGCGTCGCGTGGATCATGGGGTCGCAGATCGGGAGGGACGGCGAGGAGGCCATGGCGAGGCCGTACTCGCTGGCGGTGCTGGCGCTGACGTGCGTGTTCTCGGCGGCGTTCGGGTGGTCGTGGGGCCCGCTGACGTGGGTGATCCCCGGCGAGATATTCCCCGTGGAGATACGGTCGGCCGGGCAGGGGATCAGCGTGGCCGTCAACCTGGGCGCCACGTTCCTGCTCACGCAGACGTTCCTCTCCATGCTGTGCGCGCTCAAGTACGCCACCTTCATCTACTACGCGGCATGGGTCGCCGTCATGACCGCCTTCGTGGTGGCGTTCCTGCCGGAGACCAAGGGGGTGCCGCTGGAGGCCATGGGCGCCGTCTGGGAGCGCCACTGGTACTGGGGCCGGTTCGTACAGCCGCCAGCCAAGATCGCACAGGACCCCTGATGAACTGACACGGGTGCGGCACTTCGTTTAATTTTGTGGCAGTGACAAGCTTCCTCGGACTTGATTCAGTTTCACAGTTTGTGAATGGCTTCAGTTTGTGTGTTGTGTTATCCTGTTTAGATGGTGAAATTTCACCAAAAAAGTTCATACGGAGAAATGTACCTGCTCTCACACAGGACATGCTTCTCAATATGAAATTTTTTTCACCAAATTTCATCATCTAAACAGGTGAAGAGTTGTTTGCGCGCTTAAAAATAAATTCAGTGCACATTCATATCTATTTATGTTGTGCATTGGCACCACCTGATGTTGTACTGATGGCTTAGGGTCACGGATTCATCTTTCATTTCTGCAGCCTTCTTCTCGCCATCTGACAAGCTTCCTTAGAGAGGTATTATGGTGAGCGTTTCGTATGCCATGCGAGTTTAGTTGCTGAGAGAGGGACGGAAAGATTCCCTCCACCGCTGTCCCACGAAACGCCGGCGGAGGCTATAGGGTCTACCGCCACCGGTCCACCGGTTCATCAAGCCAGTCTCAGTGGGGGTATTATGGGCAATAAATAGGGTACCATGTAGGTAATTTTGGTGACTTGACACTGCATTGTTCTCCAGTTACAAGACAACTTGTGTCTTGTATATCACCTAAGAAACAACAATAGATGAAACTATGTATTGAGAGAGGGGTGTTTTATCCTAGTTTCAAGTTTTATTAGATGATGTGTCACTCTAGATAACAGTGTCCATAAAACCTCCATTAAGACTGGCCCTGAAAGCGAGACGCCGGCTGGGTGCCGAAACTATTAACTCTCAAACGTTCTATTCGTATTCCCTTCAGTTTGTCCGTTTTATTTGCCACCTGAGAAAGAGATGTGGTGGATAATACGCTATCAGTGTCGACCCTACTTAGAGATGAATGTTTTATCTCAAATACGAGCGACTCCGTGGCCCAATTATAAGGCGCTGGTCTACGGAACCAGAGATTCTGGGTTCGATCCCCAGCGGAGTCGAATTTTGTTTTTATTTCCTGTTTTGCCCTGAGCTATTATTTAAAAATGTATCAAAGTTAACTGGGGTGTTTTCTTTTCTTTTTCCTGTTTTCCCCTAAGCTATTATTTAGAAATACATCAAAGTTAATTAGAATGTTTTCTTTTTATGAGATACGATCCCTACGTTCCAAATGATAGCAAATTTTATCTTTATCCTAAGTCAAACTCGTCTAATTCTAACCAAATGTGTAAAAAAACGTCAGCATCTAAAAAACCTAAAATAAACCATAATTTGGAACCATGCGAGTACTTACAAAAAACCAAGCAGGATATTCCAATCTGCATTTTCTGAGGTCTCAAAATGGGAGGCATATAACAGAGCCACAGCTGACATTTGGTAGACTTGCATAACATCCAATAACAGCACAATCCAAACATCCAATGATGCAATAAGAACAGAAATCAGTTCAAAGTACTTATTGCACAAGTTCTCAGTTCGAAGGGACTAAAAACTAATACATAATAAGTAGCACAAAGCAAAGATGAGATCACACACAGGCGTATCAGATACGAACCGAGTGATCGAGTCAGATTCAGCTGACTCTACATTATATTAGACTAAAGATAACTGGCATAAATTAAGATCCCCAAGCACAATTCAAGACCAGGAGGTCATGACATGCACACATGGTGCGCTTCAGTGACAAGGGAGCTAGCCAGTCTGGATTAGGGCAGTCGACAACAATTAGATCAGGGTGATCGTGCTCTCGCCACCAGGGGGCTTCCGGACACCACCAAGGTATTCTCGAGGAGCAGGCGTTCCATCTGCAAAGATGTCACTGCCGCTCATCTCCTTCAGCTTCGCAGAACTCAGAGACTTCTCAGCCGAGGCAGGGGCATCCTCCTTAAATATGTTATTGCCTGTCAGCTCTTGGAACTTCTGGTTGTGGATTTTCTTTGCTGTCTTCACTACAGGCTCTTCACTGAATGAGATGTTGCTTGGCCCTCCAGCAGGCTGCAAAAACCATTCAGTTCACATAAACTCGAGTGCAAGATGTTCATTCTAGCCTAGCTGGTTTTCCAAGAATATTAAGTCATAAGAGGGCAATATCAAATAAACATGACGGATTGTTCTACGCGCTGCTGTTAGCCTAGCCACTGGATTTCATGTGACATTAATGCAGCAAAACTCCATAATTTCCATCTATTAGTATCCTATGTAATGATAGTACAGACAATTTTTAAGCATGTCAAGTCAGCACGGTACCAAGCTCAAGGAAGACTCAAACAACAGTCTAAAAAGCCCAGCTCCAAATTCTCGGTTGGTCAGACACTTCACCATAGACAGATTTGATTGGTAGTATAAAAAGTAGCATGCAGTCATGCACTATCAATTCAACATAGTAATTTTCATTTTATTTTTTTGAAAAAAAAAAAAGCACGTAGGCAAACCACAGCACCTCACTCATCGCAGGCATATCGTATTACTAACATATTCAGTATAGCATTAGCTGTTTGCATAGTGGAAGACTGTATCAAAGTAGCTAGCAACTCAAGACATGAGGGCCATTTGTAAACCGTAGAAAGTTGGAACTGATATCTGTTTCCATGACATTTCAAGACATGAGAGCCAAGTTCTGTATCATAGGCCTATGGATGGCTAAATGGTAGAGCATATGCAGCAAAGAAACAATACATCAATACATCAGAAAGGTCAATCACTTACATTAGATACTTTAACTGATGTGTGGACGCTTCTCTGTGGAAGAGAGAAATCCACATTTCCTTGCAGCTCCTTGTTACGAGCAGCCAATGGCCTGGCAGGAATCTCAGGAGGCGGACCAAAGATGTCACTCCCGCTAAGTTCCTTGGTCTTGGCTTCAGAAAGCTGCTTATTCATTTTAGCATCAGCATCTTCTTGAGTACCACTAAGCTCTCGTTGTTTAGCCACCTCAGGTATCGATGATGGCTTCTTCGGTGAAACGCTTCCATCAGCACTAAATGATATTTGGCTTATTCCAGTCACAGTTTGCTGACATGAAAAAGTGAATCACATAGTAAGAAGGCCATAGTTCAGTGATTTACAATTAATCAATGCAAGGTAATCAGAGAAGCGTAAACTATACTTCTATTGTCAAACACGAGAGGCTATAAGCATAAAAGTTATATGAACCTATATTTAACACAGCAGATGCAGTTCCTTAACAGAAGTAGAATAAAACGTGCCTCAACTTATCATTCTATCCACATCAACATATAATAAGAATTAGGATGGATTACCCCAGTAATACTAAGATGGGGAGATGAATTTTAATTCAAAGGATTTGAATAGGATTATTACCTGGTACATCCTTACAGAAGTTTTGTTAGCATGATTTGAAGCCTCTGAATCTCCATTTTCACTCTTTTCAGCAAAGATGCCGCTTCCACTCATTTCTTTCAACTTTGAGCCAGAACAAAATTTCCTTTCACTACAATAGATCAATGGCAAGGCAAGATTAGAGTTGACAAATTGGAAGCGATGCTGAAAGTTACATTGACTATAAAACCCCCAGCTGTTTGGCTGCCATCATCCTTGGCAAGCACTCTGCACTCCATTCATAGAATTATCGGTACACATTGTCAAGCAAAACATAAGTTTGTTAAAACGAACATACACAAGGTTCATCACAGTTGCCTGAAAATTCTGTAACACACCCTAAAGGAAAACAAAATTGTTGATACTTTCAGAGGCACCAAAAGAAATAACATACTAAAAAGGCAGTGACATAACTACAGCCTACATCAAGATTCGTACACAGCCGAGCCCAGCATCACGTCACTCTAGAAATATCCAAATTTCAAATCCGATGCTTATTTCTGCATCACTAATATCACTATCAGCCAGTGCTCAAAAGACTTTGCTATAGAAACACCTAAATTCAGTGCTGATACTTTCAGAACTACCAAAAGAAATAATACACTAAACAGGCAGTGACATAACTACAGCCTACATCAAGGAGTCGTACAGAGCCACAGCAACACCTACAATCCACTACTGATACCACGAATTTGGACAGTAGCTGCGACACACACTTGCACAGTACCCCACACACGGTCCCTCCTTCGCATGAACCAACCGCCTGCAAGCGACCGCTCTCCAGCTACAACCATGGGAAGGCATCGCAAGCATTCAAAGATGGAGCCACCATTCCCGCTGAAGGCTAAACCCCATTCTCCAAAGGGCAAACCCGAGCAGCATGCTTGCTAATACCTGAGCTTGAAACATGGGTCGGGTCCACCTGAGCAGACATCCAAACAGAAACAGAGCAAGCGCTACAAGTCTCTAGATCGGATCGGAAGCAAGCCAGAAACAGAGCAATCGGCACAGATCGAGCAGATCAGGGCGGAATGCGGGGAGCAGCGCCCCCCAGATCTCACCTCTTGCTCAGATCCTCGGCCTCCTCCTCGCTCACCGGCGCGCCGAACATCGCCGGCGTGATCCCCGCTGCCGGCTGCTCAAAAAAAACACCGCGACCCACAGTGTCAGCCGCGGGGATTAAATTCACAGCGAGCCACCGCGCGCGGCGCTGGTAGGTAGTAACAACTAACCTTGAGGCTTGGGCGGGAGGACGCGGCCGGCGAGGCCGTGGCGGCCGCGTCGGGGCCCGTGGCCGGCCAGGAGAGCAGGTCGGCCGTGGAGGTGTGCGGCTTCCGCACCGGCACCGCACGCTCCATTGCTCCCGTTCCGAATCCTCCTCCCTACGGAGAGGCCGCGGCGGCTGCGGGGTGACGAGGGCTTGTGCCTTCGCTTGGCACTTCCGCCTGCCCCTGCTCAGCTCGGCAGTGCAGGCACGCTCCCTTTGCGATTTCTTCGCTTCGCACGGGACGGCTCGTTTCGAAAAGATTTGCCGGTGCGCCACCGCAGCGGATGGTTCGTACCGGTCCCCATCCGCGGCGGCTGCCTCGTGTACGTGACAGTACGGATGACATGTGGGACCGGGAGATACTGGAGCCACCTGTCGGTGGGGGGTAGGTTCGATTCGACTTGGGAGTTGGGACTTGGAGGCGTTGGTCTTGGTCCCGGGGGAGCAGCGGATCCCGGATCCGTGTATTCAAAGGTGTTTGCCTTTCTTTAGGGTACGTGGTGGATGATGAGTGGGTCCGTGTTGGACGAACAGGTTGGGATATTGTTGTAGGGGATCCTGAGCGGGGGCGGGGAGCCGGTGAGCTCGTGGGCTCGTGGCCCGGCTTTCGGGAATGGGTCGGATGTACTAGCTAGCGATGGGAACGGGCAGGATCCACACCCATTGGGTTATTGCCCCAACCCATAAGGTCGATTTGCTCAAAAAAAAAAAATCAAGGTCGATTGCATGCGCCATGGCAGTTGCTTGTCTCGTTCCCCTAAAAAAAATGTCACAAAGATAAATATACAAGATAAAAAAAATGAGCGACACCACTACAAATAGCCTCCTAAATTGAAGATCTTAAGGTTTTCTGAAGCTACCACTTCCCCAACTTCTGTGGTGCTCCTACAAAATGTTCCACCAAAAATACATAATGAGAACATAAAAAAATTATTTATAGCATTTCACAATCTTTGCTGGGCATTTCTTCCCCCACATTAGATATAACTTATAGAGTTGCCGGTTGCCAGTTGGTGTAAGTTGAAACAATTTGCCAATTGATGATCCCGAACCAAACAAGTTCATGTGCAATCTTTAAGGTGTGTCGCTGGATTTGATATTTTGTTGCAGAGTTTGCAGAATTGGTCATATGTCCAACCTCTTTTTCTCTAAGCTGCTCGCCTTACTTCCCACTAGTCTTTTGGCACGTGCGACACGCACGTGCGATTAAAAATAAAGCAGTGTTAATTGGTGTAAATAAAACAGTGTGGTAAAAATAAAATAATCAAGCTGAAATTACGTGGGTACACAAGCTGAAAATTAGGCGGGAATAAATAAATAAATATCATACATAAAAGGTAGCAGTGATTCATCAAGAACTAAATCTACACATTACCGAAGTGTATATACATATCTTATATTATTTCGTTTCATATCCATCCGGATCACCTCCTATAAGAAACAAGCATGGTCCCTTTTTTCGGCAGGCGAATCAGCTAATTAATTCCTTTTCTTTTAGAGTGCATATGTTAAGTTATATATATATATATATTGTAAGTATGTACATGCATCACGAGTATATTGTAAGTATGTAAATAAATCTATATATTTTCATAGTGTACATAGATATCTTATATTTATTTTCTTTCATATGTATCCGGATCACCTCTCATAAGAAACAAGCATGGTTCCCTTTTTGTAGGCAGTCGAATCCCCTGATTAATTGCTTTTCGTTTGGAGTTTATATGTTAAGTTATATATATATTATATTAAGTATATGCAATAAAACATGTTCTGATTTTTTAAAGGAAAGTATCTGAAGTATCCTTAATGTCTAATCCGGTATTTTGTAGGATAACTCAATATTTGGTGCCTTTAGAATGCAAGTTCATGTTCTTGTTTATGTGTCATTGTTATTTTTCTGAGGTAAATGTGTCATTGTTATTGTTCTTACTGCTTATTCAACTTCGCATACGTGAAGTTTTTGAATGAGGAAAACATATTTTTTTTATTTAAGTTCAAGTTAAATAACAAGGTTAATTCTTTTAATTTAAAGAAGCAAAAATGATCCAAACAACCAAGTCAACAAAAAATAAGTAAAAACCAATAAATATGATATAAGGAAATAATCTTGTTATTAATCTGGCCGGCTTCATCTGCCAGATGTGGGGAGGATGCCCTAACGCGACATCTCGGGATGCATCTGGGGCGCGGCGGTTGCAGCGCCTCCTTTCCCCACCCTCTCCATGTTCCCTTCCCATCCTGCATATATGATGTGATAACATACACAGTGACACATGAGACGAGCGAGAAAAGCTCAGCATTAACATAGCATCCTGGACCCCGAAAAAAGCAATACTGTGGCGTGTCGTCGTCGTGCGTCTAATGTGCCTAGCGATGGGTGCGTGTGTGAACTAAACTACCGACCGATCGACGCACGCACGCACGGCACGTACCGGCGGACATGTCGAAGCCACGGGCCTTGAGCTCGCGGTACTCCTGGCAGAGCGCGCAGGGCTCGCACCAGAGGTGGACGCAGCAGTCGGGGCAGTTGCAGGGCCCCTCCGGGATCGCGTACTGGGTCCGTAGCCTGGCGCGGTAGCAGCAGGAGTAGAGGCAGCCGAGCCCACCCGTCAGTACCGACGGCTGGCCCCCCGTCCACGGCTCCACGCCGACAGCAGGAAGTAGAGCGTCCCGCTGGCGCAGCAGGAGGTGGCGCCCTGGTCGACTATGGCCGCGATCCTCCCGAAGGTGAAGCACGGGAGAGGGCGCAGTGCAATGTAATAATGTATTGTGTTGTTATCAGGTGGTGACACAGCCAGCCCCCTAAAAAAATGATAAATCAGGTGGTGGCACAGTAAATTAATCACAGAGATCAGTGAGCCTCCCACGAACACCAACTGCCCAGCTCGTGGCTGACCAGAGGGGTTCCAGCAAGAAAACTAGTTCGGATTCAGTAATCAACACGCCAGCGGCTTTTTCTTAAATGGTAGCCACATGGAACAGGGTACTCGTACAGTCCAACGTCACCTGTAACGAGAACTTTCACATCTCAGAAGAGGCCGGTATAGGAACGTAGCTATACCTCCCATTAAAAAAAACGTAGCTAGCTATACCTAGTCATGACAGATGGGGGCTGATTGGTTGGTGGCCAAAATCTGGGTATGCCAATTTTTGGGCAAGCTAATTTTTTGGCCACCCCTTGGTTTGGTGCCAAAAAGGTGCCCACATCTCACATTTATCCTACCAAAATGTTGGTATGTTTTTTTTCCTAGATTTTGGCTTCCCAAAATGTTGGCATGCCAAATTTTTGGGAATGAACCAATCAGGCCCATGGTATGTCGTCTTGTTAGATTAGGCCCAAAACCCTATTCATGGGCCGCAACTAAAGCCCGCTTACTTTCTAGCGCTAGATTAGGCCCAAATCCGAAGGTATCAACGTATACATAGTGTCCATCTGCCTGCGTGATTGTATTCTTAGTTTCTGACCGACGATAAATTGAGGCGGTCCATCTATCTACCAAGGGTATATTAAAAAGTAACTATCTACCAAGTAAGAATGTCAAGCCGCGCGCCAACAGAAACAGATGCAAGTGTCCCCTACTCTGCTATTCATATCAAAATTGTTGATTTGCCAGTCGAATTTCCGCATGAGTACAAAATATACTGGATGACATGGATAATCAGTAGTGGATAGCTTGTCTCATTTAGTCACTGTCAGACTATCAGTGCAACTGAGATACATGAGTAGAATAGTGCTGGTGCATGGATAGTCTATAATAACTCTAACACGGAATATAATGACGGGAACCGGAATAGTGAAGTCTGAAATTGCATGCTTTTATTTTTGCTATACCAATCATATAGGTTACTCATACTTTGGCCGGGTCTCCGCTAAATACTATAGCCCTTTTGTTTCATACCTTGTTAATTTATTATGAAGCATACCATCATGTGTTTTTGGTCCTGGATTTGGTTACCTGTCTTATCAGTCATATATTTGTGTAATGATCTTATTGTGGCCACTAATTTTTTGAGTTAACACAGGCTTGGAACATGCTT
Organism: Digitaria exilis; assembly: GCA_015342445.1. Taxonomy (NCBI): domain Eukaryota; kingdom Viridiplantae; phylum Streptophyta; class Magnoliopsida; order Poales; family Poaceae; genus Digitaria; species Digitaria exilis. Next base: position 1,891,687 of record JACEFO010001734.1, read on the forward strand.
CTCAATTCTTAGGCCCTGTTTGGTTTGGGTGGACTTATAATAAGCCACTAGTAGAGAGTCGAGCATTCGTCCCTCTCACGTTAGTAAGAGTTTGAAATCCGTGTTGGCTGGTCCCTCCACCGTTCTCTCTCCTGTTTTCCACCCACTACCCCTCCCTCACAACTCTCTCTACCTTTTTTTGGTCCCCCACCTATTATGAAGGATATGAGTGTCATTTGCTAATATAGAGACTTAGAGCATCTCCAGCAGTCCCCCTTTCCCCGATCCAATTACCATATTAGGAGAGGTTAAAGGAAAACAATGGTCTAGCAGTCTCCCAATATATCTCCCTTTTCTAAAAACTTATTGGGACATCCCAATAATTAATACCATCTCTCCCCAAATAGAGGGAGAGTTTAGTCTCTCCCAATATATTAGTTGTTCGGGAGACTGCAAAAGCATATCTCCCAATAATACATGAAAGAGGTATTGGGACATCTCAATAACATCTTATTGGGAAATATGTTTTGGGAGACTGTTGGAGATGCTCAACCAAACAACCATTTGAGCTAATTATAAGTCTAGGCTTATGATGAGCTTATAATAAGTTCTTATGAACCAAATAAACAGGGCCTTAATCTTGCTGGCAATAGCGTCCTATTAATGATTTAATGCTACAAATAATTCACGATCGATAAACACATGGCGTAAAGGAGAGAACAATATGTTTTTGTTTTCATTTCTCATTCATATATGTTACAATGGAACTCCACCTTCAGCTTTCACATTCAAAAAGAAAAAGGAAGAACCCCGGCCACCTTCCAGTCGATCTAGAAATGGCCCCTTCAATTTGTTTCCGACTAGAAACTTTACACCCTCCATCCTTCCATTTCCATTCCCAGGTTAGCAAGTGCACTTCCTCCATCACTCTTCCACGGAAACTGCACATGGTCGGCGCCAAACTGCAAATGATCGTCTAGATCATATGCGGGCGAGTAATCCCAGTCCCATGTCAAGATGTCATCTTCATCATCTGTCCATGGTAGCGTCGGCGACGACGACGATTCCATGATCGGGAACGGCTGGGACGACGATGACAACGTTGTGGGTGGCGGGACGCGATGCGAGGGGATGGCATGAGGTTGGCTGTTGTTGTTCTGATGATTAAGGTTCATCATCAAGAACGGATTCGGATTGTGGTGGTATTCCTGCTGTTCTTCTTTCAGCCGTATCTGTGTGTTGCGGCGGTGGCCGGCGCCGGAGGAACCGAACGTGAGCAGCAGCCCGCCGCCGCTTGCCGTTGCCGGCCGCTCATCCTCGACCTCGACAGCGGGAACCGGGACGTGCGCTGCGTTGCACGTGTGCTCGTGCGTGTACGTCACCTCGTACAGTGGCGTGTCGTCGTGGGTCACCTGCTGGACCAGCTTGGAGGCCTGGCAGTGCCTGTCTTCGCGGTAGGAACACCTGAAATATAGCCTGCAGTAACGGTAATAACATATGCATGGGGTAAGATGATGTGAGCAGGGCAAGAATATTTGGATGTTTTAAATGCGCGCAAACATTGCAGCTTAGCATAAAAGAAGGGTGCCTGCTGAGAAGTTTAAAATAAGCAAGATTTACTTAGTGCGACCTAATTGGCACAGCGCTAGATGAAATGCTGGTAATTGACACTTTGACAGTAAGTAAATTACCTAGGATAGGGAGCGTCCTTGATGACCTTCTGGCCGTACTTTCTCCATAAGTGGCCATCAAAATAAGGAGTGAGTGTATGTTTGATACATGTATGCTTATCCTTCCTGCAGCAATAGTTCAGAACTATATGGATCAGATTCAGAGGAAGAACAACATGGGATGGCCTCACAAAAATGTATGACTTACACATGTAAATCAAGATGGGTATCGCTAGGGCGGGACTCTAGTTGTCATATCAGGAATGATTGATATGGGGGAACGTACATAAGAAATTATATGAATAAAAGAAGTTGAATGATGCATAATAAGCTTAGTCTAGGGAGTATATATGATTATAAGAGAAGCAGTTCAGAAGTTGCTCTCGCATGCATGATGGCAATCAACAAGTTTCCTTAGAAAAAGGTTGGGGTGTAGTTATAACTTCTAATTTATATTTACGAAAACATTACTCTGGGAAAAACTACATCATGCACAGCTTTGAGCTTTGTCCCCGGCTCATGACATGTAGTTCATTCTGGAGATGGTGTCTTATGCACGCATCCATTTCTGGTTGACATGGATCGCTTTCAAACGTCATTGTTTTTGGCGTCTTCTTGAGCAACGAGGCGAACATAAAATCCAAAATACAGGATTCAAATCCAGCAACAACCTACTGTTATATATACTATTACCAATTTCTGACCTTAGTACTGTCATTTCCTTTCTTTATTTCTCCCAATCTTCCCCAGATTTGCATACAACCATGAATGCAGAAACACCCACCATAGTCGTCGTCGTTGCATTTTGACAGATTCAGTAAACGAATTGGACAAGATGCAGCTAACGCGAATTCAGGCTCTGAATACTAAGAATCAGCTCATAGACATACAAAGGAGAAACAGAAGGAATACTAGAGATTCTTTGTATCCAAGAGCATAGAAGGCACAACAGTTACGAGACTATGTAGAGATCGATCATATACCTTTTCTTCCGGCTATCACGCGGCGGCGCAGTCGTCTCCGGCGGAGAGAGGCCAAAGACACCTCCTTGACCGTAGAGCTGGATGGCCTGCTGGTTCCTCTTCAGACGCGGCGATGCCATTACTCTTTCCTACCTGTACGTCTAGGGCTCTAGGCTCTATCTGATCAATCGATTGATCGGTCAGCTGCAACAAGCTATGCGATCGAGAATGCTGGGAAGGACGTGAGTGCGTAGAAAAAGGGAGGAGAAAGATTAAACAGCAAGCACCTGCTATGACGCTTTCACCGGCCGGAGAGGAGAGCTTTAAAGCCGCAAGTTCAACGGCGCACACATTTGCAGACACCTTAGACGCAATTGTTTATGGTTCCGTTTTTTGTAGCCTAGTGAAGGAAGACTGGCAGAGGCGCGTCGCCGAGTCTTTTGATATATTGGATTGAACGTTTGCAGATGCCACACTCTTGCAGGTGCATGCACCTGCCACCTCACCAATCGCACTTGAATCATGTGCTGAATTTTGCAGCCTCGAGATGGGATCGGGGAATCCCTGGCTTCCGTCCTTGTGCGCTGCCTCTTGCCCGTAGGAATGCTTATGTTTACACTTGTTGTGTTCTTTCAAATCTGTTCCTGTTTTTGAAAGTTCTTTCTTGCATTGGACCCGGGTTTCGTCGCAGTCTTTGCTTTGAGAGTGAGTCTCTTGCGGGCGCACGTAGGTGAGATGCGATGTCGATATCGACAGGAGGATAGCTACGCCAGAGGTTTAAAAAAAATACGGTCAAATTGCAGAAGATAACAGGACACAAGTAACTTGGCTCTGAATGGGAGTATAATACGGCGCCCAGGACAGTGGAGGTTTTGAATACCGAGACACACCCACGTTTCTTTCCGCATTTTTTTTAACAGCGCTATGTTTTTTTTTTGCTGCAAGTTGCGCGCCCAGCTCCAGACGTTTACCTGAGAGTTGCTAAAAATGATTGGATCGATCTGATCCGAGATGGCTTTGCGATGCCCGTGCAATGCATCTTGCATTGACCCATTCTCTTATCCTCGTCGGCCCAACGACGTGTTTCACAGGGCCGCAGAGCAGTGTACTGTATTCATGTATTGTTATCAGTGGTTGACAGTAAATTTTGGTCAGAGATCAGTGAGCTCATTCTCCAGAGTCCAGACTATCAGCTAGCTTATTTTCAGCTTATTACAAACAGATCTGTGGCAGGAAGGCAGTGCTTTGGACGGCCAATCGAATCTTGTTTATTTTACAGCAGATCCTTTGGGGAGTTGGGCACAATCGGTACCTCACGACGAGGTGACGATGATCTCGTTGCATTGTGATTCGAAAAACAGTGGTAGTAGTATGGTCAACATAATCCAATCCTGATCAGTTATGAACCGGATCGAACCCAAATGTATCTCATTGGCAAGTATAGTTTTAATCCTTAATTCCTGACCAGGGAAGCTAGTTTAACAATCTATATCTTAACCATTTCTCACAATGGCACTTCTGTGAGATGAAATCCGATCTTGTCTAGCGTCCATCAGGATTGAGAGCTAGGTACCGAGGGTCCGAGGCTGCGTGGATGCCTGAATAGCTAGCCCAGCGCTGGACACCTGCGGGCTGCGGCGGGGGTGATCTGTGCTGCTCGGTTGTCGCCTTGTCGGATCAAACAATGCGCCGCTGTGCGGGTTGGAGAGAGGCAGGCCACGATGGAAACTTCACTTCACAGTTCCTATAATGCATGCGACTAATAAGCTAAATGGAAACTGAGCAGACGATGTATAGCCCATCTCTTGGTTATACATCGTCTGCTCAGTTCCTATAGATGCGTTGGTTTTCTTAATCCTTGGGATATAAAACCCAAGCACGCCACATGTCGTGTCCACTGAGACTCTGCTCATCAATGAGCTACTCCCTCTATTCTAAAACGTAGGTCGTTTAACTTTTTTAATTTCAAATTTAACTGCTCGTCTTAGTTAAAAAATTTATACAAATATAGTCAAATTTGGATTATTGTTGAAATTATTTTATTACGAAAGCTAGCCATAAAAATATGGTACTTTGTAACTTTTTTAATAAGAGGAAAGGTCAAAGTTGAGGTAAAAAAGTCAAATGACCTATATTTTAGAACGGATGGAGTACTCACTTTGCTCTCAAATTATAAGTTGTTTTACAATTTGAATTTTTCCATCCTATTATTATCCCACCATTAACCTTTCGAGGGGGTGCTCCTCCTGCCACCAACCCTTATCACTTATTGTCCTCTGAAAAATGCAAAAAAAAAAAAAGAGCAAATGAGCCTAATTAAACTGAGGTACGTTTATTTCACTTTTGCTATGGCACCATACTGGTTTTGTTGTTAAAGCCATGCACGTTGCCCCAAATGCCCTCCAGCTCAGGGGAAAATTATGTCAGCCTTCTTCACTGTTTTCCCTGCATGAAATTTTAAAGTGCGCATGCAGATCGCGCTATCCTATCTCCATCCCTATCTAGTCCCAGATAAATTCGAGAGCAAATAAAAGATAGTACTGTTCCCGATTCCAAGTATGCTGCTACCTGATAATTAAGGACATTTCAACTGCTATGTAAGTGCTTACTTAAAATTGTAAAGTGCGCATGTAATTAAATCACGCGATTCCTTTGTGGCATCATCTATTTCTGTTATTTTTTTTTCTTTCGCGAGGTTCACACAAATGCTTTGGTTCACCTCGGTTTGGTGGATTCTTGTGTATACAAAAGCACATTACAAAAGCACATTTTGTTTCGAAAGTCCTTAGTGCTAAATGCATATGATAAGTACATTCACATGCAGTTACGAGTTAAAAAATCACTTACTTATGCTTGGTTTCTAATAATTTGTAGGAAATATATAATGATTCACATAAATATTTTTAAGAGAAAAATCACTCCACTCTGTAGGGAAAATAGAGTTATGTACAATTGTGGATTGCATTGGAGTATGAGAGAGTTACAAGACTTGGCACATGGGGATAAGACAATAAAAGGGATTGTAATACCAGTAAACTCTATCCAATCAGTATAGTGATATGATCTAAACAGATTTCGTGACCTTGAGACTCCATTCAACGTTTCGCCCTTGGAATTGACGGAACAGGATCATGGAGACCGAGCGAGCCTGCTGAGATGAAGCCAAAGGAGGGTGAGGACATTGTGACGAGTGCAAGATGAGCATCGTCTTATTAATTTGGTCTGAGGTGATTAATTAGTCTAATATCGTTGCTTATAATGTAGACCTAATTAATTATTAGCCGATTCCTGGAAACAGAAGCAAAAGAGAATATATAATGCAACCAATAACCAAGCTTTCCAAGCATCTTCCTTTTAAGAACAAAAGGAGCATAATCTAAGGAATCCGCACGAGCACTACCGGATTCGGCTAGTTTGCCGTGAGCCCCAATGCTCACGGCAAAGGGTCAAAAACTCACGGCAAAGCCTTTACCGTGAGCCGGCTCACGGCAAAGCCCTCACGGCAAAAAACCTATCAGCAAAGGGACCTTTGCCGTGAGCCATATATCACCCTCTCGGCAAACCTTTGCCGTGAGCCAAGAAACCCCTTCGGCAAAACAAATTTTACGATGACGGCAAGGAACGGCCATCAACGACGTTAGTGGGGCCCGCACGGATGTTTGCCGTGAGCCAAGGCACAGGCTCACGGCAAAGAAGGCCTGTTTGCCGTGAGCCATGGGACAGGCTCACGGCAAAGGAGGCATGTTTGCCGTGAGCCAAAGCCCTGGCTCACGGCAAACATGCCATCTTTGCTGTGAGCCTATCCCTTGGCTCACGGCAAATAGGCCTTCTTTGCCGTGAGCCAGGTGCCGTGGCTCATGGCAAACATCCGTGCGGGGCCCACCTGGTAGAACGGCAAGGCGGCGGCCTGGAAGCCTGTTTGCCGTGAGCCATGGCCCTGGCTCACGGCAAAGATTGCCTGTTTGCCGTGAGCTAGGGCGCAGGCTCACGGCAAACAGGCTTCTTTGCCGTGAGCCAGGGCCGAGGCTCACGGCAAAGAGCCCAGAAAATCCCAGAAATGGCTATTTGCCGTGAGCCTGGGCCAGTGGCTCACGGCAAAGGAGCCTTTTGCCGTGAGCCTGGGTCATTTCCTCACGGCAAACAATGGCACCTGGGCCTACTTTTTTTTCTGTTTTTTTGGTATATGATATCCCAATAAAAAATGTATCACACAGACAGTTTACATATACATTGCACAACCACATAGTCATCACAATGAGCATTACAGGCAGTTTATATGTATATTGCACAACCACACATAGTTAATACAACGAGAAAGGTAAACTAGAAGTTCGACGACATCCAAACCAAGTTCAACCACGGCATTCAACGACAAACAATAGAGTTCGACGACATCCAAACCAAGTTCAACCACGACATTATCAAGTTCAATCAAACGACAACTAGTTCACTACCTAGTAGTGCGGGAGGGGAGGGTGTGGATAGATCCTGATCCTATGGGTTTGCCTCCGGCTGCGGAGACAACTGAGAGCCCCAATGCCCCCGAGGTGACACAGTAGCAGGTGGGCCTTGTGGCGTCGGCCGAGATCCCCAAGTCTCCCAAGGCGACACAGTAGCACCAGGTGACACATTAGCAGAAGGATCATTTGATGCCGCCGATAGACCCTGCATATATTGCACATGTGGGAAAAGAATTAAGTTACCAACATATAAACTAAAGCATTCTGTGTTGACGAGGCGCTGGGTACAATTGAATCTATGGCGGAGGTATAGAGATCTGAGCACCCACATTCTGCATCCAAAGGTACATCTGGCTCATGGAGGCCTCTATTTGCTCCCGTTGGCTCCTCTCTTCTTGTAGCTGGGCCTGCAACGTAATATATGTTATAATTCAAATTAATAGTATCAGAATTTAAAAAAACCCGAAGCAAACAGAAATAACCTATAGACTCGCTATCTGCATCTGGTCAACGGTTTGTCTTGGGCGTATCACATCGCTTCCGCTCGACGCCCTTGCTCGAATCTCGGAGAGTCTTGGCGTCGAGGCCGAGTCGATCGTGCCGTCACCCATCCAGTAACGCCCATGCTTTTTGCCTCCTCCTACCTCCATGATGATTCGTCCATCAAAGTTCTGGGTGCTTGGATCGTTCTCCGACCCATGGACCTCCCTTGCCCTCTGTGTGTATGGACTAAGTCATGGGGCGATTGTCGGATTGGTGTACGCTGAGGCCGGTGTCTCCATGCTATCATCACTATCACGTGCGTCGATATCATCATGGTCATGCTCCGAAGGAGGAATGTTATCACTGTCATCGTTTAATTGCAATCGCTCAAGTAATTGTAAGTCCATCACATTTTTAACCTCATCTCCATCGTCTTCGTCGCCTAAATCTTCATTGTCTACTTCCATTCTAATCGTTTCTGCTAAATCTATGACAAAACTCCCTTCAAGTCCATCTTCTTGAAAGAATTCTCCCTCATATGTGTTTGGATCTATATTATAATCATCATTGTTTGGGACAGGTAATTTACTATGTGGCGATACCTTGTACACAACATCCCACCCCTGAAGACGCACGTCGGTCTTACAAGGGTATTGAAGAAAATAAACTTGTGTGGCCTGTTGAGCGACAATATAGACATCGTCTCCTTGACACATGGATGATTGTCGGACTTCGACTAGCCCAAGGTTTGGGGTTCGTCTCACTTGTTGGGGATCAAACCAATGACATTTGAATATGATAGGATTAAATTCTCGACAACCACGAAACCTCAATTCATATATTTCCTCGATTCTTCCATAATACTCGACCCCATTAGAGCCCATCTTAAAAATTCCACTATTAGTGGTTCTTCGATTGGGCCGACTACACTCGTGTGTTGTTGTGTGAAAGCGATATCCATTGACATCATAACTAGTAAACGACCTGACCTTATTACCAAAGCCACTGGCAACCTGTCTCAATTTGGCACTCATGGTAGAATCGGATCCACCCTTCTGTTTGAACCTGTCTATATTGTTGCTCAACAGGCCACACAAGTTTATTTTCTCCAGTATCCTTGTCAGACGGACGAGCGTCTTCAGGGATGGGATGTTGTGTACAAGGTATCACCACATGGCAAACTACCAGTCCCAAACAATGATGATTACAATATTGACCCGAGCACATACGAGGGAGAATTTTTCCAAGAAGATGGGCTTGAAGGGAGTTTTGTCATAGACTTAGCGGAAGCGATCGGAATGGAAGTAGACAATGAAGATCAAGGTGAGGAAGACGATGGAGATGAGGTTGAAAATGTGATGGACTTACGATTACTTGAGCGATGGCAATTAAATGATGACAGTGATGACATTGCCCCTTTGGAGCACGGGCATGATGAAATTGATGCACGGGATAGTGATGATGAGTATTATGAGGAACAAAATCTTGATGATGATGATTATTTCTAGAAAAATATGTACGTTACTTTCTAGTTATGTTTTAGATTTATATTTTAAAGTTACATCTTGCTATGTTATGTGTAGTTATGTTTTTTAGCCTGTTTCTAAGTATATCTTGCTTATTTGTTCTAATTTGTTCATTCTTTTTTATTTTCAGGTGACTGAACAAATATGGCGGGCGGCAAAGTGAGGAAGGTGTCGTCCGTGTACCAGAGGACGAGTGAGGAGGGGGAGGGGTCGGGTTCGGGGTCGGGGTCGGGCAGGAGGAGCTGGTGGAGTTTCAGGCGTCGAGAGCCGCGTCGAGAGCCTCCTCGAGAGCCGTTGCCACAGATTCAGCTCTTCGACGAGGACGAGTATGTGGAGGAAGAAGACACGGACTTTCGGCCTTATAGGCAGTCGGACTCGGAGGACGAGTCGGTGGAGGCAGAGGAGGAGGAGGAGGAGGACGAGGAGGAGGAGGAGGAGGATGCTAGGGAGGTGGAGGGTGAGGAGGTGGAGGGGGAGTACGAGCCGGAGGAGGAGGACGAGGAGGACGACGAAGGTGTAGAGGACGTGCCGAAGGTTTGGTTGCGAGGCCCATCGACCCTCCCTCCCCGGCCACCTCCACACCTACGCCCAGTGATTAGACCCGCTGGACAAAGGTCAGTGCTTTTGACGTGACCCTTAATTTCCCTACGATTAGTTGCGATCTCAATAGAAACTAATATTGTATTGTAATTATTTTCAGGGGTTGGGACCTGGTGGGCGGTGGAAACCACTCACGCCTTGTCAATGGCATACTCGGCCTCTTGTGCAAGGAGCACTTCCCCGGCATGGTCCAGCATGCCGGAAAGTACGAGCCGGCTTTTCACTTTGAGCACTACTACTCCGCGCCGGACCAGCCGGACACCCTGGGCCGAGCGTACAACAACAAGGCGGAGCGGGTGAAGGCCGAGTTGTGGGTAAGTCTTTCTGGCACTACATTACTAAATTCATCGCATTTTCAATACTGACATAATAATTGATGTGTGTATATGCAGGATTTCTACAGGTGCGAGGAGGGAACTGAGGTGAGGGCGGAGCGTAACGCCCACCGAGCCTGCCAGAAGCTCCTGCACGACATTCACTACGAGGCGCGCCTCCAGGCTATCGTGTACTACCACGCCCACTACGAACATCGAAAGGTCACCAAGAGGCAAGCCGTAACAATGACGTTGGAGAGGGAGGATTTCCTCAAGGTAACTAACTAACATCAAAACTTTTATTTTCTGAGAATAAACATGCTTCATTGGATCTTCTACCTTAATTGCATTGAATTGCAGGTGCCTCCTAGTTGGTGTAATAATCACACAGAGGCCTGGGAGAAGATGGTGGACAAGTGGTGCTCTCCCGAGTGGTAGGAGAAGCACAATATTCACCGGGACAGGCGTTTGAAGATGGCAGGACCATCGCACCACCAGGGCAGCCGAGACCTCACGGGATACGCGAAGGCATGGGTAAGCGGCTTTAATTGTTTATTCTGATGCAAGACATTATGAAAACATTCTAACCACTTTGTTCTCCTTTTCTGCAGTCGGCAGCACATGGCAACCGGGACTGCCCTCAGTTCAAGGCGTGGTGCTTAGCTCATATGGGCAAGGCAACGGACGACATCGACTACAGCGAGGACACTCCCGACTCGGCGTTCACCAACCCCACCATCCCTCCGAGGGTCAGTTCGTACACGTCTAGGTCAAGGGAGGTCCATGGGCCAGACTACGCTCCAAGCACCCAGAACTTTGATGGGCGAGTCGTCATGGAGGTGGGCGGAGGGAAGAAGCATGGGCGGTACTGGATGGGTGACAGCGTCATGGACTCGACTACGACGCCAAGACTCCCCGAGATTCGGCAAAGGGCGCCGAGCGGAAGCGACACAATCCGCCCACGCATGACACAGGGGCAGCTGCAGATATCGTCTCTACAGGTTATTTCTTTTTTACTTTGTTTTCCATTGCTTTTGATGTACGATTGCTTCGCATTCTAACATATATATTTTGAATGTAATGCAGTCCCAGCTCGCCCAAGAGAGGACCGAACGGGAGAGCCTACAGGCCAACTTGACCCAGATGTACGCCTGGATGCAGAGCGTGGGCACTCAAGTGTCCGTCCCTCCTCCACAGCTTCAGTTTCAGCCACCGCCTCGGCATCCGACCCCTGTGAGTATAAAAACTTTTGGTTAGTAAGTTCATTGGTTAAATCTTGTCTCACGTGAAAACATTTCTCCTTTCTGCAGGGTCTCTCAGCGGGATCAAATGATCCCGCTGGAATGGTCAACATTTCGCCTGGTGTGTCGCCTGCGCCTCGTGTGTCGGCGCCTCGTGGGTCGGACTGGTCGCCTTGGGGAACTCAGCGGGACAGACAGGGCTCACAGGATCGCGACCTCTCCAGCCCCTCCCAAGCACACAACCCGTGGCAATGGCAGCACCACCATTAGGTAGTTGACGGACGTTGTGGTTAAACTTGTGGTCGAACTTGAATGTTATGTGCATGGACTTGTGCTATAACTTGTTGTTAAACTTCTGGTTAAACTTGTGGTTGAAACAATATGTTATGTGCATGAAATGTTTGTGTATTGGTTATATTAATTGCCTGTGATGTATTTGAGATGTATGTGTGATATATTTCAGTTGTTGGGCACCATATATGAGCAAATAAGAAATAAAAAAGGCCTCAGCCCAGGGGTTTGCCGAGAGCATGGGGCCAGGCTCTCGGCAAAGCTGCCATTTTTTGCCGAGAGCCCCGGCCAAGGCTCTCGGCAAACATGCCATTTTTTGCCGAGAGCCCTGGCCAAGGCTCTCGGCAAAACCCCTATGCAGAGGCCCGGCGCCTGCCCCCGGTGTGGGCCCCATGGGCTCTTTGCCGACAGCCACGTGCCAGGCTCTCGGCAAACCTTGAATTCTTTGCCGAGAGCCAGGCACGTGACTCTCGGCAAACCTTGAGTGGTTTGCCGAGAGCCTGGCTCATGGCTCTCGGCAAACCAGCTGCGGGCCCCACAGAGACGGCGCAACGCCGTCTCGCCGGCGTTAGGGCCAGGCTCTTTGCCGAGAGTCTACATGCTCTCGGCAAATACCTCTTGTGCACACGGCAAACGGTTTGCCGTGATCCCGGAGGAAGGCTCTCGGCAAAGGTAGCTTCGCCGAGAAAATCTTTGCCGAGTCAGCTTTGCCGAGAACCGGCTCTCGGCAAAGGCTTTGCCGAGAGGATGAGCCTCTTTGCCGAGAGTGCTAGGCTCACGGCAAAGAGCCTGGATCCGGTAGTGCTTGGCCTCCTCCCATCTAAGAACAATATCGCCACATGGATGCCTCTCCCTCCTCACGTCTTGGCACGACGTTGATAAGCGGCCGTCCTCTCCCTCCTCGTGTGAGGGGCATGACGTCGCTCGCCCCTGCCCTCCTCCCGTACAATAGTATAGGCCCCGTACAACGATCCAGGTGTGTTTGCTCCGTGCGCAGGGGTGAAACTATGTAGGTTCAAAGGGGGCATGCACCCACGAAAATAATAAAAGTTAGTGCTAACCTATGATTTTTTACCACTAATGCACCCCCTCACACAATCTTGTGCACCCACTTCTTAAGGAATTAACCAGGTGCACCGCCCCCCTCCCTCTATTCTGCTCTAGCTTCGCCCCTGTCTGTGCGTGCATGGGCCGCCCTATACTGTATCCACCACTGGCTGTACTTGCTTAGTTTGGTTTATAACCAAACCAAACCAAAAAGAACTGAAACAAACCAAACAAAAAGAACCAAAACCAAAGTGGCTCGGTTCTCATTTTTTAATGAACCGAACGCTTTCTATTTTTGATGAACCAAACTTTGCCAACAACCAAAGAACCTGTAAAGGTGCTCTCTCTCTGTCTCTGGCCTGTCAGGAGCAGAATGAACGACAAGTAGGGTGGGCGGCAAGCATACGCGCTGTTCATTGTGATTCGGAAAACCTGTCTGGAAGACTGGAATATATGATGAGTTTCTCCACTGTAATCACACCATTTCTGGAAATTTTATGTTAAGGCAACAATCTAAGCAATGGTAGTAGGTGACCTTGTTTAGTTCGCTATTTTTTCATCGCTACAGTAAATTTGAATGTTTAGATGAGAAATAGGAGTATTAAAAGCAAATAATTGACAAAACTCATCCATAACCCCGAGTGAAAGTGTGTGACGAATCTATGAAGTCTAATTAGGCCATGATGAGACAATGTCGTGGTACAATAAACAATATCTAATAATAGATTAATTAATCTTAATAGGCTCATCTCACGATTTCACATCTATCTATTTATATCGTGTTTAGTCCTCATAATCTTTGGTTTATAATTGCTATAGTAAATTTTGCAAAGTTTTTTTCACCAACTAAGCATGCCCTCACGCTAGCTATATATATACTATATCTCCCTATTTCTTGGCTGAGAAACGAGAGCCTTTACTTTTGCTTATTGCCTTGTTTGGTTTTGGTGTAAAAAATTAAAAGCGTCTAAAACACAGCCCCATCAAGATGATGCCAATCCCAACAAGTAAGCCTAAAACATAATTATTGTACTCCTACAAACAAAACATAGTAATTTATTAAGGAGAGCTACGCTATCATTCCATTGTGCAATTTTAAATGTCTACAGACCTAGTATGTTTATCTGTTGAAGGTTGACTTTATATACAGAAAAGCAAGCGCATATAGTTTCTTGAGAATTATTAAAGTGGGCATGCCTATCACACGATACCATATATATCATAATGTCAAATCTCACTGCTGACATATACTAAATATGATGGAGTTAGATGGAAGCCAGGGAAGAGGGTGAGAAGAAGAGATGGGGAAAACTGCTTCCATGGCCTACAGGAGGACTACACAAAGACTCAGAGACTACTGACACATGGGTGAGCGTTTACCTCTACTACGTCTCGAGGGGAGGGGAGACCATCGTGCTCCCAATGTTCGTCCTCAAAATATACAGATTTGCTGGCGTCCAGACGCCCGGTATTTTTTTCTTATCGGGCGCTCCATGCAACATAAAAAATTACTGGTGTAATATCGAATATCACTGTTTGCAACACTAAAACAATTCCATAAAATGTTTTTTATAATAATTGGCAAGTACCAAGCGGCACTTGTAGGAACTTTTCTACAAATTAGATGAATATTAATGGGTCCATCTATCTGGTACTTTATCCCACAATTTTGATAATTCTTGGTCCATATATTTTTCACTGACATTTCTGGCACTTGCCAATCATTATAAACGAGCTATAAAAATAAACCTTGCCATCCAATTTTGAGATGAAAAATTCTCACCGCAACATCGCGCCATTTTCACGCAATATCAATTGCGAAAAGTAACATACCACCAGATCAACGATATGAATGTCACCCCCACCTATATATTGTTGTAAACTACCAGTGCAACATTCGAACTGACTTACTGCAATAACTGTATGAAACATATGCAACATCCGGATCAAACACTTCTGGCATCTATTTTACATATGCAGCATCGAAACATTCATAACTACTTTGCAATATCCATATGAAACACTTACAATTTATTCTGAAACATGTTTAAACACATGAAACATATGCTTGCAAAATGCAGAAAACCCTAACAAAAAGAGAAGCATTGCACATGTGGTTGGAGGAGGAGGAGGAAGATGGCGAGCTGAGGAGCTCGCCGCCGGTGGAGCGCGTCTGACCACGTCTTACGAGACGAGCATGGGTCGATGGCGTGCACCTTGTCGACGGCGCAAGCCGCCTAGCACTGGATCTTGTGCGGGGTGAAAAGTGAGTTGGTTGGGTGGTGGCTGGCTCGATTTGACGTTGGGAAGGAGAAAATGGGAGTCATCCAAGACAGAAAAATATAGCTCGGGAGAAATGCTACAGGAGAGATAGAAAAGCAGTGGGCGTCCAATTTTTGTTGTCCGCGTCGGACATGTGAGTCTAAGAAATTCCGCAAACATATGTAAACCTTTTTATTAAATTATGATTGTATAGACCATGTGATCAATAATCTTTATGCAAGCAGCATTTGAGCTCAAACAAATTGCGCAAACATGTGAATGTTGCACAACGCAATTAAGAGGCTCCGCAATTAAACAGTCGCAGTAGCTATTCATGTTATATTATCTGATTGTCATCTTTGTTGACAGTTACAGAAGTTTTTCACGAGGCAAAAGTTAATTCTGCACGCATGTATAGATAATCGAAGACTCTATCCCTCTATGCCCCAATATCTATGTGGGAGCACTAGGACTTCTCCCCATCTTGAAGAGTAGTAACGATATAATTAAGTAATGTTTAAATAGTTGTCCTATATGTGATGGTTCTGAGCTAGGCACCACAGCACCACCTTCGGTTTGGTATCGTATACAGTTACCAAATGATCTGATAGGAAATCCTTCGAGAGTTGTTATGGTGCTTGAGAGGAACCGGAGTTCCTTCCATCAGAATTATCCTCAGCCACGGATCTAAGAAAGAGAAGATTTGTTGTTACTAAGGGTAGTTAAGTCTTTAGTCCTCCCCAAAATAGATCGGCTGCCAGGAAAAAAAAATATATCGCTCTTTTTCTCTGTACACCATCCTAGCTCTTCATGCCGGCGGCTTGCACATCGGAGATTCAAGCCACTCTGATCTCCGCCATTGCTTCTGAACCAGGCCAGGCATCGGAGTTTTCTCAGCAGCCAGACCAGCCAAAAGGCTCCATTCACACATGGATTCAAGCTGCGCTGCGCTTGCGTCCCACTCCCACTGGGGCCTGCAAAGGAGGTCCCTCGCCTCCGATGAGAGGGATGGTGCGGACTGCAGAGGACCGACGAGATAGCACCGACCGCAGCCAAGTAGAGTCTTGCGCAACCATCGAGAATCCCCTAAAATGGATTCCCTATCATCTTCTGGTTCTCTCTGTGCTCTCCTCATCTCGATTGACGATTGGTGGCCAAATTCACCCGCCAATGAAGCTCCGGCGAGCATCTGCCATGACCTGCGGCAGCGCTCGTTGCGAAGATGAGACGGGGAGACCATACGTTACCTTTGTCCTAGGATGAATGGATGATTACCGGAAAATACCAATACACCCTTCAGATTAATTTTGTAATTGGTTCCTGGTCTACTAAATTTTAGTTATGGGCCCACCACATAGGTTCCTCGTAATGTTGGCCTAACACCTAGCTCTCACGCTCTCACTTACGAACAAAAATCAGTGAGGGAAACACAGCACAAAGATTTGCCGGCGACGAACGCCGCGGAGCCGTTGCTCCTGTACCTTGGCTTTCTATTGATTAAGCTAGACTCGGCAAGGAACAACGGAGGAGTATAGGGGCTACAAATAGGCGAGGGACTATTGAGAACTGATCTCCACATCCGGCCTTCGTGCCATGATCAGCACGTCTCGCTCGGCGTATAGGCGAGGGACTGTCGAGAACTGGTCTCCACATCCGGCCTTCGTGCCATGATCAGCACGTCCCGCTCAGCGACGCCGAGAGCCTCTTGCTCCTTCCGAGCATCGCGGCACCTTTGTGTGAATCGGCTACCACGCACTCCAACGACTTGATCCAACTAGCAGCGGCTGCGCAACAATCTTGCACACAGCCTGCACCTGAACCTGGACTCTATCTAGTTAAAACTAACTCCCGCACGCATACGCACACGAGCTCTAGACTCAGACCCTGTACGTGACACACACGTACACTAACCAAACCCATATACGCCATGCACACATGCACGTACACGAGCTGGACACCTACACACCAAAGACGCAACACGCTGCAGCACAACAACGTCCGCGGCACACACGGACGGCACGACGCTAACGCGTTTATTCCTAACACGTAATAGGTTCCTTTTAACTATTAACCATTAAATCTAGGATGACGAATGGTTGTTATTATTTCCAAGCACTGTATCGTGCCTCAAATCCTTATGTTCCCAGATTAAATTTGAAAGGATATTATCCAGTCCATGCCCTTAAGATCGTTCAATGCTTGACTATGTGAGAATTTACATGGGTTCACATGGAGCTAAAGAGGATAATGACATGGTGAGGAGTGCAAAGCATCTTAGCTTGAACAAAGGCGACTAAAACTCGTTGATTGATTAGTTAGCTTACCAGATCGGGATGGCAACGACAGCGAAATAATGCAACGAACCAATTATTTAAGTTAAACAAAGCTAGGACTCCATGTCGAGATGTCGACCATGCTGAACTCTATGTATGTATACAGCTCGTCCGCTGAGGTCGACAGGTCAACTTCTTCCGAAAGCATCGGCATCACCCAGATGATAAAAACAACTATCTCTCTCTCCATCTTTAAGAGCATGGTTAATAATAGAGTGAGTGTTTCGTTATATGGCTGTAACATCCTGACCCAAGCTTGAATAAGATTGATAAGAATACTCGTACAACCACTTACTTTTTGGAAGCCCATTCGAAATAACTCCGAGGTTAAACGTGCTTATTCTTCAAACTAGAGGATCTCATTGGAACTGATTTCCGCTCATTTTCATGTTATTGAGACCGGAGAGCGAATTTTGTCGCAGAATTTGGTCCATCATTGCCCCGGAGATGACAGAAACATTTGAAATGAGAGCACTCAAAGGACAATTTGTGGATGTAGAGACCAACCACCTCTGAAGACACCGAGAACTTAAAAATCACTGAGTCGACGAACTCTAAAGGCAGAAGCATGGCCACCAAGAACCCAATAAGTGCAACGCCCAACAGAGATATAGAAAGAACTCATCAAAGCCAGAGCCTTTTGAAAAATTCACAGGAAGACCGAAATTGTGCTTGATGGTCTCCTGAATCCGCAAGCGAGCAGGGGGATTCAGGCCATTGATGGCCATGACCCACTGGGTAAATCAAAGAAAACCCGGCGGCATCGCCATGATTGCCAGCATGAAAAGTTAGTAGGTGTTGTTTAAGTAAGGAGAAAATCTATTTTTTCACCTTCCAACTAGTACAAAAGTCTGATTTTCAACCCACAACAACAAAATCGGACACTAAACACCCTCCAACTTCCAAACCGTGCAAAATTGGTCCTCTGGGTGGTTTTGAAGGTGGTTTTGTATTTTTCAAAAAAAATTTAAAAATAATTTTGTATTAAAAAATTCATAACTAATTTATTTTGAACTAGAAAAATTAGAATCTGGTGCAAATTTTTTCTAAAAATATGACCTACATGTTGGTGCACCATTAGAAGTTATTTGCATATTATTTATTTTTATTCTAATTATTTTTTAAAAAACAATAAGACACTAATAATATAAATTTATAATACCCAAATAACATTAAGTGGTGTGCCAATAGGTTGGTTATTACATTTTAAGAGAACTTTTAGCACTGATTTCATATTTTTTGGGTCCAAAATGAATTAGTTATGGTTTTTTAAAGTTTAAATAATATTTATGCTATTTTTAGAAAATCCAAATCCACCCTCAAAACCACACAAAGGGCCAATTTTGCATGGTTTGGATAGTTGGAGGGCCTTTAGTATCCAGTTTTGTAGTTTGAGGTTGAAAATTATACTTTACTAACAGTTGAATGGTGAAAAATAGACTTTTGCCTTTGACTAATTCAAAATGTTTGACGTGCACGGTAATGGCACGATAGCTTACTGGGTATCTTCAGGCACATACTGTGATGTTGGGGACTTCACAATAATTAGGTGTCGTCAATGTGACATCTTGATCGCTTTAATATTTTGAGTAACTCTCATGTTCAAAATAAAAATTATCACATATTGAATGTGTCGCAGAGAACAACCATGTGACGCCCTGCATCATATCTCAATTTTAGAAAGCATATTTGTTGGTCATGTCTTCGACACTAATTTTCTGAGTTAACACGGACATGAATTTCGTTCACATTTCTGAATTTAAATTTCTGGTGTACTGTCATAAACTATTCAAGTAAGAATTTATGTAAAAAAGATTATATTTTTAGGAAAATTAAGGAAAGATTATTGTTGTGTAGTTGTGTCTCAAGCATTTAGGGAAAATAGATTATCACAGATCACATATTAAACAGTTGGCCAGTTCTGATCGATCAGTAGCGCTTGAAGGTTGCAAGCATTACATCCTGTGAGTCAAGCACTGCGACACCACGTGTATTGCTAGATAGAGCTCCTAGATAAGAAAAAAAAAAGAGTAAAATACATGAATGGTCATTATACTTGTTGGCTTGTTTCAATTTGGCCATCATACTTAGAAAAATGTAAATCATGGCCATCAAAATTGCTCAACTGAGTCGATACGGTCATTAGTTCTCTATAATACGTATTTGGACAATATAAATACATATTCGATCACTCTTTTTTATCATGGCAGCTCACATGATGTGTGCAAGAATTTGTAAGGTGTTTTCTAATCAGGATCACAAAAATAGTACAACCATCGGTCACCCCTGTTAGGTGCATCTAAAATTCCAGACCTATGGAGAAATCCTTGTTTAATGTATGATTAAAGAAGTATGGTTGTCGTCCAAGGTTCGACATATTTTCAATAGGTCATGTACTCAATATGTATTCACATCGTTCGAATGCATATTATAGAAAGTTAATGGCCGTATCGGCTCAGTTGAGCAAACTTAGTGGCTACGGTTTACACTTTTTTAAGTACAATGGCCAAAATGAAACAAGCCAACAAGTATAATGGCCAAAACTCAGACCTGCGAGGGGCAAGCCGTTCCCGGGCATTACTTGTAAGAAGATGGCCGAACCCCGGCCCCGCTCTGACACTGGGAGGCTTAGCCCGTGAGACTACCTGCCTGGGCGTCCTCAGGCCGACCTAGGCCGCCATCTAAACCAGTGCTTTGGCACATGGACCGACGAGGGGATTTTTTTAACTCTTAGGCTGAAATTTGCCCCACTCGAGTTTCGAACTCAGGATCTGAGGGGTGCCACCAGAGTGACTTGACCAGCTGGTCTAAGCACCCTTTGGCCTCCAAGATTAGAAATGTTACACATAACTTTAACTTGTTTCAACTTCAGTGCGGGTCGAATTACATGACATGATACACATCAACTAACGCCACCACGGTGCGGGCCTTCAGCTTTTTATTTGAAAACAGGCGAAAAAGATGCCTTCTCATTATGCTCCATATATATACATGGCCCCTGCTGCTGTGTTGAACTGTTGATTCGAATTAGAAAATTACATCTTCACATGCCCAACTATCCAAATTGTGAACATCCATACCGGTGGCCCAGGAAAACATATGCTCCCTGACAGAAACAATGTCACTTCAATATAATATAACAATCATGTCCTCATTATTGTATATATCAGTATTATAAATGTTAGTACTTTATTGTATAAATTTGGTCAAACTTGAGATCGTTTGACTCTCTAAGAATGTTGGAATGAATTACAATTTGGAATGGAGGGAGTAACTAATATATAAATACCGGGAGCATCCACATGATCGTTGAATAATAGATGTTCCTCGATAGCACACCTGAATGAATTCCATGTCGTGGGAATATAATCCTGCTTGTTGTCTGTCGACAGAGACTCTGGCAACGACTCAGTGATCAGAAACGATGGTGCCCGTGGCCGGGCGTCAAAATGGAAGGTTTGATGTTGCTGCTGCAGCTGGCTGTTCGAAGAGTCAAAGTTCATAATCTGAAACGGGCTCCAAGACATTGGCTGGTGGTGTTGCTGTTCTTCCTGCATCCAGCAGCTGTTGCCATGCGAATCAAATCTAAGCATCCTCATCCCGTCGCTGCTTGCGCCAGGCAGCTCGGCCTCCACTAAGATATCAAGAGTTGGGACGGGAGCAGCATTGCATGTGTGCTCGTACATGTAGGTAACCTTGCACAGTGGAGGGATGTTGTCGTTGTGCTGTTCCACCAGCTTGGTGGCCATGCATTTTTTATCTTCATAATAAGAACATTTGAAATAAAGTCTGCATCGATATTTACATGGATGAGTATATATACGTAGATGAGCTCATATATATGTATATATCCAGCTGTTTATGACTTTATTACTAGCTGGTACTTCGCTAGCTAGCTCCTACTGTACGATATGTCTTTATAAATAGAAGCTCAACAAGGTTAATAATATATGGAACTACCTAGCATAATCATTCTTCAAATTTCCAAAATCAAGTTGTGTCATTCAGTATTTCTATTCATATCCATGGTTAAAACAAATAGCATCTTACTCTAGGTATTCTATAAATTAACACTTGCAGTTGGAACTAATGAGAAAAAAAAGAGTACTTCATTTTTGTTAAGCTCTGAAGTTTGTTTTCTATTTTTCATCTCAAAATTTCAAGTTATGATTGTGCATATGTACTAATTATGGCTTGTCATCATTTGGCACCAATGATCATGTCAGAAAAGTATAAGTGATGTTGCAAAAGAAGTTTGCAGTGAGACAAAACCACATTTTTCATTCTAATATACCCTTGAATCATTGATACATTTATGAAGTCCTGCATGTTGATGTTCACATGTTTTAATTTTTTGGAATTGATATCAATCTATTATCTAGAAACCTCTTGTTGTTATTTGAGCAAATACTAGCATAAATATAAGAAGGTATCAATACTAGCATAAATATAAGAAGGTATGAAAGCAGTGAGTGGAGAGTATTCTACTTAATTACAGTAATAATAATGGAAATTTTCTAATGCACTTTATGGTCTATATCTTGAGAAAGAAATATTACCTAGGGAAAGGACGGCCCTTGATCCACTTCTGGCCATACTTCCGCCACAAATGACCATCATGATATGGCGTGAGCGTAAAATTTTCCCGCGACATTTTATCCTTCCTGCAGTAATAATGTATTCCAGAACTATATGATTCAAATTTGGTGACCATGGAAAACTTAATCGAAGCGGAGATTGCATCCTTTATTATCATATATAATATACATAAGAATTTATAGATAGTTAACACCTTAAAAACTATTTGTACATATGACCCATTACTGTGACTTGTCAAACTATCTAGTCTCTCTGGACAATAATTTCGATTGATGGGAAATTTCGGTTTCCAGTTGTGACTGCCATATATAATTTCAGTTTATCCATATGGACTTGAATTTCGAACTGTAAAATATCAATGCTGGATGGGTAAAAAGATATGTAGTGACTTATATGTAAGTTTTAAGATGAAATATGTGGAGTTTAATTATCTCAGAAATGAATATATGGGAACCACATGTATTCACGTGAACATATGGAAGCATCACTGAAGTAGACTAAATGATCATATAGTACTTTACTTATACTATGCATATGCTCGAGCACATTCACTTTTCTAGCAAATGATTGATCCAATACTTATCGTGGAGTTTTTCTGCTAGATTTTTTTGAAGAAAAAAGACTAGGCGCAAATCATCTAGCTAGGGTCCTCAAGGATAATGACGATCGCTAATTTGATTAATGATTGATATCCCCCTTCAGAAGAGATCTGCAGCATATCCAGAAATGGCGTAATTACTATTCCTTTATCTAAAAAATATGCCGATAACCAAAAATGCTGTAGCTACTACCGCCTGAATCTTTGAATGGCGCTTCAGAACTGACATTCTAAAAAATATGCTAATCTTTAAAAGACGAAACCTGCGGACGAGCTCTCGCCCCTCATTAGGCCACGTCATCCCATTTTCTCCACCGTCAGATATCGGCCAAAGTTTGCAACGTCCGTAAGATGCTGGCTTAGCAATCACTAGGAGCTCGCGTGTCGCGATCCTTCGCGAGTTCTCTCCGTCCCTCCCGTGCGCTATCCCGCAGCCGGCGCACATGCATCGACGAAGAGGAGCTCGTGGCCTCGTTGACCGGGATGATCTCTGCAGCAACAGGCACCAGTAGAAGAGCACACCAGCAGTGCACCTCGTAGTGAGCGGCCGTGCCAACATCTCGCCCGACCGGCTCAATGGAATGCCACACCACGCTCACCTCGCGCACCTCCCTGCCACGCACGCAGAGGTCACCTATGTGGCTATGTTCCCTGCAACCCTGCTGCTTCTCCTCTGAGCCACCCGAGCGTCCCCGGCCACAATGACCTTCAGAAGGCAGTCGTCACGCGACGCCAGTGGCACCCTGACAAGAACCAACGACATGCTGGAAGCATAGACCAACTTGAAGCACATCTTTGAAAATAGGTGGAGGTTAATTTTAAAAAGAAAAGAGAAAATAGGTGGAGGCACCTCTCCCTTACTCCGTTCCAAATTGCCTTCTATTAGAGATTTCGAAAGGTTCTCTTCAGATAAGTCGGTTCTCTTCAGATAAGTCAATTTGCCACTATAATGTATACCTCCAAAAAAAAAGTCATTTTAAGATTCAAATTTTGTCTAAAGAATAAGTCATCTTACCCTATATTGTATTTTGCATGCGCATGCAATAATAAATTAGTGCCAAATGTGGCTAATAAATAAGGACAAATAATTTAACCTTGTTATTACGGCTTCCTTTCTCTTTCTGCCCAGGAACGAGGTAGAAGACAATCTCTATGTACTTGCATTGGTTCAGCACACGTACTCATAAGAGGAAGCTTAAGGTGTGCACAAATACGACGCATCAGATAGCTTATGAAAGTAACAATCATAAACGTACAAAGATGAACGAACAAGTCAAGAGCAAAGCAAGACAAGACACGGGAGGGCAATACTTTGAGGTAACATGCATGCATACCTCTTCTTCTTCCGGCTATCCCGCGTCGAGTCTTCAAGATCTGAGAAGCCAAAGACGCCTCCCGGAGGGCTGTAAGGGCAAGCCCAACCAAGCCACCAAGAACGGTGGTCTCATAGGCCACGTAGACCGGAAAAAAGTCTGGGCCACCGATCACTTAAACCAAAGCAACAAGAGAAGTTGCCTCTCTGTCAAAGTCTGTCTACATGAGTCAGCTTTTTTACCTTTACATGCAAATCTACGGCGAGGCCTGAGCATCTGATTGGCCACGGCGTGTGCTTCTGCACTTTTGTCAGTGAGGGCACTAGTTCTTCTACAGGTCGTTCTGGTGGTCTGCGAGGCTACCGGTTCGAGTGACATGGCACTCAGATATACATGTGGAGGCTGGGGCAGTAGTACACGGTGGAGCGTTGAGCTTGGCCTAAGACCCCACCCAGCTCGAGGCAGATCCAGTTATGGTTCCTTTGCCGTTGAGCTCTTTCCTCTTTGGCCGTGACGCCATGTTTCTGATGACTGTTAACCAGCAGCTCAATTGGCGTTAGCTTCGCACGCGAGACAAGATGAAATAAAGCAGCTGGAGCGTGTGGAAACAAAAGGAGTAGGGATGATGTTATTTGCAGCTCAGCTCATGGTCACCGGCCGAATGAGTGGGGCTTTAATAGATAACAGTGACGAGCTCGACTGCGCACATTACGAAAACAGCACGTTCTCGATCGGTGCAGCCATTCTACATAAGGGTGCATATTTATCTACGTAAGGCAGGTCGCTACTCGTCAGGGTGGAAAGGAAAAAAATGGTGTCAAATTGTAGCGACGGAGACAAATTTACAAACCAAAGTGAACAAGTGGAAATAGATGTATTTGCCAAGTGGGTCATATAGTAATATGATCATTATTAATCGGGAAAGTGGAGGCTACCAATCCCGAGTCACTCCCACGTTTCTCTACTATTTTAGTTAGGCTATTCCCAACCCAAGACATCACCAACTAGTTTCTATACATCCATGTCATATAGACACTACCTATAAAAACTACCTCCCCAATGCATAGTTTCTTAAAATTAAATTACCATCCAATCATATATGTTCTCTCTCCTTTTTCTCCCTATCATCAAGTTTCATTTCTTGGTTCTTGTGTAGACATGGTTTCTTATGCAAGACACCATGTCCTTCTCTCCCCTCTTTAATTCTCTTGCCACATCACCAAATTGCTTATGTGGAAGGCTATTTAATGCTATGGACACCATCCTAGTAGATGGGTTGGGGATGGCCTTAGCGGGGTTTTTTCTTTTTTGCCCCCAATCACAGAAGGGTTTGGTACTTCACCTGAGAGAATAATAGCTCCTAAATGCCCACACAGCAGTAGAGCTCCTTGTTGACTGTATCCTCCAGGGGTAAAATGGTAGAGTTAAAAGAAGAACAGTTGAGTCTCAGATATCCAGATCATCATTCCGACATAATTAAATATTAAAGTAGATTGTACTCGATGCAACATGAGCAACATTATCGAGAAATAAGTAATCGATTGATTAGTATGACGATGTAGAATAACCGGTTGGCTATAACCACCGCTCCATGGCTGGTCGAGGAGGGTGCCACTATTCGTTTTTATGTACAATTTAGCAGCTATTAGCTATTTTAGACGTGACCACCATTTAAAATACTGATTAGTCGATGGAATGATGTAGTTTTGGATGAGAAAGCTCTCCTCTCTAGCTATTTGGTTCACAGTCATGAGCCATTGACATTGAATATGCGTGGAGAAAGTACAAAGAAATAAGGCTTCGGTAACTAGTTTCATTGTTACAGTAAATTGGAATGTTTGGATACAGGTTAGGATTATTAAATACGGATAACTGACAACTCATTTCATAATCTCTGGTGAGTTTGCGAGATGAATCTATTAAGCCTAATTAAGACATGATTAGACAATGATGTGATACATTAAACAATATTTAATCATGAATTAATTAGACTTAGTATATTGGTCTCGCGATTTTGCATCCATCCGTGTTATTAGTTTTATAATTATTAGTCCTCCTAATCTATGGTTTATAATTACCATAGTAAAATCTCGCAAACTAGTTTCTACAACTAAGCAGATCGACACTAACGGTTGGAGGACAGCAGCTTAGCCAACGCAATTTGGGGTAACTAAATTTAATTTGTGTAAATCAGATACTATGAGACAGCATACCTGACCTTTTCTCGGCCTCGGGCAGCATCTCGATTGAGACCCGGAGATCAAGCCAGGACCGATGATTGTCCCTATTAACGTGTTGAGCACTTGACCCTCCAACCAACTTGAAGAAAATTAAGGGACTGAATCGTATTCGGTTGCACTGATGTGCGCACGCAGCGAAAGAAAATGGCCACTTGCTAGATCTCAGAAAACTGAGGTTATTTTGGCCGTTTTGGGTTGCGGATGCCTGGGCGCGCCGCGGCGGAGGGGTGTCTCTTTCTCGGGAGTGAGCGGCGCGGCCGCGGCGACGCCAGAGCTAGCTAGCGCTCGGTGTTGCCGAAGTCCGCGGCGGCGGCGAGGTGGATGAGAGTTGAGACTAGGTAGCGACGTCGCCAGCTGTCGTGCGGCGTCGTTGGTGTGGGAGCTACGTACGGGCGCTCATGGCGGAAGAGAGAACTGGGGGCGCCGGATTAGGCCGCGGCCATGACCGCACGCGGTGGAAATGTTTTTTTTTTTCCCTGTGGCGGGCGACGCGCGTCGCTCGTCGGAGAAACCCCAGGCACGGTGCTTGCCAATAGTCGCGCTGGGGGATGCCCGGTGGCCGTCGAGAGGCCAGCTTCACGTGCCGGTCATCGGAATCGATGCCCATCAGGCGCCACGTAAATACCCTCGTCAAAAAGATGTACCATCTCCTTCCCTGGGGATGCTGCATATCATATCAAAGTAGGCCGCATGGCAATGGCGTATCAGCGTATGGGTTGCAAGGGTGCTCGGACACCGATACCCTCGTCCTTTCTTTGTGAAAATATACGTAGATCGAGTCCAAGGCTCCAAGCTTGTTGAAAGCTAAAAGTAGGTTTGTCCTTATTCCCCAAACATACAGATTTAGGAGGGTTTTTTTTATAATGACAATAGTGAGTAAATTATTAGAAAAGATATATATTCAACTACTGTAGTGATATTGGAGTTATCATAGTGATGGCTAGATACGTCTAATTTTTTAGAATTTCTAAGATTTATCATTTTTTTTCCTAGCTCGTCTCGTGAGGATTAATGTAGAGGCTCGAAAATAAATCTGCAATAGTAATAGTAAGATGAACAACTAACCAATAATTAATTTCTAAAATAACCTTTGGCCACTCTCAATACATAATTATCAGGATTTGTTTCAAAGGCTAATTAAGAACCCTTGTTTTTCAGAATAATCCTAAATAAGGTCAATAGAAGTATGTCATTTGAGGGGTTAAAAGACTCCAGAAATCTAGGTGACTCCTGTTACGACTCCAGTTTTCATCATGCTATTTTAGCTGCCGCTAACCTTAATCTGTGCAACATATGTATCAACATTAGTTGTAAACTAGAAGTGTAACTATGATTCAATTGCACATCAGCCTTATCTAGCTCGACTCTATACTCCTTCATGCAATCCTATTGCCTCATTGTATCTATGAACAAAATAAGTTCCTATATACTCCATCCGTTCTTGAATAATTAAAATTATCCATCTCATGTTCTCTTTCATCTAAATTGTTCTAACATATTCTATATATATATATATTCATCATTATCTAATTGTAATAGGTTTAGTTATGAATAGTTTCTTTTCACTTTGCATCATACTTTTATATGCATTTGATATTATGTCTTTAGTTGAACACTTTTGAGCTACGTCAACAACATAAAAATTCGCATTCTTATCCCTTCCCTTAAACATGAATATATGGTGGCACACATTATGGCTAATTTTTTTATATAAATAATATATAAATAAAGAGAAATAGTAATTTAGATTTATATTGGTGACGTTAAGATTTTATTACAATTACATAATTTAGATTCAAATTGAGGGTTACTTTAACTTTTAATAATGACAACATTGAATAATTTAAATGCAAATTTAGGGGTTCTTTGATATTATTTTTATAATGGCATAGCTGGGTAATTTATATGAAGATTAGGGTTACTTTAAATTATTAATTTTTGTAGTGGCAGAGGTGGGCAATTTAGATACATATTTAAGGAGTTAGTTTCATAACGGCAGAGGTGGATAATTTATTAAAAAAAGATAATTGATCTAATGTCTATTACGATTAGAGTTGACGAATTCATGGCCTGATGTTTCTGTTTTTTTTGTAAGAATTTGTAGGGTTTCTCTATTTTTTAGACTATCTATATAGGATCCTAGGTGGCTTCACCTGGAGGCTTCAAAAGAACCCCCAATTAGTAATAGTAAGATGATGTTTAGGTCAAGCAAATCAGTTTCTTTTTTTAACTAACTAGCTTGTCCTAAACGACATTACTACATATACTAAAGCTCCAAGTTTTGAAGAGCTCTAATGAATCATGGCCCCACCTGGGCCCATGTCCTATTTAGGTGGGACCCACATAGACCCACATATTGTTTAGGTGGGTCCCACGTGGAACCCACATGTTTTTAGGTGGGATCCACATGTTGTTTAGGTGGGACCCATGTGGGACCTCCAGTTGTTTAGGAGGGACCCACATGTTGTTTAGATGGGACCCGCATGTTGTTTAGATGGGACCCACGCAAAACCCACACACTATTTAGATGGGACCATGCACGTTCGGTGGGCCCCACTTAGTGGAACCCACGATACTATTAAGCGCCTCCATTATTTTTGAAAAAATGGATTATCAATGATGGTTACCAATATCGTATAGAAAAGTATATTTTTTTCTTATCAAGGTGTTTAGTTCAGGGAGAACTTCTCTAAATATTCAATATTCATTGGTTATTCACTATTCCTCCATCTCACAAAACACGTTTTCCAATATAGTTGTTACAGTACTTCTCCTCACTTCTCCACAAACTAAACACCTTCTATGTATGAAAATAATAACTAACTCCTCTGCAATAGGTCTAATATATTTTTTATTTTGCTTTCAGTTCATGAATTAAAAGAATTGATTAAATTATCATTAATTACCCATTTTACCTTTTTCTCTATCAAAATCAAGAATCATTGTAACATAGCACATCAATTTGTCAACTATTATTTCTACTAACACATAAAAGTCAACAAATTTCTAAGAAAAGAGTTATGCAATGCTTAATGACTAGTAAGATTAAAAAAAGTCTAAAATCAAATTTTGATTGAGTAGAGTAAGATAACAAATTTGTATTTTATTGTTATTTCAAGTGAACATGTTTCATATAGACGCGTATCGCGCGTCAACCTGACTAGTTTATTTAAGGATGGAGGGAGTATGAATTTCTGGACAATCTAAATTTCTGGACATATATACATCTCTCACAGGTTCAAATAAACTTGAGAGAATTTATGCTTCAAAAAATGCACAAGTTCCGTTGTGAAAGAGTTGACTTAAGATGGGAAAAAAAATAGCACACAGCTGTTAAGAATTTTTAGGTGTAAGCGTGAATGGCAAGGTGTTATTCTTAATAAGGAGTACATATATACATATGTAGGAGTATGTCTGAAATGTCACGGGGGGAGCAACTTGGATGTATATTATAAGAGTCAAAGATACATCTAGATCAAGCTGACATATAGGAATATAAATTCAGTGCATCTTTTTTGGGGGAACAAGCTAGAGTAGTTAGGAGCGAAATGCTTATTAGTAACACATGAACTCTGCAATCTGATAAGAAATGGGGGCATGGGACCTACGACATGCCATAAT
Organism: Digitaria exilis; assembly: GCA_015342445.1. Classification (NCBI taxonomy): domain Eukaryota; kingdom Viridiplantae; phylum Streptophyta; class Magnoliopsida; order Poales; family Poaceae; genus Digitaria; species Digitaria exilis. Next base: position 1,921,226 of record JACEFO010001734.1, read on the forward strand.
TAATCGGAGTGGTTAAGACTTAACACCTCTGCGTGCAACATGTCATCATGGCGAGCTCTGCTATATGTCCAAATGAATATGTGCCTGGCCAGGTAGATGAGGATGCAGTGACGCGAGGACATGATGCATCATTTGTGGATACAGACGATTATTCTCGTCGTATAGCTAACCGGAGCTTATTAGCAATTCTGGGGTGGCAGCAACGTCGTCAAATTCAATAATGCAACTCGGCAACTGAGAACTTAAAGATAAACACAGGCAAGGTGACGATGTCGACATTATGACAGCTCTTCCTCCCGAGTCAAGAGAGCGACAAGGCATCCGCGCAGCTGATATATATACTACCTTAATTAAGTAACGCATGCAATTGGCACGTGTTGTGGGAGCTAGTCTATACCATACTTGGATTAAACAAATAATAATCGAATCTGGCATCAACGTAACCCACGGATTAAACAAGTCCTCAATGGCTTCCTTTACAGTTTACCTAGCGGATCGAGAAGGGGCCGGGCATCTCGTCCAGATCTAGCATTAGATTGCCATGGCATACTGGTCAAGATCGACGTTCAGACGGATGGAGCAGCAGGTAAGGCGCGACACGGATCTAGAGACCATCACCCACATCGTTGTGCTGCCCCCAGAGCATGCTAGCTCGACCAGCAAGCTGGCGAGCGCCATCAGTCGAACCCCACCAAATCATGCTGGAGGCAGGACGTCCCATGCTGCTTAAAAAGTATCCAAAGCTTGCTGGCTTGCGTCCACACCGTCATCTCATGTGTATTATGCCTTCCAGAAACCTGATCTACTACTTTTCACATCTCTACTGGAAACCGAAATTTTACTGTGTGTCTCAGTAAACCGACAGAAAATATATAATCCTGGCGGTTTTTTTCTATTTTTCTATCGAGTATTGGCACACAAGGAAAAAATGGCTTCCAGTAGTGCATCATGGGCTGCATACCATTAATGACTGACACTCGGTGATATACTAGATCATGTATCATGTTAAGGTATTCCGACTTGTTTTTATTCAATAACAAATTTTAGTGAAAAAAGAAGAGCTTCTTGATTATATCTCGGAGTGGCTTGACTATATCCTGGAGTGGCTTTTGAGATTAGCAGCCACTGATCGTAATCCTGACTCGAATTAATGAAAATTCTGTGATCTCAAAAAAAGAAGAGGTTCTCGATTGTGCTCATCATGTCCCCATACCACTCTGTCGGAATAGGCGTATGCACACACACATATATATACAATAGTATTCTAATAAATATTTTTTATTCCACTTTTGTGGGTTATTAGAAGCATGTTTTTGCAATATTCTAATAATCCCATCCATTAGCTACTACCACATTGGTTCCCACTGTATTTTGAGAAAAGTTGGGGTGGATTATCGGCCTGATCGTCATTCCAATAACTTTTAGAAAAATAAAGATGTAAAAAGGTTCTACTGAAACACTATCTTTTAATCAACTCTCTTAATATGTGTGGTGGGCAAACATCTTGAGCAGTTGATATGGAGGGAACCCCCATTATTTATAGATTCAGCCTAGGTATGTATGCTTGATCAGTTTACTACATAAGAAGAGTGGAGCAGCGTAGATTCAGTGAGTGGTTGAGTCAGGTTTGAGCCACTAGCGAGTACTACCTGCGTTTTGTGTGGAATGCTCTTTTTCTTCCAAGAGGATCAAATCTCCTTCGCCTACACAAGGTCACTGTTTTTTTATAGACGACAGCGCGGTTACCATCTTAAGTGGGGAAATATATGTTGTCTTTAGCCCCTCAACAAGAAAAGCTATCAGGAGAAGAGGAAAATGCCCTTGGCCTTTGACGAGGATTGAAAAACAAGATTCTGATATTGACAAATAGGATGCAGCTAAAGTGGATTGAGCGCATATATATTAAATACTCAGTCCCAAAAAGAATGAAACTCTGAGTTTAAACTGAGTTAAACTTTTTCATATTTGACAAAAGCTTATAGAAAATATTATTAACTTGTGTGACTCTCATTTTCTAAATATATATGATATGAAAATATATTTCATAATAAATTAAATTATTGGCATCCTAAATAGTATTACTTTCCAGAATATGATTGGTCAAAATGGAGATAGATTTGTTCAAGTATATGTGAATTGCCCATCTCTCCCCATCATCTTAAGTTTTTGGGTTGAATTGATTGGTGCATGTGACTCAATATGGTATCAGGTCTAGAGGTCTCGAGTTTGAATCCTAGTAGCCATGATTAAATAAAATAATTGCAGTCGACTTATTTTCCATGTTTGAGGTTTGACGGAGCCTGCACATGAGGGGGAGTGTTGAAATATCTAAAATATGTAATTGTAATAAATTCCAACATTGCTGAACAAAAGGGCATTGGAGGAAGAGATGTTGAACACTCTCTTTAGTATTAGCAGTACACGGTACACAGGCATAACTTGGGAGATCCATATTTCTTCTTCTTAATAAACCCCTTGTGCTCAACCTATCTTTTAAAAGCGAACATAAGAATATTTTGTGTTTATGCGGAACCGATGATTTCCAAAGCCAAGAGAAGCATGAATGTACCAAAGCTGTATCAATAAGATGCATGTATGCTTTGGATGGAGAATAAGTGAGAACCCCATATATATGTCCATCTGCATAAGAATATTTTGTGTTTATGCTGAACCGATGATTTCCAAAGCCAAGAGAAGCATGAATGTACCAAAGCTGTATCAATAAGATGCTTGTATGCTTTGGATGGAGAAAAAGTGAGAAGCCCATATATATATGTCCATATATCTGACTCCCCATATTTGCATTATGCTCTAATGCCTCAAGGAGGGTTTATAACTGCTCAAAGGCTGCTCCAGATATGGGCAAATGAAAAGGCTAGTTCAGTTCAGATATTGATTTTGCAGTCTGAATACTCACAGTTTCCGTTTGGCAAAGGAATAAAGCTCAGGTAACGAGTTTTGGGTTGAATTGGTTGGTGCATGCAACTCAATAAGATTTACTTCATAGAATACGATGATTTTTTTAACGGGACAGTATATAGTAGAGAGGGCAAATGTTTTATTTGATCAGGAAGATCGATTAGTGTAATCTCGTAGCTAGCTAGCTAGCTAGCACTTTGGCAACTCTGAGTTGGCATTACATATATCAGCACAATAATGCAACTTTTTTAAGACGAAGGCAACATAATGCGACTGACAAAGTGGCAAGTTAAACAAAAGCAAGTAGCTAGCTGTCGATGTCGACCGTCGTTATCGCCGGAGCATCTTTTTTAGCAACACGTAATCTATGCAATTCGCACGTGCTTCTGGAAGCTTCCCATCGCTCCTTGATTGAAATGCCAATTGCATCTGGCAAGGACAATAAACAACTATTGATGCCTTTACCTGCTAACGAAGGGGGATCTCTGAAGGGTCGGGTCCTATGGATGCACAGATCGATCGAAGCCGATGAATAATTGCCCAGGCCTAAAGGTTTTGGTGCGGATCTAGCAGCGCGCAATCGACAGCTCAAGAACCCAATGCGACTCGGCTTTATGCTTCACATGCTGACGTGCGCACGTACTGCCCTTCCCAAGGCACACTTGATATAAATATCTGCAAAAATATTAATTGTTCACATCGAAATCTTATGTGTCTGGTTGTATCTGTTGAGTGAAAATGGGAATGGGAAACTGATGATTGATTATTATGTTGAACTGTTACATATTTATACAATCCCAAAGGGTGTCTATCCATGAAAATGTGTCTATACTAAAGGGTGTCTGTACAAAAGGATATCTATACAAGTGGGTGTATATTGATCACTAATTAATTAATCCTAATTTATCCTAACACTCCCCCTTGATCAATTGACTTCTTGTAGGCACCGTTATTTTGTCCATCAGTTATCGTCTTGAATCTTTAGAAAAACCCTGTGGGAAAAAACTAAAGTATATTGATATACCAGGCAAAAACTCCTCAAAACCCAGTGGGAAAAATAAGGAGAAAGCACCATGAATTATATTGTGTCACCAATATGACACTATGTTTCAACATTACCTTATTAAAAACTTTATATGAGAAAGCTCCGAAGAGTAAAACTTATATAAAGAAAAGAGTGTAATGTGATATATGAATTCAGGTTATTTTAGAGAATTTCTCCCCCTGATTCTTACAAATGCCTAAGTCTTCTCATACCAATTCCTTTAATACAATTCTAAAATGTGGAGTATGGTAGAGACTTTGTGAATAAATCCGCAAAGTTATCACATGACTTAGTTTGTAAGATTTCTATCTCTCCGTTCTTTTGTAATTCATGAGAAAAGACTAGTTTAGGAATAATATGTTTAGTCATATTATTTTTAATATAACCTGATTCCATCTGCAGAACACATGTTGCATTGTCTTCAGAGATAATAGTTGGTGTGTCAAGTGTACCTATACCACTTGATTGTGTTATATGGTTTATCATTCTGCGAAGCCATGCGCATTTGCGTGATGCTTCATATAAAGCAATTATTTCAGAATGATTAGTGGAGGTTGACACCAACGTCTGCTTTGAAGATTTTCAAGAAATTGCGGTTCCACCTTGTAGGAATACAAAGCCCATTTGTGATTTACCGTTATGGGGATCTGATAAATAACCAGCATCTGCATATCCTAACAAAATGGGATCTTTACTTTTACTGTAAAATAACCCAAGATCTCTTGTGCCATTTAGATATCTGAAAATAGTTCTAATTCCTATCCAATGACGTTTGGTAGGAGCGGCACTATGTCTTGCTAACAAATTTCCATCAAAAACAATATCTGGTCGAGTGGTATTAGCAAGATACATTAGTGCTCCAATAGCACTAAGATATGGAAAGTTAGGATCCAATATTTCTTCTCCTTCTTCCCCTGGTCTACAGGGATCTTTTTCAATATCTAAAGATCGTACTACCATGTGGGTTTTTACTGGATATGACTTTTCCATATTGAATTTTTCTAACACCTTCTGCACATAGGCGGCTTGGTGTACAAATATACCAGAATTTAAATGCTCAAGTTGTAAACCTAAGCAGAATTTGGTTTTACCCAAATCTTTCATTTCAAATTCTTTCTTCAAATGATGAGGTGCTTCATTAATATCAGTTTCATTGCCAATGATTTTAAGATCATCAACGTATACCGATATTATACAAAATCTAGTTTTTGATCTTTTAATGAAGACACATGGACAATCATCATTATTTATGTATCCCTTCGTACTGCGGAATTCACTTAGCTGATTGTACCACAGTCGGCCTGACTATTTTAAGCAGTATAAAGACTTTTGTAATTTAACGCAATACATATTGTGATTTCCCTTGTGATCTGGTATACTAATATCATCAGGTACTTTCATGTATATCTCAGAATCAAATGACCCATATAAGTATGCGGTCACTCCATCCATTAACTGCATAGTAAGATGGTTTTGTACTGCCATTGATATTAAATATCGGAATGTTATACCGCTCATCACTAGAGAGTAAATTTCATTATAATCTGCACCTAGTCTTTGCGTAAAACCTTGTGCTACAAGCCTTGTTTTATATCTCACCACTTCGTTATTTTCATTCCGCTTACGGACGAAAACCCATTTGTATCCCACAGGGAAGATATTAGGCGGTGTCGGCAATACAGCCGAAAATACTTTTCTCTTTCAAAGCGAGGCGATCTCTTCTTGAATTTCTACCTTCCACTTATCCCAGTCCGAGCGCTTTTTGCACTCAATCATAGACTTAGGTTCTGAATCAATTTGAAGGATATTTACTATTTGTTCAGAGAAAAATGTATCTACAATTATAGACTTACGGTCATAAGATTCTCCAGTTTCTATGAAATTTATAGTAATTCCATCTACCCTTAATGATTCATCATGATTTCCTGAATTGATGAATGCTCGGTCTTCCGATGCTCCAGCCTCAGAGTTTATACGCATAACTGAGCTAGATTATGGATTATTTGTATCCACTTCTAGGTGTCCTTCAACCAAGTCTTCTTTTGCTTGCTAACAATCACATCTTGTTTCTTGGAAGTGCTTCTCCCCCTCTTATCTACAACTTAGGGTTGAGTGGTTTTATTAGGTACCTCCACTCATTCTGGCACATTCCTTGCAGGATGGAGAGACTTTGTAACACCTTTATAATTTGAAAAGCGTCTGGCAGATTGTTTGCAATATTTTGCAATTCAATGATTCTCTGAACTTGTTGTTCAGTTTCTATAGTACGCGGATCAGCAAAAGGAATGCCATGTGCATTTCAATCAATTTCTCGGCATTCTGTTTGGTACTTATCTCCCCCTAATGCCGGAAAGTGATCTTCATTAAAAAATACTGTCAGCGAAACGAGCGGTAAATAGATCTCCTGTGAGAGGTTCTAAATACTTTATAATCGAGGGGGATGAATTCCCACATAGATCCCTACCTTCCTGTGAGGACCCATCGATGTTCGCTGAGGTGGTGAGATGGGTACGTATACAACGCACCCAAATTTATGCAAATGGGAAATACTCGGAGGATTCCCACGTACTAACTGTAACGGGGAAGCTTCAAGATATGCAGTTGGTCTAAGTTGGATCAAATCAGCAGCATGTAGTACTGCGTGACACCAACAAGGTGTAGGTAGTTTGCAATTCATCAACAAAGGTCTAGCAATTAGTTTGATTCTTTTAATCAATGATTCAGCTAAACCATTCTGTGTATGTACATAAGGAACAGAATGTTGAACTTGAATTCCCAATACCATGCAATAATCATTGAAAGCATGGGATGAGAATTTAGCAGCATTGTCCATTCGGATAGATCGAATCCTATGTTCTGAATGGTCCCGACAATGGCTGAATCAGACCGCAAATATCTCCTTGACTTCTTTTAAGAAATTTGAGTGGTTCAGCTCTAATTTTAAGATATGACGGTCTTAAAATTATTTTCCCAGTAGCACAAGCAGTGCAGCAAAAACTTTTATTTTGTGAGAATTTTGCTTTTTCCATATTATGATCAATGGAATTGCTAATAATTTTCCTCATCATCCCAATTCCAGGATGTCCAAGTCGATCATGCCAATTCTGGAATGTATCAACGTTTTGGAAAATTACCTTGTAAGCATCATATTTTAGGGGCTTTATGTATGTAATGTACAATCCAGATTGGAGTGAAGAAATTTTTTCACAAATTTTCTTACCAAATCCAGTAAGTTTAGTTAAAAGAAGAAATTCTTCCTTATAATCTTTATGTGTTTCCACATGAAGACCATTCTTACGGATGCCTGCATAACTTAAAAGGGTACGAGTCGAATCAGGATACAATAAGACATCCTCTATTGTAATTTGTGTACCCATAGGGAGAGTAATAGTGGCTCGTCCTGAGCCAACTATGAGTGCATCTCCACCAGCGATGGTCATAATATTTCCTTCTTTTTTCTTAAGAGTTTGGAAATATTTCATCTCTCGAAAAATAGAGTTTGTGGTGCAAGAATCCACAAGGAATAATTATTTCTCCTTTGGATCAAAATCAACATACATCTATATGCAAAGTAATAAATAAATTTGATATGCACTAATAAAACAGATATGTATATACTATATTGGAGAGTAAAATATAAGTATAATTTGTACAATAACAATAGGTATATACAAGTTTCAACTATAAAATATTAAAAAACAAGTATGAGGTTTGTTGGCTAGATTGCAACCTATATATAAGGTTGATATGAACTACGGATGGAGATTTATTCCGAACATGTCTCCAGAACTAAAATCCAGGAGTATGTTATCCGTCGATGGAAGCTTCTTTTCAATGTTAAGAGTTTTGTTGTTTGTTTGTTCTTTTGGAACTTGAGTAGAACAACCAACTTCTGGTGTAGCCTCAGATGCAAGATTAAAGTGTGATTCAAATTTTGCACTTCCTGCTGACTTGACCGTTTTTAGAGACTTTTGATACAACGCAATTAAATGCTTGGGTGTACGACAATTCTTGGCAAAATGCGAAAAGTCATCACATCTATGACACTTGTTGTCATTTTTGGGTTTCGCACTGTCCTTGTTCCACTTATACGAATTAGACTGTTGCTTCTTGTTGAATTTATGCTGGCCAGATTTGGTCTTTGAATGAGATCCATTGAACTTATTCTTAGGTTTATTTTGTACATTGTGAACATCAGGAAGAGGAGCAGCACCAATCGGATGCTTATGATGATTCTTCACGAGAAGTTCATCATGTTTTTCTGCCTGAGTTAATGTATGAATAAGTTGAGAGTAAATCTGAAATTTAGTAGCCCGATATTGCTGTTGCAATATTCTATCTGCAGGAAGCATAGTAGATAGAGTTTTCTCTATTTTATTGCTTTTTGTTCCACATTTGTCTTCGACAAAATATTAGGTACTATCCATATATGTGAGAAATAATGTAATACTGAAACTATACAAAATAATATTAACTAACAACAAGTAATATTAATAATGAAATTACATCCCTAAAACCATTTAAAAGTTATCTGCATGCCTAATGATTAGTGACATTAACAATAATATGACTAATGATGTACCATCCGCTAACATTATTTACAAGTTATCTCTATTTTTAGTGACCAATGTTCTTAATATTAACAATCAAGATATATGAGTATTATATTCATTTTAATTTTAAATACTCTAGTTACCTATCTAATGATGCAAGCATATATTTTTATGTTTTTTCTATAAATTTACTGAAATAGTTATTGATAAACATGTTATTTTGGATGATGATATATTTGTTATATAATCATATTTCAGCCTCTATTTGTATAATAATTTTCACTAATACAGAGAAATCCTATATTACAAATCGATTAAATATCCAAATGCCAATCCAACATTCAAATTCGTTTTCAAGTTAAAATGTGATAAAAGAAAGTTCTTTTGAATCTGATTGAATTGAATCCGATCCCGTCCCAAGCTACTGCAGCTGTGCAAAACAGAGGGAATAAGTTTTATTTCCTTTTATTTTCAATATAAGGAATTACATATTACATACACATCAGCAAGAGATCAACGCCACATTTGGCTTTTATTCAGGAAAAAAAAAGAGAGGGGAAATTAAACCTCCAACACGCTCCAGAATAATTGACCCTGGCTATTACTAGTTTATTCCAATTAGAAAAGTATTCTCTCCTTCAATACCCGTACATGCCCAACCCTGCAAGTGAGCGTCCATATTTGTGTCCCACGAAAATGTGTCCCCTGACAAAAAAAAAAAGAGGGAATATGTCGTCAGTTATAGTTCGTAGTGATACATCTTTGGTCATGTACGTGGATAGTAAAATTATGGTCACCCCCGGCTGGCCGGCCCTGTATTACCAGCAAAATCCGCATGATTCTCGGAGTGTAGATGGCCCTCGTCGACACCATAGCTGAACGAGCTCCACGTCGACAGCACATCACCCTCACTACTGTCGTCGTTCGTCGCCGGCAGCATGGGCGTCGACTCGACTATCGGAAATGACGACGACGACGACCCTGCAGTTGATGGCGTGACGCCGAAAGATAGCACAGGTTGTTGTTGAAGCTGGCTGTTCGAAGAATCAAAGCCCAGCAGCTCGAAAGGACTCCAAGACATAGGCTGATTGTATTCACGCTGTTCCTGATGCATCCTGCCGGCATTATTCCGGTGGTCGCTGCCATAGGGACCGAACCTGAGCAGCATTCCGGCCGGCAGCTCGGCCTCGGCAACGACATCGGGAGCCGGGATAGGAGCTGCGTTGCACGTATGCTTGTACATATAGGTCACCTTGTACATCGGTGGATAGTCGTCGCTCACCTGTTGCATCAGTTTGGAGGCCATGCAGTGCTTGTCTTCGTTGTAAGAGCATCTGAAATATAGCCTGCAGAGACATGTACATGCAACTTAGGCTATTTTGGAAGTCTCTCATAACCTGTGCATCGTCTGCATAGGCTAGAATATTTTATAAAATGTAAGGTATCTCAGAATTTCATGAGATGTCTATGATTTAGGATAAAAACATGCATGTGTACATCGCGCGCATGCATGTACGGGTGCTTGTGTGGACATTTGTGAGTGTGTGCTGGGGATTTCTATACAACAACAATAGGCTAGAGATGAAACTCAAGAAACAAAGCTCGAGGTTCAAGGACGTTGATAGCTAGTCTCCAAGCCGCTCTTATCTCGAAAGCTACTTCCTTGGAAATATTCCACTCCTTAAACTCGGCATTTCTATATAAAGTTTGTTTTTCGTGTTTACTTCATAGTGTTCATGGTATTTAATATCTATGTTTACATCCACGTTATCAGAGTTTATTTCCATTTATAGCTTGTTATACTACCACCATCCCCAAAAGAATCATGTTCTATGATCTTTCGAGCACATTGTGAGATGAAAAAGACGCATGTTTCCCTAATTAGTCAGGTTTGTTGCCGCACCGTGCACATAATAATTGTCATTTTAGGAGCTAGATTTGTTCCTATCTAATCATGCATACAACATACTACTCTGTCCCTTTTTGAATGTCGCTAGGGATCATGCTCTCCTCACAGGAACGGTTCCCGAGTGACAAACAATAGGGGAAGAAAGACAAGAGATACAGAAAGTAACTTCCTGTCGAAACCATATGGAATAATACTGGACACTAGAATTTTGAGTTAATTTGGTCACGGCCTAACATATTTGAGTAATTTAGAAAAGCAATTCTTTAATCTTAGAATTTTCATGCTTACATATGCGGATAAGGAATTACACGATACTTTACCCTTTTTTTTTAAGGGAAGTGGCATTTTTCTTTTAAAAAAGGTGGTTAATTTAGAAGATATCATGGTACTTGCGTTGTCGGTTATTAATGAAAAAGGTTGGGTACTTTAGAAACATGCCAATAACATATTAGATTCCATCAAGTATAAGGATAGATAGTTTTCTTGTTCTTATAGAATTTCTAGTGTTTAGATAATAAGGTTGAAAGTACTATGTCTCATGAAGATTCATTTGTAGAGGTTTGATTTAAAATAGCTTGTAATTTGTACTCCCCTATTCTAAATTGTTTGTCGCTTTAGTTTTGTCATAAATCAAACTACTCTAAACAAAGTCTATCAAACAAAACGCCAATATCTAAAACATCATATCAAGCTAGTTTCATTGAATCCATCATGAAATACATCTCGATACTACATGTATTCATTACTGTAGATGTTAGTATATTTTCTATAAACTTGATCAAAGCTAGAGTAGTTTGACTTAGCAAAAGAAAAAATTACCAAACAATTAGAGTGGAGGGAGTAATATGTATGGTAAAATGACTTCATTAGTTAACTTGATCAAAGCTAGACTGCTAGAGTAATTTGACTTAGGACAAGCAAAAGTGATCATTGCTATCCGTTGTACTGTGCAATAGCTATGGTTGTTTCAGAAAAAAAAATACATAGTCATCAGGTTTGGTCATGGATAATAACTAGATATTACTTTTCTGCATTTGTAGATTTATAAATATAATCAAATTTTAGTGCCTAGCATGTTTTAGTTTTGTCTCTAGAGTACTACATTGATTTCTACTTTTTACCTAACAATGTGTCGATATCTCCATGATTCTTTTACATTATGGAATTGCACAAACACTAGGAAGAAAGCCTTTCTAGATCACAAATAAAGCTAGTCAAATAGATGAGAGACTCCCCATCATAAAATATAATGGTCCAAACAATGAGGAGCGAGAGAACTCTTGTGCACCCTCAAAGCTAGCTGAGGCTGGGGATTTCCTCACGATAACCTTATTTCAATTCTCACCCGACTAGCTACTATACCAATGTGGAACTATTCCAATGGTTTAGATTACTGGCACAAAGGTAAAAAAACGAAATCAATGCAGGGTCTAGAAATAGAGCCATTAGGGCAGTCCCAACCCAGACTCTATCTAGAGTCCATACTTTGGGAATTGTAGACTTAGAGTCCAAATAAGAAACCAAGTCCAAATAATTGAGTGACACATCAGCAAAAAGGTATTTAATATAAGGCTAATAAATAAGTTAGACTCTAAGATAGAGTCTGGGTTGGGACTACCCTTACAACCTCCACTATCTTTTCATAGTTCTATTTCACCTTAACACAATTACCAAGAAAGTAAACATTGTTAGTTGCTTATCATCTAATTAATGCAACACACAAGACTTTTTAGCTAGTCCTCTAATGTTTTTGCTACGAACTCTTTATTCACATGGTCCATATCAAAGTAAATAGGACTGCCATTAGTGAACGTACGATTTTTGGAAATAGAACTATCAATAGAGAATGGGGGTATTGCCTACCACAATAATATTTGGAATGCCATTGATGTATAGGATGGGCTATAACTCAGCGAATCAAATTTTACCTTGGAAAAGGAGAGTTTTTAATCCTCTTCTGGCCATACTTTCGCCACAAGTGACCATCAAAATAAGGTGTGCACGTATATTTGTCCCATGACAGTACATCCTTCCTGCAAAAATACATAAAAGTAGCAAATTAATTACTGAAACCGGGGTACAGAGCGCATCCCTATATAGACGCATAAAAGGGTACGCCAAAATAAGTTGGTTCAAGCATGAATATATACGATTACTCCCTATGCGTGGATGGTGATTGTCTGGAGGTTTTTTTTTCCTTACCTACGTCAATTTCACTGGTTGTGTTCGTCCTTTAGAACACAATTTTATATCTCTATGGCACATATATTAATCTTATTCATATATTTTGACGAGAAATATAGTGATAAGACCTTACACAAGGCAAATATGCATGCACACTTATTTATGTTTTCCTGAGAAAAGCTATACTTCTCTGTGTAACTAATGCTCAAATTTTAACAGCTCGATTGCTTTCAGTCTAGGACCATAGTAGGAACATATTGGAGATATTGTGCACATATGACCAACTATTGTATGCAGATTATCAGACCATGTCAAACAACTGCCATAGTTTTATTTGTCTGCTTGGCTGATAGTATAAATCCAAAATCAAGGCATTGTATTAAAAAGAAATGCTAGATTATCAGGATCTGCATGGGCTTAGCTTATGGATAGTCTAGCTGTGTACTATATATTGTAATCTAGGGTTCTCGAGAAACAGAGGCTCCTTTGCGAGAGGAAGATTCATTGATAGTAAAAGAACGGTGGAGAAGTTATTTTTGTATTCCGAACTCTTTCTGATTGAAAGGCTTTAGTATAAATAATATGGAGAATATCTTTTTTTTCATAGGAGACATGAAGCATTTCAAGAAATGTCTAGTATAATGATAACAAAAAAGGTCTCTTACATGATTGGTGCAGTGCTCTTTTTACCCTTGTTTGGAATCTCAACCAAAATTACCCTATCGACCCTTGACTACTGAAACTGTATGTGCACATCAAAGAAATAAACGTTGCTTTCAGCCAGAGTGAGTGGTTTTTTTGGCAAGTTCTCTACCAATTGGCCACCATAAAACCCAGCTCTTATTATGTTTCTTTTTCAGAACTTTCAAAATACTTATTAAGACTCCAACTTGTGACCTTTCTTTATCTGTCCAAAAACTTCCCCATACTGGCATACAACAAAGAAGACACTGTTGTTACTTTGTAGCTTGTCGGATTCAGTACACAAAAACAAGAGGAAGCTAAACATGTGTGCATACCACAACAGAAAAGCCACACCGATCAGCAGGAAAAAGTTCAGTACTTCTGAGTCAGGATTATTGGCTCCTGCGAGACTACTATAAGGGCAGAGGTAAAAATGTAAAGAGATTAAGGAGAACGAATTGAAACCAAGCAAGCAAAGGCAGGAGGCAAATAGATTGAGATACCATGCACACAGGCCCCAACCACACTGGTTGCTCCGTTTCCAGAAGCCATACATACCGTACCTCTTCTTCCGGCAATCACCCGGCGAGACTTCCTGCGGTGATAGACCAGAGACGCCCCTGGAAGAACTGTAAGACCCGGCCGGCGCAGATCCCATGGTGGCTCCTTGGACGTTGGGCTGTTTCGTCTTCGGCGCCATCCTTTCTGGCCGCGCTATCTAGCTCCTCAGATCAACTGGCGTGCTCTTTGCAGCAGGTGCGAATGATGCGTGGGAAAACGTATAGGAGGAGATTAGCAGCTTAAGCCTCTTTCATGGCCTGGTCACCGGCCGGAGGTGGGGATTGCTTTATTGTTGAGGAGCTCAACGACGCAATTACAAGCACGTTCCTTGCAGCAATTCTATATTTTTTTCTCATCTTATCTTCAAATATACAAAAACTCGGGTCTTTTGATATATACAGCTTCCAAAGTTTACAGATGTGACACTCTTGCGGATCGTTACTCACTACGGCCCAAAATAATTGTGGTCTGTGCTTCTCAAAAAACAACTTTTACCGAGTATATATAAAAATATATTAAAAAATATGTTACAAATTAAATATCATTAGATAGATATTGGAATCTAGTTTTTTTTAAAAAAATTAGAGATTTAAATATTACACATATTTTCTACAAATCCAATCAAACTTGTGATACGGATACCCAAGATAACAATTATTTTGGGGCAGAGGGAGTACTTATTTACAGTCAAGTTGTAGGCTTGCAGCAAAGGACAACAGACAGACAATGGGAGCAGCAGCAAGTGGATTATATGTATGGCCAAGTGGGATTGATATAATACAATGTGCCATTAGTAGTAATGAAAGTGGAGGCTACCAATCCCAAGCAACTCGGCCACTTCAATTTTAGCAATCTTTTTTTTCCCTAATTGCTAAATCTGAACGGTTAGGCCTAGGCGATTCACCTGCAAATTTTCCTAAAATGGCATATATGATGTTACGGTGAGAAGTTTATAAATGTCCGAATCATATTGGGCTTATCTGACGGTTCAACGTGATATACAGTAGGGTGCATGGCTGAATTCTTCAGTGCTAAACTGCTAATCATATAGATCTGCAGCAGATTCAATGAACCTCAGCTAGTACGTTTCTGACATAAATTAATTAGATTGTAAATACAAGATTCATCAGTTACACTCTCTTGCCCTCAATTTACTGACTGGCAGATGTCAAGGATCAAGCCCAAAATGCAGTTTTTTGGGGGTCAGAGAGCTCGACCAAACAGCCGTGGGTATGTTTGTATGGAATGGATGCAGAGATCGTACAGAAGCAAACTGGACGTCCGGGCTTGGGACGTGTGTTAATGGAAGTAAAGTAAGCGAAATTTGGTGTGGTGAAACAGAGCATACCTGGCCCTTCCTCCTCCCAGAGGCAGGTTTCTGAAGACTGCGAGAACTGTGCCACACCCTGCAACATTGCAAGTTGGAAGCGCATCAGCAATGAACTCGATGAAAACGAACTAAATAACTACACTAACTATATACATTAGCAACAAATTAATCTCATCCCTTTTTTTAAAAAAAAAAAAGAGTAACTATATACTTTCTAGTTGAGGAGAAATTAATCTCATTGTGCTCAACTAGAAAGTGACATTTACCGCGGTCGATTCGGAGTGTGCTGGAGATCAAGGATTCAAGGCACTGATCATCACGGAAGCGAAAAAATGGTCGCTCTCACTTCTGTGGCTCTGTACTTCAGTTTCCAAACGATTATTTCTGGTAGGAAAGGGAGGTTAGGGGAGGGGGATATGAACTGCGTATGCCTGGAAGGCACGCCGCGGCGCCTATGCGGAGTGGATGAGACGTTGAGAACTGGAGTGCCGAGAGTGCGCCGATCGCCAGCCGCGCTGATGGCGTCGGAGCCATGGCGGAAGCCATTAAGCAAGCAGCCGTGGCCGCCGCCGTGCATCTCTGCGTTGTTCAATTCGGAGCCGCTGGCGGGGCTGAATGGTTTTTGCCTGCGGCGTACGCGCGTCGCCGGTGAGGGAGCCCCACGCATGCACGGTGGCCGCCACTCGGCGCGCTGGATCTGCCGGGTGGCCATGGGGGAGCCCTGCTTCACGTGCACCGTCGTGGATATCGATGCTGGGTCAAACGGTGCGTCAAGCTAGCTTCCTTCCAAGGCTCCAAGCTAGTTTTGCTCACGTGTAAAGTCCAGCTAAACCATACGCATACAGCCTCGCAGGCCACAGGTAAAGAGTACGAGTGGAGGGGAAAATGAGTTCTCTTCTGTAGAAAGATAGCATTTTTTTTTCTTGCTGCAGCCAGCGAGCCAGATTGGCTCTCGATCCACAACGGGTAAGGCAAGCCTTCTCTGGCGAAGCAACACTAGGCAAGACACCGTGAAAACCAAACTGTGGCCCGGCCCATAATACGAATTTTGGTATGCTTAACCCACGATCTGTACACACAAGTGCGTGGTATGCATGGAGACACATGATGATATGATATAGGTAGGTAATTTTTACCCTATTAACATTGGCAAAAGCACAGTTAAGTTTCATTGTATTTTGTGAATTTTTTATGTCCAAGATAGGATATTTAAGAGTTTTGACTATTTTAATAGTAGCAAAGTTTATTCCTAATTTAAAAACTTATCTGGTACCCCACTATCCATCTAGTCTGCTTGACTTAGAAGTTTATCTCTACTTCTATACCAAGTTGTTAGATGAAGATCTAGTGTTACTTTAGAGCTTTTTTTTAATAAGCATATGCGGTTACAAAAATTAAATATTGATTTTTGGGAGAAAGATTAAATATTGATTTACAAGATTACATTAGCCTATTTTTACACTGATAATTTTAGGTATAGAAGATAATGTAGATAATATCTCCCCACATTGAACCGGAAAATAAGTATATGCGCCATTTATGCACCGATTTTTACCCATGTGCTCATGTGCATGCGCTTGGGCGCAAAAATAAATTTTGTTACCAACGGGTTGAGAGAGAGAGCATGGCTGTTCGAATCTTCAACTGAAAATGATGGTGTGTGCTCAAGAACCATTTAGGAAAAGCAATTTGCTTATAAATTATAACAGTCAAAGATACATCCAGATCAAGCTGACATGTATATGGATATTTTATGGCCTTTTTTAGGGGCATGCCGTGGAGCTAACATGCCTCTCTCTCATTTGCGGTGTGATCAGACGACCTAGGACCTGCCAAAATTGGAGTGGATGGGCTATCCAATCATCCTCATCATGGCAGCCACTGCTATTTGTTTAAAGGAAGATGCCCCAGTGCCCTACTGTGCTAATAATAGATAGTAGAACAGGGAGAAGACGACACCGACACACAGATCACAGGATCTACAATGAAAAATATTGCAAATATACATATGCTGAAAAAGACTTAAGATAGGAACTGCCACACCCACTCAACCTGATAAGCTTGTATTATAGGATGTATTTACATATGACTTCTGATTTTTATAGACACGGTGTGCAGTATATAAGAGAAAAAAAAAACAAGAGCATGTATATGGTGTACTCATATCATTCGAGGTTTCTCATTCTCCCTTCCCAACATGATTGTCCATTCTTCTATCGTTACATGTACCTTGTCCTTTCTCGGGGCAACTAATCTCAAATGTACAGATAGAGGTAGTAACTAGTAAGCCTACAACCCGATACGTTTATATATAGAGCATCTCTATCTTGAACCCATCATCAATTCACCACTACAAAAAAATATTTTTAAAGGCGATCAAAATCAGAGGTGGTTTTTGCATCCACCTCCGAGTCAAGGCTTCTGGTAATAAGGCATTTTTGAATATGGATATGTATGTGTCTGTTAATACAAAAATAAAAAAATAAAACCCTAGGATAGGCCCGTCGAGCACATCTAGGGCACGGTTGCGCCGCCCCACTTGGTCACCCCAGCAGGCCACGGCGCCACCGCGCTGCCTTCGTCGTGCATCCACGCTGTGCTTCGCCTTCGCCTAAAGCGGGAGTGGATCTGAAGCGGGGCCACCTTCATCGTGCTTCTGTGTCGTCTTGCCGCCGCGCCTACGCGCCCGCATCATAGGAGTAGGAGGAGATTATGGTGCATGTGTTGAACGCCTGTGCGACAGTTTATCCTGCCGCCGACCACCGTGACTTTAATTACCACAGTTTATTAACTTGGAGCTCTATTATTGGTGCATGTGTTGAACGACAGCGCGGGCTGACAGCGCTTGGTGGGGACTCGGGAGCATCGTGAGAGAGCCTGAGATGCAGCCAAAGCGGATGAGGGCAGCGATGAGGAGAGCCAGTGACGATGGCAAGCGCATCTCCTCTGGATCCAGATGGAAGTAGTCTAATCAATCTCGTTACGTTGCTATAAGTATAAGATCGGCGACCTGTTTTTTTGGGAATAAAAGATTGGCGACCTGTTTTTTTTGGAAATAAAAGATCGGCGAGGGGTGGCAGTGGTACATGGCTAAATAATCCGATTGGAGCCGCTTCAAAAAGGAAAAAAAAAAGATCCGATTGGGAAGAAGATGGAGGCATGCATGGTGATTGCTCCGACCTCCGATTCCTGCCGAGTTGCGTATGACTGTGACGGGGCAACCACTTAAAGCTGTGGAATTCGCACGTGCTCTGACTTGTGCGAGCGAGACCGATTATGATGGGGGCATCTGGCATGAACCAATAAACTAATCTCCATCGGTCGCCGGGCTCGGGCTGAGTTGGTGTGCAATGATCGATGTCGACGATCAGGTGTTGGCAGTGGAACACTAGGAGGAGCGCGGAACGTTTTGCCGGCTTGAGAAGAGGCGCTGATTACCTGGGCCGTTTTATCGGTCGGTGGGCTGAGCCACGGCTACTACGTGATGGGCTTCACCCTCTGTCCTGGTCTGCCGCGGAACCCCAAACAAATTTGAAAGGAAAAAGTCCTATTTACCCCCTTCAACTATAGGCAGAGTTCACGTTTCCACCTTGAATTCCAAAACAAGGTAAATCACATCCTCAACTTTTAAAACCGTGCGTTTTACCTCCCTGGTCAGCTTAAAAGAGGTTTTGATGGCGGTTTTTTATTTTTCTTTTTTATTTATTTTGGCTGAAGCTTTAAAAATTCATAGTAAATCATAAAAAAAATTATAAAATAGAAAATTTATTTTTGTTGGACTCCGCATGAGTATGTAAACATAACAAATATATAATATGGTATACTTTAGTACAAAATTTTAACTATAAATTTAGATCTATTCATTTTTATGATTAATCAGAATAATTTATAACGGTTGTTTCTATGATCTAATTATTGGTGAAATTTTTATGGAGGTCTTATTATTGTATGATTCAATTATAGTGAAACATTTATACTCATTGGATTAGGTATAAATTATTTATAGAAAGTAAGTTATAGTGACATAAATAAATATATAACTAAGTTATACATGATCAAATGAGTATAATTTTTTTAATACAATTCCATCATAAAATAATTAGGCCACTATAAAAATTTAGCCACAATTGAACATAAAAACTGGAGTTATGAATTATTTATTTTAATTACAGAAATGAATAGATCTAAACCTACAATAAAAATATTATGCTAAAATATATTATATTATATATTTACTGTGTATATATAATCATGTGGAGTCCAACAAAAATGAGTTTTCTATTTTATGAATTTTCTATGATTTACTATGAATTTTTAAACTTCAGCCAAAATAAATAAAAAAGAAAAAACACAAAACCACTATCAAAACCGCTTTTAACCCGACCAGGGAGGTAGAACGCACGGTTTTAAAAGTTGAGGGTGTAATTTACCCGGTTTTAGAGTTTAAGGTGGAAACGTGAACTCTGTCTATAGTTGAAGGGGGTAAATAGGTCTTTTTCCAATTTGAAATATAGATTTCCAATGGGCACTCGCTTGAGAAGAGAAACCAACCCGGGCCGGCCGGGCTGACCGAGCCCGACCACAAAGCCTGTCAGCCCATTAGGGCCCACGAATTACTTTCTCTTCCTTTTCTGGGTCCTTCTCTCGCGTCGCACGCAGCAAATGTCTGTTCCCACACCCCCAGCAGCGAGCTCGCGCGCTTAGTAAGCGCAAAGGCGATGGAGCCCAACGCCTAAGAAACTGCGAGGCATGCTGCTGGCTGCCACCGCGCTAACGGCTAACGGCGCAGCGGCCATCGAGGAGGGACTGTCCATGGAAGACAGAAGTTAAAAACATCACTTTTTCATGCATGCTTGAGTTCGTCTCGAATTCTCAAAATTTGCAGCAAAACTGGTTACATACACTTCACCTTTTTGGAAAAAAGAAAAAACTCCCAACATAACAGCCTCTCAAGATGCTGCACGGCCCACTACTGATGAGCGAACGTTGCGGCGAGGAACATGTCCTCCTCGTTCCCGACCCACCCGCACTGCCCGCAGCGCTCGCCGGCGCCGCAGCACTCGTCGCTCCTGACACCTGGTCCCCTCATCGTCACACCCTTCACTTGATCACCGGCGTCGCGGACGGAGGCGTCGACCTGAACCAGCAGCCTGGGCGCCTTGCACCCCATCATCCCGCTCCCCGCCGGCGAGAGCACCAGCCACCTCTCCTCCGCCACCGCCGCCGCCGCGCCCTGATCCGGCCACGCGAGCTCGCCGCGCGCCAGCACCCGCGACGACGGCCTCCTCCCCACCAGAAGCGCCGCCAGCCCGGACGACGGTGGCAACGGGCGGCGCGGCCTCCATCGCAGCTCGAACGCGATCGCCCCTCCCGCCGGCGCCGAGGCCGGGGACCCCCAGCGCTCGAAGCGCGCGTGCTCGCCCCAGTGGCACGTGTCCCCGCCGTCGCACGTGGCGACCTCGCGCGTGTCCACGCGTAGCCGCCGACGCCCGTCGCCAGCTGGGACGTAGTACCTCACGAAGAGGGCGCCGCCGCCGCCGTTCTCCAGGTGGCCCAGGCCGGCTGCCTTGACGATCCTGACGCTGAGCTCGAGGCCCGGCTGTCCCCTCGAGCCCTCCATCGATGGACAAATCGTCATCGACCCAGGCACTTCTCGATCAAGCTGACGAGGAGTCGACACGAACGCAGCGGCGCACTAGCTTAGCTACTAGTCGCACGGGTGAGCGAGCGAGCGCTGAGCTGAGCGGATGCTGGATGGATGCAGGGAGTTGCATGCTTGGCCCCAAATATATAGGCAGTGAGGCAGACCACGAGTGCTATTGATTTGGTGCCCAACTTTTAGCTGTTGGGGGGTTTCATGGCGCGTGAACCCTTGGGCGCGTCAAGAGCAGTTTGCCTTTGGCCAAAAGAGGAGGCAGGCACACAAGAGTGGCGGCCGGCCGCCAGTCGCCCCGAGCGATCGATCACCCGATGGATAGGCAGATCAGGACGCGTCCGCGTCAAATGGGCGAGGCCGATATGGTTAATTATTATATATATAATGGGTTCGATTTCGAACGCTTTTTTTCCACTTGGGCACATACGTTTGCTCCTCTGATAACCACCCGCACTGAGCTGATCTCATGGATGATCCTGGATCGCTCAGTTTAATTAATGCTGCGCGATCGCCGATCGCCTTTTGGGCAGGGCCAACCGGAGGCTGCTGGAGGTCGCAGCACGGGGAAAGCCTGCGCTACGCGCGTGTGGGATGGATCGGGTTCAGATTTTCAGATAAGCAGATGAGGACGGATCGAAGCTAGTTGCAGTACACCTCGGACCGATGCTCACGGGTGCCTAGTTTATTACTACTAGCCGCCCAGCTCATTTACACGCACTCTTTGCCACCTTTTTCTTCTCCGGCGATATTGCTAAACGTGTGTTATCGTTGATTCGTGCCCGGAAGTCCCAGCACCGAGAGCTAGTAGGGGGATGTGGGAGCTGCACAGCCAGCACAGTGAACACGCATATTCTCGCTGACGAGCGAGCGTTACTTCTAGTGCTCGGTTGACCAAGGAGCCACCTGCGTCCAGTGGCTGCTGAGGAAGATGGTGGGGGGACCTACGCTCACACTGAGATGGGATGTTGACGAATTCAGTTAATAGCAACAACACATTCCTCTACATGATCCTTAGCATTATTGCAGCGCTGGTCAGCTCCTTTTCCACAGGGGCAAGGCACCGTGCCACCTGATGAATGATAAAACATGGCCCGCCACTCCCTCAGTCAACGTCAGGGTCCTGCTAGTTGACCGCACAGAAGATGGTGCACTTTACTCCCAGCAAAGAGTTTCAGCAGAGTTTTCTTTGTGCACTGATGAAGCACTATCTCTTTCGTTATGGTCTACAGCAGATTGAATGATTGGAGTTACACAGCTGACACATACACACACCCTGGATTCACATTCTGTACAGTCAAAGTACAAAGGAGGTGATGGCCTAAATATAATGTTACAAATTGATTTTAAAACAAAAGGGGAAAACATATGGTGAAATATTTCAAGTCGTGCGGGAGCACGAAGCGATGCAGAATGGCACGAAGGAAGGAGCCCGCTGGAATTATTCTATGGCAAAAAAAAAAAACAAGCATGTTGTTGCAATGGTTACACAAATCAACTTGTTTTTCGAACTAGGAATCAGTGAGGAGCTTATTTGCAGCATAACAATGTCAAGGGATGGAGGTAATGTCAATTATGCACTTGAGTTTGACTCTTTTGCTCGATCAGCTTCGATCATAGCTTTGATGTAGAATTCACCAGCTTTGTAGGAGGACCGAACCATCGGCCCAGATGCAACATAACGGAATCCCTGCCATTAGGAATTAAGACCATGAAATTTAGTCACCGCCCGCAGCTAAACAAGATGATCTGCTTAGATGCGGTTAAAATAGAATAGCAATATTTTAGGAACCAAGAGGGCAACTATTGTGATCCATTTTGCTACCAGAGCACTACTGCATAATCCGTACGTGACAATATAAGTTCCTATATCTTCATACTCATCTACCCTATCACGACTAAGTTTTGGTATCGATTATAAAATCACAAGAGGCAAGAACGTTCTATTGATGGTATCTTTTTGTTGTATGTTATGTTCCTTTGGCAACCCACATAGTGTGTTTAAAAGTGTCATTGGCTCGAGACTAACTTTTGTTTTGTATACATTCTGAAGGTTGAAACAAGTTTGACGTGTAATTGCAATGAATGCTGTGTTTGGCAATGTATGCTGTGTATAATTGCAAAAGGCTAACAGGAAAGCACATGGGGCAGATGGGCATACCATTTCAACACCAAGGGCCCGATACTTCTCAAAAGCTTCAGGTGTAACGTATTCAGAAACAGGCATGTGACGTTTTGATGGCCTCATGTACTGGCCAAATGTTATAACGTCAACACCAGCAGCCCGCACTTTTTCCATGGTGCTAATAACTTGATCCGGAGTCTCTCCACAACCCAGCATTATTGATGTCTTTGTAAGAGTACCAGGAGGAGCATACTCTTTTGCCATTTTCAAAACATCTATAGATTGTTTGAAATTTGCACGATAGTCTCGGACATTTCTTTGCAGCTCTTCCACTGTTTCAATGTTGTGTGCAAAAACATGCAGCCCAGAAGTTGCAACCTCCTCTACACAGCTTGGATCTCCACGGAAATCAGGTACTGCAAAATTAGTAGTATGAGGGTACATGATCTGGAATGATCGATACAGTAATTTGACATAAAGCATACAATTGACACCATGCGAACATGCAAGTAACCAAACAGTACAGTGAGGATCATGTCTCTTACCAAGTGCCTCAATAAGCATTTCTGGCTTCAAAGCCTTTAACTTCTGTACTGTTTCAGCAAAGTGGCCGCTGCCCTGATCAGGTAAATCATCCCGGTCAACACTTGTGATGACTATATATTCAAGGCCCCATGAGGCAATAGCTTGAGCAACATTGGAAGGCTCATCAGGATCTGGTGGAGGGGGAGTTCGAGATGTCTTGACATTACAGAATCTGGAAATTGGCAATTTCTCAAATTCGTGAGAAACTAAAACATGGGCCTTAAGCTCATCAGAAACAAGAAGAAACCGCATCGCTTTCATGCAGGGTCACAGAAAACAAAATAGTGTGCCTTAAAAAACAAAACAAAATAGTGTGACTTAAAAAACAAAACATGTAGGTTCCATGAAAATGGATATCACACATA
Organism: Digitaria exilis; assembly: GCA_015342445.1. NCBI lineage: Eukaryota > Viridiplantae > Streptophyta > Magnoliopsida > Poales > Poaceae > Digitaria > Digitaria exilis. Next base: position 1,945,139 of record JACEFO010001734.1, read on the forward strand.
CACAATAGACTAAGCATACTTTCTATTAAATTGTTTTCTTTCATATAGAAAGCATACATTCATAACGGTCTATAACAGTATAACTAGATAGAACTACAAAGTATTGTCTATCTGTTTGTAAATTGATAGCATTCATCGTGACACAACAGCTAAGGTCCATTAATTCACATTATGAACAGTATAAAAGCTCATGAACAGTATAAAAGTGCTACAAAATCCAGAGGAAACAGCTGAAATATGCGAGGATGCAAAATCAGATCATAGTGCACTGCCGATTGTTTGTGTAAATGTCTAGCATATAAAAGCAAGTGAATTGTGAGCAGCACATTCTAATACACAGAATCTGGATATTACACAATAAGGTCTCGAACAGCACTCCTCAACGTCCTAAGCATCTGTCGAAGATACCAGAAACAAGCAGCAAAATGAGCATGACGAATCCCTTACCTGCAGCCGCGCGTGCAGGTGTCCCCAAGGATCATAATTGTGGCGGTGGCCGTGCCGGTCTCGCCGCCGGACCAGCACTCGCCGAGGTTGGGGCACCGGGCCTCCTCGCAGACGGTGTGCAGCTTCAGCTCCCGCAGCTTGGCCTTGATTGCCGCGTACTTGGCGCCCCCCGGCACGGTCTCCTTCATCCACTTGGGCTTGGGCAGCGGGCGCTGCCGCGTCCCCACCTCCACCGAGTACGCAAAGTCCCCCAGCGACGGCGCGTCAGCCTGCAGCCGCCGCCGCAGCTCCGCGAGCCGCCCCGCCGACGGAGCGGCGGACGGAGGCGAAGGCACGGACGAGTCAAGGGTTTGGAAGAGCGACGGCGTGGATGAGATTGAGCGGGAGGGGGATTGGGCCAGGGCCCGTGCCAGGGAGGCCGCGAGGTGGCGGCGGCCGTGCATCGCTGCAGCGGCGGCGGCCGTGGTGCGCCGGTTGGTGGGGACTGGGGGATGGCTGCGGTGGGAGGCGAGATGGGAGTTTGTTTGGTGCGGACGTTGAAGAGAGGATTCGATGAAAGCGAAACCCTGTAGTTCGTTTTGGGCACTGAAAGGCGTATTTTGTTGTTTCCTGTCTTGGAATACTATGTCATCGTCATCTGGCCTCTGAAGACGACTAGCCCCGTTTAGTTTCGAAAAATTTCAAAAAAAATATTATTTATCTATGTTTTCTCTATTTATCTCATTCTTTACGGCTCACCCTCACATAACACTGTTTATTTATAGTGTTTTTTTAGTGAACAGTAGAACCCTACTTTATTTACAGCACTGTAAATTTCAATCGACAAACAAAAGAGTCGTATCGTCTTCCACGTCATTTACCTGATCAGATTGAGTATCGAGTGTTCATTGACTTGGTGACTTGTGTTCTTGCACAGCTCAACTGACCACCGAGTACTAGTAAAAAAACTGACAACTGAGTACAGAACGAAAAAACAAAAATCAGGGTTAAAGAACACACTTTCTTTCCTTGAAATGGTCTTTACATTTTGAGTCTATTCTGTAAAATCTACAAGCGTCTGAGAAAATGAAAATGTATCTGTTACAAATAATGGAATTGCAGTCCCCCAAAAAATTATCCTACAAAGAAGCTTGTGCCCCCTTACACAGATTTACAATGATACATAACAGAAGTAAAATTCTTTGTTAGACACTTAGACTAGAGCGTACAAAAATGGAGCGCCTCTGAAATGTTCCATCTGCCGGAGTAGAATAACAACGAAGTATACAAGCTGATCATTTTGCTTCCTGGTATCTTCTGGTGGAAGCGAGCAAGCACAACATGATATTCAGTGAGCATTCTGTTTCTAAACTATGCAAGTGCACCAAGAGTTTGGAGCAATCTTGCTCTCTAAGACAGCTAGAGTTCTTCCAAGTAAACCCTGAGGGGATCAGTCGCAGCAGTTGGAAGACAACATTTACAACTCAGTTGAATTTGCCAATTTCCATCTTCTTTTTTATTGCTCTCTGGCCATGGTATACAAATGAATCTATGATTCCTGAAACGGTGAACACACCTGCGCATCAAGAAGACTTTGTTCAATCCTAGAGTATTTCAGATAACCAAGACATGGCTATAACACAATAAAAGTTCACATGTTCAGCAGACGATTCAAGAATAGTCCTTATGTAGTCAGGAATAGTCTAAATAAATACGGAGTATAGATAGAATCAACAGTCAGATTTTTTCTAATATCAGCCGTTGACCTGTTGTTTACCAGCTTTAGCTAAGCAACCACATTTTGCATGCAATATACGTTTTGAAGGGAAGTCATCAAAGCGTTAAAAACAAACAATATTTAGGATATCAAATGTTCAACTGAATCATTAGCAGTTAATAGCCAAAGTTATACAGATGGAAAAGGCCCAGAAGCTTGCTTAAATAAAAATGGACAGAAGGAACATTACCACCAACAATGGCGCAAACATTAGTTAAGAAGTGCAAGAACGACACATGTTGCTCTGTGAATGTGACCTGCAAAAGCGATTAGTGCCAAATTATACTCATGTACTAAAAAGTGCCGACGCAAAACGCATGTTTAAGTACAGAAGATATAAAAATAATCTTCCTATCACTGAAGGACAAGAAGAAAGACAAACTGGAGGACACAAGAAACCAGATCAACCTATGATCTATCTTCAATGTAGCTGATGAATTAAATACGACAAGATGGTACCTTGACTGGGGAAAGGTCATAAAAGAAAAACACGCCAGGAAGAGCTTGTATCCGACCACTCTCACTGCTTCGAAAATGTTCCGTCACGGAGAACTGCGGCAATGAGTTGCATCTTAAGGAACACTTTAAAATCAATAATTACATGACATGCACATCAGCATCATGAGAATACTTATCCACACAAGGAAAGGAGAAAGAAATAACCTGATTTGAGAGGATGATGTGATCATTTATGTCAGTGTAGACAGTGGGAACCACCTGGAAAGGATTAAAAAAAGTTATTTCAGTCATGCTGGAAGTAGAACCAAAAATAAAAAGAACAATTGACGTAGAAATACAAGAAAAACTTTCTATAATTGTTCTAATTAATCAAAGGATAGGACAGACCTTGATGAAGTATTGATACATTCCATATGATGAATGTTGCACCCATTGCGCCCTATGCATTTTACAAGTAAACAATATTAGATTGCCATTAAGAAAGAGCATATGAGAAAATTAATAACATTAGAAGAAAAGGAAGCTACCGGTCAAGGGGATTAACCACACCAGGAAAGTATTCTCCAAAACTTAACTTATTTATCTTATGGCTAACCTGGCATTGTAAGAAAAATTTAATGTAACGCAAGAATTCCGGTCAGAGAATAACAATTTTCTGTAAGCATTCACAGCTACAAAAAAAAAAATTCATTTGTGGATTTCCTCAAGTATGATTACATTGAAGCTGTCCTTCTGGAATGGAAGCAAATCGTGCACATGCACATTTGACTGCTGGAAGCTTTTTCCAGGAGCAAAGTGGAAATTCCCAGCAACCTTGTTAACTTCAATAAAACCATAAATATTGCATCCTTCACCTTCTTCATCCTTTATGGCTTGAAGGAAGCCCTCCCTTTTGCACTGTCGAGCAATGCAAATTAGACAAAATAATTGCATCAAAGGTAAATGGAACAGGGGTTACACAAAGTTCATCTTCTGTCACACATGTTGCAGCTAGTTATAACTCAGAAAAAATAGATGGCTGTACCTGGTCAAGCAGATCTGGATTTGATACACCCCAACCTTTTTTCCTGTATGCTTCTCGCACATCTTCACACGAGTTACAACATTGGTCATCAGACTACATTCAATCAGGAGAGAGATTCAATCCACATTGTGCTACATAACAGTATGATATGTCTGAATAAAATAACGATTAAGATTTAAGAGAAAAAAAAAGGCTTCAAAATTCTTAGAACTGAAAAGAAAACACTGTTCAACATATGGCATTGGTTAGATAAAAATATTAAATCATATCCCTCAGAAAATTTTGACAAAATGGATAACAGGCAACAGGTTTCAAAGCAGTCCTGCAATTTTTTTATGGAGTAAGCAGAATGAAGAAGTGTTCTAACAAAATTGATAATGACTAGAACCATAAAAATATACACGACATCAAGTGTGCTTCTTGCTCTTTAGTCCATAGGAGAATAGAATTATAGGACTGACAAAAGGGCTATATTATTCACATCAAAACTTCATATGAGAATTGTTTTAACATGGTAAACTAGTCGGTATCAAACTGACATGAAGTCTTCTTTCCAAAGAAAAGTTAGAAATAGTGAAGCATATTCACAGGTCACGAAATGGTAGATTACAGATTTCAGAACAAAATGGACAGTAGGAAAAAAAATCATGTATTATTGAAGTCAAAATGCTCTCCATGCATTACAAAAGGCAGTAATGCGATTGCATATATGGTCAGAGATGAAATTTTATCATGAAAGAGAAAAGGCATACTTCTTGTGCACCATAGCAAGAGCCACAATAGGTTTCATTATGTTCGAGCCTCCCACCATGATGTTGTAAGGGCTTTTCCATCTGTCACAGAGAGGATAGGAAAGGAGACATGCAACTTTAGTTATGACAAAACTTGTTGTCATCTAAACAACACAAAGCACCTAGAAGGCAAGTTACTTATGAACCTTATACTATATGAGACATCAAGGTACTAACTCACATGACAGGTGCAGAACAAATTATATTGGCATGCTATGAAACTAGGATACAGGATAGTTCCATGTACAGAACAAAAATTATTAATACTTCAGATTTGAATATTTTTTTTTTGGACATATATGACTTCAAACCAATGTTTTTCTATACTTTGCAGGCTTTAAGTGCAACTATTAACAGCACAAGCATTAATCTGACCTTCATCCCACCAACAGCATCTTGTCTAGTCGCAATAACTTTGCCATGGGCATCAATTCGCTGCTTGAATATATCATGTTTCTGCATAAACGCATTACACCAGAATTAGTTACTGCAAATGAAAAATCATCATTTAGACATAACTTAGCTACAAACCAATACGAGATCTTTAGAAAGAAATATGTCAAGCAACAATGACAATACACAGATGCGTACCACATCAAGGTGTTCTTGCCCACTTATGTCCATTGCATCAAGGCTAATTATAGAGCACTGGAGGGCTGGGAAGGTGACATCAAACTGCATTTTTAGCATCAGATAAAGAATCAAGTTGTGGATAGATAGGTGATAATCAACAGAAATATACAAGAGGATGAACTTGCGAGCAAATAAAACAGTTGTTCTCTGGCTGTTTCTAAACAGTTAGTAAAGAAAAGACAATGAAAGAGTTTGAAAATATAACTAGAATCGCAGGAAAACAAATACAGTACATTTATGCGAAGCTGTTCTCCTCTTGAGGTATCCACCCTTAGTGTTGTCTCTGTGACAGCATGAAGATATAATCCTGCATGACGAAACATTAACATGTCAATACCAAGTATACTAAGTAGGTATCAACTATCACGTATACTAAGTAACAATGATACTTGACTAGCCTTGTGAGTGATTCTAGTGAACCAAACCATAGTCAAATTTAGTGGAGCAAGCATCACAAACACGGAAAGAAAGGCTGCCTTCTAAACTAATTCTAATGGAGCTGAGAATTGCAAGTGCTTGGCACCAGATATTTTGAACATGTTGCAGCAGCATAAATGGATCAGAATTCAGAATTTTCACATCATTTTCCAACTGCTCGTGAGATGTACAGGAATCTCCACAAATTTCGAATTTCTCGTGAAATGTAATGGAATCCCGGTCATGTAAGCACTAGTGTCGAGTAATCAGCTCAATTCCATTTCCATCAGCAAAACTAAGTTGCCATTTCCATCTGATCTGACCACTAACCCTCTCCAACTGCACCGCTAGATCTCGACGCATCCAGGGGAGAAACGCCACACGATCCTAACGCGGACACATCCGCTTGCGCGCCGGCATCGAGCAACAGCGACGGTCAAAGCCTAACCTTCCTGACTGGATCGGGATTCGATGCTCAGGGGAGAGGACTGAGGACAGGAAAAAAAAAAAGGCGAGAGGCGTACGGAGCTCGGAGACGAATAGGAGGAGCATGACGACGGAGGAGGCGAGCGTGATGATGCCGCCGGAGAGGGTGCGGCTGTAGAAGTCCTCGTTCACCTTGGGGTAGGCATCCAGGTTGCGGAGCCTGGACAGGAGCCCGTCCATGGCTGACGGGATCTCGGGGGAGCTGTCGGGGCTGCGGAACCGGGGGAGACGAGACCGCCCCCTGCCTCTCCCTATTTTCGCTTTATTTTCGCGGATTTGCTCGATCGAAACGAGAATGGAGAGATGGTTTCCTGCCGGTGTTTTCCCTTTTTCCTTTTTTTTTTCGAGATGCCCCTTTCGAGCCTTCGAGGGGGCTTCGCATTTGCACATGTGTTTTACGAGAAAAAAAGAACTTCATTGAATGCTAGAGTCTATTTGCTTCTCTCTAGTAAAACCATTCCAGGCTTGTCTTGTTTAGTTTGCCAACTTTCCAGTCACGTCGAGTCACATCTTCTCTCACAGACACGTTTACTAATGTACTATTTACACCTCTAATTTTTCCCAACTTCTCTAACTAAACAAGGTCGTGTTTTGACCATCGACTTTGGATTCGAGCTTCTCTGCCTCATTCATAGTTATTATTATGTATAACAATAACGACACGTGTTGAAGCTACTGATTAGCGTCATTGTTTACCACGCGCGTTGATGCCCCTATGTAGACCTGAGCATTTTGCAGGCCAAGCCCAATTCCGGTCGGGTCGAGAAAAAGCCCGGTTTATTTTGGGCCAAAAATTTGTGCCCATGCCCATCCCATGGGCAAGTTTGGGCTGAGTTTTCGGGCTAGGCCATGGGCAGGCTCGGGCTTCCCGTCCTTTTTTAGTTGAAAAATAAATGAAATTAATTTTCTAGGCAGGCTCGGGCCGACCCGAATCTTTTTCGGGCTTGGTTTTCGCTGCTAGTCCCATCCCATTAGACGGCATGGGTGGGCCAAAACCCACCGGGCTCGGGACGGGCCCACGAGCATGGCCACAAATGGTCTATCTATATGGCTCTGCCAAAGATGCTCTCCAACATGAATCTTCCATTATCGTGATGCACAGCACCATAGCCCCCTTGTCGTTCCAACTGACTTCTCAACCATCTTATGGAGTCTAGGCCCTATAAACACATATTTGCTCGCTGACAAATATCTCCTCTGCTAAAACCCTGACCTTAAACCTAACTTAAACCTAAGATTGATGGAGTAGGACTTATTGCTAAAGAAGCTGAGGTGCTCAGTGATGGAGGAAGTAGGTGTCTCGATTTGTTTTGATTTACTATTTTATTATCTTCTAACATCTCTCTTGTTTCTAATCCGAGGGTTTCCATCTTATTGATCCTACATATATATATATCTGTTGTAATATGGATCACCAAATTAACTGTTTGGATAAATAACTACGATTGTTCCTGGTATACCCAACGAGAAAACACCATCAAAGTATGTAAGGTGAATTTTTATCAAATTGACCCATGCATCAAATAACTGAAGTCTTTTTATTATTAAATTTGGATTGCAAGAATATGAAGATAAACTATAATTCAAACAATAACAACTATTTTTTAGTAATTATCATATTTAGAGAAATGTATTTTCCTTGAATGACTTTTTAAAAAGAAAATTTTGCTTCAAATCTCTTGTTTCTTCGTTTATCTCGCTACATATCCTCGTTCCCTTATTTCTCCTTCCAAACTAATATTAGATGTTTCGTATAAGAAACAATATTTCTCTCTCCTACTTGTAGTCAAGTAGTTAGCTACTGTTTTTCAAAAAAAATAGCAACAGTCTGGTGCAAGTTTAACTAAAATAAAAAAATAAAAACTAGTTTTTTCACTAGAAAACCTATGATAGAAAAATGAATCACACCTGTCAACCCTGAGCCAACATCAGGATGGATGCAAGTCATAGTTCTTATGGCGTTGCTGAGGCGTCGAGGCAAGCTCTAAATTGTGGCGTCTCTCCCGCCACGCCCTTCATGCGTATGGCATCGCCCAACGCGTTAAGGCATCGGGAGGATGCCAACTAACGAGGCAGATGCACGTGGAAAAAATGACGTTGTTGCGCAGAGGAAAAGGCAAGCTGCGCGTGCGGGAAGGGAGAGCTTGCACGCGTAGGAAGGGGAAACCGCGTGCCTATAGACCCACATGGGCTACCGCATCACAGAAGCATAGGAAAAGAGATAGAGCATAGACAAGGGGGGAAGAGAACATGGCGACCTGGAATCCAGTGGTGGTTGTTGTGCTTCTTCTGTTGTCTTTCCGTCTACTGATTCAGCTGCTCCACGGGCCACACCCTTCAATCTCTGTTCCGCTTGTTCGTGGATTGAACCCAAAGGCCCTGAGCCCGAACCGTGTTGCACCTATTGATGCATGCAAATTGACGCATGCGCCTCCAACCTCTACTACTACTCCACGTCTACACGGTTTCCTGCACGACCTCCGACCTGCTCTTTGCCTGACCGATGATCGAAGCCTCATGCCCTTATGGGTAGTCAGGCACAAGGCATGTGTCCATCTTCCTCTCCCCCTCCCTCCTATGCTCTTATTGTATATGCCTCTACTCACTAGGGCGGATCCATGATGTAGGAGGAGGGGAATTGAGTTTTCCATTTTTCTCTCCTTTCTCTCTCTTTTTCTTCCTCATCATCTTCATCTATAGCTATAATTTCTTGGGGAGGGGGGCTTGTGGGGGCTCCAATGGAATTCATGGGGGTAGGGGGCTCCAGTCACCCCAAGCCCCCACGCTGGATCCGATATTGCTACTCATCCATTCCTCCTTTGCTCATATCTTGTTCTGCGCTCTGCTTGCTTAAGTATGAGCATGTGTGCTTCTTCCTCTCCCCCTCCCTTCTCTGCTCATATTTTGGTCTATCCTCTGCTTCTTTTTTAAATCTAAGCATATTATGTCCAGGTCTGATCGCAAATATAGCCTTGTGCTTTGCATAACCTTTGATTAGTTTATTGATTTGTGCCTTTGTGATATGTGGAAGTGGGAGAATGTCTGTCACAACAAGGTACTTTTGTGTCACTCCATCTAGGTTAAGGTATGTGTGTGGTGTTGCCTTGCCGGGTGCCATGCTCGCCTAGGCGTGTGAAAGAGGGTGGGTCGTCACGCCTTGCCCTACTGCCATAAGAACCATTATGCCAGTAAGACTTAGCAGTAGCACAACACCATGTGGTAATGTAATAATGTTTCCGTAGGTGTGTAACATCAGGGTAGTAAATCTGCTTCTACAAGGAATTGAACTTGATCTACTTATTGCGACCATACCGTTCAGCTCTCTAATCAACTAAGCTAGAGGGTCTTTGATCTTGCTTATAAGACTGCTATTTTCTTCATCGCGAGCTAAGAATTTTGGAAGAACTGAAGGCTGCACATGCACGGTGTAACAACAAACTCAAATTGAACAACTATGGCCCATCAGATATTCACATGGATGATCTTTTGACTCACTTCCGGGCACTTGTGCACCACTTTCTCACAGAGGCTAAAAGCATACTCCGTAGTATTTTAAGTCGTCTAATAAGCGCATGATTAAGCACGCTTCTATTGCCTAGTCTGACTTAGATTCAGATCCCCGTCCCCCGTGCGCGCGCCACGGCGCCACATGATCCATGGTCACCTGCTTCAATTCTGATCCGATCCAAACTGCCCGATGCTTGCTTCTGATTCCACACATCATTCCTGCAGCTACCTAGTTTAATTTCAACTACCTAGTTTAATTTCATCAGCATAAGAACTGCATGTTCTACTTCTACACTATCATGTGCCAGCATCGTGCTCGACTGCTCCCTCAGGAAAAATTAATGAGTAACCCACAGTGCTCTGATCTGATGATTGACTCGCTCCGTAGACCGTAGTAGCCTACAGTATATATCCACCCTTAGCTCATCAGCCTCTTCAGCTCATTCTATCGAAGTTTGCGAGGTAGCAGCTCGGATCTGGCAGCAGTGTTCAATATGGCCGGGAAGACACTCTCCTTCGCCGTCCTCCTCTCCTTCGTGATCTTGGTAAACGTTTCACTCTCTCTCGCACATTCTCCTGGTAATGGCACGCTCAGCTCGCGCATTTCCACCTCACCGTCCATTTCTGCTTGTCGTACGTGTTCCGCGCGTAGGCTGCCGGATCAATATCGCTGGCGCCGCCGCCGGTGGACGTCCAGGTGGTGTCGCCGCCGCCGGCGGACGTCGAGGTGGTGTCCTCAGCGCCGCTGCAGACGTCGTCAGCGACGGCGACCGGGACGATCATCAGCAACGACAACAACGAGTGCGTGTACACGGTGTACGTGAAGACGGGGTGGATCTGGAAGGCCGGGACGGACTCGGTGATCAGCCTGGGCCTCTTCTCCGCCGACGGCGCCGGGTTCACCGTCCCGGACATGGCCAAGTGGGGTGGGCTCATGGGCGCAGGACACGACTACTACGAGCGCGGCCACACGGACATCTTCAGCGGCCGGGGGCCCTGCCTGGCGTCCGCGCCGTGCGCGCTGAACCTGACATCAGATGGCACCGGCGCCCACCACGGCTGGTACTGCGAGTCCGTCGAGGTCACCGCCGCGGCGCCGCACGCCGCGTGCGCGCGCGCCAGGTTCGGCGTCGACCAGTGGCTCGCCAGGGACGCGCCGCCGTACCAGCTCCACGCCGAGCGCAACGTCTGCCACAAGAAGGCCGCGGAGGAGTGAGTTATGCTCTAGCTGTCGGGGCCGGATCATGTCGCTTTGTTTGTAGAGGCGACACCTTTTGTAGTTTTCGCTTCGTGTCGTTCTTTTTTTCTTTTTTGGTTGCACCCGCCCTTTAATTTGCTGCTGCTCTGGTTCTTCGTGTCATCCGTAGCTCTGTTGCTAAAGATGGGATTTTGCGTGAATAACGTGTCGGTTCAGTTCAATCACACCTTCGATTATCCTCTTTCTCTCGGTGTAAACAGAGTAACCAACCCGGCTAGTATGATCCACGGACCACGGAGTCTTTCTGGGTTTGAATACATCAAAAGTCAAAATTGTGACGCTCGATCAAATAATATAAAAATGCAACGTCCTCAATTTGTGTTCACCAAGCAGGCACTCTTATCCACGTCGTCATCGACGAAACGAGACGAACCAGTCGCAAGAGCTGTACGCGCGACACACGCACCCTGCACCGATGGGGGGGGGGGGGGGAAATTATGCCACATCCAAGTGATGTTTGATAACATTGCATCATGACATCATCAATATATACTCAGTGGACCGGCCCTGGACAGTTTATCTCGCTCCCGGCTGCCTAGTACGTCGCCGGCTCGCCGTCGATCTCCACCAACTACACAGGCCACGTGCTGCCTCGCCACGTAGCACGAATCGGTCGCTGAAGGCACCTTGCCCGCTACCGGGATGATTGATCGCGCAAGCGCGGCATTGAGGCTGCAAATGGGTGATTTATTTGTACAAACAGTTACACTAAACAGAGTTAGAGGTGGCCCTAAAGGACACCCATTTGAACCATGTTGCTTTTGTTTAGCCGATCGAGCGTTGCTGTCACGACCCAGCCGGCCAAAATAATGTCGAGGCTTCTCGTCGGCCCCCGGCTGACCGCGACTCTGAGCGTGAGGAGGAGCGTAGGCGCTCGCACACGCCGCGGGGCGAACACCGTGGCCGAGCAGCGAGCAACCATGCCGATCGCGAATGTTACCGGCAACGTCGTGCCTCACGTGCACGCGCCCGCAGCTAGCTCGTCGATCGACCGGGGGACCTCTGGGCCTGCTGCCACCTGGATCGTAAACACAGAAGACATGGAATATGCCGCCATGATCCAAACCAAACCAACTCGCCGTCGTCCAGCTCAGCTAGTGTCAACGTCCGGTGGTGGGGTCGTCCCCGTACACCCACATATAATGCCACACCAGCTCACCACTAAGCCTGTGCTGTGCCCTCTGGCCGTGTCTCTTCTACCTCTCGGACTCACCAGCTTCCTAAGTTGAGAGATCGTATCAGCGCAGCCTCCGGGGCCCGGGCTCCATCCGGCCATGGCGAAGCTCATCCCCTGCCTACTCCTCCTCGTCTTCCTCGCCACCGCGGTAAGCTCGTCAACCACCTGCTACTATCACACTCTATCTCTCTGAGCATCCAAAGCCACCTGTCGCTCGATTCAACACCCAAAACAACACAGGCGCACGCAGCGGCGGCCGTCGGCGTGACGGCGGTGTCGTCGTCGTCGGACCCGGAGGACAAGTGCGTGTACACGGTGTACGTGCGGACGGGTTCCATCTGGAAGGGCGGGACGGACTCGACGATCGGGGTGACGCTGCTGGGCTCGGACGGGTCGGGCATCCGGATCTCCGACCTGGAGAAATGGGGAGGCCTCATGGGCGCCGGCCACGACTACTACGAGCGTGGCAACCTCGACATCTTCAGCGGGCGGGGCCCCTGCATGCGCTTCGCCCCCTGCGCCATGAACCTCACCTCCGACGGCACGGGGGCACACCACGGCTGGTACTGCAACTACCTCGAGGTCACCACCACGGGGCCCCACCTCGGGTGCGCCCAGCAGCTCTTCACCGTCGAGCAGTGGCTCGCCACCGACGCGTCCCCTTACCGCCTCTACGCCGCCGTCGACAAGTGCGCCGGCGGCAAGAAGCAGGAGGAGTAGCGCTCGTCGCCGGCCACCGGCGTGGACGGCGAGGCCGCTGCGGCCGCGATGTAATTAGTGTAATAAGCCGAGCTCTTGCCGGGTTAATTCGGCTATGCTGCACTGTGCTACGTTGCAATTTGTGTGATCTCGTCGGATTGCGTTACGACGAGGATCGAGATGGATAATCTCTGCAGTTCTTGTTTGTACGGAAGGAGATTGGGAGAATAAAACCAAGCCACCGAGATTGTTCAGGCTCCCGTGGCTGCTGTTCTGTGTTGTGTTGCGTTGTCGATGGCCAGTGGGAGTTTGTGTTTGACTCGGCTGAGGTTGTTTGCATGTCTGCGTCAGCTCATTTGTTGCCTTTGGATGCGGTCTCTTGCCACTTGGCATTGGTTTCTCCGGCCGTGTCTAGCTAATGTGATTGCGAAGGCCGTGTCGGCAGAGCCTGTAGGCCTGTACAGGGAATCGATCGAGGGAACCGTTTAGGCCGTCCACACGGGGGCATGGACACCGGTGCCTCTTCGCTCCCACCATTGTGTCCTCCTACGAATTGAGAGCGACGCCGCTCGGTGCCAACCAATGAAAACAGAAAGCAATGAACCATGGGCATGCATGAGGTGAAAAGCAGTGCAATGAAGGATGCGTTTAGAAATGTATTTAATTGATTAATAGGCCCATATGAAGGAGAGAAACCGATGCCCGTCGCTATGCTCGAGCAAGTCCTATGCCTATTTTTCTTTGTGGACCCGTTTTTTCTTTTGAGAATCGCTCTCCACCGTGGATGGCCTTAGAACATCTTTACTGGTGAATCGATTCATTTCTCCTTGTAAGCATATATTTCTCTATCTAGTACAAATTCCTATCAACCTACCACTTTCAAATAAAAGCCTAATTTTCTTCTACCCACCCCTCTCACATCCACAACAGCATCACGGGATGAATCGATTAAAAAAAAATGAATCGGCTCATTCTCTCTCCTCTATGAATCGGCTCATTCTAGTAGCAATGATTCGATTCATTGGCTCTATGTTAGCTCATGCACCGGCAACCGGAGAAGCCCAGACCTGATGAGGCCTTTACTTTGTTATTATCACACACACTCTACATCCTGCTGCTGGGGAGCTGGGTCTCTAATCTCATCTCCACGATTCGAACCCTACGTACGCCCACCTTGGGCACCTTTTTTTTCAGCCGGCCCACCTTGGGCACTTGGCAGCTATCATGAAATAGATCTTTAGTGGACCACCTCGATATATATACCTTCCGGTGCAAGCTGAAATCCCCATTTTTTTTAAAAAAAACCACTTCTTTTATGCAAGCTATATTGAAAGGTGCATATTGGTCGTGATTTTGGCCGTTGAAGTAGCATGAAGACACAAAGAAAATTGTCCACCCGGCAAGTAAAGCGCGAAAGATCATTGCTTTAGATATTTTCGTCAAGAACGGACGGAGAAGCAATAGTAGACTCAACTTAGGCTTTATTCCTTTATTTAGCGAACTATTGTTTCTTTTATCAGCTTTAGAGCTGAATATACTGTAAACACTTGTTGTGCGGTTGTCCGGAAATATTTTCTTTTTCTAAGAAAAGTTACAAAGAAAATGAAAAACAAAAGAAGAGGAATTTTCATTGGCCATTTTCTTCATAATTAAAGTTTAAGCTATTTTGGAATATGGTTGTTTCCAGCGTGTGGGGGTCATCGATTAGGGCGCCCATTGTCAGGGATGCCCGTTAACGGTGTGCATACGAAGAAGGACCTTGGCAACGGTAAGAAGCAACATTACCCATGACTGGTCGGAGAACTCCGTCTCGCCCGACCCGCGGAGGGCCTAGGGGGCGAGAGGGGGCAACGAGGTCGGGCATGTCCATCTCGCCCGACCCCCGACCTCCTCGATGACTAGCGAAGCAGTCGGGGTTGGCGCGTCCGTCTCGCCCGACCCCCCATCTTCCTGACGACCGGGAAGGTAAATGGGTCAAGCGTGTCCGTCTCGCCTGACCCCCGACCCTTTCGACGACCGGGAGGGTCGACCCCAGCGAGGGGTCCTGTCCCACTGACGTGCACAGTGGAAAAGGGAGGGTCACGTGAACTCTCCCCGGGACAAGTCTAAGTGGCAGCAAAGGAGGCGTGAACCTCACGCTTTCTCCCGACCGACACCCGACATCGCCTGCTCGCCTGCCATCTGCAAAAGCTGATATGCAGCCCTGCGCAAGGGAAAAGGGCAGCTGCATGCATGCTCCTGCGCTAACAACCAAGGAGGAAGCTACCGGGAAGTTGCGGATGGGAGGGATGAGGACACGCGGCAACCGAGGAAGGGGTCGCCAAGACGCACCAGGCCGACAGCGCGCAACTGCCGGGGGCATCCGGCCCTTGGGGGGTAGATAGGTAAAATAACGTTGTAAAGTTGTTCTCCCCTTGGACTATAAAAGGGGAGGGCGTCCCTGCGAGAGGGACACACATATATACACACACACAGACACAGACACATGGAGGGAGACAGGAGAATTCTTTTTCGATCTCTAGAGCACTAAGTCCCCTACACGCACACTTCACACACAAGGCTAGAACCGGCCTTTGCTGTAACCCGCCGCCAAGAGAGCAATACGATTTGGAGCTCGTTTCACTGGACGTAGGGATCGCTCCCGAACCAGTATAATCCTCTTTGTCTTGCGTCTCTTGAACCATTCTCCACCGAGACGTGCGTGTTCTGTGATCGACACTCGCCGGCGTGAGGTACCCCGTGTGCCACCCGCCGACACACCGTAAGGTAATATAGACTCAACGAGCATCATTAGTTTGGTGTAAAATTTTGTCATTTCAAGATTAACTCTTGACAAAAACTAGGTTATGACAAAAATGTCTGTCAAAATCTGGGTAAGAAACTTTGGCACGTTAAATGGTGGATTTGAACCAAATGATTAGTGCCAAAGTTTATGGATATATCTGATTTAGGCTTGATATATTTTGGAACTCAACCAATAAAGCCCAACATGTGTTTGGAGTATCAAGCAAAACTGCAAAACAACAGGCCAACAGCTCCTGCTCCATGGAGAGACGACGGTGCTGGCCGGACTGCTTCGCCTTCCCGGTTTTCTGTTTCAGCAAAGGTCAAAAGGATTGGAACGACGCAGAGCTGGCGGCTCATCAGCAGCAACAACAGCTTGACACCGACCAAGAAGTTCAAAGGCAAAACGCTCATGTCCCTTCGGTTGCAACGACATATATCCATCACGAAACCCGGTGATTCGGAGCTACACAAGTCAACGACGAAGCCCATGGCTTCCACTCTTAGGGTGAGCTCAGTTCACACCACTCCCACTAAAAAGCACTATTCATCTAACTTTTTTCTATTCATCTTATTTCTTCCACTCACAGAACACACTTCCCAGCACGACCATTTCTTCAACTCACAGAACACGCTTCCCAGCACGACCTACAGTGTTTTTCTAGATCCACAGTGTTTTTTCTCCTAATCTAAACTCACCCTTGTTATGTAAGCAGCTTCCCCTGCGTCAGCGACGACGCTAATTGGGGCATGGACTCGTCACAAATGGCTCGCATGCACCGAGTTAACCTCGCGCCCACGCGTCGACCGTCACCTCCATGCCTGCCCGAGCTTCCATCACAGAAAATCGCGTGCTCCGTACGTCGGAGACATGCGCGCGCGCGGCCGCCGGGACACAAAAGAATATCATCTGCGCGCGTTTTTCTAATCGCGATCGTCACATGAATAACTGGCCGTTCGCCACACCTCGCCGGCCGTCGGAAACTTCTAGTCCCAATGCTTTCCTTCGCCTGTGTTTAGTTGTTGGGGGAAAGAAATAAACTTTTTTTTGAGAAACGTGTTTTGTGAGAGGATGAATAGGAAAGTTAAAAAGAATAAAAGAGAAACTTTTCTGAAAAGTGTGTTTTCTGAGAGACATGAATAGGAAAGTTAAAAGAAGTAAACATGGCCGCTAAGGTCCCTGATGGGCTCCATTCGTCAGGCAGATCTCGATCACGTGCACGTCATGGACGTACGCCTACTCAGTACTCGTACTCCCTATCAGCTTGGCTTGACTGTTATGCATGGTCCATGGCGCCACCGGACACCGGTGTCGGTTAAAAATGACAAGCATTCGCAGCAGGCCAGCGGCAGGGGTAAAAAGTGAGCGAGAGCGAGTGTGCCGTGCATGTGCTCGCTAGTTTACGGTGCGTACCTAACAAGACGACGACCACCGGCGGCCCTTCCGGCCCCGAAGCGCTGCCACGGCGAGAGTTCTTCTACAACCTTCTCCGCGCCACGCAGAGATTCCGCGGGACCTTTTTATGCGACCTGCATCGCGCTCCCTCCCACTGCCCCACCACCTCCTTTCTCCGTCACCACTCGCACTCCCTCTGCATCGAATACTACTCGTACACAGCATCCACAAGATTTTTTTTCTTCGTGAACGTGTGTGCCTCGACACACAGCCACAAGCCCACAAATATTTGAGACATGGAGAACTGCGAGAGCATCGACTACTATCAGAAGCCTCTTCACGTCACGATCAAGCCGACCATGGACGAACAAGCATCCGCCAAGGACAAGGCCAAGGGCAAATCCGACCACCATGCCGCCGCGGCCGACGCCGCGGAGCCGGAGAGCCAGGAGGAGGTGTCCTTCAGCGACTCAGAGTCCGGCTCCGAGTCCATCGAGATCGCCGACCTCAAGAAGCGCATGTGGAAGGACCAGCTTCTCCTCATGAGGCTTGAGGGCCGCTCCGGCCATCACGACCGCCCCCACCCTCACCCCGACGGCCATGGCCATCAGCTTCACCCTGCCGCTCCGGACCACCAGCCGGCCACCAGCAGCAGCAAGGACAACAACAAGGAGGAGACCCCCGAGGCGCGGTACCGGCGCAAGGCGATGCTCCGGGCGCAGGACGGCGTGATCCGCCACATGCTCAAGATGATGGAGGCCTGCAACGCGCGCGGCTTCGTCTACGGCGTCGTGGACGAGTCCGGCGTCCCCGTGTCCGGCTCCTCCGACAGCCTCCGCGGCTGGTGGAAGGACGACGTCGGCTTCGACCGGTCGGGCCCACTCGCGCTGCTCTCCGCCGCCGGTGTCGACGATCCGCCGCCGGGGAGCTCCCCCATGGCGGCGGCGTCGTCGTTCCTGCACGGGCTGCACGACATCCAGGACAGCACGCTGGGGTCGCTGCTGTCGGCGCTGATCCAGCACTGCGAGCCGCCGCAGCGGAGCTTCCCACTGGACCGTGGGCTGGCGCCGCCGTGGTGGCCGACGGGGGAGGAGGCCTGGTGGGGCATGCAGGGGGAGGCCCAGGCGCACCAGGGCCCGCCGCCGTACCGGAAGCCGCACGACCTCAAGAAGGCGTGGAAGATCTCGCTGCTGAGCGCGGTGATCAAGCACCTGGCCCCACGCTTCGACCAGATGCGCAAGCTCGTGTGGCAGTCCAAGCGGCTGCAGCACAAGATGAGCGCCAGGGACGCCGAGACGTGGTCCAAGGTCATCACCAGAGAGGAGGCGCTCGACCGCCACGCGCAGCGCGGCCTCCGGATCACGCCGCTCGACGAGGAGGAGGAAGACGACGACGGCGAAGGGCCCGAGGATGGCGACGAGTCTCCGATATCGGCGGCGGCGGCGCGCCACGTCGACAAGAGGAAGCGCCAGGTCGGACGCGAGGGTGACGACGACGATACTGGTGGTGTTGATGTCGGCAAGGAGTTGCTGGCGCTGCCGGACATGGATTGTGTGCCTGAAGAGGATCGCAGCTCGATCGACGAGCTCATGAAGCTCTATTACCGATGCCTGCAGGGGACCGAGGGCGACGCCGCCGGCGAGCGGGAGGTGAAAGGCGAGCAGCTGGGATTATTACTCGGAGACGGAGGGCAGCGCAGCGGCGGGGGCGGCGGCGAGACCGCCGCGGCGCCGGTGGCGTACCACGACATGCTCCATGGTTTGCAGCAGCACGGCGACGGCGGTAGTGATGCCCCTGGTCAGGCCGCCGCGGCGCATGGCGCGCCGGTGCACGAGGATGAACTGCTCCGCAGCCTGCTGGGAGTCGCTGACGTCGTCGACATGAGTGACTTCCCCAACAGCCCGATCTGGCACTGGGGGGTTTACGACTGACTAGAGTGGTGAGTTGATTAGAGTGATGGCAAGTAGTATATGTACGGTGGAGTGCTATGTAACTATGTTGATTAATTCGGAGTATGCCTGTTTAATTATTTCTTCATCAAGTTCTTTTAATTTGTTTTTGGTAAGTGATAACTGATAAGCAAACTAAATTTGTTCTTTTGGAGTTCTATCTTCAGATGATGGAAGAAACTTCCGACATCTGCAGCGTAGGAATCATACACGTACGCCTCTGCACAGTGAAGATTCAGACGCTAGTAGTAACCACCAGTAGTGTGTAAGTGTGCAATGGTGGCGTGAGGCTCGTCACACATTATATAAAGTTGATGGCTTGCTGCAAAGGAATAATAAGCAAGGGGCAAAGCGACTGATGCCGCATGCAGCATGTACTATTTTGCATGTAGAACAATCAAATCTAGTCGGCTATACAGGATAAACATTTCCATATATAGAATATTTAGTTTGTTCGTTCCAAAGGTGTCAGATAAACATAGGACCTTGTCAGGTACCAGTAGAAGTATCAGTTCGGTATCAGTGCGACCAAACTAGTATTTTGCTTGCGTCGCCTAGTTTTCAGCTGATGCAATCGAGCAACCGTCTTCTCCAGTCAAACGCAGGCTTGACGGAAAGGAAACAATTTGGGAACTGCTAGCGACGTCCGGGCCTAGCGACGGACGGTGGTTTACATTAATTGACCTATGAAAGAACCACTGTAACATCGATCATGGTAGATCGTAACATACAGACCTGCGTAGCATCGGACGGAATCGGCAAAAAAAAAGTCGTTGTAACATTGAGTGATGTATTCGGGATGTAACATACTGGCCATGCAACACTTAACCCGATGTCCAGGCCTAGCGTCGGACGGTGCAACATTATGTAATGTGTCATGCAACATTCATGTGAAAAAAAACACCGCAACATTGAACGCACGTCTGCAACAGACCAGCCATGAAAACAGCCGCCGCAATATTGATCGAGTGGATGTTTCAACATATAGGCTGACACACCTCAGAACAGATGAATCATTAGGTGCAACATTGTCTAAAACAAAATAATGCGATGCAACATTTAGGGTTGCCTGAAACAAACAAAATTTCGCAATGCAATATTAAGGGGTTGCCTGAAACAAAATTTCGCGACGCAACATTCATAGTTGCCTGAAACAAATAACACCATGCAACATTCAGGGATTGTGTGAAACAAAATTTCGCGGTGCAACATTCGATCCAGGAAAAACGCCGACACAACATCGGACATGGTGCAACATTAGAATATTCTTTAGGAAATATGGTGCAACATTGAAACATACTACTTAGGAAACATCACAAAAATATCAGAAAATCATTGCCGAAACATCCAAAAATCACTATTGCAACGTCACATAGAGTCGCCACGAAATCACACCTACAACCTGAACCAGGAGCACCTACCGGATCCAGCTCTTCCTCATCGAATCTGCCGCTGTGAGCACGAGAAGTGCCAGGTTGCCGCCGGCAGCGCCAGAGGCGAGCATCTAGCCAATAAATCCATGGAGCCCGAGATCCTGGAGGCCGTCAAGGAGGGGAAGCGGAGGCATCCATCGAAAGTGGCGGCGATCCGGTCGTCACGGAGACCATGCAGTCATACGGATGGAGAATCGGCAGCAGGCGGCGGCAACGCACGATTGCGAGAGGCATGGGTCAATGGGTGAGACTATTTGCTTTGGGCTTAGACAAGACAGGTGTATGCGCTGCTAATTTGCTGGCTCGTATGCGGTAATCTCGCCGGCGGCGGCTCGTGCGAACGTGTCGCTGTGGAGAGGAAGGAGGTCGTGGTTGCAAAACGAATGGTTACAGTAGCATTTGAAAATAAATGGCAGCCGAAGATAAAAGAAACAATGACAGCAGCAGTAAAAAAGACGTGGAGCATGTTGCGCCACGTATCCGTCCGGAGGGTGTCAGACGTTTATGCGTAGCATTACCGAAACAGTTTCACGCTTCCCCTCCCAGGCCGTTTCCCGCGGTTGAGCACCTTGGCTCTCTTCCTCTGCCGCAGAATCAACTGCATACTATGGACTACTACCGTTGTCTCAAAACAAATATTTTTTTTAAAAAAATAACATACGCAATTATTAGATACAAGATATTCTAAATACCACTAATCAACCTACACTCTGTTTCAAATTATAGTTTGCTTACCCGCAAAAAAAATTATAGTTTATTTGAAATTTTTAAACCCCCAAGTCTGACTACTAGTGTTATTCAAAAAATAATGCAAAATATTACATTTTTCTTATGACTTGCTTTATTAATAAAAGTTCTACTCGAATGACTTAAATTAAACTACGTTTACACAATTTATTTGGATAAGACGAACGTTCAAACTTGGATAAAAAAGTCAAACCACCTATAATTTAGAACCGAGAGTATTATTTAGTTAACTACTTTGTTAAGCCGGATAAATTATAGATTTCTAAATATTTATTTGTGTATGCACTTGATTAACTTAGCACACACACACCATTCAGTGCCAGGCCATTTCTCCTCTAATAATTCCTCATTCATGGCTCTGGTGCCCCACCTCTACGCTCCTCTCTCTATCTCCAGCGACTTTTATCCAAAAAAATTTTAGCAGTCATGTCATAGCACGTTTTTCATTAAGAAGAATAATAGTTACAAGGCTCGATATTGGTCATTGAAAATAATCCATATAGAGCAGCCGTGTTTTTAGTACATGCTTATTACACAATAACAAATTCGCGTACAAAATGATAGCCAAATT
This sequence comes from Digitaria exilis, assembly GCA_015342445.1. Lineage (NCBI taxonomy): Eukaryota > Viridiplantae > Streptophyta > Magnoliopsida > Poales > Poaceae > Digitaria > Digitaria exilis. The sequence goes on from JACEFO010001734.1 coordinate 1,966,673, forward strand.
GTTGACCAATCCACTCTCTTGCTAATCTGCTTCCACAATCCACTCTCTTGCTAATCCTTCAATGAATGTTGTCCCCACCACTAGCATTGTCCAACGGATTGTCCGACACCACCATGGCCATTCACCCCTGCTGCCTCACTTTTCCATCAGCGACCCACCAACATTGCTGACCGGGCAACATCTCTGGCTATCCCTCTATAGCTGGAACCTGGAAACTCCTCTCAATCCCTGAATTAAAACTTTAACCCCCCATCATCGTAGTTTATGGAGTCAAATTGAGAATGAAGATGGGATAGCCATAAGAGAAAAATGGTTGCATAACAAATGGGGGTGATTGTCCGACGCATGAATCTACAATGAGATCCAAAGGTAAGAAAATCCAAAGGCGTGAATCTAGGCATTGTTATGCAAACCAATAGCAAAATCCTGCCTTACTTGATTCCAGAAATCGATCCAGACTATACATTACATGGTACATACATGAAAAAAAAAAGAGCTCCCCATTTGATTCACGCACACCACCCGAAAGAAGTCACGAACACAGATACATTTGCTGCCACGCGCTCTTCTTTGCCCTCCAATCCAATCGATCCCATGCAAATGAAGCCCATCGACGCATGCTTCTGACCGATCTGATGAAGTGATGATGCAGCCTTACGTCCCTCACCAACACGCGCAATCGTGAGCTAACTCGACCAATTCTCGATCGATGCGAAGAGAGTACAAGTACACGCGACACCGCGTCGCGGTGGGCAAATTATAGGCCGAGCGCGCCGAGCGGCGTCTTGCCCTGTCCGGCCTCGAAGTAGAAGGTGAGCATGGCGAGCATGGCGATGCGCGCGTGCTTGATCTCGGCGAGCTTGAGCCGCTCCAGCTTCTCCGTGTCGGGAATGTAGACGCCGTCCTTGACGGTGCCGGCGAGGCCGAGCGGGTCGAAGAACTTGCCGCCGGGGTACCCCTGGTCGCCGGTGAAGTTGGCGAAGTTCTCTGCAGTGCGGGACCACGGCGTGGCCCACTCGACGGACTGCGAGTCCGGGTTGAAGAAGTCGACCCACCGCTTGGACTCCACCCACCCCATGAGCAGCAGCTGCGTGCCGAGCAGGGACCCGAAGGAGAATGGAGCGATGGCGCCCGGGTCGGCCCCGGCCTCGAACCACGGGATGCCGCTCCACGCCTGCCCCACGAAGATGCCCAGCACCGCCGCCATCGCCCACCGCCCGTGGATCAGCTCCGCCTCGCGGTACCACTTGAGGAACGCCGGGTCCTTGCCCAATCCCAGCGGGTCGAAACCAAAGTCACCGGGGAGTCTGCATATATATATACATGTATATAAATATATATATATATACTTGGAAGTTGGAACGCCGGCGTCAGCTTCTCCTCGCAGATGAGGAGGAAAGGAAGAAGGGACAGAGATGTATAGATGATGTGAGTGGCTTACGAGCCATCGAGCCATGGCGGGTTGATGAACTCGGCGTCGCTCTTGAAGGCGGGGATCCACGACTTCTTGGCGACGGCGGCGGCGACGACGAGCGTGCGGCGCGGCGACGGCTTGGCGGCGACGGAGGCGGCATTGGCGAGCGCGCGCCTGGCACCGAGGAACGGAGTCTTGAGGACGGCCGCGGCGGAGGCGGTGGCGGAGGTGGACGCGAGCGCCATGGCTTGTGGTGGTGGTCACTGGCAGGTCAGGTCCTTGCCGAGGCAGAATTTGTGGCTGGTCTGGTCTGTTGGGGACGTCACGGCGGTTTGATATTTAATCGTGGCGTCACGGGCACGCCGCCGGGGAGCCACAAGAGTGATCCGGGTCCGGGCGCGGGAAATCTCCGGGGCGGGTAGGATGGATAGGGCGCCGGCCAATGGGGAGCACGCGCCATCGGATTCGGCCGCGCCGACGGACGCCACGTGGACGGCGGTCTCCCACTCGTGATTCGTGGGCCGGGCCGTGGGGGTGGCGACAGACAGGGATGGACTCGTAAAACTGCCCGTTAGGCCGTTGCTGTGCGATGCTACCTGAGACGGCGAAAATTCACACGCACCACCCAACCCCCACCATATCGTGGTGCCCATTTTGTACAACCAGCAGCATATACCAACTAACAATTCTCTCTTTATATGACAATAATAATATCACCAAGGCAGCTACTTTGCAGCTACAATATCCTAATAGTCAATATCCGGAGAGGTTTCCCTTGAAAATAAAAACGATGTCCATGTCCACATATCGTTACAATAAGTCCTATATGGCTATATATAGTATTATGGGCTGTGAGTAATATGAACTGAACCGGGCCTGAGAAGCAATATACAACCATCCTAAACTTCCAGGCACTAGGCTTTCATAGTTCTCAAAAAGGGGGGAAAAAAAGGCACTAGGCTTTCATGACCAGCTTGTAGAAGTAATCTCGGAACCACAGGGGGGTGTAATACAGCGCCGTCAGAATAGCAGTGAACTGGCCGTAAGCGAACCAAGCTGGAGGATTCTTCTTCAGAGCCAATGCAACCACCTTCTTCGCAAGCTCTTCAGCTGGAGTACATCCAGGGCCCTGGGAAACGTCGGTCCTGGCTCGGAGCGATTTCTCATACTTCTTGTAGTACTTCCACTCATGCATCTGATCATACTTCGCGGAAGACTTATCCCCGAGATTGGACTTTGTTCCTCCAGGGGCAACTATCATCACATTTATGCCGAAGCTTCTTAGCTCAACCCTACAGTGAAGTAAGTTTCCATCAAGTCAGGATGACAACTATGAAAGAAAGTATGGAAACACAAGCCACACACACCATCAGGTAGCTAATTGTAAAGACTTAGCCACATCAGAACAAGCCGTGGTCAAATTGTCTAATGTGATACTTCAGAGTAGTAATGAAGTAATAATCATAAACACAACATTAGTAAATACTATTAAGCTAATACCCAATGCTACTAGCTGTCTCTGTCATTTATTCTCCAACAGTTAAATCCAGAGGTTTAGATTTAAAACAGGGTATTCAGAAGCAATATTCCAATTCATAAGCTATATAATATAGAACATGCTGCCCCTAAAGAAATTACTAGAAAACTCACACATGACCCCCAACTGATGGACCCCCCAACACTTGCAGAGCACAACTCACACACAAAACATATCCAATTAGGTCCCTGTGGTCCTTGGCTCCAGGTTTTGATACGCTGAAATAAATATGACATATAATAGGTAATAATTCAATTCACAAACCTTAGCGTGTCACTCAATGCATGAAGAGCAGCTTTTGATGCTGAATACACACCAGCCCATGGTCCAGGTGCCATAGCAGTAATACTTCCAACATTCACAATTGTCCCTTTTCTTGTTTCCATCATGTGAGGAATAACAGCTTGAATCATCCTCATTGCACCTACAGTGAACAGAAGCTAAAGTTATATTGCAATAAAAAAAAACATGGTATCACAACTGTGAGCCATCCAAGCATATTAACTGAAAGTCAACACTCAACAAAGTTCAATTCATCAACAGCTCAACTAGGATCAATAATTCAATAGTAAATTGTAATTACATCCAATCACTTTGGTTGATAAAATTAACCTCCATGATAAGATAACAGAGCTAATGGTATGCAATCTTGTGCTTTGGAAAGCTTCATGTTTCAAGAGGTTATCCTTTCCACCATTAGAAAAGGGGCCCAATGGAGCTCATAGCCAGACTGCCAGAGAGACAATTTTATTACTCTGTTTAAAACAAACATCTTCATACTGACCAGGCTACACTTGTGTCCATGCATCTTTAGCAAAAACTTTTCCAGTGATGACAAAAGATTGGTTTAGCTGTTTAGATTTTACTGAATGATGTGTTTATGGAACCCAACATCCCTTGACTTAGATATAAGAACGACAGCAGAAACCACTTTTAGTATGACCTGAATTTTTTTTTTTTTTTTGGGGGGGGGGGGGCTAGTATGACCTGAATTGGATCGCACACAACTAGGCATAACTACATAAGGATGGCCTAAATCTTAACCAATTCTTAAAATTCGATGTCTCCGGAAATTACAATCACTCAAACAAATAAAGTTAAGCTATCCCTCTCTACCAAAACACAGCGTCCTTAGGTAGATCCAATAACAAAAACAATAGACTTTGTGATTCACCATGGATCTTTGGCCTACTTAGATTCCAGGATATAAAATTATGTCCACATTCGACAGCATCGCAATCACGGAATACCAGCAAACAATGCAGCAGTAGACAGCAAGCAGAATTGAATGAACGATTTTCTTTTTTGTAAAAAAAAACGTACCATAGACATTGGTGTCGAAGACCTGGTGGAAGGAGTCCATGGGCACCTCGGCGAGCGGCGCGACGAGGTGGACCCCAGCGTTGTTGACGAGCACGTCGATGCGGCCGTGCTCCCGCAGCGCGTCCGCCACGGCGGCCCGCGCGCTCTCGTCGGACCGCACGTCGAGCTCCAGGAGCAGGAACCGCGGGTCCCCCTCGAGGTCGCGCATGGAGCCGCGCGACCGCGCCGTGGCCACCACCGCGCACCCGGCCGCCGCGAAGGCGCGCGCCATCGCGTGCCCGATGCCGCCATCCGAGCAACCCGTCACCAGCACCACCGGCCGAGACCGGTCCTGCCCCTCGTCGCTTGACGCCGCCATCGCCGGGGGTGGGATTCTTGGCCCGGGATCCGGATTCTTGGCTGGCTGTGGGCTCTTGCTGCAAAGCACAGGGCGGCGCGTGTAGTTAAAACGTCGATTCGCCGAGCTGTGGTCTCGTACCAGATTCGCGCAGTCGCGTTCAATGCTAGTCCCGTGGAATTTTTTGTTTTCGATGAAGGGAAAGGCAAATCCCGTGGATTTATGTCCAGCGCCCCACGCCAGGAGGGAGAGGTAGTCGGCTCACGGCTGTGTTCTTGTCGGATTTTAGTCAGATAAGTCGTTCGGTGTTCTTGTTAGAAAAAGGAACCCGTTGAGGACTTCGATTGAACAAAAAAGGCTGCGCACGTAGTATAAAACAGTAGTCATCACCGTCACCGGCAGGACAACATAGATGAGAGCGATTGTAACATGTGCCACCATATTTCCCATATGTTTGTACAATTTTTTTTAAATAAGACAAGCGGTCAAATTTGCAGTAACGGGTGGGACTACAATTTAAAAAAACGGAGGGATTACTATCTATGCCTTTGTATACTACACAGAAAGTTCTTATACAGCGTAGAAAATGTCGTAAATGCTAGCGATATGATTCACATCGATGTCAAACTTAGGTGGGGTTGTGTGCTTCTGCTGGATAAAAATATTCGATATTGATTAAAAAGACTTACTATACGATAATTGTAGAACTAATTGTATGAGCCTAATTGTCAAGGCGAACCTAATGAGCAAGCTAATCATAGGCTAATTAGTATCATCAATGGGTTCAATTCCACAATTAACTATGACTTGTACAACTAGTTTCACAATTAGCTAATATTTAGTTTTTTTTCCAATAAACATCCAAACATCGGGCTAATTTTTAGTCATTGGAGTCAAACATGTCCTAATAAATGTTCCAATGCTCTTAGAACATATAGAACTATATAAAAAAGGTGAGAATGGTTTATCGTCGGAACCATAATTTGTATAGCCGTTGCTACCATCGTCTAGTCTACTCCCATAGCGACGTGGATTTGAGTGGTTTTCTCAAACCGGTACGGATCTATTGTGGAGCCATATTGTGGATACAACTATACAAGCTATGGCACATTAGCAATGAACAAAAATGCGGGTTGACGTGTCAGTGACTTTGCACCGCAGCAAAGTCCGTGAGAGCTTGCCGATTCCTCCTGGTCCATCAGTATGGCCCAAGTGTATTATACTCAAAAGGTTGGGCCGAAAGAGGCCCATAACAGCATTCAAAATACTCCCTCCGTCCAGAAATGTAAGTCATATTAGGATCAACCAAAAGTCAAACTTCATAAATTTTAACCAACAATTAGTTAAAATATAAATACATTTAGTACATAAATTTTACATCAATATATTTGTACTAAAGCTATTTTGAGATAACATTAAGTCTTTACCAATTGATATTATATTTAAGAGAAATTAAGAGTCAAAATCTATTTTGACTAACTTTTCTCCAACTCTTATACGATTTAGATTTATGGACGGAGGGAGTAGTTAACAAGAAGACGATATGTTGGCATTGTTACGCATGCAGTTGCAGAAGCCGACGGGAGCTGGGATTCAGAATTCTCCAGAACTCCACCGCTGGGAGTAGATAAATATTGTAGACGTCTCCAATTAGGCTAGCTAAGTGCATACAATAAGGGCATGTAGAACAGTTTAGACAACTGCTCTCTTTTTGTCACAAACAGACAGCTAAATAGACAACTTGTACAACATTTTAGACAACGGCTTTTTTTTAAGTTGTCCGCAAGTTTTTTAATGCATCATTTTACTTATAGATCATGATGATCTACTATACATGGATGAGTTCACACAAGCATGGATGCAGGGGCAGCCCTTCAGTTCATACACTCATCCATTAGTTCGGAGAGGAATACATATTGTCAGCCGTTTATATAGACCTTAATTGGGATGAAGTACATGTAAATTAAGATATTATCTCTAATTTGAACGACACAAAATTGAGATAGTATCTCCAACTAGTGCCATCTCCCTGCACTCTATCACCCAGATCATATCTGCTTTGTCCAGTTGGCCAATATATAGCTCTGAAACTTGCTAGGACCAGCGAGTCTACATTGCCCAACGCAATCTTTGCCAATTCATATCTGTGTGCTGCCTTTTGTCAACATTTCTGTAAACAAACTATAAGTTCAGAGAAAGTACTAGAAGCTCTAAAACAAACAGTCTGGTTTCACGGCCTGGCGAATTTGGTTTTGTTTAGTACTTCCTAATAGCGGCCAAAATTGAGGATCAATGTAACTCTTTCCTGTATCCGAACAGCAAATTCTCTGGTTTCACAACCCTATGCATCACTCACTCCATGCTCCATGTTTGCGCCACATCTGATATTAGAGAATTTAATCGATGCACAAGTTAGTTCATCATGTTGGCTACGACCATGAGAAAAGATAAATTGACGACAAAAGTGAAATTGCCCCTGGTGCTTACCTTGTACCACAAATGTAGATCCACCTGGGTATGGTGCCATTGGCATCGATGCCGTGCTCGAGGCAGTAGAGCTCCCAGCAGGCGTTGGCGACCTGGATCCCAGCCTGGCCGATGTGGCCGCTGCTTCTGTTCATCGGACGGCGACGCCGCGGACCGGTCCCCGTCGGCCTCCTGCTCGAAGGAGCGACACCGCAGGAAGGACGGGCGATGGGAGGAGGCGTCGGGCGGCGGATGCGTCCGTGGACGGAGAGATGGACGACCGGGGCGGCAGATGTAGCCGTGGGCGGAGAGGTGCGACCATGGCCTGGGCTGACGAAGAATGGCGCGAGACTTGCCGCGCGATGGATAAATCACCCGCGCACACCTGATTTGCGACGCCGGCGAAGAGGAGGAACGACTCGTACAGCGGGCGGAAGGAGTCGTCGCCGCGCATTGGAGCACGCGCCCATGCCGTAGTCGAACTAGACGACGGCATCCCTCTCTCTCTTCAATAATTATGGTCCACGTAGGATGATTTTGGTGAGATGGATATAAAAAGACAGTAGATGTCTCTCTGTGTACTTGCCCTAAGCAATTACTAACTATCAACTGCTGCCGTTGCCTGTCGCTAGCGTTGTAGGAAGCTGCCGACGGCGTAATAGCCTGGGTAAAGTTCTCTGTCGGATCACTTTTCAGTTTTCTTAATGCTCCCCTAAGCGTTCGTGACCGTTGAGCTGTTGTGCATGCCGTGTCCTCGCTCAGAAAGGTCACCGGCGCAGACGACAAACCTCGCCGCGCCAGGGCTTTTGTCTCGTGCTGTCCAGGTGCCAAGCAAACGCTGCAAGTTCTGGTTGAAACTTGTGAGACAGTACGTGTTGGTTGGCAGCTGATATTTGGAGGTCGCCAAGCGAGCATGGGAGAAGAGGAGCTAACGAGATATGTATTCGATCGGTATCAACCATCAACATGCATGGCAGCGTATCTGGTCACGCTTTAATTTTCGGAGACGTATTGTGGACACGAACCAGCAAGCAGCTGTTTTACTTTCTCTAGTGGACGCGGATCGATAAAACTCAAATCAACAACGGTGAGCTGCTTAGTTTTTTTCTAAAGATTTTCTTCCATCAGACGACCCTCCGCTCTAAATTGTAGGTTATTTGTTTTTTTTTATTTAAACTTTCACCGTTCATCTTATTTAAAAACTTATACAGACACCATCAAATTTAGCAATTTTTCAAAGAACTTCGACTAATAAAACAAACTATAACAAATAAATCTGAGATTTTGACCTTTTTTAAATAACACGAACCGTCATACTTAGAGTAAAAAAAAAATCAACTGAACTGCAGTCTACAATCTGGAACGGATAAAGGAGTCCATGGGCACCTCGGCGAGCGGCGGCGGGACGAGGCGGATCCCGTTGCGGGTGACCAACACGTTGATGTCGCCGTACACCCGCAGCGCCTCCGCCAGGGCGGCCCGCACGCTCTCCGCGGACCACAGGTCGAGCTCCAGGAGCAGGAACCGTGGGTCCCCCTCGAGGTCGCGCATGGAGCCGCGCGACGGCGCCGTGGCCACCACCGCGAAGCCGGCCGCCGCGAAGGAGAGCGCCATCGAGTGCAAGGTGCTGCCATCCAAGCAATCCGTCACCAGCGCCACCGGCCGAGGGTACCGGCACTGCTCCTCGCCGCTGAACGCCGCCATCGCCGCGGGTGGGATTCTTCTTGGCACGGGATGCGGTTTCTTGGCTGGCTAAAAGCGCCGATTCGCCGGGCCGTCAGCTGTGGCTTCGTACCAGGTTCGGTTCGCGCAGTTGCGTTCAATGGTAAAATCCCGTGGAATTTTTTTTGTTTTCGATGAAGGGAGGTAAATCCCGTGGATTTATGTTGGGCGCGGGGCGCCCCACGCCAGGAGGGAGAGGTAGTTCGGCTCACGGCGGTGTTCTTGTCGGATTAGTCAGATAAAAGTAGTTCGGCGATCCAGAAGTCGATATTGTTAGATTAGAAAAGGGAATTCGTTAGGGACTTCGATTGAACAGAAAAAGGCTGCGCTCTATGGTAACATGTGTTATGTTAAAAAAAAAAGGAGTCCTCACCGTCGCCGGCAGGACAAAAAGAGGAGAGAGATTGTAACATGTGTTAACATAGTATTGTTTTTTTTAAACACGTGTTACCATATTGAAGCAATGAGAACATACTACTACTAACTTCAATTCACTTTAAATTATAATTCATTTGATTTTTTTATCCAAAGTTTGACTACTCGTTTTATTTAAATTTCTTCAACTTACTTTATTAATAAAAGTTCAACAAGTCAAACATAGGGTAAAAAAATTAAACAAGCTACAATTTAAAATAGGAAAAGTACTCGCTATACCTTGTTATAGTACAAGAAAGTGTCCTAATTGCTTTAAGCAAATGTCGTAAATGCTAGGGATATGATTCACGCCGATGTCAAACTTAGTTGGGCTGTGTGGTTTCTGCTGGATAAAATCAACCTAGGGTTTGATGCCGATTAAAAAGACTTACTACAAGATAATTGAGGACCTAATGTTGGCAACATATCATATGCAAATCAATCTCTTCTTGCAAACCATGCAAACTTTAACAGGGGATTCAGAATTCTCCAGAGCTCATCCGATAAGAGTAGTTTACTGTAGACGTGTCCACTGATTAAGCTAGCTAAACACATACAGTAAGCAATTAACTAACGACTGCTACCTTTGCCTGTCGCGCGAGCGTTGTACGAAGCTGCCGACAGCGTAATATCCTGGGTAAACATCTCTATCGGGTCACCTTTTCTTAATTAATGCTCCCTCAAACGTACGTGATCGATGAGCTGTTGCGCATGCCGTGTGTCCTCAGAAAGGTCACCGGCGTAGAGGACAAACCTCGCCGCGCCAGGGCTTTGTCTCGCGCTGTCCAGCTGCCAAGCAAACGCTGCAAGTTCTGCAAACGCTGCAAGCTAAAATTTGGAGGTCCAACCCGGATTTCGTAGCCTGCTGCGTATCTACCCACCCCGTCCCGTCGGCACTGTTCTTCTTCCTCCTCTCGCCCCCACCACTCCCGCTGCCCGTCGGGGGTCTCGCCCTCCGCCGCCGGCCGAACCACCACGTCCGCCGGTCTGCCGCCGCCCCAAGCCGCCGGCCATGGGACCCCGAAACCCCCCAAAACCTAACCTCCGCCACCTCGACCACCACCCCGGCCGGCGGCGACCTCGCCGCCGGCCGCTCCCCTCACCGCCCACCGGAATGATATGTTATCCTGCGTATGGGTAGATACGCCGCAGGATAGCGCATCATTTTCGTTTGGAGGTCGCCAAGCGAGCATGGAAAGAGGAGCTAGCGAGATTTGTATTCCATCGGTATCAACCTTGAATCATGGCTGCCTATCTTGTTTGCGCTTTGTGGAGACGAATCAGCAAGCAGCTGTTTTAATTTTTCCAGTGGACGCAGATCGGTGAAACTCAAGTCGACAACGGTGAGCTGCATAATTCCCCCCCCCCTCCCCCCTCCCCCCCCCACCCCCACCCAAAGATTTTCTCCCATTTTTCTCTCTTTTTACAGACGACCATTGACAATGTTTGTTCATCAACAAAACAAGCACACGTCATCCGGATATAGTTTGCCTAGCATACAAATGATATTCCACGAGGAAGAGCAGGTCATAAACCGCGTGGCTTTTACAATTTTACAAGACACCGGCATGAATACTTCTTCCTTGCATGCTTGGAGTGTTAGGTTGATCTCCTCAGACCCAAAAGGCCCAAAGGCCTTTGGGCCTTGATCTGCGCCCTGATCGGGGGCGCCCAACCCTAATGGTTGGTGGGCCCCTGTCGCCAGCGCTATATAGAGAGGGGGTGGGGGCCACGGCTCGGATAACCAAGTTGACTGAGATCTAACTCCACCTACACTCAACCCTAGACCGATCTATGGGTTAGCGCTACGGCGGCGGGAAGCTCCACCACACCCTTCATCGCCGTCCCCGGCCAAAGCCGGTGGCGCCCTGAAGGACGCCGGGACCTACTGCGTCGAGCTACGGCTTCAACCTCTACACCGACCGTCGCTGCCCGAGCGCAGAGCTTCACCGACGAACGTGCCATGGCATCAAGTGAGCCATCCAACACCTCGACACGCGATGGTATACTCCTAACTCTTCCTCTTACTCTGTTCCTAGTTCTAGGATCCACACGTACACATACATACACACATAGATCATCCATTTCCTAGTCTAGATCTACACGCAGACGCTTACAAAGCTAACATGGAGTGGCCTGCGAATGCTTGAAGCGGCATGCTTGGAGTAGAAAGCAGCAGCTCAAACAGCCTTAGAAGAAGAAGAAGCTCTGGGTCCGGCAGCTCCGCCGGGATGTACCTTCTTTTTTATCAACCCAAAGAGGCCTCCTCCTCCGTCTCCTTTGCCGCGAGCTTCTTCAGCAGTGCTCGTCTTCCCTGATGCTCCATCACCGGCCTTCTTCTTCTCCTCTCCTTGCGCCGCCGAGCCGCCGCCCGCCGCCGCCTTGGCTTCCGCCCTCTTCTTCTCTTCCTTGCAGGCGTTCTTCCTCACGTAGGCCTCGGCCAAGTCTCCGTATATCATGGACGCCATCTTCGGTTTGATACCTTAATTTGCTTCCCTCTCCGACGACCCTGGTTTTCCCAAAGAGCAAACGACTTTACCCCTCTCCTGCACACTGCGCTAACTTTTAAGCGTATATAGGAGAGTGGCAAGCAAGAGATCAGCTGGATTTATATAGCGAGAGTGGATCGGAGGAGGGGAGAAACTTGGTATCCGAGGTTAAGGCAGGTAATCTGGCGTGTGGCTTCGGTTATCTTCACGACTTGCTTGGCTGCACTTCAGGGTTGACGTGGTCAGGTGCCACCGCATCATGATTACTGACGAAAGCGTTCACTCGCTAGCCACTAGCGGCAGTCACTCGTGGAGTCGTGGTGCGTATAGACGACGACGATCGAGCTCCGACGACGGCTAAAGGCCCTGAGTGACGACCTGTCACTCTTGCAGTCAATGCAAGCCAGGAATTTTTACCTGGCTAGCTTGAGAAACTTCCTGCGCAATTCAGCCGCGATTGTTACGTCATGATTGCAGTGAGATGACGACGCCACTGATCGAATACTGGCGGATCATCCACTCAAAGTAGCCCTGGAATCTGCGGTCGCTCTGGCCGGCATGCATGTAAACCGAGCCTTGGCCACCGTCGATGGTGCCGGAATCTGTAATTCTGTATAGCTTACTGTGAGTCTGTGTGACATGCGACATCATCTGGCACCCGCGACATGTTTTGGTGGCGCTTCTGAGCTAGTGATCGTACGTACTAGGTCACTAGGCGTGTGGAGGTTTCCATCAGCAGACATTAGTTGACTCCTTGGGTGTAGTGGTTTCTACTATTGGGGTTGGCGCATAGTCACTGGAACTGGAAACATGGAACATGGCCAATTCCCTAACACGGGAGCATTTTCAACCTCATCTTGGAAAACTATCTCCAAGTACCGTACTACGTTCGCGATTCTCATTCATCGATCCCATCATCGTGGAAACTTGGTGACTATGGGTTGGACTTGAAGGGTCTTAACTTTGTGAAAAAGTTGATGGTAAGTTGGTGTTTTCTGTGAGAGGGGGCATGATTGTCAGTGTGATAAGTTAGTGAAAAGTTGGGGAACTAAACAAGGCCCAGTCAATCTGTCTATATCCTTGGAAATAGAAAGCAAGTCATCATTGATACTTCAGTGAAGTGTGGTTACGGATTCCTGACTGAAGGACTGTGGGCAGACAGAAATATTATGAATCCAAACATGTGAGGTCCATGCCTGTAGTAGGCTCATAGCTCCATCTTATCTCTATTAGTAATTGGAAGCTCCTTTTGAGGCCTCCACGTGAAGCCGCCTAAGATCCTAGGTGGGTGGACACTCTAAAAAAATACTAGAAAATTTTATAAAATATAGAAACATCCGGCCATTGGTCCAAGAACTCTAATCATAATAATCATTGGATCTGTGATCTTTTCTAATAAATTACCCATCTTTGCCATTAAGAACATAGGCTAAAGTAACCCCTAATTTTGATATAAACTATGCCATCGTAAAAAAAACTTTGAATAACCCTTCTAAAAAATAATAGTAATTATGCCATTATTAAAAGTTAAATAACCACTAAATCTTAATCCAAATTATATAACTAACAAAATCTTAAAATGTACCAGTATAAAATTGAAAATTACTATTTCTATAGTTTTTAATATATCATTTATGCTATTATTATATAAAAATAATATCAATAATATGTGTCATCATGCATTCATATTTGACTGTTTGAGGGGAGAGATTAAAATAACAATTTTCATTTTTACATGGCTCAAATAATAAAGGGTCCAATTAACTACATACCAAAGACACAAAATAAAAAACAAATGTTAGTAACTAAATCCAATACAAATCTATAATGATAACTGACATTTGTTAGCTCAAATAAAGGGTCCAATTAGAGTATTATTAGAATATTTAACACGGATGAAAGAGAGCCTCATATAGATATATAATTATTAGCTATTTATAATTAGCCCGTACGGTAGCACGGGTTGATAGGCTAGCGAATTTAGATATCAGAATCGTTCTTTCTTCTGGCCCTTTTGTCTATATATTTTTCGATAACCTACTGAGAACTTTCCCATTGAGAGCTGATATAAGTATCTATCATATTTATTGACAACGATATGCACGAGAGGGTGAGCTGTGACAGGGTGATGGCTTTCCCCACCTCTCCCATGCTCGCCCCCAACCCTCCACCACAACAGCCACCCACCTTACCGGCGTTTATCCCGGCGCCGACACCCACAGCCCAGCCCAGCCCCCTCCCCCACCACCGTACTCCTCCCACATCGCCACACAACCCTCCAGCTCCTCACCAGGCCTCGACTAAGGTAGATTACTCATCTTCGCCAAGCCTCTACAGCGACGAATTCGGATGCGAGGCCACGGCCAAACAGCTCGACTTCACGGCGGCGCTGCTTTCCACGCCGCCTGCTCCACGACCTCTTCAATGCTCTTCGTAGAGGATCTCCCCCATGGAGAAAGGTAAAGGCAAGGTTTCAACTCCCAACAACTTTAGTAGGTTTTTACTGTGCTTCCTAGCACGTAATTCAAGATTCGAACTTTGAAAATTTTGACTATTAAGTAATCTTGTATGATAAAAATTTCGTCTTATATCAATCATATCATTGTATTCATATTTAGTTTCACTCTATGGTCTCAAAATCTCAATCCGACGATCCGGCTGGAATTATTGGAGTGTTTTTATTGACAACTTTTCAACTTCCCCCCAATAATCAATGGCCCATTCCACCATTGGGCCAGAAATTTGAGCTACAATCCTGCCTGCTGGCCCATCCAGTCGGCCTTCCTAAAAGCCCCTGAACAAATACACACACGCAGTGTCGTCGGCCTAATTAGCCGTGCGTCGCTGTAGCTTTTTCAGTAGCCGGCCGGGACGCCGCCTTTTCTGGGGTCACTGACGGCGGTCAGGTCGCCGCGGCCTTCCACATTGTGCACGACGAGCTGGGCTATGCTTCCTCCGGCGAGCGGCTTCAGGACGTGGCCCCTCCTCTGCAGGTCGGCCCTCGTCGCGGCGTCGAGCTCGAAGTGGTCGCCGGTCACCGTCGTCCAGTTCTCGTACTGGACCACGTTCGGGATCAGCTGCGGAGGACATGGCAACACACAAAACCAAGATCAGATTGGGGAGAGCATCTGGCCGGCCGGTGACGGGTCTCTCTCAGCGTGAGACGTCATGGCATCAGCGGTGTCGAGCAGAGGATTGATCTCTTCTCTTTTTGTCGCTGGGGAAAGTTATACTTTGAAAGGAAAAAAAAAAGGAGAAGAGATTGGACCAGGTGATACACTCTTGGCGCCATGACGGAAGCCAACGGGTCCATGTTCTTGACGAAATGGTTGAGGAACACCTCGATCGTTGCAGCAGGGATGTAGGTACCACCACTGGCGCCAAATGAAGCCAGCAGTTTCCCATCCTGTGACACATCGCAGGACAATCACAAAAGTTTCAGTTCAGTTCGTTCAAAAGAATTGCGTTCGTTTTCAGAAAATCTGCAGTTTTCTGACAGATATCCCGGGAGAACATGTTTCAGGTCGTCTGAACTT
The DNA here is from genome assembly GCA_015342445.1 of Digitaria exilis. Classification (NCBI taxonomy): domain Eukaryota; kingdom Viridiplantae; phylum Streptophyta; class Magnoliopsida; order Poales; family Poaceae; genus Digitaria; species Digitaria exilis. The sequence continues at coordinate 1,981,911 of JACEFO010001734.1, forward strand.
GCATTACGTTCTATAGTTTACCTTGACAATTACGGTCGGGGTCATGGAAGAGAGAGGCCGTTTCAAAGGGCTGACGAAATTGGCGGGAGCTGGTGGAAGAGAATTGGCCGTCGTGTTGGCCGGCATGGAGAAGTCGTCCATCTCGTTGTTGAGCAGAATGCCTGTGCTCGGCGACACGATCAGGGACCCGAAGTAGGAGTTGACGGTGCTCGTCATCGACACCGCGTTCCGCTCGCTGTCGACGATGGACAAGTGGCTGGTTCCATGGTCCGGAAGGATGTTCCACCTGAAACACAACTTCGAGTCATCCTCTGCGTCTGGGCATAGGAAGGACTATTGAACATTGCTATCGCAGCAAATATTTCTATCATCTTACTGGTCTTACAAAACAAATGTTATTTACCTTCCACCATAATGCTTGGGGTCAAATGTCATATTGTCGTAAATGGTTTTCTTCAGCTCAGCAGCAAATTTGGGGGATATCATGTCAGATATAACCTCACTATCATTCACAAAGTCCGGATCCCCAAGGTTCATCTTTACCGCAACGTAGTGCTTCAACGACTCGATGAGGCGATGAATTCCAAGTGAGCCAGCAAAGCCAGAAGGAAGTCCATACTGAGCAAGGATGTTCAAAACCTATATTTTTCACACAAGTGAACAGTACTGTCATCAGGATCATGCATGCCAAGAGATAATACTATTCAGAGCACAGATATTCAGAGAACTCACGAGCAGCATCCCGGCTCCACCGGCGGACGGCGGCGGCATGGTGACCACCTCAAGCCCCAACACGTTCTCCGTCAGCGGCCGCCGGACCTTGACCTGGTACCTTTTCAGGTCCTCCATGGTGATGATGCCTCCGGCCTCCCTGACGTCCTTCACCAGCCGCTCCCCCACCGCGCCGCCGTAGAACACGCCGGGCCCGTGCCTCGCGACGGCGCGGAGCATCCTCGCGAGCCGGGGGTTGCGGCACACCTCGCCGGCGGCGAGGAGCTCGCCGCGGGGAGCGTACAGGCGCCGGATCGCCTCGTGGGCGAGGATGCCGTCCCGGGTCGCCTCCATCTGCATCCGCAGGTAAGGGGTGATCCTGAACGCCCGCGCGAGCCGCGCCGCCGGGAGGACGAGGCGCTTCCATGGGAGCTTGCCGTGGCGCTTCCACGCCTCGTACAGGCCGGCGATCTCGCCGGGGACTCCTATCGAGAGGGCGCCCCGGGCTTTCAGCGTCTCGTTGCCGCCGTACATGTCCTGATCAAAGTCATGGTCGGAATTCTATGTTTTCATTCTCGGTTTCTGTACGTCGTTTTTGGAAGAACAAATTAAACGTAGAAAACGACCGTTCCTCTGCTCTGGCTTAAAACGAAGAAGCTAGTCATAGCGTCACAGAAACTCATGTTACTCTCCTTAATCGTGTTATGTTAAAAAAAAAGGTTAAATTTTGCAGGTGGAGAGGTGCTCTGCTTTGAAAGTGATCTAGCTGATGATATCCTGAAAAAGGCTGAATCATTGACTCCTTTTTGTATCGTCAGTTAAAAAGAACTATCATGCAGAGACGCATGTGATGTGAGACAAAGCATCTTGACAACACGCAGATTTTGTGCTCGTACACTAGTGCGCGTGGACCGATAAAAGAACCGAGCCCTATCCGACTCATCTTGGGCACGATTATTGGAACCGTAAACATCAACCCCAGCTACCAACTTGGATTCCGTTTTGCTTTCCCAATTTTCCGTTGTGTATGCACCGGCCCAGACACCTACAGCGCAGCTGCACTGTGAGGGGACACCGGCAAGTGGACGAACCAAAGCGTGAACCGTGAGGCTTTTTCCACACGGCAGGAAGAGGGGCAACGACAGAGACCAGACCGGCGCGCTGGGATCGCCGGATCGGAGATGGCTGAGGGCGCCATTGTCTTGAGACCACAAGGCCACAGGGATGCAACCAACCAACCACATGGTTCTTTTCTTCCCACCACTCCAAGGCACATCCCCACAGACGAAGCAACGACGCTGTCAAGACTGCAGGCCGGGACGAAGAGTGGAAGGAATTGCCTAGCGTCTATCACCCTTACGGCCAGACCCTTTGTAAGTTTCTGCAATATCCTGTTCAATTTTTTCTCTGAAAGACAACATCTCTAAGCAACAACAAGAATGCGCATCAACTACTAGATACCGGCTACTCCTTGTGGCATGATTAGTTTATACTACATTCCTTAACCATAATCTTTCTTGCCTGATCTTGATCGCACCCGTACCTTAACAAGTCATAGTCAACCCCGCGCTAGTATTATCTACCAAGAATTGTCGCCGATACACTGCTATGTTGTCGTGACAAGGACCACAAGGAAAAAATGCTGGTTCAGAGCAATTCACTAGCAAATTCCCGTGACGAAGACCATCTAGCTAGGCCTTGGCCTTGATTGAGACTCACCTTGGAGGCGGCGAGCGGCGCGGTCTCGCGTGAGTCGTAGACGACGGAGGTGCCGTCGGCGAGCCTGACGAGCATGAAGGCGCCACCGCCGACGCCGCTGGACGCCGGGCTGACGACGCCGAGGCAGAGCGCGGTGGCCACGGCGGCGTCCACGGCGGTGCCCCCCTCGCGGAGCGCGTCGCGGCCGACCCTCGAGCACCGCCAGTCGTCCGCCGCCACCGCGCCGTGCGGCGACGTCACCGCCTCCTTCCGGCGGTCCTCAGCTGGCGGTGGTGGCGGCGCTGCGGCCGAGGCGGCGGTGAGTAGTAGGAGGAAGAGGAGGAGCGCGGCGGTGACGACCGGCGATGCCCATGGCCGTTGGAGACGACGTCGGGCTGCAGGACGTGGTGGGAAGAGGGAGAGCTTATTAATGAGCAAAAACGAGTTGACAGTGTCTTGCACACTGTAACATGAGAAGGAAAGACAGAAAAAGATTGCGTACCCGCCATGGCGCGGGAGAAAGAGGAGTTCGAGGAAAGACCAGTGAGGGGATCGGAAAGCCTTTGAGCCCTGCCTGGGTTTCTGAACGCCAATTTGTGTTGGGTTTTATAGGCACAGAGGCTATGAGCAGAGCAGCCAAAGCCGCATGTGATAAAATTTTTCGACATCCTAAGCGATCAGAAATGGTTGATACTTGATATACCATGCCTTGTAGCTGTAAGAGATGTGCATTCAGAACAAAGTAGTAGGAAACAAACAATTCTTGCAGACTGCCGTTAGAATCATGATCGTTAATTAATGTGGTAGATAACCAATGAATAAGTTATAATATCTATGTATGTTATTTGCTATTATTCATCTCTCGGAACCTCAACATTAATCCTCTTGGCACTCTAGAAAAAATATAATTATATCTATGTATATATCTTAAATGAATCTATACCTATATATATGTTTGTATCCATATCTATACCCATAAAGCCATATATAGTTCAAGAAATAACTGATGTTCTTTAGCCTGCTTGGTTGCAGACTTGCATGCCATCGCCTGACATGCCAACCGTTGCGCAGAAAAAATGATGCCACAAGTGTGGCAAGAATTCTTACTGAGCCTCTAGGTTGGTAACAAACCAAACAACTACTTTAGTTGTTGTGGCAACCACAATTGTGACAGTGAACCAAACGCACCCTTGTCTTACCCTACGTGGTTCTCCATCCGTCCCTCCGCACCTCTCCTTTCCTTTGCACAGGCATGTGGTCCTATGGTTGCCAAGTTCCTGCAATATCCTTTTGTCTCTTGCATCTTAGTCATAGCAGCGCCTCCACGCTTTCGCTCCATGGATCCCTCCTTATCCACCATGCAATTTAGACGATGCTAAGAAGATCTACCATTTTTAAAACAACCATAAAGTAAAAGCTAAATATTTATCTGAAATACCTATGTCCTCCCCTATAAAAATATTTCAAAGCACACGAATAATGTTTTTAGGTTACCAATTGTTGTTGTACTTGTATGCATGATGTGTGTCACCACTTGGACCATGGATAGATGTATGGTGGAAGCAATAAAAAATACCAAATCTCATGTTGAACAAATTACTCAAACTGTGAGCTTAGTTAATAAATATATGCCAAATACATAAGGATATGTGATGCGGGATGAAAAAAAGAGCAGCTATGAATGTGGACAAAAAGGGTGTATAGAGTAATTTCTAAGTAAAGTCCATCACAACCAATTAAACATAAATGCATATGAGTATTGCGTTGAAATATTAACCAAAGGAGAGAGAATGAGTGAGAGAGACGGGAGGGGGCGGGTAAGCATTTTATTTAGGAACATGATTTCCAGCTGGTATAAAAGTTAAAATTATTATTTTTATTGTTCATACTGTGTGAACTAGGTGCGGATCTAGGCCCATTCATCAGGGTCAGCTGACCCGATAAAATCTTGCAAATCCTTCATAAATTACTGTTCATCTCCATGCTTGACCCTGCTGTTCTAGTGAAGCTGACCCTGGTGCCCTTCCTTTCTAGATTCGCCACTATTTAGGTTAATCTAAACCATCATATCATCATATGATAAATGGTATAGGTCATATTTGTTTTTTCAATTAATTTGGTGATTGTGGTGAATATTTTAACACTCCCTTATTAAGATAATAGATATCAAAACTTAGCTGTAAAAAAATGTACTTGTTATGGACTTTCAGTATTCAAAATCATCAATAGAAACATTATTTCTAGTAATATGCAATTTTCATCAATATAAACTTCCCGCTATCTATAGTATTCTCACATAAAAGACATTTGATACATCACACCTCCCCTTTTTTTTTGCTTGAAGTACAAAGTGTGTTTTAACAGATTGAATTTTGCTTTTTTATTCTAACTTTACTGAACTGTGGTAATTTATACCTCATTGTGCTTCGGGATTTAATTTTACTATCTTCCATAAATAGCTATTTTTTAGTACTGATTACAAACCCCCCAAAAAAGTGTTGTGACACATTGACTACAAAGCATCAAATTATAAGTGGAGAGACATTAATGTATTTCTTTCCTGATCCGTGCTATTGGAAACATTGAACACCCACTGGCCACCGAAGAGGCGCTAAATCACCACTATTGCCTCAACCCTATTCTTAGCCTCGTGAATTAGATGTTTCTCTATTCTCTACTGCATTTCAATAGATCTGTTTTCACCTAGCCCTTTTGTTGTAGATCGAACCAGACACAAAGTGGTAGGCCTATTTCGATTTGTGGTCCACCGTTCCAACTGATGGTTGATCAGAAAACCTTGTGCTTGATAGAATACTTAAAACATATTGACTATATATTAATGCATCAACTATGTGGGAGGAAAGCTGCTGGCTCTCTTCAATCCATCTTGGTTCTCAATCCAACCCCATGTTTTCCCTATCGACTATCGAGCACTCTTCTCTCAACCTAGTATGCTCAGGTTTAGAGTTTGATAGGGGAAAATTTTTTCAAGGAACCCTCTACTTTAACCAGTAGTCCTATGCTTTTATATCAAACCATCGCTCTCGCTTGATCAAATAACCATGCTAGTAATACAATCCGGATAAGCACTTCTTGGGTTTTGTAACCACATCCATCACCTGAGAAGGAATGTGTAGTAAATCATGATCGGTATAAGATGCTAATCCCGATCCATAGTGCTATTCAAGAATGCCACATATAGGATGCAAAATACTACTAGAAAAAAAACATCATCAATACTTCAATATCCAAGACAATAAATTATTATGATAATGTGTCTATGAGAGTGGACCCATTTTATTAGACCTTGTACCACAACATAACAAACCATGTCGAAGTTGTAACACCCCTGGTGTTAATTAACACTAACCCAATGTTTAAGATAAGCTAAGCATGATTCAAAAGCCAAATCAAAGAAAATGAGGAAATTCATCCAAATTTGAGTCAAAAACCCTTTGAAAGGAGCAATAAAGAAACTTGAGAAATTCCCTACAAACTTGAAAAAGTGCAAATATGAAAGTTGGAGAATAAGTCAAACCAAGAAACTTCTCTTTTCAAACCATGGCCTAAAAATGCTTGGAAGCATCTCAAATTTCAGACCCAAACCAGGGAATTTGAAATTTTCGATTCAAATTCAAAGCTGAAATGGAATCTTAGCCAAATCTCAAGATTTTACCACAGAACATCAAAATCTCCAAAAAGCAAAGTTGTTCTCCATCACATTTATGAACTTTTCCCCTTTGGGCACTTTGGCCAATTTTGCAATTTAGCCCCTCTAATTTCAAACATTCAGTTCAAAACAGGGAATTACCCCCTTTCGAATGACGGCCAAATTTCCAACTTTTTCTCAAAATCTCCAGTGCAGAGACATGTCTCATGAAATTCTAAACAACTTTCATGTTGGAAGATTTTCGAGTCATGTTCAAAATTTTGAAATTAGAGCCATGCCAATCAGTTGACCTTTGCACCGCTCACGGCGCGCTCACGGGTTGCCAGCGCCGCGCCCGCGCGTGCCGCGCTCGCCGCCGGCAAGCGCCTGCCGCCGTCCGGCCTCGCCTGAGCCGACAAGTGACATGGCCGGGTGTCCCCGCTCACGGTGCACGCCTCTGGCAAGGTCTCATGGTCGGAGACGCACTGTAGCGCTGACTCCGCGCTCGCCGTCGCGTCGCCGCCGCGGACCGCCGGGTTTTGCCGTCGCCGCCGTTGCCCGCCGGTCCAAAGCGCGACTTTTGCGCCCCGCGTGCTCCTTTTCCTCGCCCTGTCCCTTCTCGCCTCGCCCACGCGCGTCTGCCGCCTGCAGCACGCCTGCGCGCGCACGTTGACGCCGCGCACGGCGCCAACACGGCCGCGGCAAGCCGTTGTCGCCGCGAGACGTCACGGAGCTGCCCCGGTCCCTATCTCGAGCTTCCCGAGCATCCCCTTACTCCCCTCTCGCTCCTACTTAAGCCCTCAACAGTTCCCCTCCCTTCCTCGCCGGAAAAACGCTCGCCGGAGTTCGCAGAGGCGCCGCCGAGCTCGTTCACGTGCACAGCCCTCTCCACTGCTCCCCCGGCCAAACCAAGGCTCTCTCGAGCTTCCCCATCCTCCACTGCCACTCCCCGACCCTTTCCCGACCCCTCTCCGCCACCACAGCCACCGGCGTAGCTCGCCGGAGTTAGCAGGGCTTCCGCCGCCGAGCCGCGCACGCGAACAGCTCGCTACGCTCCACCTCCGGCCGAACCGAGGGCACCATTAGTTTCCTCGTGCCACGCTGGTGCTCACCGACCGCTTCCCCGAGCCTCTCCGACCCCGACGTCGCCGGTAGCCGCTCGCCAGAGCAAGCCGAGCCGCCACCGCCGTCGTTGACCTTGTTTCCGGCCATCCCCGACCTCGAGACCTAGCTCAAACGAATCACGGTGAGCCCCTCTCCATTTCCCCCCACTTCCCCGGCCCGGTCTCGCCGCCGTTTGGCCGGCGTAACCACGCCGGCGAACTCGAGGACACGGTTGTGTCTTCAACCTCTTTCCAGGGGGCTGCATGCAAAATGCAGGGGCCTGTTCGTAAGGGATTCTAAAGTTCTAGGGTCCCTCGCGTAAAATAGATTCTATATTTTAGGTTTAATTCGCTGAGATCTTCAAAAATTCGTAGAAAATCGTAGAAAAATCAGAAAAATGCCAAACCAATTTTGTAGTGACCAGTGAATCTAGAAGAACAACTTCTTCCTTTGCACCTCACTCAGTTGAGCTGTAAATTTTGAAATATAAATTCATTTCAGTTTGAGCACATTTCATCATAGTTCAAAATCTACACATGCACTGGAGCTGAGCTTGGGATATGTTGTTAGGGTGATTATCATTAGCCTAATGCGCAAAGGGTGCACAAAAATTCCCAGTGGATTTAGGGTTATGGTTTTCCAAACATATACCCTGCTGTTTGGCAAATAAATCACAGAAAATAAATTACTCAGTGAAAAATGACCTCCTACACAAAGAAAATTAATCAAGACATTAGAAACCTTAGAAAAATGAAAATGGTAATTTTTGGACACGGTAAAATGGCTAAATGATTTTTGGTAGTTTAAACATGGTGAAATTCCACAAAAATAACCATAAATCAAAATCACATGCAAACTTGCAGAGAGGTCACCCTTGGTACCCTAAGTCACTGTGCCAAGTGGTTTGGACAAAAACCTTGTAGTTATTTTTGTAGGATTTTAGTTTGATTTTAGACAAAAAGATAAGAATAATTTTCATAAATTATAGAAAAATTATCTTGAGCCAAATTTTGGGCTAAACTCCTGCCTTGGCATGATCAAGCCTCTGGCCAAATGGTACATGAAAATAAATTTTCTAAGTTCACCTTTTGAATAATAGAAAAGGGACTTGAAGGGAAGAAAAGAGAAGAAAAAGAAAGGAAAAGAGAAGAAAAAGAAAAGAAAAGAGAAAAACCTAAAACTCTAAAATCAAAGTAAAGGTTCAAAATGAAAAGGGTATATTCACTTATAATTAATGTTTATCCTTTCCAACTCACTAAACAAGATTTAAATAAATCCTAACTATTTTAATCTCGATACTTAAGCATTGCATGCATTTCGTGTAGATTCGGGTCTCGCCGACGGAGTCTACGAGCTAGTCCCCGCTGCCGAGGAGATCGCCCAGGAGTCCGAGGTGAACGTGGTGCACGTGGATCCGAGCCCCGAGCAGGAGTACCGCTTCGAGCCGGAAGGCAAGCCCCGGAGCATAACCTAACTTTACTTACGCGATTTAATTGATTATATGTTTGTGCATTTAAGTTTCTAGGAGTTGAATGAAACCCTAGATTGCATGATCATAGGTTCCTTTGATTGAACACTAGTATGTTAGGTTCGATAGTTGCTATGCTTAAGTACGATAGAAGTCGAGTGTTTTCCGACACTCGCGAGATATAGGAGTTGAATGACTACTCATATCAGAAACACTAGAAATGATGGACGGATGATTGTAGATACCCGTCTATCGATGTTTTAAGTGGAAACATGTGGTACTTTTGTGTCAAGCGTTTGAACGTACCACACATATGCACGGTTTATGGGACCGGTAAGTCCCGGTATCCGATTGATGCGAGCAGGTCCGACAGCTCTCTGTCTTGGAAACGTTATCCCATGGGCACATGAGGGTAGTTGCGTGAGTCCCAGTAGTGGTAAACCTTTACCCTGAGGCAGTGGGACTCGGGAGCCACTCGCAGAGAGAGGAGAAAGGATTGGGGTGTGTTGGCATTTCCAACCATTCCGTATGTTTGGGTTTTCCCTGGCCAGGTAGTAAATTCGGTTCGAGCTGTCCGCTTCTCGCGGTTAATGAGACTGCTTGACCGATGTATGGCATATTATGAAGTGAAACTTGGAAGGATGAAATCTTTGTATGAAATAATTGTATTGCAAAACTTGATTGTTTAGCTAGGCTCACCTAGAATGGATAGGCTAAAGAAATTAAAATCAAAATAAAGAAATTAGAAATCAGCTTAGTCGCTTTTGGCAAAAGAACCCCACTAGCCAAACAGCCTCTCATCTTAGGAGTCGGTGATGTAGTGATCACCAGTCGGTTAAGTCTTGTTGAGTATAACTAGTATACTCAGCCTTGCTTGTGGCTTGAATTTTCAGGACCTTCCCCTCAGGAGGTAGCTGCCTCTATGGCTTGGGCCTCACAGCTTCCTCCTGGTTACAGCATCGAGTGGGAGCCGACCTCTCCCGAGGATCGTGAGGAGTAGCGTCACGGCTGACTTCATCGTGACGATACTATGGATCGTCGCTAGTATCTCGTTTACTTTCCGCTGCATGAACTCGAACTATCTTATTTACCTTATCATTTCAATTTGGTTGTAATAACTCTGAACCTTGTTGTAATTTGAATTGTGGAATGATGTGATCTTTGGAACTCGCCTTCGAGTGAGTGTATGGACGGACGATCTTCAGTAGCCGTTGGTCGAGCTTGACTCGACGGTCGAATCCGCACTTGGGAACATTTTCGTGTATTAGCACCAATGGAAGGTGGAATATACTTAAGTGGGCCCATTTCTCGGGTGAGATCGCTACAGAAGTTATATCATCCTCAAGATATAGCTTTCATATCTTTCCTATTAAATGTAATGGTGTATCATCAAAAAATCATATGTGGCATCTAATTAATGACTATGATACAACCTATTGAGACTAGCCTAAACAAAATGACTTGAGACTTCACCAATTAATTTGTGGCTATCATTGTAGCCTATTAATTCCTACGACATGGCAACTACTGTATGAGCAATGGCTGATATCTCCCTAGGTGCAGTTCGCTTGTCAAAGTGCTAATAGGCAGAGCTTAAACAAACATGCTTGTCAGATATAAAATGACGTGGTACAAATAGGCCGGTGAAGTCATGTAATATTCGATATTTCGATGTGATCCGCGGTGTCACATGCTTCTTCTGCTATCCTTCCCTCCAAGTTGACTTCAAGGTTTTTTTGTTTGTCTGAAACTCTGAATCATGACCGAGGACATAATGCATGGGTGTGATGGCTACGTAAGCAGATCAGGTCCAGCTATCCATGGGTGTGTTATCTCTTCCAGAAACAACGGGCTGCGACAGAGACATACAGGGAGCGGCAGCACGAGAAAGGCTAGTCCGATCACGTTGGCCTCCCTTTCTCCGTCGCCATACACCTGCGCCAAGGATAAACAAACGAACGAGTCTCTACCTTGCTGCCAAATGGCATAAGCGATGTTAGCATAATTGGCAGGTCGCGCATACAAAAAATTTTCAGTTTAAGACAGTTGGAGTTTAGTTTACTGACAGAATTTCTGACGAAGACCGTAAGATCTATATTTAGGGTGCGTTTAGATTGGGGAAAGATTCCCCGAAAATACACTGTTCACCAAAAAAACACTGTAGATGAATAGTGTTATGTGAGTAGAAGGGATGGGATGAATAGTGAAAAGTTGGATGAATAGTGTATTTTTGTGGGAACTAAACGGGGCCTTAGTATTTCCTGGAGAAAGATGTAAGTTTGATTGTGCGGGTCCATATTTGGAGGTGATTGAGTGTTTGTGAAATCGTAGACGACAACGCGTACTGCGAATAATTTGAAAGGAAGAAACAACTGAAATGGGCAAGGCCGCAATGGGTCGGATTAGTTAACGGATCACGCGTTCCATGTTTTTCATTTTATTAGTACAGTCGGAGAATGTTAACAAGATGTTGGTCATAAGATCGTACAAATACTAGTACTTTCTTTCGAGAGCCTACTAACAAAATTTCAGACGAAAAGACGGGCACTTGCTTTCTGTACCTTCAGAAAGACCCTACAGTAGATACAGATGAAAAAAATGTGGGCGTAGTTGACTAACACTATGTATAACACTGCAATTTGTTTAACAACTTAGGGCATGTTCGGATCTCATAGGGATTGTAAAAATCAGCTTAAAACATCTGTTATATCCAAACGCCATCGTTTAACTTTGTACGTAGCAGTAGGTTCTTCCAAATAACTCAAAGCTACCGGGGAAAGAAACCGGGTGAGAAGTTTTCACAGGGCAAACACACTAAATCACAAATATAAACGAAGACCAAACAAAATGGTGGGCTCCGAGCTTGCATTTGATTGAACTGAATTTGATGTGACCTTGTAGATAATATGCTCAACAATGTGAAGTACATATGTGGAAGAAGCAAACGAACAACTGCCTGATTGGATCTTTCGTTCTGACCAAAGACAAAGATTATCCTTCATGATTTTATTAAAAACATTTTATCGGCGGAATGAAAATGCGAAGCTGATGCATTGATTGCTTGTGTGATATATAGAAGATCCATTAGCAACGGTCAGCACGCAAACCTTGATTAGGATGATATTATACTGAAGAACCGAGGGAGTATATGCTAGTTTGGATCCTGCACACTTCGTCAGTGTAACAACGCTTCTTTTTTTCATGCGAAACGTTTATCCGTCATACCGTGGATGTATGCTAGTAGGTTGTAGCTATATATGCTAGTTTAGTTTTTTTTTTAGCAATATGCTAGTTTAGTTTGGATCCTGCACTTCAACACTTCCCTTGTTTAGGACGGACGATCCATGATTTTCATTGTAACAACGCTTCTTTTCTTTCATGCGAAACGTTCATCCGTCATACCGTGGGTGTATGCTAGTAGGTTGTAGCTATCGATCAAAAGTTCGTTAGGCCCCCACTTGAATGAAGTTTATTGTTTTCCTTAAAAAAGAATGGAGTTTATTGGCACTTGGCAGAGATAAATCGAAATAAAATGCTAAAAAATTTAATCCGGATTTGGTTCGGGAGTTTGAACCCGACGTGAATCGAACACGCAAATAAAATGCTAAAAAAATTTAAAATTTAATCCGGATTTGGTTCGGGAGTTTGAACCCGACGTGAATCGAACACACAACCTTCTGATCTGGAGTCAGACGCGCTACCATTGCGCCACGGATCCGGCTTGGTTTCAATTGTATCAATATTTTATTTATTGAATTATTCTCCACTGTGTGCATCACTGGCAATGTTGCAAATTGCAATGCACTGGCCGCCTGTTGCCCCGTTCTGTCGAGCCCAATTTTTTTTTTTAAAAAAAAACAAAACAAAACAAGTAGGCATGGATGTTCCCGTGACCCGTCAACAGATGCAGCAAGTTTCAGGAAAGGAAAAGGAGGAACTGTGGGGACAGCATTGAACACAGTAAGAGCGGTTGGTACGCCATACGCTGAAGGCTTGGTTATCTTCCGATGATCCCATCACTGGCTTGCAAACTGCGCTCCTAGGTCCAAAATAGAGTGATGCTTGTATCAAAAACTATAAATTTTGTGTAGAACATGTAACAAAAAGTCTAAACCTGGCTATAGGAAATCTAACGGGTGCTTCACTGAATCTTGAAAAATCTTTTTATGCAAATGTGCCTACGAGTATTAATTCAAATATAGACATTAATATGTGCCCTCTGGACAATTTATAGTATGGCATACATCTATCGCCTTTATTTGTCCCCCCTATGTGTAATTTCTAGCCACTCACTAGAGGCAGGATCTCTCGGTAGACTGTGAGCATGCTACAGATTCAAGCTAAATTCTATCGCAACCAGATTTTCATACTAAAGAGTTATGTACTGTGTCAAAGTAAATCTAAGAGTCGAGGAGCATGTCTCAGTTCCGATTTGGATGGTCGGAATCGGATCCATCCAGCGTCGGGCCAAAAATGAGTGGTAGGCGAGAATGCTTTGAACACACCACAACTGTTTCTCGTTAACAGCAGGCCAGCAGCTGCAGCCCTGCAGGCCGTGTTTGAGCCTCCCAAGGCCGAAGAACAACTCATGCATGAAATAGGGATTCAGGCCATGTTTAGATTCTCAACTTTTCACTATTTATTCTAACTTTTCACTATTCCTCTCTCACAGAATACGTTTTCCAACGAATGCTATAGTGTTTTTATAATGGTATAATATTTTTTTCTACCATCTAAACATACCCTGGAGTAAGGGGCGCCCGGTGCAGACATGCAGTCGAGTCAACACCGCCTGCCTTCTTGGATCGTCTAGCCCCATGGCGCCCGCCTCTCGTCTCTGCTATACAAACCGCGGCCCTTCGCCAGATCGATCGGTCATACACGTCGATCGGCGACGGCGTCCTACGATCGAGCCGATCTGGTCCTGTACGTCGTCCCTGCATGTGATATCTTACACGTACGCGTGGTGTATTCAATGGCAGCGCGGGCAGCGTCTCGCAGATGCATTCATGCACGCCGCCGGTCGAGTGACGCGCCTTGACTGGTGGGGGCTCCAGACAGTGTACCTATGCGCGCACGCTCATTAACCAAACCCGGACCAAACCGTGCTGACAGCAGAATATTTTTCTGTACTGTAGTACGCGCGATCAGAGGTTCAGAAACCTCATCGGATCGAGCAGAACAGTACAGTACAGCAGCAACAGTATTATACTGTATTGCCCCTGAGCGCCTCGCTGGCTTCTTCGCTCTCACGCTCTGCCCGGCTGCGACCGGCGACGCCATAACTGCGTCGCGGCCGAGCCCCGGCGCCTCCGATCCCACGCCCATAAATCCGGGCCGAGCCGAGGAGCGACGCCATTGCTTCCCCCTCGCACGCATGCGTGCACGCAGCACGCCGATCATACGAGCACATCTACTACTCCGCTAGCTATAGCCTCTTCCTCCAGTCACTCATCCTCGTAGCGGTCGGCGTCGGGGTCGTCGTCTTCGTGTATTCCCAGTGATCTCTGCGCTGGGTGCAAGGCTTTTCCTGTGAACCCTGACGGGGATCTTGTGAGCGATCGACCCGGCCCCCGCACGCATCCAGTTATTTATGGCCCGCTTGTGTTTTTGCAATGCACGCGCCGGATCCTGATGCGTATATAGCTGCACACAAGCAGAGCCGCGCCTCAGTCAGAGCGTACGTAGCTTGCCTGCCTACTCTGTTTTCTCCAGTCCTTGGCAAACACATTCGCCTACTACTTGTATTCCTCGAGTACCTCGAGCGGAGCTAGAGATGAGCACGAAGGAGTCCTCTCGCGTACGGGCTCCGACCCCGACGGCGCTGGTGCTTGCGCTCCTCTTGCTCATGGGCTCGTCGTCGTGGTCGCGCATTGTTGCCGACGGCGTCAGGATGGCGACACCACGTAAGTTGCTCGGTAACTACTGGCTGGCTCTGTTGCCTGTTGGTGAGCAGCTTCAGTATCACCACAATTTTTTTTAGCACTCTTGTTGTTTCCATATTTTGTACATGCACTGCACATCGCACAATGTAGGCGCTGACGTGTCAGGCCTCTTTCGCTGACAGTAGATGACGCGGCAGGACACGTGGCAACAGCCAACAGCACGCCCACAATGACAAACAGAGACATGCATGATGATTGTTCATTTTTCTGTCCGCTTGCGTATACACAGGCTCAGGCGCGTCAGGTCCAGCCGAAGCCGGCGTGCTCGGACTCGGCGAGGCCGCACCGGATGCTGTTTCTTCAAGCAGAAGACCATCAACTGACAAACCAGACCGGACAGCGGCGTCGCCGACGCCGGAGGAGGAAGGTCCGGCGGTGGAGAGCGAGGAGGAGCTGTGGGCGAAGGAGCGCACGGCGACGGGGTCGCGGCTGCCGGACTGCGCGCACGCGTGCGGGCCGTGCTCACCGTGCCGGCGCGTCATGGTGAGCTTCATGTGCGCGCAGGCCTCCGAGTCGTGCCCCGTCGCCTACCGCTGCATGTGCCGGGGCAGGTTCTTCCGCGTCCCTGCCCTCTAGCTTGTCACCTGCTTTGCTTGCTGTGCTTGTGTGTGACTGTAGCTAGAGTGCACCAGGATTCCATCTTTTTGTTCCGTCTCGTACTCTTCTTGTTGGTCTATTTGCATGCCATGCCATGGGTGTGTGTAAACTACAACGTCATGTCGAAACACTTGCCTGCAGTGCCGTGTGTACATGAACTAGCTGTTTGTTTTTTTTTCTGGCTGTGTGAATTCTGATGCTAGTGCTAGTCTGATCAGCTCGTGTTTGGTTCATACGGTCACACACACAGTGCCTTAGCTTTTTTGTATGCTGTGTTACTGCCTACAAGTACAAGGTGCCGTCGCGAGATTCCTTTCGTCCCACTTCCGGGAAACGACTCTGCCTTCTGACCGAGCCGCCCGACGTCCAGTGGCAGTGGATTTGTTTAACCTGGGACAAGCTAGCAGCCAAACGATCGCAAGAGTGGCGCCAATGCGTGCATGATTGAGGAGCGCGGCAGCGCGCGCATTGCAGCAGTGCGGCGCTGTGCGTAGCGCCCAGCAGGCCAGCACGACCCACAGCCTGCAGGCCAGCACACAGCACACTGCACTGCTCGTCAGTCCGTACGAGCGTCATCCGACTGTTCAGAGCGTCACATGACGCCGTGGCTCAAAGCACGCAGACACACACCACAACGTCTCGCAAAGAAAAACTACTGAGATCGACCACACAGAGAGGCTTCTGTCATACTGTTCTTATTCTATTATTACTCGATTAACGAAAAAACTCACTGCGGTCAGGTGAGGACAGGTGCAAAACCGTTAATTTCACCTACAATTTTCTCAAGGTAACTAATGATCAGGACCAGACAGCTAACCTGTCATATTCACAGGCGAGAATTCTTCTCGCGATCAGACAGACGCTCTCAACTAGCGACGATCAGGTCGGGACAGATTCCTATCTACCTCGGGCCGGACAGCTCGACGGCGTTGAGGTTGTAGGTGGAGTCGACTTCCCACTCGTTGTGGCGCGGGGCGCGCTCCGCCTCCTGCCGGACCACCTCCACCTTCTGCCACTCCTCCCACCGCTCCGCCAGCCCGTCGCCCTCCAGCATCCGCACCACCTCCGACATCTTGGGCCGCTCCATGGGAGACCCCTGCGTGCACAGCAGCGCCACCTGGATCAGCGACTCCACCTCGTGCTCCTCGTACCCGCCCTTCAGATCAGGGTCCACCAGCTGCTCCAGCTTCTTCTCCTTCAGCAGCCCCTTCACCTGCACCCACAAACATGACACACCGAGCAGCTTCTTAGTTTCTTCCCTTTGAAAATTTTCAGGCATTAAAATGCACCAACCTCATAGCATATATATAGCGCGATGATAACTAAAAGATGAACGCTAGCACTTACCCAGTCAAGCAGCATGACGTCATCGTCGTTGGCGAGACGAGCGAGGTCGAAAGCCCTCTGTCCAGTGATGAGCTCCAGGAGCATGATCCCGTACCCGAAAACGTCGGTCTTCTCAGAGGACTTCCCAGTAGAGAGGTACTCGGGGGCAATGTGCCCGATCGTCCCACGGACAGCCGTCGTCACGTGGGTGTCCTTGTAGTCCATGAGCTTGGCGAGGCCGAAGTCGCCCACGACAGCTTCGAAGGTCTCGTCCAACAGAATGTTGGCGGCCTTCACGTCGCGGTGAATGATCTTGGGATCGCAGTGGTCGTGCAAGTAAGAGAGACCTCTGGCGGATCCCAGCGCGATCCTAGCCCTTGTTTCCCATTCAAGAGGCGGATCATCTGGCCCACGTTCTGCAAATTTGAGCGCAGTGAGTGAAATCAGAAATGCTCCCAACCTAAACTAGGAGTAGACAAAAAACAAAAAGTATGAATCTATGTAACAGTTCACCTTCAACTGCAGCTAAATGCAAAAGACATGTTGAAGCAATGGGAAAGAGTATGTCGTTACCTCGCAGGCGTGATGCGACACTTCCATTCGCCATGTATGGATAGACTAGCAACCGCTCTGTAGGTGTCATGCAGAATCCACGGAGCCGAAGCAGATTCTTGTGCACCGCCATACTAATCAGTTCAACTTCTGTTTGGAATTGGAGCTCTCCTCCAGGTGTGCGTTCCTCCTTTAATCTCTTCACCGCTACCAATGAGCCATCCGTCAGTCTCCCTTTGTACACCTTTCCGAAGCCACCCCTTCCTAGGACATTCCTATTGCTAAAAGTATCCGTAGCAACTTGAAGCTCCCTGAGTGAGAACCTCTTAAGTTGTCCAAGGTGAACTTCTGGATCCTCCTCAGCTGATGGAAAGGATAGCAGATCAGTGAACTGAATAACACAGATGATAAGAACCACTGGACCACACTCTGGTATTTGATACTGACCAGGGACGTCAAAGAACTGCTCCTCAGGTTTACGTCTCCGCCACAATGCAAATGCAATGGCAGGTATAGCAAACAACAATGCAGCGGCAGCCGCAACACCTCCGGCAATTGCTCCAGTGCTAGACGCACCTGAGGGAATCGAAGACCCAGTTAGTAGTATGTCTCAAGTACAAAAGGTTAATCATCTGAGTGTTTTACTCTTATGGATATCTCAAAAACAGTGGTATGATATGGCACAATATAAAGCTACAGCAAATCACCTTTGGATGAATTTGGTGTTGGGGGATTGAATGGAGGAGGTGGAGAAAAAGGAGGTGCCCCAGGACAAGGCTTTGTAGTACCAGGGCCACATAGATTCGGGTTATTAGCAAAACTGTGACAAAAAGGTAACAATCATCAACAGCAGAAGACACAGGTTTTTTCTCACGAACTGGCAGGAGAGCTGCATCAGAAGATGCAGTTAAGCATCCAAACTCAATTAGAGATACCTTATAGGGGTAAAGAGTGAAAATGAGCCTGTTGATGGCACCTCTCCTGAGAGATTGTTGTTTGAGAGATCTCTGCAAGGTTGCCAGATCACATTTGTCATTATCTAACACCTGGAGTAGCTGTAACGAGTCTAACGACGTATAAGAGGACAACAGGCAACTTACAGAACTTGAAGAGTGTTGATATTGGTCAATGTTTTCGGAATTTGACCAGAAAGACTGTTGTTATTAAGACGGCTGTCCTTGCACAAAAGAAGAAACGTTATAATCATTCCAATAGATACGCTTATTGTCAGAGTCTCAGAGAAATCATGATCTCAACAAATAGATAACTTGTACTACCATGGCCAAAATATATTAATGTACAGTTCAGCATATATGATATATTGTGGCGCTTCTGTTACCAGGGCAATGGAATACACTTACAGAAACCGCAGCTTCAATAGTTGCCCCAAGGTGTCAGGAATATTGCCAGTGAAGTTGTTGAGGTACAGATCCAAACTGACCAAGCTAGTTAAGTTCCCCAGTTCAGGTGGTATTGGCCCACTTATGTTATTACTGTAAAGTTCCCTGTAGCAAAATGACAACAGTAATTAACAATGAATTCAACACAAAGAAAGGTAATCTGGAGGGTACAATATCTATCAGGAAACAATATAAGTATGAATAGTATAAGAAGTGGGCATCATCAGGCGTAACCGGTAAAAACAAAAGAACACGTAAATATGAAATGCACCCAAAAGAACGCACATATATCAGAGAAGCTCTAGGGAAGAAAAAAAGAAAGCTTTTGTGCTATGTCAATATGTGGGATTGAAGGATGCACCTATGACATAGTAAAACTATTAACACAATTACAAAAATCATGGATGTGAAAACTTACAAATATTGCATGTTTCTCAACTGCCCAAGCTGTGGCACCAACGGGCCTGATAGCTGCGCATTTCCAAGATCACTGGCAAAAAAAAAAAAAGGTGACAGTCAATATCTAAAAGGATTGGTATTTTACCTAAAGGGAGAATAAACAAGAAGATCGTTTATCAACTTACAGTCTGATGACACTGTTGTCGGTGTTACAAGTAACATGGAACCATGTACATGGATTAACCAAGGTAGGATCCCAACTCTGCAGAACATTATTAGTATCTTTCAGGCTTTGGCGTAGACTATATAGAGCGTCACCTGCCAATGAGGTATCATCACAGTAAGCAACAATCTACCTATTCGATATTTAAAAGGATACATAGAGTTTTTCATTAATGATAAGGAAAATGGATCCCACGTGCAATACGACTAACATCTAAAGTAGTAATTATCAATAACAACTTATAACGGTTCGGTTAATTTTGTAGTATCATATCCTAATCATGACAAGGACACAACCACCGTGTCAAAATCACTAGCATTTAAAACAGCGGTTTCTTTCTGCACGTGTACTACGAAAAGAATGCAAGAACTCTCAGCAAACAGTGCATTCTTATTATTTGACTGCGGTTTCCAATTCTAAGCAATTACTCTAAACATCCATAGCACAGACAATTTTAAGAAAGTAACGCACATGTTCATCTTTATCATTACTTCACTTCAGTTCATTCTAAAAGGCACCACTTTATCTAAATAGTAAGTGAAGATTGTTTGTTAACAACTTACCGTTAATAGACTAGTCCATACATACGACAACGGAAAAAAAATAAACAGATTTTATTTCCTTTAGCTTAGGATCAACGGCGAACGGACTGCAAATTTAATCCTCGACAATGCAATCAAAGGCCAGAGTTTTGCATCAGAGGAATTTAAATCCCTGCATATGAACCTTCATAGTAAAAACATCCAAAGCAACAATTTTGACCGAGCTGCACAGTCCTTCCTGTCCATTCACAATTCGTTGAGAAGCAAAAACACTCTCTGTAGGAACGAACACTGAGGCCCGAAATAGTTCTAGACGCGACACGAGTAGAGAGCAAGAGTCCACTCCATTTCTGTGCCGCAACTAGTCCCGAAGGGATTCCCTTCCACCTACGTGCAATCGGACTTTCCAGATGTATAACGAAAATAAATCCAATATTACAAACATCGCCATATAGTAGAACATGACAAAACACTGTCAGTGACAAACCGGACCACCAACCCACCCCTAAAGTAATCCTAAAGTAATCAGTCAAACCGGCAAAAATAAGAACTGCTGGCTCGTCGTTTCATCCCCCATTCATTCCCCGTCCATCAACAAAAGAGGCTTGCCGAATGGAAACAAGCGCCGGATTTCCTGTCATCGTCCTCAGATTTTCAGCCATTACCCACTCAGGCACTCATACACAGAGAGAAGGAAACTCGCTCGCCGCCGCCGTGTGCTGCTCATCCAAAACTCAGAAGAAAATAACCCATATAGATTGCATAAGCCATAAAGCAGTGGCATACCCTCCGAGTTGGCGACGACCCTGCTCACGCCGACCACCACGAACAAGAGCGCCGCCGCCCACCACCACCTGAGCGACGCCGCCGCCGCCATTCCGCCGGAACCGGCCGGCCTCTCGCGGGTCAAAACCGCGCGCGCGGGGGGGGCTCGGCGTCCCCCGAGCTGACCACGCCGGCGAGGAACTTGCTCAGCTGCCGCCGACGCCGCGCCACCTCTCTCTCTCTCGCTCTCTCTTGTTTTTTTCCTCCCTCCCCCAGTTTTTTTACCACTGTTTTTTCTTCCTGCTCAGGGGGTTTTAAAACTTTTGGCGAGCCTTGCGTGTGGGGTCCCACCCAAAAATTGTTCCTCTGGTAAACGAGGGACATGCCCGACGGAGAGTAAAGTTACGCCGCGCCATCCGCGTAACTCCACTGACAGGTGGGTCCGGATAGTTATGGCCCACATGTCGGCCGTGGAAGACTTGGCGGTGCACCGCGGGGTTTGCTCCGAGCGAGTGCGACGTGTTTTAGGCTTCAACGGGACTGCGGGAGCGGCAGCTCATCACTGGCCGAAGGTGACGTGGGGATGATGCGGCGCTGGGGATTTCGTGGACGCGGTGTCTTTTTTCGAAGGGCTTATCGAGGAAATTCGTTGCTCCTCGTTTTTGTCCCGTTTCGCCTTGTTTTCTTTCTTTTCCCCTCTTTCTCCCCTTTTTCTCTTGGGATAACCTTTCTCCCCGTTTCTAAGGAGGCAAAGTAACAAAACGCGCTACATACGAAACACCTTGTAATTTCAATTGGACCTTTTTAGTATACAAAATTATAACATTCCTTGTGAGCTTATAGATGCATGGATATGCACAGATCATAACCCATGGAGTATGGATTGCGGCGTATTTGCCTTTGGATAGATGACTAATTTAAAAGAATTAAATAAAGTATGGTTTCAGTATGTCCATCTGCGCGTGTGGAGAAGTTATATAGATGTGTGTTTTCATAACCTTATCCATATTTTAGCATCTGGCGGATCTAATTCAAGTAGAACTTCGGTTACCAGTTGAGAACAGATTGTCTACCCACATGTTCACATGAAAACTTTAGTTAACGGTCGGTAATAGGTTGTCTAGCCGCTCGTTGACATGAAAACTATATTAATTGTTGAGAAACGGTTATCTAGCTCCTTTGCAAATGAAAACACGAAGATCAGTTAGTAGTCATATTGTCTACCCGCACGTTCACACGAAAACTTTAGTTGTCGGACGACAATAGGTCACCTACGTACCAGCAACGCGGAAACTCGGTTATTGGTCGAGAAAAAGGTTATGTAGTGCCTTTGCAAACTAAACATGAACACCTAAAATATAACTTGGTGTGCCATCACAAGTTCACAACCAATCAAAATATGCCAAACATTGACCTATGTGGAAAATAGTTTTGGAATCAAGATGCCTAGGATGTAGTACATGCTCAAAAAATCCTAATTTTCATATATCAATAAGTCCCTTCAATGGAGTTTAAACACACATGTTCGTTGTGCGAAGAAAATATATATATTGAATTATTGATTAATCCTATTAAGATGCCAGCATCATGCGAATTTAGTTAACATGTACTTCTTGCGAACATGTTGTCTGTCTCAGAATATGTTGCGTAGCCTTTCTCTAGACCAATAACTGAGTTTCCGCATTGCTGGTCGAGAAAAAAAAAAGGTTATCTAGAGACTAGAGCAGTTGCAAAAGGAAGTGTCTTATTGCACCATCAGTGTCAATCAACCACGTTGGATGTTTTGAGGTCCATATGATCTAGCAGAGACTCGAACTAAACCTTAAGTATTCGTATATCAATAATTCTTCTCTCGAGAGATCCTAGAAGAAAAATGGTAAGGTGTAAAGGTGTCTAGTACTTTTGATTTTTCAGTTCCAAATATGTCATCTAATTGTATTTTTGTTTCTGATGACTCGACTTATCCTTCCATCTGTTCTACAAGTATTTACTTTCTTTTTTTCTATTAAGTATATGTTACATTTTCTGGACTCTCAATTACTCAGTGCAATTGGGTTTACTCGGGGTCACGTTAAAAAAAAACATATCCTACACATACTGTCGTCGTCCAACCGCTGCCTATGATTTTTTTAGCACCACCTTATCATTTCTAGCGCTATTTTAACGTACGCCATGAATACACTCCAGCACTTGCATACCTGCATTTTAGCATCTTTGTACGTCACCGCCAGTTTCCGTCTCCAAAGAAAACTGCGTACTCCACGTTGCTACCGCAAAAGACGCGTACCGTTTCAGCTTAACAACCGGTACCGTTACCATACGACCCGGAGCAGCACGGCTGGTCCATGCACTCGCAGTCCCGCACTGCCCCTGCACCGCGTGACCGCGCCTGCGCTGCCCTCACAGCCCCCAGGCCCACCCAGGCCCGCCAGTCAGAAGTCCAGCTCGCTTGGCGCGGCGCGTCCAGTGGTCCCAACGTTACGGGATCCGGTGCGGGCATCCAGTACGCCGTCAGCGAGCAGGCGTGGCTGGGCCCACCTCGCAGTCTGTCCTGTCAGGGCCCCGGGCCAGTGGAGAGACGTGCAACGGGACGAGGCCGGTGTTTGCCGTTCGAGATGGCGCAGAGGGTTGCCCGAACGCAAACCACACTTCCGGGGGCCACGTTTTCTACCTATGATTACGGGGCCCACCGAGTCGCCAGCACGGATTCCGGTCAAAATGTTGGACCACGACGGTCTGCGTCCACGGTCTCTCCTTTATCTTCTCCTCGTTTTCCAGCCGACATTTGATTCCATCTTTGGTCTAAAATTACATATCCCTCTTTGAATTATAGAGTACTCCGTAACGCGAATAGGTGCTTTCACGGTTCCACCTATTCCTCTCGCTCCATTTTCGACGATGTAGTACGTACATCAATAAATTGATCATATTTTCGACGATTGCAGAGCTATACGATCTAGAGAATAATATATGCACTCCTGGAGGAAAAAAAAGATCGGTGCAAGTTACGCAAACTACTCTCCATTCTAAATTATTAATCATCTTAGATTTCTATTAGATTTATTTGCTATGAATTTAGACAAGTATCTCCATTCTAAATTATTAGTCATCTTAGATTTCTATTAGATTTATTAAATATGCTATGAATTTAGACAAGTATATGTTTAGATTCATAGATGATGTCATGAACTTAGACAATCAAAATGGCACCTAGGATAACTAATAATTTGGAACGGGGGAGTATAAACAAGAGATTGTGATTTATCCCTAGCAACACACGCAGCTTATTGATCGATAAAGTGACGTTGCTGTCCAAACTTTCAGCAGGATAGCTATTGGCCTAACTGTCGACGATTTTCTGAAAAGAGCCACTGCTCGCGCGTTTTGCTCCGACGTTGCAGAAGTTGTGGGTGGTGAATGGTGATGGGTGAAAGTGAAACCGAGAAATGGTTGAGCTCCCCACGTGGCGAGCACGGCACACGTTTTATTTTATTTCGCGACACAGCTCCAGAGAGATTCCATGAGCCGTACCATTGTTCGTTTGTTCTCGGTAGCTCCTCATCCACAGACCACAGCCACCGAGTTTGCTCTCCCTAGCTGCACGCCTTTTGGCTTTCACTTTTTTTCTGATTAAAATACTCGTGGCTTCCTTATTGTATCCTAGAACTGAATTTCATTCTCATAACCATAATTTGGACATAAATTAATTAAACTAATATAGGTGTACGTAAAATATACTCACTCAGTCTCAAAATAAGTGTCTTTCTTACTTGCCGAGAAAACACTTCGGCCAATTATATATAAAAGTATATTAACATTTATGGGATAATATAGATACTGTTGGATAGATATTTAGATCTAGTTTTTTATAAAAAATATTTTGAAGATTTAAATATTATGCATATTTTCTACAAATTTAATCAAACTCATGGCATGAACATCTAAAACGACTCTTTTTTTTAAGGACAGAGGGAGTATTTGAACATTATTAAGTGCCATATGAGAGAGATACGCATGTATTACACTTCGCTATAGTAAAACAAGTCGAAGAGTGTGCATAAGTTGTATATTAGGAACGTAGCAATAAGACACACAATCAATTTCCATCTGTCACCCTATGGACCTGTTTAGTTTGTGAAATTTGGTAAAAACTTTTCACACGGGGGCATGATTCTTAGTGTGAAATTTCACCATCTAAACAGGGTCTAAGAATTTAAGATAAGCTTATATCTACACTATTAGATAGATTTAAATTCTTTTGAAATGAAGGAACCCAAACCGGCCTGAATAAAATTTTGTGCTAAGCTTTTACTTTGCTGAGCGGTAGCTAACGCCGACAGCCACTGAATCACACACACACATGATGACATGAAGATTAGCCTTTTCTGGACCATTGCCGGGGCCGTCATGAACAACCAATGGGCCCAGGAACTGTTTGCTTGGAGGCCCAGTGCAGCCAGGGCAAGTGGAAACTCTAAACCCAACCGGCCCAGTCGTTGTATAATAGCAGGTGAAGTAAAACAACAACAACAACAATGGAGCAGGACATGAAAGCTCTTTGAGACCTTGCTTGTATGCCGCCTACTTTATGCGTGGTATCTGTATCAAGCATTTTATTGCCGAATAAAACATTGCGCTAGGGCCGTGGTGGTGCACTTGTGGGGAGCACGGCCGATTCCGTTTCGCCGGCCATCGCCTTATTACAAAATGAAGAAAAATCCATCCGAGGGGTATCATTTCAGGTGGCGCGGCTGCTGACGACACCACTGACGAACTCCACCAATCAAGGACGCGCCAATAATTGGGAGTTACGAGCCAGGATTCCCCTCCCTCCTGCCCTTCTTTTTTTTTTCCCAAACAAAAAACTTCTGGAGCCAGGATTATAGTCCACGGTAGGCCGCTAGTTTCTGTCCGGCGCGGGCCCCGCGCTCGGCCGGTTTGACCTGACGGCTGACGCCATTGGCCGGAGGAGGGAGCAACTTGTGCTCCATCCTCCCTCCAGTGGGTCGCAGCCAGGCTCGTAGCTTGCGGCACTGGCACTCTCTGATGGGATCTTGCCATCTTGGCTTGCTCAATTTGTCGCGGATTATGGCCGTGTGCACACACGATTGGCCTGATCTACTGCAGGGTTGGGGAGCATCTGAATTGCTTAATCCCCTCTGATCTGATCTGACGCAGGCAAACGCGGGGTTCTGAGGTGGATCCCGAAGGTTCGCCGCATGATTA
This sequence comes from Digitaria exilis, assembly GCA_015342445.1. Lineage (NCBI taxonomy): Eukaryota > Viridiplantae > Streptophyta > Magnoliopsida > Poales > Poaceae > Digitaria > Digitaria exilis. The sequence goes on from JACEFO010001734.1 coordinate 2,007,516, forward strand.
AAACTTGTTTACAGCTTCGTTTTTGTTAGTGGTGGCGTTTGGTGGCTGCACTTCCTTTCTCTCTCTTTTTATCTCCGAGATGAAATAAACTAGTACCTATTCTTCTTCTTGTGATGATGGAGCATGCATTCAGATGTTGTTTGCTCTGAAAGAGCATACAACTTGCGCTCTTTGCTGCTGCTACAGGACAACGGTGAGTGATATTAAAAACCGGGTGGCAACTGAGCTGAGCAGCGAGGAGACGTTTCCTCGAACGCGTAGTCGAATGCTAGAGTTGCCATCCGAGACGCAAAAAGCATACGAGTGTCCACGGCGTGGCCTTTCCCCCGCGTGAGGAATGCGCCGTGGACACGAGTGTGGGAAAAGGCAGTCGTGTGATTGGCTCGGCCGGAGGCTTACCAAACCAAACCTCAATCCCATCGGTGTCTCGCCCTCCCTTGCCCTCTCCGTCTAAACTCTTAAACAAATCCACTCTGCTCCGCCCGAGTGGTTTCGAGAGGATGGCGAAGCCAAACTGACCACCGTTAACAGTTTGTACTACCAGTAGGAGGCTAGTACAGCACGTTTGTCCATTGACAAAAAAAAAAAACATCAGTGTCACGCAGCTGCTGGCTGGTAGTAATAGCGTCCTGTACCACCTAACTCGACGGCTCCACAACTCCTTGGCAACTTTGGCCCCGCGCCCACCAGCACAGCACCGGACCGCACCGCACCAGCCGCTCGGCGTCAGCGGCAGCTTCCGCGCCACACGCCCTCCGACCCTGGCGCGACGACGTCATCACCCCGCCGCGGCCACCAGACTCCAACCCCACCCCATCCCGTCCAGCAGCAGCAGGCCCACGCAGCCCGCCGGCCAGCGAACTGCGGCGCGACACGTGGCGCGCTCCAAGAGGCTGGCGTCGTCGCGCGGGACTGCGGGCGCGCGCGCGGCGCCAAGACGTGGGGTCCCCCTCCCCTCCGACGCCCAAGGCCACCCGGAAGATGCACCGCGAGATTCCGTCGCGCCGGATGACGGGTGGGGACGGACGGTTCGTCGGGCCCACCTGGCAGTCTCGGGAAGAACGGGGTGCTAACCCAGAGGGAGGAGAGACGTAGTAAAGAATCGGAGGCGCGGCCCGTGGCCCGTGGGACGGCGACAGGTGGGCCCCCCCTGCCTGTCTCGGCGCATCCACGCCCGGCGCCCCGGCCCACGCGCGAAGCCGGAGCAGGAGCGCGCGCGCGCGGCGAAACGAGCCCACGAGCCACGAGCCGAGCGCGGCTCTCTCGAGTCTCTCGACTCGGCTCGGGCGCGCACGCACGGCAGACGGCGCCGTCAGTTTAAACCAAACTGCGGTGTGGGGGCGCGCGACCGACGGGGGCCAGCTCCGACCGGGCCCCTCGACGGCGCCACTTGCGTACGCCCGGGGCTCGCGGGGCCGTCGCTTCGCTTGGCCATGTCGCCACGGCGGAGGGAGGGACGGAGGAGGGGTGGGTGGTCCTTCCTGTCCATCCAGGGCCCAGCCACCGAGACCGACACTAGCTTTTTGGCGAAAGCGATGGGGATGGACGGGGGTCCCTGACACACTGCTCGCAGCTTGCGCAGATCTCAGATCTGCTGCTGCCCGCCTGCGCATGCCGGTTTGTCGTATGCTAGGGCGGCCTGGGATGAGCACGGTATTCATGGTGCGTGCATGCAGCATGTGTAGTAGGATGAGTCAGGAGATACTCATCCGAAATAAGACCCGTTTAGTTTCCCAAATATTCCCCAAAAATCCACTATTTATTCAACTTTTCCTTATTCATCCCATCTCTTCTACTCACATATCACTATTCATCTACAGTGTTTTTTTGGTGAACAGTGTATTTTCGGGGAATCTTTTCCCAATCTAAACACACCCTAAATGGAAGACCAAGCCGTGCTACTGTGCCAGTCAAAAAGATTGACTTCACTCTATCAGTGTAGTGAGCCGTCTCTTTTATGGGAATCATGTTTATTTTCAGAGGATTTGCGGAGTTCTCGTACTGTTTTTCTCGGTATTAGTCTAAACGCTAAACAATGAATTCTTGGTGACCAATCGTTTAGCAAAAAAGTCGGTATACACGTCTGTTTAAACGGCTGAAGCGGTTTTACACGACTTTATATGGCTCATCGGCCTACACGGCTTGACATCGAGTAGCGTTTGCACGCAGTGTAGACGGCCGTGTAGGCAAACAGTGGTTTTTCTCATTCATACCCCCCTCCATCTCAAAATAATGTAGTCATTTTTGGACAAATTAATGAAGGCATAAAAATACTCACATGCACCTGTACGAAAACTATCTGGATTTCCTAAAATGGTGACCAGAAGTTAATATTGCCATGTAAATCAAATCTAACTACTTAATTGGATAGGTAATTCGTGAGATTGTTCTCTTCAATGCGATTTTTTCTCAAACACTAGAATTGCAACCTTCGAGAAAAATGGAGGTAGTATTTTTTTTTAAAAGAAAGGAGATAATAGAATTAAATTCTCATATTTTGACTCGCCATGATGGATGCAGCCTAAATATCCAAACCGCAGCAACAGAACAAAGAAACGAGATAAATCAAATCTGTAAAGAAAACTTTCCCTATTCTCATGGAACAATAGCATGAAACTCTACCATCTCCTGATGAAAAGGGATGCATCCGAGTCAGTCCCATAATCGGTCGTGTACGTTAGACAATCACTCTTTGCATGTAAAAACTGGAGAGTAAAAAATAATAAGTAATTCCATGCTAGAGAGTAGAGAGAATTGAGTTGGTCCACATCAATTACACCTTTCCTAGTAGGTTACTCCTAATATTTCTCCATCACGGAGTGTGGAGTGTGGACAATCCCAGCCAGCCAGCCAGCCAGCAGTATATTGTGAGCACATGGAGCCAAGTCAAAAACAAAGCCAGAATAAACTAATGCTCCAGCTGGGCGCCGCTTGGCTTGCCAAATGCCAATCCAGCCGGCCCGAGCCGAGCCAGCCAGCAGGCAAGCCGTCCAGGTAATCCCGCCGTCATCCACCCGTCCGCCGTCCCACCCGCACCCGCATCGAGGACGAACCCTACCAATCTCGCCTCGCCTCGTCTCGTCGCATCGCAGCTGCATTCCATTTCCATCCGCAAACTCCTCTGCTCTGCTGAGAATACAGGAGGCAGTCCACCAGACCACCACCGAAAAAACCATACGCACTCCCCCCGGTCTCTCCTCCCTCCTTCCCCCCCCCCCCCTCTCTCTCTCCCTGCGCCGGTTTCCCTCCTCCGCGTCCGCCGAGCCCTCACCTCCTCCGCGTCCGCCGAGACCGCGCCTCCCTCCGCCAGCTCTCGAGGTAACGCCTTTGCCCCGCCTCTCCCCCTCGCCCCTAATTTCCTCTCTGGTTGCATGATTCGTATGCGTGCTGTGTGTGTTCTATTCCTTCTGCCCGACTGCCGTGATGCTACGGGGTATCAGAAGTTTGGGATTATTAGTTAGTTGGTGCCGTGTCCGCCGTCAGGTTTACCTTCCTCCGTTGCGCCGATTGGCCGGGGAATTCACCTTTTCCGATTCCGGTCGCCTGATGGTTTGGTTTGGTGGTGACGCTATGTTTAACCTGTTGTTAGATCTGTTCTGCCAGTGCCCCCTGTCGTTCTACTTTCGCGAGGGAGAACGAGAATTGCGAGATTTGGGGGAGTTTTCCTTTTGACGCCTAGGATGCAGTAGGCTAGGCGGCCTCCGTTTTTGGGTGCCTGAAGATCCTTGTTTTGGGGCGTTCTGCCATTCAGACGGTATGGGGCTCTGAACCATGTCTACTTGGAGAAAGGACATCTGTTTCTCCCCCCCCCCCCCCCCCCCCCCCTTTTTTTTTCCCTCCCTTTGTCCAAAAGCAAGAAATTTCCGTTGAGTCGAGCCCCTCCTTGTTCTGTTTCTGTTTCCCAGCTGGCTATACACCTGCTCCAGAGTTACTTGGTGGTGGAACCTAGGAGATTTATGTTATGTAGTATATGTATGCGTGTTTAAGAGCAAACCATTTTTGTCGTTTCCAAAAGTTCCTTCTAACTTGTGGGGAAGAAAAATCTGTTGTCATGGTTCCAAAATTTCCAAGGGAGATTTCAGTTTGCTCATTGTCACGTAATAGAACTTTTGAATCCAAGTACAAGACAACTTGTGTTTTGACATATTTTTAGTCTCGTTGTCATCGTATGTTTCTTCCCATGGAGAATTGAGAACTATTAGTACTAAATTCTAGGTAGCTTCAATTATTTGTCGTGCTCAATAACTATGTGAACCTCTTGGATGAATCTGTCATGTTTATGATACCAAAATTATTTAGGTAGACGTCATATGTGCATACGGCAGTGGTTCCCTGATTCTAAAATTATCTTACCCTAGCCGGGGACACTGTCTTACTGTCTTAGTCTCTTAGAGCTAGGTAAAACCCCTTTTCCGGTTAAGCTAGTGAAGACATCTAGCAAAGATAGCATCCAGGTTCCAGAAAACAGAACAAATTCTGCTAAGATCTTACCCCTTAGGATTCCATCTGTGCAAATTCTTGCTCAGATATTGTCTGGGAAAATCGCAACCTGCTGAAATTCTCAAGTGATTGGTGATACCCCCCCCACCCCCACCCCCCCCTGTAAGTTAAACACCGTTTCTCTTGGTTGCTGACTTTGCTTGCTTTAGTTCAGTTCACAAAAAAAAACCAAAGCCCTCAGCACTCTTTCTTCTTTCATGTGTTGGTCACTTTTTATTGATTTAAGAAATCATCTAAACAGTACAGCTTCATGTTTACTGGTGTAAGAATTTAGCTAGTTCTATTATTGATAATTAGTTAAAAAAGATTATGTAGTGGGTGTGCTGGCGTGCGCGCGCTGTGTGTTTTGTGTTGTCTGGGATCTCTTCCCATTTCCATCTTCTTAATATAACGATAAGCATCTCTCCTGCGTCTTTCGATGGGAAAAAATATATTGTATACAATATATTTGATATCTGAATCTTTGTAGCCGTATATTTTAATATCTGAATAGTATCTAACACTTCTTTTCTGTTAATTTCAAGACTGTCGAGCCACAAGAACTTTGGACGCTCCTGCCTACGCATGATGTCAACTACCAGAGATATAGTTTAGTCCTGGGGAAGTTGTGCAGTTTTGGATCATAAATTCCCCAGAAAGAAGGCATCTATGGACCGTGCAGACACGTCAGGGTTTGTCAGTGGCGGTTGCTTTGGTACTACACTCCTGTTGATATTCTTCCATTTCGTCTATTCTACAATACGTGTCTGAAAGATCATCAAGAACCCTTCAGCTACCCATGCAGAAAGATCATCAGCCATTCAGCCCCCTGTTTTTTGAGCTCTCTAGTGTTTGATCTCATTTTCTCTTCCACCATTGTGTGTCTTATCTGTGATGGATAACAGCTTCATGAACATCCCCCACCCACCCCCAACAAATGACCCCTTTGTGCTTGGATGCTCAGCACCAAGCTCCACCATGGAGAACATTGGCCAAAACACATTCTGTATGGATGGTCTGAGCCCAACAATGGCTAACTGTAGCCATGTCAATGGGAATATGCAGACAATGAATGACATAACAGCTAGAGATGATGGCAGCAGGTTAGTCCTTGGATTGGGTCCAACACCCAATTTTTATTCTGCAGATTGTCAGCCCACTGGGTCAAAACAAACTCAGCGGTTGTCTGGCCAGGGTTCCACTTCAACTGATCCAGGGATGCTGAGGCTTGGTCTTCAGATGAATGGTGCAGATGCAATTCAATATCTGCAAGCACCAAACGGAATAGTCCATTCTTTTGGTGTTGTTGACGAAACTTCAACATCTGCTACTGTAAGAAACATGGGTGGTTACATGCCATCTCTGCTCTTTGCTCCCCGCTGCAATTCTACTGTCAACGAGGCACAAGTAGAAACCCCAGATTCTCTAGACCTCACACATAGCACCGATAACAGTCAACATCATCATCAGCTCAGCCCTGAACCTTCTGCAATGACTGAGTCTTCATTTGGTGTGAGTTCTGATGTTGTCACTGCAACGACTACATCAGAACAACGCAGCCATCCCCGACATCCTAAGAAATGCAGGTTCAAGGGTTGCTCCAAGGGTGCAAGAGGTGCGTCAGGATTGTGTATTGCTCACGGAGGCGGACAGAGATGTCATAAGCCTGGATGCCATAAAGGTGCTGAAAGCAGCTCTGCCTACTGCAAAGCCCATGGTGGTGGTCGTCGATGTGAGGAGCTTGGTTGCACCAAAAGTGCAGAAGGAAAAACAGATTATTGCATTGCTCATGGTGGAGGCCGCCGCTGCGAACAACCTGGCTGTCCTAAAGCCGCACGGGGTAAGTCAGGGCGGTGCATCAAGCATGGTGGAGGGAAGAGATGCTCGGTTAAAGGTTGCATTCGGAGTGCTGAGGGGAAGGCTGGACTGTGCATTTCTCATGGTGGTGGCCGACGATGCCAGTACCCAGACTGTGGTAAGGGGGCTCAGGGCAGCACATTGTACTGCAAGGGGCATGGTGGAGGCAAGAGGTGCATCTTTGATGGCTGCAGCAAAGGCGCAGAAGGTAGCACACCTCTGTGCAAAGCTCACGGTGGTGGGAAGCGATGCATGTTTGAAGGAGGTGGCGTTTGTGCAAAGAGCGTGCACGGGGCTACTGAATATTGTGTAGCACATGGTGGAGGTAAGCGCTGTTCTGTGCCTGGCTGCACCAAGAGCGCCCGTGGCCGCACTGACTGCTGCGTGAAGCACGGTGGTGGTAAGCGGTGCAAGGTTGACAACTGTGGCAAGAGCGCCCAGGGGAGCACAGACTTCTGTAAAGCCCACGGCGGAGGCAAACGGTGCACATGGAGCACAGGCTGTGAGAAGTTCTCCCGTGGCAAGAGTGGCTTCTGCGCCGCACATGGTACCTTGATGGCTAGGCAGCGAGAGCAGGAGGCGGCGAAGAATGTAGGAAGCATGATTGGACCAGGTCTCTTCAGCGGCATTGTAGTCTCGTCAGCCGCCGCGGGAAGCAGCATGACGAATGAGCACTCGTCCTCAGGCATCAGCACTGCGTCAGATTGCGATGGCACTGTTAGAAGCCAATCGATGATTCCTCCACAGGTGCTGGTTCCTCGCTCCATGATGCCCCCTTGGCCGTCTGAGCCTGTAGATGGGGGCAGAGAGGGAGGCCATATTGTTCCTGAGGGGAGGGTGCATGGTGGTGGCCTCCTGTCACTTCTCGGTGGCAGCTTCAGGAACGCTGATGTGGAAAAGCTTTGAAGCTAGTGCTTTTCCATTTGCAAATTTGGTCAGTTTGTTTGTATATAAACAGAGGCGCTTTGCCGCCTATTGGATTCTTATTGTGTCTTTTCTTGTCTAGATAAACGTTTTGATTTTCATGTATGGTTAGTCCATTGTAAAGTTGTGACTGGCAATAGTTATGAACTCTTTTGGCCTGTCAGTTCAGTCGTAGTCAGAACTGCAATAAAATTTGTGTATCTATATTGTGCTGCTCTTATCTGTTTGTGCATTATTCTTCTTAAGAAATTTGGTTGGTCATGGTGGTTCCATAATATCTATACACTATCTTATCTGTTTGTTTATATTATTCTTAAGGACCATTCTGGCGATGACTTCCATATACTTAAATCTTGCCTTTATCCAGATCATGCGTTTTTCTTTGCACTGCAGTTTAATATGATCAATGCAAAATGCTCCTATCATTCGGAGAACCCTATTTCTACAAGAACTCATCACCTACATGTTTCGTTCTGATTGAATTTGAAAATAACAAAAAGAAGGCTTGATTGAACAAAAACAAACTAGTGAGGTGAAAGGAGGGAGCGATTAAGCGAGTAACTTGAGACCCAGGGCCATATAGACTATCAGCGGATTGATATCTCGAAGAGAATGTGTGCAGCCATAGAAACTGTCAGTGATCGGACATCTCAAAGAAGAGAATGTGTGCAGCCACAGGCTATCAGCGGATTCGATATCTCGAAGAGCGGATTGATATCTCTAAGAGAATGTGTGCAGCCATATAGACTATCAGCGGATTCGATATCTTGAAGAAATGAAGAGAATGCGTGCAGGCTTTTTTTTTTTTAATTCCTTTTCAGTTGAACTTTAGCTGGCCCTATAGTTTTGGTCTTTTGGAGCTGTTGCTCCTGTGAGTCAGAAAACATATTATGCTGCCTTAACTAGAACAACTGGTTTTAAGCGTTCAGTTCAACAAAAATATGTCCATTAACCAAGTCGGTCAACCAGAAGCAGATCTGAACTTCAGAGATCCACGGATCCACCATCCATTCGCATGTGACATATGGTTAACAGTACCTCAGATCTCCAAACCAAAAACGCAACATGCGATGAATTGTACGAAAGTAAACGATCGTACAAACAAATCTGGGACTAGCTGCCATAAACTTTACAAACAGATCTCAGATCTCTAGTTTCAAGAAGAAAAAAAAAGGTGCTGGAATGTCAGCAAAGGAATTGAAATGCTGCAACTTAATCCTTTGTTTAAGACCCTTTGGGCAAGAAACCGGAGAAGATCAAGTGCATAAATAAATCCGTGGTTAGTCGCCCCATCTGCCCCTCTAGTTTGCTGTGGACATATGGTTAACAGCATCTCAGATCTCTAAACAAAAAAAAAAAAACGCAACATGCGACGAATGGTACGAAAGTAAACGATCGTACAAATAATCTGAGACTAGCTGACATAAACTATACAAATAGATCTCGGATCTCTAGTTTCAACAAAGAAAAAAAAAATTACTGGAATGCCAGAAAAGGAATTGAAAAGCGGTAACTTGATCCTTTGTTTAATAAGACCCTTTGGGGCAGAAACCGGAGAAGATCAGGTGCATAAATACATCCGTGGCTAGTCGCTCCGGCTGCACCGCTACTGCCCCCTTTAACGTGCATCCTAGTCTGTGTTTGTGCGAGCAGCGTCGCCAGCAATGGCTAGAGCTGCGCTCCTCCTCCCTGTTGCTCTGTTGCTGTGCCTTGCATTGGCCGGCAGCGCTGGCGCAGAGAGGAAGATGGTTGGAGTCTACGAGCTCAAGAACAAGAAGGGGGATTTCTCCATCAAGGTCACCAACTGGGGAGCCACCCTCATGTCTGTCATTGTTCCTGACTCCGAAGGTGTGTGGCTTCTCTGCTTGCAGACCATCAGTTGGCGTGCTGCACACTGCATGTTTCTTATCACCTTCTGTGTAATTACTTGCGGCAGGGAACTTGGCTGATGTCGTCCTTGGGTACGACACCATTGCTGAGTATGTGGTAAGATCACAGATCTCTCTAATTTCACGGTTTATTAGCTAGATCAGTGTATGCATTCCTCTTCCTTCAGTGTTGATTCAAAGCTGCTGTATTCTGCACCCTCTTCTGAAACAGAACGGTTCTTCTTACTTCGGTGCGCTGGTTGGCCGTGTGGCCAACAGGGTCGCCAAGGGCCGCTTCGTGCTCGACGGCAAAGCCTACCACCTCTACAGCAACGACGGCAAGAACGCGCTCCACGGTAGGCTCTCGTTCTCTGGGTCATCACCCTCACGCATGGATCACGACGTGATCGCTAGTTTAATGATCTCGCCGTCGTTGGTCGTCAGGTGGCCACAGGGGTTTCAGCAAGGTCATCTGGACGGTGAAGGAGTACGTGCCTGACTGCGACTCTCCTTACATCACCTTCTACTACCACAGCTTCGACGGGGAGCAAGGTAAACAAACGCAAAACACACCTATACACATGTGTGGACTGGTAATTCCAAAAAGTCAAGTTTTCATTCTCCAAAAAACAAAGTCCAATTTGCAGTGTCATCCACTGATACGCGATTAGTTTTGTATTTTTTGAGTTAGCTTGTGATCTTCATAAGTCAATTTTCCAGCCTCACTATTTTTTTAAAAAAATCCAACTTGCAGTGTCATACTGTCATCCTCTGATTGCGATTAGTTAGCTTCGATTCTGACCTTTGCGCCCTTGCCGATGAGCTGACTTTGCATTTGTTTGAACCAACAAATCGTGCTTGCACGTACGTGATTGATGGCAGGATTCCCGGGCGACCTGGACGTGTACGTGACGTACCGGCTGTCGAGCCCCTACGAGCTGAGCCTGCACATGAACGCGACGGCGCTGGACAAGGCGACGCCGGTGAACCTGGTGAACCACGCCTACTGGAACCTCGCCGGGCACGGCAGCGGCGACGTCCTGGGCCACCTCATCCAGGTGTTCGCGTCCGAGTACACGCCCGTCGACAGCTCCATGATCCCGACGGGGCAGATCGCCGGCGTCGCCGGCACGCCCTACGACCTTCGGCGGCTGACGCCGCTGGGATCGAGGATCAACCTCGTCTCCGGCGGCGGCGCCGCCGGGTACGACGTGAACTACGCGGTGCACGGGGAGGGGTTCACGCAGGTGGCGTTCCTCAGGGACACGGCGTCGGGGAGGGCGATGGAGCTGTGGGCGAACCAGCCCGGGGTACAGCTCTACACCAGCAACTGGCTCAAGGACGAGAAGGGCAAGGACGGCAAGGTGTACCAGAAGCACGCCGCGCTGTGCCTGGAGACGCAGGCGTTCCCGGACGCCGTGAACCACCCCAACTTCCCGTCGGAGATCGTCAGGCCCGGTGGGGTGTACAGCCACGACATGCTCCTCAAGTTCTCCTCCTGATGATCGATCATTACTAGCCCGTGACACCTTTGTGTCACGATCGAGTAGCTAGCTGTGTGTTGGAAGCAAGAAGGCCGCCGTGCCAACGAGATAGGTGGCTCCTGGTAGTCAATTAGCAGTGCTTGTGTAGCAAATTAAGAAACGTGCGAGGTGCATGCGTGAACAATAATGTTGTGCTGAATTGTACTTTTATTCTTGTTGCGTCCGTTAGTCGTCTTTATTTCGGAACAAAGTTTTTCGGAAAAAATTGGGTGGGGACCATCCTCAAATCAGCCTCCGTGAGGACCCTTCGTGGATGACGGACGCGTGGACTGCAAGCCCATCCGACGCCTACTGCTTCCCTGGCTCCTCCGCCCTGCAATTCCTAAATCGGCTCGGCTCCTATCATTGGCTCGCCCACCTTTCCAGCGGCGTCGGCTCGTTAGCTTTCCAGCAGTAGGCGAAACTGCAGAGCCGTTCCTTCCTCATCCAATCTCATCAGCACGGAGGCGACACCGTGGTACCCTGCCGCCGCCGCCGCCTGCTGGCTCTCCCCTCGTCTAGCCATGCCAGTCCTCCTGCACATCCCTGCTCCACGCCGCCATCGCCATCTTCGCTGCCACCATGGTCCGCCAAAGATGTCGTTCCCACTGGCAGCTCCCTTGTCTGGCTTCTGGCCATGTCAAGGGGCATCTCCACCTCCCTCATCTACCTGTGTCGTGGGTCGCACTGCAATTCTTGAGCACTGCAAGGCTTGTTGATTCCACCTTATCTCATTACATTTTGTTGTCTTTCATGAGTTTCAGCATTGACATAAGCACTTGAACTGACATGTTCAGGTTTATTTTCTGGTTATACTCAGGTTGAGGTAACAACTATGCCGATTTTACTATTGAATCCATAAGGCCAAGGATGACAACTATGGTGGAACTTCTGCGAGTAGTAAAGATTGTTTGTCATCCAAGATCACCCCGAAGCTGGAAGTTCTTTAGTTGGAGCAGTCCACTCCACACTGTAAATGTGTCGTGATAAAATTACTTATTTGTAGATATTTTGTAATCAAAGGAACAAGTGCCAAGGTTTAATGTGTGCGGTGAGCTATTTGTAATGGTTTGTCTTTGGAAATGGGGTATCTTTTCATCTGAAATACATATGGCTTTGACTTGAAGATGTTACTGAAAAAATGTCATGTTCTCGTGTTGGGTAGCTGAAATTGGCTCTGCTGATTTTGAAATGTCAACCCATGTGTCGTAAAAAATGTTGTGCTCATTCTGTTGTATTCTGAATTTATACAATCAGAAAGCAATCAGGATGTTCTGTTTCCAAGACCGGATTAGAACTGGAAGTGGTTCAGAACTGGAAGTGGCTCTGTAATTTGGTTGTCCACTCTTAGAATTTCCTTGACAGTTGCAGACATATATACTATGAGCGTATAGACAGACTCAAGTATAGTCATTTGGCCCCAAATATTGATGTGTTTCAAGTTCAGCAGCATATAGTGATCTGATAATCTCTATGCTGATAATGAGGCATACAGAAAATGACTAGTTCATCACTAAAATTCTAAAACTGCTGACTTCTTTATTACAAAAGAACAAAAGTGCAACCCACCTAGATTTAAACATAAATAAAAAAATGTGCTATAACAGATCAAGGTTGCATATTTTCTTGACCTGGCGGTCTATCGAAATCTAATCTCCTAGCAGGCAGCTGCAGTGTAGCAGCTTGATCAACTCCTAATAAGAGACTTGTATATCCTCCTCCAATAAATGGAGTGCCCATGACAGAAGTTGGGTACATATTGAAGGTTGACATTGTGGCATTAACATATTGCTCTTGGATCAGGGGAGCAACAATGGTCGAAGATTGCCCACTGACATCATACAGGTTTGCCATCCATTTGTTGTCCTCAAGGTTGTACTCACACAACAATTCATTCCACTTCTTTTGAAAGTAGAACTCTGACCTGTCTTCATAGACACATCTCTTAAAGTCAGGTAGAAACCGCTCAGGATTCTTATGAATTACATGACTGAGATGTTTAGCAGCATTAACGTAGATGTGCCATATACAAAGGCGATGGCTTGTGTTGCGAAATACATAAGCAATTGCTCCTGCCATGGCCGCGTCCTGATCAGTAAAAATTATGCTGGGATGCTTACCCGACATTGCTGTTAGAAATGTTTCAAAAAGCCAAACAAATGATTCAATAGTCTCATTAAACAACAGTGCAGGCCCAAAAATTATTGTCTTCTTGTGATGGTTCGTTCCAAGGATTGGAGCAAAAGGCATTTCAAACTTATTAGTCTGAAATGTGGTGTCAAATGACACAACATCACCAAAGCACGCATAGTCCATAATAGATTGGCCATCTGCCCAAAAGAAATTTGCAATCCGCCCAACTTCCTTATCAATTTGCATGGCATAAAAAAATGTGGGGTCTTCTGCTTGCTTACCCTTTAACCATTCTAGCAGTGTTTGTGCATCATTGGATGCTAAGTACTTCTTGCACTCGCGACCAATTTCGTTGTTGCAATCCATCCTTGAGAATGGTACTTTGTCGACTCCTCCGTAAAACTCCTTCATGAACTCAAACACCTTGCCTAGATTTATCCCATATTGCCTCATCTTACAAATTAGCTGCCTGTCGGCTTCTTCAACGCTTCGGTGGGACCTTAGCTTATGCCTTTTATCTGGACTAGCAAGATAATGGTTATGCTCAAGTACAACCTTTTGCACTCTCCACATCCCCTCCCTGGTCACGCTAAACTGAACACGAGCAAGACAACCTGTCCTTGTAGTGTTCTTTGATGACTCGTTCTCTCGATGACCTTCATAACTGCAGACTACATATTTCTGAGATAGAGTCTTATCTGGCCGCAATTTTGTGTGGCTTCTTCTAATGCTGAACCCAACTAGGCCGGCATAGGTGTTGTACATTTCAATAGCTTTCTCCTCAGATTCAAACGTCATTCCAACTTCAGGAACGATCAAACCTTGCATAGGATTATCAACCACCTCCTGTACAATGAGTTCAGAATTTAGTGAAGGGAATATAACACATTTGACATCTTTCAACGTGTCTATCTACTTGTCTAACAGCGTGCGTTGAAGAAAATGCCAATGTAAACAATCTATCTAATTTATAGTGAAAGCTAGCTAGTGTTTCATCTCTTAAACAAAGCTACGTACAGTTCGTAGCCACACATATGAGCATACGAGGGGACTGATCAAAGAATGAGATACATACTGGCATTGGTTGTTTAACGTCGTGTGTTAGGGAAGGCTCATACTGCTCCATAGGCGACGAGTGGAGATCGTTGTCTTCCTCCTGTTCTCCTACCATGACGGCGGCTGCAGATACAATTTCTGGAGGAGTTTCTCCCATGGCGGCGGCTGCGGATGCTTGGCGAGTCGGCGTTTCTCCCATGGCGGCGGCTGCGGGTGCTTGGCGAGACGGTGTTACTCCCGTGGCGGCGGCTGCGGGTGCTTGGCGAGACGGCGTTTCTCCCATGGCGGCGGCTGATCAACCAAGACGTGTCTCCCGACCTCGTAGGCGTGAAAGGCTCCGGTTGTTACGTTATTGCCTGATTGGAATTTAGAGCTGGCGGCAAAGGTGGATGAGCCGACAATACGAGCCGAGCCGATTCAGTTGCGGGCAGAGGAGCGACGGAAGCTGTTTGGCATCGGATGCCCTCCGTGACCACGCGTCGCGCATCCAGGAGGGGTCCTCATGGAGGCAGTTTTGAGGACGTACCCCACTCAATTTTTTTCTAAGTTTTTCGTGATCTAGTCATATCGCGATTTAGGCAGCTCTAAACTGGATTTATTTGAACATCTTAGGGCTCGATTTGAACCATGCCTAGCCAATTAGCATACACATCTTGCTTTGTACGTGTACCGGCTTCGTAATGAAAAGGGGGTTGCTATTTGTTAGGTGTCTTATTAAAATATTATTTGTCAGTGCATATCTTGCACCCTCGTAGTAGTCATTCATTTCCGAATACCTGGCATTGGGAGATGTCCCAATATCAGGATTATGAGGGAAATTGCTTGTGCCCCTTCTTCGGCGACCCCTCTAAAACCTGCAGCAGCAGCAACATGCAATAATATGTCGACACCTCACACAACCCATCAATATTTCAAATCTAAATTTACATTTAAATTCAATGACCATCATCTAAGGTAAGATTTCTGAATTGGAGAGAGATGAGTGCACTTTAATATTAATATTTATAATTGATGAGAGATGATTAATTGATTTAAAGTAAAATCATACTACGCTGGCATCATGGATTTCTTTCATTTTGCACATTTTAATAACTTTTTATTTAGACGCATGGTGAGAAAAAGGATTCATACGTAATACTTGTTTTGTTGGGGTTTATATGTAAAAGTTATTTTTTCAAAAGGGTAAAAATGAAAAACCACCTCCGCCATCTGGGCCTGATTGCGGCTTTTGTATTTACCATCTTCCTTTATCCTGTTCACCTTAATCCGGCGATAATTTTTTTCTTAGATGGTAAGTGACATCGCCGCCCTTCGCCGAGCTTTGGTGCGCCCTTTCTTCGGCAGCCAGAACCCACGTGGTATGGTTGCCCCCTTTGTTCCTGTTTTATCCTCGCTATGCAAAAATTGGGCACTCTAGACCATGATGCAAGCCATGTTTTTATCCAAATTCGACCTATTTGCATATATATGCATATATTCCACTTACTAAAACCCTAACTTGTGTATAGCGACGACTAACAACCATTAATCTCTTCGTGCGATAAGGACATGTTGCTGGAAGAGCTTGTATGTGGTGGAGCTCTTACCACAACCCAAATTTCACATGCATCTAGAGGTGTTTACGAGTGGTAGAACTCTTGTAGTTATCATAGCACTCACGCGCGAGAAAAAAGCTTCATAAGTAATACTTACTTTGTTGGGATCTATATGTAAAAGTTGCTTTTTTCTAAAGGGGCCAAAATAAAAAAACCACTGCCGCCATCAAGGGCTTGAGTGCGGCTTTTAGGTTCACCATCTTTCTTTGTCCCGTTCACCTTAATCTGGCGACCATTTTTTTCTCTGGTGGCAAGTGACATCGCCGCCCTTCGCCGAGCTTTGGTGTGCCCTTCTTCGGCGGCAAGAACCCACCCGGTACGATTGCCCCTTCATTTTTGTGTTTTTTCATGTCGTGCAAAACCAAGCACTCTAGATTCTAGCCATGAGGTAAGCCATTTTTTGGTCCAGATCTGACCTATTTGCATATATATGCATCTATTCCACTTAATAAAACCCTAACGCGTGTCTAGCGGTGGCTACCAACCATTAACCTCTTCTTGCGATAAGGACATTCGGTTGGAAGAGCTTGTATGCGATGGGGCTTTCTTGGGGGCTCAAGTTCACATGCATCTAGAGACGTTTGCTAGTGTTATAACTCTTGTAGTTATCAGAGCTCGCGTATGACGGAGGTGCTCGTACACTACATAGCTCTTTACAAGTGCGGTCTCCCTTGTTATCGTTGGCGTCTATGTTGAAGTCATTTACTTTTAAAATTTTTGAATATGTTTTCTACGAAACAATCATTTGCGAACGATTTAGAATATACTGGTTTTAGATTTAGGTTTCTTCAATAATTATTTTGGTTCATTTAGTTTTGTCCTGCAAACGATTCGTATGGCTATACCCTCTATATCCAGTGTAAGGCTACTCCCAATAGGAGGTTTTGTGGAGTTTCAGTCTCACTAATTGGTTAATTACCATGACAAATAGGATATTTGAATGGCATGACACTGAATTTATGAGTAGAAAGACAAGTCGATTTATCTAGTGAAACTATGTAGACTGTGGGCGCACACACACCAATGCTTAACGAGTAATGATATTGAATACTCTTGATCGCTTTTAGAACCATATCGTAAAATTCTAAATTACAGAAATAATTGGAACACCATTTCATTTTATTTTATAAAAAAACACCAATTTATAAAATCTCTGTTATGATTAATCTAGACTGTCCTCCGTCTAGGACAAAAGAAGAATAAAGGAATGTTTTCACGTCCAACGTGCGGCGGCGGGACTTGCCGACTTGTATCCGTTTTCTTCAGTGGTGCGCCCAACACCTTGTGCACCTTAATATTGGCTAACCATCGCAAGGGCAACTCCCTCCTTATTGCCTCCAATCCTCCATATCGTTCTTCTTCACCGTGAGCGTCTCCAATGTGGTGGAGTCCCTACTACGGTAGCGGGCTGGGTGGACCACGACCTGGTGCAGGCGTCGGACCCGTGCACCCTTGGCTGCACCACGTTCAGGAGACGCGCAAGACGTCAACATGATATGGCATCCAACAAGGCACGACACGTCTGCGGGTTACCTATTCGCATGGCTAGCCAAGCAGCAGTTGAAGGTGGCGGAGTGCACGAATGGTGCAGGCTGGTAAGAGCATGGAGAGGAGAAGAGAGATGGAGCATAAGGCAGTGTTCACCGGTTACTCTGCACAGCCAGACGATCAGCAGAGAGGTTGGAGAGGAAAAATGCTTCTGCTCCTGAACGCTTCGCTTGGAAACATCTGGAGCCGTTGGATCAGAAGTGGACGTTGGATGAAAATCAAGTTCAACAGCGACTTGGGAAAGCCACCGAATCTCACTCTCCTGTTCCCCGTTGCTCTCCCCCCCTCGTTCATCTCACTCTCCTGGGCTCCCTTCCCTACCGGCGGCGACTGGGGGCACTGGGCGACCGGCGGCGCCACCATCCGCTACGTCTTAGGCGGGGCCTTTGCCTTGGACGAGCACTCAAAAGAGGTATGCCCGGCCCTTCTCTTCCCTCCCTGCTGTGCGAGAAACGGAGCACCCCAAACCCTAATGTAAGATGTGTTCGGATCTGACCCAGTTACGACCCACCTAGAACTTCTATGCTGTTTACCGGGTGTACACATGTACAACCATGTCCTATGCTGTCTTGCTGGGTCCGCCCCTGGGGTTCATCCATGTTTACAACTGGTTGTGAGTTTTGCAATTATAGGTAACATGTGTTTCCTTTTGGGCAGGGTTTGGAAATGTTAGGTGCTGATTGGTGAAAATTGTTTTGGGGCTCCGAGGACCGAAATTCTGTGAATCACTTGTAAGAAGGTGTGGCTATTTGTACTATCCGAGGTTTGAAGAAATGGAATGCAACAGGGATGAGGCCCAAAGGGCAAGGGATATCGCAAAGAAGAAGTTCGAAGCGAGGGATCTGCAGGGTGCTAGGAAATTCGCTCTCAAGGCTCAGGCACTCTATCCTGATCTCGAAGGCATTGCTCAGATGACTGCCACACTTGAGATCTATCTTGCTTCTGATATGAAGGTTGCTGGGGAGAAGGACTGGTACGCTATCCTTTCTGTTCCCCCGACAGCAGATGATGAAACGATCAAGAAACGGTACAGGAAGCTGGTTCTGCAGCTCCACCCCGATAAGAACAAGCAAGTGGGCGCTGAGGGTGCTTTTCAGCTGGTCCAAGAGGCATATAAAGTGCTTTCCGACAAAACCAAGAGATTGATATATGACCAAAAGAGGAATGTAAGGGTGTTCCAACAGAGGACAGCTCAACCAAGTAAGGCAAGTGCGGTTCCTGGTGCATCTAATGGCTTCTATAACTTCGCAGCTAGTGCCGCTGGCACTGCTTCCTCCAAGCCGACAGTAAACAAAAAAACAGCGGGACCAGCAACACATGCGGTGCGCCCACGCCCATCTCAACCTCCACCACCATCCGCGCCTCCTCCTGCACCTTCCGTTGCGACCCCTGCACCTGGGGCAGAACCTCCTACATTCTGGACCTCATGCAACAAATGCAAGATGAACTATGAGTACCTCAGGATGTATCTGAATCACCATCTTCGTTGCCCTAGCTGCCGTGAGCCGTTTCTAGCAAAAGAAGTATCAATACCACCAACTGAGACTGTCGCACATGATTCAAACATTGGCAGTGCAAAACAAAATGCAAGTACTACTAGAAACATGCAGTGGGGTCCATTTTCGAGGGCTGCTGGTGCAGCTAGTGCCACTGCATCGTCTGCTGCTGCTGCTCAAGCTGCCAATGTAGTTCATAAGACATACGAAAAAGTTAAGAGGGAGAGAGAGGAGGCACAAGCAGCGGCAAGAAGGGAAGAAGCTCTTCGGCGCAAGTACAATCCTTTAAAAAAGCATGCAAGCATGTCAGAGAACGTTAATCTTGGAATAGGCGACGTGACATCTGGAAATAAGATGAAGACTATGGTTAAAGATGCTGGAGTTGGTTCTTCATCCGTCATATCAGGTCCCGGAACAAATTATTTTAGAGTGCCTGGTGTGAATATATCTTTTTCGACCAACAGTGGGACCTATGGATTTCAAGGCGTTAATGGTGGACCCAATTGGATTCCCAGACCTCCAACCCGCATAAGTTTAACCAAGACCATATCTCAGTTGGATGTTAGGGGTCTTTTGCTGGAAAAAGCAAAAAATGGGATAAAAAACAAGCTAACAGAAATAAAAAGTAAAACATCCCAAGTTGGTCCTAGCGGAAAAATGAACAACAAAAATGTGGTTAAGGAAAATGGAGGGGACAATGAAGCTCTTGCATCAGCTGATCCTGTTACCAATCAAGATGTTCCTGTTGATCCTAAGGAGATTGGTTCTAACACTAGCCCAGATGCTGAAAGTGAAGATGATGACCCCTTGTCTTATAATGTTCCTGATCCTGATTTCCATGATTTTGATAAGGATCGCACTGAAGAATCTTTTCAAAGCGATGAAATTTGGGCTACATATGATGACGAAGATGGCATGCCTCGTTATTATGCATTTATTCAGAAAGTTTTATCCTTGAAACCATTCAAACTCAGAATAAGCTATCTTGAAACAAGGACAAATAGTGAATTCGGTCCTTTGAACTGGGTTTCTTCTGGCTTCACAAAGACATGTGGTGATTTCAGGATTAGTAAATATGAAACCTGTGATGTAGTCAACATGTTCTCTCACAAGATGAAATGGGTGAAAGGGTCACGTGGGGTTATCAAAATCTATCCAGAGAAAGGTGACATCTGGGCTATTTATCGGAATTGGTCTCCTGACTGGGATGAAGATACTCCAGATAATGTGCTCCATGCCTACGATGTGGTTGAGGTACTGGATGGTTATGATGAAGACCATGGCATCTCTGTTATTCCCTTAGTTAAAGTTGCTGGGTTTCGAACAGTATTTGAGCGCTGTCAGGATCTGAGCGCGACCATGAAGATTCCCAAAGAAGAGATGTTTCGGTTTTCACATCAAGTACCTTTTTATAGGATGTCAGGTGAAGAAGCTCCAAATGTCCCCAAAGATAGCTATGAGCTTGACCCAGCTGCTATTTCTAAGGAACTTCTTCAAGGGACCACAGAAGCAGCAGAGGCAGATGGAACTTCCTAGTGTTGATTAAGAAAGTTGGCGATGGTCTTGCTTGGTTGACCTCCCATTTTGAAGCAATCAAGCAAAAGTTGTTGACATTTGCAAGTTTTATAGTTTTCCTTCTACAGCGTTTGACTATGGTACCATTGCATAGAAGGGTTAGAATGGGGCCACTCATCCAGTAGTCAGCCAGCTGCTTCTGGTGTAATTAGGGTGCCCTGACATGAATTTTGTCGTGATACTATACTTAGTAACTCTAAATGTGGGTGGAGTACTAACGTGAGGCTTATGTAGCAGCTTTTAATGTCAGCGTTGGCATTTATTTTGTCTTGAATGGATCTAATGTTCTTTTCTCTGGGAAATCATGCTAATCAAAATATTATATCATGTCCGTTTGTTGCTTCTATATTAAAAGTATCCATGTATACATGTGACTAGCATGGCTTCATTCCATAGTACGTAAATTCTTGCCTGCCATGCCGTGCCATGATGTACCAGTGTGTGTGCTCGTTTGTGAATGCTTCTGTTCCTTTTTGAAGGGACTGTTCCTGACTCATGGTATTTTGCAGGAAAAGGCCATCGACATGGCCCTAACTAAATACTGCATATGACCTTCTGAAGACCATCAAGGTATAAGAAATCCGTGTAATTCTGTCATGTTTTTCTTCAGTTATGCTGGGGTGTTTAGTTGGGCAAGAAAGTTGCCCCAAATTCACTATTTATTGTCACTTCACTATTCATTCCCCTCACAAAACATGCTTCACAACACAATCTGCTATAGTGAAGTTGCCCCAACTAATACCCTGCAAATTAATTTCAAGGATGCTTTTAGGCATTGAACCCCTCCTTTTGTTGTGGATGGTGTGAGTTCTGTCCTGGGGATGGGCCTTGTCCGGTCCTGTTGTACGCTTTTCTTTATCTTAATGAAATGACATTCAGCTCTCCTACGTCATTGAACCCCTGAAGTCATTTCAAGTGATTGTCATGTGGTCTGAAAACGAGCCCCAGCAGGTTAGCCTTTCTTTCTTTCCTTCCTTTTTCTTTAGTATTTCAAGGGCTAACTTTTGTGCAAAAAGATTGACACTGTCAAGGGGTTAAAAGGAGAATCTTCCTTTGCTCCTACAGTCCTACTGCCTTTTTCGGTAGTAATAGATGGGTTAAAGTGTGTAAAAATTTCACTGTGATCACAAACATTTCACCCGCCTTTCTCCCATCATGAGCAATTAGTCCATATAAGTGTTTGATGCAGTGGTGGTGTCAGATTAAGATTCTGTCTTTGTTTCCACAACCATGCAGAATCTTGAAATTTGATTATGCATTATGGTTTACAAATCTTGAAGCTGGCAGAATGATAGTAACAAATTTTAATGGGACAATTGCATATCTACCCTCATTTTCAGCTCTAACTGTATTTTCGCCCCTCTTTCCTGCTTTGCATGCTTGTCCGCCTTTTTCGAATTTGAGTCTCCTGTCTTCCATTTGCCCCCTTTTCTCTATGCCATGACCTTGATGGACTCAAGATGAAAAAAAATCGAAGGGAAAAGATAGAAGGGGAAATAAATTAAACGTCCCTGCCTTACCCACAGCATGCCAGTTGCCAGCTGTTGGTGAGAAGCAGGTGCGGGCGAGCAGCAGTAGAGTGGCCTGGCAGGCTCACGCGACGTTGTGGCTGAGAAGCTGTAACTTGGCGCGGCGATCGAGCTCAAGCGTAACGGCAGGCAAGCAGCAGGAGGATGAAACAGCAGTGACGGCTGAGCTCGCACGGGTGAGAAGCAGTGGCGTGTCTGCCATGCTCGTGTGCTACTTGGCTTGTGGCGAGCGCCAGTGGGTGAGCTCTCACCATGCTCAGACACTGCTTGATGAAATGCTCAAACCAAAAACTGGGCTTGCAGGCTGCGAGAGCTGACATGGTACATGCATGACTGCACTAGTGACATACTGACATTCCGCTGGACACAGCGACGACGCGGCTGCTAGCGATTGACGCCAGGGCAAAGAAAGGCTCCCTCTGAGCTCTGATTGAGCTTCCCAGGCTGCGAATGGATGATCCTTTATTCCTTTTAGCTGTACATGTCCAAATGTGTACATCTTGCTTTGATGTACTATAATGCATGCCAAATTAATTAAGTATGTGCAATCATTATTTGCCAAAATGGATTCAAGCCGATTTCACAGTGTGCTGCACATATTATCTAAAAATTGTTCAGATATTCAAATTTATATGGATTATAACTTTATAAGGCCATCCATGCAAGGACATATATGCCGTTTTATCTTTCAGTTAACACTGTTAAGTTTCGCTCACATAAAAGGAGCAATAGGACTGAAAAAAAAACAGGGGCAAAGATGCAAGGTCAAAAAAAGAAAGAAATGAACAGTTAGAGATGATCAGGTGAAATTGAGGGCAGTTATACTATTGGCCCGTTTTTAGTTCTTTGGTACTGAGAACATGTTCCTGGACACTGGCGCGTAGGGTTCTACTGTGAAACCCCTCTGACATGGAGCACCTCATGTGCTCCTCTTCAATGGTTCAGCGGCTGTGGAGCTCTAGCCTTTAGGTAGGTTGTCTGCTTTGTGATGGGATCATGGTTTTTAAGTTAGGCTGTGGCTCTTTTTTTGCCCTTTTTGGGTGAGGGCGAGACATACACATAACCACATAGGAAGAAGCCCTTTTATCTTTTCATAAAATCAGATTACAACACAAAATCCGATGAAGTATCTGACACTAGTGACCTGCCTTGGTCTGGATCTTGTGTGATATGCAGAATTGCAGACGGTGTCTGGAGCATCTTGCCCTGCCTTTCCTCAAAGGTTGATCTAACTCACCTGTTTTAACGTATGAGATCCTATGAGAAATAAGGGCAGCACAGTTTGATGGCACAAAGCATGGGCCCTTCTGTTGAGAGGAGTAGAAACAGGTACATCACAATTCACCTTTGAATCCTAAACCAAAGGTATCTGTATTTCACAAAATTCTATTACCATGATACCATAGATACAACACATCTATAACAAACATTCTGAATGTAAGGAAAAAATCAATGAAAAATAATTTTAGGCAAGAATCTGATTCAATAGATTAATGTGGTCATATAGTAAGGAAACATGGTCACTATGCGTGCGTTAGTCAGCTCTAAATCCTAAATCATAAGCATTTCATAGAGTTTTAATATCCATATATATTTGGAAAACAAATTCTAGCCATGATGGGAAATGTTTACATTCTGAGCAGATGGACATGTTGACAGATTGATTTCAGCGGCGAGAGTGTTCATATTTGGGTAAAAGAAACATGATGCCTGAGTGTAAAGTTGAGTACTTCCATTTATCTTGAGCTGTATTCAATAATCCAATATGTGCTGTAGAAAAAATGTCCTGGTTCAGTGCTATATATTTTTTGCCCATTTGAAGTTTTAAAATAAATTTCTGACTGAAAATTTTACTGTAATTTTAAATGAAATTTCCATAATTTGTGGATTTTGTTCATTAGTTGACAGCCATAAAAATGAAACCCAAAATACGTTAGCTAGAAGCTACACTGGCTAGTGGCTACAGTTATCATATCTGGACATTTCCTTTTTGCTTATGGCTATTGTATGCAGTGTCGGAAGAGAATCCTTGCATTAAAATGTGAGGTGCATTATTTAAATCCCTCACGTGTTTAGTTTGTTTATACCACAGGCACGGTTTCCATGCATTTTGATTGTGATATCAGACCTCTATACCAGAGATGCCATATGCAATGTATACTGAGGGGACATGGTGAAAAGTGGCACAATTAATTAAAGTACCATCAATTCTCAGATCTCTAGAGAACAAGGAGCCATTGGATTACAGCACGGAGATGTTGCGTTTTGACCTTTCGTCACTGAAAGCTTGAGAGAGGAGAATGGTGAAGACCATCTAGCCATCTGCATACATACTTCTGTTCCTTCTCTCATCTTGCCATCACCCAAATCATCTTTCATCATCCAATGGATAGAGATGCCTTGCTCCCCGTTGTTTTGTTGCTGTGCCTTGCATTGGCCTGTGGGGCTGATGCAACGAGGAAGACGGTTGGGGTCTACGAGCTCAAAAACAAGAAGGGAGATTTCTCCATCAAGGTCACAAACTGGGGAGCCACCCTCATGTCCGTTGTTGTTCCTGATTCCAAAGGTATGGTTTCCTTGCTTCAATAGTTCATGCCACATCTTGTTTCATGATACAATGCACGGTGTATGACAAGCTTGCATATATCTTGCTCTGCAGGAAACCTGGCTGATGTTGTCCTTGGGTATGACACCCTTGCAGAATATTTGGTAATGTCACAAATCTCTGTTCTTGTACAGTTGCAGAATCTTACGGATCTAAAAGATGCTTCTAGCTAATTGTAGCATCCAGATTCTAACAAAACAATCGAAATGCGGCCGCCGCAATGCCAAACAATGTGAATTTAACGTTTGTTCTTTTGATGAACTGGGTTTCTTATTCTGAACTATAATTGAGAACCATATTTATTCAGAGCGTTTCTTCTACCTTTGGAACTGTGGTTGGACGAGTAGCCAATAGAATCGCCAATGGCAGCTTTGTACTCGATGGGAAAACTATCCATCTGAACAAAGATGGAACGACTGTACTTCATGGTAACCTTTGGAATTTATTTTACTTTCTCCAACCTCGTGTCTGGAATCTGGATGTCAACGTGCGCTATAGATATGACTGATGGTTCACCAATTCTGTTTTGCTACCATCGTATGTATAAATCATAAGGTGGCCACAGGGGTTTCAACAGAGTCATCTGGACGGTGAAGGAGTATGTGCCCGGTGGTGACTGCCCATACATCACCCTCTACTACCATAGCTTCGATGGCGAGCAAGGTATGGTGAGAACCAATGCATGTACACCCACACGTATAATTATCTTAGAAACTTTCTTTCACGTGAAGTCTGTCTGAAGTTTGAACAAGTTGAAATATTTAGTTCACTGGTACTAATTCCAATGGGCTGACTTGTTTATATTCAACGAGTCTAATCTTAAAAAAAAACATTTCATGTACATCTCTGTAATAAGCTGAACTCACAGAAATACGTAATCCAAGAGGCCAGTCTGAAGTTTGAACAGGTTGAAATATTCGGCTCACTCGTACTCGTTCCAATGAGCTGACTTACACTTGGTTTTGTAGGATTCCCTGGCGATCTAAGATGTATACGTGACTTACCAGCTGTCCAGCCCGTACCAGCTCAGCGCCCGGATGAACGCAACGGCGCTGAACAAGGCGACACCGGTGAACTTGGCGAACCACGCGTACTGGAACCTGGGCGGCCACGGCAGCGGCGACGTCCTGGGCCAGGTGATCCAGCTCTTGGCGTCGCGGTACACGCCCGTGGACGGGTCCATGATCCCCACCGGCGAGGTGGCGCCCGTGTCCGGCACCCCCTACGACCTGCGCGCGCCGACGCCCCTGGGGTCCCGCATCAGGCTCGTCTCCGGCGCCGGCATGGCCGGGTTCGACATCAACTACGCGGTGGACGGGGACGGGTTCCGGGAGGTGGCGTACCTCCGGGACCCCGTGTCCGGGCGGGCGATGGAGCTGTGGGCGAACCAGCCCGGGGTGCAGCTCTACACCAGCAACTGGATGAGCAACCTGAAGGGCAAGGGCGGGGTCGTGTACGGGCAGTATGGCGCGGTGTGCCTGGAGACGCAGGGGTTCCCGGACGCCGTGCACCACCCCAACTTCCCGTCGGTGATCCTGAGGCCCGGAGGAGCGGCGTACCGGCACGACATGCTGTTCAAGTTCTCGTTCTAGGTTATTAGGGTGTCCCCGCTGGTGGGTGGGCAGGCGAGCCGTGGAAGTCTGATCGAAACTATCGGCCGTGTCTGTCGTGTTGCAGTTGTAATAGCTAATAAGGTCACCGTGCCAAAACGCGGTGTTGCTGCTCAGAGGTTGTTCATATATGTGCCTCAGGAGAGACCATATTTGAACTTTGGTTTTCAGTGGTAGACTGGTAGTAGTTTTTGTGATATTTTTGCTGTGTCTGGGCAGTTGTAGTAGCTTCAAACAAAGCAGTAGATGGAGTAGCGGCAGGTGCTGACCGCCGCCGCCGGCAAAGACAGAGAAGCGGAGGGCCAGCGAGGGCAGAAATACCGGCAGGCCGGCCTGCTTCTCCTCCTATGCGGGCTCAATGGCTCATGTATTTGGGGGCCTGTTTGTTTTCTCTTGTGGCCCTAGCCCACTTAGCCCAGTGCGTCCGGTTTGCGTTATTGTGTGGGGGCGTGAGCTCGTTCGTGATTGTAAACTTTGTGAATTGTGATGATTGACGAAAGGAGCCGCAGACAAAACCATAACAGGGGGGTCTGAGCGAAGCCTACACTTGCTTGCATCCCTCTCCAGTTTTCCATCCAGTGTGAAACTCGAGCCCGCGAGAGTCGCGTCACGCGCTTGACCGTTCTTTGCGCCACGCCCGCAACGGATGCGACGCTACGACTTGTACGCCTGCGCACACGTCTGCCCTGCCGTCTCTCTCAATCAACCGCTTCTTCTTCTTTTTTTTTTTTTGATACTAATCAACCGCTTCTAGAGCTGGACACGCGACGCCGCGAGCGCGTTCACTCACTCCCCCGGCCGGCGGCGACACACACGACCGGCGCCCCCGAACGCCGTGGGCGACAAAACGCTACCCGAATCGTTTCTCTTTTCCCTTCTTCCGGGCGCTGCACGTCCGTCCTGCACACGGCCAAGCCAAGTGATCCCCTCTTGCTCGATCATGATCAGAGCTGTGGATCTCTGGGTTCCTATGATCACACCCCACGCACGCGTCTGCGCTGGGCCACCGCCGTCATCATCACGCGGCGCACGAGCCCGCACGAATATTCGCCGCCCGTGGTCCATGTGGCCGCTCCGAAGCGGAGATTGAGCCTGAGGTGCGGGCAACGGGACAAGCGAAACGCTCGGGCACGCGACAAGCGCTGCCGTCGTGCCGTGCCTCGGCCTGGCCTGCCCCGGCGTGCAGACAATTCAATCGGGCATTGGGACTTGGGAGCAGGAACCGATGAGGAGTGACCACCGCAAAATTGGCACCATCCACAGCCTCTGACCAAACCCGTCCGTCCATCTGACCGTCTCCATCCCGGCAGTAGCTGCCACCAGTCGTCGCCTTCCTTTTTATGCCCCGGGGGCACTTGGCACGGCCTGGCAGTCTGACACTGACACCCCCCTGTATCGGGAAGCCAGCTGCTTGCCATGGCTATGACTAGAGCCCCGCTCCTCCTCGCGCTTCTGGGCGTCGCGGCGCTCGCCGGCGGCGCCAATGCGGCCGGGAGGAAGATGGTCGGCGTGTACGAGCTCAGCAAGGGCGATTTCTCCATCAAGGTCACCAACTGGGGCGCCACGCTCACCTCCGTCGTCCTCCCGGACTCCAAAGGCGAGTCGCGCGCGCCAGCGCAGCGCCCTTTCTTTCTTGCTCTCTGCTTCTTCCTTCCAAGGATCCATGGCGTGCGTGCGTGCGTCGCCGCCGCCTCTTGCTGCCTGAGATTGCTCCTTCGCTTCGGGTTTCTGCGTTCTCGGTACTGCGTATTCTGAGTGGGAGGACTGAAAGCGTTGCTGCCTCACTTTGCTTGCAGGGAATTTGGCTGACGTTATCCTCGGCTATGACACCATCGCAGAGTATGTGGTAAGCTCGCACATCTCCCCCTTGTTGTACCTAATTGTTATTTAGCACGAACTTGTGTGATATCACTTGTTTCATCTGTTTGGTTTCTCTCTTCATGAGCTATGACTAGTACAATTCAGTCAGTTTTCTCACGTCGTTGATCGATCGACCACGCAGATTGTAGGGCTGCATAGCGTAGTCAGAATCTGCGCGATTATACCCTCGACATGCGTACATTATTTCCTCTTTCAACTGCCAACTTTTAATCAATTTTGTGCATGTTCTTCGACTCCTAAATTAAAAAAAAATGCCAGGTTTCATGGCAATTTCAATTTTACACACCATTTTTCTTTCGGGTTATCCACGAAGCAGATTATTATACTCAACTCAATCGTCTACGACCTGAACATCCGGCGAAACCGCTGTCTGGCGTCAGTCAATCAATCATTCCCACATTATAAACCAAAGTCATCAGCCATAGGACCTTATCTGTCGCCTTCAGTTCGAGCTCAGTTTTTCTACACGCATGGAGGTCCCTGATATTGAAAACAACGACAATAGAAAACTGAGATGTGTTGGCCACGTCTCGCTCTTGTAGCATACAGAGACATATAAGGAATCAAAGATCAAAGAAAAATGTAATACTCTGACGCGACCAGAAGAATCGACAAAGTGATCAGCTGGACGCAGATTTCTTTGTGCTGGCGCCTGGTGGCCATGCTACCCGTGAGATGGTTTATGAGCTGAGGGAAGAAGCCTTCACCATGTGATGCCTGTCTTCACTTCTCTGTGTACAGTGCGAATGCGACTGAACGATCCATAGCACTAGAAGACCAGCATAGCCACAAGCAAACTCTTGAGCCAGCTAATAGGGTAACTTTTCAAATCTCCCTTTTCCAAACAGAAAGTTGCCAGATTTTTTTCGCAAAAGAATTATCTATAATCATAGGAAAGGGGTGTGATTTCCACAGTATCACGTTTTTCCTGTTTTATTCTTTGTGGGATACTAATAAATAACGCTCCTAACTTCAGTTTATTGTCTGAATCTCTTGCTGATCAGAATGGTACTGCTTATTTTGGAGCGCTCGTCGGACGTGTAGCCAACAGGGTAGCTAATGCGCGCTTTGTGCTTGATGGAAAAGCCTATCACCTGTATGCTAACGACGGCAAGAATGCACTCCATGGTACGGCCTAGAATCAAGAGGCTTCAAAACCTCGTTCACTTCTGAGAGAACGCGTTGGCGGCGATCCATGAACACTGGCTGAATTCACCTTGTTCTTGTTTTGTTAAATATAGGTGGTAAGAGGGGCTTCAGCAAAGTTATATGGACGGTGAAGGAGTATGTCAGTGGCGGTGACTGCCCTTACATCACGTTGTACTACCACAGCTTCGACGGCGAAGAAGGTAATCAACACCATTGCAACATGATGATAGGAGACACCCCCCATGTGACACATGTTTGTACTTGTTTGTTTTTAGGAGCACCAATCATTTAGAAAAGTTCAAACATTTTGGCAATCCTAGTCAGTCAGATCTGGAAGACTGGAACGTTTACTTCTACAGTTCCACTGCTGAAGATTTGACCGAATTATTGTAGGTAGCTGATTTGACAGACTGAAAACGGAACGTTTGAATTGAATCCATCGTAGAATTGTCTGAAAAGTGAAAACGGCACGTTTGAATTCCATCCTAAAAATTGTATATTTGTATTAGGGAACTGAATTGACAGACAGCAAAGTGAAGACGGCACGTACGTTTGAATCCATTCCATCGTAGCACTGTCAAAGTGTCAATTGCTAAACAAGTGTACTGCCTTTTGTATTGTCTCTGAAAACAGGGTTCCCGGGGGCCCTGGACGTGTACGTGACGTACCGTCTGTCGAGCCCCTACGAGCTGAGCATTCACATGAACGCGACGGCGCTGGACAAGGCGACGCCGGTGAACCTTGTGAACCACGCCTACTGGAACCTCGCCGGGCAGGGCCGCGGCGACATCCTCGGCGACACCGTGCAGATCTTCGCGTCGCGGTACACGCCCGTGGACGCGAC
This sequence comes from Digitaria exilis, assembly GCA_015342445.1. Lineage (NCBI taxonomy): Eukaryota > Viridiplantae > Streptophyta > Magnoliopsida > Poales > Poaceae > Digitaria > Digitaria exilis. The sequence goes on from JACEFO010001734.1 coordinate 2,037,188, forward strand.
GCTGATCCCGACGGGGGCCGTGGTGCCCGTCGCCGGCACGCCCTACGACTTCCGGCGGCCCACGCCCGTGGGCGCGCGCATCCGCGACGTCTACGCCGGGAAGGCCGGAGTCTACGGGTACGACACCAACTTCGCCGTGGACGGAGACGCCGGGGCGATGCGGAGGGTCGCCGTGGTCCGTGCCAGCGGCGCGTCGGGGAGGGGGATGGAGCTGTGGGCGAACCAGCCCGGGGTGCAGTTCTACACGAGCAATTTTCTGGACGGCGTGAAGGGGAAGGGTGGCAGCGTGTACGGGCAGTACGCGGCGCTGTGTTTGGAGACGCAGGGGTTTCCTGATGCCGTGAACCACCCCAACTTCCCGTCGCAGATCGTCAGGCCCGGCGGGGTGTACCGGCACGACATGGTGTTCAAGTTCTCGTTCTAGCTGTGCTGTGCTGTGCTGGCCGCTGTGTGTGGGTGTGTTGTCAACTGTCACTGTTGCCTGGGATTGGATACGGAATAATACTCTGGTTGGGAGTCGATTTGCTAATAGTGATGATGTTTCTCGCCGGGGTTGTGTACCTTACGTCTTGTGCAATCCATTGTCTAAAAGAAACGTCTTGCGAACATTTTATACATGTTTACAAAAAATGGGGATGGACATGATGTATATCACTCCAAAAGTATTCCATTGGTAAACTCAACATAATTGAAGAGATGAAACTTTTTGGAATACACATTACAGATGGAATTTTCCAAAATCATGTGCAATGGCTAGTTATAAACATAATTTTTTTTTTAAAAAAAATCAGATGCATGACTATATCCACTTCTCTGTTCTCTGTCGATTTCTGGACAGACCCTTCTTCAGTTTGTTTAGGTCACCCGTAATGGGGTCGATAAAACTCTACAAGATGTCTAGCTCATCATTTCAGATTAAAAAACAAAGAGAGAATGTGATATCGCTACGGCCAGCGAGAGCCGATAGCACCTGTCCCTATGCAAATGGGCCCCACCGTGTGCATGCCCCCCTCTGCTTTCTTTTTCACACCTCTCGCATGCAGCAGAAGCAAGGGGGTTGGACAGGTGTTCTATTATGCTATCTATAGATGACGTGTACATGCTTATAGAGAGCTGGCTTGCTTTTACCATTGCTGGTGCCGTTATGAGCTCCGAAATCCCAGTTCTCTAGAACGTCGGTGATATTTTTGGCCCATTACGTATTTTCTTCTCTCGGATCCGACGAATCGAACCTCTACCAATCTACCGTACTCAGTGTAAAAAAAATACTAGCTCTCATTAAGTACTTTTTCCCCATGGTGATGGTGACATGCAAGAGTCATCAGCAACGGTTTTAACCGCAGTCACAAGACAATGACGACGCGATAGGCCGGATGGGCACGGACTAGCTACCGGGCGCACTATGAGACGTGGAGAATCGTAGGAATGTGATGTGATACCTACACACAAAATCTCCAGCGTGTTCGTGCATGATTGGCCCAGCCCAGGGCAACCCATTTGACGAGCTGCTACTACGACATCCGGGGAGGAGGAACGACCGCTTCAAGCCCGTCCAAAGCATCGCCATGGCCCCCCAACTGACAGCAGCCTATATTAGGTGATGAGTGGCCATCGCCTGCGAGATCCCGTCAGCTAGCTGCATGCCCAGTGCCCACCCCTGGCCATCTCCTTAACTGCACTGCTCACTTGCTCCGGCCGGTGTGCCCAGCTGTGCTTCTGCTAGCCAGTGCCGGCCGCCGATGGCGCGAGGTGCACAGGTCCTCCTCGCGCTGCTGTGCGTCGCGGCGGCGGCCTCCGCGGTGGCCTCCGGCGCCGGCGTCGGCGCGAGGAAGATGGTCGGCGTGTACGAGCTCAGGATGGGGGATTTCTCCGTCAAGGTCACCAACTTTGGCGCCAGGGTCATGTCCATCGTCCTCCCCGACGCCAAAGGTGCCTCAAACTCTGAAAAGTCTGAAACTGTTTCTTGATTCCTGCCGTCGTCGCCTCTGCTTGTGCTGTGTGTTGTGTTCGTTCCCTTTCGTGCCAATCTTGATTTCTCAAGCGTGTAAGCGTGTTGATCTGCAGGGAATTTGGCTGACGTCATCCTTGGCAAAGACACCATCGCTGAATACGTCGTAAGATCACCAAAACCACTCTGAATGTTCTTCCTCTTGAGTTCATTCATCTTTCTTCAGTAGTATGGTTGTATTTGCCATCTGCTGGGGAAACAGATTTGCGTGCGAACAATGCATGACATGGCCATTTTTTTTAAATTATTTCTGTACGATCTGGTTGTAGTACACCTACCAAAATTCTACATGTCCAACAAGCCCAGCTTTAAGAAAGTGGCGTGCAAGCCATAACGTAGAGATTTTTTCAATTTTTTATTTGGCATGGCCTGATGCCCAGCGGCGAATCTACCGGTGGGGCGGGTGGGGCTCGAGCCCCCTACTGCCGGAAACCTCTTGGAGCCCCCCCTAAAATTTTTGCCATGGGAAGAAGCTCCGGAGGAGATCTGAAGAAGAGAACGCATGCGAAGGGAGGTTGAAGACGACCTCTGTCCGGCGCCATAGCAGCTGGGCTGTTGCCTCAGCTTGTCAATTGGCAGCGTTGCCCCCTAGGCCCAATTTCCTTTCTTCGGTAAAACAAACAGCCCAAATGTTAAAGCCCATGAAAACCATACGACGGCCCAAGCCGGCCTTTTCCTTCTGTTCCTCAATTTAACTAGCAGTCTAGCCCAATTTAACTATTTGTGTGCGTATTCACTTATCCAAATTTCCAATGTCCATGGTTCAATTATTTATTTAATGGGTAAATGGGGGATTTTGAATTTTCTGTGAAGAACTCAAAATAACAAAATATAAAAAAGGCACACATTTTATTCGTGTTTGAGTAGTGGGACTCCAATTCCAATCTCCAAGGCAATGAGAACACATGGTGATGTGCTATTCTAGTCTAATTTGATAATTTAAATTAATTAAAATTTTGATTTATCTCTAATTTTTTATTGTTTTATTGTGGGTAGATTAATGCTCATGAAAATTGATTTGCGATGCAATAAGCCTCCCATACATATTTTTTGAAATTTAGTACATGGGACGTATGTATACTTTTGAACTTGGACTTCGCTTTTATACTTCAGCCCCCTCCCCTACATATTTTTCCTAGATTCGCCACTGCTGATGCCCTCTGCTGCTCTGCAAGGTTCAAGAACTCGACTAGCACAATCTGTCATTTGCAAATCATGCTCGCTTTTTCATGCATCCCACTTGGTACACATTTGGGACGTCCTAGATGATGATGCTATAGAAAATTCGTGAAAGAGAACAGTACTGAGGAAAGAAAAGGAGATAAATCATGGCAAACTGTCAGTCGACAGACATTTGTAGATCTTCCTGTTCTCCGCTTTATTCTCTGAATCGCATGCAATTATTGCAGTCCCTTTCCGGAAGTCATACTAGTCGAAAAATGCATTATCACGCCATAAGACTATTCCAAGCATGATCTGATCTTCCTCCACCAACCAAACTTTCAGAAAGGCTTTATCTCTACAAGCTTTAACTGCTCGAAAATGACATGCTGCTGTATTGTTTTATCGGTCTCGTAGTCATTCAAGATTTTTTTTTTTTTAAGAAATACTCATTCATGTTGTTCTCTGCATCTTAACTGTGCTCGACCAGGACGATGAGTTCTACTTTGGTCCGATAACGGGGCGCATCGCTCAGAGAGTTGCCCGGGGCCGGTTCGTCCTCGACGGCAAAGCCTACCACATGTACAAAAACGACGGCAATAACACCATTCACGGTAGTCATCGATGCACCATGCCCAATCCCAATGGACTGACTTGCTACTGTGTTCTTGAACGAAGCAACTCACTTCCTACTGTTCCTGACTCAGGTGGTGGCAGGGGGTTCTGCAAGAGCATCTGGACGGTGAAGGAGTACGTCGCCGGCGGCGACTCGCCGTACATCACCTTCTACTACCACAGCTTCGACGGAGAGGAAGGTGTACATCCACAAATGCACCATATATATTGGAAGTTTAACTTGAGTACTACCTGGCTAAATTTTGAATTGGAACTTTGATAGTCTGAATGGTTTCCCTTGTGATGACTGATGACCGAGCAGGTCTCCCGGGAAGCGTGGACGCGTACGTGACATACCGGATGTCGAGCCCGTACACGCTGGGCGTGCACATGAACGGGACGGCGCTGGACAAGGCGACGCCGGTGAACTTCCTGCTGCACGCGTACTGGAACCTGGCCGGGCACGGCAGCGGCGACGTCCTGGACCACACGCTCCGTCTCTTCGCGTCGCGCTACGCCGTGCTTGACGAGGAGCTCCTCCCTTCGTCTGGCCGCATCGAGCCGGTCGCCGGAACGCTCCTCGACTTCCGAACGCCGACGCCCATAGGAGCACGCATCCGGAAGGTCATCAGCGGCCGTGGCGTCGGGTACGACACCAACTACATCATCGACGGGGAAGGGATGCGCCCCGTGGCGCAGGTCAGGGATGGCAAGTCCGGCAGGGCGCTGGAGCTGTGGGCGAACCAGCCGACCATGCAGCTCTACACGGGGAACTACCTTAACCATACCAAGGGGAAGGACGGCAAGGTGTACGAGAAGTATGCAGGGTTCTGCCTGGAGACCATGGGGTATGTGGATGCTGTGAACCACCCTGAGTTCCCGTCCCAGACCCTCAGGCCTGGACAGGTGTACAAGCACGACATGGTCTTCAAGTTCTCCTTCTAGCTGTGTCACTTTGGTGTACTGTGCCTATGCGCATGCATGTACAAGTACAATGAGTTGGTCACGGATGCTTCGAATTGGAGGGAATAATATAACCGAAGTTTAAAAAATCTTTAAGACTTGCTGGCCCCCAAGCCGATGCTCACCATCTATTATATCTGGAAAGTCTTAAGAACTGCCGGGACATCTACTGTGTGGTGCACGTCCATGCGAGTGCCGGCCGTGCCGAAACGATTGACAAAGGGCACCTCTTCCAAATCATAAAGCGTAACGCGTAATTGCATACAAAATCTGAATAGACAGATTCAAAGCCGTGCTGGATCCCAGATCATCCGAGTGCATCTCCTACCGTCGGCACGCACGCCGGCACGCGTACCGTCTATATAGTAGGTGATCGCTCATCGCGGCAGCCTCAGTGGCTATCTGCCTCATCTTCTAGTAGCGGTGGTCGATTGGCCCTGGCCATGGCTAGCCTTTGCCTCCGCCAGCTGCTCCTTGCGACGCTGTGCGTCGCGGCCTCCGTGCTGGGTGCGCAGGCCACCGGCGGCGGCGACGACGCGAGGACGAAAGGGGTGGGTGTGTACGAGCTCAGGATGGGGGATTTCTCCGTCAAGGTCACCAACTGGGGCGCCAGATTGGTGTCCGTCGGCCTCCCTGACTCCAAAGGTACGCGCGATCCTCTTCCTCCCTCCTGTTGCCTATGATCGGCTGGTCTTTCGCTGTTGCCTGTTGGTTTGGTGGTTTAGTTTCGGGCTCCTGGTCTTGCAGGGAACTTGGCTGATGTCGTCCTCGGCAAAGACACCATCGCGGAATACGTTGTAAGAACCGGATAGCCCATCTGAACTTGTGCATTTGTGCGTGCATCCACCGTCTGCTCAGTAAACGGATTTGGATAGGAATTCAGAACCCTGGTAGCATTCTTTTTTAGTATGAATTGTCCCATTTCCAGGTTGAAAGGTTTGCAGTCAATTGCTAGATGTTCTTATAACTCTCCCATTACATATTGCAATCGTTCTAGTCTCATTTTCCTCAAGTTATGCTAGTCCAACAAGGACCTAGTACCAGAGAGTCAGAATTTGAAAATTCACAACGCATGAGCTAAAAATTAAAATGTTCGGCGGACAACCAAACTTTTTCAAAAAAGGCAATCACAAGCTGCCAACCTCTCGAGATCGAAGAAAACGATATTGCATTGTGGCGTGCAGGATGGCCCTCCATCATTATCTTCCTCTAATTTAACACTGACAAAGATCGTGCAGATATTCAAGATCATGCAAGTGTCGATATGCATCATGTGATTGCCATGCTGCTGAATTTCCTACATTCTTTCTCTCACAATAGCTCTGACATCAAGTCTGTTTCCTGCATCTTTGATCTTGCCACGACGCAGAACGATACCTCTTACTTCGGCCCCATAACTGGCCGCGTCGGGCAGAGAATATCGGGAGGCCGCTTCGTCCTCGACGGCAAATTCTACCACCTGGAAAGAAACGACGGCAGGAACACAATTCACGGTACGGCCACCTACACTACACCCTGAGCGCAGAGGATTGCTCTGCTCAGAAATAATAACAACACTGTCCATGATCGATGGAACGATTACCACCTCGACATGCTACAGCATCTGTTCGTCTATTCAGGTGGTGGCACGGCGTTCAGCAAGAGCGCCTGGACGGTGAAGGAGTACGTCGCCGGCGGAGACTCCCCACACATCACCATGTGCTACCACAGCTTCGACGGGGAGCAAGGCTTCCCGGGGAGCCTGGACGCGTACGTGACGTACGCTGTGTCGAGCCCCTACACCCTCGCCGTGCACATGAACGCGACGGCGCTGGACAAGGCGACGCCGGTGAACCTCCTGCAGCACGTGTACTGGAACCTAGGCGGGCACGGCAGCGGCGACGTGCTCGGCCACACGCTCCGGCTCTTCGCGTCGCGCTACGCCGTGCTGGACGCCGAGCTCCTTCCATCCTCGGGACGCCTCGCGCCGGTGGCTGGCACGCCCTTGGACTTCCGGTCGCCGACCGCCATCGGCGCGCGCATCCGCCATGTCATGGGCGGCAAGGTGGTTGGGTACGACGCCAACTACATCATCGACGGGGATCAGGGGACCATGCGGCCGGTTGCGCTAGTGCAGGATAGTGTGTCCGGGAGAAAGGTCGAGCTGTGGGCGAACCAGGCGACCATGCAGCTCTACACGGGGAACTGGCTGAACCACACCAAGGGAAAGGACGGCAAGGTGTACAATCAGTACGCGGGGTTTACCCTTGAGACGATGGGGTACGTGGACGCCGTGAACCACCCCGAGTTCCCGTCGCAGACCCTGTTGCCTGGCCAGGAGTACAAGCATGACATGGTTTTCAAGTTCTCCTTCTAGGTGGTGTGCGATTGCCTTTGGTTTAATTTGGTCTACCCTATGCACATTCATCAGACCAAAAAAGTAATCATCATTAGTTCTTTATCACATTATTAAAAATACTACTGATATAAAAATATATTTAACATGCACGAAATCTTTGTGAAACATGCACGAGCACTGGCCTAAATATATTATTATATCAGTGCCCTGGGGGATGCCACACCTCTCCTCTTATTCTCAGGTGTGATTTTGGTCTACATACAATTCTTTCACTTTTCATCTTGCTATCTATTCCCATCCATCAAATTGTCTTTTCCCCATGCCATGCGCACGGTCTTCTCCATTACCACTAAGACCTAGAGATTTTTGAACAATTGGGGGGGGGGATCCCACCTACTAATTCATTGCACCGAATAAAAGCACAGTCAGTACTCAGTACATGTCCACCTGGCATTCCAGGGAGAGAATACAGGAGAGGGGGGTTGAGTAGATTAAGACTTAAGAGTTACAACGGGAGTTAATAAAATCGCGCCAACGCTTTAAGTCCATCTTGTGTCTTCTGTATCGGCAGCTCCATGCATCCAAGTCGTGGGTCACTCGTCGCAGGACGTCGGTCGCGGTCATGAGTTTGTGATCAAAGATGAGAGCATTTCTACCCTTCCAAATGTGCCAAAGAATGAGAAGGATGATATCTAGCCAGACATTGGACGGGAGAGAAAATTCTTTCCCCAAAAACCAAGGAAAGCGATGCTCATTTGCCGAGATTTCAATCTCAGTGGTTTGCCATATGACCAAGGCACGGGGACAGGTGGAGAAGATGTGCTCCAATGTTTCTAGCACTCCTGTACATGCTTCACAGGAGGATTCGTCCCTTGTTTTGATGTTCCGCCAAAACATGGATGCCCGGGTGTTTAGCCGATCACGATGTAAGAGCCAAGCGAAAAAACGGATTTTTGTTGAGAGGGCGGTGTTCCAGATGTGTAGAGCATCCGGATCTTCTTCAGCACTGGGTTGCAATGCCTGGTAAGCAATGCTAGAGTGGAACCCTACATCGGGGGCATTGTGCAAAGAGCGTTGGTCCGATATGCCAGAGAGTTGGAAATGCACAAGGCAGTCATGGAGCATGAGTTTTTCGTCTGTACCACATCGACTAAGCCGAGGGAGAAGATTTTCATTTAGGCTAGAGCGCAGAACATGGGAAACCAAGGTGTGAGGTTTAATGCAGTGTGAGTAGAAGGCCGGGAAGATTGTAGCAAGGGGGGTGTTGAGCAACCACTTATCGTGCCAGAAGGATGTAGAACACCCACCCCCGACCTTCATAGAGGTGATGTTCTTGTACCATTGGAGCTCCTTGAGCACTAGTCTAGCAGTGAATGAGTCAGCATCCTGTCCTCCAAGCTCACGGCCATGTTGGCTCCAGAACCATCGTTTCCAAGGCAACTCGTGAGGGTCATGTAACTTGTGCAACAACTCCATGAGGAGACAATGGTTTTGTTGTTCAAGGTTTTTAATCCCAAGCCCACCCTGGTTTTTTTTCTTTGCAAACCTGTTCCCAGACCACAAGACTGCGGGCACCGTTACATTTCTCTTCCCCTGTCCAAAGAAAAGATCTCCTCCGAGTATCGAGTGCTTCGATCACCGTTTTGGATAGGAGGTTGGAGGACATGAAATAAATTGGGAGGCTGCTTAGAACCACATTCAATAGGACAATACGACCTCAAGTGCTTAGTAGACGGGCTTCCCAACCAGACAGATACCGATCAAAGGACGAGATGAGAGGACGGTAGTTGGAGACACGAAGTTTGTGGGGGGAAAGTGGCAGGCCTAGATTGACCTGGGGAAGGTGTCGCGTTGCACCCAAGGATCATGGCCATCTGCTCGACTTCATCCACAGGAATGTGCATAAAACAAAGGTTGATTTGTGGAAGTTGATGACCAGGCCGGTGGCCTGGGAAAAGGCATCAAGGATGGATTTGAGGTGTGTTACGGTAGCCACATCTCCACGAACCAAGAGCAAAGTGTGGCGGACTGGTCCGAAATTAATCCAACTTAAGTGTACTAATGACACCTTTGGGCACCCGTACACTTAAATTGGATTAAGCTGGAAGCCCGTCGATTCTAGCTCGATTAAACCACCGTATTTCCGATCGAAATGACACACTTGCCCGAAGGCGATTCCCAGAGATTACAACATTCCTCAAATTACAATATAGAGTAAGTCATAAATTAGAGTTATTACAAACCGAGTTTAACAATAAGAAAGAATACTTAAAGTTCGGTCGCAGCGGAAATAACAATGAACTAACGATGATACAAGGTAGCATCACGACGAAGCCAACCGTGACGCTACTTCACACGATCCTCGCCAGAGGAGGTGTCCCAATAACGGACCAACCATGAGTCATACCTGAAAAATTAAACAACAAGCAAGGCTGAGTATACTAATACTTAGCAAGACTTACCCATCAAGTGATAACTACTTCACCGACTCCTAGACATGAGAGGCTTTTTGGCTGATAGGGTTTGTTTTGCCCAAAGCAACTAAGAGTGGATCCTTACTTTCAACATTTTAGCATCAAGTTCTAGTATTCTTAATTATTCTAAATATGCATGCTTCCTAAGCAAGTAATTGTTGCAATACAATTATTTTCATACATCAATTCTTCATTCTCAACATTTAATTATTACTCAATGCAGCACAACTGTCAAGCAGTCTCATTAACCGCGAGAAGCGAACAGTTCGAACCGAATTTCATAACCTGGCTAGGGAAACCCACACCCACGGAAAGGTCTGCCTAGCAGAACACTTCCCAGTCCGTTCCCATCGATCCGCAGTTGGTTTCCACTTCCCACTGCCTTAGGGCAAAGGTTTACCGCTTCACTCACGGCATCACGCATCTACCCACATGTGTGCACCAAGGGAAATTACATTTCCAAGACAGCAGGCTAATGTTCCTCCCTACATCAATCAGGTAATTGGCTTACCAGTCCCATGGCCCGTGCATGGGTGTGGTACATTCAAAAACTTGACACACAGAACCACACATTTCGACCTTAAATCCTTTCATCAATCACAGACGGGATATCTACACATACCATCCCGTCCGTCAGTCCTTATGATTCCAACATAAGATAAGGCAGACAACACCTATATCTCGCGAGTGACAGAAAATCACCCGACTTGTAACGGTCCTATAGCATTGCGGCTATCGAACCTGTCATACTAGTATTTCAAACAAAGGAACCTATGATTATGCAACTAGGGTTTCATGCAACTCCTTAAAACTTAAATGCACAAACATATAAGAATCATAATTGCATAATTTTAAAGTTAGGTTGTGCCCGGGGCTTGCCTTCTTGCTCAAGTTAGTGTCCGGCTATTAGGCTTCTGGCTCAACGGTGATCACGTCCACTTCTCCTTTCAGGGCTCCTTCTTCTAGCTCCGGGATGAGGGTGTGCGTTTTGTCAAAGAGTGCAGATTCTACATGAAATGCACATGCATAAGCTTAATTTGATTTCAAAGCTCGGATAAAAGCTCGGTGCACTTGAGGCCATATTCACTTAAACAAAATGAATAACAATTTCTTTCTTCATAAAACAAAAAGGGTAGCGAGTTGCATCACTCGTTTTTAGGTGATGGTGATTGTGTACATATATATTAAATTATTGATTTATTATTCATCAAATACTTCGTTTACTTTCAAAGTTTTCTTTCTATTTCCTTTCCTTTTCTTCTCTTTTCCTCCATTCTAGTCAATTTCCCAATATTCAAAAAGTCAAGCTAGGTTCATTATTTTTAAATGAAAGTTTGCCAGAGGATACTCAGTACTGAAATTGATGTATATCCTAAAATTTGACTTAAAAGGATTTACATATTATTTTCTAGAAAAGTTTTCATATTTTTAGCTAGAAACAAAGTTAAATCCTACAAAAATATTTACAAAGCTTCTGACCAAACCACTTGGCATAGATAATAAGGTAACTTAAAGTGATCTTTCTGCTAAGTTTTGAGGTTATTGGAATTATGGTATTTTTGTAGATTTTCTTCACTTTAAAGCTAACACAATTTATCTAGCCATTTTATTGTACCCAAAAATTATAAAGGTAATTTTTCCTAGGTTTACTATGTGTCTGAAATTTCTCTGAAGAAAGGGTTCTATTTTTAACATGGTAAAACAATTTCTATGATTTTAAGAATAAAACAGCATGGCATTTACAAAATAAATCATATCTCGAGTTCTGCAGCATATTTTTGTGCACCCTTTCTACACAGGACTACTATCAACTATCTTAAAAACATATCGAAAATGCAGATATAGATCATGTGTGGATTTTGAATTATGTTGAAATGTGCACAAACTGAATTTGAATTTTAATTCAAAAACTGCACATGTAAAGTATAAACTTTCTGTCATGAGGTTGTTATTTAAGTCATCACGAGTCTGAAGAATTTTAGTTGGCATTTTTCTGAGCTTTCTACGAATTTCTACGAATTTTTAAACACCTCAGCCTTTTGACCTAGATCTGAAGTTGTAGTTTTCAGGTTGCCCCCTGAAAAGATTTCACGTTCGCAACGAAGCCCTCGGGTATTTACACAGGGAACCCTAAAACTAGCGAAGAAGATGAACAGAGGCCCTTGGCGGTGGTGGCGGCCGGTTTCCGGCCAAACGCCGGCGAGAGGGGGTGGGAGAAGCGGGGGAAAACGATGAGATGCTTACCCCGAGTGGAATGGTGGTGGTTTGGAGGCCGGAGGAGGTTGGTGGTGGCCTGGCGGCGGAGCAGCGCCGTCGGTGGCGGTGGCGGGCTCAAATCCGGCGAGGGTGGTGGCCGGAGTGATGGGGATGCAGCTGGGGAAGGTAGATCGGAGGTAGGGGAACGCGTTCCCATGGTGGATTTGGTCGGAGGAAGACTGAAGGTGGGAGCTCTATGGTGAGCTCGAGCTCGGCGTCAATGGCGTCCAGGAAGAAGTGGTTCTTGGCGCGCGCGGAAGAAGGGACGCTGCATCCTTTAATAGGGCGAGGCAGGGGCTAGCTCAAGGGCCTTGGATGCTCTCGTGCCCGGCTGGAGAGGCTTGGACGCGTGCGCGCGTCGTCTAGCGCGCCTGGCGGGCGCCATTGATGCGCTCCGCAGCGATGGGCAGCTCCGGGTCCGGCCTAGACGGCGATAGCCTGTCGATGGTGTGTGCGTGTGCGTACTCGATGACCTGGCACGCATGGGAGCAACACGGTCACGGGCGCACAGCACCACTGCTCTGCTCGGCGCGCGGCGATGGCACGGCGGCGAGCTCGCTGACGCCACGACAGGGCTCGACTTATCGAGGAAAGGGGTCAGGAGCGTGCATGGGCGCCTGGGACATTCCGCAGCGGGATGGGCTGGTGCAGGCGAGCAGCGAGGACGGCAGACGGTGGCCGGCGGCGAGCGCGGCGCACGCGTGAGCGCGAGCGTGAGCTCCGAGAGCGCGCCGACGCAGTTCAAAACCAATTTGGTGAGCGAGCTCCAAACTCAAAATTATCGTGCTAAACTCGAAAAAGTTTGAACACGGAAGTTGTGAAGGAATTATTGGGACACGACTTTGGTTCAGATTGGCATGCGAAAACGTGAATGGTTTGTGCTCCAAACAAAAGGGGCTAAAACGGTTGTTTCGAGGCTTTTTGTATTTTTGAGGGTCCGAACTACAAACACTGAAAAAGCTCACAACAGTGGAGTTGCTTGAAAAACGAAACTACATAACTTTTGTTTTTGGAGATTTTTAGGTTCTGTGGTAAAATTTTGAGTTATGGCTAAGATTCCTTTTTAGCCTTTAAATTGGAATTTGAATATCAAATCTCCAATTTACGGTTTGAGATTGGAAAGGCTTCCAAAGGGTTTCAAGCTGAAGTCTGAAAAAGAAAGGTGCTTGGTTTGGTCTCCCCTTCAAACTTCATATTGGCAAAATTTCAAGTTCTTATATAAAATGTGGAGTTTCTGTTTTGCTCCTTTTTGAGGTGTTTTTAATTTCTTTTTTGTTTTCTTTCTGCATTATCAAGAATTCTTTTGTTTGATTAACCTTTGTTATACTTAATTACTTGTTTTCATTTAATTAAACACCAGGGGTGTTACACAAAGTATCATCGGCGTACTGGATCACCGGGCAGGGAAGGGTAGGGTCAATCGGGTGGTGAATCAATCCATCAGATGAGGCCCGGCAAACGAACTGCTGGAGCACATCTGCCATGATGTTGAAGAGGTACACAGAAATGATATTACATGAGATCCATCTCCCCGGCACCCCATTGAGCATCACTGTGGTTTTGTCGGTCGATAGAGTTGCGCTGATCCACCCCCTCCACCTAGCGTCGAAGCACCGACTTTCCATGATCGCATCTAAACTATCCCATACCACAGAATCAAAAGCTTTTTTGAAATCAAGTTTCAAGACCGTGGTGGGGGCATATCGTTAGTGGCAGCAGCTTAGGAGGTCGGCCGCGTAGACAAAATTCTCCGCAATGCTTTGTCCCGGGACGAGCCCAGTCTTATCCGGATCAACAAGATCGGGGATGATTGGTTTGACCCGATTGGCAAGAACTTTGGAGAAAAGCTTCATCGAGAAGTTTTGGAGGGAGATGTGTCTGAAGCAGCACAAGATGGGCTCGGTTGAGGCCATCCAAGTCAAGTCGGCAATTGAAGAATTCGTCAAAGAGGTTGAGTAGCGATGGTTTTAATTGAGGCCAGAAAGCCTTATAGAAAGATGGACCAAAACCGTCAGGGCCAGGGCTGGCATTCATATCCATAGCAAAAAGAGCGGCCGAATTTTCATCGGCAGTGAAGGCTTGAGACAGAGAGACCATCACTTGGGGGTAAAGATCCTGGAGAAAAAACTGCTAGTTGCTGCCAAAGGTGGTGCCGAGAAGTTCTTTGTAGAAGGCGTAGAGGATTGCACTTTTTGCCTCATGTGAGCGGAAGGAGAAATCGCCGCGTTTTAGACAAGCAATCTTGTTACCGCGCCGACGACCGGATGCAACAGCGTGAAAGAAACAAGAGTTCTCATCCCACTCAATGGCCACGCGTAAGGTAAAGCGTTGCCTCCAGAAGGCCAGCTTCTCAGTCTGTAGGTCTTGGAGGTCCTGAATCGCCAGGCGGCGCAAAGCAGATTCTTGGGCTGAGAGAGTCCTTTCTTCTTCAAGAAGACCAAGAGCGTTGATTAGAATTTGTGTCAATCTCGCATTGTTTTTGAGCGGGCTGACTCTCCTAGCCCAAGAGCGATAGGTGGTCTTGCAATTTTTTAGCAAGTGGAAAAAGGATTTAACTGAGCCATTGGCCTTGGATGTTCAAGAGCTCCAATGATAATTGGTTTGAATGCAGTTTGGTGCAACCAAGAGTTCTTGAAGCGGAAGCAGCAGTTTCTGGGGATGTCCATTGACGCTGTGAGAAGGAGGGGAACATGGTCCGAGGCAAAGCGTGTGAGGGATGAGAGACTGGTGTTTGGAAAGGAAGTGTCCCATGGAATGTTAATGAAACACCTGTCAAGGCGAACCAAAGTGGGGCATTCCTGTTTGTTAGACCAAGTGAAAGCGCGGTCGACTAGGGGATTTCTATCCACTCTAGTGCGTTAACAACATCGTTGAACATGTCTGCCTCCAGGGAGTTGAAAGATTCGTTGTTTTTGTCACTCGGGTCACGCAAGAGGTTAAAGTGACCAAGGACAACCCATGGTTCTAGAATTTCCTTGAGCTCTGTTAGAAAGCAGGCTTTGTCCACATGAGTCGTTGGCGTGTAGACATTAGTGACCATGAATGCGGTCCCATCCCTGGTGAGTGAGAAATTGGTGGTGAGGGTGTACGGATGGTTGGACACCGAGTGTAAGGTGCACACAGAGTCATCCCAAGCGGTGAGAATCCCCCTAGAGGCTCCTATAGCTTCTTTAGCCTCAAAATGAATCAAGCGAGCAGGGAAGGAAGGATTTTGCTTTCGCCTTGTCAAGCTCTGAGAGCTTTGTTTCTTGTAAAGCAACCATCGAGGGGCGCTGAGCGATGAGCTCACACAAGACATCATTACACCTAGCCTGTTGCCCAGACCCTGCATGTTCCAAGAGAAGAACGAGATGGTGCGTGTGACCATGGAGAACAAGAGAGCACCAGAACATAACACAAACATAACTTTATTAACGTCACGCACATGAGTTAACACATTACACCGGTCACCTCTAAACCGGGACCCCAACCACACGGACTCACTGAGCTCCAAACACGAGCGAGGAGCGGCGAGCGCGAGGAACAACCATCGCACTGCAACAACGCAAACCAAGCAGCTAGACACAAGTAGCCGATGCCCCGGCCACCACAACGCAAAGCAAGCAGCTAAAGGAGAGCAACACATACAGCAGACACAGGCCAAGCACAGTCTGCTCGACAACAAACACACATCTAGAGACGATCTGATCATTGGTGGTGCAGCACCTAGTCGTCCGCGATCTCATATAGCCGTCCGAGACCGCAAGCCTTCCCCAGGAACCGAAGCTTCGATGCGTTCACCTTGACAGGAGCAGGGCACTCCGTGATCCCAGAGGCATCAAGCACGGCCTTCCCCAGGAGGTTAGGGTTGGGGGTGGAATACCAACGGTTGGGAGACTTGCACGGATCTCAAACATTGGAAGGTGAGAAAGCTAAGTTCTTTCGGAAGGTGGATAGGAAATCCATAGAAAAGCTCTCAACCATCCAGCTGAGCAAGAAGAGCAAGAAATGACATGTCGCTTGGTTAGGTGGAGCCTAAGATCACAGATAGGCTCATCTCCCTTCTCCTTCCTCCTTCCCCCTTCTTTCCTTTTCTTCTCCCTCCTCCTTTCCTCTTCTTTCTATGGAGTTCCTTGGGTAGGGGGCTTGAGCCCCCACTGACCCCATGCTGGATCTTTCTAGTTTTATGCATAAATCTTTCTAGTTTATGCATGATTTTTCTAGTTTTTCTAGCTTTTCATTAAAGTATTACGGACATGGTGTCTTTAAAATACTACAATCATCTCTACTAAGTCTTTTAGTGTCCAGCATGTTGGATCAACATCTGAAGAAATTTTTTCACCTATGTAAGTCATTTGGCAATATTAGCTATGATACAAAATCATTAGAAAGCTGGAAACCAAAATATATTACATGTTTCGATTGGGTTTTTGACAGAGTAAACCGCTTCAGTTTCGCAGGTCCTTTCCGAGTCTAGTATTTCAATCCCCTTATGTTGCTCCCAATGCATCTTCATATGTTTTATCATATCTAATATAATAAAAAAATGAGTTTTCAGTTGTCCAAGCCAAACATTTTAAGAAGATAGTCAACAACATGACCCTTAGTACAAAGTGAATTCCATAGTGTACGGTAAAACATAAATTATGAAGCAAACATATAGTATAGTTAGAGGTTGCAAGGGCAAGAAAGATATATGATGCGTCAAACATGGATATTGTAAAATCGTGTACCCTTGGGTTTTAGGAGATAGGGGGGCTAGAGCCCCCCTCCAAACACACACACCTTGATCGAACTAAGGTAACCTAATCCAGTGAGGCAGTGAGGAGCCAACGATAAATGGCAGAACATGGGAAGATGGTACAAACTCACTTGAAAAGGCTTAGACCCTATTGCTCTCATTCATGACCTTCCTTGCAGGCACAAGGAAATCGAAAGCCGGAATAAACAAATACATATTTCCCAAGACTGAGTCTAGAATGATTCTAATCACAAAAGGTCTGAATATAGACATCAAACTTGAATAATTAGATATGATTAAGAAGCAAGAAAGATATAAAACTGTTTATTTCAGACGTCAGGCACAAGGAAGCACGCTAAAGCCCCCTTCTTAGTCTCAGGTTACCGATGCCATCGCTTGCGTAGCACAACGGCATGACAACAAACCTCTCCAAGTGAGGCCAAGGCAAATTGTTTCATAAATAAGAACAAAGAAGAAGAATCGACCGATGCCACAACCAAGAAACTCACAACAATATGGGAAGTAGGATTTGAATCGGAAATGGCTGGAGCGAGCAGAGAAAAATTCGAATCTCGCTAGGGTTTGGGAGTGGAAGTGAGGAGCTCTGAATCTGGCAGAATCGAGGTCAAGTCCCGCATGTCGCGGTGCCACTGGAGCGCAAAGGTGAAGGCCCAAGCACGAGCGATAGCACTGTGAGGAGGACTAGAGGAGCAGCATGTACGTGGTGAAGTCCGTAGCCCCCATACTGCACTTGGTGGCGGCGGAGGCAGAGGAGTCGCTAGCCATGGTAGCCAGCCATGGGTACGAGGTAGGATGGGACACCACCCAGTCGCTAGTTGTACTGCCGCAGGTGAAGGTGAGGGTCTCAGGTGAGGCTTCCTATCCCTTGTGGAAGATGATCAAGGGATCCTCTGTAACACCCTAATATTTGATCATCACGTTTAAATCAATATCAGTAACTTATTCTCTTAGCTTTTATTGTTTAAGGATATATTAAATTGGAAATGTAAATCTTGGCTCATAAATACTTGAACAACATTTTAATTATAGATCAATAAGTAATTGTTGCACTCATGCTGCTGCATATGATTTTTGATTGAAAGTTTGAATCTTGCAAATGTTTATAAAAGTTTAAAAACTTTCAAAACCTTTCTCCTTTCTCTCTTTCTTATTTCTAGACCAAACCCAGTCCTTCTCTGAAGCCTAGCAGCCGGCCCAGTTCCTTTTTCCCAGCCCAACCCGCCAGCTCGCGGCCCAGCTGCTCTCTCTACCCTCTCTCTTTCTTTCTCTGACGAGTGGGCCCGCCTTGTCATCTTCAAGCTCGCATCGTCCTCGAGCAGGACTGCTCCAACGAGTCCGAGCCAGCCCTTGCGCAAGCTGGATTCCCGACCTTTATAAGCGCGCCACCTCGAGCCCTTGATCCCCAACTCAACCCCAGAGCTTCCGCCGCACCAGAGCCTTCCGCCGCCGCCGCAAACCCTAGGTTAGAGCCGCCGTCACGATTCCAACTCTCGAGGCCGCCTTTGCCACTACGAGCTCGTTGTCAAGGTTCGTGTGAAGGTAAGGAACCCGCCGAGCCGGTTCTTTTGCGTCTTTGTTGCTCATCGTCGTCGCGTCGCGTCGTCGACCTTCGCCGAGCCGCCATGGATTGTCGCGAGATGTCATGGTTGCTCAATCCTCGTTTAGAAGCCCCAAAACTGATTCCCCACATCCCCAGCTAGCTCCCAAGCCTTGAATCGTTAAAAACCAAGCTCCCTAGCCCTAGATTGCTCAACTCCGGCGAGCTTCCGGTCGAGCGCCGCCGCGCGCCGTCGTCTCAGCTGCCGGCGTCGCCCCCTTTCAACCCTAGCCATTAGATCTAGATCCAACGGCTGAAAACCGATCTGACCCAAGTCAAATTGAGCCTTACCGGTCAGCCGTGCCAACTTTGCAGAAAAGCCCCTCCGTTTCTTAGGAATCAACCCGCAATCCTGTCGAGTTCAAAACTAATTAGATTTAGATCCTTTTCTTTTTGTTTTAGTCCATGTCTTCTTTAGATTTCAAACCCGCCGTCCTCTATGGCTGTTTTTCCCAAAGGTCCTTTTGTTTTATACAAAATTACGTTTTAGGTCCTCTGTTTCTTCAATCTAAGCTCCTGGAAGGTTAGGATTAGTACAGAGAAGCCCCTGAACCTTGTTTTGATCATATTTTAACCGTTTCAAATCTGATTTGAGTTATCTTTACGCTCACGCGATCGTCTCTGCATCAACAGTAGTTCTGAACACGTCTTTGCGTCTTTAAAAGTTGTATGGTGTATTGTTTTGCTTTTATTGATTGAATGCTTGTGCGATCGTGTAGAGAATGGTCCGTTCGAGGGAGATCAAGATCAAGTCTACGAGGAGGAGCCACCGTAGTACTTTGAGGAAGGCAAGTGGATTTCCCCCTCATCATACTCCTTTGAACCTATACACATTGCATGGCAGTTAAATTTATTTTTATGTTCGCGTTGCATTAATTGGATGGGTCCTATGTAAGGATGACTAGTCTTTTACACCTAAGCCTTGATACACCGGGTTTACTTTTATGTTGGGTAGCTATGCTAGATGCTTAACCTTGGTTCATGATGGGTTCTATCCAACATTGATGAATATCCTTATTGTTATATCTTGTCATGATCATTCAAGATCACCATATTAATCGGAACATGGAGAACCACTCAGGATTAATCGTATAACCACAATACTACATGGCTCTGGTCTTGGCTAATTAATTAGAAACCTTGGTTAGGAATGATCTTACCGAAAGGGCACGTGGGGTGGCGGTTGACGGTGTATAGCCCGGTCCTCTCGGCAAGTGGGCTTAGCTAAGACACTATACCCGTTAGGGAGGGTTATGCCTGCTTTCGATCCGGAAACCTTAGCGGATTATTTCTAACTAGGGAATCTTTATAAAGGCCTCGTAGTGTCCCTATGCAATCACACCTTGGAAGTGTGGTATTGTGCTACTTTTGCACAGCATGGTTGGGTTTAAAGTTCTTCGGAGCTTTTACGCGAATTGTGGTGAAAGTGTAAAATTGTTATAACAGCCGTGTTCACGGTCATGAACGGCCTGGACCCTCACGTGATTAATCTATCGGAATATGAAATCAAATCATTGCATGCATATGTTATTGGTTATGCTCATGGTTTATTTTATGCTTACTTTATGCTAATATGGGTTGGTATATACTTATATCTTAGTAAATAGTTGCTTGTTAATAAAACTTGACCAACTAAAATGTTGACCGCTATAAACCAAGCCTCTCCTTGATAGCTTGCATATTTCGCCCACTTGTTGAGTACTAACCATAAGTGTACTCACCCTTGCTTATATTGGATCAGAAGGTAATAATGGAACGGAGTATCTCAGTGACCTTGATGAGTTCTAGGCATGTGTTCCACCAGTCAGATGCCTATGGAGTGCTTCCGGACGTTATCGTCTTTAGTTAATGTGTGAACCAGTTAAATTTGGCCTCCGTGCCTTTAGTCGTGAGTGTAATAAGTACTATATTTATCAGTTATTCGTTCGAGTACTGTTTCTGTTATTCATTCACTGTCTATCATATGTGTGTAATTTGATCCTGGCGCACATATGAGATGTACTCGGTTTTCTTTTGAAAACTGGGTATGACATCCCCACTAAGGACCAACTCTGCCTACTTCGGCTTTGGAAAGGTAAAAATGACCCAAAACGTTCAATAATTTGGTAAGATTGATCCAAAATTGCTATAGCACAGAGTCAACATTTGTGTTGCACAGTTTCTGTGTTTGAAGTTCGAAAAGCTGGATTTGTTGAAGCTGCATGGAAAAGTTATTGATATAGAGAACACAGAATATTGAATATGGAGAATCGAAATGTTGAACAGGGGAATTGGAGGGTAATCAAAGATCTCTTCTTCTCCACTGAGTCGGGCTTCTTCTCCAGCGAGGACTGAGCATGATGGTGTAGTGGGGTACGGGTGGAGGCGACCATGGCGGTGCACTCGTGCAGGGCAGCTAGGGGGCGTGCACGGGTGTGCGACAGGCTGTGACAATAGCTGCCATGGTGGCGTGCATGGGTGGTGCTAGTGACGGCGCAAGGGCCTATGGAGTTTGTGGCGGGCGGCGACCACGGCTAGCGGCGGCACGGGAGCAAGGGGAGGGCAGAGTACAGGCGGCGGCGGCCACGGCCAGCGGCAGCATGGGAGCAAGGGGAGGGCGGATGAGAGAGAAGGAGAGATTAGTGTTGGTATGAGATCCAATGGTGGGGAGGCTTTGCACGGATCTCAAACATTGGAAGGTGGGGAAGCTAAGTTCTTCCGAGAGATAGATAAGAATTCTCGTCTCCGGCTGCTTTCTTTCTCGCGTCCGGATCTGAGAGCGGGTGGAAAGAGAGGGAGGGAGGGAGATACAGTGGGCCCCATGCAGTTGGATAGCAGATGGCTCTTGGCGCTCTCCGCTAGTCGACACACGTGCAGATTTGCGCAGGGAAACACTGAGAAAAGAGCAAACCCGCCACCTTAATTGATCTGATTGCATAGCTTGTCATTCTCAATTCATGAAATCAAGTAAAATTTTGTATCGTTTAAAGACATGGAGAGTGGCATGATGCTAATACATTGTAGGCTGGGAGGTTGGAGCGTCCTAGAACTAGAGAAGGTCATGTGGAGGGAAGCACAGTGTACCACAACCACTAGAAACATCGAGAAAGATGGAAAGGGGTCACTGGCCTTGCCTTCCTTTTCTTGCCACTTTCTAGCTGTAGATGACTATGAACACTCAATTACCATGCCAAGAGGCCATATTAGAAGCATATTGACGACCCGATAAATGCTTCAAATTGCACATTAGTTAACATACCAGACTAAACCAATGAATCGGAGCTGCCTCTGCCAATTTCAAGTGATTTCACCCAGTCAAACGTATGTTTCCCTCCCTTCTCGTGACTGAGAGTGACTGACTTGTCCATTTGGTCCCAGGTCCCCACATCACATGCATGGTGTCCTGATTGAGAGATTAGCCATTTGGTCTGCCTCAATGTCGTTGCACGACACCACCAGGAGTGTACTACTTGACCATATAGCAGAAATAACCAAAAGGTTCTCATTTCCATTTTCATTATAGGGTACACACACTTGTAAAATAGCTTTCTGCCATGTGTATCTAGTATTAGGGAGAGCTAATGAGAAAATAAAATACATCGATGCATGCCTGTAGGAAAAACATGTCCACTGACCATTGTTAATAAATACTAGTGTAGCTAGCTAGTATATGGTGCCCATATTTGTGCATATAGTTCAGTGTTTTTGGAGTTTAGCTTTTCAGATGACTTTCTTATTATATGCCATACGCCGGTGTTTCTGTACTTGCACAAGGGAATAAGGTTGCGTTTAGTTACACAAAAAATCCACTACAACACCAAAAATCCACTGTAGCTGAGTCCTGGGAAGCGTGTTCTGTGAGTGAGAGGGATGAGATGAATAGATAAAAGTTGAATGAATAGTGTTTTTAAGGGGAAATTTTTGGGAACTAAACGGGGGTTAGAGATGGTGATTACTTGTCTGCCTCTTTGGTTGATATTTTCATCCTCTTTATATATCTTAGAAGATGCAAGAAATAAATTTTGTTTTGTTTTGAGACTGTAATTTCTAGCATCTCTAATTTCTAATAAATTTACATCTCAAACCAATAACAGAGGAGGATGCCACCCTAAAAAACATATTACCCTTTAGAATCTTTAACAATATAACTTAAAATATCTCATGCACAATGTTCTTCCGATGGCTCTTGTTCAGTCTTCTCAAACCTCAACCTCATGTTGTAAAGCGTATGGCAAGCAGTTAGTTGGCTACTAAAGGGTGCCACATGACTAGTAGGCTTATTTCTTAATTAGTCCAAGACTCATTGCATGCATATATTTTTTTAAAAAAGACTATTTTTATTTAAAGAAAATACCCAATTACTTGGAGTTCAACAAAACGTGTTACTTTGGGGGTTTAATTAAAATCTATGAAACAATACGTTCCACCAGAACACTAAGATTTCTCATAGGTGAGTAATATGGGTGACCTATTTCCAAAACTATATTTGACCTGTTTCCAAAACTATATTTATGCATGCATTCCATGGCTAGGATGAGAAACATAATTTTCCCCCTTGCTACCTGCAGGTTAGCTAGCTCGCCCATTGACATGAGTGGTGGAGACGATTTAGATAATCATATCTGCTAGCTAGATAGGTCCAACATCTGTAGTTGCATGAAGAATTGAAGATATTACACGAGTACGTGATACAGTGGTGTGTCTGTCGTGGAAATGATAGGAGTAGGCTTTTCAGTGGATGGTATCATTTTCGGGGTTATATTGGGGCTTGGTGCTACACACAGGTATTGATGTAAGTCAGTGTTGCTGCAAACCTTTTTGTATGCGACTGCACATGACATATTCCTCAGCCCTCAGGTGCTTGCTAGCTAAATCATAGCTCGACTTGGTGTATATCATGAGTCACGGCCAACACAACATGCATGTGTAAAATTAAACCGGCCATGACGACGACGTTAATCAATGAATCAATTGTGTGCAGTGCCACACTGACAAACCTGTTGTCTGTTGATTCGTATACTCACTTATCTCTACAAAATCTATGAGTGAGGCTTTTGTTCTCTTGGGCACGAACTGCAGTAGCAATCATGCACACGAGCGCACGTTATTGTGTGGTCCCATCCATAGGGCAGTGGTTGTTCCCTTTTCTAATCGCGTGATCCAGAGAGACGACCGTAGTTTGTAGGGGCCAGCATCTTGGAATGGATTGCAGCATATTTCTTTTTCTGTTTGAGGACGGTGTCGTGCACAGCATGGTTTTAATGTGTTCCCGACAGTGACTGCATTGGTGACTAGGGAAGATGAGCTAGCTTCATGTCTCTTCAATGATTGGATAAATGTTCCTTCATCATAATTTGCATGAACGAAAGCTGAGATCGATTGGAGTGTTTAGTAGGCATTTCACATGTGAACATACGTCTTGGTTTACCGGTGGTGCCTGCACCATCAGATGTGCATAGGACTTGCATTGAGATCATAAATTAATTATACCGTCTGGTTTTAGATATACTTCATTTTGACAAAAGCTAATTAGTTTATTTTGAAATTAATCAACTTTTCGTCAATATTCTTTTATCTTGAGTCTTAGGATCTGACATCCTTATTATTAAGGTCTGCTCTTGACTCGACCCTTTTCTCTCTTTTTTTTTTCCTTTTTTAAGAAGAATATTAGGTCTACTGAGTGTTTGAGTCTTTGTTAATGAAACTAGATCACGTCATGTGTGTGCTTTTGCTGCGTTCGCTCATGAAAGTAATCAACGAGTTGGGACTTGCCGGACGAGCTACAGTCATATGACAGCGCACACGCACGCATGTGTTCGGCACTGTGATGCCTTACCTATGGGAGAGCCCCTACGTACCACTGAGATGTGGCTGTCCCTCTGCAGAACTGATACGTACTCAGCATAGATAAGGGGAGACCAATCCGTACAGTAGAACATATAGTCACACCATTATCGTCCGAGAGTATCTCATTCGTGTTAGCTTTTAGTTGCAAGAACGTGTTTTAAGCATCCGAGCCCTTAAGCTCCAGAAACACGAACAATACAGCTCCCCAACTGGATGTAACCATGTAGGCTCTTCCGCCCAAACCATTATATATATACGTATATCCTTAAGTTTAAGCGCTAACCATCGCGACCTGGGATGCATGGCGGATTATATACTCTTCGGCCTATCGAAGCACTTGCATAATTATGCTGAAATAGCATGACAATAGAGCACAAAGTGGTTTTTCCGTGCATCGTTAAAAGGCACTATTTTTGTAGATATTTGAAATCGTGTAATTTCTGTAAAAGGTATACGGCTGTTTAAACAATCTCAAGCAATCAGACTGACAATGTGGTTTATACTCAATCGATTAGGAATGACTATTTAGTATTTACTAATAAGTGGTCGGTTGCAATAATGTTTCTTTGATTAGTCGTCGGTGGTGACCTTTTGTCCATTATCCGGCAAATAATTTTGAGAAAGCTGCGAAGAACCCGGAAAGTAAAAACATCTGGAAATTTTGATGTTGGCAAATAGTTAAATAAAATGTCTGGAAATTCTAATGTTGGCAAATAATTAAATAAAATGTCTTCAACCTTTTATTGTTAGAAAAAATTGCCAGCAGCTTGGACGAGAAACACCGCGCGCGTACTCTACGCTGCTGTACTGGTAGGAGTAAACAGTAATCCTAAAAAATGGAATGCCTTGCAGTAACCCCAGATCATGACTTAATGAGATGCCTGATCCCTGAACCAAGCGTGCAAGGCGCCCGCTAGTTTGGCCGCTTGCGTACGAGTCCCAGCCCACGAGTCGGGCTAGTACGTACTGTACGTGTGCATGGGGTCCGCTAGCTGCTACTGAGTAGCTTTTCCCAGCCGAGCCTGCGATGCGATGGCACTGTAGCAAAGACAGGAAGGGGGGAAAGATGCCGTTGGAAGCCGTCCTGGTGGGTGACCCCACCAACGGAGCCTACGTGGCGTGGCAGCTTGCCACTATACGGTCTTTTCGTGCAATTCCCACCGTCTCCCCAGTCGGGCCATTTTAGGGCAAAGATATGAAAGCCATGGCGTAGCCGCGTAGGCCGGCCTCAGTGGAGCAGCTGGTCGCCGCCCGTCGCCGCTTTCCCCTCCGGCCCTGTCTCGCGCGCCAGAGACGCACGCACTCTGTTTCGCTGGCCGCTGCTTCGCTTGCTCGATCGCAAGCTGCTCGCGCTCCAGTTCCCGCAGGCCCCCTCGCCGCCGGTGATGGGAGCTCACGCCGCCCGCTTCCCCCTTTCCTAGATCGAGTCGGCTCGCCGTCCGCCGCGCCCCCCTCCGCTTTCCCCATTCCTAGAGATCGAGTCGCTGTTTGTAGGACGGACGCAGCAATGCTTTTCCCCGTGATGGGGTTCTTCTGCTCGATCATGGCATGACGATCGAGGTCACGCCGCGCGCGCCACACCTCGGATCCCCTGCTCTCTGCCTCCTACTCTGAGCTTCGCCTTCTCCCAGCTGCTCGCCGCCGTTCCGCTCGCGGCTGAGAGCGAGATTGGGGTTTTCTTCTTCCTTTTGCCACGTACCGTCCGATCATGGCCGCCGTCAACGCCGTGCTCCTGCTGCTGCTGCTTGTGGCGGCGGCGGTGGAGTCCAGCCCCAGCAGCAGCTCCACCTCGTCATACTGGGACCTGCGCCGGGGGCAACTTCACCACCGGCGGCCTCTACGCCAAGAACCTACACGCCGTGGCTGCGCTTCTCCCAGAGCGCACGGCTTCCTCCCCTCTGCTGTTCAACAGCAGCAGCGAGGGGCACGGCGAGGCGGCGACTGTGTACGCCGTCGTGCAGTGCCAGCGTGACTCGAGCCGACATGCATGCAAGAGGTGCGTCACCAGAGGCTTCAAGGATGCCCGCCAACTCTGCGGCTTCAGAGACGGCGCCATTGTCTTCCTCGACGTGTGCACCGTCGCCTACTACAACAGGAGGCTAGGTATATTACTACCCATTGACCCATCTATCCACGTGACTGCGACGAGAACCGACGACAGTGGTGATGTTACTATCCACGGCAAGCTTTTTGAGGATGCTGTTCAAGAGCTGGCGCAGGCTGTTGTCAACAGAACAGTCACCTCTTCTGGGTACTTTGTCACTGGGCTGAAGATCGTGGACACAGTGGACTACCGGCTCAAACTCTACGGAGCCGCGCAGTGCTTGCCTTCCTTGGTACCCGAAGAATGTGACTTGTGCCTCCAAGACCTAATATTTGCGCTCAACACTTCAGAAGATGAGCTCACTGCCGGCAGAAGAGCGATGTTGTGGTGCAGCTACAGATTTGTTCTCCATCCTTTCTTCACAAGCCGCCCGACATTGACCCTTCCAGCAGACAACGCCCCCGGTGAGCACAAACCGCAGCATTTGTTACTTTTGCATTTCTTTTGGTTACACTATGTACATGGACCGTGTGATTATAGTTATTGTTTGCAGAAGATGTCAAGCCAAATGCTCCGAAGCACAAGAAAAACATAGTTTTATGGATTTCAGTAGCATCAGGTGTAGCAGCGGTGGTGGCGGCGGCGCTGGGGGCTATGATTTTAGCAATAATTCTATATTGTCGAAAGAAAAAACTATCCGAACAAAACCAACCCACGGGTGAGTTTCTCTAAACAGTATATTGCAAATGGACCTATAAAACTTGACTAACAATAATTAATGATCAATGCGTAGGAGAACAAAGTAGAGCAATTGAACTGGGCAAGAAGGGTGAAGAAGCCGCGCACGTACCGATTCAACACAGGTAAGTCAGTTTTAAATTTTCTGTTTCACAGAGTAGCTTAGATTTCTCAAGAACATAAAACAGAAGTATCGGTTTTGTTTGCCCCAGTAAATGACTAATATTGCTCTGAAGAGTTCCTAAGGTTGATACAAGTGATCTTGTGGCCTCACATCAAGCTCGATGAGTTGCTGCAAATGTTTCGTATTAAAGTTACAAGTGGCGGCAGCATACACCTCACAAAGAAAGAGAATCCATTAGGGAAGAACAAAACATTAGAGCAAAACTAGATGTTTATAAATATCTGTAGGCAAATGGAACATGCACACTTGCAAAGGATGAAAAGCAGGAAATCAACCAGCAGAGGTGTTTCTGTAAATGAAGGAAACAAAATTCTTATTTTAGTATGGCAAATGTTGTGAGAAATCATATCTACCAAATCAACCACTTGGACTCATCTATGAGTTATTTCACAAACCGTAATTCTAAAAAAAAAGAAAGAAGAGGAAGTAACAATAAGAACAGGCCCTTCTGCTGACTTGATGATATTGCCATAACAGATCAGCAAAATAGAACAATCGAGCACAATAATTTTAGTTCACTTTCAGAACAATTTGTCTTCTGCTAATTTAAGCAGCGAAGAAAATTCAGAAGATTCCCCCCACATTAATGTCTGTACTTTGGATCTGGCGCTATTTCTGATTCCACATTCCGAATTCAGTCTGCAAAAAAACACAAATCATAAATAAAGGCAATCTAATTGCAGAACACAAATAATAGTTGATAGCAAAAAGGACTTTCAGAAACATACAAGGTACTGAGATAACGCAGTGGTTCTGTGTGGCAATGAATGCTGCAATTTTGTTTCACTTCAAAAGTGCAATCTGTAAAAGATAAGACATGGAAAAAAAATATATAAGAAATGTATGCTGAAATCAATAAATTACTGTAAAAAAATCAGTGACGACAATTTAACATCCATTGCTCTAGATATTAGATATTTTCAAAGATTGTGTTAGAGCTACATCTTATTGTTCCCCGCTCTAATTATTTTGGATGTAAAATAGTTGGATAAATATAGGAGAAACTGTTGATGAAGAAACCCAGGGAGACCTTAAAACAACCCTGTGCGCATGTAACCCAGTTATATCATAATTAATTCATGATATGTTCATATTTTAGCTTTGCTTCAAATCATTACTGCTACAACACAAAACAGAGATGTTAAGTGCAAGACTCCTAATCATTTTCTCTACAACATATGGCTTGTGGACATCACATGGATAGATTAGAAATAATCAGCACATGGCATAACAAACAAGTGATTGGCATTTAATTTAGAAACCGACATCACAAGTTTAGGAAGGCAAAACAAAGATGTCAGATAGATGAAAACTCTGGGCAATTACAAAACAGGTACTTAAACTCAAATAAAATATTAGAAAAGACATACACATGACAAAATAGGCAAACTATCACATCTAATAAGCCTATCAAAGAATTCCACAGATCATACAAATGTATGCAAGTAGCATACATATACAGATTTAACAAAGAAGTAATCAACACAAGGCATATAGAAACATTACATTTTCTCAATGCATGCTTGATTTCCCTCTTTAAAAGCCTGATATCAAACCTGCATTTTCCTTCAACAGTCAGCTATTTGAATAAGATACCTTGAAAACGACTCATTTCTGATGTACAGAAATAAGTTTATTATTCCCACCAACACATTACTGTAAGACATGCTTAAACTAAAAAGAAAGAAAAAGCAGTACAAATCATTACTGTAAGACATGCTTAATCCTGTGCGCATATAACCCAATGATAGCATAATTAATCCCACCAACACATTACTGTAAGACATGCTTAATCCTGTGCGCATATAACCCAATGATAGCATAATTAATCCATGATATATTCAGAGTTTAGCTTTGCTTCAAATCATTACTGCTACAAGCCTACAACACAAAACAGAGCCATGTTAAGTGCAAGCTGCAAAACCCCTGTTCATTTTTTCTACAACATGTGGCCTGTAGAAAGCACATTGATAGCTTGGAAATAATCAGTACATGATATAACAAAAAGGTGATTGGCATTTAGGGCTTGTTTGGATGGCCCTCAGCCAGGCAACACTGCCCAGGCAACGATTCTGATCGCAGGCAGAGAAAATCGAATGCCTGGATGCTTTGCCTGGGGCAGGCAGCTTCTCCAGGACGAGAACCAAACAAGCCCTTAATTCGTGAAGGAAGTGAGCACAAAAATAAACAAGTTATGGGCTGTTATCATGCACATCCAGCTACTGTGATCAAACACCTTGCGTTCATAATAAACTGGAAGCATTAAATCAAACAAATCATACTGATTTTCACAGGTTAAGATCTAAGTAACCCAGCAGTTAGTGATGCGAGTGGGGCGGCTGCGCACTGCCCGCCCCATGTCCACAGTACCTGCAACAATTTTTGTGGGCAAGCACGGCAGCCCACACACGCCCGTGAATGCTTTGCGGGCTACGCAGCAGCCCACATGCCGCCGAGCTTCCCACAAATGACAGCGCATTGCACGCTTTGAATGTCTGATGCACTTGCCTAGGTTGCCTGCACGGCATGTCTGAATGTCTGATGCACTTGCCAGCGCACCCAACCAGATGCCCAAGCAGCAGAGGCAGCTGTAGCCTGTATTGATTCTATTTGTTTTAGAATCACAGCTCCATAACATGTTATGACTACAGAGAAGACTGTCTAGCTATCTCAAGAAAGTTTTCTGCTGTTCAAATCTGTTAATTTTGACAAATCAGGAGCTGACACATAAGGAAAAAAAAATGACATATTTCAATAGAATAAATCTGTCAGATTTTATGAACAGGCTAATGAACATTTAACAGGTCCAATGATAATAAAAAAATCCAACAAGAAACTTTTGATGCCAACATATTAAATCACAGTTGATTGTTCTTCCTGTCATCTCCCTTTCATAATCAAAAAAAGATAATAGAAATTAAATTGATAAAATTACTATAACAACCTTACATCTTATCTGTAAGCACCGTTGGCAATTTGATGGAGACAGATTGGATGAAATGGTGCCAAACAAGAATAGAAACTTATGAAAACAAGAAACATGGAGGGAGTGGCGTTGACAGAAAAGCTACATGCAAGCACAACCATGGTTATAAAGCCAAATGACAAGATTCAAGGAGAAACCGACATCACAAGTTGTACCCTTTCAATTCTGTGCTTTCCTTTCCAAATTCTGAGGAGATTCAAAGTTTAGGAGGGCAAAAAAAAGATGCCAGATAGATGAAATCTCTGGGAAATTACAATTTACAAAACAACTACTTAAACTCAAATAAATATTTGAAAATACATATCACAAGACAAAATAGGAAAACTATTACATCCAATAAGCCTAGCAAAGAATTCCACAGATCATACCAACGTATGCAAGTAGCATACACATACATATTTAACAAAGAAGTTATCAACACAGAGCATATAAAAAACTTACATTCTCGCAATGCATGCTTGATTTCCCTCTTTAAAGGCCTGATATCAAACCTAATGCATGTTCCTTCGACAGTCAGATATTTGAATAAGATACCTTGAAGACAACTCATTTCTGATGTAAAGAAAATAAGTTTAATATTATAACAAATTACTGTAAGACGTGCTTAAACTCAAAAAGAAAGAAAAAAGTAGTACAAATTAACAAAGGCACAGAAACATATCAAAGCAAAACACAAGTAAACACATGTTCAGACATTACAGAAACATGTCATGCAGTAGTCAACTGCAAGTCACTGCATCAGAGTTTTAATTTTCCCTGAGAAGCACACACCTTATATGAGCAAACAAAATGTGGACCAATTCTTTAAAAAAATTATTGGTACTGATCCTGCTAAACCTTATTTTTTACCAAGAAAAACATACAGAGTAGAATTGCAGATAAGGTCTTAACCCATAAGATATATGCCTAAATTAATTTTAGTGGCCTAATAAGCAGTTATTTACATTGATGCCTTATTTTATCAGATCATAATATAATCCAGAAAGCAGTGGCCATTCATGCCTTATTGTATCAGATCAGCAATCAAGAAATATAGCATAACACAAGAACATAAGAGCAAAACCTATTTCTTCCTCTCCTCCTCTGGGGGCCTGATCTGCAAACCATGAGCCCAGACCTCAGCGGTGGAGGATGACCGTCGACGAAGGAGGTCCGTAGTGGAGGAGGTTTGGTGACAAAAGAGGAGAGGGAGAGGAAGAGAAGGAGGCTGCCACCAGGACTCGAGAATCTGTGCCTAAAACCGGTCGGGCGCCACACAAATCTTAGGATTTGCAGTATAACTGACACGTGACGAAGCTATCCAACGAAATCCCAAGAGAAGATGAGGAACTACACCTGTGGTGAGCGAATCCATCATGGTGAGGAGGGGCCGCCGCCGCCGCCGCTGCCGGTTTGCCTTGTTAGAGGAGTTGTCAAGCCGGTAGGCAGCCAGAAGCCTGCCAGCGCCCGCTCGCCTCTGCCCCGCGCCTCGCCGCGGTGCGCATTTCCGCAGTCAGCACCCACACCGTGATGCCAGATCGGGTGGGTTTCCCGGCAGCGCCGCGTGCGGCTGCCTCGTACACAGTCCGATACATGGACTCTACATTGACTCATTGAGGGATCTAAGTGCACTGGCACCTAGCGGTGAAGGTGGTGGAGGTCCTCGGGTGGGTGTGGGCGTCCGGGGAGGGAGTTCGGCAGCGAGGAGGGAGTGCGTCCGAGCGGAGGAGCTCGACGGAGAGGACTTTTGTTCCCCCATTGTGAAGGGGACGATTTAGAAAGGAAAAAGTCCCCATCAGCCCCAACGTATGTAGGTTGGGATACATAAGCTTTAACCTATAAAATGGTCTATACAAGAGCATCTCCAACAATCGATGTAAAAATGAATAGCTAAAATCATAATTTAGCTATCGTCTAAAATGAAATGGCTGCCAAAAATACAGTGAGATCCAACAGCTTCTCTAAATCTAAATGGTCAAGCCGCAACCACTCGTCTTCTTCCCCAGTAGGAAGGCACGGTACTCTCTTTGCCGCCGCCGCTGTAGGACGGAACTCACTGGCGGCGGAGGTCAAAGGCCTGCAGTCCACAGGGACAGGGCCCGCCTCCTCGTTGCTGCTGACTAGCAGAGGAAGAGATACGAGGGGCAACGCCGGCTGCAGGCTGTGCTGCTCGCACGCGAACCCAAGGTCTACAACAGAAATCAATCGCGTTACCACTGTTCCTGACTCTTATTGTTGCTAAAATGGAGCAGATGCAAGTACCTTGCAGGGTTGAGGACACCATAGAGAATTGGAAGAACAAATTGGCTAATTACTTGCTGCAGTTCACTGCAGTTCTGTCGACGCCAGAATCTGAACCAGAGTAGCATTCTACATCACGTACTGACGAAGAAGAAGCAGAGCAAGGAGATGGTAGTGATCTGGCCAGGGAGAACGATGACTTGCTTGGCAGCACTTGACCACCTGGCGCCATTCACCACCACCTGGAGCTCGCACCTCTCAATCCGCCTGGGAGCTCTGCCGCCGGGAGTTCGCCGTCCGCTGCCAGGAGCTCGCGCCATTCCGCCGCCCGGAGTTCGCGCAACTCAGCTGACGAAAGGTCGCCCTCCATACGCCGTCCAGGGGTTCGTCGTCTACTGGTTCATCTCGCGGCTCTCTGCCGCCGGCTCTTGCCGGAGATAGGGCCGACGGGGAACAGAGGTGTGGACCG
This sequence comes from Digitaria exilis, assembly GCA_015342445.1. Classification (NCBI taxonomy): domain Eukaryota; kingdom Viridiplantae; phylum Streptophyta; class Magnoliopsida; order Poales; family Poaceae; genus Digitaria; species Digitaria exilis. The sequence continues at coordinate 2,069,808 of JACEFO010001734.1, forward strand.
CACGCAGGGCAGGGAGCTGCGTGCGTCGGGCGGGTGGCGAGCAACACCGCAGCAGCGCACGGGGAAGCAGAGGTGGGGTCCACGCAGGAAGAGAGTATGGCGAAGGAGAGGGATTAGGTAAAAGTGCCGAACGTGAAAACCGGGATGCAGAATGGTTTTGCAAAGGAACCAATATAAAGAGACTGTTGGATGTTGATTTTTTAAGATTTTCCTATCCAACTCATCTTAGAGAAGCTCTGGAAGATGCTCTAACCCCTAAACTTCTCAAAACCGATCAAATTACCCCTAAAGCAGTTTTAAAAAATCATAGTAAATCATAGAAAAATCATAAAATAGAAAATCAAATTGTGTTGGACTCCAAATGAGTAGATATACACATGGAACATGTAATATGGTATGTTTTAGTCCATTTTTTCACTATAGCTTTAGATCCATGTGTTTCTTCATAGTTATAAAAAAAATGTATTAAAGCATACCATATTATATGTTCATTGTGTATATCTACTTATTTGGAGTCCAAACTAATTTTATTTTCCATTTTATGATTTTTTGGTGATTTACTATGATTTTTCAAATGGTTTATGGGATAATTTGATCAGTTTTGAGAAGTTCAGGGGTGATATAGACTGTTTCATAGGTTGGGGGTTATGTAGTCCACCCTTCATAAGTGAGGGGGTGATATAGACTTTTTCCGATTTAGAAACAGACTGAAGTCGGGAGGTGGAAGGACTCTTGGCTAATCCTCAGCTGGGGATTTTTCTCCATATGACACATGGATTAGAAGGCGGTTTTAGCATAATGCCCTCGTGCATGCCCAAATATCTCTGCTGTTCTTTTTTGCTGTCCAATTCAATGTAAACCTATTATAATTTTATATATAATTATAAATAAACATGTGTATCTATTTAGTCAAAAACACTGCTCTTCAAAAAAAAAAGATCTTAGCTGTTTTTTTCATACTTTATCACATAACTAAATCCAACGACAAGTTTTTGCTGTGTCCACCACTTTCATTTGGATTTCATTATGACTCGGCAAACAAATAATGGTAGTTTGTGTGGTTTACGACAGGTGCTTATGGACCGGGTACATCATCAAGATCAGATTAACCAACTGCAAGCGGAGATCGAGTCCCTGAAAAGTTCAGCAGAAGGTATGAAGCCTTGTCTAGTGTAACTTTGTTTTATTCTATATCTTGTTGTCTTCTTCTAACAGTGCATGTTTCTTACAGCGCACGAAAGATCAGCCAAATGGTTGAACAGCCAACTCGCGGAAGCGGACGTTGCAGTCAAGTATTATGAAGACGAAGCAAAGAAAGCACAGGATCTGCAAGGGATTGCGGAAAAAAACTTGCATTAGAGAGAGAGATGCGCAAGGATGCCGACGAAGACTTTGAAAACTTGCAGAAATACTTGCAAAAGTTGCACGCTGACCTTGAAGAGAAGACCTCTAAACTCAAGGCACTCGAGATGGTTTCTCGTGTGCTAGTGGATGCGGTCGCCCCCGAAGTAGAAGATGTCACCCCGAGACCATCGCTGCTAGAACGAATGAAGACGGCCCCTCGAAGGTTGCAAGAAGAGTACATAAAAGTAACGACTAGGGATGAAAGTGGTATGGATATTTCCCGTCCGATCGACCGACCGAAGGCCCTCAGACCTTAAATGGTACAGTCTGTATCCGGAACCGGAAAATAAATATCCAACCGTATCCGTATCCGCGTAACAAAAGTTGAATGACTATTGCAGATATGCAATGTATATCAATATCCGATACATATCCGACATATTTTGTCCTGTCCGTATCCGAATCCGATCTGGCAAAAAAATAAATATCTGTATTCGGATCCGGACATATCCGTCCGTATCCGATCCGTTTTCATCCCTAGTAACGACCAAGGTATGTGTAAACCAAGCTGAACAACTAGCACTGGTGATTATTGTGCATTTACCACAATCATTTTTAATGTCTTGTACTCTTGTGTTTTGTTTCAGTTTAAGCCATGTCCTTCTGCTATGGATTGTTTCAACACGATCATACAACAGGCGAATACAAAGGAAATAAGCCTGTTCCTGGACTACGACGGTACGCTGGCACCGATCGTGAGCAATCCGGAGGCCGCGTACATGTCCGATGAGGTGAACAAGTGTGGTAATAATATTTCCGACATTTTTAATGGTCTACATCTCAAACCTTTTTTTTCAATCCACTAGGTGCGTGCAGTTTTGCAAGAGGTAGCCGTCCTGTTCAAAACTTCCGTTGTTAGTGGGCGAGCACGTGGCATTAAGGTAAACGAGTTCTGAGCAATAACCTTTAAAATTCAAATGCTCTATTTTTTAGTGTGACCCACATATTTACCTCCATGTTAATACAGGTATCCAATTTTGTTAAAGTAAAGGAAATAAATTGTGCTGGGAGCCACGGGTTAGACATCAAGTTGGCCTCGACCACGGAGTCTGCGAGCACCAGTGAGATAGTAAGTACTTGGCACTATTTCTGGTTAGGCCTCTGTCTATTAAATTCATCCATAGACACCATGTCTACATATATATGGACATCAAACAAACATATCATAATAAAAAATAATAGTCTTATGTTTCACACCCATAAGGTTAAGTAACTATTTAATGCTCAAATAAATTAACCCCCATGGTGTGAAGCTTTTTGAAACCATAAAAACAAGCAATTTGGAAAATTTAGCCCATGGTTGGAAACCCTAGTCATAGGACAAAGCACTTTTTTCATTGAAAACCATTCTGAGATCGTAAAACATAATGTGTCTTTTACGTTTATATGTCAATGGCAAATCTATGTCTATGTGCACACACATGTATGTATATAAACTTGATTCTTAATTCGGTTGAACTATTATCTATGTGTTGCAGATAGAAGACCATGATTCATATCAACCAGCCAAAGAGCATCTTTCCATGATCAATAAGGTATTGTACTCTCTCTCTCTCTCTCTCTCTGTGTGTGTGTGTGTGCATGCATTATAGGTAGTAAACTCAGCTATAAGCTAATGAATCCTGGCACACATTTACAATAGGTGTACAGTACTCTTCTGCTTGCAACTGGAGATATTAATGGAGCAAGCGTTGAACACAATATGTATTGTGTTAGTTTACATTACCGCAATGTGGCAAAGGAGGTAAAGAGTTTGTCAATTTATTATGATTTCTTTTGATTTTCCTACTTTGATGAGCGAACATGTATAAAAGTTAAATAATATGTATATACATACATACATATATATATACATATACATATATATATACATATATATATACATGTATATATACAGTATATATATTGGGAGCCTATAGGCTTCCGATAACTATCGGAAGCCTAGACACATCTCCCGCCACATCCACCTCCCATGCACCTCATGCCCCACCTCACTCGTGCATATGCATGCAAGAACCACCTGTCCTGCCACCTCCCATGCATCTGACACATGCACGCATTCAAACCACCTTTGCCACTTAGTTTAGTGTCTATAATTTTTCACTCGAAGATCTAACTCACAAACAGTTTTCACCATAAGATTCGTGACATTTTTATACATAGTTTGAGATCCATTATGAATATTTTTTTGAATTTTTTTAATTCAAAATTTGTGTGGTCATACAAACATACCGACATGACCATATAAACTGTGACGAGCACAAACACGTATGGACACGATCATACAAACGTAGTGACATGAGCATAGAATATGTCCGAGCATAGAAACATACGAGCATGAGCATACAAATATATATACTCGGGCATATAAAGTGTTGGTGCATAATATTTTAAATTCAAACTTTACACGGTTATAGAAACACACTGTTAGGACTATAGAAACAGCTTCGAGCGCAGAAACGTATGACCATAATAGAAACCTTCAACTCTTTTATTTGTGTACTGAAAATGCTTATCATAGAAAGTTCCGCTCTGATCGTATACATGACACGACTAATCATATATGAAAGCTGAGACTCTATATACTAGACCAAACACCCCCTACCAGGCATGGTTTTGGGGTTCCATGGTTTATGGCTCTATATTGTACATAATAGAAGCCAAAAATACTTTTTTCCTACTTAAAATGTATGTCATATAAAGTACCGCTCTGATCATATAAATGTCGCGACTAATCATATATTCAAGCTGAGTAAAATGCACATCATAGAAAGTACCACTCTAATCATATATATATCACGACTAATCATATATTCCAGCTGATCAGTGGCTTGTGGCCTGTTCAGCTATGCAGCTGCAGCTACAGAAAAAAATCAGAAATGAACGGGACCAATTAGTATATTTCGTGATTTCCAACATTCGAGAAACAACAGCGATGACATTGATACGGAGCATAGCTAAAGACAAACTGATAATACACTGGCACGCCGTATAGCTTTGGGAAATCGCCAAATCGGTAGCATTTGTATGGATAAAGTTATAAACATAGGCTTGCTTTGCAGGGCAATTATGCTCACCTCTGCATGACTGCATCAGTTTTTGCCAGAGATGAGCAGTTCAAAACTCAGGGATAATCTCCATCGTTTATTGTTAGTTCAGGAAATGAAGGGTATGTTTCCATTCATATGAGATAATCCTAAAATGGTTAATTGCATGGCGACAAGAAAGTAGCAGCATGCATGTATCATATCCTGGAAGGAAGAAACTTGAATAATTTGAATAAAATTTTGATTTGCCTCTGGCAGCATATATTTTAATTAGCATACTAGAACAACAGAAAATCATTAGCAATTTTGAATACATCCAAGAGGTGCAAAGCAGTTAAAATCTTCTCCAGCCTATGAACTGAAATAGCCTAGTTTCAAATCCGAGGACAATTAGCATAAATTAATGAACTGAACTATACGAACATAGCAATTTAAGTATTAAATCTCTATATAACTGAAAAGTGCAGCCTTTAGATCAATCATGCATCGGTTTAATCCATCCAAAACATATAGCTTGTCATGCATATTAGCAGATTTTCTATTACTTATTCATTGACTGCAACCTAATCCTGCACCAGATTCATCCGTGCCCTCCTCGCTCCTCTGCAGTCCGCACCAATCCATCTGCAGGCATACCTGCCTGGAAATATTTTTATCAGAAAAACCAGTCACTCACCTCAAGCAACGGGGGATCTGAAGGATGAAAGCCTACCTTGAACCTGCAGATCAATGATCTGCCTTGTCTATTGTCCTTCACGATTCCACAGCTCCAGGTGAAGGCACCATCCAGATTGAGCTCCATGTTCACGCATGCTCATAGACAGGTGGAGGTGGATCCAGCACTGACGGAGGGGGATGGTTCGGGGGCATCTTGTTGGGATGGAACAGCGATGCGTCAACACAAAGGTCCCCGGCGACTCAGAATCTCGGGGAGGGGGGCTGCACGCGGGTTACCTCTGTGCACGGCGCCTGGGACGGATGTTTGCAGGCTGCAGCTCGCCGGGGCGGCAAGGGAGCCGGCGGCGCGGAGTCTCGCAGGGGCGGCGCGAGGGGAAGAACAGGAGCAGCTCGACAGGGCAGCGCGCGGGGGTGGCAGGGGAACCGCTCATCGCCAGAGGTTTGCCGCCGAGAGGGTGTGCGACCGATTGGAAACCGAATCGGCCCCACGATCTATCACAGCTGGAAACAACATCGCCCCAAAGGAACCGGCGGAGGGGAAAACCAGACGTGGGTAGCGAGAAGCAAGGAGGGAAAAAAATCGGTGGGAAGAGGGAGTGAAAAAAATCAGACCGGGGAGCCGCAGCCGCGCTCGGAAAGGAGAGGTGGGGTACCAAATATTATTCGGTACCTAGACTATTATATAGAGTTACTATATATATATATTCTTTTTCTGTTTTCTTGTTTGTAGGACATGCCTCGTGTTCAACAAGTTGTGGACAAGGTATTGGAAGATCTGAAGGATTCTGTCAAGCTTACATATGGGCAAATGGTATGCCTTTTCATCATATGAAATATTAGTTTTGCAAAACTATTGCTATCTGTGATATTATGCAAAAGAAACTAATTCTATGACAATTTCACGTAACTAAAAAAAAGTTGGCTGAAAAATTGTAACAATACCGGAATCAGATATTCTATTATCTACTTGGATGACATGTGGGCCCCCGTTCATTTAGGTTATTGGTTTCTGAAAGTTGTTGTTCCTTGTTACAAGGGTCAAAGTTGTTGTAGTTGGCGACTAAGTTGGTGTAGTTTATTTTGACAAAATTTGACTAGAAGTTGTAGTTCCTTTGGAATGTCACACATAACAGTTTACAATTGGATAGCTTCTATACCAGTTTCATTTTTCTATATTGCAAGGTATATGAGTTTCGTCCACCAATAGATTGGAACAAAGGACATGCTGTCCTATACCTTCTACGAGAGCTGGGTCTAGAGAACTCTTTCGCCATATATATTGGAGATGATGTGACCGATGAGGATGCCTTCAAGGTATTCCTTTCGAATAACAATGTGTACCATTCAATTAATTTTGAGATAATTTCCCCTAATATGTCTGCTTTGTTCAGGTTCTTTGTGAAAGGGACAAGGGAGTTGGCATTATTGTTGCGGATGGGAATAGGAAGACTAGCGCCTTCTTTTCACTTAAGGATCCTTCTCAGGTGATTTTCTAATCCACTTTGTTATTTGTAAGCGTTGTGTTGCGCATGATACTTACAGTTGCACTTTCAGGTTGGGGAATTTCTGAAAATGCTTGTTAGCTGGAAGAAAGAAACCGAAAAATAAGGATCCTTTCCGCTGGAGCAAATTGACAATTATGCCGGCAATAAGTGTTTCTGCGGCAGGAAAAACACAGGATTAGTAGCACCATAAGACCACGAACTCCCATTCCAGAGCTCTGCAATCTGATCCAATAATGTAATATAGATAACTGAAAAACTGACAGCTGATGTTTCCTATCATTCCAGAGCTCAAGTTGTGGTCCTTGATAAACTAATGTGCTGTTTGGCTGCAAAAATCCCATGGCCTTTCTCCTACTGCATATATCTAGTCTCCATGCATTTTCAAGCATCTCAAGCAAGAGGTTGTTGCATATCCCACTGTAAAGCATTTGGCTTCGCACATATCTCTAACCACAAACTTTCCCTGCTGTCCCGCTGTACGTACTACTTGCCTAGTAACTAGTAAGTAGTACCAGGAAACAGCATGTAAGCTGAGCATGCAACATCAATGCACAGTGGCCAAGGGTTAAGCTCAACTGACCTCCCTGATCACATCGAAACCGTCTGTTCCTGGAAATCCACAGTTGCAGAAAGCACCACATTGCAGAACGCTCAAACACTTTGGTAGAAGGACCGGTCATGGTGATGCCCAAAGATCGCCTTTGCCGGCCACTATTTTTAGTGGCTATGGTCGGTGACCTCGATCTGGAGGCGTAGATCCGTCCCTAGGCAATCCATCGAACATCTCGTAGGCATCCTCCTCATGGAGGGTGCTGCCCTTGGCTAAATTCGACTGCATGTTGCACCATACGTTACCAACAATCTTCCTGGCCATCTCCGTGCCCAAGTACTCCAAGGATTTGAACAATTCGTTACTTGGGCAGGGGTACCCTCACTGGTCCATGTTTCTATGTACATACAACTGATACATTGAGTATAGTCTAGGGCAGTAGAGATCAGTAAATTGACTGGGTATTTAAGGAAGAGGAATTCTGTCGTGTAGGTTAGGTTGACAGGTTCTGGATTGAGCTAGCCTAGAGATGCAGGAGGACAGGGTCTTGTCTTGAGCTAATGAGGCAGGCAGCAGAACAGAGTGAAGGAAGGAGAAGCCGTTTGATTGAGCCATGTGAGCTGCTCCGCGTCCCATGTCGCGCCGTCAGTCGGGATGCGCTAAGTCCATGGCCCATGGAGAAGGCGGCCCAGCGCCGGCATGGTGCGCAGTTATTATCTCTTTCCCGTGGGCCGTGGAGGAGCTATGAGCTAAATATTGGAACTTACAATTAGCCTTAAGCAGTTCGTTCTAAAAAAATTGTTCTAGACTCAAGCATTAGGGAAAGGGAAATGATAATTTGGGAATGGAGAGGATGCAATGTGAGGATAAAATGGTGGATCATGAGTCATGTACTGCCACGCGAATGGAGGAAGTATTTAGGATCCAGGTATATAAGGGAAAGATGGACTATGCTGTACAACAAACGAAGGGAGTACTTATTGTGAGTAGTAAGCAATTGACAAAACTGTATTACACAGAATGCAATATATAGAATAGGTGAATTAACCAAAATTATATCTAATATATGTAGTGAGAAATAAATTTGTGATCCTTTGATATAGGTATTAATAAGCAGAAACTTATTTGTATTGATTGCATTACGTTAATTGATAAAAAATTTCTTGACTGCATTCCTGCAAACCTTTCAGTATGTATTGCATCCGCCTAGTCTTTTTTTTTTTTCTCCCTAACCATTACAATACAAAGCATACAAACTCAAAAGTGTCCTATTTCATTCGTCAGCAAGCATCCATGGCAAAAGCTACTAAGCTGTTTCTTGGTAGTATGATCCTTATTCTCTACACTAGCATCTGCATCCAAGGTTTGTATTATCGTCTCAGTAGCAAGAAACAAATATTCATGTATTAAATTAGGAGGACAAACAATACTTTATTATATGTTAATAAAAAAGGTCATGTTTTTCATGCATCATGCAAATTGTTCATAATACATGCTAACGAGTAATGTAAAAGGGAGTTTTCGTTTTCCTTAGCCACATATGAATTGATTTGAGTTATCATAATATAGACATATATAGACTTACATGTATGAGATGTAAACATTTCCATTACCTTTGATTCACACAAGAAATTTACATATAAAGTATGCATGGCAAACAGGTGCGACTAAGTATGGCAATGTCATGGAACACATCCCTGTCCAGTTGACGAAGACACTACGGGCACAGGTCTATTCGGGCCCCACTCAAATAAGGAAATTTTGTGGACAATGCAAATGTTGCCCGGGGAGTAGTGTGAAGACCTGCTATACGACTAATTGCTGTCATTTGTTAACATGCAATGGGGCAAAACCATTAGGCTCATGTATAGACTCAGTCCTATCTTGCAACTGTGATAGTACTTGCAAGTAACCTACTTTCTTTTGTCATAAATAAATAAACAAAGAAGTGTTCTTTTAGTATTTAAGAGTTGTCTCACAAAGAGTGTATTTTCTAGGCAAACCAACAAAGAAACACGTGCAGAGTAGCGCCTAGGCACCACTGTTACTTTGCCTCGCCGCACGTTTACCCCACCTGGCGTCATGGTGCAGCTCCTCACTCAGCGCCTGTAAACTACACAATGGCGGTTGGCACGCCCATGACCCTTTAATCGGTACGCAGATGACTCACGCACGTATACTCACCGTTACGAACACACACGCAAACTCTATCCATACGAGCACCTCCGAAAGACTGACCGGCAGACCTTGAGATTCATTAAGTCACCACAGGCGCCTCATTGTCGACGGGGACATCGCCTATCACCGAATGCATAGCACCGGTAAATCCTGAAATAAATGCAGAAAAATGCGAGCAAAGTGTCAAATCAAAGATTTGAACTCTGGTGGGTAGGTTCCACCATAAATAACCCATCCAACTTATCTAAGATCAGTTCGCTGCTGGCAGCCTAGTACCTACATGTGTGTTGTTAGAGCATCTCCAGCCGGGCCCTCAAATGGGCCTCTATCCCTTGTTTTAGTCTCTCAGTAATCTCCACCCGGGCCTATAAACGAGTCCTATTTTGGAGAGGCCTCCAAATTACGATCCAAAATCTCTAAAAAAAGGAGGCAATCTAAATTTAGTCACCTCACTGAAGTTGGAAGCCCGTGCATTTTTTTGGATGCCTCTAAAAGGAATATAGAAGCTCAATTTAGAGGTCTGGCTGAAGATTGCTCTTATGTTTCTTCTAACGTGTTCTTGCAGCCTTTGTACCTTTGTTCGATTGATCGTGAGTTCACGGCTTGATAGCAGCCATTGTCCTGCTGTCCACGTACGCTGGAGCTAGCCATGCGAGCAGAGTTTGGTGACGTCTATGAACCGCGCCGAAGAGTTAGCGCACTGCATGGCGTGACCCGCCTGGCCCACGGCGCGCGTCGAGGCATCAAGGGAGAGGCGGTAGCGCGTGGCAGAATCGACCGACCACCCGTACACCGGGAAGCCATGCATCACCTACACCGGCCGCTTTTCTTCTTGTTCTGACTTTATTTCTCAATATCCGAAATCCTCTTCAACAGTTTTCTTTTTTCTTAAAAAAAGAAAGGCACTGTCCAGCAAGAGATATATGTGGCCATTGTGCATAGTGCTACATTATTGTCCCTTTTGAGGATTTCAGCTGCCTTATGCAACAAAAAGGCAAGCGCACTTTAGGGGTGACAACCCGCAAGCATGTGTGTTTGGTAAAGTTTTCGATAAGGCCAGTCTCAATACATAGTTTCGTCACACAGTTACCAAGACTGTCACGTTACATTTATCATGGGATGAAACTCCCTCTCTCAGTACATAGTTTCATGGCGCACAAGCTGGAGTATTTAATTCTTGCATTGTGTATGGCCAAATGTGTCTAGGATGAAACAAAATTGCTCTCAATACAAGTTTCATGTCTTGGTAACTGTACAGGATGAGTGTCATGGTGATGACACTCCATTCTTCTCTTTCCTCGTAATTACCCTGGCACATAAGCAATTTTGCTGATGTGTCATACAATTTAAAGCCCATAAAACCCCCACTGAGACTGACCTAACTTGCGCTTGCATCGCCTGTACATGAGGTTGTCTTGTACTCTGAGCAGATCAATGAAAAAAAATATCACCAATAATTCTTGTATGTATCTTTCTTGTGAAGCGGAAGAGGTTAATATCCTCATCATCTTGAAGAAAAAAAAAAAGAAAGGTTGTCCTCCTTTACGCCAAGCATGCAATCGTAATGGCTCTGGTTCAATTTCCAAAGGCTAGAGGGCATATATTTCTTAAAGAAACATTAATTATCTGAAAGGTACTTGCGCTTGAGCATTTTCTTTTTGGGCCGAGCATGACAGAAAATAGCCTGGTTCAATTAGAGGACATTGTCAAGCAGAATTTTTTTTTTGGACTGGGCTCGGGCTTTATTTTCTTTTTTAGTTGAAATATAAATAAAATGCATTATCTCGATGTGTTCGAGCTGGCCCAATTCTTTTTTAACCCGCTTTTCGCTGAGCAAGCCTGACCCATCATGTTCCGGGCAGCACCGTGGATTGGACCTAAAATGATCAGGTGTGCTTACACTTCTACCAAGCAACTTGCTAGCCCGTCTCAGGAAAAGAAAAAGCAACTTGCTAGCAACACTGGATCTTGAATACTATCATTTTTTGTAATGGAGAATACAAAGACTGAACAAAGTAGGTTAGGGGAGAGGACTAAGATGACACGATGGTTTAAATATTCATTTCTTGCAATCTTCATTATCATCCACTTCTTGCAAATCGATGCCCAAGATATACTGCTATATTTAAGTCAGTGTAATCTCCAAGTGCAATACAAAAAGAAAAACAAGCTACGCATCCTGGTATAAGAAGAATATCATTAGGCCATCGCATTTTTAAATTAGAGCTATAAAGGCGACCGACAGCAATGCAATATGGACTCCTTTCTTTAAAAGTAATGGTGTTCTCTGTGCGGTGCACTACTCTAGGGCGCTCGGCACTTTGTTAAGAAGTGTGCTAACGACTTTCTTGGCATGATATATGCAGGTCCAACTAACCCAGTCACTAAATAATTTTGTATTTTTAAATAGTTTTTTTATCGCTGCTCTGTTTTCAAGGTTTACTGTTTTTATATTTCGCACCGAATGACCTTCCATCGCCTTTACAAAACCCCCCAAACAAACATCAGTCGGCAGTAGCACCACGTAGAAATGAATGTCAGCTGGGAGCCATTATAAGAGGGTGTTTGGATCCATGGGCAAATGATATCTATTTTGCTTTTTTTTTTGCCATTTGTCTCAAAACACCCCCTAGACAAAAGGGCAAATGCAAAATAGTTGGCAAAAAAACTCTTGCCTCTAAAGTGGCCCAAAAAGTGAGCAAATGGGCGAAAGTTTTTGCATTTGCCCTTTTGCCAAGGGGGCGTTTGGAGGCAAATGACAAAAAAAGCAAAATAGATGCCATTTGCAAAAAATTTTGCCATTGGATACAAACACCCCTAATGCAAAATTTTTACCATCTTTTCTTGAGAATAAAAATTTTGCTTTTTTCTCTTGCCTCGTAGATCTAAACAGCCCCTAACTCACAGAAACGTGTTCCTCTCCGGTTGTGCTAATATGCGACACGTGGGGATGGTCAATAGTCAACAGAGGCACACCTCCCTTGCTTTCAGGATCATATAGTTTAGGAATTGTGCTATTAATAAGAATTAACACCAAGCACGAGAATGATATATTTCCAGAGGTTCCTTTGACCTACATATGAACTAGGGCTGGACAAAAAACTCATGGCTCGCTAGCTCGCTCGGCTCGGCTCGTTAGTGGCTCGGCTCGGCTCGGCTCGTTAGGAATTTATCACGAGCCGAGCTAAGGTTTTAGCTCGCTACCTATAACGAGCCAGCTCGAGCTGGCTCGCGAACTGCTTGCGAGCCATAACGAGCCAGGGAATTAGAAAGGCGCAGTAAAAAAGAAGCCCAAGAAAACTAACAGCCCGGCCCAAGAAAGAGGCCTCACTCGGCCACTCCCTCAAACCCTAGCACATCTCCCTCAGTTCAGGATACGGGGGCAGGCGGACTACTGACCTGAGAGCGCGACGGCGGCGCGACTGGCGGCGCGCCCACGGTGGGCCTCTCTCCTCCGTCCTCCGGTCCTCCCCTAGCTCTCTCTCCCTCTCGTCTTGACTGCTTCCTGGCCGCTGGCCCTGACCCCTGTCCCCTCCTTCCTTGGCAGTTGGCTTTGGCTCTCTACGGATCTCTCCGTGGTTCTTGTCCTGCTCCTGCTCTCCTGGTCCTGTGCGAGCAGCAAGCTGCAGCGGCAGCCTGCAGCTCCGTCCATGGAGAACAAGCAAGAACGCCCGCGGCCGCCTCGAAGCTCCGATTCAAGAAGCAGGAACAAGCGCAGCACAAAGCGCCATGGCGAAGGTAGCATATCTGCAACCGACCGATCTCCTATCCCGACTCCATTGGCGTCTGCTTCTGCTGCAGCCTCCATATCCGTACACAAAGACAAAGATAAGGTTTGTGTAATTTTGTGACTGTCAAAAATTAAAGTCATTCTTTGTTGATAAAGGACTGTAAACTAAAACTATAATAATGCAATTGATGTACTTTATTGTAGGTTGTAGAAATTCTGGAGCAGGAGGCAGAGGAGGAACAGGATGAGGAGGTAGAGGAGGATGGTGATGATGATGATGATGAGAATAGCTTTGACCATGCTGATGAATTATCCATGAGTGAACCTTCAGCTGATGGTGGAAATGGAACTGAGGAGGGGGATGGAGATGTGTCACAAACTCAGAAGACAAAGAAAGGACAAAAGAGATCTAAGCCTGGTACTCAGTCTGCATCCAAGGCCAAGCTTAAGAGAGGAAAGCGTGCTGATTGTTGGAAGCATTTTAAGGAGATCACTGTTCCATCAAAGAAAAAATTTGGGGTTTCAGTGACAAATGCCAAGTGCTTGTTTTGTCATAAAAGTTATATTTACCATCCAGGGGGGACTACTTCTCAGCTGAACAGACACCTGGACAAGTGCACACAATATTTGAACAAGCTAGCTAAGGCTAAAGCTGAACTTGCACAAGGTACACTCACCTTTTCTGCAGATGCCGGGTCTATTATTGTTAATCCAACAGAATACGACTATGATCACACTAGACTATTGATTGCCAAGATGATAATTGTCCATGAATACTCATTTAGGATGGTAGAGCACAAATGGTTTAATATATTGATGTCATGGATGAACAACAACTATGAACATATTGGTAGGAAGACTATTAAAAAAGAATGCATGAAGGTTTATGAATCTGAGAAAGAACTACTCAAGAAGAGTCTTAAAGAGGTCGATTCGATAAGTTTAACTACTGATTTGTGGACATCTAATCAAAATATCCAGTACATGTGTTTGGTGGCACATTACATAGATGCTGATTGGGTTTTTCAATGCCGTGTGCTTAACTTTGTCGAGTTGGATCCTCCCCACACCGGTATTGTCATAGCTCAGGCTGTTTTTGAGTGCTTGGTAGAATGGAAAATAGAGGATAAGATTATGACAGTCACTCTTGACAATGCTTCCAATAATGATGGTGCTATCACAAACTTGAAGGCCAAGCTGTTTGCTAGAAAGAATAATTGTTTTGAACCTATGTATTTCCATGTTCGTTGTGCTGCGCATATTGTCAACCTGGTTGTTAATGATGGACTGCAGCCAATAGACTCTCTGTTAACTGACCTTAGGAACACAGTAAAATATTTTAAAGAGGTCTCCATCTCGGATGTACAAATTCATGGAGGTTTGCAATAAGTATTCTATTGAAGTAGGAAATGGGCTTTGTCTAGATGTCAAAACAAGGTGGAATTCGACCTATAGAATGGTAGATTCTTGTTATGGTTACAAAGAGGCATTTGGTTACTATTATGAAGTAGACAACAACTATGAATGGAATCCTACACAAACTCAGTGGCAAATGTATGACAAAATCAAACCAATATTGGGAACAATGGCAGAAGCAACCAAAGCATTTTCAGCATCAACCTACCCCACTGCAAATGTATTTTATCCTTACATAGTGAAAGCTAAGATTGCATTGAAGGGGGCACAAGGGTCTGGAGATGCATATATGATGAGTATGGCTGATGCAATGTTGGAAAAATTTGACAAATATTGGGAGGAGAGAAACAATGTCATGGTTATTGCTACGATTCTTGATCCTAGGTTCAAGATGAGGTACATCAAATGGTGTTTTGCCCGGATTTATGACTCCCTTAGGCAGCAGAGAGAGATAGATGAGATAGAAAAGGAGTTAGAAAGGTTGTACAGGAAATATGATCTAATGCATCGCAACAAGATGGGTGAGACTAACACAAGCAACGCTCAAACAACACCATCTTCAAAGGATACATGTAGTTCATTGGCTTCTATTGTTCCAAGTGGATTCCAATCCTTTCTAGAATCTAATGCTACAGAATGTTCAAAATCTGAGTTGCTCATATATTTAGATGAACCAAATATCTCCACCAATGACAATACTTTTGACTTGCTTAATTATTGGAAGGTGAATGCTCATAGATTCCCTGTGGTGTCTGGTATGGCAAAGAGATTCCTTGCAATTCCAGCTAGCAGTGTATCTTCTGAGTCAACTTTCAGCACAGGTCGAATTCTTGATGATTATAGGAGTTCTTTGAGGCCGGATACTGTCCAGGCTTTAGTTTGTGCCTCTAGGTGGATACGGGGTTCTAAAGACTCTCCTATTGTTGTGGTATGTGAATATATGGTATTTGGGCTTTTTTTTGCAGGCTTTACTTGACTATTTTACCATATGATGCTCATTTGGATTGTTTTTTCAGGGGAAAGGTGATGATGGTGACATAGAATTAATCGAATTTCCAAAATGTGTGGTGGCAAGCAATTAGTGAAGTGTAAGTGTGTTGTCTTATGAATACGATGTGTTGTCCTGATTTCTTCTATATATTAATATATATGTGATACAATTTCTTTGCCCCTTTTTTAGTTGCAGTCTTCTTTTGCCTATCATCAGAGAGTAGATGACAGGACTAGGGGAGGTAGGACGTAGGACTGTAGGAGAGGCTTGAGATGAGAGTCAAGAGATGGAGAGGACACGTGAAGCATTGGTGACTGGGCAAGAATTTGGCTTTGATGTGATTCTGTGAACTTGATGGAGCTGACATGTTTTTTAATTACGTGATAATGTGATGTCCTGAACTCTGAACTCTAAACTCTTATTGGCTTGATTGCCTGAACACTAAACTCCTATTGTCCCACTGGCTAGTGGATACTTTAAACCTAAACCTTGCTGGGATATGTTCAAATTTGGATGACTTCTGTAATTTATTCAAGAGCACATGTGTGATGTGTCGTGTGCTAATTTGCTATGTCGATGCTTTTGTTCTTGTGAGTTTGTGACCTGTCATTTGAGTCATGTCCATTACGACATTACCCATTGGTTTAGTGCAATGTTGTACTTTTATGCATTACTAGTTTACTGCATATCAGGTTATCGAGCTGGCTCACGAGCTAAACGAGCCAGCTCGAGCTGGCAAACGAACCGAGCCAAGCTGGACTTCTAGCTCGTTGTGATAACGAGCCGAGCCGAGCCAGCTTGGTATAATAACGAGCTGAACCGAGCCGAGCTATAACGAGCCGAGCTAGCTCGATATCCACCCCTAATATAAACTCAACAAAATACTAAGACTAGCCACAACGTGGCCGATTCGGAAAAACCAAATGTGCTCCCACCAGAAAATTTTATAGTGTGCAGCGTGTCATCGATGCTTGGTTATTGTGGCAGAACCGCCCAATTTAAACTGGCTCAAGTGCGCCATAACGACCTTTTGCGGTCATTGGACGCACTTCAAACAGTTTAAACTGGTGATCTGTCGAGTGTCCCTAGGACTCCTCGATAAACCACGTTAACTTTTATCGTTACCATACGACAGGATCGTTTTTGGTAAGGAGGACACAACGAGCATTATCATTTTTACATAACGTACCAAGATTCTTACTTATTACAAGCCAAGTTTTGAAGAGAACTTAAATACAAGTTAAGCCATTACTAGGAGTTTAATACAAACCAGTCTAGGTAGTTCTATTCCACAAATATCTACAACCTCCGGCTCAACCCTAGAATCACCGGGACCACGATGATATAGG
Source organism: Digitaria exilis (assembly GCA_015342445.1). Taxonomy (NCBI): domain Eukaryota; kingdom Viridiplantae; phylum Streptophyta; class Magnoliopsida; order Poales; family Poaceae; genus Digitaria; species Digitaria exilis. Next base: position 2,086,656 of record JACEFO010001734.1, read on the forward strand.
TCTTCTGGACCTTCTTAGTGACCTCCTCTGTAGCCGCTTCTGAAAAACAAAAGGGAGATTCCCTGAGTACGAAGGTACTTAGCAAGACTTACCCGCCTTACCAAAGAAAAGACTCTCAAGGAATATGATTGGACTTTATGTGGGTTTGGCGGACTCGACTCTTTTGCCAAAAGCATTACTAAAGCTTGATCCTTATATTTTCTTTATTTTAGATCCGTTGAGTTGTTACTTATCCATCTAGGTTATAAAATATTTTGCATACAGGTGGTACTAAGCTCAACCAGCATTTATGAATCAACTGATCTTGTTCAACTTGTTTCCTCTACGATGTTTAACACCTGATCAAGTGCACTCATAACCAAGAGTTGTGTCGATCCGGATCAATGTACATCCTGCAGGGGATACCTAGCCCCCCAGTCACGCACAGTTGTTCCTACTGTACGCAACAACCTTTCAATCAGCTGGGCCAACGACCGGAAATATCCTTACTCGAACCCGGGAATGCACCCCCACGTGCGTCTGGCGACCACCCCGTGAGTTACAGGCTACGGCCCCGTCTTTCTCCGACCCAGCAAGCATGGGTAAGCGATATTTCCAATCAGTGAACCAACTAATCTAATTGGCTTTACTGGTCCCATAACCCAGTAAGAAACCAGGTAGAATCACTTGATCAATCAATTAAACAACGGATCGGTCCTTAGTCACTTAAGTAAGTAGGCAGAACTAAGGATCGAGCTTACCTCAATCCCTCCTACCAACTTCTGCCCACTATCTTTCAACCCAAACCGTTCATGATTCATATAAGATTGGTGATAGCCTAGATCATCATCTTTTAACTTAACCTTTCTAAGCATAGCCAATGTAGACATTGCTATTCAAGTTTCTTAACTAAGCAAGGATAGTTCTACCAAGGATTATTTTATGCATCAAAGGGTTTCAATCAATCCCTAACCTAATGCACATTAAAGCATAAGATTTGGACTCATGAATATTATGAAATAATGGGTGATTCAAAGATGCTCTGGGGCTTGCCTGGAATCACAAGCAAGTTAGATCCTTCCGCGATATGAGATTCCGGAGCGACGATGATCACTTCCTTGAATTGTCGCTGCTCCTCCGAGAATCCAACGAGCCCGTACTCCGAAGCTTGAGATACTAAAATGTAATGCAAGTTAGTGATATGATATGCGACACTTTTCAAAGAAGCTATGCAGCTTTCCTTTCTCGACAAAGTTGCAAGCCAACTCAAGCTACTCCAAGATTTTTAAAGACAAGCCTATACTTTTCTTTTAATAAAACTTGCCCTAAATCATTTTTAGTTTATTTTTAATGATTTAAAATCATTTTCTAAATGGATAAAGCATTTAAATAAATACATAAACCAATTTTACAAATCATTTCTAATTACAAAAGAATTATTCAGAATTTTAACATTTTTAGTAATTATTAAGCATTTATTTAGTTAATGAAAACAAAGGAATTAAATTAATTATCAACACTTGATAATTTAGCATTTTTAATGAATGACAAACTTTAAAACAAGATTAACAAAATTGATTTCAGCATTTTAGGACTTTCCTATAATTTTCTATGAGTTAAAAGGTGAAAAAAACCGGAAATTAAATCTATTTCAAAAACCTAAAAGGACATTTTGCAGAAAACCCCCTACAAACCTCCTCCTTCTCCCCTGACGCCCCTACCTCTGTTTAAAACAGAGGGCGCGCTGACCGGCGCAGGCTCGCCAGCGGCGAGGTCCCTCGACCCCGACACCTAGCCCTACAGCACCGCCTCGCCTCCGCGCTCACGCCGAGCCCCAAAACCCCCTGGCGACCCTCGCAGCAACTCCCTCGCGACGACCCCGGCGACGGCGCTCCACGGCGACATGCCGACCGGCCAAACCCCGGCGACCCGCACGAGGAGACCACACCTGAGAGCACCAGCAGCCCAAGGCGAACACAACGCAACCCCTAACGCGAGCTGTGATGCCCCCGAGCGGCCTGCTCACGTGCGCCTGCCATGGCGGGAGCGCGCACGGCGGCGAGCAGCGCAACCAGCAAACCCGAGCCCCTAACCTAGCCAACAACTAGCCTAACACCACCACCAGACCACGCTCAGCCTCACCGTGCCCTATAAAGCCTACCAGAACCAAAGCAGAGAGGACTTCGATGGCGGCCGGCCTTACCCGACCGAGCTTGATGACGGTGAGGAAGAAAACGGCAGCGTGCAGGCTCTAAAGGCGACGAAGAAAGATTGCAGCTGGTCTGGTAGATAGAGGAGAGCAAGGCGGAGCTGTAAGCGAGAGGAAACGAGCGGCGATGGTCAGATGGCGGTGCGCGACGGTGAGCTTCGCCGGCGACCGAGAAGTGACCGGAAACGATGAGGATAAAGAAAAGAAGAAGAAAGCAGGCAAAGGATGGGTATATATCGACGAGAACCAACCCTGGACGATCACCACCTCCTGCTGCTCGTATTGACACGGCGATAAGCATGCACGCCAGCACGTGGCCGGAGTTACCGCCTTCCAACCGACGTCGGCCGCCATGGCTTTCATCCGAGCTCCGAACCGAGAGATTGCGGCCAAGATTTCTCCCAAAACTTCTTCTAAACTTGTCAAACTCCAAACATAGAACTTGTAGAGTAAACCAAACACTCCAACTTTCATTTTAACCCATAACCGATTCGAGCAACAACCAAGGCGGAATCTGAGCTCCAATGTCGGGCGAGTTTTATCCACATTTTCAGACTCTAAAATTGAATTTCTCAAATTACTTTTGAATTTCCATTCAAACTCTCCTCGATTCCCAAAAGAAACTTGTCCGTAATAACTTCAATTTCATTTTCTATTTGTGAACCAAGTCCAAATTCTCAGCCATTCGCTCGAATTTGAACCTTGATCGCTGGTCGGGTTAGGGTGTTCATATAAACCTGAAACCCTAACTTGTTTCAGAAATTCAAACTCAAATTACTCCAAAATTTTGAATAGAACACGTCATTCCCCAAAACACAAAAGTTCTCTAGTTTGACTTGAATTTCATTTCTTATTTTTGGACCTTTGGCAAATTCTCAACAGTTTGGATCCAATTTAAGAATTTACATCTCAGCCACTTTAACCCTGAATTTTCTTGAATGTTTTTCTGCTTCGATTTTCAACCATGTTTTTCTCCTTGATCCCGACCCGATCTCGATCTGACCCAAAAATAAAAGTTGTTTAGTGTACTTTTATTAACATCTTTCCTTTTTACACATTGGTCAACAGACCAATGGTTTCTCCACATCGACCTCTACATTTGGCTAGTTGTTTGCTGAAAATGACACTTAACCAAAAGCCCATTTTCAGATGGTGAATAGTGACCTTTCCCTTTTTCTTTCTCCATTTAATTGAGCTATTTCCATACTCTTTTTCGTCCCAATTTTGTATCCACAATCCTCTATATATCTCTTTGGTCTATTTGAAATTTTACTTCGAATTTATGTCGAATTTTGACCCAATTTTGACTTTGGTCGAACTTCATTCCTTAAAAAATCTGGGATGTCACAGTTATGTGAGGGCCCCAGGGTCATATCGAGTGCTCCTCCATTTGCTTCACTACGTGAGGTGAGGTATTCTACTTTATGTAAAACTATACACATATAATTTATTTTATCTATAATTTACTTTATCACCGAAGTATTTTAAGCATGATTTAATTTTAGAATATTTATAATATTTTTTTTGAAGAAGATGAATCGTCAAATTTTGTGAGAAAGTCAACAGTGATAAATATTCGGATACCAAGGGAGTAGTTTGAATAATGCGTGATACCATTGATATACTTATCCCTATGCACACAGCGATTTTTTGGACTTCTTGCAACATATAGTATATCTTATTTGAGATTTATGTTTCATATCTCGAAAGAAATGGTAATTCATTGGCATATGTGATATGTCCATGGAAATTCAAAGCAATGGCCACTGTCATGGTCCCGAGAATCATCAGACTGAATCTTCCTTTAACCCGACTAACATAACTTCTAGCTCTAAATATGGAACGTGACGAGTTAGGAAATAACTCGCTATAGTGGCGAACTAGCTCAGTAGGTAAGGTCTGTTGCGGTGGAACCTGCCCACCTGAGTTTGAGTTCACAACTTGGTCCGTTCATATTTTTTTCTGGATTTGTTTCAGATTTGACTATGAATGTGTTTATGTGAGCGTTTTTTATTTTACTGTATTTTAGGGGGAAAAACAAAAAAGAAGATTACTGTAGTGAACAATATAGCACCCAAAACAAGCGATGAGCAACATAAAGGATAGAAACATTTGAAGTTGTAATTTGTAAGGAAGACCTTCTCGAGAATCGAGATATGATAAAAACGGTGGCGCGCAGTGGCGCGGCGTCTCCAGTGATCCCCAAGGCCTGGCGCTGGAGCTGGCCGCGCCGGCGAGCGCGCGGCGTGCGCATCATGCTTCAAGCCGACGGCAAGCTAGACTATCTATCCATCCATCTCACCAGCAAGCTAGGATGCCGGACGACCTAAGCGGTGGCAACGGGGAGCTGTAAGGAAAGCGAAAGCTGCTGGCGTCTGCCGAGACGTGTTTGACCAAAGGGCGGCTGCGTTCTATTTGATCATGTAAGCATAACAAAGACCACACATAATACTATATTGCAAACATGATGGATCCAAACCCGTTGCCCTACTGACACATTCACGCACCATCCATATAGCATCTATATTAGGCGATCACTCGTTGCAGGTTGCAGTAGCCTTAGCGCCAGAGCAGGTGCCGTCTCCTCCATAGTCACCACCCTCATCCAGTTTCTGTTTGCTATAGGCAACTGGTTGCCAGTGGCTAGGAGTCAGCTGCTCCTTGCTCTGCTGCTGTTCGTCGCGGCCTCCCTGGGCGCTCAGGCCTCCGGCACCGGCGGGAGGAAGATGGTCGGCGTGTACGAGCAAGATGGGGGATTTCTCCGTCAAGGTCACAAACTTTGGCGCCAGACTAATGTCCCTCGTCCTCCCAGACTCCAAAGGTACAACCGCTTTATTTGCTCTTCGCGTCACCCTGATTGTGTGGTCGCTTAATCACCGTTTGCGAAGAATTCTCTTAGCTTCAGGTTTCTTGTTTTAATTTGCAGGGAACTTGGCTGATGTAGTTCTTGGCAAGGACACCATCGCGGAATACGTTGTAAGATAACCTTTCTACCACAAATCATGCTGCTGAATTTGATACTGATTCCAGATACAATGATGTCAGAACAATGCACACGCATAACGCTTCTGTTATGGGCCTCCTCTCCCTTCTTTTCTTGCTTAGTCAGTAGTCAAACATAGTGTGGTTTCTCTTGATGTGGTTCGGTCCAACTAGTACAAAAGACTGCATACCACGCGAGGAGAATTTTCCAAGCTATATATATCCCGCCGCCAATCAAATAGTAGTCACTAGTCAGAAAAGCCTATCCACAAGCCTGTCAACCTTTTAATTTGAGCCGGTAGAAAATGAATTTTTGTTGCTCTTTATAAAACTGAATAATGCAAACAAAAAAAAAACACGTCCATATTTCATTCTGATGTTGATGTTCCCCACAAGCCAAACGTAGCTATGAAATGAAAGGGTTAGGGTCATCTCCCTATTGCAAAGCTCTCAAGTCTCAACCCTGATGGCTTGGCATGCAGTGGCTCCACATTGCTAAAAACCGAAAGAAATCGCCCAAGCACATGTTCGGTGGGGTGGTTTTTGCAATGAAACCGAGAATGAGAGTACACATTTCACTTTCACATTTGGCATAAAATAACTTTTAACATGGAATCAAGTGACATCTGAGTTGACTTCAACAATTTCTCCAAATCGAGATCTGAAATGGCACCCCTCTTTGTTTCTCCTGGTTATCTAAGACTAGAAGATCCTGGAAAGATTTGAAATCACTAAATCAGGTGTGTCAGGCTGTCAGCTAGCGACTTGTGAGCATAGAGCGCCTACATTTCAAGTTGATGATGCGTGTTTATAATTTTTTATAAAAAAATAACAAGAAAAATGAAATAAAGATCGTTGTTTCCTTGTAATTTCCATCTCAGATTACTATTTATTTACACATTCAACTTGCATGCTCTTTCCAAGCAGAACGATACATCTTATTTCGGCCCGATAACCGGCCGCGTAGCACAAAGAATATCCCGGGGCCGATTCGTCCTCAACGGCAAAGTCTACCACCTTTACAGAAACGACGGCAGGAACACGCTTCACGGTATGGAACGCCTACACCTGGGAACCACGCTAGTGCTCGGCTCGGAACATGATCCATGCGGCTTATGCCCAATGATAGCCCATTTCACTAGAACTTGGCACTGTTTTCAGGTGGTGGCAGAGGGTTCCACAAAGTCATCTGGACGGTGGAGGAGTATGTCAGTGGCGGCCACTCCCTGACTCCCCTTACATCACCTTGTACTACCGCAGCTTCGACGGAGAGCAAGGTAGTACAAGCAGAGTCACACAGCTAGAGCAGTAGCGTATCCTCTTCGCCAACGCATCAATCCTTTTTGAGAAGGAAGCTAAGGTTTAACTTGAGATAATTTTCCTATTGTTCATGTTCAGGTTTCCCGGGGAACCTGGACGCGTACGTGACGTACCGTCTGTCGAGCCCGTACACGCTGAGCGTGCACATGAACGCGACGGCGCTGGACAAGGCGACGCCGGTGAACCTCCTGCTGCACACGTACTGGAACCTGGCCGGGCATGGCAGCGGCGACGTCCTCGGCCACACGCTCCGGCTCTTCGCGTCGCGCTACGCCGTGCTGGACGACGAGCTCCTCCCTTCGTCGGGACGCCTCGCGCCGGTCGCCGGCACGCCTTTCGACTTCCGGTCGCCGACCGCCATCGGCGCGCGCATCCGCGACGTGATCATCATGGGTGGCAAGGTGGTCGGGTACGACGCCAACTACATCATCGACGGGGATCAGGGGACCATGCGGCCGGTTTGTCAAGTCCGGGATGGTGTGTCCGGCAGGGCGGTGGAGCTGTGGGCGAACCAGGCGACCATGCAGCTCTACATGGGGAACTGGCTGAACCACACCAAGGGGAAGGACGGCAAGGTGTACAACCAGTACGCGGGGTTCACCATGGAGACGATGGGGTATGTGGACGCCGTGAACCACCCCGAGTTCCCGTCGCAGACCCTGTTGCCTGGCCAGGAGTACAAGCACGACATGGTCTTCAAGTTCTCATTCTAGGTGCATGGTTATCAAATCTGCCAAAGTCTGCATATGCTAATAACGGGATGTTAAATCGTATTATTGTCATTGGTGTTTTCAAGGGGGAATAACAATTTCTGGATCAGAGAAGGACGCTTAGACATTTATTTACTAGCATATCGACCTGTGTTCCTGGCTAATTGAAATTAATATAAAGAGTAAAGTACACTGGTCCTGATGTGTCATCCCGGTCCCTAAACTCATAAATCGACCATGTAGGTCCTCAAACTTGTTTAGCTGTGTCATCTCGGTCCCTAAACTTACGAACTACTCGTTTAGGTCCTCAAACTTGTTCACTTGTGTCATTCCGGTCCTTAAACTTAATTTCTACTATCATATGTTTATAGAGTTTGAAACTTTAAATTTAAAATTAAATTTTTAGGATAAAAATGACGTTAAGCGAAAAAATTTTAACTACAAAGTTGTAGATCGTGTCGCGAGCTACAATTTTGGTATAAATTTTGTCTTTATTTGAGTTCATATAAAAAAGTTACAAATAATTTATTGATATAAAGTTTTTATATCGTCATATTTTGACTCATATTAGACTAAAAACTAAGTTTAAGGACCGGGATGACATAAGTGAAAAAGTTTGAGGACCTAAACGGGTGGTCTACAAGTTTAGGGACCGGGATGACACAACTGAACAAGTTTGAGAACCTAAACGATCGATTTGCGAGTTTAGGGACCGGGACGACACATGAGTACAAGTTTAGGGACCGGTGATGTACTTTACTCTAATATAAAAATACAATTTAAGCATTTTAAAAAACTTATAAAATAATACAATCATACTATTACCTGTCTAATTTAGTAATTAGGGCTGATTTTTATGTAAAACTAACTTCTGACCACCCCCTTTAAAAAGTTCAGTTAGTTGTATGTGTCAAAAAAAAAGAATGACACCTCTTCAAGGGAGGGAGGGGTATAGGTTTTTTTTTTGATACTTCTGGGAGGGGTATAGGTTAAGATGAAGCAATATGGGCCTAGTGGGATTTAAAATTACAAGCTGTACAAAAAGTGGTTAAAGTGCGACAATTCGCACGTGCTTTGCACGCTGGCACAGCCCAACTTCCCGAGCTTTGGACTTACTCACTTGCATCTGAAGCTTTCAGATCCCCACAACGACTTCGAAGTCAAACCCTGAGTTCCTGTCTGCTAGTCCGTCCTCTCTCCTCTGCTTGCTAGCGCAAGTGCTGTTGGCCACCAATGGCGAGAGGCGGCGAGCTGTTCGTTGCGGCGCTGTGCGTCGTGGTGGCCTCCACTCTGGCCGCGAGCGCCGGCGCCAGGAAGACGGTTGGCGTGTACGAGCTCAGGAAGGGGGATTTCTCCGTCAAGGTCACCAACTGGGGCGCCACGATCATGTCGGTCGTCCTGCCCGACTCCAGAGGTAACGTTCGGTCCTCCTTGTGAGCTGTGGCCTTGTTTCCCCGTTCATGGCGCAAGGTTAGTTTCAGAGTTTCTGTTTTGTTTCGCAGGGAACTTGGCCGATGTTGTTCTTGGCAGGGACACCGTCGCCGAGTACGTGGTAAGATCACACTAACCCTCCATCCTGAGGTTCTTGATCCCCGATTCCCCCGTGCTCGCCTTTCACCTTCCTTCCTACAGAAGCGCGCGTGCGATCTGTGGTCGTTTTGTTGATGAACAGATTTGTCTCAGGAAATATTAAGCTTTTTCGGTGTGCACGACGTTCCCTTAGAAATAGTAACAGATCGATTAATTTTCTCTTAAACCACATTGGTTTAATTAAGTCATTATGATAATAACATTTCATTTTCTTACATGCATCAGTCGTTCAATAGTTAAGTGCATTTCTTTTAGGAAAAGTCCGATTTTCAAAACTCAACTATCGTGGTCTTCCTATTTTCACTCTTGAATTACAGAACCAGACATCCAGCACCATGGAACCGTCGAAACCGGACAAAATACCCCTTTGAGCCTAAACCACCCTGGTTTTAGATTGACGTGGCAGTGGTTTGGATGACGTGGCTGCACTCTGTACACTTAACAAGAGGACCTCACATGTCATGCTCATTAATCATTGAAAATTACCAAATCACCCTAGTCTATCTTCTTCTCCCTTCTCTCCCCCCATGCAGACACATCGATTCACGCCAAATCACCGGCACATCGAGTCGGGCTAGGGATGACACGACGGCGAGCGAGTGGGGCGCTCGGACGAGCCAGACAGCGGTGCGGCATCCAGGCGTGGTCGGTGTGCAGGCTAGCAGGGACGGCGCGGCAGTGAGCGGGCGGGCCCAACAGGGGGCGCGTGTTGGCCAGGCATCGAGCCCGAGACACCAATGGCAAATCTAACCACAAAACCAAAGGGGCTCTTCTTCTTCCTCTCTCTTTCTTCATCTTCCTCCTCAAAAAATATAGGGGGCTTAGAGGGAGCTCTATAGGTTTTTGGGAGGAAGAGGGGCTGGAGCCCCCCTGCACCCCCTAGACCCGCCCCTACGAGTCACTGGGCGCACGTGCCAGCCAGCAGTGACGGTACAGAGGCGAGCTGGCCGGTCGTGCAGCAGCATTGAGCAAGCCAGGTGGTGGTGTGCGAGCGCGGTTAGTGAGGCTTGAGATGCTTACGCCGGCGTCCATGCATGTGATGCCAGCGTTGGACAGCTGGAGGTGTACCTGCGGTGGATTGATCTGCTGTAGAACTAGGAGAGGTCGTAGCGCCTTGCGAGCTCCATGCGTCAACGTCCTCATCCGTCGTCCGCCCGGGAGCTCTTCCTCGTCCGCCGCCTCCGCGCCCTTCAAGCTCCTGCCCGTGGGATTCAGCTACCCTGAGCTCCAAGCCGCCACGGGATTCGGCTGCCCGGTCGAGATGCTCTTCCTCCTTCTCTTCTCTCATGTCTCTCTCACTCTCTCCACATTTTCTCTCTACACCGACACACCATTGCCGTCCCTCTTTCTCCTTGAAGATGACATGTAGGCCCCACCGTTATTTTAATTCTTTTGATTGAGCAGAGCCAGGTCAGCTAAAACCACTACCATGTCAACCTAAAACCGGGGTGGTTTAGGTTCAAGGGAGCATTTTGTCCGGTTTCGACACTTCAGTGGTACAAGATGTCTCGTTTTGTAATTTTGGATGAACATGATAGTTGAGGATTGGAAATCGAACGTTTCCTTTCTTTTACATCTTACTATTACTAATTGGAGGCTCCTTTTGAGTCCTCCAAGCGAAGCTACCTAGGATCCTAAGTGAAAACTATGAAAAAATATAGAAATCCTAGAAAATCTCACCAAAAGAGAGAAACATCTAGCCATCAGTCCAACAACTCTAACCATACTAGTCATTGGATCTGTGATATTTTTCAATAAATTACCAACCTTTGCTATTATGAAAATCGGCTAAAGTAACCCCCTAAACATGTGTCTAAATTAGGGTTAAAAATCCCCCAAAGTATCGGCTTTTTTAAACGCAAAAACCAGACTGGTAAACCGGTCTACCGACCGGTAAGCCGAAAGGGTTAGTTTGTAGATTCGGTCAGGGGGCGGTAACTAGATTTTTTTGCTACCAGGTTTGACCGGTTACCGTGGTTAGCCGGCCGGTTCCCAACGGTTTTTTAACCCTAGTCTAAATTACCCACCTCTACCATTATAAAAATAATTTATCGTAACCCCCTAATTTTGATATAATTATCTTGCTAGCCATCATAAAAATAATATCAAATAGCCCCCTAAACATAGTACCAATTATGTTGTTATTAAAAGTTAAATAACCACTAACTCTGAATCTAAATTATATAACTATAACTAAGCTTAAAATGTATCAATATTAAAGTCTAAATTACTATTTTAATAATTTTTAATAGATTATTTAAATTATTATTATTATATAAAAATAATACCAATAATATGTATCCCATGCATTCATGTTTGAGAGGGCAGGAGAGATAAAAATAATAATTTACATGTTTACATAGCTCAAATAAAGGGTCAATTAAGTATCAAACAATGTTATTTAAAATGGAAAACAAATATTAGTAACTAAATCTAATATAAATATATAATAATAAATATATATATTCGTGTATTGTTAGAATATTTAATATAGATAAAAAAAGAGCCTTATGTTATGTAGATATAAAATTATTAAATATTTCCAATTAGCCCGTGCGGTAGCAAGGGTTGATAGGGTAGTTCCCTTAATCCACATTAGTTTAAGACATTCAGATGATAATATATAAAAAAAAACAGAACGAGGACCACGCAGCTACCAAGTTTAGCTCCATCTAATTCTTGAAAACAAATATTCGAGATCATGTGGGCTACAGCTAAGCAACATGTCATCAGATCACGCTGCTACATTTCAACAAGTTGATGGGCATTCCCAATTAAAAAACTAAACTAATAAAGACGAGTGTTATTAACTTCCTCCTGTTTCGTGCTCCCAACTTCCCATTTCTTCTTTTTGTTTTTCTCAATTGACGAGCAAAAGTTGCTCTTGCCACGGCGCAGAACGACACCTCTTTCTTCGGCCCGGTGGCCGGTCGCGTAGCACAGCGTATAGCCCGGGGCCGCTTCGTCCTCGACGGCAAAGTCTACCATCTCAACATCAACGACGGCAGGAACACGCTTCAAGGTGCTTCATCGATCGCCTGCTAGATAGATGTTCTTCTCTGATAAAAAAAAACAATCGCAGGCGAATTGAACCAAATCATCTGTTCGTCTATTCATCAGGTGGAGGCAGAGGATTCCACAAAGTCATCTGGACGGTGAAGGAGCACGTCGGCGCCGGCGACTACCCACACATCACCCTGTACTACCGCAGCTTCGACGGGGAGCAAGGCTTCCCGGGTAATCTGGACGTGTACGTAACGTACTGTCTCTCGAGCCCCTACACGCTGGGCGTGCACATGAACGCGACGGCGCTGGACAAGGCGACGCCGGTGAACCTGCTGCAGCACACGTACTGGAACCTGGCCGGGCACGACAGCAGCAGCGACGTCCTCGGCCACACGCTCCGTCTCTCGGCGTCGCGCTACACCCCTCTGGACGCCGAGATGCTCCCTTCGTCGGGTCGTGTCGCGCCCGTGGCCGGAACGCCCTACGACTTCCGGGAGCCGACGCCCATCGGCGCGCGCATCCGCGACGTGATGGGAGGACGCGTGGTCGGGTACGATGCCAACTACGTCGTCGACGGCGAGCCGGGCGAAATGCGGCCGGTGGCGGAGGTGAGGGATGGGGTGTCCGGTAGGGCGCTGGAGCTGTGGGGAAACCAGCCGTGCATGCAGCTCTACACGGGAAACTGGCTGAGCCATGCCCCCGGGAAGGGCGGCAAGGTGTACGAGAAGTACGCCGGGTTCTGCTTGGAGACACAGGGGTACCCTGACGCCGTGAACCATCCCGAGTTCCTGTCGCAGATCATTAGGCCTGGGCAAGTGTACAAGCACGACATGATCTTCAAACTCTCGTTCTAATAACGCGCCACCATTGCCCATTGGATTCTGAAGAAGCTGGAAAGAAGGGTTTGACTGTTCGTTTAAAAGCTCGTATACTCAGCAGACTCATTGTTAAGGAAATATAAAAAAAATCATGATGAGCCAATCCTGGGTAAATCATCACTGAGTTCATGGATTGGAAAATAGACGTTTGATTTCTGAATTGATTGACACATTTATTTTGTCCAAATGGCTACTATACCAGTGCCATTGAAAGATCGGAAGCGATCGACTAAGCAAACTCTGGAGCTGCTCTTCTGGTTCGTGTATCGACCAGACTACAAGAGGAAAGCGTCCATTGGTTTTGGATCGAATGCAAAAACTACACTTTTATTCCAGGAATCAGCAGCAGGCACGCGCGAGCACGCAATCCTTCGTCCCTCGATCTCATTTCTTTGGCGAGGCCTGCACCGCGCCGCTGGGCTTTGCTTCGGCGATGTTCTGAAGATGGCCAGCTTTGACCTCTGCACCCTACAGCCAGGTGCACGGCAATGGTGCGGGCGAATCAGCAGAGATCGATGTCGCAACAGCTTCAGGAAGCCCATGTAAATTAACACTTGTCGTGCATAAGCAGACAAAGTAGTGTTCACGTTTATTCGGAAACTACAAGGTACCATGAGGTGGGAAAAAGACTTCATGCTCAATTTTGATTGAAATACTGAAATGTAAAATAACTGCTGTATTCTGGTACCTCGGCGAAAATCTTTAAGGCCTCTTCTGGGGACTTGGTTTTCAGGATGTTCAGAGCTTGCTCCTATACCAAACAAGAGTCAAAACGGTGGTAAATAGATGCTCCAAACTTCCAAATAAACCATGATAGCTAGTCAAAGGGTAGTAAATAATGCTCCGGAGAAACCTAACGAGTCAATCAATATTGTATTACAGTACTACTGAAGTCAGTGCAGTACTACTTACGTCACACATGCGCATGGAATTTTTACGGCAACAAGAAAGATAGACCATACTGGCTCCTGTGCCTGTACACATGCTACATTGTATTCCTTACAATTTTTTTCAAACGAAATAGTATATAAACTAACAGATTGGATTTGACCTAAATTCAAGGCTAGTCTTATGTCGTTTGAGGCATCTCAGATTCTAATTCCCCCCACTTTTCTCTACATCATGAAAGACGAACAGAATCAGTGTTACAACCCCTCATCCGCAGTTGGCAAAATTCAAACGACACAGAGATCATTTAGAAGAAAGGCACAGATACGCATGCAAAGAGCGGCAAGCAGGTACGAAGATATACCCTAGCATGCTTGATTTCCTTCCTGTGGAGGGTGGGCGCCTCCAGAAGACCACAGGAGATGTAGGAATCCAAGCTGTCCAAGGAGTCCTGCCTCTCGATGGAGCTCATCTTCCTTATCCTGTGGACTGCGATGTGACTGGAGTTCCTCCTATGGGATTGGCACAAGAAGGTGATGCGCACATGACCAGGAGGTCAAAAGCTCTATTTGTAGAAGCAGGAGTCGGGTGAGAGTGAAGAGACGGCGGTGGCCAGTGGAGGAGTTCGTGCAAGCTGGATGCTGTGCCACACGTCGTTCATTGCGTTCCTCACCCTGTGACGTTTAGGTATCACGCCGTGTAGAGGATGGATGGACGGATGCGAGGGTGGATGATAATTAGGCGAGGCGTAATGGCTTACACTTGGAGTTTGTTTGGAGTTGGGTTTCAACATTGAAGTGATGATGCATGGTCTTGAAGTCAATCCCGCTGTAATCATGTGTGTATCTAATCTCACACCGCCAAAGTTTGCACTCAATTGACGTGGAGATGGCCTTGCCTTCCTTGGGCCGGTGAGAGAAGATGCATATTCATGACGGTGGATACTAGTCATAGGCTAATTAGCACTAGCATCAATGGATTTTATTCACCAATTAGCAATGAATAGACACATCAATCAGGTTACCGATTTTATACTTTTTAAGTATTTCAATAAATTTCAACCAGGTTACCGATTTTATATTTTTAAATATTTCAATAAATTTAACCATATATCTAAATTGAAAAATTTTATGTTTCAAATCGAGTAGTGCATGTAAAGTTTATTTTATGTTTTATTTACATATGGTATTTATATATTTACGATACTAATAGCTATGCTTCTATTTCTATTTTTTTTCTAGTACAACAATAAGCTAACATTAACTAACAACCCAATAACTCATAAGGTTTTTATGTCCATCCAAATCATGAAATGTGTATATCATTGGCATTAGATTTGTAGGCTCAATATATTTTGTTTTAATTTTTTAACAAGATTTATTTATTTTTCCCATGAGAAGTATTAACAACATACTTTGTGAGCATATGGGTCTTAATTATTGTTTTATAATTGCACATAATATTAATCTTACTATTGCTAATTGGAGGCTCCTTTTGAAACCTCGAGACAAAAGTCATCTAGGATCCTAGATGGACACTCTAAAAAATAGATAAATCCTAGGGGTTACTTTGGCAGTTTTCATAATGATACCATGTATAATTTATATGCAAACTTAGAGGGTTATTTTGGTTGTTTTCATAATGGCATATGTTGGGTAATTTTTAAGACAATATAATAAATCCAATAGCTATGATTATCCATCATGATTGTTGGTTATTAGATTGATGGCAGGATATTTCTGTTTTTAAATAATTTATAGGATTTTTATCTTTTTCTTTGGTGTACATATAAGATTCTAGATGGCTTCACTTAAAGTTTCAAAAGGAGGATAGTAAGATTATTTAATTAGTTTTCATACTTAATCCGTCTAATTATGATCTAAGCATCGGTCTAATTTTGAGCTCGGAGGAGCCAAACTAGCCCTAATATCAATGCTTGCATACATGCCTAATTTTATCATGCCCACGTGTAACAAATTAAGAATGTTAATGTTCTTTGCATAAGTCCACGTCATTAAGAATCCTTTTTACGCTCGTTTTTAATTAATCTGAGTAGAACTAAAGCATATAGCATCTGGTTCACCCGCTGCAGCCCGCAGCTGCGATTTGTAACAAGGTGAAGAACGAACAGAAGCCATGTCGCAACAATCATTCTCGAAAAAGAGTGTAAGACATTGAAGAATTTCGTCAAGAGTAAACCCAGGAACATCCATAGTTAAGGAAGGGAAAGAGAAACAGAGAAAACTGACAAAGGTAAGAAACGTTAGCCCTCCTGTCCTGCGCTGCGACGACACAAACTTGTATGTCACCCCACTAATCACATCTTGTGCCGCGTCGGTCATGCCATGCACGCCACGCCACGCCACGCCTGCAGCTAGCCTCATCATCAGTACTTGAAGCCGAGGATGTGCGGCGTGCCGGTGAACTTGAGCCACAGCGCGCCGTCGATGAACGGCCCGGCGGTGAACTGCGTGGCCTCGTTCTTGGTGATGACACGGAACCCTGGCCAGTTGACCCTCTTGCTGGTGCCGGCGCCGGGCCCACGGTTGTTGTACTCGGCGTAGTAGAGCGTCTTGATCCCAAAGTCCCCGTTCCACGGCATGTACCCTTCGGGCTTGATGAAGTCAGCAATGGTGCTCTCCATGATGACCAGACGCGAGAACTCCTTCCATGGCCTGCCCAGGTACGATGGGATCTTGAAACGGTCCGGGAAGAGCTTCTGGTCCGGAACCAAACGGCAGTTCTGGATGACGAGCCCGGACTTCATGTTTGGGTCCGTGCGCCCGTGCGCCGTCACCGAGTTCTGCTGGTTGTCCATGGGCCGCCGCGTGATGATGAGGCAGTTCTGGAACACCGCCGCCGAGTTGCCGAAGATGAAGTCGATGGTCCCGGAGATGACGCAGTTGCGGAAGAACTGACGCCGCGCGTGCACGTACAGCGTGTCCTGGAACGCGTCGAACCGGCAGTTGTAGAACGCCGCGAGGTCGCCCTGCACACGCAGCGCCACCGCCTGGTGCCTCTCCGCGCCCGCCGTGTTGTGGAACCCCATGTTCTTGCAGATGAACCCGGACGCCTCGATGGCTGCATGCATGCGATGCGAATCAATCAGGTCAAAACACACGTGTACTAAATGCTAGATAGATGGTAGAGAATGGTTAGCTCACAGAAGGTGGCGGTCTTCATGGTGGTGATGCCGTCGGCGAAGCTCTTGCGGCCGGTGACGCGGCTACGCTTGGGCCCGTCGCCGTACATGAAGATGTTGACCTTGTCCTTGGGGACCATGACGATCTCGTCGTAGAGGCCGGCCTTGACGTAGATGACGTAGCGTCCCTGGTAGGCCTTGGGCATGGCGTCGACGGCCTGCTGGATGGACTTGAACTGCCCGCTGCCGTCCTGGGCCACCACGGCGTTGGGCTTGGGCTGGGCGCCCGACGCCAGCAGCTTCCTCTCCGGCGACCTCATCCACGCCGGGTACCCCTGCTCGTCCTGCTCCTCCGACGCCAGCAGCCGCCGCCGCGAGTCCTTCTTGAACATGTCGAGGTCGAGCTTCTTGAGCAGCCCGCCGAGGCTGTTGGTGATGGCGAGCGCGTTGCTGCTGAGCTCGGTGGCGTTGCGGAGCACGGTGTGCATGTCGGCCTTGAGCTTCTCATCGACGAAGCCGTCGATGCAGGTGTCGAGGAACGTCATGACGCCGGTGAGCCACGTCTCGAGGTCGTCGGAGCGTGTGAAGAGCACCTTGATGTCGCCGCCGGCCATCTCGAGCATGCCCTTGAGGTCGTCGACGGCGTCCTCGAGGAGGGCCTTGCAGTCCTCGCGCGCGCTCTCCGTCATGCTGTCGCCGGACTTGGCCTCGCCGATGGTCTTGGACTGCTCGATCGCCGTCTTGACCGACTCGAACGCCACCTTGGCCACGCTGTGGAACACGTCCTTGGGTTCTCGGTGCCATTGCCGGCCTGGGAGAGCGTCTTCTCGCACGAGTCCTTGTACAGCGTGGGGGCGCACAGCGACTTGACCGACTTGCCGGAGGTGGCAAGGGAGGCCTCCCCGGGAACGGTGAAGTTGTCGCCGGCCTTCTTGCCGGAGCGGGTCACGGTGGCGACCACGCCGACGACCACCGCGACGACGAGGATCGCCGACAGGCCACCTAGGAGAGCCTTTGCCATCTTGGCCCGGAAGCTTGCCTTTGAATCCAAGACGGCGCCAATTTATAGCGTCGGCATGGAGGACGAAGACGGCTGCGTACGGACGTCCTGGATGGTTTCACCGTTGGTAATATGTGGCGGGCCGTGATCCTTGGGAGTGACCATTTTTTTGACATGCAGAAGAGCGTCGTCTATTTGAGGTCTTCGGACCTCCCGTACTGGATTGATGCAAGTTTGGGTGGTTCTTGTCTGTTTCATAGCTGCTCACTGCCTAAAATGGGTTGTGCTACTTTTGGACGACAACGGCGTTGTATGATCAACCTACATTCAACAGGTGGTCATGGAGGTCTTAGCTAAACATGGATTGAAGCTTATTAAGCTCTTTGCTGAGCTTAGTGGTATCCTTAGCTTGAGGTACAAGAATTTTTCTAGCATCTGTTAGATACCTTGCTGCTTGTCGGCGATTCACTGCATCTCTTGCCTGAGAGAGTAATAACTAATAACAAATGATTGCACGACGCAAGGGGCGAAATTAGTTTTTGAGGAAAACCCCTCAGTAGAATACGTTTTTTATCAGTAGCATTGTGTGCCATTTTATTCATTTCTCTCCGCTTCAATGATTACAATTTACCTTTTAGTTTATTTTTACAATTTTAGGATTGAAAAATAAATAAATGGAACTTGCATCACTAGATGGCAGATGAGAGAAGAGAGCCGTGGGATGGGCATACGGCATAGGAGCACGACGTACCCCCATCCAACGTCAGGTTGGCTTCCAAAATGTGTCAAGTAAACAATGCAGATAAGCGTATAAAATTTGGGCATCAATTTGGTTGGAAGCCAAAATTTCTTTGCTAAAGTTCCCCAACAAAGTGACAAGGTCCAACTTGTTCATTTTTTCACACCCAAGCAATTTTCTACATGTGCTAGTTTAAATCATAGACATTACGTTCGTATTCGGTTATATAATTTTGATCCTTATTTTTGAACACTCAATCAAGTGCTACTCTAGAATTCTAGCCAAAGTGTTGGAAAAAATTTTTTGACATGCCAATATTTTGGCTTCCCCAAGTGTTTGTATTTGGTTTTCATAATCTGTAGTTTTTTGTAGAGTCGTTGATCCTGCTTGGTTTAGCAGTTGGAAGAAATCTTTCTCAGATAAGCTGCAAAAACATGAAAAATGTTTGATTTTAATATAACTGGGATGGTGGGGAAAATCGTGGCCAAAATAAACTGAAAAAACTCACCATTTAGCTACTAGTCCTAGCTTATTTTGGCCATCAACAAGATTCAAATTGTTCTAATCAGAGCCATAATCTGCAGCTGTTGTACATAAATATGACTACGAAAGGTTCTTTTTTTTTTGTGCATCATGTGCCTACGAAAGTGGACCAGGTAGAACGCTGACACAAAACATTCAAAGAGGGGCCTGAGCCATTACATGGGCTGTGTTTTGTCCGAGTCCAAATCTCCAAAGTTATCCAATGATATTCTTAGATGGGCCAGCCTGCCAGAAATACGGCGGGAGAGTGCGGATGACATGAGCGGATGGGGCGAGAGCGGTGACGCTCGCGGCTCGCCTGCACAATTCTCTGCGTTACCTCTGATCGTTTCACTCTTTAGGTGCGTGCGTCTTGATTTTTTTCTTTTTGTGAAAGAAGTGCGTCTTGAATTGAATCCCTTTAGCTGCGTCCGTCTTGAATTGAATCCCTTTTATTCAGACCTGAAGCTAATCTGAACAGATCCCAGGTTTACAGCAGCGACGGATCCTGGATTCAGATCGATTCGAAGCATCGGTATCCAATTGCGTCGAAAATTTCATCTGAGAAATTAGGTAGGTCGATCTAAAATCGCCGGAGCCGCCCGCACCGCCAGCACGATGCGGCACCGCCCCTAGGCACAACAATCCTGAACGTTTGTTTTACACCGAAAAACACGGCACGTCTTCCGGCCACGGTTGGGCCAGTGCCACACACCGCCTTCCAGTATCTACACCGGCCGCCACGCGCCGGGGAGGGAGAGACTTGAGACCAGCTAGCTAGCCATGGTGTAGCTGCAGCTGCAGCAGCCGGGAGTAGGCGCCATCTGGCCTGGACACGAGGTCACCATGGCTTCCCTGCTCCACCACGCGCCCGTCCTGCACCACGGCGATGTTGTCCACCCCCCTGATCGTCGACAGCCGGTGCGCCACCAGCACCGCCGTGCGCCCCTTCATGATGCGCTCGAGCGCCTCCTGCAGCACGCACTCGGACTCGGCGTCCAGCGCGCTGGTGGCCTCGTCAAGCAGCAGCACGGCGGGGTCCTTGAGCACCGCGCGGGCGATGGCGATGCGCTGCTTCTGCCCGCCGGAGAGCTGCACGCCGCGCTCCCCGACGGGGGTCCGGTACCCGTCCGGCAGCGCGCTCACGAACCCGTGCACGTTGGCCACCTTGGCGGCCTCCACCACCTCCTCCTCCGTCACCGCGCCGCCGTCCTTGCCGTAGGCGATGTTCTCGAGGATGCTGGTGGCGAACAGCACGGGCTCCTGCTGGACCAGCCCGATCTTGCGCCGGAGCGACCGGAGGTTGAGCCGCCGGATGTCCTTGCCGTCGATCATCACCTTGCCGGCGACCGGGTCGTAGAACCGCTCGATGAGGGCGATGACGGTGCTCTTCCCGGACCCGCTCGCGCCGACGAGGGCCTGGCTGTGGCCGGCCCGGATCCGGAGGCTGAAGTCCTTGAACACCATCACGTCGGGGCGGGTCGGGTACGCGAAGTCGACGTGGCGGAAGTCGATGTCGCCGCGGACGGACTCCACGGGCTCCGTGTCCGGCTCGTCGGGGTCGATGCGTGTCCGGCTGTTGAGGATGGCGAACACGGAGCGGATGGACTCACCGCCACGGACGATCTCCGGGGCGAGGCTGACGGTCTCGGCGACGGAGTTGGCGGTGATCACCAGGACGACGAAGACCTTGATGACTTTGGAGAAGGTGGACACGTGGGTGCGGACGAGGTGCGCGCCGAACCAGAGGATGAGCGCCTCGGAGGCGTAGAGGGAGAGCTGGGAGAGGCCGAAGAGCGCGCCGGAGATCTGGCTCCGGCGGAGGCTGTGCATCTGAGGGACGCGGAGCTCGCTGCAGAAGAGGGACAGGATCTTGTCCTGTGCGTTGAACGCCGCCACTGTGCGGATGTTGCTCACGCCCTCCCCGGCGATCATGCTCGTCTTGGCGTGCGCCTTGGCGGTGTCCCCCGCGAACCCCTTCATCGACAGTTGCTGCACCAACCATGACAACGAAACCCGTCAGTTATTAGTCCGTCATCCACCACGCAATCATTTCATAGTAAACAGTAGCATACACATGCGAATTGCAAGCCCGTCGTCATGGTCATTAAGAAAGGCTGTGCACGAGGGATGCCAGCAGCGCCATTGATTAAGCAGTGCAGTTGTCAGAATTCAGAAAGCGCTGCCCGCCCATGCGCCATGCATGGTCCATGCCCCTCGCTGAAAGCAAGAGGGTCCATGGCTCTGGCTCGGCCACCCATGCACGCCGAGGCCAAGCATGCGTCACGCGATCTTTACCAATCACCGCGCCAAAGCAAAAATCATTGCGAGCATGGCCCTGTGGCGCGAAAACGAGAGGCTCTCTGCCCCTCCGTCCCCGCGGACACGACGCGAACGCGATCGCGCGCGGCAACAGGACACGGGCGCAGAGCCCGCGAGGTGGCCATGTGCGTGGCTGCGTAGCCGTAAAGCCGCTGCCCACCTCCCGGCTCCTGGCGCGGCAGTGCCAGGCGTCGAGACACGGCCCCCAGATTCCCGTGCACGAGGCGGCCGTGCACCGGACACCCCGTCGCAGGCCCAAGGACGGGGAGGACCACAGCCACGGTCACCGTGCACGACCCCTATCTTTCACCATCGCTCCGGAAGCAAACGGACACATTTGGGCAAGCAGGACGAAGCTGCCCTCCGCCATGAATGGCGCGGCGCCTAAACGCTGTCTGGGGGGCGTCCTTTGCGAGTAGTTTACACCGAGTTCAACGGATAAGAACGCGCACTTGCATATGGGATTAAAGAAGGTGTGGGAGACTGAGAGATGAGCGAGGTTGCCAGCCGCCGCACATGCGCGCGCACAGTAATTCAGGCATGCCAGTTGCGGGCAGAGGCCGCGGCATGGGCCAAGGGATCCCAGCATGACGTGCCCATGAATTGAATTGTCGCCTCCTGTCCCCAAACTGACCCGGACGCCCAGGTGCAACGGCTGCCTGAGCCCCGCCGGGACCGCGGCGACAGCCGCGCAGGTGAGGACGCCGTGCAAAAGGCACTTGGTTTGGTATAAAATAGCTTAGCTAGGTCAATTTCTGCTTATCCAACTAGGGTTAATGAGTGCCCGGATTCCAAACCCAAATTGTAAAGGTGAGACTGAAGGCAACCGCAGGTGAAGAAAATTAGCACGAAAGAAAGTGATTGTTGCATCGTTTTACCTGGGCGAAGTTGGCGAGGACGAGGAGAGGGAACGTGATGAGGATGAGGAGGGCGACCCGCCACTCAATGATGAATCCGACCACGAAGGACACAAGTAGGGAGGTCATGTTTTGCAAGATCACCGATATCCGCTCGGCGATGGCGGACTTCACATCCGCAGCGTCGGTGGCGAGGCGAGCCGCAACAAGGCTGGAGTTGTTCTCCTCCTGGTCGAACCATCCCACGTCGTTCCTCAAGATCACTGCAAAAGAAAAAACACCACATTGTCAAGCAACGCACATTGTACAGCGGTGGTAGAGGGAAATGTGGAGGCCAGCCAATGGATTCTTACCGGCAAGCATCATCCTCCGCACCCTTGTGGTAAGGTTTTCGCCCATGATGCTGAAGAAGTAATGCTGGACGAGGTATGCGACAACGGCGTAAAGCCCGGTGCCAATGTAAATGAACACATACTCCCTGGTCTTGCTCTCCATCTTGTTGGGGTTCCGGTAATAGAACACCTCAATCATGTTACTCATCACGATGGCGAATGTCGGGCCGATAAACCCAGACAGGATGGACCCGATGGCGCCCAGAATGGTGTAGGGCCACTCCGGTGCGTTCAGTTTAAGGAGCTTGAAGAAGTAACCCCTTGGTGCTGGGTACTTCCGGTCATTGTCGGCGTTGGAAACCATCTCAATGCGCCCATCGGCACCGGTGCTGTATGAGTAGCTCAGGTTCCTCAAGCTCCCTGACCTGAGGCTCAGTGACCGAGTGGACAGGGAATTGCTCAAGCGGGACGAACGGGACTTGCGGGTTGATGGGCAGGCACGATTTCTGGCCGTCTCTTGGAATCTTATGAGAGCAGCGTAAGCTCCTGAGCTACCCTTGGCAAGAAGCTCGTCATGAGTACCAGTCTCAACAACCTGCCCTTGCTGGATCACGGCGATCATGTCAACACATCTTATGGTTGACAATCTATGTGCAACCACAACAGTGGTCCTTCCAACCATCAAGCGATCAAGGGCTTCTTGAACAATATTCTCTGAACCAGCATCGAGCGCACTGGTGGCCTCATCTAGGAGCAGAATCTTTGGATTCTTCAGCATTGCACGAGCAATGGCAATACGTTGCTTCTGACCACCAGAGAGCTGAAGCCCCCTCTCGCCGACCTGTGTTTAGACAAAAATAGGTATCAACCATGCATTCAAGGAGTTTTTATATCCTACTACGAATTGAAGGTCCACAAAGAAAAAATACTGGAAGAAATAGGTGCAAGTTGTAAGAGAAAATTGCAAAGTAGTTTCAATAATGAAAAAGGAAGAAATCAAAACATCGTAAGGTAGTAAACATATCAATTGAATAAAAGTAGAACCCCACATGAGTGTTGTAGCCGTTAGGAAGAAGAGCAATGAAGCTATGGGCGTTGGCTGAAGTAGCAGCAGCCTCAACCTCAGCCATTGTAGCATCAGGCTTGCCATAAAGAATATTCTCAAGAATTGTAGTTGCAAAAAGTGCAGGCTCTTGATTCACCAGACCAATCTGATCCCTGAGCCACTTCAATTGCAGCGTCTTGATGTCTACATTGTCCAGCAAAACTTGGCCTGCAACAACAATCATGATCACTCATTGCAAATTAAATAGGCTGACAACACATGAGCTGTACGTTTCATCTACTTACCTTGATTAGGATCGTAAAACCGCTCAATCAAAGCAACAACAGTGCTCTTTCCAGACCCACTGCCTCCAACAACCGCTGCAGTTTTTCCAGCGGGGAAGAAGAGAGAAAAGTCACGGAAAATCATGACATCCGGGCGGGAAGGATAGCTGAATGCCACTTCCTTGAATTCTATGTTGCCATGAACTTCATCAAGGCACCTTCCATCCGCCGTGTCCTGAACTATTGTTGGCCTCTGCCTTATCACCTCCAGCAGCTTGTAGCCGGCAATCTTCCCTTTGCTGAATGCTCCAAGATTTGAAAATGATTGCCCCAGGCTCCTGCAATAAACAAATGAACACATTTTTTAGAACGGTTCAAGCTGCAAAACTACTAAAAAGGGAAAACAAAGAGCAATAGATTACTGACAGGCCACCGACGATTGCTGAGAAAATTGCGGTGAAGGCCTTTCCACCATCTGTCTGGCCATTCCGGATGAACACGCCAGCATACCAGAACACCAGTGCCCATGACATACAAGCAATTCCGTAGGTGCAACCAATGCCGAGCCCCTTGGCCATCCCGGCCTTGTACCCCAGCTTCAGTGTGTTCTGGATCGCCTCAGAATAGGAATTCAGGGCCTTGGTCTCCCCCACATATGAGTAGACAGTCCT
This sequence comes from Digitaria exilis, assembly GCA_015342445.1. NCBI lineage: Eukaryota > Viridiplantae > Streptophyta > Magnoliopsida > Poales > Poaceae > Digitaria > Digitaria exilis. Next base: position 2,111,132 of record JACEFO010001734.1, read on the forward strand.
CACCTGGGCGATAGCCTACACACAACGTAAAGGTGAAACAATGGCATCAAAATTACTAGCATATTTGCCCACACACACAAAAAAAAGAAGATGTAACTTTTGCTACATTTGGGCTTGTCACCCAAACAACAGGTAGCCAAGGACAGCATGGGTGAGAAGAGCTACTACACGGAAAGGTGCAAAACGACATGGAACGAGAGATTATCCATCGAAAAGGCTTGATTGGATCTAACAAGAAAGCTTGAAAGGATCCAAAACGACATCATATTGATGCCATGTGCCCAGCTACCTCAGCTGCGTTGGACTCTTTGACCAAGCTAGAGCCCACACCCCCACACTCCACAGTTCTCTTCCCCCACCCAGCCAATCTTGATTTGTTGGCATGGAAAAAGAGTTTCCAGAAATAGTACATGCCCGTATCAGTGGTTGGGGGGAATGGAGATGCTACCTGCTCGGCTATGATTCCGGCATTGGCGTACGAGTCCCGGCTCTTGGAGGTGAGGCCAGTGAGCGTGTACGCGTACAGCCCGCCGGCGAACGCGATGCCCGGGATGACGGCTATGCTGAGCAGCGCCAGCCTCCAGGCCGAGACGAAGCCGACCACTAGCCCGGCCAGGAACGTCGCGAGGTAGTGGATGAAGTTGCCGACCTGCAGCCATTTTCCATTTCCTTTCCGTCAGATCTTTGGGCGGCACGCAGGAGACATGAGCCGCGCCTGAGGTGGGCTGGAGGACAAGTGCGCTGGGTTGGTTGGTTACCTTCTCGCCAATGGCGTCCTGGACAAGGAGCGTGTCCGTGGAGACGCTGAAGACGACGTCGCCGGTGCGCGCGTCGGTGTCGAAGAAGCCCACGTCCTGGCGCAGCACGGCCTCCAGGTACCGCCGCCGCAGCGCGCCGACCTGGCGCTCGCCCGTGTACATCCAGCACGCGATCTCTGCACGGAAACAGAACACACAGGGGCTAAGACTAGGATGCCGCACAAGCACAACGCCGGCAGGAACGGGCACAGAGGGGCCGTGCCCGTGCGTGCGGGTCGAGATACCCACCAAGGTACGACGAGGCGCAGACGACCAGGCCGAGGTAGACGAAGTAGAGCGAGTACTGGAGCGCACGGAAGGAGCAGAAATTCAAAAAATCAGTATTCACTAATCAGTATAGGTAGCTGCGGCAAGACATCAAGCAGCAAGCAAGGGATGGAAGAATAGATACGTGCCTTGGACACCTCGTCGGTCATGCAGCGGAGGTTGTGCTGGTTCTTGCCGAAGCCGTTGACGAGCTCGCCGAAGAGGAGGAAGAAGACGGGCATGGCGGCGCCGTGCACCACCGCGCCGGCGCTCCCGGCGGCCATGAGCAGCCAGTCCAGCGGGTCCGCGAAGCTGAACAGCTCGTGGAACGCCAGGCTCTGCTCCGGCCGCTTCTTGACCGCCTCGCACCCTCCTCCTCCTCCGCCGCCGCCGCCGCCGCTGCAACTCCCCGCCTCCTGCACCATTGCCACGACCACGACGCGGGCACGCGGCTCTTCCTCTCGACACGAAAAAGAGGTTGCGCGCCCTCACGGCCTTGGCATCGGATCTAAAGAACCCAACCCACGGATGCCGGGGTGTAAGCTCAGGGCTCAAAAGCCGCTCCTCTTCTTCCTCCTCGAGCAGCACCCGGCTGCTCTCCCTTTGATCTTATACTAACCACGTTCGAGCACCGCCGCTGCCGCCGCAGTGCGCGGATTATTTTGGCCGGGGCACTCGGGCGTGCTTTTTTTTAAAAAAAAATACAAGCTCGCTCCCTCCGTTCTTCGGGGCGAGTGAAGTAGTAGGAGTGGCAAGCATAGGAGTTTGAGGTGGAGCTCGAGGGGGGTCAGCTCACGCGCGGTGGAGTAGGACGGCAGGCTGCCGACGTGCGCCTCGCCGTAGCGTCGTCAGCTGATCTGTCTGGGCCTCGGACCCCGCTCGTCCGTTACGCCGTTACGGTGCCTTTTTGGGGCGCGGTGAGTTAACTCTGCGGTGAGCGTAGCGTCACGGGAGGAAGGCTCGTGTCGCTGACAATTTTGGACCTACATGTCAGCGAGGTAGAGTATCCACAAAACCGTCCGACATGTTTGGTGTACGTTGACGTAATACTGTCATGTATCGTAGCGCTGGACGCTGGGCCCACGTGCCAGTGGCTTTGGTCTAATCGGGGTAGATGTGCCCATCAACCTACATTTCACGGCGGAACAGGTGGGGTTTGGCCGTACTCGTTCGTACATGTACGCAGTACGCGTGTAGGGGAGGCTATACGTATGCCCTCGGTTTTACCTTTTTTTTTCACCGATTGAAGACACGGGGGGCGGTGAAAAACTAAAGCGAGACAGCCGCAGCCTGCGTCTCTCTGAGACCGGGCCGCAGCCACACCGAAAAGTTACCACCGATTCCGTTACGGCGCGCAGAGCGTGGGGACCACGCCTCGGGAGGCAAAGCTAGTGGGCCCGCGAGCATGGGCAACAGGTTCGAGAGGGTCTACGGAACATTGGTTGGGTAAAAAAGTCCTTCTTCAACAAGTTTTTTCGAAAGTACTTTTTACTTCCAATCTGAACACAGCCATTTTGTACTCCGCATGTCTCTACTCTACGTTTGATTTACGAGTACATCATATTTATAACCATGAAAGTTGTAGTATGTAAAGATGTCAAAACTATCTACCATCTACAAGTATGCAAAGATGTTAAATTCTAGTATCATTAAAAGTATTGAAGAGAAATCATCGGTGCTAAATAGAGTAGCCTTGTAGTCATTTTGTTTTTGAAAACCGAACTATCTTAAGAAGTACTTTTAGGCTGGGCTGTATTGTATATAAACAAAGGGAGTATGGAAGGCTTTGATGGACATTCAAAAACGCGGCTACGAAGATTTTTGGGATTGAACTTAAGATGCAATTATTTTGTATCCTATGGAAATTTAGAGGTGTCAAATCAATGAGAATATCATTGTTCCATCTTTATATTCATGTACATGTATGGACATTGCTAGTCTACACGGTCGTAGATAAGCTAGCTAGGCCGCCAAACGTCTCAAGTTGCGGTGGAAGGATCGGATGACAGCTGCGGATATCTTTGATTTGAGGTCCCCGTTTTATTTTTTTTTCCTTTTTACAACGGCAGTTCCTCTTTATTCTTAGGTGTAGTTTTTTTTTTCCTTTTTCTTTCCACTATATGTTTTCTGTAGATCTTGGTATGAGATCGTGCTAATGAAATACTTGTCCAGGCACTTCTCAAAAAAGATTCAAGGCTATTTCAGCCACCGCTTGATAAACCGCACGGCCACACGAAAAACATAATTGTCTACATGTCTGGATTTCCTTTAAATAAGAGCAAGCCGGATACAAAAATACGGTCAACACTAGAGCACGTAGCACTCGCAAGTTTGAGATGCGGAGGTGGATTTTAAAAAAAAAACAAGGTAAAACTAGTGCATCTGCACGGCATGTGAGGCCAGCGGGGGAAAGAAAAAAAATAACAGCACGCTGGTTCAAACCGCCATCACGCCGGTGGTTGTCAGATCTAATTGCGAAAGTCAAGCGTATTTTGTAGCATTGCGGGACGCAGTGTGAGGAAAAGAATGGGGATCAGTGGATGAGAAAGAAGATTTTTTTTTTCGGACGAAATATCAAGGTGCCGCGTTGGCCGGTGGTTGGGGATCAGATTAGTTTAGGTCTTGCACGGATCAGACTTGTTTATCATCTTCTAACAAAATTAAAATCTCTTCTCGTCGGCGGCGGTCAAAGAATCCTAGGAGGAGCACGAAGCGGAGCCAGTAGCTGCGGCGGAGAGGGAATCAAGGGCGTGCGCCGGATCGGTCAGACACCCGGACACGACCGGCCGCGATGCGCCGAGGAATTTGTGGCGTCACGGGACTCCTGCGGCGCGGTGCGGTGGCGGAGAGGAGAGGAGGCTCGCCGCCGGTGGCCCCCGCCGGGGCAGTTCCATAACTCGGTACGCGCCGAAAGGGCCGTGATCGGACGACGCTCGTCGATTGCTTGAACGATCGTGCCGTGCCATTGTGCCAGCTTATTCTCCTCCGCTCGGCAACCATAGCTGTGTTCAGATTGAAAGAAAAAAATACTTTTTTAAAGATAAATAGTGCACTGAAAACGTGTTCTGTGAATGAAATGAATAAAAAAACTGGTTAAAGAAATACTTTTTCCTGAATCTAAACACAGCGCAGCATCTTTACTACCTAGCTCTGCTGGGAGGACAAGCTTGGGCGTCCCCTGTGGGTACTTGCGTCTGCGTGTCGCCCATCGCCTTCAATGGCGAAGGCGGATTAAACGCGCTGCGCACGCTCATTAATCCGAACGTACCGAAGTATAAACAGCAGCTAGCCACACGGTTCCGGACAGGAATCAACCGCGGCGTGCAGTGTCCCGTCGACATGAATAAGGAAAAGTATTGAAGAGGAGCCAGTCGGATGAGGTGATGAGAGAACCAACCACATCCACAAGTGAAGTACGTGCGGGTGAATGCCGAATAAAAGGCGGCGCATGTTTGCAGGGACGACGGTGACGTCGGAACAGTTCGAAATCTTTGGATTCGAACTGGCCAGGGCCACGGAGGCAAGCTCGCCGTTGGGCGATTCCATCGACTGGCCGTCTGGCCGTCGTCTCCAGGGCTAATCCGTGCAGGTCATGGACCATCCTGCAGGCGTCGCGGTGCAAGTGAGCCGGCCCGTTTGCTACTGCCGAAACACGTAGCGCTGCCGCATCTGATTCTGATCGTCCCCCCAGGGTGCCACCGGACACGCCGGCCTGACGAGAGGAACAGTGGAGGGAAAAGAGAAACGTACTAATGCTCGGCCAAGGTGTGTCAGTCAGTGTGCGGCTTATGCTCTGCCCGGTCCCGCTGCGTTGTATGTTTACATCTCGTGTGGTTTGCTCTGCCACAGCCTGGTTTTCTGAAGTCTGGCGAACAAGTCCACAACGCACTTGCTGAAAGAAAAAAAAAAGGGAGAATGCAGAGTAGCCTCGCGGCTCTACGGCGACGGGCCCAAACTTCGAAACAGGCAGAAGATCAGTAAACGCCGGGCGTGAATCTCCAGGCAGCGGCCGCGGATAGCGTGGCGACCGGGCAGGCCGCAGGCGAGTTTTCTACAGTATTGCACGGTCGCACCTACTGGCGCTGGCAGCTCGGCGTAACAAGAGCCGAGCCTCGCCGAGGGCGGGGCAGAAGAACAGCGAGGCGAGCTGGTGGTCAAATGTGGCCCGGGACGCAGAGCTCAGGACACGTCGCGTCTAACAGTGGCTTGACTGGGACACGATCCCGACGAGACGAGGTGACGACGTGATTTGATCGCCGGTACGTGATCCGGTCCGGGGGCGTGCACCATTCACCGTCCTGTTTCGCTTGCCGACCGGCCCATCGCGATGGGATGGGGGTGCAGCCTGCAGCAGGAATCTAGCATGGGACACGCCGTTGCCGTAGGTTGGCGACGTTGCGTTGCGTTGCGTTGCGTTGGAGGCTTGGAGCCCTAACTCCCAGCCGTATATACACTGACTAGTGACTCCGTAGCCTAGTTCACCTCAAAATTGATCACGTAGTAGTGCTGCGTCAACTCTGCCGTTGACCAACCTTCGTTACCGCAGTATCAGTTCCATTGGATTTTATTGGAGAGTTAAGAAAGCTACTAGAACTGGCTAGCAGCATCGGGGCAAAAGCAACCGAGCAAGAAAAGGAACGCACAAAAAATGGTATGTTCGCCATATGCAAATCCACTGGAGATTGGAGAACGATTTTACGAGATCCTAATGACCGACCCTGTGGCATATGTGTGCAAAATGACCCGAGGCCCGAGGGCAGGCGCTTCATCGGCACAGGCGAAACGCACCGGAGCCGCGATGCCGTCGGTAGATGGGATAGTGTGAACCCTGTGCTACAGCTCGGCTCCGGCCGCTGCCGTTTCGTCCGCGATAAGTGGAGCCGCCTGGCGTAGCTGTGTCGCGGTGTCGCAACACGCATGTTGCCATTGCCCATTGCACCGCAGTTGCCTCACGCCGATGGGCTCCCACTCCGACTGCATTCTGCCCGGGCACGAGAGGTACGAGGTGATGGATGCAAATACAAGAGCGAGGCGGCTATCCCATTGCCTGCAACCGCAAGCATCTCGGCAACGAGAAACATGAGGGCCTTTACTCCCCGGCCACTGCTCCGGACAAGTGCCCATACCATCCGCGCGCACTGGTGCATGCAGGTGCTACATTGTACTACCTCGAAAAGCTCGGGTCGTTCGGATCGATAGACGTGTCGATGACACGCACGTACAATAGCCAAGTACAGAAGTACTCCTCCACAGCGCATGCTCTACGGTCCAGCGAAAAGAAAGGAGCTGAGCCTGCCTGCATCAGCACCTGCCGCTAGGCTCGCTGCATGCACCGCACACATGAGACATGAAGATGCGATTGTTAACAAATGGAGCCGGCCGGGCGTCGAGCATGCACGATTGCACGCAGCCACGCACGCTTGCCTTCAGCTTCCTTCTGCGGGGCCATGGCAAGGGAGCCGCCGCGATCGGCCAGACGGCCAGCGACGTGACCATGCAGTCCACGGTGCGCAGGATCACCTGGCCCGGGGGGCAGCACCCGCGCGGCCGCGTCGCGTCGGGTTCGATCGAGCCCCGACGACGATGCCAGCAGCTGCAGGTCCCGTGGCACACGCGAGCGTGGCGCCAGTGTCATACCCGGTTCTAAGAAGAGAACCGAGTACATCTTATATGTGTGCCAGGATTAAATTTCACACATATGATAGACCGTGAGTGAACAGCAGAAACAGTACTCAAACGAATATTTAATAAATAAAGGATTTATTACACTCACGAATATGGCACAAAGGCCAACTTAAACTGGTTCACACGATAACTAAAGACGATAAAGCACTCCACAGGCATCTGACTGGTGGAACACACGCCTAGAACTCATCAAGATCGCTGAGGTACTCCGCTCCGTTATTACCTTCTGATCCAATATAAGCAAGGATGAGTACACTTATGGTTGGTACTCAGCAAGTGGGGGAAATATGCAAGCTATCAAGGAAAGGCTTGGTTTGCAGCGCTCGGCATTTTAGTTGGTCAAGTTTTATTAACAAGCAACTATTTACTAGGATGTAAGTATATACCAACCCATATTAACATAAAATAAGCACAAAATGAACATAAACAATAACATATGCATGCAATGATTTGATTTCATGTTTCGATAGATTAATCACGTGAGGGTCCAGGCCGTTCATGACCGTGAACACGGCTGTTATAACAGTTTTACACTCTGCAGAGGTTGTACACTTTCACCACAATTCGCGTAAAAGCTCCCAAGAACTTTGGACCCAACCATGCAGTGCGGGCCAGGCACGTACCACACTTCCGAGGTGTGACTGCATAGGGACGCTATGAAGCCTTTACAAAGAATTCCTACATGTGTGTTTGTTCCCAGCACTTACGGTTTCAACACAAGATAACCTCTTCCGATCCCCGCACCAACACATCCTCAAACAAATAACAACCCAACAGGCAGCACAAACACAACATGTAGTTCATCTAATTATTCAGCTAAGACCAGAGCCATATAGTATTGTGGTTGTACGGTAAATCCTGGGTGGTTCTCCATGTTCTGATTAACATGGTGATCTTGTATTAACATAACAAGATATAAATAATAAGGATATTCATCAATGTTGGATAGAACCCATCATGAACCATGGTTGAGCATCTAGCATAGCTACCCAACATAAAAGTAAACCCGGTGTATCAAGGCTTAGGTGTAAAAGACTAGTCATCCTTACATAGGACCCATCAAATTAATGCATCGCGAACATAGATATAAACTTTGTTGTCATGCAATGTGTATGGGTTCAAAAGAGTATGCAGAGGAGAAAATCCACTTGCCTTCCTCAAAGTACTGCGGTGGCTCCTCCTCATAGACTTGATCTTGATCTCCCTCGAACGGACCGTTCTCTACACGATTCGCACAAGCATTCAATCAATAAAAGCAAAATAATACACCATACAACTTTTAAAGACGCAAAGACGTGTCTAGAACTATTCTTGATGAAGAGATGATCGCGTGAGCGCAAAGATCACTCAAATCGGACTTAAAACGGTTAAGATATGGCTAAAACAAGGTTTAGGGGCTTCTTTGAACTAAATCTAACTCTCCAGGGGCTTAAACAGAAGAAACCAAGGACCTAAAACGTAATTTTATATAAAAATAGAAGGACTTTTGAGTAAAAAGACCAAACAGGACGGCGGGTTAGATTTTTAGAAAGATCAGGGGCTAAACTGAAAGAAACAGGACCTAGATCTAATTATTTTTGAACTGGCTTGGACCGCGGGTTTATTTCTATAAAACCGAGGGGCTTTTCTACAAAAAGACCTCGGCTGACTGCGCTGACCGGTACGGGATTAGATTCGATCTAATCTCGACCGTCGGATCTTGATCTAACGGCTCTGGACGGCTCTGACTCAACCGCGACGACGCTGGGGACCGAAGACGGCGGCGCGCGGCGACGACTCGCCGGAGATGGGCGAATCTCGAGCTAGAGAGCTCGGTTTCCTACGATTCTAGGCTTGGGAGAAAGCTGGCGATAAAGGGGAACCTATTTTGGGGGTTCTAAACGAGAGTTGAGCAACGGAGAGGGCTCGCATCGAGCTATGGCGGCACGGCCATGGCGGCGACGCGACGCGACCTCGAGAAGGCGAGAGAGAGGGAAAACAGGCTCGACGACTTCGTTACCTCCACGCGAACCTTGGCGACGACTTGGAAGCGGCGAAAGCGAACTCGAGAGCTCGGATTGCGGCGGCGGCCTAAGCTAGGGTTTGCGGCGACTACGACGGCTAAGGCGACGCGGAAGCTCGGGCTTTGGTTTGGGGATCGAGGAAACTCGGGGCGGCACTTATGAAGGGCCGAGGGAGCTCCGACTTGGACGCCAAGGCGCGACGTGGCGGCGTATGGCGCTCGGACTCGCCATGGAGTCCCGCTCGCATACGGCGCGAGGTAGGCGATGACAGCCCGGGCCCACTTGTCAGCGAGACAGAGAGAAAAGAGAGAGCGGGCCACAGCTGCGCGCGGGTTGGGCCGAGAGAAGGAGTGGGCCGCGGCTGCGAGGCAGTTTGGGCCGGAAAACTGGGTTGGGCTAGAAAAAGAGAGGGAAAAGAGAAAAGTTTAAACATTAAGTTTAAACTTTTGCAAACCTTTTCAAAATTCAAACAATCACTTAAAAATCTATGCAACAGCATGAATGCAACAAAAACTTTATTGACTCTAGTTTAAATGTTATTTAAATATTTAAGAGCCAAGATTTGAATTTGTAATTTAATATTCTCCTATTAAAAACTAAGAAAATTAGTTGCCTATATTACTTTTAATGTGATAAGCAAAATTAGGATGTTACAGCCAGGCCCTCACATGTGGAAGCCGGCTCCTCCTGCCCCGCTGCGCCACGCGGTCACGTGGGTGCGCCGCGCCGGCCAGGCCAGACCAGCGGCCCGCCGCGCATGGCAATATGGCATGGCAGAGAGGCCCCGACTCTTTTCGATCCCGAGCCGGCTGCCGAGTGCACACACAGCTGGCATGCATATGGCAGCGGCGGGCGGCGGGCGATGCGAGCATGCGCCCGGAGGCCGTAGCCTGCGCCGTGGCCGCGGCCTGCGTGGCGTGCACAGCCCGCGAGCTAATCTACCTGGCGATCGAGGCAGCGCGCGCCGCCGCCTTGGTTTTTCTTCGCCGCGCGCCTGCTCCGTTCACACGCGCGCGGGCGCACCGAGCGGGTGGATTGCGGAGGCTGGCAAAGTGGCAAGGGGAATGCCGCTGGAATGTGGTCTGTCGTCGTGGCGTGGAACCCGTTCGAATTCGCGCGGGTTTGGAGGCTTGCGGTGTTGGTTTGTTGGAGCTGGCGGCTCAGTTCCAGAAAGATTCCGCGGTTCTTTTTTTTTTAAAAAAAAAGTGCCGAGGGCACATGCGATGATGCCAAGGAAGCTGTAGGTGTGCAGTGCAGATATACAATAATCCTGTGCTGCGAGGACTTTGGACAAGTTGCTAGTACTTCCCGAAGCTATTCTACTCGTTTCAGTGAGCGGTAAACGCTGCGCTTGAACCGTATTCTCTTGCACCTTCGCCCTTATTTCTTCCCTTTTTTTTTTTATCACGAAGGCCATGATTTTTTTTCTATTTACGGCAGTGTCTATTTACTTTTTTTTTAGCACAGCCAGTGTCTATTTACTATCTGCTCTGCTTGCCTTTCTCTGTGAGGTTGTGACACCCTAAAATTCATCACATGTTTTAAATAGAAACCATTTAAAAATTTCTAGAATTTATTTGGAATTCAAATTTAATTTGTAGGAATGTTGATTTGACTAGCCATTTAAATTATTTTCTTTATGAATAAGAACTAAAAATAAATATAAGGTCACATTTGTTTGAGTACATTTCATGCTGGAGCATTTTATTTGGGTGTTGAATTCAAATTGTTTTGAATTCAAATTTGGTTTTTATTTGGATCTCAACAAAAGTTTATTCTAGGTTCAGCATTTTAGAGCTGCAGTTTCAACATTTCAACCCTGTTGTTCAACATTTTAATCTCTCCTAATCTCCTATCGGCCCAACCCAACTCGCCCTTTTCCCCTCCCTTTCTCTTTCTCTTCCGCAAGCCCAGCAGCTCAGCTCCGGCCCACTCGCGCAGCAGCCCAGCTCTCCCTCCACCCTTTCTCCCTCTCTCGCTGTCGCTGACGAGTGGGGCCCCGTTGTCATCTCTCACCTCCTTCCATCCCCCAGCCTCCGCCGAACCAGACCCAGGCTCGATGGCTCGAGTCCGAGCTGCGCCGCCGCACCGCTCCTTCCCATCTTGGCGCACACGCCAAGGAACCCCATCCCGGCCTATATAAGGCGCCGCCAATCTCCCTTTGCCCGCAACACCCGAAACCCTAGTTCCTAGCTCCCTCGCGCCGCCGCCATCGACCTCGCGCCGCCGCCATCGACCTCGCGCCGCCGCCATCGACCCGCGCCTCCGCCGCCTCTAACGCGCCAGGAGCTTGCTTCGAAGCTCCACGGGAAGGTTAGGAACGCGCCGAGACCGTTTCCCCTCCCTCTCTTGATTCCATTCGCGCGCGCTGCTTCACCGTCGCAACGGGGCCGCCATTGCTCGTCGCCGGCCCCGACCGTCGGCCAATCCTCAACAAGAAACCCTCAAATAGAATCCCCATCTCCCTAGCTTCGTCCCGAGCCTTGAATCGCTCAAAACCGTCGATCCTTGCCCTGGATTCGCCAAGCTCCGGCGAGCCTCCGCCTCGCACCGCCGCCAGTCCGTCATCTCCGGCGAGCTGATCTGCCCACGAAGCCTCAGCCGCCCGATCGAAATCGAACGGGCCCTATTAGATCCAATCTAAGTCAGCCCTGGTCAAACCGGCCAGCTTTGGTTGTTTTGCGAAAACACCCCTGCAGTTCCCTCTAGTAAACCCGCAGTCCACTCCTTTAACAAAGTAATTCCACTCAGGTCCTTTTCTGCACGTCTAGGCCCCTGACCTTTCCTGGTTTTGAAACTGCCGTTCCTGGCCGCCTCTTTTGCATCTGAGCCCTCGGGTTTTCTTGCGAAATTATTTATAAGCCCTTGGTTTCTTCTGTTTAAGCCCCTGTTAAGTTTGTTTCCTCGCAGTTAAGCCCTACAACCTTGTTTTAGCCATAGATTTCACGTCTTAGCTTCGTTTAACCTCGTTCTTGTTGCGTTAATCTTGTAAAAGCATAAAGTTTAGTCCGTCAGTGCTGCATATCAAGTTTCATATTTTGAAATAGATTAATAAATATTAATTTACCTAATTGCTATTTAACTAGCTTTTTAATTAAAAGCAAATCAGAGTTCCACCTTCATGTTTTATAATAAAGTTAATTTGATTAATCACTATTCAAGTCTTTTATAATTAAAATATGGTTAACGTTTCTTGTCTTTTCATAAACTAATTCAATATGGTTAATGATCATTGAGTTGTTTTGTGAATAAAAGCTACATAGGTTATATCCCCAGTTTTCTTAATTACATGTTAACTTGACTAGTATGAATATAAATGTTTTTATAAATTATAATTGACTAGTTGAACACGAATAATAAAGTTATTCGATTGGATTCTCATATATAATTCTTTTCTAAATTTAATTGTTTAATTGATATAATTTATATATAATATTTATAAATAAAATTGATTAGTCTTTACTCCGCCTTTTCTTATGAAAAGTTTAACTTGAAATAATTCAAATATGAATATATCTTTGAAATATTCATTTCATGTCTTAATTAAAATAAATGAAACATATAGTTTTTGCTTTATTTTATAATACTAATCTTCCGATAGTTGTATCTTCTCGACCCTAGCTCCGATCGCAACGTTTCTCGTATCCTCTCAATCCTTTCTGAGGCCTCGACCCGTTTCCATGCTTGATCAATATTGTTGCACATGCTTGGTGTACTGTTTATTTATTTGTGCATTTGTTTGCTTGTATATTCCCGTGTGACGATAGACGTTGTTTAAGTTGAATTGAAAGATCAAGCTGTGAAGAGTTCATTGAAGATCAAGTTTACGAAGGAATTGAGCTTTAGCAGATATTCTTAGGATTTAAGGCAAGTGGATTTCCCCCTCTGTATACTCTCTTTTGACCTATGCAATGCCATATTAATTAAAGTTTACATTATGCTATCTATTGCATTAATGTCGTTGGGTCCTATATTAAGGATGACTAGTTTTATTGACCATTCCTTTGATAATCTGGATCTTTAGTTTATGTTGGGTAGTTTTGCTTAGCTTCTATACTTGGGAATGGTTCACACTAATCGTAAAGATAATAATTTTGTGTTACCATTTATCAAGATATTTATATCCATGTTCCAATGATGATGTTAAACAAGATCACTTATGTTAATTGGAACATGGAGTGGCAACCTGAGATTTTTCCTTACAACCACAATACCATATGGCTCTGGTCTTGGCTAAGTAACTAGATGAACTGTGTGTTGTGTTTGCACTGCTAGTGGTGGAATTTGGGGACATTACCGATTTGGCAGGTGCGGGATTCGGAAGGCGAAAGATGTAGCGATCTCACCCGAGAAATGGGCCCACTTAAGTATATTCCACCTTCCATTGGTGCTAATATACAAAAATGTTCCCAAGTGCGGATTCGACCGTCGAGTCAAGCTCGACCAACGGCTACTGAAGATCGTCCGTCCATACGCTCACTCGAAGGTGAGTTCCAAAGATCACATCATTCCACAATTCAAATTACAACAAGTCTTAGAGTTATTACAACCAAATTGAAATGATAAATAAATAGTTTGAGTTCATGCAGCGGAAAGTAAACGAGATACTAGCGACGATCCATAGTATCGTCACGATGAAGTCAGCCGTGACGCTACTCCTCACGATCCTCGGGAGAGGTCGGCTCCCACTCGATGCTGTAACCAGGAGGAAGCTGGGAGGCCCAAGCCATAGAGGCAGCTACCTCCTGAGGGGATGGTCCTGAAAATTTAGCCACAAGCAAGGCTGAGTATACTAGTTATACTCAACAAGACTTAACCGACTGGTGATCACTACATCACCGACTCCTACGATGAGAGGCTGTTTGGCTAGTGGGGTTCTTTTGCCAAAAGCGACTAAGCTGTTTTCTACTTTCTTTATCTTGATTTTAACTTCTTTAGTCTATCCATTCTAGGTGAGCCTAGCTAAACAATCAAGTTTTGCAATACAATTATTTCATACAAAGATTTCATCCTTCCAAGTTTCACTTCATAATATGTCATACATCGGTCAAGCAGTCTCATTAACCGCGAGAAGCGGACAGTTCGAACCGAATTTACTACCTGGCCAGGGAAAACCCAAACATACGGAATGGTTGGAAATGCCAACACACCCCAATCCTTTCTCCTCTCTCTGCGAGTGGCTCCCGAGTCCCACTGCCTCAGGGTAAAGGTTCACCACTACTGGGACTCACGCAACTACCCTCATGTGCCCATGGGATAACGTTTCCAAGACAGAGAGCTGTCGGACCTGCTCGCATCAATCGGATACCGGGACTTACCGGTCCCATAAACCGTGCATATGTGTGGTACGTTCAAACGCTTGACACAAAAGTACCACATGTTTCCACTTAAAACATCGATAGACGGGTATCTACAATCATCCGTCCATCATCTCTAGTGTTTCTGATATAAGTAGTCATACAACTCCTATATCTCGCGAGTGTCGGAAAACACTCGACTTCTATCGTTCTTAAGCATAGCAACTATCGAACCTAACATACTAGTGTTCAATCAAAGGAACCTATGATCATGCACTCTAGGGTTTCATTCAACTCCTTGAAACTTAAATGCACAAACATATAATCAAATAATTTGCGTAAGTAAAGTTAGGTTATGCTCCGGGGCTTGCCTTCCGGCTCGAAGCGGTACTCCTGCTCGGGGCTTGGATCCACGTGCACCACGTTCACCTCGGACTCCTGGGCGATCTCCTCGGCAGCGGGGACTAGCTCGTAGACTCCGTCGGCGAGACCCGAATCTACACGAATGCGTGAATGCTTAAGTATCCGGATTTAAATAGTTAGGGTTTATGTAAATCTTGGTTAATGAATTGGAAAGGATAAACATTAATTATAAGTGAATATACCCTTTTCATTTTGAACCTTTACTTTGATTTTAGAGTTTTAGGTTTTTCTCTTTTCTTTTCTTTTTCTTCTCTTTTCCTTTTCTTTTTCTTCTCTTTCCCACTATTTAAGTCCTTTTTCTATTATTCAAAGGTGAACTTAGGAGTATTATTTTTAGGTGCCCTTTGACCAGAGGCTTGCTCATGCCAATACAGGAGCTTAGCCCAAAATTTGGCTCAAGATAATTTTTCTATAATTTATTAAATATTATTCTTATCTTTTTCCCTAAAAACAAACTAAAATCCTACAAAAATATAATTACAAGGTTTCTGTCCAAACCACTTGGCACAGTGACTTAGGGTGCCAAGGGTGACCTCTCTGTAAGTTTGCATGTGATTTTGATTTATGGTTATTTTTGTGGAATTTCACCATGTTTAAACTACCAAAAATCATTTAGCCATTTTCCAGTGTCCAAAAATTACCATTTTCATTTTTCTAAGGTTTCTAATGTCTGGATTAAGTTTCTGTGTGAAGGAGGTGATTTTTCACTGAGTAATTTATTTTCTATGATTTCTTTGCCAAAACAGCAGGGTATATGTTTGGAAAAATCATAACCCTAAATCCACTGGGAATTTTTGTGCACCCTTTGCGCATTAGGCTAATGATAATCACCCTAACAACATATCCCAAGCTCAGCTCCAGTGCATGTATAGATTTTGAACTATGATGAAAAGTGCTCAAACTGAAATGGATTTATAATTCAAAATCTAAGGCTCAACTGTGACAAGTTATAACTAGGAGAATGAACTTCATACTTCAAGGTTTCCAGAGAAATTTAGTTTGTATTTTTCTGATGTTTCTACGATTTTCTACGAATTTTTGAATATTTCAGCGAATTAACCCAAAAAGGTAGAATCTATTTTACGCGAGGAACCCTGGAAGTTCTGAATCTATTACAAACAAGTCCCTGCATTTTGCGCTCGGCCCCCTGGAAAGAGGTTGAAGACACAACGAGGTCCTCGAGTTCGCCGGCGTGGTTACGCCGGCCAAACGGCGGCGAGACCGGGCCGGGGAAGTGGGGGGAAATGGAGAGGGGCTCACCGTGATTCGTTTGAGCTAGGTCTCGAGGTCGGGGATGGCCGGGAACGAGGTCAACAACGGCGGTGGCGGCTCGGCTTGCTCCGGCGAGCGGCGACCGGCGACGTTGGGGTCGGAGAAGCCCGGAGAAGGGGTCGGTGAGCACCAGCACGGCACGAGGAAGCGAATGGTGCCCTCGGTTCGGCTGGAGGAGTAGAGCGGGCTGTGCACGTGCGCGGGCGGCGGCGGAGAACTCGGTTAACTCCGGCGAGCTACGCCAGCGGCTCTGGTGGGGGAAACGGGTCGGGAATGGCTCGGGGAGTGGCAGTGGAGGATGGGGAAGCTCGTGAGAGCCTTGGTTTGGCCGGGGAAGCAGCGGGGAGGGCTGTGCACGAGAGCGAGCTCGGCGGCGCCTCTGCGAGCTCCGGCGAGTGTTTTTCCGGCGTGGAAGGGAGGGGAACTGTTGAGGGCTTAAGTAGGCGTGAGAGGGGAGTGGAGGGGTGCTCGGGAAGCACGAGATGGAGACTGAGACAGCTCGGTGAGCTGCCGCGGCGGCAGGGGCTTGTCGCGGCCGTGTTGGCGCCGTGCGCGGCGTCAACGCGCGCGCGCAGGCGTGCTGCAGGCGGCAGGCGCGCGTGGGCGAGGCGGGAAGAGACAGGGCGAGGAGAAAGGAGCACGCGGGGACGCAAAAGTCGCGCTTTGGACCGGCGGGCAACGGCGGCGACGGCAAAACCCGGCGGTCCGCGGCGGCGACGCGACGGCGAGCGGGGAGTCAGCGCTACAGTGCGTCTCCGACCATGAGACCTTGTCAGAGGCGTGCACCGTGAGCGGGGACACCCGGCCATGTCACTTGTCGGCTCAGGCGAGGCCGGACGGCGGCAGGCGCTTGCCGGCGGCGAGCGCGGCACGCGCGGGCGCGGCGCTGGCAACCCGTGAGCGCGCCGTGAGCGGTGCAAGGGTCAACTGATTGGCATGGCTCAAATTCCAAAAAAAATTGAACTGAACTTCGAAACGTGTCAAATTAAAAGTTGGAGTTTGGGATGTGGGACACAACTTTCGAGCTTGGGCCAGGCGCTTCGACCATGCGCTTCGAGCTTGGATCGTAAGCTCGAGCCTGCGGAGCCTCGAGCGTGACGGAAATCACCGCTCGAGGGTGAATGCCCCTCGAGCTTGGCTGCGGAGCCTCGAGCGTGACGGAAATCACCGCTCGAGGGTGAATGCCCCTCGAGCTTGGCTGCGGAGCCTCGAGCGTGACGGAAATCACCGCTCGAGGGTGAATGCCCCTCGAGCTTGGCTGCGGAGCCTCGAGGGTGACGAAAATCACCGCTCGAGGGTGAATGCCCCTCGAGTTTGGCTGCGGAGCCTCGAGCGTGACGGAAATCACCGCTCGAGGGTGAATGCCCCTCGAGTTTGGCTGCGGAGCCTCGAGCGTGACGGAAATCACCGCTCGAGGGTGAATGCCCCTCGAGCTTGGCTGAGGTTCCATTTCAGCTTTTGAATTTGAATTGAAAAATTTAATTTCCAAAGTTAGGGTCTGAAATTTGAGATACTTCCAAACATTTTTAGGCTATGGTTTCAAAAGGGAAGATGCTTGGTTTGGTCTCTCCTTCAAATTTTGCATTGGCCAAAATTCAAGTTCTTATATAAAATTTAAAGGTTTTTGTTTTGCCTCTTTTTGGGGTGTTTTTAATTTCTTATCGAATTCCTTTTAGCATTTCGTTTGATTTCTTTCTTTCAATTAACCTTGGTTAGGCTTGATTACTTGTTTAGCTTAGCTTAATCATTGTTTTAGTGTTAATTAACACCAGGGGTGTTACAGCCTACCCCCCTTAAAAGAATCTCGTCCCGAGATTCGGAGGAGAAAAATGGAACTTTTCACTAGAAAGAAAAGGCGTTACTCAAAGAACACAGATACAACACACCAAAGTCCTACAAGATTCACAACTCGAAGATGATAACTGATACAAGATCTCTCAGACGGCATCACGGCGCTCATGCGGGAGCGGGCGATGAATGTAGATATGGAAAGCTAAGATTATCAAGATCTCGCATAGGAAACAAAAGTAATATACCAACACTGTCCACTGAACTCCGAGACCAAACGGGGGAAAGAAAGGGAAAGACATGGATGGTGGCGAAGGTTGAAAACTTCCTTGCTTGTCGACTTCAATCTTGCGGAATCCTCTGGTGGCTTCTGCTCGAATTCCTTTGGTGAGGTTGGGGTCGTGGATCTTGGTGAAGCGGCAAGGTAGGTTGTGAAGAGGGCACTTCCTTGTGGATTCACGGAGAGATGGAGGCGTAGCTTGCTCAGCGAGGAAGAGAACACATGGTGGGGATGGATGACTTGGGCACCGTGGAGGTTGCCGGAGGGAAACGAGAACGGCGGAGTGGTGTTGCTTAAGTGGAGCGGCGTGGAGTGGTGGTAGCCGGTGGAGGGGTCACTTTTATCGACGGCCGGGGTGGAGGAATGGTGGTGGCGTGTCGACATCGTCAGGTAGGGGCCGGCGGGGCGATGGCGTGAGAGCGGCGCATGGCGCGGTAGTGGCCGGCATCGAGATGCCCTGGCGATGGGACAGTGGTACGGCGACGAATACGTGGGCGATGGCGGTGGGAAAAACGAAGGCGACTGTGGCGAACCGGCGAACGAGGCAGAGCACACGGCGCACGGATACGGAGGAGGTCAACTGGCCCGTGAGACCTTGCGGTGATGGCGGGAAAAACAGGGTAGGCGGTCCTTGAAATGGCCAGTCATGGTAGAATGCTTAAACATATAGAAGTCAAGGTAATGTAGTTTAAAACGTCAAAGGAGGTTTACGCAATAAAAATTTCCTCTCAACGAGAAGTGGTGAAAACAATTTAATCAAGACATGAAATTTGAAGTGTACTGAATCAGAGATAAAAAGGTTTGGACGGTAACACACCATAATGGAATAGGGCATGGCTCAGGCTCGGGATCCAAGATTTCTACTATTGACTGAAGTTAGTGCATGGAAAATGATCCTCTTACGCTTGAAGTTGTCGGTCCACTATTATTTTAGTCACTTACGGACTGATCATGAAGAAAGATAACACGAGGAGTAACCATAGGTTTATCTGTTTTCCGTTTCCCAAGAGAAAACAACTGGATTTAGAAGGGCTGGACCAAGAAAAGTGGAGGGAAGTCGTTTACATTTTCTTGCTTCAAGGGAATTGTCAAAGAGCAGAGCACACGGGAAAGATATCAGAGCTTGAATGAAAGGACAACTTTTGTGGACAGATAGCGGGCTCGTAGATGAAAAGCGGTAGCTCCCAGCTCCAACATTTGAAACTTTTTATCTTTGCTCGGGAAAAGAAAAACTAGTGCCCACTAACTGTGGCATTCAGCTTAGCACCAAAACCACTTGGAAGGGATTGAAAATTTAGTTTCACCAACGCTGCTTTGTTGTTTTTCATAAACCGAGGTATATGATTTTGGGCATAATCTTGAATTATAATAATCCAAGTTCTTATTTTTGGCGTGACATTTGTTTATAAAAATTTCACACAACTTTGTTATTTGAAATTAGGACAGGTTCAACTGATATGGGGGTATAGAAATGACATTTCAATTTATTGTCCCTTGTAGATTTCAGCAACACAAGGTTACAATTCAATTCATAAATTTGATTTGATCGGTTGGGTTTTGACTCTCTTAAGTTTATTATTATTCTGGTTTTAGTTAAGAGATGCATGCAAGACCTAAACGTCCTCACATCTTAAGCCAGACTTGACTTTCGAAGTTAGTGCCGGTGGCTAGGCATAAACACGTCTCTCTCTATAGATCTAGTCGGACTCCTATTCGTAAACCTTACGTACCAGTCAGAGGACTTGCGACGAAAGCCTTTTAAAGATTGGGTTTCATGGAAGAGCAAACATCACTCCTAAGTTAGACTATGCCACCTAACAAAGCGCAACCCTTAACCCTTAAGGACTTCACGTTCTAGTTTATCCTTAACGATCCTATTCGCTTCATTCCTTTTGCTTGGGCGCAAAGGAATCGGGGTTTGGTAGATTTTATTTCAGAAAACATTGGTTAGGGTCTGGTGCTTTCTTTGGAGTGTATGAACGTCGGCTCTGATACCAGCTGTAGCGATCTCACCCGAGAAATGGGCCCACTTAAGTATATTCCACCTTCCATTGGTGCTAATATACAAAAATGTTCCCAAGTGCGGATTCGACCGTCGAGTCAAGCTCGACCAACGGCTACTGAAGATCGTCCGTCCATACGCTCACTCGAAGGTGAGTTCCAAAGATCACATCATTCCACAATTCAAATTACAAGTCTTAGAGTTATTACAACCAAATTGAAATGATAAATAAATAGTTTGAGTTCATGCAGCGGAAAGTAAACGAGATACTAGCGACGATCCATAGTATCGTCACGATGAAGTCAGCCGTGACGCTACTCCTCACGATCCTCGGGAGAGGTCGGCTCCCACTCGATGCTGTAACCAGGAGGAAGCTGGGAGGCCCAAGCCATAGAGGCAGCTACCTCCTGAGGGGATGGTCCTGAAAATTTAGCCACAAGCAAGGCTGAGTATACTAGTTATACTCAACAAGACTTAACCGACTGGTGATCACTACATCACCGACTCCTACGATGAGAGGCTGTTTGGCTAGTGGGGTTCTTTTGCCAAAAGCGACTAAGCTGTTTTCTACTTTCTTTATCTTGATTTTAACTTCTTTAGTCTATCCATTCTAGGTGAGCCTAGCTAAACAATCAAGTTTTGCAATACAATTATTTCATACAAAGATTTCATCCTTCCAAGTTTCACTTCATAATATGTCATACATCGGTCAAGCAGTCTCATTAACCGCGAGAAGCGGACAGTTCGAACCGAATTTACTACCTGGCCAGGGAAAACCCAAACATACGGAATGGTTGGAAATGCCAACACACCCCAATCCTTTCTCCTCTCTCTGCGAGTGGCTCCCGAGTCCCACTGCCTCAGGGTAAAGGTTCACCACTACTGGGACTCACGCAACTACCCTCATGTGCCCATGGGATAACGTTTCCAAGACAGAGAGCTGTCGGACCTGCTCGCATCAATCGGATACCGGGACTTACCGGTCCCATAAACCGTGCATATGTGTGGTACGTTCAAACGCTTGACACAAAAGTACCACATGTTTCCACTTAAAACATCGATAGACGGGTATCTACAATCATCCGTCCATCATCTCTAGTGTTTCTGATATAAGTAGTCATACAACTCCTATATCTCGCGAGTGTCGGAAAACACTCGACTTCTATCGTTCTTAAGCATAGCAACTATCGAACCTAACATACTAGTGTTCAATCAAAGGAACCTATGATCATGCACTCTAGGGTTTCATTCAACTCCTTGAAACTTAAATGCACAAACATATAATCAAATAATTTGCGTAAGTAAAGTTAGGTTATGCTCCGGGGCTTGCCTTCCGGCTCGAAGCGGTACTCCTGCTCGGGGCTTGGATCCACGTGCACCACGTTCACCTCGGACTCCTGGGCGATCTCCTCGGCAGCGGGGACTAGCTCGTAGACTCCGTCGGCGAGACCCGAATCTACACGAATGCGTGAATGCTTAAGTATCCGGATTTAAATAGTTAGGGTTTATGTAAATCTTGGTTAATGAATTGGAAAGGATAAACATTAATTATAAGTGAATATACCCTTTTCATTTTGAACCTTTACTTTGATTTTAGAGTTTTAGGTTTTTCTCTTTTCTTTTCTTTTTCTTCTCTTTTCCTTTTCTTTTTCTTCTCTTTCCCACTATTTAAGTCCTTTTTCTATTATTCAAAGGTGAACTTAGGAGTATTATTTTTAGGTGCCCTTTGACCAGAGGCTTGCTCATGCCAATACAGGAGCTTAGCCCAAAATTTGGCTCAAGATAATTTTTCTATAATTTATTAAATATTATTCTTATCTTTTTCCCTAAAAACAAACTAAAATCCTACAAAAATATAATTACAAGGTTTCTGTCCAAACCACTTGGCACAGTGACTTAGGGTGCCAAGGGTGACCTCTCTGTAAGTTTGCATGTGATTTTGATTTATGGTTATTTTTGTGGAATTTCACCATGTTTAAACTACCAAAAATCATTTAGCCATTTTCCAGTGTCCAAAAATTACCATTTTCATTTTTCTAAGGTTTCTAATGTCTGGATTAAGTTTCTGTGTGAAGGAGGTGATTTTTCACTGAGTAATTTATTTTCTATGATTTCTTTGCCAAAACAGCAGGGTATATGTTTGGAAAAATCATAACCCTAAATCCACTGGGAATTTTTGTGCACCCTTTGCGCATTAGGCTAATGATAATCACCCTAACAACATATCCCAAGCTCAGCTCCAGTGCATGTATAGATTTTGAACTATGATGAAAAGTGCTCAAACTGAAATGGATTTATAATTCAAAATCTAAGGCTCAACTGTGACAAGTTATAACTAGGAGAATGAACTTCATACTTCAAGGTTTCCAGAGAAATTTAGTTTGTATTTTTCTGATGTTTCTACGATTTTCTACGAATTTTTGAATATTTCAGCGAATTAACCCAAAAAGGTAGAATCTATTTTACGCGAGGAACCCTGGAAGTTCTGAATCTATTACAAACAAGTCCCTGCATTTTGCGCTCGGCCCCCTGGAAAGAGGTTGAAGACACAACGAGGTCCTCGAGTTCGCCGGCGTGGTTACGCCGGCCAAACGGCGGCGAGACCGGGCCGGGGAAGTGGGGGGAAATGGAGAGGGGCTCACCGTGATTCGTTTGAGCTAGGTCTCGAGGTCGGGGATGGCCGGGAACGAGGTCAACAACGGCGGTGGCGGCTCGGCTTGCTCCGGCGAGCGGCGACCGGCGACGTTGGGGTCGGAGAAGCCCGGAGAAGGGGTCGGTGAGCACCAGCACGGCACGAGGAAGCGAATGGTGCCCTCGGTTCGGCTGGAGGAGTAGAGCGGGCTGTGCACGTGCGCGGGCGGCGGCGGAGAACTCGGTTAACTCCGGCGAGCTACGCCAGCGGCTCTGGTGGGGGAAACGGGTCGGGAATGGCTCGGGGAGTGGCAGTGGAGGATGGGGAAGCTCGTGAGAGCCTTGGTTTGGCCGGGGAAGCAGCGGGGAGGGCTGTGCACGAGAGCGAGCTCGGCGGCGCCTCTGCGAGCTCCGGCGAGTGTTTTTCCGGCGTGGAAGGGAGGGGAACTGTTGAGGGCTTAAGTAGGCGTGAGAGGGGAGTGGAGGGGTGCTCGGGAAGCACGAGATGGAGACTGAGACAGCTCGGTGAGCTGCCGCGGCGGCAGGGGCTTGTCGCGGCCGTGTTGGCGCCGTGCGCGGCGTCAACGCGCGCGCGCAGGCGTGCTGCAGGCGGCAGGCGCGCGTGGGCGAGGCGGGAAGAGACAGGGCGAGGAGAAAGGAGCACGCGGGGACGCAAAAGTCGCGCTTTGGACCGGCGGGCAACGGCGGCGACGGCAAAACCCGGCGGTCCGCGGCGGCGACGCGACGGCGAGCGGGGAGTCAGCGCTACAGTGCGTCTCCGACCATGAGACCTTGTCAGAGGCGTGCACCGTGAGCGGGGACACCCGGCCATGTCACTTGTCGGCTCAGGCGAGGCCGGACGGCGGCAGGCGCTTGCCGGCGGCGAGCGCGGCACGCGCGGGCGCGGCGCTGGCAACCCGTGAGCGCGCCGTGAGCGGTGCAAGGGTCAACTGATTGGCATGGCTCAAATTCCAAAAAAAATTGAACTGAACTTCGAAACGTGTCAAATTAAAAGTTGGAGTTTGGGATGTGGGACACAACTTTCGAGCTTGGGCCAGGCGCTTCGACCATGCGCTTCGAGCTTGGATCGTAAGCTCGAGCCTGCGGAGCCTCGAGCGTGACGGAAATCACCGCTCGAGGGTGAATGCCCCTCGAGCTTGGCTGCGGAGCCTCGAGCGTGACGGAAATCACCGCTCGAGGGTGAATGCCCCTCGAGCTTGGCTGCGGAGCCTCGAGCGTGACGGAAATCACCGCTCGAGGGTGAATGCCCCTCGAGCTTGGCTGCGGAGCCTCGAGGGTGACGAAAATCACCGCTCGAGGGTGAATGCCCCTCGAGTTTGGCTGCGGAGCCTCGAGCGTGACGGAAATCACCGCTCGAGGGTGAATGCCCCTCGAGTTTGGCTGCGGAGCCTCGAGCGTGACGGAAATCACCGCTCGAGGGTGAATGCCCCTCGAGCTTGGCTGAGGTTCCATTTCAGCTTTTGAATTTGAATTGAAAAATTTAATTTCCAAAGTTAGGGTCTGAAATTTGAGATACTTCCAAACATTTTTAGGCTATGGTTTCAAAAGGGAAGATGCTTGGTTTGGTCTCTCCTTCAAATTTTGCATTGGCCAAAATTCAAGTTCTTATATAAAATTTAAAGGTTTTTGTTTTGCCTCTTTTTGGGGTGTTTTTAATTTCTTATCGAATTCCTTTTAGCATTTCGTTTGATTTCTTTCTTTCAATTAACCTTGGTTAGGCTTGATTACTTGTTTAGCTTAGCTTAATCATTGTTTTAGTGTTAATTAACACCAGGGGTGTTACAAAAGAGGCCTTGCCGTTGTAATCGTGGTCGTCGGGGAGCAAACACATATATATAGGAATTCTTTGAAAAGGCCTCGTAGCGTCCTTATGTAGTCACACCTTGGCAGTGTGGTACGTGCCTGATCAGCACAGCATGGTTGGGTCTAAAGTTCTTCGGAGTTTTTACACGAATTGTGGTGAAAGTGTACAACCTATGCAGAGTGTAAAACTGTTATAACAGTCGTGTTCGCGGTTATGAACGGCCCGGATCCTCACATGATAATTGAACTTGAAGTTGAAAATAAATTGTGGTTCCTGGTTATCGAATGAATGCTTTGGCACGAATGATGTGAGATGATATATCTCTTTATATTATTAATTGGGTTGGTATATACTTATATCATAGTAATCAGGTGCTCGCTAATAAAACTTGACCAACTAAAATATTGACCACTCTTAACCAAGCCTTTCCTTGAAAGCTTTGCATATTCCCCACCTTGTTGAGTACTAACCATAAGTGTACTCACACTTGCTAAATATTAGATTAGAAGGAGAAAGAAGATGTAGAGTTCTTCAGTGACTTCAATGAAGATTGCTAGGCGTACGCAACCCCAAGTCAACTGACTGTGGTGAAGAGTTGAAGATTCTGCTGCTACAAAACGTTTGTATTGTATTTATTTTATTCTTTCCACTCTGTATTCATGGAGTCTATCATATGCACATATAAAATACATTCGTTTCTTTTATAAAACCAGGTGTGACATATACAATATTTACTGCCTGTTTGGCCGCGCTTATGCTCTGTTCGCCAGAAAAACACCAAACGCAATGCTCCCGTAGCCGGCTGCCCATCAAACCCGGACGAAGCAGGGGAAAAAAGAGGCGAATCCGGGACCTGCTGAACCGTAGATTCACCTGCTTGCTGTGCTAGGTGAAGGCACGGGAACCAATGTTGATTAATAACCTTCAAATGGTTATATCTCTTAAATCATACGTCTAGTCTTAAAATTTTTTATACCATTAAATTCTTTGGAATTAAATCTATAAATTAAGATGTGACTTGACTATGTTTTGTCTAAAAAATAATTTATGACATACAGGTCCCACATGTCATATGCACAAATTTAACAAGATTTAGTATGGTCGTAATCCAAATATAGTTTTCTTCATATGCGCCCTCCATGTGCCTAATTTCTTCCATGAAGCTGTCAGAGAGCTGAAAAAAGCTGCAAGAGAAGTTGCAGAAGAAGCTGTTTTGCCAAACGATTTCAGGCACAGCCACAGCCAGCACAACTAGATTTTCAGAGAAGCCATAGCCACAGCCGGAGCTCTACCAAACATGGCCTTGTAAGTTTCATCACTGCGTACACTTGTTTTTTTTTGTGAATATCACTACGTTCACTTGTTCTTCGTATAGACGCGGCCAGCCGTGCGAGGCATTGTTAGATGACTGGGATGGGCCACGGGCCTGACCCACAACCGAAGCCCAAAATTGTTTTCAGGCGAGTAAAGAGAGGCCTGCACAGCATAGCTCGCGGGCCGATCCCTAGCCAGGGTTTGTATGAGTGGGCTGGGCTGTGGTGCGCCAGCCCCCAACACCAGTTTGTGGGTGGGGGCGAGCGAACCAGTTCGTGTAATGTAACACACACACCGACATGATCTTCATGAGCCTGTGCAAGTACACCGATCATCGTCGATCAATATTGGTCCCTTGCGCAGATACAAACAAACGGCGATCTCGGAAGGTAACGCAACAAGGCTGAAAGGAGCAGCATCTACTACCAAACATACAGACAAGTTTGGATTCTTTTTTAGTGGTCATTGGTCGAAACAAATTCATTATGAACTAATCTGGATTTTTTTAAAAAAAAAACAGGGGAAGTATGATAATAAAAAATAACCAGCTAGCCATCCTACCACTACCTATCAATGTCATGCGGCCGTTGCATAGCGGAAAGCGGGCAACGGTGAAAGTAAAAAAGGAAAAAAAGAAAAAAAAACTGTGGGGAATGGTACGAGGCAGCAGCCTGTGCGCGCCCGGCGGAGAGCGACGCTTGCCCACATCTCTCCACCGGAAAAAATAAGTGTGGAAAGGAAAAAGATCCAGGGAAGACTTGGAGGTCAGAGTGCGTTGCTTACAGCGTCGCCGAAATGCCAGCGCGAACGGCCACAGCTCCGAAATCCTCACTCAACCGCACAAAATTGGGCGGCGGCTGACGACCGGCGCCGAGGCGAGTTGAGCGAACAACGTTGGCGTCTCACGTCCAGCTTGGAGCACAAAGCAACCTGTACCGAATCGAACGCAGCGGAATATCCATGCACCAACATTGCTTTCAGACACGGGCGTGGTTCGTGTAATATTTTTTTTTCGAGAATACATAGGAGAGCTACGTATCATTGCATTAAGAAGAAAATAGTCCGTGTAATATAATTCGTATAAATGCTCATGGGCTCATGGCTAACAAACAATCTACTAATAGCGACAAAGCTTTGGAAGTTTCAGGCATCCCCTCTTGTCTCTGATGCATTACTTATGCTCAATTGCTCATTCTTTGCGCTGGCACTTGGGGAAACATATTCAAGATGTATTCCATCGAAAAGAAGCTTTGAGTGTGGCATAGTTGCTGTGCGACAGTCGGATTACCTGCAGGGTGTAGACGTGCCATTTTCTATTGTAGAATTTTAGGAAATAACACGCATATAAACAAAAATAATGGCGCATTTTTTATATTATAAAAAAGAATTTCTATAAGGGTACAATGAATTTTCACCAAATTTAAGTTTATACTTTTATGCTATGCATTATCAATGAGTATCCAGGTTCAAAATCCTGGCGCCATGTGTGGGCGGGGCGAACCAGTTCCTGTAATGTAACACTAACACATAACGACATACTCCCTCCGTTCCAGAAAGAGAGTCGTTTTGGGTGTTCGTGCTATGAGTTTGACTAAATATGTAGAAAATATGTGTAATGTTTAAATCTCCAAATATTTTTTATAAAAAACTGGATCTAAATATCTATCCAGCAATATCAATACTGTATCATAAATGTTAATATATTTTATATATAATTGACCGAAGTGTTTTATCGGGAAGTGAGAAAGACACTTATTTTGGGACAGAGGGAGTACATGACCATGTGCAAGTAGACTGATCATCGTCGATCAATATTGGTCGCTGCGCAGATACAAACAAACGGCTATCTCCGAACCTAAACGCAACAAGCTTGAAAGGAGTACCATCTGCTACGAGCCATATAAGTTTGGGAAACAAAACTCATTATGAACTAATATAAATTAAAAGAAACCTGGGAAGTATGATAAAAAAAATGAACTAGCTAGCCAGCCTTGCACTCCGTATCAGTGGCATACGACCGTTACATCGCGTAAAGCAAGCTGGCAACGGGGAAAGTCAAGTAAAAAAAATCCTGTGGAGAATGGCAAAGCAGGCAAGCAGCAGCAGCAGGAGCCGGAGAGCGACGCTTGTCCACATCTATCTACCGTAAAAAAAAAAAGGTACAGAAAGGAAATGATCCAGCAAACTGAAGGTTTGTGTGCGCTGCTTCAGCTTAGCCGCTTACGCACGGACGGCCACAGCTCCTTGCCATCCTGTTCACGAACACAACGGCCGCACAAAATTGGGAGGCGGCTGACGACCGGCGGGCGAGGCGAGAGTGAGCGAAACAGCATTGGCGTTTCACGTCCGACTGCGAGCACGGCCCGGCCTCTACCGTCCGCCCGTCCGCCCATCCATGATCCATCCATATCCATCAACATTGCTTTCGGAGTCCCTTTGCAACACCAGAGGCCTGGAAGCTCCGGCCAGCCTGCTCCATGTACCAAAAATACCTTACAGGGCCACGGCGTGTCAAGGTCAGGTCATCCCCAGAAATCAACCACCGACGAAATGAGAGTGGAGGAAGAAAACCGAAGCGAAACTAGCTAGGGGCACAAGTCATCAGTACAGTAGAGGTTGGGTGACTGACGGGGCAGGGAGAAAAGGGCCACACATCGATATGATCGAGCGTAACAGTGAAGAAGCGTGTGTGGGCGCCGCGGCGGCCACTGGCCACCATACGTTGGGCGTTCGGGCTATCCAAAATCTGATCCCTCGCCCAATCCCGTCCTCACGATCCCGCGCCGCGCCAACGCGCACCACAAACGCGGCCACCCCAATCCGCCAACTCGTATATACGCGCGCCCCCCAGCTCTTGTTGGCTAGCAGCCTAGCACCATCAGCTTGATCGTCGATCCTTGCTCGTTCTCCCCTGCTCGCGGCCATGGCGTCGCCCATGCTCTCCGCCACCACCGCCACGCTCCAGGTAACGGCCTGTCTTTGCTGCGCGATTCTTCGCGCTGCTCGGAAGCGAGTGAGTTTCTAATGGTGGTTTTGTGATGCATGTCTTGTGTTGTGTCCAGGGCGCCGGCCTGTCCGAGTTCTCCGGGCTGAGGAGCTCCTCGTCGCTGCCGATGCGGCGGAATGCCACCTCCGACGACTTCATGACCGCCGTCTCCTTCAGGACCAACGCGGTACGTGCTGCCATCACCTGCACGTCTTGTTGGGGATGAACAAACACGTACGGAACACGCCTGCTTAATTACTTGCCTCTGGCGTGCACGCACGCAGGTGGGCACGAGCGGCGGCCCGAGGCGGGCGCCGACGGAGGCGAAGCTGAAGGTGGCGATCAACGGGTTCGGCCGGATCGGGCGCAACTTCCTCCGCTGCTGGCACGGGCGCGAGGACTCGCCGCTCGACGTGATCGCCATCAACGACACGGGAGGCGTGAAGCAGGCGTCGCACCTGCTCAAGTACGACTCCACGCTCGGCATCTTCGACGCCGACGTCAAGCCCGAGGGGGACAACGCCATCTCCGTCGACGGCAAGGTCATAAAGGTCGTGTCCGACCGCAACCCCAGCAACCTGCCGTGGGGTGAGCTCGGCATCGACCTCGTCATCGAGGGGACGGGCGTGTTCGTCGACCGCGAGGGCGCCGGGAAGCACATCCAGGCCGGAGCCAAGAAGGTGCTCATCACGGCACCCGGCAAGGGCGACATCCCCACCTACGTCTGCGGCGTCAATGCTGACCAGTACAACCCCGACGAGCCCATCATCAGTAACGCCTCCTGCACCACCAACTGCCTCGCTCCCTTCGTCAAGGTCCTCGACCAGAAGTTCGGTGCGTATATATACATATATACATATATGCATATAAGTGTGTTCTCATGTTCTGCGATTATAGTTATAGATTATAATGCTTGTTAAGATCGATCGAGCAGCAATGGAGACAATATATATATAATAACGGCTCGCGCATGCATCACATGACACATCGCAGGCATCATCAAGGGGACCATGACGACGACCCACTCCTACACCGGTGACCAGAGGCTGCTGGACGCCAGCCACCGTGACCTCCGCCGGGCCCGCGCCGCGGCGCTCAACATCGTGCCGACATCGACGGGGGCAGCCAAGGCCGTGGCGCTGGTGCTCCCGAACCTCAAGGGGAAGCTCAACGGGATCGCGCTCCGGGTGCCCACCCCGAACGTGTCCGTCGTCGACCTCGTGGTGCAGGTGTCCAAGAAGACGCTCGCCGAGGAGGTGAACCAGGCGTTCCGGGACAGCGCCGCGAACGAGCTCAAGGGCATCCTCGAGGTCTGCGACGCGCCGCTCGTGTCCGTCGACTTCAGGTGCTCCGACGTGTCATCCACCGTCGACGCCTCGCTCACCATGGTCATGGGCGACGACATGGTCAAGGTCATCGCGTGGTACGACAACGAGTGGGGGTACTCGCAGAGGGTCGTCGACCTAGCTGACATTGTCGCCAACAACTGGAAGTGAAGCACTCCATTATTGTAACTCTTCCTCCGGGCCTCGGCTTTTCAAAATTTTCCCCAGGCTCTTCCCTGATATATCGTATAATTTGTAATGAGAAATCGAGGCCCAACGATTCTTCTCTTCTCTTTTCTCGATCTCTCCATTCTACCTTCTTCTCTAATTTTTCGTTGTCGAGGGACGGATTATAATCGACTTCCAGCAAAAGGAAATCCAAACGCTGTATAATGTGGATTTGTAATATATACCATCGGCTGCAAGGCTCTCTTGTAGAAATCCTTTTCAAACTCTTAGTTGAAAGATGGCAATTTCAGAACCAGTTTTCTTTGAGGTGTTCACAATACTTAAAGGCAGTTTCAATCTAATTGCTGTGATCGTACAACTAAAAGTCTAAAACGTTGCAGTTCGAGGATGAATGTCAGTCAAATTGTTCTAACAGAAACAAAATTTCTAATGAGAAATCTCCAAACAGAAACATATTGGATGCTTTAGTAGGACAAAAATGAAACAGATTGAATGTCAGTTAAATTGTTCGACAGAATTATCCAATCCAACCAGTATCGCCCCCAATTTGTCATTTGGAATTTTCCATAGACTTCATAGTTCACATTCTCGTCACCCTGGATCCTCGTTGCAGAGTGCATTGAGCGATCGAGAGTATATGGTATCATGTAGACTGCGAGCGATCAAGAGTATATCGGTATCACGGAAAACAAAAATTGTCAGATCATACAATGAAACGCAAGGATGGCATCTTGCCCTTCTCAAATATCCAGAAAAATTCAGAAGCATAATTTCTCATACGATTTTGATAGCCTCATATCAGATATCTAAATTCAAATGCCCCATGTTTACCAGAAAGGACAGATTTAGCTCCACCGATCAAGCAGGATCTGCTGGCTACAATCTAGCATGACTCTACTGATGACAGAATGAATGTTTTATAGTAAGATACTACTTCTACTTGAAGATCTAAAATCAGAAAACAGATACTAGTCTCTGAACAAAGAAAATATGTTCCTCAGATGCTCTGCATGGAACTTGAACATGGTATCCACTCTGTTTCAAGGGCCGCCATTGAGAAGGTTCCAATCATCCACATTGAAATTTATGACTGCAGCTTTGAAGATCTAGGACATTGGTAAGCATCCAGCTTGTTCAGCAGGTATGGCTGCAACTGCAGTGGCGCCTTCAAGCCATGGGCTGAAAGAAAACCAGGCAGAACAAACCAATTAGGGTGGCGTGTAACATTTGAAAACAAGAAACGTCCATACCCCATTTCACTAAATAAATATCATGGCATCGGTAACTCCAGGATGATGTTATGAACCTAGATATGCAGGGCTACACTCATGATTTGAAGATTAAGGACCTTCATGTTTCTGGCAGTACATTAGGATTTTATCGCAATCTTCATTTAACTATTTATACGGTTTTGATAGTCTATTTCTGTCTTTCTGCCAATTGTAGCACACTAGCATTCTCAGCTTGCCAAGGTACAAACACAGAACTGAATTATGTTTAAAATCTGAACAAAAGGGTGTTCCATAGTGCAAATCTGATGGTGACTTGCAAAAAATAGCATTTAGCCATTTACTAAACTGATGTCTTGTTTCAACGTTATTGATCCACATTTTAACATGTCAATTGTCAAGATGTATTTATGCAAAGGACCCAAAATAATAAACAAATATCTTCTCATACACAGACCAACAAGTGGTAGTCTGCGATTTAAAATCAGAACAAGATTTTGTTCAATGATACAAAATACCCATACTAATGGGGGATATGCTATAGTGATCAACAGGCCTTACTCTATTGTTCTCGACAGTGGCTCGTATGCGGTGATAAGTACATCGGTTCTTGCATTTTCGAGACGTATACTTGCCAGGTAAAGCTGTTAAGAGCATTCAGTTTGAAGAGCCAATATCAAATGTTCTTAACAATATTCACCAAGGGTGGGTATACTCACTCGAACAATGTTCTCTACTTTTTTGCCTCGTCTAACTTTTGTGATGGCCTACATAAACAACAAAAAGAGGCATGAGATCCTACCTTAGTACCCTACCATGCAGTTTCTGACACTACTTATTGCTATTTTATCTATCATCTAAATGCATACCAAGAAACTGAACTACAAATGCTATCATAAACAACAATATGCAGTTGAAACATATATTTCGTAAAGCACAGCATTCCTGGATAACCACTTCTCCCAATAAAAGGCTAAAATTTCAGTTTTCTCCCACTCAATTACTTTCACTACTTTTTCACTGTGAAAAAAGGGGAAGGATGTACTTCAACATGCCCTGACCTGCTGGCCATATCCAAATTCTGAAGGTACAGTCACCTCATGAGAAATATAAAATATTTGAGCAAACAAAACTACTCACAAAGTCACAATGTCTGCCCGATTTAGATTCATAGTCATTGCTGTAAAAATTTTTAATTCCTAATGATGATAACTTTCTCATTCTCCCTAACATGCACAAAAGGATTGTACTGCACTTTACACTGCACTCCTAAGTCCTACAAACACAAGAAATCTTTCATCATCTTAACTTTCTCATTCTCCCTAATATGCACAAAAGGATTCTGCACTTCTACAACACTAGAAATCTTTCATCATCTTATGTCAAGAAGCAGGGACAACAAAACAATCAACAAGATCACAAGAGATCGATCTGGGTGGCAGTGTGGAACATCCAACTGATATGGGTACAGTAAAGTACACTTACCAGCTTGCCAACTGAAGTTCCGGCCACTGCGGGTGCTTCTCCGAGGCGCAAAGCAGCAAGTTCGAGTGTCCCCGAATTCTCAACCACCTAGCAGGCAACCAAGCAACATTTTACCAACAGGTCTTTTACGTTAACAAACTTATATCAGGCAACATTTCCATCCAATGCACAGTAACCACACAAATAGTTCTCCGACCACATTGGCAATTTGCCAAATGAATTTGTCACATAATTAAACGGTAGCCAAGTCACGGGGTCGTTGACTGTTGTTTACCAAGCTGTCCCCGGCGTCTTGCTCGCCGGCGATCATGCGCAGGTGCCAAAGCGCCCTGCTGGCCTCGCCCACCGCGCCGCCGATGAAGCCGATGAGGCCGGTCAGGTCGAAGTTCAGGCTCTCGTCGCGGGCTAGATCAACAAAAACCTCCTGCGGAGCAGAGCCCAAATACTCAAATTGAAACAAAATCAAATTGTCCATACAACACGTACGGGAACACATTCACAGAGCTCGGAAGCGAGAATCGCACGAACCTGATCCTCGGGGACATCCCGGATGTTGATCACGTCCTGAACAGATTAAACAAAAAAACGAAGGCCCAAACAAAGCGTGCTAAGCGAGAAAATTGTAAATTTGACGCTCCAAACATTTCGCTTCGCAGTTCTAGGACTCCAAACATGGTACATGTAAAAATAACACTTGAAACGTTGGTTTCTTGATTCTTACGACATTAGCAGTATTTTCTCTCTTTTCTCACCTAAACACATGTATTTGACACCTAAAAATACCCTTTGCCCTTTCTGTTCTTTTGCAAATCTATCTCCCGTACCGTAAAGTTCATTTCCACCGAGCAGCGACACGCCGTGTCGCCGCCCATCCGTCCGTCTCCACGCCGCCGACCGCCGCTGGACTGGCCGCCCAGCAACCAAGCTGCGAGCTAGCGCTGCTTGCCTGCCTGCTTGCCGAGGCTGCCAGGCGGCAGCGAGCAAAGCCTGCCTGCTCGCCCAGCCAGCCAGTGGCAGCGAGCAGAAGTGGCATCCAGCAAGCCTTCCTGCCCAGCCAGCGAGCGGTTGCGAGCAGAATTGGCAACGAGCTTAGCCCAGCCAGCTAGCGGCTGCCAGAGCAGACGCATGTTTTCAAAAGAACAGAAAGGGCAAAGGGGTATTTTTAGGTGTCAAATACATGTGTTTAGGTCAGAAAAGAGAGAAAATACTCTAAATGTCATAAGAATCAAGAAATCAACGTTTCGAGTGTCATTTTTACGTGTATAATGTTTGGAGTCCTAAAACTGCGAAGCGCAATGTTTGGAGTGTCAAATTTGCAATTTTCTCGCGTTAAGCGCAGGAGCAAGCGGAAAAGGAAGCGAAACCTCGGGACCGGCCAAGGAGGGCGCGGCGGAAGGTGGAGAGCCTCCTCCAGCGTCCAGCCTCGTACCTGGAAGCGGGCGGGGAAGGCGGTGGAGATGGCGCCGTCGAACAGGGCCCGAGGGACGCAGGCCTCCCTGGCCACCTCTCGACCAGCTTCTTCTCTCGGTCTCGGCTCGCGAGGAAGGGGGTTGAACAGCTTCCAAAGGGTGGAGATGGTGCCGTCAAACAGGGCCCGGCGGACGCCGGTCTCCCCAGCCATCTCTCGACCAGTAGGTCTCGTCTCGCGAGAAAGGGGGTTGAAAAGCTTCCAGAGGGCGATTCGAGGGCAAGTTATATATTGGCGACGGGGGCTTTGGAGTCGGCGCGTCGATCTTTTCTTTTACGCCTCTCATAGTATCTGTTCATACATGTGCACACACACCACACCCTACAAACGCACACCTCACTTACACCCTGCACGCATACAAACAACCTACAACTACACTCAGATCCAAACCGCGTCCTTACAACCTACAACTACACTCAGATCCAAACAGCGTCCTTCTTGAGATCACCGAAATCCTCCGATTCCGTAGGCGACGCGCCGATTCCGTAGGCAACGGACGCGTCGCAGTCCCTTTGTGGCTCCACACGTGAGAAGCACCTGCTCAGAATTATTTGAGAATAAATCCCGGTTGAGACATCCGACATGCGATTCGTGGGAATCGAACTCGGACGGGCTGCCCGACCACCGTCGGCAGCAACCACCCGCGCTACGCGCGGTCCTCGTCGGCGCGTCGATCTGGCGCAGACAGCCAGCCACGAGCCCACGCACGCCTAGGGCCTGTGCTACAGTGGGCGGGCTGTGTGGGCCGTTTCAAAGATGGCAATTTCGGAACCAGTTTTCTTTTGAGGTGTTACACAATACTTAAAAAGCAGTTCAATCGATCTAATTGCTAGAACAATTTGACTTATGCATTAGTAGAAAGAAATGAAGCGTCAGTCAAATTGTTCGACAAAATTATCCAAATACTACAACCCAATTTGTCATTTTACATTTTCCATAGACTTCATAGTTCATATGTTCGTCATCCTTGATCCTTGGTACAGGGTGCAGTGACAGTGAGCGATCAAGAGTATATGGTAGTATCATCTACTCCCTCCGTTCCAAATTATTAGTTCATCCTGGCTTTTTACCACATTCAGTGATGATGCTATGAATTTAGACAAGTATATATGTGTAGATTCATAGAAGATGCCATAAATTTAGAAACTCAAAAATGACATCAAGATTACTAATAATTTGGAACGGAGGGAGTATCATCTAGACCGAGCGATCAGGAATATATGGTATCACGTAGGACAAGAATTGTCAGACCATATATGCAATGAAATGCAAGGGTGGCATCTTTCCCTTCTCAAACATCCAGCAAAATTTAGAAGCATAATTTCTCATACGATTTTGATAGCCTCATATCAGATCTCTCAATTCAAATGCCCCATGTTTACCAGAAAATGACTCTACTGAGGACATGATGAATGTTCCTAGTAAGACACTACTTACTACTTAGCAGACCTAAAACTAGAAAACAGATACTAGTCTCTGATCAAGGAAAATATGTCCCTCAAATGCTCTGCATGGAACTTGGAACATAGTATCCACTCTGTTTCAAGGACCACCATTGAAAAGGTTCCAATCATGCACATTGAAATTCATCACAGCAAGTTTGAAGATCTCGGACATCGGTAAGCATCCAGCTTGTTCAGCAGGTATGGCTGGACCAGCTGCAACTGCGGCGGCACTTTCACTCAATGGGCTGAAACAAAACCAGACAGAACAAACCAATTAGGGTGGCGTGTAACTTGGAAAACAAAAAACGTCAGTACCTCATTTTACTATATAAATAGCATGGCATCAGTAACTCCAGGATGATGTTATGATTTATGAACCTAGATATGCAGGGCTACAGTCATGTTTTGAAGCTTTAGGATCTTCATGTTTCTTGCAGTACATTAGGATTTTGTTACATCTTCATTTAACTACTTATACGGTTCTGATAGTCTGTTTGTGCCAATTCTAGCATAGCATTCAGCTTGCCAAGGTGCAAACAAAAAGTTGAAAGATATTTTTCTATCTGAACATAAGGGTATTCCATAATGCAAAGCTGACGGTGACATGCAAAAAATGGCATGTTTAACATGCAGAACAAGATGTATTTATGCAAGGATCCAAAATTATAAACTAATATATTTTCATATACAGATCAACAAGCAATTGATAGTAGCTGTGTGATTTAAAATGAGAACAGGATTTTCAGCTTTGAGGAAACATGAAATTTGTTCAATTATACAAAATACCCGTTAATAATAGGGAATATACTACAGTGATCTACAGGCCTTACTTTATCAACAGCGGCTCATATGCGGTGATAAGCACATCGGTTGCTGCATTTTTGAGACGTATATTTGCCAGGTAAAGCTGCAAAAAGCAAACAACGTTCAGTTTGAACTTTGAAGAGCCAATAAAATGTTCTACAAAATTCATCAAGGGTGGGTATACTCACTCGAACAATGTTCTGTGCTTCTCTGCCCTGTCTGCCTTTTGAGACGGCCTACAGAAACAACAAAAAGAGGAATCAGATCGCACCCTACTGTGCATTTTCTGAAACTATTTACTTGGTGCTATTTATCTATCATCTAAATGAATATCAAGAAACTGAACTAGAAATGCTATCATAATCAACAATATGCAGTTGAAATATATATTTCATAAATCACATCATTTCCTGGATAACCACTTCTCCCAATTAAAGGCTAAACATTGCCTTTTCTCCGACTCAGTTACTTTCACAACTTCACTGTAAAAAGTAGGAAGGATATAATGCTACATACCCTGACGATATCCAAATTTTGCCGTTTTTGCTTTATTTGCTGGATTTTACAAACCAAACTACTCACAATGTCTTGTAAAAACGTTTTAATCCCTAATGAGAACATTTTTATTCTCCCTAATATGCACAAAAGGATTACACTGCACTTGTACAACACTAGAAATCTTACATCATCTTATCTCAAGAAGCACAGACAACAAAACATTTATTAATCAACAAGATCCCAAGAAATAGATCGATCAGGGTGGCAGTGTGGAACACCTTACTGATATTGGTACAGTAAAATACACTTACCATTTGGCCAACTGAAGTTCCAGCCACTGTGGGCGCTTCTCCGAGGCGCAAACCAGCAAGTTCGAGCGTCCCAGAATGCTCAATCACCTGGCAAACAAAGAAGCAACGTTTTACCAACAGGTCTTTTACGTTAACAGACTTCAATCAGGCAACATTGCCATCCAATGCACAGTAGTAAGCACACAAATAATTTTCCGACCACATTGGCAATTTGCCAAATGAATCTGTCACATAATTAAATAGTAGTCAAGTCAAAGGCTTGTTGATTGTTGTTTACCAAGTTGTCCCCGGCGTCTTGCTCGTTGGCGATATCGCGCAGGAACCAGAGCGCGCTGCCGGCGTCGTCCAACTCGCCCTTGAGGTCGAGCAGCTCGAAGATGAGGCTCTCGTCACGTGCTGGATCAACAAAAACCTCCTGCGAAGCACCGCCCAAAAATTAAAATTAAAACCAAATCAAATTGTCCAAACAGCACGGCACGGGAACACATTCAAAGGGGATCAGAGCTCGGAAGCAAGAATCGCACTAACCTGATGGTCGGGGACCTCCCGGATGTCGCTCACGTCCTGAACAGATAAAAAAAACCAAGGCCCAAACAAAGCGTTAAGCGCACGCGGAAAAGGGAAGCGAAGTGCTAAACCTCGGGGGCCAATCGGCCAAGGAGGTTGTGGGGTGCAGGTGGAGAGCCTCCAGCATCGTCGTACCTGGAAGCGGGCGGGGAAGGCGGTGGAGATGGCGCCGCCGAACAGGGCCCGTGGGACGCAGGCCTCTCCGGCCATCTCTCGACCAGCTTCTTCTTCTCACGGTCTCGGCTCTCGAGAAAAGGGGGAACGAACAGCTTCCAGAGCGTGGTGGAAGGCGGGGCGGGCGGGGAGGGAGGGGCCCGGCGATTCGGGGGCGAGTTATATAGGCGCCGAGGCGAGGGGGCCTTGGCGGCGGTGTCGCCGCGCGTCGATCTCACGCAGCCACGGCCCCGCGTGGAAGCAACGCACGCCGAGGTGTCCTACCCGCCGCTGCCGGTTTGGCCGCGGCAGGAGGAGAGGCAGCGCCGGGAGTGGGCGGGCTGTGTGGGCCGAGTCGAGGGAGGCGGCAGGCCGAGGCCCACAAATTGCCTGGTTACTCGAACGGAGACAGATTAGATTTCTAACCTGCAGGCTGCAGCGAACCAAGTTACCAAGGAATCGATCCGCCTGGCGCCTCGATGGATCTCCACGCCACTCGTGTGTTCAGTAAAAAAAAAATTGTTTTCCATCTTTTCTATTCACCCCCTTACAGAACACGCTTCTAGAACGACTTCTTCTTCATGCCCGGCTAACTGCCGATCGAGGGCTCCGTCTTCATCGAGGTGATGGAAGCGTGAGCGCCTACGTGCCTCTCTTCAGCCGCGCCATGGAAAGCTTCAAGAGATGCTGCTACTCTCTGGCTACTGCTGATGCACGTTTTTATATCACTGTCTGGTTTTGCTGGTAAGCTCAATAAGATCTCCCGTCCTCTGGAATCAATCAACAACCTATGCAAATCGAATGACTAACTCCAGCTGCTAAAATATCATGGGCATATTGGCTGGCGACAAGGCTTCTGATTTCTGAAGCTGGTTGGCTACATTCACGAACGGTCATTTGATTAACTGAGCCAGCCATCGAAATTGCACAGTACAGGACTCATCTTGGAGGCATCATTGCGCACAAATACCACATGTTCGAATAGCCATGATATTTTGCAATACAAGCTACTAATACTTTCTGCAGCACTAAGCACAGCAAATAATCAGCAGGACAAATAGTCAAGTGCACATAGTGAAATCTCTTACAGTACTAGACCCATGAGTTGCTACTCGATCAATGAACTGAAGTTCGGGAAAAAAAAACCTCAGAGTTTCTAAACCTCCAACTAAGGCAAGCACTAAAACACCGCAAAAGGGGACGCCTTTCTTTTTTTTCATCAGCCCTCTAGAGGCTTGGTCTCACACATTCTGCAGACTTAAGTTATCAGACTCAATCCAAATAGATCAAGGTTCAGGACTTCAGGTCTCCTCTTCATCCTCGTCGTCTTCATCTTCTGCGTCCTCATCATCAGATCCCTAAAGACATCGCAGGAGAATTAGCAAATACAGGTGTAGAACGTTCATGAAACAACAGTTCTCAACATTCAGACCCCTGAAGATATGCAGGAGAATTGGTAAATACAGGCGTAGAACGTTCATGAAACAACAGTTCTCAACATTCAGACCCCTAAAGGTACTGCAAGAGAATTGGTAAATACAGATGTACAATGGATACCATGAAACAACAGTTCTCAACATCTCCAATCTGCATATGCAAATAATAGGCGCATGACCACGATATATATAACAAGCATGACTAGATACTCTATGACGTAGTACTAGATATCAAAATGGTATGTTAACCATGACACATGACATGGCAGCAGTATGATTACCCAACAGGCAGGAAGTCGGACAAAAGGTATCTAATAACACTATAACAGAGAAAGAATGCAATGCACTTTTGCCTAAGGAGTAGAACCATGCAAAGGATTGGATTACCTCTTCATCGTCCTCCTCTTCAAACTCGTCTTCCTGCTCCTGCAAAAGAAATTTCAGCACAAGGTACAAGAATATGAAAAAAGGACAAAAAAAACATTTGCCACAGAAGCACTAACATTGTTGAAATACTTCAACGGATTGGGCCACAAGTCTTCCTTGATGACATCTGCTATCTACATATATGTAATGGAGGTTATCAGAGAACACCCTCAGCTGGAACATGTTATATATTTTTTTAGGCCTCAGCCTCAACAATAAGACCTGGAAATACCTGATCCATCTCACCATGAGTTAAACTTTCGTTCTCTGTATCAGTGAACCAAGCGAAGAAACTGCAAAAGAAATGGAAAGACAACTTAACAGAATCTCCAACTTGCCACTCAATTGAGATAGGCATATTATTATATTGAATAAACAACGTAATGCACAAACCATGTACATAATTAGAAAAAATACAGAAGCATCTTCGAAGCACAGAAGATGACAATCATGCTAATAGCAACAAAACCATCTATTGGATACTCAGTATCAATGCTTCTCTTTGGACAAAGAAAACCAATGCATACATAGACATCAAGAGGCACGGCTTGTCAGGAATTCTCCAATAAATCATGCAAGTATATTGGATTAACCATGTTTTGTAAGTCAAATAATAAGACCAAGCAGTCACTAAAATTACTAGGCACTAAAGGAACATAGACACATCTAGAGAACACTGTAGAATCTCAATGGCAGAAAGAATGCTACCCCTTACAGGCTTGGACAATATTTACATAAAAAACAAGTAAGCAAGCATAGATTGTTTGGTTGCATAATTGTGCATCACCTACAAGAAATTAGCAATGGGAAAACTTTGTGATCAAATAGAAATAAAATACCTTTCATCAAGCAGTAGTCGCTTGTTACTCTTCTCGGCACATGTCTTTCCATTGACAATGTCCTGATACACAAATTAGAAAATGCATTAGGTTTTCTTGGCAGGAACTTGGTAAGTTAAACAAGTAGTATGATGGTCAATGCGCAATACCATTCCAGACTTCCACTTAATGGAGGTAGCCTTTACTGTGATTGTTCCATCATCACTCATGGAATACGTCTTTGTAAGCTTTTTATCTTCAAAATACGGATTGGAAGCAAAGGTCTTCCAGTTCAAGGTCAAAAGATATTAAAAACAAAGTTTTAAAAAAAATATAAAAAAATGTAGAAGGTTCAAATGAAGCTTACGAGAGTAATAGAGCAGCCCGATTTAATATCCTCTGACTCATCCACAAATATAGACTCCAAGTGCTTAAAAATCTACAACAGAATAAACATAGAAAATTTCTGAGTAAATAAAAATGCTTCAATTTGCCAACTGGTTTCGGAGAGTTTCGCAGTATATAGGTGTGCTGATTATTTGATTTTATTAGTACCAACACAGATACAAAGAGCTAAAAGTATGCCAAGCAAAGGTACCTTTTGATCATCCTCAGTTAAAAGCTCACCAAGCATAGGATGGCTAAGGAACTGCAGGGGTCAGCACACAGCAGTGTCACAATTATTATTTAAAAGAAGAGCCCATAAGCAGTCAGAAGTCTGCTGTCAGCCAGACGTCTGTAATAAACCATAATTGAAATATATTACAAACCGCTGTCAGCCAGAAGTCTGGAATTTTCTGGATAATTTCATTGCGTCGAACATAAACTGGTTTGCGAATTTCATTGTATTTCTGTTCCACCTCTAAAACCTTCTCGCTTGCTTCTTCGTTAACCTGTAACATACTGATACTATGAGATGGCCTACACTTAAATAGCATAATAAAATGACAGCCACCTACGTCAGAGAAGACTCAACCCATTGAAACAGACCTCATAAAAAGATGCATATGAAATAGTAATCGCCATGCAGACAGGAGTAATGTAGATTTAGCCAGTGTGTTCCTACGACCACACTCAACATCAAATTTTAATTTCCTGAAGTAATCAACCATTACAAGCTATGCTATTGCAAGCTTCTACAGTTCACCTGTGTGTAAGCTCACAAGCAAGTGAATTCCGACTTCAGAGGTTGCTGACATTAAACAAGCGTCTAATTTCACAGCGTTCCACGAGAGCACTCCAACCCTTCCTTGCACTAAAGAGAGAGCAGAGAGAAAACCCTTATTCTGTCCCGACTCCCCAAAGCAAAATCTTCCATCCAGGCCACAACTAACTAATTAATCACCCAACGTTGCATCACAGCGGAAACATCTCGCAGGCCAACCTGAAGCGGCGGCCAAATCTCAACTAAATTTAATGTAGCAACCGCAATGAAGACGACCAACAGTGACCAACTCACAAAACCCAGCGAGTCCAATTCCAGTTCCAGTGCCCGAGCGATCACAACACGCAGCGTGCCAAGCGAGGCGGATGAAAATCCCAACTCACTTGTGGAATCGAAGCGACTCACCTTCTCGATCTCGTCCTGGATCTCCTGGAGCTTCTCAATGGACTGCAGAAGGGCGCGGTCAATGGGCTCTGCCCCGTCCTCCTCGGCGCCGTCGGTCCTCGCCCTCTTGCCCTTCTCCTCGGCGGTCCTCATCGCGAGCCACGCGAAAACCCCCTTTCCGCGAGGGGCTCTAGGGTTTTAGCACTCGCCTTGGGGAGGTGAGGCTGGGCTGCCGCTGCGGTGCGCGGCTGCGCGCGGTGGGGAGAAAAGGGGAGAGGAGGAAACCGAAGGGCGGAGGCGGGTGGTGTCCAGGGGTTAGGACGGCTAGTTGCGGGGGTTTTATATCTGGGTTTTATACCGGGCCGCGCCGAGATTCGCGCTTGCCGCCGGTTTGAGTAGGATTGGGCTGGGCCTCGTGGTGAGTCGTGGCAATTTTACCGGTGCAACAGACCTAGCGGGCCGTATTGTCCGCCCATAAGTTCTACTGCATAAATGTGAAAAGAATTACCATATTGACGACATCATTTTTTTTTTGAGAAACCGGGCTAAAGTTTCATTTATAATTCTGGTGATTACAGTCCGAGTTACAAAGACATTCTTGGAAGAAAAAGAAATTACAACCTAGTCCTTGAAAACAACTCCCGGTGTTCCACGCTATCGACGACCGGAACTTGCATCCTTAGACCGGCCTCCTCTCCGGCGAAGAAACAAAGTTTGAAGATGCTGTCTTGAGCAGCACATCATCCGACATGCTTTGTAGTCGCTGAACGATCCGGCTATTGAAGATGGCCAACGACCATCGCATCGTCGGGGCATGAAGAACCTGACGCCCCAGAAGCTGATGGTTTCTAAAAAAAACTAATGTACAAGTGTGAAAAGAATTACCGTATGATAAAAGGCACTGAGGTTAGTACAATGAGTAGTGAATGTTCCAACTAGACTGAATTCAAGAGCCTGGATTACAAATTACAATCTGTTAACAGAATGAAGTATGAACTGTCGTCCCGGCCAACTTCTTGCAGTACCAGACTACCAATAAACCGGGGTTCATTTTCATAGATCCTTATGTTCGGCCTGTACCTAGAACTGCCCAGCATCCCGTCAATGAAAATGTTGTCCACTTATTAGCATCTGAAACCCAAAAACACTCGCCAAGCCAAAATGATATAAAGGCAAGTGATATGAATACCGTGATATCCAAAGGTTGCAGTAACTGTATGAGGAGCGTCGAGGGTAAATAATCAATGAAAACTTTCATATGTCAGTTCCTACCTATTAGTCTATTACCACAATTATAGTGTAGCTGAGCATACCAGAAAACACCTAATTTAACTGCGGTTACAATCTTGACGTGAAATCTACTATTGCACCACAGCTACTCGGCTAATCAGGGAGATCTCCCATGGTGCCTTTGGAATGATGCAGACGTTTGCCGCGCACCATATGATAGGCTTCAGTGGCATTCCAAGACAACAAATCTGAGCTCCAACAGAAAAGGCCAGCTCAAGTCAACTGAGAAAATATCCATAGTCAAGGGGTTGGTGTTGAATGAGCGGTCCCAACTTGGCTGAACAGGGTCTTCTCATATCATCCAATTGGATCTCATCACCCCATGACAATTTCAAGCCACAACGTTCAAGGAAGGTTGAGAGTTCTGGTTGACCTTATCTTGCCATTTCCTGCGAGAAGAAAGAAAGGATGGGGTAACTGACATGCTCAAATCTAAACATATGGGCAAATCATCCTCAACTAGCACAAAAAAAAAAAAATCGGATGCACCTCCCTCTAATCTGGGAATTATCTCAAAGAATGATTATGCGAAATAGTAAGCAAGGCTTGGGAAATACTCAGGAAATAAGCGACCTCAATCGTCGCAAGCACCTTTCTAATATATGAAAAAACATAACTTTGTTTATTCAAATGTTGGTTGTTACATTACTAAATGCCTAGGAGCATGACACTTGTACAAAAATCACAGATTTCCAGACATGAACAATGATATGACCATATTTAGGCATCTCCAGCAGATTACTCCATTCATTACCAAAATATTTTCTCTTTCCCTTATTAATAATTATTTTTTTAGTTTTGGTAATCATTGTTGTAGTAGAATACCAAAACCTCTCAGGTAAGAGAGTGAATCACCTACATATGAGTAAGAGAGAGGTGGGTTTTGGTGACTACCAAAAAAAATTTT
Organism: Digitaria exilis; assembly: GCA_015342445.1. NCBI lineage: Eukaryota > Viridiplantae > Streptophyta > Magnoliopsida > Poales > Poaceae > Digitaria > Digitaria exilis. The sequence continues at coordinate 2,155,602 of JACEFO010001734.1, forward strand.
GGTATAAGGTAATGGGATTGGTAATCTGCTGGAGCACCTCATATCCCTCAAATCGCTGTTTTTTTTGGTATTGGTGATGTAAATAGGTAATCTGCTGGAGATGCTCGCTCACCAGTTTAACTGAAAAGTTACTGCTACTTCACACTGACATAAACAATTAATGTTAACCAAAATAATAGCTTCTCCATTTTTTTTGAACCAGACACATGGTAAATATTTTCTGATTGTAAGCAATTTCTTCCTGAATGGTAATGTCTCAATTAGCTCCAATCAATGCATCAATAGATTAAAAATAATACCAAATCCTGCTGCTAGCACAGTGCAACTTGAAGTTTGCCAGCGGTATACAGGCATAATATTTGCAGTTTGAACTCGTCTGTTTTCAGCATTGACATGCTCATCGATGTCACACAACATGCAGTTGTCATTACTCCATGGCCATCCAAAACAAATCTAAAGACACCATAAGTTACAGGTTCATGAAATCAGTGAGCTGGTCGTTCTGGTGATTTTGTAGTGACAGTGAGTCGTGAGATATGCATTTCTCTATTTTGCAGGTGCACAAAATGTTTATAAAATATCAGTGCTTGCTCAGACATGCATTTTACCATAATAAACTCATGACCAATTAATCAGCAACATGGCTTCAGGCAAACTCATTTATCCAAAGCTGGACAGAATTTTCTTATAAGCGCCTGTTTTCTGGGAGGACTCAGCAACCTCACAAGCAAGGATCATACCAAGGATATAAGCTCTGAACATATTGCAAAGCAAATAATATTTTCCAGTTAAAAAATAAATCAAGATGGAGAACAGGAAAGTTGGCTAAGAACACACCAGATCAAAACTTTTAAGAATACTACTTGATAGTTCATATCCAGATAATTCTTCAATCAAGGGTCGGCAAAGAAAAAAAAATACAGAATATGTGAACATGAACTTCCAAGTATTCTTCCTCATTGATTTACTTGGCAAACCACTTGCTCAAGCTGGATTTGTTAGGAAAGATGGGCTGAGTTATTACCTTATGATTGTTTTAGCAAGTGCCCCTGGTCGTTCATATCCATCTTTAGAAACATCTTTTGCACTGTCATTTGATGCCTGTTCCTCATTAGACTCGTTGTCTTCTCGTCGCTGCTTAGGTTGTTGTCTTGATTCAGGCTTCCAGTTTGCTTTTGCAAGTGACTTGCCAAGTAGATCAGCAATACTTATTGCCATTTTCTCAGCTTGCTCCACCTGAGGAAAGTTATCTTCCTCAAAATGGTGTGACAGCCACAAATACATTGATAGGACCTGGTGCTTTGTCTCAAGGTCCAGAAGCTCAGTGTCATTTTTTGCGGAACCCCTTGGCACTCCCATAGCAATGCTAACACGGCGGCTTTGGCTATAGTGAGTGGCAAATCTTAGAAGATGGTACATGGCTTTTGGATCCCTTGTATTAACTGGAGCAAATATAAAATTGTAGCGATCCTTGAGGGATAGCCCCTGGACCCTCTCAAGCATATTAGCAACCTTCTTGATACTGTCCTGCTGGCACATAAAATATGTCTTATCAATGCGACAATTATCACGAAATTTATCCAACAGGTCATTGAAACTAAGGTCCGGGAATTGGCTGGCAAACATTTCCACTTGCTCGAAGCAAGGAAAAAGGCCAACTTTCGGCGCTTCCTCAAATGGCTGCTGCAGGCACTGGATCAAATAATCCAAATCGTCTTTCAAGAATGTTGTTGTGAGTCCATCTGGGTAAATACTGCCCCTCCGACCAGCACGGCCAGCAATCTGCTTTACCTGTGAGGCAGGAACTGGTACCATCCTGTCACCATTGTATTTTGCCAAGCTATAGAATACAACCCTCCTAATGTTAAGGTTCAGCCCCATACCGACTGCATCACTTGCTACAAGAACATCATACTCGTTATCCTGCTCATTGAACAGCTTTGCTTGTTGTCGTCGTGTCTCTGGTGGCAGAGCTCCATAAATAACACAGCACTTGTGCTTCGTAAATTTCTCAATTGCCAGCTTCACCTCAAATATCTCCCTGCGTGAGAAAGCTACAATGCAGTCACCAGAGCGAACATTCTTGAGGTCCCCAAGAAGTGTCTTTGCCTCAACAACAAGCGGCTTGAATCGCTCATACTGATGCACCTCCAAATCATCTCCAGTATCTGCACAAATTTTCCGGACAATCTTGAGCACGCTAGGGTCACCACAGAGGTGTATCTCATCTGCTTTGAGCCCAAGCACAGCGCGTGTCCATGCAAAGCCCCTGACAGGGTCAGCCATCATCTGTATCTCATCAACCACGGCGACTTCATAGAGTTCTTCGGTGGATACCATCTCAATGGTACATGCGACATGGTTGGCGAAAGGCACTTCCTTAACCTCCTGGCCGGTACGGAGGGTGCAGTAGACACCGAGGGCATTCACCTTATCGAAGACCTCCATGGCGAGGAGCCGGAGCGGGCTGCAGTATACCCCGGACTTGGCGGCGGCGTAGCGGGTGAGTGCGTTGTGCGTCTTGCCGCTGTTGGTGGGGCCGCAGTGGTACACGATCCGGCGGCGCATGGCGCGCGCGAAGGGGTACCAGGTGTGCGGCGCCGTGAGATCGGCGGCGGCCATCACCGACCTGTGCTCCTTCAGCTCATCGGCGAAGTTGGCGAAGCAGAACTCGGCGAAGGCAGGGAGGAGGAGCGCGTGCGCGTCCTCGGCGGGGAGGGAGAGGAGATGCGCCGCGGAGTCCAGGGAGAGGCGCGGGAGGAGGAACGCGCGGAAGCGCCGGACATAGGTGGGGAAAGACGAGGAGGGGACGTAGAGCGCGAGCGCCTGGTCGCACATGGCCGGACTCTTGGCGAAGCCGCGGACGAGGGCCACCACGGCGTCCCACGTGGCCTTCGGGAGGCGGGAGGAGCCGGCGTCGGGGTCCCAGGCGGAGAGCTCGCTCCATAGCTGCTTCGGGTCAAGAGGCGGGGGTTTCCGGTTGGGATCACCGGCCGTGTCGGCGGAGGAGGAGAAAAAGCGATGCTGGGGCGGGAGCCATGGGAACGGGGGCTGCGGCGAGGCGCGGTGGAGGTGGGAAAGGGAAGGGAGGATGATACGGCGGTGCTGGGTGGAGATGGAACGGCGGAGCAGCGCCGCGGCAACAGCGGCGGCGGCCATTGGCTTGGTTTGGTCAGGCCGGCGGCATGGCGGCGGGGAGGAAGAAGGGAAAGGAGAGGCGGCGCGCGAGGCGGGCCTAGCGGGCCGTGGTGGGCTGCGAGCTGTGGTGGGCTAGTCACAAATAAAGAACTCCTTTTGGACTTGAATGTGAAACGCCACCTCCCTTTTTTTTGAGCGAGAGGTTCATTGATAAGCAACACCAGAATTACCATCAGCTTCAGTGACACTCAACGAGCACAACAGAAAAGAGTGTAACTAAAGTTTATCCGGAGTCGACACGGTGGAACACCACCTTTCTATACGTACAAATTATTTTTTTCCAAAATTTAGGATTTGTCATCATAAAAAATGGCCTTCGTCGGAATGCCACTCTGCAAATGAGTTTTGTTGGTTTGCCATTATAAAATCAAGTCTCAATGCTAGAATCCCTTTCTCATGACTTTCAATTCCTTTTGTGTTTTATGCCAGATTTAACCAACACCAGTGCCCTCGCGAGGCGAGTCTCTTCTGTTATGTTCTTTCTTCTTTCCACTGCAGATGGTCTCTCCTTTTTCTTCTCTTTCCGCTGCTCTTTCTGCACGACCATGGAGGACAGCCCATCAGCCCTAAGCCGGGCCTTCCTCCCCAGATGTGACCCTCGACGTCCGCGTCTTCTAGCTTTGTCTCCCTTCTTCCTCCTCACCCCGGTCGTGGCGCCGTATGTGGAACTCGTGTCTGTCTACCTCGCGACACCGTTTTGGGCTCTGGCACCACGCCCTCTCCCCGTCATGTCTTGGGAGGTGGTGGTATGGCAGGTTGCAGGGTCGTGTACGCTAGCTCTGTGACCACGTCGCCATCGCCGATGGCAAACTCAACGTGCACCTCCACCGTAGAACCTGCAAGCTCGGCCATGAAGCCATGTCACTTGGCTAGCTTCTATGTTGCTCCAATGTCAGAAAGAACCGAGACCGAATGGAGCCTCAGGGGTTTAAAGTAAGTGAAATTAGTGCTCTAATTAGCTTGAAGATGGTGGCATTGTCGTGGATCTATTGAATCTTGTTCTTGGGTCCCACATGTTGGCTATGTTAACTCACATCTTGGCCATGTTCTCCTAGTTCAGTCAGCTTGCATGTCTTGGAAAAAATATCCATATCCTTTATATCTTTGCATTTCCTATTCTTAACTTCAAGAAAAACAAGATCAACAATCGTTTCTAATCCCTTGCATGCATCTATATATATGCCTCTACGCATGGGCCTCACTGCCATCTAAGACGTAGATAGTGGCATATTTCAAATTACAAAATAGTTATTGTAATGTCATGTTGGTTTTAGTTGAATAGCAATGATAGCTCTCCAAAACACAACTTTTGTGATGGCTTCCAACAATTAGCACCGATTCTGGGCGAGTCCATAAATAAACATATCCTTTTGGACTTGAATATGAAACGTCACACTCCCCTCCATTCCCCAACCGCAATTCCGCATCCTTCCCTCCCGATCAATTGCCGCTCGTGCGCCACACACGGTCACACACACACACACACACCTCCCCCGTCTGGAAATCCAGGGCTTCCTCGGATGCGGTGCCAGCCCTGCGCCGCGTCCACCACCGCGCCGGCCGCTCGCGCCGCGGTCAGGGGCGTCAGCCGCCGGAGGGTTGTCGTCGAGGGCGCCGCCTCGGCAACCCACGGCGACGAGGAAGCGACTCGGAGGTCTGACTCTATCTCTTTCCGCAAACTACGATTTTTTTTTGTCGGCACCACATGATTTTGAATGACAGTCAAGTATTCTGTGCTGTGCTCGTGTCAGTAGCTGGTGGTTCCAATTCCACCCCAATCCCCACCGTGCAGTTGTTTTGTTCGTCTCAGTCAGTGTAACTAGTGTCTCGTGGGTGCTGGTTCGTACTATACGTTTAACTTGTAGCACCTTGGAGTCCGTTTGGTTCTGATAAGTTCAAGATAAGACATAAGAGTTACATTACATTTCATGATAGCTATCAACTAGCACTCTCAGTAGAGCTAGTAATGGCGGTCAAGATTTTCATGTTTTGTTATTAGGAGACACAAGCACTAATGTCATATCTCTCCTAATACAATGATACACATCTCTCCCGTGTCTTATAGAAAAAATGTACTAATGCCATTTCTACATCTAGTTATTTTTTTTAAAAAAAATGCATTTAGTCACTCTATATACTTGAATTAGGTGTTGCTAGCGGATTGGAAAAGCTTTAGTTTCTCATCATTTTCCTTGTTAGGCACTCTATGTACCGTTCACCAATTTTCTTCCCTTATTTTTTGTTTCTTGAATCTTCTAGGTCATCGAGCATGACATGCGACCTTGGTGAAATTTCAAGCAAAACTTTATTGCTTGTGTCAAAGAGGAAGCTTATTGCCTTGTCAGCATTTTGTTTTAGCTTACATTCTTCAAGGTACTTATCAGGTTCGGACTAAGTGACATCATAATTTAGGTGTTCATAGAAATTTATTTGGCACCTTTTACCTGGCCAAGCTACGCGTATCTTCTAATTTGTCATTTTGTTACTACAGCACTTGCTTTGGGTGAACCATCTATTAAAATTGAGGATGTGACTCCTAAGATTTTCCCATCTGCTCCATTGTTTCCAACTGAGGTCAGTGCTCAGTTAAACCTACTTATTTGGTTTATACTATCAGCATGGTCTAAAAAAATACTTGCACCTCTTCTGGTCATGCTCCTGAATGGCAGAAACGGATCGCAGAGCTTTTTGAAACAAATACTTACTCAGTCGTCAATATTTTTGATGCAACACTACGGCCACAGCTTAATGTAACTGGCGTTGTGGAGGTAAAATAAAAGTACTTTCATGTTTCAAGTTCAGTCTCGAGAGTATTTGACTATTTGTTGGTTAGTGCATTTTCCCAAGAAGCACTAGAAAATTTTACAGTATCTTTTCTTATCCTAATATAATTTGATCAAGCGAAAACTAGAGTCTATACAAAAACTTGCTGATTTGTCATGTTGTTCCATTATTGTCTTTCTTTTTTTTTTTTGCAGGTAGTCTTTAAATGACATATTATTAGTATTAATAAAGGTGTGAGAAGCTCTTGTTTGAATAAAACTTCTCATCCATTTTAGATCCCTGAAGGAAATGGTTCTGGTGTAGTGTGGGATGATTCCGGACATATTGTTACAAATTATCATGGTACGTTAATCTGGGACGACATATCTCCAGTGTAAATGAGGCTATGGGCAATATGAGTTTACATTTTTTATTTGCTGTGCGCGCGCTTCACAGTGGTTGGCAGTGCTCTTTCAAAAAATCCCAAGCCCGGTGAAGTTGTTGCACGTGTCACCATTCTTGCTGCTGAAGGGTAAATAATTATTTAACTGCACTCGCTTGTATACATTTGTTGAATTAGATATGATGAAGGTACCAGCATTGTTGTAGACGCAAGATGACTAATAGCCTCCTGTATCTACTTTAAAGGATACAGAAAAGCTTTGAAGGCAAATTGGTTGGAGCAGATCGTGCTAAAGACCTTGCTGTTCTTAAGGTAAGCTGTATTTTGACTAATGCAGTGCTCAGTCGGAAAAAATACTCAACAAGTAATATTGCCATAGTTCATCCTTATCTCATTTCAAGGTACGCCATCATAAATAAGAGGATAGGGGACGAAGACAATTACCAAGCCTTCCTCATAAGTATCATATTGGCTTCCTGTTCCCTTCCTATTGACCGTAAGGGAAATCTAGAGTTTTCCTAGCATTCAGAAATGGAAAACATAGAACCTGGAGGAAATATTTTTTTTTCCTGAAACGGAACATGGAGGAGTTAGGTAGGTATGTAGATATGTTTGTTTTTTGGTTGGGCAGGCAGTAGCATACTTTCTATACTCTACAGTATAATTGTCAACTGATTTCACATATCATCTCACTATTCGACATAATCATTGAATTATCTGTCAAGTTGCTTAGATGATTCAGATGGATTTTGTTAGAAACCAATAAACCTTTGAAAAAGTAGAAAGTGGACAAAAAAACGTTGAAACGGTAGAATACTTGGTAGCCTTCGTTTTCACCAGAAAATTGCATCTCTTGTTGGCCAGCCAATTTAATCGAGGTCCTTTTGTCATAGTCACCTGATTTCAATAATTGTGCTTATTATTTTTTCCGTGTCAATTGCAATGGAAAATTACTTCCAATCAGTTTCTTTCAACCTAACACATGGACATGTCATAGGTCGATGCTCCTACAGATCTCTTGAAGCCAGTTAATGTGGGACAATCCTCAGCCCTAAGAGTTGGTCAGCAATGCTTGGCAATTGGAAATCCTTTTGGTTTTGACCATACTCTTACTGTTGGTGTTATTAGTGGTTTGAATCGAGATATTTTTAGTCAAGCTGGGGTGACAATTGGAGGTGGAATTCAAACAGATGCAGCTATTAACCCTGGTAACAGGTTTGTGGATATGGTTCAAATGAATTTCTATACTGATTATATTCTCCTTATGAAAATTGCAGTTTAGATTTCAGAACTCACTTTGGATGACACCAGTAGTACCCCATTAATGCTTCAGTACAGGTTTTATATCTGTATTTACTGATCTTAGCACTTAGACAATGCTAAGCCTTTTTCTCACTAGATGCCCACCTAACTTACATATGATTTGTACTCGATAACACTTTATACATAGCATATATCCTTATCTATTGTAAAAGTGCAAAATGGTAAATAATATTTTATAATAGACGTTATGATCTTATCAGTGGGCAGCGGCTATACAAATGAGGATGTGCCTCTCATTTAAGTGGCTAGCATCAGGCATTGTGATGCACAGATTCTGAGCCGAATTCCTGCTGTAGTAGTTAGCATAATTATTGTGTGTTTAGCATGGTACTCTGAAGCTTAGTGGCAGCATTGTCAAGTTGTAAGACTACAACTGACAAACTTTAATTTCTAACCTCTTTGGGAAAGCTATTCAGTTACTTATTTCTATGTACTTGATGTTCTGATATTTTAGACTACCAAATCGATATACAAGCTCAACCTTTATCCTATTCATACTCTTTTAATATCTATTACTGTTTACCTGAGTTGAGCATGAATTGCAAGTGGTGATTTATATGCATGGGGCCTTGCTATGTTGAGAATTTGTACTGTGTCACTATATTTCCTCATTAAATCTCAGGCACTATGATTTCTTCAACTAAAAAGGTATTACAGAACATTTTGCTAACCATGTATTTTGATGAACCTCATGCAGTGGTGGTCCTTTGCTTGACTCGAAGGGGCATATGATTGGTATTAATACAGCAATTTTTACACAGACAGGTAAGTTTATTCCATCTTGCCATGTATTTCTCAAAACTGTGTTAGCAAAACGTGATTGGGTACCTCAATCCATAATGTAGTCCTTATGATGAGATGTTTGTTCTTTATATACCTTTACATGGTTATAGATACCTCAGCATCTATGCTCTTTAGTCAAGATCAGGTGAAAAGAGCATATGTAACAGTAGTCTCACAATTGCTTTCATGATCATAACTAGTTGATGAAGAAGTTCAACTACATGTATTTCTGTTTCATTTTCTAGATTGCTTTCTGCATTGTAGTGACTACTTTTGTGACACCATTGAATGACTTACATTTTTTTTAGTTCGACATTGGCTTACATCCTAGTCTCCTAGAGGCCACGATTTTTTTTAAGCTTCCTCTTATATATAATTGTATATTCTGCGTATCCTAGCTTCTAGACCATAAGTTTGTTTTTATTCTGTTTGTGTTGACCTGGTAGTGTGTAAATCAGATTCCACTATATTTAATTTAAGCTTCTGTAGTTTCAAGGGTTACCCTGAGATGCCAGTGTTTCTTTGATGCTGCAGGAACATCTGCAGGTGTTGGCTTTGCCATTCCATCATCAACTGTACTTAAAATCGCTCCTCAACTAATTCAGTTTGGAAAAGTATGTTGTCTCGATATCTTTCAGTCACATTACCAATTTCGTACTCCAAAGTTTTCTGAACTTCGCCTTGCAATCACCTGATAGGCTTAGTTACTTGAATTTGTTTTGCTCTAAGTCATTTTTCATTTATTACGCTCAAAAAGTTATTTTTCATTTTTGTCTTAAGGTCCGGCGTGCTGGCTTGAATGTGGACTTTGCTCCAGATCCAATTGCATATCAGCTTAATGTTCGCAACGGAGCCCTTATACTGAAGGTATATTGAATCAGTTGTGCCCTTTTGTTTCATTGGCTAAACAGGATGCTGTCAATGTTTTATTTGAACTAGTAATCTGCGGTATCCCCTGATCCATCAGATCTCTCTCCACAGGTTCCTGGGGGAAGTGCTGCAGCCAAAGCAGGTCTAGCTTCTACCAGCAGGGGTTTTGCCGGCAACATTGTTCTTGGAGATATCATTGTCGCAGTTGATGGTAAACCTGTAAGTGCTTCCCGACGAAGTTATGTTCAGTCTCTGTAGCCTTGCGGAAAGATTTGAAGATCTGGAGAGTCTTATGAATCCCTTCCCTGTGCCTTCATTTCTGGAGCAGGTTAAAGGCAAATCTGACCTGCTGAGGGTTCTGGATGACTACGGTGTCGGAGATCAGGTGACCTTGACGGTCCGGCGTGGCACTGAAACCCTTGAAGTAACCTTGCCCTTAGAAGAGGCAAACATTTGATGTCTTTTGAATGCAAGGAAAAAAAACTACGTGTCCTAAGTTTGTAGCATCGGCAAGCTGGTCACGCTCAAATTTGAAGCAAATTCGCTAGTAAAGGGTATTCATGTGCTCAGCCGCTGATGGCTCCCTTTTCGCCGTAGGGGTTCAGTTCACCTCACGTACTGTATCTGTATGAGCCACTTCCTGCGCTTGTTTTGCTCTTAAGGCCGTGTCCAATGGTTGAGATAGCAAGCTAGATCATAGCACAGTGGCACACAGTGATTTCTGACAGACACAGTGATGCACAGGAAACCAGTAGTGAGAGAAGAAGGTGCTGGGAAACGTGCGAGGCAATCGCTTCGCAGCGCGTTAGCGCTCAGGATTTTGATACTATTCACGCACTAAAAAATTCAAGAGATAGCTTTGAGCTAGTGCATTAGAGGAGGCCTTAAGGGTGTCTCTAATGGTCTAGCTATTTGGAGGAGAGAAAGGAGGTGTATGTGCTCAGGAGGAGAGTTGCATCGGCAAGCGTGCGAGCTAGCTAGGAAAGAAGAGCTAGCGAGCATTGTATAACAATGGTTCATCAATGGGTTGCTCGATGCTGTTGCCGAACAAGGCATCGCATGCATCGCGCATGTCCTCGGCCTCATTCACGTCATCTCCGGCCAACCCGCAGAGCCGCAGGTCCTCGTCGTTTGAACCCTCAACCGTCTCGCTTTGGTCTTCACTTGCCATCACCACGTGCCAGCGCACTAGTTCCTCAACAGCTGCAAGAGCAATACAACACCAGATCTATTGTTAGGGTTGCACATGGAGGCATGGAGCAACATGAAGGAAAGGAAGGCCGGAAAGGGTCAAGAGGCTAGGGTTCAACATACCTTTGTAGCTGGAGCACCAGAGACACCGGCGTTTTCGACGAAGCACGGATTCGGCCCTCTGGTTCCTCAACAGACACGGATCGAGTGTAGATCTACAAGAAACCCAAGCGTCACAGGCAGACACACAGAGATAGAGGGAGAAATCAAGATCGAGTACAAAGAAAGAAGACTTACCCATCCGTATCTGGAGCACCAGAGAAGCCGGAGTCCGGCGAGGTCGAAGGTGATGACGAGCTCGACGAGGACAAAGAGAGGACGGTGCTACATTGTCTGTGCAAGATCGATATGAGGGGTTGAGCCGTTGAGGTGGCCATGCCGTGTGCCTAGCGCCGGCCACCGCCTCACCGGCGGTTAGAGCGGCTACCGGAGCTGGAGAGGACGGGAGGAAAGAGGAGGTAGAGAGAGAGAATAAGGAGATCGAGCGGCGCGGCGCGGAGGGGATTAGGGTTAGGGTTGATGAGGGCGGGGGACTGGCGGAGGGAGGTGTCGGGCGGGGGGGGGGTTATATACCCCTCCTCGGCTCCCCCAACGGGCAGGACGGCCCAACGGTCGAAATTGGCCTTGCGGGTCGTTTCCGTGCCGGCTAGCGGGCCGCCACCGTGCCAGCCCATTAACCATGCCGTGCACGTGGCACGGCACTACGCCATGCCCGTGTCTGGCACGGGCACTACGTCGCCGTGCCCGTGCCGTGTTCGTGTCGTGCTTTTTTCGGGCCGGGTCCATGCCGTCCCACCGTGCCGAGCCCGTTTAGCCACCTATACAGTCATTGGAGAAGCCCTAACAATGCGTCGTGATCAGTCTGCTGTTTTTGTGAGCCCACTGAAAACCTTATGCCGGCTGCTTGCGATCAGTCTGATCATCTTGTGGTATCCTGAACTCTGTTCGCTCTGTCAGACTGTCAATCTCTTAATTCCTCGGCTGATGACGAGCATGCAACGCCGCGCACGGGGTAAAGGTTGTTGCGGTAGGCACATGCTTGCTCGTCGCGCGGCGCACGACGGGGCGCGAGGTGTGGAAGCGCCGGAGAAGAGTGGGACACGACACGACACCATGCCGCCGCCGGCGGCTCGCCGGCTTGTTTTGAGCGGCTGGTAAAACTGGTACAGTGGTACGTGGAGAGACGTTTCGCTTTCCCCTCTCCGCCGGGCGCTTTAAGTTAAAACCAGCCAGGGGATTTACCCAAAGAAAGCGAAAGAGAGAGCAGTAGTGGGAGAGAAGATAGATGCTGAGGAGAATGTCCCCGCGAGCGGCAAGGCAACAGTGGCGGCGGGGAGGAGGGAGGCTTTTGCCGCGCGGCGTGGCGGGCGGGGCTTCCGCTTTGGATCTTTGAACGGGAGAGGCTTTTGGCCTCGGACCCACTCACAATCCAAGGAGGAAGAAGCATAAAGCGAGCGGCAAACGACAGGAGCTCTTGCTCCAGCCTCCAGCATGCAGCCCCACAAGGCTAGGCCGCAACATCGTCTCTTTGCCGCGCTGTTCCTCGCGTGGGGAAGGGCGCTCGGCTTGCTTGATAGAGAAGGTTCCAAAGTACTCCAGGGGCGAAAGCTGCAGTTTGGATTGGATGATCTGCATCCAAACCTAGAAAAAACAAAAGCGTAGGGTGAAGTGTGCTAGCTCGTCGTCCCCTCCCCCCAAACCCCAGCCAGCCGCTTTGTTTTCCACCTGGCCGGAATCTTCCAAAATAGCGTTCAGTTCAGTGATGCACAATGCAACTGCATGCACTCTTTCCTTTGCTTTCTTTTTCTTTTTTCTTCGTGGGCGCGCCGCGCGCCCACTTTCCTTTCCTTCTCCACATTACAGACGCTAATCCGATGAACCTCCAGTAATCACAGTACCCGGTAACAAATAATGTCTCATATGCATGGACTGCAATGATCAGTAGTACACTGAAGCTTTTGTTTCTTTGTACCAAGCCAAGCCACGGGGTTAACATGCAAATGGGCAAGCAAAACCCAAGTGTGTGCGTTTGCGCAAAAAATAAAGAAAAGCTAATGTGTTGCCTTGTGGGGTGTCTCCATCCCTTTGGCCTTTACGCTTTTGGACCGGCCGAGATCTCCTCCTTCCTCCTCACCTCTGTGTTACAGATGCGGCCTAGATGAAACAGAGGGCCCCCTATAACTACCGGAACAAAGGCGCACAAGGTGGCTGGTGGGCATTGTAAAACAGCTTCGCACAGAGATATGGTAGCCGCCGCTTCTTCTTCTCATACCAGCATTCCCATGTCGCAAAGCTAAGCTCTCCGGCAGTATAGCTAGTGTCGTCGCAGCTAGCAACCTGCTAGCATTGATCGCCCGGCCGGGTCATTGCGAAAGGGGAGAGGAAACAATGAGAGCCCTCACCCTCGCGGCGCTGGCGGTTCTTGTCATCGCTGCAGTTCTGAGCTCCGGCCCCGGCGAGGTCCGTGGCGCCAGAGTGCCGGCCGCTCTCGCCGCCGCCGGCCAGACCGGAAGCCACCGAGGCGCCTTGCCGCCGGCGCAACGGCCGAGTTGGACGGCCGCCGCGGGTGGAAGCCTCGACGCTTCCAAGAAGCCTCCGGCGGGAGGTGGCTCCGCTCCCTCCACGGTGTTCGACCCCGACAGGATGAGCAAGCGCCGGGTCCGGAGAGGCTCCGACCCCATACACAACAAGTGCTGATCGCCCATCTCCCACACCCGTGGAGTTGCAGGGCTTATCTAAATGTCAATTCTCTTGGGTTTCTTCTGAGTTTTCTCTTCCCTTGAACCTTTTCTTCTTCTTTGTTCTGCACTTTCTTTTTTTTGTCTTTGGGGTTTGAAGAGCTGTTCTAGCTATCTTCTAGACTGCAAAAAGATTTTGCCACAGGATGGAATACTTGTACAGAGATGCATGTCAATCTATGTATCAAAGACGCATCGGCACGTTGCCGCGCGCAGCAGCAACGAACTCTCCCGAGTTAATTGAGATCCATGCTTTCTACGTAATCTTGTGTTTGTTTCAAGTTGCTTTGCAAATGTGTATAAAGCGGAGCTGCAAAACTTCCTCAGACGCGAGCTCCGTCCGATTCGAGGAAGCGAAGCCGCGGGCGCAATGGCCGGGCCCGTTCTCCGTTGGCCCATGGGTCGTCCCTCAACTATTGAGGTAGTCTGAGTTTAGTCCCTCATCTAAAAAACCAGGTATAGAGCATCCCTCATGTTGCAAAACCGTCCATTTCTGGTCCACAGTTGTTTTCACGGTGGCTTTTGCCTACGTGGCAGTGGGACCCACATGCTTCTCCTCCCCACTCTATTCTTCCTCCTCCCCTCCCCACACCTCGTGCAGCGGCCAGTCGCCATCGTCTCCGCCTCCGGCAACGCCACGCGAAGGGATGTCGATGACCAGGTTCTCCTTGCGGCGGCCGGAGGCGGAGGAGCTTGTGGAGGGGGCGCTGGCGATTGGGGGAGGCAGAGGAGGTGGTGCAGTGACACCGTCATTGGTGACGTCGTCTTGGATGTCCCAGAAGAGGACGTTGGTGGGGAAAACGGGAACTCGACCGCCGTGTCGGCAGTGGGGTCCTCCCGCGGTAGCGCGGCGAGGTCGCCGGCGATAGGGGCGCGCAGAGCGGGCCAGTGTTGCCTCGAATCACCATCGGCGAACAGGACGGACGCGCGGAAGATTCAACGGACCAGCGGCGATGGCTCGTCAAACACGCAAGCTTCGCGCGTTCGCGCGCGTGCATTGCAGCGACCATCTATTTTTTGGCTGCAGGCTTGCGGCAATTGCGGCAGGCGTGCCACCCATTCGCTTCGCGCTGCAGACCTGCAGTGGTGTTTAGCATGAATTCGTTAGCATGGATCCCGTATCTGAAGATTCAGAGAAGCTTACCATTCGTTCTCCAGGTTCCAGCACTTGTGACATTCTCGAGGTCGCCGACCACTCGACATAGAATCCATGGGCGCACTCGGGGAGCGTGCGGACCTTCTCGCCGTCGGCGACCTCCGACAAGCACACCGCGCACTCGAGCCTGTCCTTGGGGAATGCCAGGGAGTCCTCGCCGCCCCCGGCGAGGGAGCCGTAGACGGTGACAGGGAGGCCGCGCGGCGGGAGCGGGGAGGTGGAAACGAAGACGAATCTGGAGGATGGAGTGGACGGCGGCGGTTGGTCGGCTGCACGAGGTGTAGGGAGGAGGAAGAAGAGAGATGGTGTGGATTCACCCCTGATATATGGGTCCCACTGCCACGTAAGCGAAAACCACGATGAAAACAGCCATGGAATCAGGAATGGACGGTTTTAAGGATGGTCGATAACTGGTTTTTTAGATGGGAGATAAAATTCAAACTAGCTCAATAGTTGAGGGATGTTGAAATGACTTTTTCCTTGTTGCATTAGCCTAGCCCACACAGGCCGTGGCAAGCGATAATGGGCCGGCCACGCGCCGCGGCCCCATGCAAAATTTTGTACATGATTTATCCGATTCACATAGTGCTGTATGTATTCATTTTTTTTAGATAATGGAGTGCTGCGTATTCATGCAACCGAAAAAACAGATAGCTGAAACAGGATTACAGAAGCATAAATAAACCAACCGAAAACGACAAATAATTTTTTGGAAAATTGTAGTACTTGAGAACACTACAAACCAGTTTGAATTGCAAAAGAGTCTTGAGCAAACTCGGTTTCCGAGGAAGGGGAAAAGAAGAGGGGGTGACGTGTGGGCCAGTGGCAGCAGACGCTTTGTACTAGTACCACTGTGCTGTCACGGCCATCCGAACTGTCCCTTTATCAAGCTATCGGCAGCCGTCCGATCTAGGTCAGCTTCCGGCATCCTCCCCTTTATCCGCTCCCTGCCTCATCCCACCAAGCTACTCTCCCCCAAGGTTTTAGCCGCCGCCGCCGCCGCCGCCGCCGCCGCGCCCAGAGAGAGAGAGAGAGGTCGACGCCATGGTGCAGCGGCTCACGTACCGGAAGCGGCACAGCTACGCCACCAAGTCCAACCAGACCAGGGTCGTCAAGACCCCAGGTGAGATCCTCCGCCGCGCGGCCTGATTTCCCTATCCGCGATTCGATTTCTTCCGCTGTTCGGGTTGTAATCGCCACACGGTTGCTGCAGGAGGGAGGCTTGTGTACCAGTACACCAAGAAGAGGGCGAGCGGGCCCAAGTGCCCGGTCACCGGCAAGAAGATCCAGGGGGTAAGCCACCGTACGCCTTTACGATTGGAAATTGTAGAACAATCTTGGTCTCGTTCCTTCTGCGATATTGTGACTTTCTGGGATTGGATTAGTCTTTGGAGATATTGTGAATGGGCGTCTGTCAACCCGTTCCGTTTTACTGAATGGTAGATCGGAACTGTTGTCTCACGAATGCGTTGCCTATTTTGCTTGTTCAGTGGTGACCGAGGGTTCAGTTTGTGTTAATGCCAAAGTTGTTAGAGTTGGACATGGTCGCTCAATGCAATCAAATTCAATTGGTTATACATAGGAATGGTGCTAATTATGGTCTTTAAATCTTTTGTTTAGAAGTAGGCCCGCGACCGCGAGGCTTTGTTGCAAGCCTTCTTGGACATTGTGCCTCAGTGCCTGTAGGTCCGAGTTGGTCATATACACGTGTTAAAAAACCCTTCAGTCTTTGTTTGTTTGTTGGTTTCTTCTACTCACAGAAGCTTGCAAAGTGATCAAATAATGCATTGATGAGTGTATACAGATTGACTTAATAGTTTGCTGCTTCCTCATGTCAGTATTCAGTAATAGGCTGCTTGCCATTTTACACATTGTGGAAAAATATACTCTTAGAGTAGTAGAACTCTTGGGTCTTGGCTACTGAGAACCCCTCTTGCTACTGTAATAATAATTTGCTACAAGAAATACATTGCTTGATGGTGCAAATTTGTTTCATTGTGTGCATTTTTTATTGAGTTCGTTCATGTAGGTTATAACTATGTCTGTTTTGATTTGATATCTTGTAGATACCTCACCTAAGGCCTACTGAGTACAAGAGATCCAGATTACCCAGGAACAGGAGGACTGTGAACCGTCCTTATGGTGGTGTTCTATCTGGTCAGGCTGTTAGGGAAAGGTTAGTATGATTTCATTGTTTTTTACCTGTTGATGGTAACTAACAAATTCATTGTTTTACCTGTTGATGCTAACTATCATAGTAGCATTATGTATCTTCCATCTCCTAACATACCTGTATTACAGGATCATCCGTGCTTTCCTTGTGGAAGAGCAAAAGATCGTGAAGAAGGTTCTGAAGATCCAAAAGACCAAGGAGAAGACAACTTCAAAATGAAACAGCAGTAGCTCCCTGTATCCATGAGAACTTTTTGGAGGAAGATGGTGATCAGTGTTCAGTTTAAAAAAGAAATCCTTGTCAGTATGTTAGGCTGGTGGCTTCTGAATCTAGCTAGAGATTGCGATCAATTCTCAACGTTATCGGGTTGGAAGTGTAGACATCTTCTCCCATGTTCTAATCCTTGTGGTTGGCTACTCCTACTCTTATATATCCACAGATTTTCGATGCGTCTGAGCTTTATTTATGTCATGTGGTTTTTGAAAACAGAAAGGTTTGCTTATGTTGCATGCCCGATGGTTCTTTTGATCAACGCTATGTTTGGGCTGTGTCCTTCTGCTGGCCACACCAAATGAAGAGTTTGAGAAGTGACCTTGCTTCCAATGGACAAATAAATTTGATACTGTTGCCTTCGGCTTTTCTTTCACCTGCCATTTAATAAAGCCAGAGCATCAAGCCCCTCGTAAAAGTAATCTCGTATGAATGTCAATCGCTTCCAGTCTTGCTTCATGAGGATCTAGTCGCTTCCAAATATTTTTAGTACCTGAGTGAAAATTTTGCATCATCAATGCATCGGCAGTTTACAGAATGTTTTGGAGAATTAGATGGATTATAGCTGATCTGATTGCAGTGGTGTACATATAAACAAAGTTTCGTATAACAAAACTGTACTTAAACCATTATGTCTGGCAATAACGGAATCGTTACCTAAACTGTTCAGTCACTGTTTTTTACATTGATGTTAATTATCCTTCTTTTCCAGGTGGCTTCAACCTAGCATTGATGCAAGCAGAAGTATGATCCATAACAAATGACTAATGTGAATTAATGCTTTGAAAGAACTAGCACTGCTTGACAGTAATTACCTCACAAGTATATGTAGGACTTACCATTGCCATAGGATTTCACTACTACAAAACCTATGACAAGCTAAAAGACATTTGGCAGGTGTCAACTTTGGAGCTATCACTCCCCCCGATCAGATCTTTAAAGAAAAAGCACACTCGCTAAGCAGTAATTCAAACCGTGTGAGGTCCCCAAAAGATAAACTGTGTATGACCTTGCACAAGTTCATTTAATAAACCTAAGTAACGTCTGCATTTATACTGCAATCGACAAACAAACACAAATCTAAGTAATTCTTTTTGGCATAATTTCCACAAATCAATTCAACATGCTCCTCGATCTCCAGTATTTTGCAATCTGTTCACCAGATCGCATCTAGCACTAGCAGGTTGACAAGCTCCAAAACACACGATTCTTCATAAACCTAGCCCTGATCGTCAGTTGCTTCAGCTGCAACTAATTTTTTTTTGGAGAACAGCCGCACCTCATTTGGTTTACCCTCAACATTTCATTTAGTTTAGCAGCTTCCTATTCAGTTCAGTTATTGAGCTCATCAATTGTGCCTGCTGTGCTTTTGCTTAGATATCTGCGGATGTCGCTGGCGAAGTACTTTGGCATAAAAACGAACAGCCTCTGGATGTCAAGCTTCGCTGCTCCTCGCAGGGCTTTGTTCCTCACATCAACAGCAACCACCAGCTCCAAATTGCCCTTGCCCTTGGGTTCGGTCCTACTATAAAGCAAGTAGACAGTATCGTCGTCTATGCTCACGGTTGGGAATGACAACTGAAGTTCCTGAAACGTTGCCCTGCCACTCAGCTTAGACAGCATGGCCCCGGCAGCGGCATCCACGGTGACATCTTTAGCTTGGACCTCGCATTCACGCTCCCAATCCGTCCACGAACCTCCCGGCAACGCCGCCATGCTCCACGTCGTGGCCTTCCATGTCCCAGGGATGACCCCGGAGCGCCTCGGGCCATGGCGCACCCATTCCACGTACGAGTCAGGGATGGTCGTCAGCACCTTCCGGTCCCGGATTTCCATCTCGACGTACTTATGGAGTCCCTGTGCAGGCCGAGGGCGACGTCCCGGAGGTAGTAGGGCTCGCGTTCTTGGAGGCCCCAGTTCGCCCTCGCCGGCACAGGCAGCGGGACGTCGCGGAGCACCGGGGGATCCGCGAGCACGTCGCAGAAGAGGATGCCGCGCCACAGGTCCACCCACGCGACCGTGCCGCGCTCGCCGCCGACCGTGATCGTCTTCTCCGTCTCGTGGTACAGCCTGTCGGAGCCGCGCGGCAACGGGACGACCCTGTCCCTCACGAGCTCTCCCTCGCCGAGGGACATCCGCTTGGTGACCCACCCGTCGGAGTCGGAGGAGGAGCGGTACAGGTGGAGGTCGAAGCCCCACCGGATGGGCTTGCGGCCGCCGCGCCCGCGCTCGCACACGGCGAAGCAAGCGCCCATGCCGGCGACGGCGAACCAGGCGCCGCCGTCGCGGCTGATGAGGGCGGTCGCGCAGTCGTCGAAGGCGTTGGACCTGTAGCCACCGGTGTAGGCTTGCGGGCTGGGGAGGAGGCGCAGCTGATGCGCTCGCGGCGTGTACACGAAGTAGTCCGGGGCACGGTACGGTAGAGATGCTGGGTCGACGGGGACGGAGAGGAGGACGAGGTGGGCGTCGGTGGCGATGACCTTGGGCGATGCGTCGAGGAAGTCGAGGCCGGGGCAGTGGACGGAGAAGTGGGAGAGGAGCGGCGGGCGGGCGGCGTGGGATAGGCCGGTGCTCGTGAAGGCTTGGGCGGTGGTGGAGTTGGGAAGGTCGGCGATGTAGCAGCGCATGTCGAGCAGGACGGCGCCATCGTACCCCTCGCACTCGGGAAGGGTAGGTAGGATGGCGGCGGCGGGGGCCATGGGGGACGATGACGAGGTGAACAACAGATCGAAGCGCACTCTGGATTGGAAGGGAAGGTCGGATTGGAAGGATGCCGGGCCGGGCCAACGACCCCCTGTGGTCAAGTTCCGGTACAGCCGGTTGCTAAAAAAGCTCTCCTCGGGGTCCTTGATGTAGCGTGCATGATCTCTGTAGGCACGTAGCATCGCTGAAGCAGGGAAGCAGTTATATATAGGAGTATATCAAAGTGAGCCAAAAAAAAAAGGATCCATGTAAATGCAAAAAATATGGTGTCAAGAATGGGATTCGAACCCATGCCCTTTCGGACCAGTACCTGAAACTGGCGCCTTAGACCAACTCGGCCATCTTGACGAATGTGATCACGGATCACTAGATCTTTAATAAATGTAAAATATTAAATACTCTCCAAAAATCCCTCTCGGTCCAAACCAAAAGTCCGCAGTTCCGCTAAACCCGCCGTCGGAGCAAAATGGCGGCTCTCCTAAACCCTACCTCCCGGCGACTTGCCACCTCTGCCTGCCGCTCAGGGGCGAATCTAGCTCGGCCGGTCACCGGGGTCAGCACCGTTTTTAGCCGGGGTCAGCTTCTTGGTGGAACAGTGCAAAACAGTAATCTTCACTGAATTTAGAAGAACTCGTCGGGGTCAGTTGACCCCGATAAATGCCCTTGCATCCGCCCCTGCTGCCGCTGGATCTCGACGCCGGCGGTAGCGGGGCCCCTCGCGTCTCGCCGGAACTCCCAAGGTTTGCCCTCTTGTCCATTCCTGTCTCGTGCAGCTGGAAGCCAATGCGTGCGTCTTTCGATTGGGTACTTTAAAAATCCCCCTTTTGGCCGGAAGCTACAAAAGAGGCATCAGCCTAACCTTACTTGTGGGTTCTTGTTTCCTCAGATGATGGGAGTTAGCCAGTCATCAAGATTCCATGCATCCTTAAAGAAGGATGGCGTCCACACAAAAAGGCTTGTTGTAAATTAAGTGATACCACCATCAGCATCTGACTGCAGATTCTGCGCTGCAAAACGGAGGGTAAGCAGGCTTCATCCATTATCGCAACTCGCAAACGTTTCCCTTGGATTCTAGCACTTGATTTGGACAAGGTGAGCCCATGCACTACAATTTTACTTCCTTTGAATGGATATATAGTGCGGCATATATTTATCAACAACTTGTTCCAGAATGGCACATCCCTTGTACACTTTTACTTTATGAATTGCATCATTGTGAGAAGCCCGCGCCTTCAATGTGATAAGGGAGGACCGTGAGCTTGGCGGCCTGAAGCTGATCCAGGCACCGCTTCTTGACAATAGTAGCGAGACCTTGACCGTGGTATGGACTATTGTCGATTAAGTATGGATATGGATTAGCCTGGACATTAGAAGATAAGTGAACCGGGATCTCAGTCTGTTCAGCTCATATCATAGAGCTGTAGACGCTTGGTAACACGTTTGTTGCCAGTGTTTTTTTTTTCCCTGAAATGTGAAGGGGTAAGATGGAGCCACTCGGTTGCTCAGCACTAGGCCTTTCACTCTTTTATCTGGCAGTACTCACAATATTCACGTGCTCTGATTTTTTTTTTCAGAAAAAAAAGCACAGGCGCAAATCCATATTTTGCTAGTCAATAGAGTGCCTGGTTTGTACCGTGGATCAACCACGACTCGGCCGAATTCCACTTGGTTGTGTCCTTTCAGAGGCTGCCCATCTCGTCTCTTCTCAAAGAGGTGCCTGGACAAACGACGCAACCCTCGAATATCAAAATCCGAAGGCAGTGTTGTGCTCAGATTCATGAAAAAGTACTTCTCCAACAAGTTTTTTCTATTCATCCCACTCACAGAACACGCTTCCCAGTGCACTACTACTACTTTTTACTTTCAATCTGAACACAACACTATTTGTAGGTTCCTTCGCAAACCGTGAGCAAATATAAGGGCGGGTCCAATGGTGGTCCAAATCGCCAGCATTTGGTAGACGTGGAGAAGAGAGAAGAGAACGGGAAAAAGGAAGACGCTAGCGAGGAGTTGGTCGCCCAGCTCGCACGTTTCCCAACGAACATGCAGTCATTCTCTCTCCTGATCTCTGAAACCTCCCGTCGCATGCTTCTTTTTTTTACGATTTTTTACTTCCAGATCAGCTATCGATTTGCTGCCACCGTTGGCCATGCCCTAACTCTGCACTTGGTGTAGCCACCATCACGCACAGCAGTTGTCAGTGCCCAAGCAAAATTTCCCTTGGTCTGTTGCTGTTGTCTTCTCTGCATCGCTGTGAGATGGCACGGTGCTCTCCGGCTCGGGATTGCCTTTGCTTCCCAGCACACGGCCGTACGTGGATGGCACGCAAGTGCGGCGTGCGCCCGTGCGCGTGCACCGGTCGTACGGCAAACATGTCGGAGGACGGTGGCCACGACGCTAATCGACCCCGCAAGCGTTCGCGCGGCCGCAGAATGGGTTCAGCGGTTCATGGTGAGGTATACGGCTCCTGGAGACTGTAGTGCCAATGCTGCTACCCACACCACACGACGGCGGTCGGGGGGCACACTTGTATTGTGTCACACAGGCTGTAGCCGGGAGTCACGACTAGGGGGCGAAAGAGGGGGGTCACGGGAGGATTAATTCCTGCGCGGCGACGCCTATGTATGATTAGGCTGCGTACACCGATAGCCATGGCCGGTCAGTACATGCGCAAAAGCGCCACATCTTCTCCGTCAGAATACCCCTTGCGGGTGGCCTATGATGAGCCGCTACGAGGCCACGCGGCCGGCGAAGGTGGCTGCCGACGACGGCGGCGGCGACGGCAACGCCAGCTTCGTGCAGACTTGCCTCAACGGCCTCAATGCCTTGTCAGGTGTGCCAACTTTTTTCTGCGTGCAGGACAGTTTCTCGCTCGATTGGTGCCATGCATGCCTTTTTTTTCTGACGTGGCAGCGCGCGCGCATCGTTATTGGTCAGGTGATGGGCTGTCAGTGCCCTACGCGCTCTCGGAAGGGGGCTGTCTGAGCCTGGGGCTATTTTGCCACCGTGGCCATCATCTGCTGGTACACCGGCCTCCTCCTCCAGCGCTGCATGGCCGCCGATCCTGCCGTCCGTCCGGTACCGTACCCGGACATCGGCGACCTCGCCTTCGGCCGCGCCGGCTGCCTCCTCGTCTCGGCATTCATGTACGCCGAGCTGTGTACCTCGTCGCCCTCGCCTTCGTCATCCTCGACGGCGACAACCTCGACAAGCTCTTCCCGCTCCCGGGCGCCATCGTCAGCGTCAGCCTGGGAGGCAGCTGTTCGTCGTGCTTGTCGCGCTCGTGATCGCGCTCGTGGTCGCACGTGGCTACGCAGCCTCGGGCCCTCGGCGTGCTCGTCTACGTCAAACCTCACACCCGTGGTGTAAATGTTTGAGGCTAAAGGACGAATGGCCACATCAGACATTCTAGAATGGTGTGAGTGTTAATGTGGCACAAGGTTACCTTTCATGTTCCGGTTTCAAAATCTCACCCGTTACCTTTTCCAAAGGTAGAATTGTCATTTGCCATCAATGATAAGTTCGCACTTCAAATTCTAAAAATGTGGACTAATAGTGGACCACAGGGAGTGCTATCATATCCTGTGACACCTTCTCTTCCAACTGGGAAACACTTATTCCGGATGAGGGTTGGTTGAGGTGTCACATATGCTCCGATCCATGCGCGGAAGCCGACACAGCCCGCCACTCGTCTTCCCCGTACGCTTCCTTTCCAGCAAGTGCAAGTCCCCATCGAGCACCGTGCGCCGTGAAAAACAATTTCGGAGAAGATAACGTACATGCATGCACGAACAAGGACGCACACGCGGTGCACAGGACAAAAAGCCTCCGTGGTCGCCTGCTCGGTGTGGGGCGATCGCGACGAAACGGTATGACTCGTGAAGCACCCAGACCTGGTCATCGGGCACATGGCCGCGACTGAACGGCAAGGACGAATTGGCAACGTTGTCCGCTCCTTGGCTACGGATAGTTGCGTTTTACCCTCTATCCTATCGTCCCATATGTTCTATCCTGCAGCCAGCCATGCCTGCAGGTCTACAATGCAACTGCCAAGCCAACGGACCAAACTGTGCTCGAGGGAGGCCTATGATGCAAACTGTCATTCGCTGGGACGCTCGCTTCTGTTGATTAAACAAACTATAGTTTCTGAATGCATCTAGTACTAAGAGAACTCCGTGTATGATAGGAACATGCGTGCAGGCGCAGTACATACATGTTTGCTTATTATACAGGAGTAGTTACATATAAAAGCATGAACAACGCATCATAATTTTGTAGAGATAGGCATGCCACGTTTGGACACTGTATCGTCCTGGGAATTTCCAAAATCGTGCCGGAGGAGCGGAGATGCATAGTCAAAACAGAGAGGATGCTAAAAAAACACACACAGAGAAGAAATAGAAGTCAAATTTATTTGGCTGCAACCACCGGATGATGATTATCCTTCCAGGTCACAAGCTTGCGCATGAGGCAATTCCATGCAAGACGCCGCGCAGCAAATGCCAACCGCGAGCGAACTAGCGAAGGTTGCCGAACCCAACCATCAAGCCTGGGGGGTCTGTATCCACCGTAGAACGAAGATCACTGCTCGTCATCACCAAATCGCTCTGCCCCCTCGTTCGTCACGTACCAATTCCATCGTTCTCTCCACGCCTCCTCGGCAAAGGTGTGGCAGAATTGAATTGAAATGGACGACTGAAAATGAAAACATTTTTTTTGTCCGACCTGCCTTTTTTTTCCTAGGTTTTGAGAGCGCTCCAGATCCTGTGGAAGCTTTGAGCTCACGTGGGCGGCCTAAACACCGTGGATCTCGGGCGCGGCCGCCGCTGCGTGCCAGCCGTTTTGCTGCGAGTCGCAGTCTCGGTCGCCAACTCGGCGTGCACCTCCCGGCACGAGCCGCCCGCTCAAAAAGCACAGCGAATTCGACGGCTCTGACGTCCGCGCCTCGTCTCGTACTCTCGTCGTGTCCGACGCGAGACGAGCAACAGAACAGCGCAGGCTTCGCCTATTTTTACGGCACCTTCCCCCTCTCCACGCGCCGCGCGGCTCGTGTGCTCTGCTTCGTGTTTCCTTCCGTTCCAGCGCGTAGTGCCAGCTGCGGCGGATAAGGCGGCGGCGGCGGCGGAGGATGGCCATTGGCAGCGCGGCGTCGTGTACTCCCACCGCCGCCGACGACGGCTCGGCGACCTCGCTTCCCGGCCTGGAGCATCCCCTCCTCCACGCCTACGGCGGCGAGGCGCGCGCCAAAGAGCCCGCCGAGCCCGACCACGAGGCCCAGTCCTTCGGCCCCGAGCCCGGCGGCGGCGCCAGCTTCGTCCGCACCTGCTTCAATGGCCTCAACGCCCTCTCCGGTAAGTCTCCCCCATCCTGTTGCAATCTTGCCTTCGTGCCAGTTCGCGTTCGATCTACTTCGGCACATGCACGGTTGCTAACCAAATTGCTCACCCCTGCCTCTCGGTTGCTTTCAGGCGTCGGGCTGCTGTCCATCCCCTACGCGCTAAAAGAGGGCGGGTGGCTGAGCCTGGCTCTCCTGCTGGTCGTCGCGGCGGTGTGCTGCTACACGGGGCAGCTGCTGCAACGGTGCATGGAGGCAGCCCCGGCGGTGCGAGGGTACCCGGAGATCGGCGAGCTCGCGTTCGGCCGGGGCGGGCGGCTCGTCGCGTCGGCGTTCCTCTACGCGGAGCTCTACCTCGTGGCCATCGGCTTCCTCATCCTGGAAGGGGACAACCTGGACAAGCTGTTCCCGGGCACCAGACTCGGCGTCCTCGGCGGCGTGGTGGTCTCCGGGAAGCAGCTCTTCGTCGTGCTCGTCGCGCTCGTCATCCTGCCCACCACGTGGCTCCGGAGCCTCGCCGTGCTCGCGTACGTGTCGGCCAGCGGTGTCCTCGCGTCGGCGGTTATGGTCGTCTGCGTGCTGTGGGCAGCCGTGGCCGACGGCGTTGGGTTCACGGCGCCGGGGACGAGGATGATCAATGTTGGTGGTTTGCCCACTGCGCTGGGACTATACACGTTCTGCTACTGCGGCCATGCCATTTTCCCCACGCTCTGCAACTCCATGAAGGAAAAGAAAAAGTTCTCCAGGGTGAGTGAACACATGAAAACATACTACTCTGGTTTCTTTACTTCATGTTACCTCTGCTGGCTCTGCATTGTTAAAGTTGAATGTTTATCTGAATGGATCTTTGCGTTGAATTGGAAATGAAAATATGGCATACAGCTGCATTTTCTGACAAGAGTTTCAGGTACCAAAGAAGGAACAGAAAAGTATGCAGTACTTGAGCGTCATTTAATCAACTATTCTAATCAATCTGGTCGACGCTAACCCTAACTGTGGAGTAACATCTGTCCAACACATCGCATATAGTAATCCATCTATCGCCTCGGAAACATATCGTTTACCATTTCTTTTTGTTAGGCGGGATTTGGGAAACCAACGTGGCAATTGCTGTCTTTCTCACAGTGACTAAGCAGTGTTCTAGTATACAGGAAATCCATAATAGAAATATAAATCGAAACGGGACTGATGAAGCTAACTTCTTTTTTTTTTCACATGCATTTCCCTAGAATAGATTTTGTTTGGTGTGGCACCCTGACATATGATACTACTGTATTGTGCCTCGGAGTCAGCTGCACTGACTCCATCGTTTTTTGTCTTCTCCAATGGTTCAGCATTGAACGGCAGAATAGTGACTGAACAGTATCCTATGCCAACATTATTCATGAGGCGAATCATTTCGTAGGTGCTTGTTATATGCTTCGCCGCCTGCACTCTGAACTACGGATCCATGGCGATCCTCGGCTACCTCATGTACGGCGACGACGTCCAGTCCCAGGTGACGCTGAACCTGCCGGAGGGGAAGATCAGCTCGAAGCTGGCCATCTACACGACGCTGATCAACCCGTTCTCCAAGTACGCCCTGATGGTGACGCCGCTCGCCACGGCGATAGAGGAGAGGCTGCTCGCCGGCAACAAGAGGTCCGTGAACTTGCTGATCAGGACCCTCCTCGTCGTCAGCACGGTGGTCGTCGCGCTCGCGGTGCCCTTCTTCGGCCACCTCATGGCGCTCGTGGGCTCGCTCCTCAGTGTCATGGCATCAATGATCCTCCCCTGCGTCTTCTACCTCAAGATCTTCGGCGTGGCGCGGTGTGGCAGGGCGGAGGTCGCGCTGATCGCGGCGATCATTGCTCTTGGCTCTCTGGTCGCCGCTACGGGGACGTACTCGTCTCTGAAGAAGATTATCCACGAGTTCTGAAGAAGACATGAGCGACTGGAAAATGACTGTCGCGGAGTTGGTGTTGTTTTGTCGTCACAATGTCTCAACTCTCAAATCAGCAGATTAGTCGTAAGCAATTGCCAAATGTTGTAGATGGCAGGGGAACAGGGGTGCGTTGACAAGAACAGAGGAGCAGCAGGGTCAGGGTGTCAGCTTAGATATGGGCATATGTTGCTATCCCATCTTGAGGCATGGATATACTTGAGCCTTAGCCATGTACTCCTACCTATTTTTGTAGACATTTGCCACTGCAGTTGCCTAGGACCTTCTTAACAAAATCTGTTGCGAGAAGTAAGTAAAATGAGGAATCTTGTTTCATTGTAGTTGTGAGAAGAGCAGTGTCGCTTACTACATTCAGAAGCTCAGTGCAACATTCTTGTGGGATCGATACTAGTGGAGAACAATTAATTAGAAACTTCCTTTTCTGGTTGAATTCATGTTGATATGTTCGGTTAAAAAAGAAAGTAAAATTTCGCATCCAACGGTTTACACTTTTGGAATTGTATCAATTGTATATGCGAAAAGTCTAGTAGGTGCGAACGAAGAAACAACCCAAACAAGGGCAGCTGGCGAAACACAACAGTCAGGCAGACTGCCTTCGTCAGAGAAGCTAAAGAAGCCAAGGAAAACTATGTCCATCAGTTGTTCATCATTTAAAGTACTAAAGTACATACGGGATGCATCGATTCCGACAGAATTGGAACCTTCAATCGGCAACAATCAACCAAGCGCTAAGGAAAAGTTATTACAGCGTTTTTCCCCCTCCAAGAAACAGAGGAGCACAGCGGCAGCTACGGGAACTGAAGCAAGCAGGAATACAAGGAGAGTAGGGCCTCACGCACGCGCGCGCGCGCATCAGAGGGAGATGAAGCCTTCCTTGACGAAGAGGGCGAAGAGGAGGACGACGAAGCCCGCGGCGACGCACTGCGTGCTGGTCACCACCGTCTGTTGGTACGCCAGCAGCGTCACGGCGGCACCCACGCACCCGATCAGGAACCCGCTCAGGTTCCGGTCCATGCCTCCGGAGCTTATCGCCCTCCGCTCCTCGCTCCCCAATTGCTCTTCGCGCTTTGCTTTGATGCTGTTGCGTGCGGTGTGGAGCGAGGACTAGACGGAGGATTGGGGAAGAAGGGGAATTATAGCAGCAAGGTCAACGGCTTCGGTGCTGGTGAGGGGCCATGGAGTCAGCTTATGGAGGGTGCGGAGGGCCGTGGGTTCCGTCTTCAAGATTGGGAAGCGCCGATTCGGCGGGATGTCACTTCGCAGATCCCTTACAAAAGTTATTTTGCTGAAACTTGTCTATTATGAAGTACTCCAAGTTCAACGGTCCAACTTGTTCACGGGACAGGCAGATGGTCAAATTGCCCTTCTAAATCTTTTGAGAAGGAGTACTAGTTCATATTGGTTCGAAAAGCCATTTCAACGATCGCTTTGGAAAGGGCTTTATGTGTGATCACTGATCAGAAAGAAGCTGCATCTCGCTAAGGCTCAGAAATTTGATTCTATGTCATCTATGAAAAATGAAGAATATGGATTATGGGAAGGGGACCAGATTAGGGGACAACTAGCCTATCAACCTGTGCCACCGCACGGGCTAATTAGAATTAATATAAAAATTAAAATGTATGACTGATAATTATAATTGTAATTATCTATCTCGCGCTATCGTTCATCTATTAAATATCATAAACACAATACTCTAAAGATATTTAAGTATTATTATCTAGTTGCAATATGTTTACCTATTCACAATTTTTTTACGTAGCATCACACCATATGTGTTTTTATTTTTTGAGCTATGTGAACAATATAAAAATTTATTGTTATGTCTTCTCTTATACATGAATGGGTTTTGCTACGGTGCTCCGAAATGACTGTGGACTGTAGATCGCATGCCATATTACCACCTATGAGATAATATATTTAATATTCATATATATATTTCAAAAATGAAATAAAATACCTTCCTTTTTATATTGGAAATATCTTTCTATTACTAGATTTAATTTAATATTCTCATTTTGTAGCATGCGTGTTTGTATCAAATCTGATGTTTATTTTTTCCTTCTCACATGGCCGTGAACATATGTAACTTTTTACTAAAAAAAGATGTAACCTTTTTTACATAGATTTATTAGGAAAATAAAAGAACGTGACATGGCCTACAGTTTCTTTGCGCATGAAACGGGTTTGTTAAAAAAAAACATGACATGACATACCCGGTGATACGTGCTGACCCACTCAATTCCTGAATCCAGGAGCGGTTGTTGCCAGATCAGATAACGCGCAGGACATGATCGTGACATGCATATAATTCACGGTGAATTAAATCGATCATTAACAGATCCGATCTGGGCTACATGGGGAGTCGACATTTTCTTCTTTCTAGGTTGTTTTAGCGTTTAATTGTATATATTCTAAAAATTGAGGCTGTGATTCTCTTGAGCTATTCTAGGGAGTAATTGGAGTACCGTAGTGTTGCCCTGAATGAATATGGCACATACATTTTAATAATGATAAAAATAATAATTTATAATTTAATATTGGTGTATCTTAATTTTCTATAATATATAATTTAGATTCAGATTTAGGGGTAGTTTAGATATATACATAGGGGCTACTTCATATTTATTATTTATATTGGGTAATTAATACATTGATGTCCACGTAGGATCCTAGGTGGATGTTTTATTTTTTTGAGAGAATTTCTATGATTTCTCTATTTTTAGGCTATCCACCTAGGATCCTATGTGGCATCACCTGGAGCCCTCAAAAGGAGTCTCCAATTAGTAATAGTAAGATGGAGCATATGCTCGCTTTATGGGAGGAGGGAGAAGCAAAAGGACTGGGCTCTTTTTTTTTTAGAAAAAAACTGGGCTCTTCTATTTTTTTAGAGATCGGGGAAAATACTGGGCTCTTCTGCTATGTCCAGTCCCCTAATGCCCTGATAATATATGGTGGGCTTTTTCCTGGGGAGAACTAATATATGGGTTGAGTTTGTACGTACAGGTGTGGCTCTCGGCCCAGCCCAGAGACTTCTGGCCTTTCTAACCCATCGGTCGTGCCAGATTGCTAATTGTGTCTTGTGAGATTTAGAAAATGGAGTAAAAAAACAAAAAAAGACTTATCCATCTAACACTTATCTGTTCCTCATCCCCTAAAAAAAACTTATCTGTCCCTAAAAATATATCACTTATCTGACTAGGCCGTCCCTGGGTCTCCTACGGCAGGTCGGGAGTTTGAAGCTCCAACGGTGCGAACTCTGGAAAAAAGAAAACCCGCACTCGTCCTACGTTGTCAAAGCACAGTAGAAGAACCGCCCACTCACGGGGGTGGAGGTTCGGTGAAGCCTGGATGGCACGAATTCTGAAACAAAAAACCTCGCTCGTCCCATGTTGCCAAAGCATAGTAGAACCGCCCACTCGCGGGGCTCGCGTACCCTGTGTGTCCAGGTGGGGCGGGGTTCGGTGGGTTTTGCATGAGAACTTAAAGCAACACTGGGGGGTTGGTCTCCCCACGCAGGCCTAGTTTTTTGGATTGAAAATTTGAAATAGAATGGATAAGGGTGAGGTGTACTTGGTGAAGACAACTCTCGGACCGGGGTCCTGTCCTGCACTCACGGAAAGTATGAGCCTTCATCAAACACAGCACATTGCATCGGTGTGATCCTGAACTGCTTCAACAATGATAGTAAAATGATATGTATCCTCTTTAAGAATACCATCCAACCATCACACTACAAAGCCTTTAATCAAACAAAAGACTTCATGATTCAACGCCGATGAAGCCAGCCGGGGTACAGAATCCCAACAAAGTTCAAAGAGCACTGCTAGCACAGCACTACCAGATATATTCGCAAAAAGAAAGGAAAAACACTGCGCTACCATGTGGAACAGACTAGGATTCGGAACATTCAAGTTTGGGTTCAGCAACGTGCTAAACATCATGCCCTTTTCAGGCATGAGAATATTTGCCACTAGCCGCCTTCGTTTGAGCAAGTGAGAGCAGGTGCAGAGTCAACCAATGCCAAAACGAGCTTTAGTTGGTGTTCACGATTAATTGTCAAAGCCACCTAAATCACCACCTTCGCTCAGCATGATTGACCAGAAAACGAGCTGTTGGTTTCGTTGGGCGCATAAGCTGCAGCTAGCTAGCTTATCCCAATGGAAACCTCAGAGCCATCCATGCATATATAACAAGGCCTGACCACCTGTATCAGTCATCTCATCCCCAGCAACTCCCCCAAAGAAACAAACAACCAGAGCACAGCAAGGCAATCTCTCGCACCTGTACCTGCAAGCAAGAATCATCGCTTACGAGCTTGTTCATTATCCTAGGCTTGCATTGATTGATTAGTAACCGGGACTTGCTCGATCGTTGGAGCACGCACGAACGCACGCACGCCATGACGAAGGACGTGGTGGTCGAGCACGGCGAGAGCTCCAAGGCGCCACTGGTGGCGCCGGTGGCGGCGGGCGTGGGCCGCGCTGTGGCCGTCGCCGACGTCTTCCTCCGGTTCATCGCCATCATCGGCACCATCGGCAGCGCCATCGCCATGGGCACCACCAACGAGACGCTCCCCTTCTTCACGCAGTTCATCCAGTTCGAGGCCAAGTACAGCGACCTGCCGTCCTTCACGTAAGTCGTTGCCGTTACTGGTGTTGCAGCAACAGGAAGCCTTTCACAGCCTGTTCGCTCCTCGCGCGATATATATCGCTAGCTAACTTTGATGCATGGGTGTCACGATGAGCATCTCCAGGTTCTTCGTGGCAGCGAACGCGGTGGTGTGCACGTACCTCGTGTTGTCCATCCCATTGTCCATCGTGCACATCATCCGCCCCAGGGCACGCTACAGCCGTCTGATCCTCATCTTCTTCGATGCGGTAATCAATCGAGTCAATCAAAATTGTACTACTGAGAACGTATATATATACTGGCTGATAAGTGATAACAAACTAACAAACAAACGTGGTCTGAATTTTGTTAGGCGATGCTCGCCCTGCTGACGGCCGGCGCGTCGGCGGCGGCGGCGATCGTATACCTGGCGCACAAGGGCAACGTGCGGGCCAACTGGTTCGCCATCTGCCAGCAGTTCGACTCCTTCTGCGAGCGCATCTCGGGATCCCTCATCGGCTCCTTCGCCGCCATGGTCCTGCTCATAATGCTCATCTTCCTCTCCGCCTTCGCGCTCGCCAGGCGCCACTGATCGATCCAGCACCATATGCATCGGCCGTGGACATCTCAATGAAGATGAAGAGGCCGGGCTCTGCTCTCTTTTCCTGCCCTGCTGGTCGATTTGATCGTGCGTGCACCAATACTACTGCATGCATCTGCTTCTCCTGTGTGGTTTTTTTCTACAGTGATCCTTCGTTTGCTCCTTGGTCTGAATTGCTAGCTCCCTTTAATTTGTAACCGTGCCCCTGTCCATTGGTGTGGTCCTTCCAACTATAAAGGACGACTCAAATATATTCAGATTTCTAGTGTCATGATGATGGATTGATGATAAAAAAAATGAAGGGAAATTTGTGATTTCAATATACAATGCTACAAATTGATACGTGGTCGAATAATTGTCTTTGGGAGTACAGACAGGGGGAGACGGCACACAGAGGAGTCTCAACTCAAGCGTTCGAAGCCGTGTCCGTGTCGCTCGGCGTCCGCGCGGCACAGACGCAGCACTCGGCGTCCCCCTTGGCCGCGGCCTCGCGCCGGCCATCGAGGTACTGCTGGTACACGTACGAGAGGAACCCCCACACGGCCATGAGCATGGCCACGGCCTTGACGCCCGTCATCCTGTCCCCGAACAGCGCCACGGCGAACACGGGCACCAGCGGGAGCGCCACCGCGCCCGTCACGTTGGCGAACAGCGACGACACCCTCGCGATCAGCCTCACCGTCCCCACGGCCGCCGCCTGCCAGCACACGGCCGTGCCCACCAGCGTCATCACGTACCTCGCCCTCCCGTGCCTGAACGTCTCCATCTCCTCCGGAACCGTCCTCCAGTCCCCCGACGCGAACAGCCCCACCACCCCTACCCCGGTCGCCACGAGGTTGGTGTGCAGCTGCATCCTCAGCACCCACCGCGTCGTCCTCGCCACGATCACCTTCTCGAACGCGGCCTCGAAGAGGGACAGGACGAGCGCGAACATGGCGGAGGCCGCCAGCGTGAGGACGAACCCGAGCGGGTACTTGTCGCGCGGCACGTTGCTGGATGACGTGTCGTCGTCGGAGGAGGAGCCGACGCCGAGCAGCGCGGCGGCGAGGGTGAGCACCACGACGGAGTTGGCGATGAGCGCCGTGAAGCGCTGGGCGTTGATGAGGCGCGAGGTGACGGCGTTGAAGGCGAGCTGCGTCGCGGCGACGAGCGAGAAGGTGGACACGGGGAGGTACTGGAGCGCGTACGCGTACGTCAGGTTGTCGAAGCCGAGGAGGACGCCGATGCCCACGTAGATAGCCGCCATCTTCGAGGCTGCCGGTTGGTGCTCATCAGCCGGGGATGGGCGAGTCAGGAGCAGCGGGATGGCAAGGAGCGGCGCGCCGCCGGACTGGGTGAGCGTGGCGACCCACTTGCTGTTGCCGCCGGAGTCGTAGTAGAGGCGGCCGAGGAGGGTGCCCACGGTGCCTGCGGAGAGCACCAACAGCATGTCTGCCAACGTCGTCAGCCACCATCCGATGCTTCCTCTCGTTGGCCGTTCAATGGTGGATTTGTCATCACGGCTGTACTGACCATTGCCGGATTCCTGTTCTGGAATAGTACCTTCGTCCAAAAAAAAGGTTGACGAGTTTAGTAATTAGTAAAAGAGAAAGGCTGACAGCATGCCTCTGTTTTTTTTTTTGTTTTGCCCTGACAGACAGAATTAGTAGGAACCTAGGCAGAATTTCTTTCAGAAAAGTTAATACGATTGAGTGCTTCAGTTGCTTGCCAAGTTACGTTAAAACAAACGAGATCACAAGGGGAGATGTTCCAACGCTACAAGATCAAGTTGTTTCCTACAATTTTGTGGCTCACAAGGTAAACAATTCTGGGAATATTCTAAACGTCACGGCTGCACAAATCCATCCCGCACCAGGTATAAACCTCGTCATTGTCGATGATCGAGTGGGATCATCATGGCTCGGAGCATGCAGGCAGCAAGAAACTGACAACAATTTCATCCAAAATCAAGCTAGTGAGGAAAAAGGTAAGCAATGTACCAGAAAACATCTCACCATGTCAGATAAGTTAATACGGTTAATACGGCATAGGGTCAAAATCAACACAGCATTCTCTGTTTTTTTTTTGTTTTCCCCTGACAGACAGAATTATTAGTAGGAACCTAGGCAGAATTTCTTTCAGAAAAGTTAATACGGTTGAGTGCTTCAGTTGCTTGCCAAGTTACGGTTAAAACAAACGAGATCACAAGGGGAGATGTTTCAACGCTACAAGATAAGTTGTTTCCTACAATTTTGTGGCTCAGGCCAACAACAGAACTGACCAACACAAGGAACAAGGCAAATTGGACATTCGACTATTTTAGACACACCAAAGAGACATCAACAAAGAAGAAAGAGGGACTTTCAACTATCAGATTCAAATTACATAGGCCAAGGAAACAAACAGTTCTATGTGCTTGATCAAGGTTCATTTGAATCGTTCACAAATAATTAGGCATGGCGAAGGCAAGCAGATAAAGAGGATATTTGCTTCCCAAAAAAAAAAAAGAGATAAAGAGGATATTTTTGAAGTACCTCTGATTTGGAGCTGAATTTCTTGAGCTTGTGTCATCCTGCCGACTTGAACTCACTACGAGGAATGGAGGTACGCTCCACTTGTTCTCGACACTTGTTTCATTGAACAATGACGGAATGACCTCCAGGCAGCTTAGTATCTATATAAAAAAATGCCTGACCCTCTCTTTCCTCCAGTCTAAGACCGGCCCTACCCCCACAAGGTAAACAATTCTGGGCATATTCTAAATGTCACGGCTGCACAGAATCCATCCTGCACCAGGTATAAACCTCGTCATTGTCGATGATCGAGAGGGATCATCATGGCTCGGAGCATGCAGGCAGCAAGAAACTGACAACAATTTCATCCAAAATCAAGCCTAGTGAGGAAAGGTAAGCAATGTACCAGAAGAACATCTCACCATATCAGATAAGATGTCACTTTTTCTTTTTTATCAGATCAGATGTACGTTCCCACGGAGGGACGTACATGGATGAACGTTAACTTTGTTTCGATTTCGACGGCAAAAGAGTATTACTTCTGGAGACAGACTAGACCCCAATTCTAAGGAGTTGATAAAAAAATTTTATTGTAGAAAAAAAATACTACTCCTCGTCTAAGAAAGTGCATACACTACACCGCTAGATACGCACCAAATCATTAGTCTTAGCTTATTCAACCCGAAATGGACATATATATACCACTACACCGCTACATACGTTGATGATGATTGATGAATGAAAAGGACTTGTATTAGTTCTATACTTCTATAGACACAACAAACTCACCAACGATGATGAGTGATGAATGAAAAAGACTTGTATCAGGGTGCGTTTAGATCACCCAACTTTCCCCAAAAACACGGTTCATCTAACTTTTCTCTATTCGTCACATCCCTCCCACTCATAAAACACGCCCAGCATGACCTACAATATTTTTTTTAGATTTACATTGTTTTTTCCCAAACTACACGCACCCTTAGTTTTTTTTAGCGAAACTTGTATTAGTACCATATACACAACACACTCAACAAAAGAAATTCTTTGTATTAGTGTGTCTTGTATGGGCCGGCACATTTCCAACGCAGCAGAGATTTGTGTTGCCAGGCCGGCACATCTCCAATTAATTCTGGGCCCCAAAAATATGCCCGGCCCGCATAATGCTGAGGCGTATTGTTCGCCTTCCCACGTCGCTCCGGCCCGTCCTCCTTCCATCTCCGCCGCCGCTCTCCTCGGCCGAGCTCGACGGTGGTCCGCGGCTCCTCCTCTCCCTCCCGCAGTCCCGCCCCCGGCCTCCCTCTCACCGCCGAAGCCACTCACACCGTCCCACGGCGCGGCGCGTGCCTGCTGGGCATTCACGGTTCGCCCCTCCCTCCTCATCTCTGTTTCTCTCCATCGTTCCCTTCTCTCTGTCTCTCGCGTCTCTTGGTCTTGCTTTTCTCGCGGGTGGCGGCCAAGCTATTCGGTCTTGGCAGGGTCCTTTGCCAGCGACGAACACCCACCAGCAGGTATGCCCTCCCAGCCTCCCCTTCTCTTCCCTTCCTGCTGTGCGAAACGGAGCACCCCAAACACTAATATAAGCTTTCTGTATTCGGATCACCCCCAGTTATAATGTACTGTACTACCTAATAGCTTCGATTTTGTTTGCAAAAATTAACATGTGTAGACAGCCGTGTCATATACATCCGCCTCTGTGCTTGTGATTGCAGTCTATGTACTTGTGAACCAGTACCAAGCATGTACTTAAATTTATCTGTTACTGACTCCTTAGGCAGAAGCATAACAAAGACACGGTGTGTTTATGATGTCCATCATCCGCTCCGTCCTCCCAAGAGTAGCAAGATCTAATGGCTTTCGATGCTTTTCCAGTGGGGCTCCTTCCGATACTATAGCAGAGCTAAATAAGGTTAGACATCTGAATAACCCTTTTGGATGTTGTGTTTCACTGATACTATTCCTCCTTTTGCCTAGATATCTTACTGAAACAAGAGTATTAGGCATCATATGTATATTAGCACATTCTAACATAATGAGACAAAATTCAGTCCCAGATTGGGTACTGCCGGTTGCGGAGCTGTAACTACAGTTTCAGTTGAAAATTTGAAGTTACCAGAATGGATAAATTGCGTATGTTGTTTCCCACAGACCACATGGTGATATTTTTTTATAGGTCCCCCAAAATAACATATGCATGATTCGTACATGTTGCCAACCAAAAATCAGGACGCAATAAAGTTACGCTTAGAACCATTTACAACACTACCGCTGTACTATGTCTGTATCAAAATAGTGAGATTCATATAATGTCCCTGTTCGCTTGAGTTTTGGCCATTTCTTATCCATACTTCGATAATGTCCATTTTTGCTTTACAAGTTGTGTTTACTAATTAAAAGTTACCATTTCTGTTATCAGATTGTAAGTATATTACACTTTTACTCTTAGGTATTGAATTGTAACATTCTGCAGAATTTTGTAATTAATGCTATATCTAGAGAAGCTAGGTATTGGCTTCTAACTTAAGTCTTGTGCAACAGCTTCGTTAAATAAAGTGCATTTAAATAATTGTCACTGGGTGCTCAAAGAGATGAGTATTAGTGATTATCTTGAAATTTGTGATCGTAGGAAATGGAGTCAATTTTTGGTGAATCTCCGTCACCTAGTCCTTTAGACTCAAGTCCTCCTCAGCAACCGGTCCAGCCTGTTTATGAAGCTGAGGATTCGCAGTCAGTGCTTACACATACTGATAGCAGCGGACAGGCAATGATGGTTGATGTCTCACCCAAAAAAGACAGTAAGAGAGTTGCTATGGCTAGCTGCAGGGTCTTGCTAGGCCAAAAGGTGTTTAATTTGGTGGCATCAAATGAGATTGCAAAAGGAGATGTCCTTACTGTTGCAAAGATTGCCGGAATAACTGGAGCAAAGCAAACTAGCAACCTTATACCCTTATGCCACAGCATTAATCTTTCTCATGTTCGTGTTGATCTTACTCTCAATGAAGAGGATTCTAGCGTTGTGATAGAAGGGGAAGCCACAACCACTGGTAAGACAGGAGTTGAAATGGAAGCAATGACTGCTGTAGCCATTGCTGGCCTCACAGTTTATGACATGTGCAAGGCCGCTTCAAAAGACATTTGTATAACAGATGTCTGTCTGCAGCACAAATCTGGTGGAAAGAGTGGAAGTTGGTCCAGGAATTGAAAGGTTCAATTATTGCCCTGAGCATATGAACTGCAAGCATGATTGGGGCATGAAAATGATGAGTATTCACTCCAAAATGTTTTGATTTTTCGTTGAATGCGGGATCTCGTGTTGTAGTTTTCCAGTCCTCACACCAAAATCCTTTTGAGACTTCATTTGAATATCTGTCCTCCTGTGTTGTGGAGACACTGTTCAATGCCTTTGGAATGGATGGTCATATCTATTATTTTCAGATCTATAGTTGCTTTCCTTGATGCATTGTCTATCTATGATATGTTCTTGTTTTGTCCACCAATCTTTGGTTCAAAATAAAATCATCCTGAAATCTGGATATTTACCATAATGTGTGGTAAATATGGCTTTTGTGTTGTTTTTAGTTCTGACTTGAAATCACTTTTGTTGAACTGGATAAAACAAACTACCAGATGTACCAAAGTTACCCTTTAACTACCTTGGAGTATCATATTCACACATATTCTTCTGAATCTTTCTGGTTAACTTTATTTTCTTGAGCAGCGTTTACTTTTTTTGTCATTTTGGTGTGAAGTACACTTTGTTCATGATTTTCCCATGTTATCCTCTCATTTCTTGTTATTAGGATAATTTGAAATTTTATGGCTTAACTGAGATTTAACTGTTAGAATGATATCTGATCTCATTTACAGCTTTCTTGTACAAAAAGGGCATACTGAATCAAATTTCTGTACTTAGTGATCTTCACATGGAGGACTGAGTATCTTTATGCTGAGTATTCTTCTGTCATAAGTGTCTATTAAGACCTGTGCTTATGCTGACAGAAGATAGATGAAAGTAAAGGATAAGTATGTTGAAATATTCCCCCCAATGTATGTTTGTATTGAAAGGGCTGGAGTGCCAAAGCAACACCTTTTATTTCTAAATTTTTATAGCAACTGTAACAGCCGCATGAATATTTCCACATCTGTAGCTTGAATCTACCTATTTTGTTGATAAAAATATTGAGCTTATTGTGGATGTGATTGCTTCGTTACATGGCGGGAAAATGCTTTCCTGCATAAATGAGACAAGTATCCTGCTCTGCTTTTCATCTTGTATGATGTATCCAGTTCAGTTTGGTCTGCCCATGCAACTTCATTGTCGTTGGGGGTGCCCATATGGCCATCTTTGCATGGGCCAAATGTCTTGGGACTTCATAAAAAAAACATGGAAAATGAAATGATCAAGCTGGATGCTATATTGCTATTTGCTTTCCTCAAGCTAGTTTCTGATAATGAGGCATGCAGATGCTCAGAACTTTTCAGCTTAGTTCATATCGACACGATGGAGTTATTTTCAGGTAATTACAAATTTTAATCCTAACACTGCCTAACTACTGTGACTTGGTGCATTCCAACCCATATATTATTTTTTTTTCCTTTTGTTGGTATTGTGTTTGCTTTCTTTGTAGCCATCAAGGACTTGTTCTGATGCTATTACTTTCTGATGATGCAGGAAAACAGTATACCTTGATGTGCCCAAACGTGGCATTGTTTAACGCGTTGGCTGAACATGCTGGAGGTGAGATAGCGACTCAGAGAAGAAGGTACAGCAGCATTAGCCCATGTCTTAGTCATGTTAGGTGATGCTTCATATTTGGTCCTCTCTTGTTATTCTGTGATGACATTATTCATCTCAGTTTTCTCTATAATAACTGGAATATTTTAGTTTAAGCCCAAACTTGCAGGAGGAATACTGCAAGTAATCCCCATACCCTGTCAGGTTTCGTGTCTCCTAGTTCGTTTGAAGTGGGTTACTTTTCTGTCAGTTACTTTCTGCTGATATGAGATATACTTTCAGTAATTCTCACACAGCGTGCGAGAGCAGCAGTAAACTACATCTGCACAGAACCAGCCCAAACACTTGATAGAATGACAGCAGCGATGACCGCTGCAAATCTGAAGTAGTTGGGATCCTCGCATCTGACTGTGTTATCATTCTCTTTGTGGCAAATGAACACCTGCATTGAAGATCCGTGTGTACGTTGATCTACTACATTATTTGTATATATATATTGAGCTGAGATATTGGATGACATGCAGGTTTTTGCACTTGTCCTGTAATGCGGCCACCGCATCAACGACTTGAAACCGACGCCACAGAAATGTCTGGTGCTTCAATTCTTTATCACCTTTGACCTGATGCTGGTTGGCAGAAGTGTTCTTCATCACTGGCGATGCCATTGCCATCTGAAGAGGTCAAATTTCTGCAGGGCCTCGTCCCAGCCACTCAGAAATTTGTCGCGCTGGCCAGCGGA
Organism: Digitaria exilis; assembly: GCA_015342445.1. Taxonomy (NCBI): domain Eukaryota; kingdom Viridiplantae; phylum Streptophyta; class Magnoliopsida; order Poales; family Poaceae; genus Digitaria; species Digitaria exilis. The sequence continues at coordinate 2,195,685 of JACEFO010001734.1, forward strand.
AATAAGAGAGTGAGCAGCTAAGCCTATAACAAAATGCTGCCTCGCCAGCAGATTGCGGTCAATGCTTCTTGGTGTCTGCATCCTTACAGATCTCGGGGATCATGATTTGACATCGACTATGAACAGTGAGTCCAATTTCGTTAATCTATATGCAGTGTTTGGTGGCATGGATGGCATGTGGCCACATATTCCGAATCGACTCACATTGTGTCATTCTGCACAAATATGGAGACTTCGACCAAAGAGCATCCGTTTTTTTTGCCTTTTTTTTTTTTTGAAAAATTAGAGCGTACGGTTTGAGAGGGTAAAAGATGCTCGATCTGGGAAGCATGGAGAAGAAATCCAGGTAGAGCTGTGATGCTTTCTCATCTCTGGGTCCTGCTATTAGTTGCTAACAGCCTAACATTAGCATCCTGATCATTTCGGTGAAATGATTCCCGGGTCTCTTCACCTGGAATGATCGAGTGCCCACTGGCCTGGTGTCATCTTTCTGTGGGGAGAAAGGTTCCAGAAATGGCAGGTGTGTAGGTGTTATCACGTCGATTAGGAGGTGATGGTGATTACGGAGTCGATAAGCTGGCCATCATTTTCGGCTAGGGGGTTCGGTCCATTTGGACAGGCCGAACTAATGAATGCGCTGCCGTGCCCGTGCGTCCTCGCGACGGGATGGGCGAGAGACGTGAGGACTCGAAAATGCATCCCGGTCAAGAATTGCAGACATGAACAGGGTAAAGGGATGTTCAAAGATGATGTTTGTGCCTCGCTGGGGACATCATCCGTGTCTTTCTGACAGTCAAAATTGTTACGTGGCCTGCTTATTGTCCTGTTTCTGCAAGAACAGGAACAGTCCCGCTTCGGTGGCCTGGCTCAAATGGCATCGCTGAGCCGCTCGAACAAGGCGTAATGAGCTGTGATTCAGATTGTACATGTCAGTATACATACTTTGTGCGTGTAATCCTAGATCACCTGCACTTGCTGACTAATGCATTTTACCTAAAATAGTATACCCCAACGCTCTGCCAGCACTTGCACGGTACACGTCAGACAGTCACAGCTAGGCAGCAGCATAAAATGTTTGTAGGTTACACACGTGTAACTCCGACGAAGCCCAAGAGTACGAGCGCACACGATACATACATCTTCTTGAAGACGCACAATATCATATTTGCCGCGAAACCGGAGGTGCAGCACACATGGCGGCTCTGCACCAACAAAGTCACGAGGCAGCAGCGAAAAGAGCCGGGGGGATAATGTTGTTTAAAGCCAAAGCAGCGTTCCCTTTCAGAGCAGAGTTGTTCAACGGAGAACTGGAGAAGCCAAGCGGCACGACGCAACGAGACTTGGCCAGCTCGATCCACCCACGGCCTCCATGCCCATGCCTCGAGTCGTAGCGGCAGCCAGCTAGCCAGCCAGCACCCCGGCCGCCACCGTCTGTGCTGACAATTCTTTTCAAGCCGACGCGTCTCCGGCGCCGCCGATGCGCGAGCGTGCGCCGTCGTGAACCAACTGCTCGTCGGCGTGTGCGCCAGTGAAAGCGAACCGGGCGTGCGCGTACGGGTGTGGACGCCGATGCGGATGTTGACGGGGTACGACGCGAACGCGATCGCCCGCGCGGGCGGGACTCTCTCCGACCCTCGCCGTCGCGCAGCCGCCCGCGACACGCGTCCGGGGGGGGAGTTACCAGTTGGCACGCGCGTCGCCGTCGTGCCCCCCTGAACGCGCGCGCGCCCCCGCCGGGAACGGAAAGCCGTCGCGCCCCTGGCCTCCTCCTCCGGCTTTGACTTGCCCGTTTCGGTGTGCCCGTGAAGGCACGCACTCACGGCACCAGTTGGCGCGGCTGCCGGGGGGGGGGGGGTTGGGGGAATCGATCGGGGGCGCGTTTTTCCCGTGGATGGATGGCGACATGATGCCGACATGGTGTGGTGTCACCGGTGCGGGTAGGCGAGCGGGTTCGTTGATCATACGGGCTCGCATGGTGGAAAGGCCACCGTCAAGTCACTGGCTGGGGCTGCCCGTAACCGGGAACATTATGATCGATCTATCCATTCATGACGAGCACCCGTTGCTTACGGCGGGAGGTTACACGGAGCTTTCCCTCAGGGAATCGATCAGGCAGCTCGATGGATCGTCAGGAAGTGTCTAAAAACTCCATGCCCCGTGGCCGTACAATGATGAGGGTTCGAAAGGCACGGCTAGTCGTCTAGCACGGCGACCGGCGAGCGAGGCGAGGCGAGGCGCGTATGCGCACGCGTGACCACGGAAGAAAGAAGCACATGCGTCTGCTACCGATCTCGAGTGGGCGAGGAGCCATGGCCATGCCCACGTAGAAGGGGGCAGCCTCTACTCGAGATCGCGCTGATGATAGGATCGGATAGCTCATTCATCAGCCTGCGCGACGCCGATCGCCGGCTAATTAATCATTCTCCTTTCAACAGTTGAACGATGGGATTGGTTCCATTTGGTTGGCACGCGGCCCAAATCACAAGCAAATTACTTTACCAATTACCACTAGTCCGCTTGGATGATAGGGAAATGACCAGAGGGCACGATGGGGTTATACGCAGCTCTCTCTCTCTCTCTCTCTCTCTCTCTCTCTCTCTCTCTGCAGCAGAATGATTCGTGTGGCTCCGTTCCGTCAACTGGCAACCTCCCTTTTGTAGCCAGATACGGGTCCAGCTTCCTGAATCGCTTCCTGGTGGTAATATCCGGCCTTTTTCCGCGTTTAGGCTATGTATTTTTAGACGAAACGCGTCTGGAATCACGCCTTTTCCAGGCTATAATTTCGTCTCTACCTGAGTTTCCGGTAGCAGCGCGGCGCTCCGGCGCCGAGGGTTCAGGACACGCATCAACCGGCTGCTTCCACCTTTGCTGAAATGATCGGGAATGCCGCAGCAGAGAATTCAGTGTGCTAGCCACGTTTCGTCAGAGCACTACCAAGAATCTGGCGCTTTTGTTTCTGTAACTAATTCCAGGAGGGATTTTCAGACTTCACTATCCACGTACGACGTACCTGGCCTACCTCAATTCGAATAAAACAGCTGCTAATCAATCAGCATGCGCGATCATTTCAGATTCTACAATACACTTGTTTTTTTTAAAAAAAAATACTAGTAGATACAACGATACAAGACCACAAGACTAGCCGATCTGTATGTATATAGATCAGGCAAGAATTCCATCATCACTCGCCTTACCTCTCTTGCAGAGGCGACAAACCATGCATTTCTCGCGTACACGTCCGATCCCAAGCATTACAGGAGAGTGGTCGCCCACACGGAATAATGTGCAGGAGCCCTGTCGTTGTACGCGCCCCCCGTTCGAGCCCCCACAGCCCCAAGCCGATCCGTCTCTGCTGTTGCGCTGCACAGAGACGGTCTTTGAGAAACGGACGAGCGTATGATTGGGTTGGATTCTCGGCATCCGATCCTTCCTTGGATACATTCGCATCGCATCGCATGCATGCAGAGGAAGAGGAAGAGGACGGAAAGGGTGTTGTGATCATCCACTACGCCACTCCTCGTCAACCAGCTAAGCTAGCTGCGTGTCTGTGTGTGCGCTGTCTCTGAGCTAGGGTTCGTCGCCGCCGGTGGATCGATTGGCGTTTCGGGAGACCGATCGGGCTGGACCGCTGGACCTCGACTCATTTTTGTCGGTAGGCTGAAGTTTAGTAGCTGTGCGGAATGGCAAGGGATTCTTGGCATCAAGGTGAGCCTGAATCGGCTAGCTCATCGGCACTCGGCAGATGAGTCTGGCGTGCTAGTTTCTTTGCGTGCACTTAAGTTTCTGAAGACGCAGAAATTAAAGGATTGATCAGTTCAGTCGCTTTCGACGGTTAATTCCGGGGGTTTATGAAGTTATGATGCGCTCGCACACGAATGATAGCACGGTTGATGGGTTTAGGTGGCATCACTTTCTGTAGCAATCATTCGGCAGAGTGCAGAGAACAGTGAATCTAGAATGGTCAGGGTGGAACCTTTTTGGTACATGGAGCTCTTGTAAAGTCTGCAACTGACTAGTAACAGAGAAAAAAGGACTTGGCGTATGTATTCTTTTGCCACCAGCGACTTTTTTTTAGAAAGGATGGGTTCCAGCGATTTGACAATGGTTAATGGAATTTCATTCCTTTCATTTTTAGAATAGGCATGCGCCCATCTAGTTATCTCTCCCCTAGGAGTTCCTTGGCGCCACGTCTCTTTCTACTAAAAGGACGCCGTGCCGTTCCAGTATTTAAACCGGGGCACCTCCCTCTCAGATTATTTTCGCTTTGTCACCCTGAATCCGTGCCTGCTCCAACAGGTAATTGGCGTATTGCCACTACTCCTCTGTCCTCCATATGCTACTACTACTTGCTCTGGAAGCATTTTTCTTTCTCCTCTGAGAACTTCAGTGATTCTATCTATTGAGTACCTCTACTTGCACCTATTGTAAGCTTATGCCTTTTCCTTTCTGATTGTCCTGTCATGTACTTTTTCATGTATTTTTTATGCTCTGCCGATCTGTTCTGTTCTAGAGAGGTGCTATGTTATGGATGACTCTTCTTTTCTTTTCTTGCCGATTTGTTTTGTTCCAGTTGTCTTAATGAATTTTGATTAGTACGACAACCTTTTGTTGCAACCTCGTTTCTGAATGATCATCTTCAGCAGTGCTAGTCTTACGCGAATTTCCCGTGTATAAATGTTCCAGGGCAGCGATTGCAACTGACGCAGCAACAGCACAGAGACGACGCCAGCTAGCTCTGCCCATGGAGCAGGAGTTGCACCACCCCATGGAGCTGCCGCCGGGGTTCCGATTCCACCCCACCGACGAGGAGCTCATCACGCACTACCTCGCGCGCAAGGTCGCCGACGCCCGCTTCGCCGCGCTCGCCGTCGGCGAGGCCGACCTCAACAAGTGCGAGCCCTGGGACCTGCCATGTAAGCTACTAGCACCCTCTCGGCCTCCGTAACCGCGTCCATGCGTGCACGCCGCGCCATGTTTGTTATTGACTAACAACTGTGTGTGGAGCAGCGCTGGCGAAGATGGGGGAGAAGGAGTGGTACTTCTTCTGCCTCAAGGACCGCAAGTACCCGACGGGGCTGAGGACGAACCGGGCCACGGAGGCCGGGTACTGGAAGGCCACGGGCAAGGACAAGGACATCTTCAGGGGCAAAGCCCTCGTGGGATCCAAGAAGACGCTCGTCTTCTACACGGGGAGGGCGCCCAAGGGCGAGAAGTCTGGCTGGGTCATGCACGAGTACCGCCTCCACGTCAAGCTCCCCGGCGCCATGCCCAAGGCGGCATCCAAGGTTGGTTCTTCTTGAATTACTAGTAGCATGCGTGATGTGCATAATTCGCATCGACCGATCATCGATCACGTGTGCTAATTTGGACTCTGTTTTTTTGTGGGCACACAGAACGAGTGGGTTCTGTGCAGGGTGTTCAAGAAGAGCCTCATCGTAGGCGTGGCGCCAGGACCCAAAAGGGACGCCATGGAGCTGACCACCAAGATGGACGACATGGCAGCCATCTCTCACCTCCCCCCGCTCATGGACGTGTCCGGCGCAGGCAACCCGGCGGCGGCGGCGGCACACGTGACCTGCTTCTCCAACGCGCTGGAGGGCCACTTCTTCAACCAGACGGCGGTTTCGTCGCAAGCCCCCACCTCCGCCACGGACCATCTCGGCGGCCTCGCCTCCTCCTCGCCGTTCATGTCCAGCTTCGCGCAGTACGGGGCGCTTCACCACGGCGGAGTAAGCCTGGTGCAACTCCTCGAGAGCAGCGGGTACGGCGGCGGCGGCCTCCTCGACATGCCCAAGCAGCAGCAGCCGGCGGCGGCGGCGGCGTGCAAGGGCGGAGGCGAGCGGGAGAGGCTGAGCGCGTCGCAGGACACGGGGCTCACCTCCGACGCGCACCCGGAGATCTCTTCCTCCTCCGGGCAACGATTCGTCGACGACGAGCAGCTCTGGGGCTACTAAGCACAAGGTTATTCACACACCGCGTTAATGGCGGCGCGGATTAGTATAGCAATCGCTGTAAATAAACACCTGTTGGAGATCGATCGATTGATTGTTCGTGGCGTGCATCGAGATAGTAGTGAGTTGCAATGATTTGTTCATGTGATTGTAGATTGTTAGTATTAGCCTATTTGGGGGGGGGGGGTGGTGTAATTAGCATTGATGTAATCGCGATTTGGTGCAATATTTCCCTGGTTAATGATGCAAACTATATTGTTGATGATGATGATGATGGCTACCTTCACTAGCTAGTTATAGTACTCCTATAGCCCGTTAGGCTTATCTAATTTGTTTATGAAAATGGTCTCGCGGTCAGTGTGAGATCATCTACCTAAAAGTTTGACTTGCTTATGATACTGTAGTAGGCTAGTAGCCATGGTACGACCTAGCTAATCTATCTAGCATTAAAATCTTGATTTGGTGCCTGATTGCTTCATGCCGCTGCTGCTGCCGCCATCGATCGGCCCGTGACCGGCACCTCTGAACCGTCGCGCACGAACCCAAACCGCAGCCGCCGCACCGATCACTCCCCTCGCCAGCGATCGCCGTCGCCGGCAGTGACGCGAGCACGGCTTACGATGGCGCAATTACAGCAGCTGAGCTCCATTTCGGTTGCCACCCCTTGTCTCCACGCGGGCGCGGTGGGTCCCCCGGATGACATGACCTCCTCGACCGCCGTCACGTCGCGCGAGCGGATGCCCCGGCCCCGCCGCGCCTTGATTGATGGTGGCGGCGGGCTGGCTTCTCCTTCCTCTCTCCCTCCGGTCCGGCCCACCACGTCGCCGGCCGGGTTGCTGTCGGCCGGAGGCCCGCGCGATTCGTTCGTCAAGGGGGGAAAAAAATAAAAGGGGTTTCAGCTCGGCGGCAGCGGGGGCGGTTAGGTCAACTAACCGATCGATCCGAGTCCTTGTCTTGAGTCTTGATGACAGCAGAGGAGCTCGCCAATGGTGCCGGGACAGCTTCCACGAGCTGGTTTCAATTAAAAACCTGCGATATCTATCTGCTTTTGTTTAGTGTGTCCCGTATCTCCTGGACATCATCCGCTCTGGAATTCAGTTCATCACTGCCGATTAAAGAAAGATTTGGAGCAGGGACACGAGGGTTGGTTTGATTGATAAGGCATCAGACTCCCTGGATCCTGATGGTATATCCATACCAATGTCCACCGCTATGGACGCAGATTTGGGTATTGTATATTTGTATTGTAGAAGATGCCAGGTCTTCGTAGCTTTTTAAATCCAAATTTCATGTTTTCTTTTGTGGACAGTTAAATTCAGATTTTAGTCAGGGGAGTAAAAGTGGATCTACCCTAGTTGTGTCGTGATCGATTTCAAGTCCGTTTCCTTTTCATCGATCAAGGCATCTCAAGCCCAAAAGGTTGAATTTGTACAGCTCAATTTTGATCCAAACATAACGGAAACGGGATGATTGGGTAAGGATCGATGAGAGGTTTGCACGTCAAAGCCACCAAGACTACGAGATAGCATCTCTTTCTAAAAAAGGAAACCATTGGCTGCGAAGAGGCTCCTCTTCTCTGCTGTCCCTTTCTCCAGCAGAGCTTGTCACCATTGATTAGATAACAGAGGCTCTACGCAGTTGCTTGCAACATTCAACTTAGAATGTTTGGAGCAATTGGAACAAAACATTTGGATGCAGAGTGCAACAAATCTTTTTTTTTTAAAAAAAAGAGTGCAACAAATGAGCCATGAATTACTGAACAAGATGTTTTGGCATGCTAACTGCATTCACTTGGAAAATAGTCAGAAAAGGAGCATTGCTACTAAAATAGATTACTGTAGATCAAGACTATTTGTTTTTCTTCTAATAAAAATTCAGCAAAACTCTCCTTTAAAAAAGAGGACTCTTTTAAAAAAATTAGATTGTTGTAGATCTTTTTTTTTGGCAATGTGATGACCACATGAATAAATATAGATTAGTAAATGAAGTGGCTTATGTCAACCAAAGGAACAATGAGGTATAAATGGGAATTCTAAACGTTGATATTCAAAATAAGTGTCTACTGAGCTAATGAATTTTCAACTTGTGTAATGGAGATGACATTTAGCAGGAAGTGTTAAGAAACATTTTTTCAAAACATAAAACCTTGGGTTAGCTCAATAATAACTAGGAGATTCTCATTTTTCAATAAGCCTTATGGACGTGAAGGATAAACTTCTCTGCCCTTTTTTTTTTCGAAGAAACCGAGCGCGCGGTGCCACGAACTCGCAGGTGACAGTTCACATCTCGCAAGTTTTCGAGCAAAAGGGTAGTCTGCTGCCGCCGCTGCCACCCAGTCCACCACCGTTTGGTCCCCCTCCCTCCTCCTCCGGCGAGACGCCGTGGGCCGAAGGGAGTGGGGATCCATCTCTCTATTAGTTTTTCCTTTAGATCAAGTGATTTTTAGGGTTAGGGTTTCTTCATACCAAGTATTTTGGTATTGGAGATTTGTTTCCTCCTCTTCCTTCGTGGCAACGGCGAGGAGATATGGTGGATTTGATCTCTCCATGGCAGTTCTGATGAAGGTGGCGACAGCAACGTCAACAACTTCATGACGACATGAAGAATTAGGTTTCCAGACGGCGGCATGAAGACGGGTATGATGTTGCCGCCATGGAATAAAATTCTCCGGGCCCTTCCCCCTTTCATCGTGATTAGATCCAATCACGATGGAGGTCCAGGGAGATCTTTGGATCGAGTCTATCTTCTTCTTTGGTGGCAGAAGCAAGATGGGGAGAAACACGAGAAAGAAGATGATGCTCAATTCTGCCTACATGAATGTTGGCCGCCATTCATTGGGTTGTGGCACTACTTCTGGTTAAGCCGTCTATGGCGCACGAATGCCACTTGCCTGTGCAGTCATCCGTATGAACCGTCACATAGGTTTGCAATTGAGTTTTGGAGCTATATGTTGAGTGCTCTTAGTTGTAATCTCTTTGGTTCACAGAGTGCTTGTAACTAGAGTATGTACTCAACTGCATATTAGTATAAGACTTCTTTCCGCTAAAAAAAAACTTCTCTGCTTTTTTTAAAACTAATGGGCAGGAGAGCTGTCTGCTATATTAAAAAGAAGAAAAGGCCAGATGGTCAAAATTTACATATGTACAACATCGAGAGGAAGAAAAACACAATCTCGATCTCGACTAAAATTCGCTCACTCTCTACCATCTAGATCAACGAGCTAACCGATGAAGATTCAATTTACAAAGGGGCACACAAATTAGGTTATGGGAACACTTATTTCTGAATAACTCGACGTTGAAACACAGTACCCTTCACTGTATAATATAGCACGTCGGAGATATACTATAATTGCCAAAGTGTTTAAATTACCATCTTTAAATATATCCTTTAGAAGGGCTTTAGGTGGTGATAAGTTACAAGACTGGTTTCGAACCATGTTACCCGTCGAATATATGGCACACATTGCCAAGTCCAATAAGCTGAGTCTTAAATGACTTACTTTCTTGCCATAAAAAAGCCATAATCTTGGCCACTGATTTCAGATCCGATGACTGAAGTGCAGTGACAACTTACTGAATGGCGCTGACACCACAATAAAGACTTCATCTTAGCCACTGATTTTTTTTTATCCAATGGCTGATTTGATATCGTACGCAGTAACACACATGCACGCATGGCATAATAATGGTCGGGCCGTGAAGAAACAGAGACAACACTTATGTGCATAGAATATGAACATAGAGTACGTGGTGTACTTGTGATGTAACTACTGATTTTGCCCCCAATTGATGTTGCACATAAGCATATTGTGCTCTAAAGGATGATAAAGCAGTTGGTGTACTTGTGATAGAAATTAATTCGTTATTTAAAAACACGATTGAAATGAAATTTCGCTCCCCATAGCTGGAGAAGAAGTGGTGTCCATGTTGCTTTGGTGTAGCGACCCTATCACAATTGATCATGATCGTGTAGGTTTGGTAATATAAGCTTGTCTACAAGAATCTCGATAGCTAAAGCTCAACATAGGCTCAAGCTCAATATAATAAAATGAAGTTGCATTGGAACAACATTTTGTGTGCCATCATTGAATTTTAACACGATTTCTTATTTGCCTTCGTTGTCTCTATGACATGCAAATTCAGGGATGATTCCAGCTTCAGCTTGTAGTTTGATGAAGCTCTAACTGGACAAGTTTGAACCTACACAAAGTAGATAGAGCTTCCCTTTCTATATACTCAACGAAATTGGGCACAAACTCAATTAAAAAAAAGCTTCCATGCAACGTAGTACTTGTATTTCAACTGTGCCACGACATAGCGAACATTTTTCTATATGGGCAGGCCTGTACCCTGTAGTGTTTTTTTCCGATCGACAAACGAACGCGCAACGTTACCCTGTCGTGTCATGGAACTTGGACCCCCACGGAGAGCAAAAGAATATATAGCAAAACCCTTGCAAAAGAACAAACCTAGTGGGTGTGGTGGGGCGGTGGGCGGTGGCCATGGGCGGTGTACCAGGGAAACAACTGGGTCATATGCATGCCTGACCGTGTCATCGACCTGACAACGAGAAAATATTCCGAACCGGTCAGCAATTTGTAATCTTCTGGTTACCATCAATGCACAATGCATCATCATCAGTTTCGCCATTGGTTAAAAAAAAATCAGTTTCGCCATGCGCACGAGCTAGCCGCAGGAGCAGCACAGGCTCGGCAGCTTTGGTCGCCTAGTATTTCATTTTCATCTGCCACGTACCGATACGCGGATGCAGGCCTTTTAGTTCTTGGGAATCGTGTTGGCAAGGCTCGGGAGTCAGCAACGCTGGCACGTACGGTCGATCAACATCGATCACGCACACAAACGGTACGTGTTTCATGTTGGGGTTGGACGTACGTGCCTGTCACGGGACGCGCGCATTTCTCCATCGATGGGGATACGGCTCATGTCAGGCCGTGGCTGCATGTGACAAAGTAGTAGATACGCGTGCAGACGTGCCCGATCATCGAGTTGTTTTCACCCCTGGAAAACCCAGCCTGTTCGGCTGGTTAGAAATCAGCCAGCGCTGGCTGGGAAGAGGTGTCTGACGGCTGGGCCCTGTGGCTTATTCTAGCTCCCACCCTGCTGCTCCAGCGACCAGCCCCAGCAAAAAACAAGCAGCCGAACAGGCCAGTTGCGACTCCACGGCGTGCACGTAGATGGTTGTACGTGTACGTCGAATCGTCGATGCACTGCTCAATATGTTTTTTTTTTTGAGACAGGTGCCGCCTACTATGGACTTACACCAGAAATAGTTGTACAAACGCCATCAGGCGGACTAAGCAACCAAACATGCCGACCTAGACTAGCATAAAGAGAACTTCTAGCTAAGCCGTGGGCGCGTCGTGATTGGACCTTCTGCTTTCATGGACGAGTTCAAAGAACTGGAGCTCTCCTTGCCTTGCTCTTACATCCCTGATCACTTGACCATACGTGCCTTTCGCTTCCTCCGCAAAGCTTCTCACGACGTTTTGACAATCACTTGCCATTCTAACCCTTTGCAAAAGGAGATCATTTACCAAAGCCATTCCTTCTCTGCACGCAGTAGCTTCCATCACCTCCGGGTCTGTCACTCCCTGCACAACTAGCGCCGAAGCACCCAGGAAATTGCCTGTAGCATCACGTACACAAAATTGCACTGCTCAATATGTGAATCAGAAAAATTAGCAGAGAAAATTATTCTACCAATACAAACAAGGCCTCCACATGTTCAGCAAAATTCGGCCCAGTATAAGCTGAGAGGCTTGTCTTGTATGCGGCCCAGGCCCAACAAATAGAGAGAAAAAAAACTAAAAAAAGTGGATCCGATTAGGATCGGGGGTTTGAACCCGACGTGAATCGAACACGCAACCTTCTGATCTGGAGTCAGACGCGCTACCATTGCGCCACGGATCCGATAGTGGGTGTTGATCCCGTTAAGTTCTTATAACTTGAAGCAGGTAAACCAGCCTGAATTCTGGTGATCCAAATTGACGAGCCCAATGTGAAAAATCCGGCATACGGAGTACCGTACTGTAACTTGCCCTCAGGCCCAACTGTCAACTGAGGCATCGCTTGCGGCCTCGTGGTCATGATTCGTGAATGCCTTGCATCTCGCCGCTGTGCTGCGCCGCGCCGCCCCCGAGGTTGGTCGGTCAATCCTTCCAGCCCCCCAGGGCCGTCCGTAATTCCGTACGCAGCAGGACACGACACGGCCGAACCGACGGCAGTACGTCATCGTCCGGTTTTTACCCACCACCCCGGTCCATGTCCTCTCCGTGGTAGATGGCCGGTACTACTCCATCTTGGCTCTGGGCACCACGCCAGATCTGATCCTTTGACCACGCACGGTCCGTACGCCCGCAAAACGGTACAGCACAAGAAACAAAAACGACCACGCACACTGGCTGCGCTGCGCGCGCGCGGTGCATTTACACACCGGACACGATGCGATGTCAAACCACCCCCACACCCCGGCCGGCCCGACGACCGCGGCCGTGCGAGCCCCGCCGCGTGCGACCGCAGTCCGCTGCCGCGCTGCACGCCGCGACAGCCATTCGCCGCACCTGGAGAATCCTATGCCGTGGAGAGGCCGAGCGGCCGATCGACCCCGGCTGATTTGACCACGTAACGTACCTTGCCTAGCTAGCGAGCGAGCCGTAGCCGTCACCCGGTCCTTCCGTTGCAGTAACGCAGGCACATGACGCTGTCCTGCAAGCCGCGACCCTGCGGTCCGTGCGTGGAACGGGACGGTGGCCCGTGGCCGAGCGTGCCGTGCCATGACAGCATGACTGGTCGCATTGCTGCACATTCCGGCGGCTGTGCCATGACAGCATGACTGGTGAGAGCGACAGAAAACAAATAAGAGCATGGCTTATGGTTTAGCCCGCTACCGGTGTTTTGGGAGCCAGCGTGGAGGGCAATAAATGCTCAGGCGCAGCAACAGACAGGGCAGCAACGAATCAGCGATGCATGCACCAACCCAGCAGCGAATCAATGTACTGCATGCATGTATACGCCCGCTTTATGCCGCCGTCTCGCCAGCCGCCCGCTGCGCATTCTCTCTCCATTTCTCTCTCTGCCACAGCGGACGTCGCCCGCTTTGCGCCAACCGTAATACTTGCTCTAACAGAGAACTTGTAGCACTAGGCCACTATGGATTTGGAAAGGCTAGTACAGTTTTGACGCTACGAATACATGAACTGGAAAAAAAAATGTAAATTTCAAAGACCGGTTATAAATGCCTCTTTGTTTTGGTCATTGGCTCATTGCAGAGCAGACTGAAAAAAAAACCCAGCGAACGCGACTTCTCATACCGCCGGAGCAGCTTCTGGGTAAACGTAATCACGTTACAGACCGTAACTGATTCCAATACAGCTGTTTGTTTGAGGTCATCTGCGATCCATTCACGGTGTAATCAAATCCCTGGCTTATACAATCTCGTTACTCCTCCTCCCCCACCGTAAACAGAATGCAGAGCAGTGCTACCTTTTCATTATCGTTACCGTAGTGCAACCAAACAATTGCAGTAATCACCCATATCGCCACCAAAAGCTGTGTGATCTCATTTCGTTTGTATTTGCAATACCTTTGTATCAACCAAACACGTAGATTGTGTTCTTGGAGTAGTTGGAGGTAGTAGTAAGATGTAACTTCCTCAAGCATACGTGTGTGGCTTGTAAATTTCATCCAGCTCCGTGCACCATGAACTCTTGATCGAAGTTGGTATTGACTGAACGTACATGTACGTACGTCCAAAACATACGACTACATGAGTACGGCACAGGACTACATTACCCATCCATTTAAGCTGGAAGACCAGAGCGCTGTCGCACCCTACACTGACCCGGAGCATCTCTAGGCACGCGGCAGGTACGCCGTTGTCGTACTCAACCGCTTACTGGAAGCATCAACCGAAGCTTCTTGCATCTCCCACTCTCCCAGCACCGGGTAATTAAATAACTCGACAAGCAGCTTACTAATTTTCCCATGCATGGACGCTTCCAAGAGTTAATTATATAAAACACGGTGAGACTGAGTTCCATTACCTAGAATCGAGGCACACAGGCATACTCTTCTATACCCCTCTCACACAAACAAAAAACCGACGAATTACAGGCAACGGTGTAGCCGTGCAGGAGGGGAGCATAGGAATATTGTGGTGTTCACGTACCTCTGTTCTTAGTTGATTGGAGTGGTTGGCTTAGATTAATGCACAATACAATGGTACCTACATCTTGTGACTCGTAAGTGGTTAGGCCAGTCTCAGTGGGAGTTTCATAGGCATTAAATCAAGTGACACATAAGCAATTTTGGTGACATGGCATGATAATTATGAAGAGAGAGAAGAGAAGAGTGTCATCACCATGAAACCCATCTGGCACAGTTACCAAGTCTATGAAACACAATGAAACTCCCATTGAGAATGTTATAGTTTCATCCATCACACATTTGGCCAGTCACCATGCGAGAATTAAATGTTAGAACTTGTATATGAAATTGTGCCATGAAACTGTGTATTGAGAGTGACAGTTTCATCCCATTGAAAAGCTGATGTGACTGTTTTGGTAATGGTGCCCATGAAACTACCACTGAGACTGGCCTTAGTGGTGTCAATCTCAAGTAACTACTAAAACGACCATTAAAACGGTATAAATGTGATGTCTATTAGCATGGTTAACTATAACAAACATGCAGAAACATCAGCTAACACCATTACCTTGGGGCGTCGTACATCTATAGTTTGAATTGGTTGGCACATAGAGTGCAAATAATCAGTTAACATACCTGTTAGTCGCTTACATAAGCAATATGCATGGCTTTTAAAAAAACTAATAAAAATAGATTACAACTTAAGTAGTTTGCTATTCAACGGGGATTTTTATTTTTATTCCAAATTAATGCCAAGCCTACTATGAGCAAGTTAATAGCGATTCAGTACAACTGTGTAAGAGTGTTGGATTACCAAACCGAAATGTATATGTGATGTTTACTTATTACCTCTGTGAGTTGAAGCTGTTGGACACTGTGGTTAGGTTAATGGACGACAATACAACGGTACCAACATGACTCAATTGGCCAGTGCGACTTCTTTGTGACTATGCACTATGCAGTGTTTATAAAGTACTTCATTCGTTCTAAAATGTAGGTCGTTTGACTTTTTGGACGCCAAATTTGACCGTTCATCTTATTCAACAAAAGAGCAAAATGGGGGGGAGTAACTGTTAAGCAACCATTAAAAGAGCATAAATACAATGTCTATAACAAAATATGTACATACATATGCATATAATTTTGTCATGGTGAGCCCTTGCCTCTATAATTTCAACTATTTGCATTGGTGCATATAGTAAAAACAATCTACTAAAATGCCCGCAATTGTTCAGATTTGTCACCATGCAATTGTTTGGAAGTATTTGTTAGCTTTGTCCAAAAAAACCTCTTTCAGAATAGACCACAAATTAGTTTTTCTATCTAACATGGACTAATAATATTTTCTGTACAAGTTGTATATCATCCTGTTTAAATTATTACATTAATTCAATCTAGCAAAATATATATTTTAGCAAGTGCAGTCAACTCTTATAAATCAACTCTATAGCTACTAGAATGGCTTTAGAGTGTGCAATCAACTCTTATAAATCCAATTTGTCAAGGATCATTGTAGAAGCATTAGTGTCTGAGCTATATCTACTAGAACAATCATTGAAAGGACATAAATGTGATGTCTATTAGCGCTATGGACTACAGCAAAACATGGAAGCAGATCCGCGGATACCACTATATTCATTGTTTTCATACCTTCAACGATTGCAAATAGCGTTTTAGATACGTCAAACAAACTATGTGTATGGCCTTTAAGTGAACATATAACCCTAAATAAATTAGATTAGAAAAGAATGAAACTATGTCTATCGGCTATTGCAGTATTGCCACCGAAAGCAATGAAAGTATGAAACCCACCATAGAACCGGGAAAGAAAGGACCCTAGAAAAGGTTCCACAGGACCACATTTTTGCCCAATAACCATCACAGATCACGCAGGCGCATTCAAGGGCTGCTTTCCCCTGCGCTGCATGTTCCTTTGGCGTATGGATGTAGCATGCGTGTACACGTACTACTGTACAGTGAAGAAGGTTGCTATACCAGTAGTCCGATATTAATTTCCGCTTTCCAAACAAGAAAATATTTTGCTCCGTTTACGGAGAACATGGCAAGCATCAGCGTATAGTACTGGTACACTGCCAGGAAACCAGTACGCGTGGCTGCAAAATGTTTCAGCGCTATAAACACGCGTGGGATTCCCCCTGTCGTCGATCCTCGCTGGTCCATCGTTGAGCATTCGAGCGCAGCATCAACAATTCAACATTGACCGTGTCAGTGCATCAACAGTTGAATTAACTCACACTTCACCTTTGGTACTGCCGCCGCTGCAGTGCAGCGCGCTCACTGTTCGGTCTCTGCCTCTCTGGGGCCAAACCGAGTCTCCAGTTACTGCAGCGGACTAGGTGAATGAAACCCCCCAGCTGAAGCAGTAATTTGCTGGGGATCGAAGAAGTAACAGCCTTGCCGATCCTGCTGATCCTTCCTTTTTGCTGAGAAGATATGACGTACATCCCCCACCTGTCAGCGGCACGCGCGCCTGGTGCCCGGGACCCACTGCCATTTCGCTCTCTGAAACGAGCTGGATGGCGCATGCAGGAAGAAAAAGAGAGAGACTATCAGGCTGCTAGTACATTAAATTTGGATCATGCTATACTTGTAGTACTCCAATCGGCGTGCCTCTTGGCTGATTAATGGCCGTGGCCATTTCGACGCACATTGCTTTCGGTTCCTAGGACCCGATCATTTCTGGAACCTCCGTCCGCTCCACCCCGTCCGAGAAAGCGTCGACGTCCAGATCGTCGGGTGGCGAGGCCACATCGGTTTGCCGAAACGGTGCAAGGCGATGAGGAACTGATCGCTGGACGGACGCATCGATCGGGCTCCCGTTTCCCATTGCAGGCTAGACACTTGGGGTTTAGCTCCTACTGACGGTGCTTTAGCTACTCCAGTAGGCGATTGATCCGCTTTTATTCTTTGGCCACTCCATGCACATCTGCATCCAATGCCCTAATCACGCACCAGCTCGTTAGCTGGGAGACTGCCGAATCACCGGACGGATTATTGGCCGCGGGCGTAGGCCGTCGAATCGAGCATCGACGGCTGCCACAGGAGGCGAGGACGGCACAGCACACGCACATGCGCTGCCGCCCAATGTCTGAAACCGGAATGGTTATGTGTGATCGCCGAGAACAGGATGAGGAGTGCCCGCAGACGCAAAGGCCTCCCGGGTCTACGCCGTGATGTGACTCTTGCGTGCAAATTAAAGCCACGAGGATAATTAATTAAGCGTAGCCTAGCGTAGTAGCGTGGGGGCAGGGGCCTCTGCCTAGCTTAAGGCCCCGGGTACTCTGCTCTAACGAGGATTTGAGAAACCATCTTGGTACAGATTCAGAAGGACGCAACGCACGGGAACAATGCAAGCCAGCGAGCGAGGCCTGCTGATCAAATCACACAGGCTTCCTCGGGTCAGTGATAGCAGGCGAGGTAATTCTTGGAGAGGGGAGGCGCACATGCGCGGCGAATGATTCCCCGGCGCGGCGAGCGGTGGTCCTCGCCGGAGGCAGATGGCCGTGGCCATGGCCGCGGGAACAGCGGAATAAATGGCAAAAGCCATCCGGCGTACCGCCACCACCAGGGGCGGCCGGGCCTCGCAATGGCAGGTTGGCGGGGAATTTTACAGGGTGTTCAGTGCCGGTACAGCATCTCAGCCCGCTTCAGTGCCTGCTTGGCTGCTGCTTGCGCTGTGGCGCTCTCTCTCTCTCTCTCTCTCTCTCTCTCTCTCTCTCTCTTCATTACAGTGAAAATGCTTTGCGTTCGTAAGCTCGGTCGGTGGTGAATCTGAGCTTGGACAATTCGTGTCGCGAGCTTGATGGCGATCGAGGTACAGTGTACTAAACGTGCAATTCAATACGGGCGGGTAAAAGGAGTTAGCACCGACAAATTTCCTGGCGAGCAGGGTTTACCGGAAGTGTACCTTTTCACTCTGAACACACTGGTACGAGCTGATTTCGGAAACAAACTCGACGCATGGGCTCGACGGAGCAAATTCAATGTGAAGCAGTAGTAGCATATCACCAGGGGATATGAATATGATACGCGAAATGAAATCATCTGCCACGGCAGGGGGGCAGAGGCCACCACGCTGGCCGCACAGTCACGGCACCCCCGGAAACGGCAAGCGCGGCCTCCATTCGGCATGCAGATGCAACCAGCAGCCGACACCGCGGTGGATCCCCGTTGCCGAGCAAGGAAAGGGAGGGAGGGCTGGGAACTGACGACGCCGCTGCTTCTGCTGCGCGGCACCGAAATCAATGAGTAAAAACAAGAAAGGTTTCCACAAGAGATTGCCACGGGATGGCGATCGAGTCAGATACATACAGATGGGGTGCGCGGCAGAGTCGTGCGGTTTCGCCCATCCCGCGAGCGACCCGACCGGGCCTTTGCCCCCTCCCGCTGCGCACCGGCTGATTGCGGCAAGCGTTCGCGGTTGTGCAGCGGCAGGCGCTGGCAATCTGGCATGGCAGGACCAGCGAGCGAGCGTAAAACTCCGGCGTCCCGCGCCACGCGACGTTGCCGCGCTCCTTGCAAGTTGGTGGCGCAACCCAGAGGCGAGCGCGTCGTCGCAGCCCCAGCTCTTTGTCTGTCAGTCTGTGTGGCTCCTACTACGGGCCGGTCCAAATCATTGCGAGATCCGATCGGCGGAGCGCCGTGCAGCCGCCGCCGTGCGTCGTCCGTCGCCGAGGAAGAGAAAGAACGTGTGCATTTCTTTCGCGCGAAAAACCCATGGGGAAACAGGCCAGCATGAGCCCCGTACGTGCGCTTTGATGAGACGCACTGTGCGCGGCGTATGCCCGATTGCCGATCAAAGCAAGTCTCGCATCGATCATCATCTTCATAAAGTGGGGAGGGCGCCGTGCGAGATTCCGCCTGCCCACGAGCGAAGCTAGCGGCACCGCCTCCTCCGCTCCGGCGGCCGGCCGATCGCATCGCGCGACGGAGCAGCAGCGGTAGGGCCGTGGCGCGTCGTGCCGGGTCGGCGATGGGTACGCGCGCGACACGCCGTGCGGCGTCCACCCCACGACGGTGCGTGCAAGGCGAAGGCAGAGACCCCCCCCCCCCCCCCCCCGGGGAATCTGGACCATCAGAGAGAGGAGCCCCACGAGACCCCCGAGTGTTAAATGCTGGCCCTTCTGATCGGGTGGATCGCGATTGGCAGCGACGGTTCCGCGCCGGGGTTGGGGTTTGCGGAAGGAAGGGGACGCGGGGGCGAAATCTCGGCGCTGCCCCTCCTGGTCCTTCCTGGCCCACCCGGCTGACATCCCGGGCCCCGCACGCGCCGGGATCGCGGCGCCCGAAAAAGATATCGCGCCCGGCCCCAATACATACAGCCGAGCCAAACGCCATCGCCACCATACCAAGCCACCGAGGCTTTTCTCTTCGTTCTTCTCTATTTATGCCGCGGACCGACCTCGACGCGCCCAAGCCAAAGCCAAGCCAAGCCAAGCTACGCAACACGCGCCAGCCATCAGTGTGCGTCCGTCGCTTTCTCGCTTCGGCACCCTGCTCGCCTGCTCCTGCGCTCGTGGTCACTCACAGTGCCCGGCCTGCTTCTAAAAGAGGAGGATCCCCTCGCAGTCAATTGCCCTGATCCGGGAGGGTATTAAGGGGAAGGAGTCGAGGACGAGGAGCAAGGTCGAAATTGAAGTGTGGTGGTGGTGGTGAGTCTTGCACTCTTGGAGAGCAAGAAGGTGAGGCGAGAGGGAGGAATAGTCTTGCTGCTGTGTGCTCACTGCTCAGGCTCGGTGGTCGGAGACGGGGCGGGGCGATGGGGCGATCGCCATGCTGCGAGAAGGAAGGGCTGAAGAAGGGGCCATGGACGCCGGAGGAGGACCAGAAGCTGCTCGCCTACATTGAGCAGCACGGCCACGGCTGCTGGCGCTCGCTGCCCGCCAAAGCCGGTGAGCTACTACCCCAGCCATGCTCCATCACTCGCACAGCCTTGCATTGGGGTTTTGGCACCATTAATTCTGCGACGATCTTGCATTTTCCTCGGGCTGTTGCTGACGTGCACGAGAATGGTTGGTCCGTCGCAGGGCTGCAGCGGTGCGGAAAGAGCTGCCGGCTCCGGTGGACGAACTACCTCCGGCCGGACATCAAGAGGGGGAAATTCAGCTTGCAGGAGGAGCAGACCATCATCCAGCTCCACGCGCTGCTCGGTAACAGGTGAGAGCTCGATCGTTTGCTTTGCTTTGCTTGGTTTTGCTGGGGGAGGGATCGTCCTAGCTAGTGTGCTCTCTCCAGTCTGTATCCAAAATTCAGTTATCCCCACGCACGAATTTTGACTGGTTGGTAGCTCCAGCGGTTCACCGGCTGGTCAAGAACAAGCTCGTAGCCGTGCCGCACTAGTCTTGCCACATTTATGATTAGGTAATGCATGAGCACCACGAGATGGGGAACATTTCCAAGTATTTTTCTCGGAGTACGTTGCAGTCACTGTACACATGTTCTGGGAGCGTTTTATTTTATTTTACAAGAAGAAGCACCAATGGATTTTGACACTAAGCTAGTAGAAGCACCAATGGATTTTGACACTAAGCTAGTAGTAGCAGTAGAAAATGTAGCGTAGTAGTCGTACTACAAAAGGAGCCATGAAAACTTTTGTCGCGCAAGCGCAATCGTGCTGCATTGCTCATCTTTTGCCTGACGAACACAGCTACTGCTGAGCTAGCGTGAATCGTTCCATCAATGCATAGGCATCAACTCGGGAAAAAGTGTGAAAAAGATGGGCCATGGGGAGCTCTCCCCCGAATTTTCCTTTCTTTCTTGCTCATGATTCGGCATTCAAGCTTCACATTCAATGGGGAGCCCCGTCCCCCCCATCGCTGTGGAGTGGACCAAGGCGCGCGGCAGCTAGCTCCTCGGGCCACTGTAGCCACCTGCTCTCTTGCCGTTTTGACTCTCACACTAGTTCCTGTCACTTCTGCATCCTGTCTGAACAAGGCCATCCGCGCCGTAAAATCTTCTCGACCGCCCTCTGGCTGTTTACAATTACAGTGCTGATGAATGCTGATGCAGATTTCTCTCATGGCGTTCGCCGTGTTGATGTTGTGTGTTGTGCATGCATGCAGATGGTCGGCGATCGCGACGCACCTGCCGAAGCGCACCGACAACGAGATCAAGAACTACTGGAACACGCACCTCAAGAAGCGGCTGGCCAAGATGGGCATCGACCCGGTCACGCACAAGCCGCGCTCCGACGCGCTCGGCTCCGGCGCCGGCGGTGGCGCCGCGGGCGCGCAGCAGCACGCCAAGGCCGCGGCGCACCTCAGCCACACGGCGCAGTGGGAGAGCGCGCGGCTCGAGGCCGAGGCGCGGCTCGCGCGCGAGGCCAGGCTGCGCGCTCTCGCCGCGTCCGCGTCCGTCGTCTCGGCGCCGCCGCTGCATCTGCCACCGCGGGCGTCCTCCTCGGCGACGGCGGCGGCGCACGGGCTCGAGTCGCCCACGTCCACGCTGAGCTTCTCCGAGAGCGCGGCGGCGCTCGCCTCCGTGCTCGAGGCGGCGCACGGTGCGGCCATGGCCGCAGCTCGCGCTGCCTTGCAGCAGCCCGTGCAGCCGTACGAAGAGGCGTGCAAGGAGCATCCGCAGCAGCAGCAGTGGGCCGATCATGTAGTCCATGCCGCCGATGCGGCCTTCGCCGGAGCGGGGTTCACGGGGCTTCTTCTCGACGGCGGCGGCTTGAACCAGCAGCAGGACATGAGGCTGGCGGTGGCCAGGGAGGAAGACGCGGACGCCGGGTTGGAAGAGACGGAGGAGGAGAAGAACTACTGGGACACCATACTGAACCTGGTGAACTCATCGTCGTCGGTGTCGTCGTTGCCGGCGTCGGTGGTGGTGCACGGGCCCGAGGCGTACTCCTCGTCGGCGTCGCTGGCTTCTTCGTCGGCCGTGGTGTCCGTGCCAGAGGCGTACTCCTCGTCTTCGTCTTTGCCGGGGTCAGTCGCCGTGCCGGATCCCGAGGCGTACTCGCCGGCGCCGCAGTTCTGACTGGTGGTCCCTGCACATGCATGCTCGCCTGCGTGCAGCTGGGTGAATGACATGGTAAATAGCATGTGGGAGGTTTCGAAATAATAAGATAAGATTGAACTACTAATGTTGATTGTTAAATTGCGTTCCTGGGTTAACCTGACAGTATCCTGATCAAACTTGAGAGTAAGATGGTTGTACCGAATTTAGAGTATGCTGCTCAACATTCAGTTGGTCAAGATTCTTGTAGACTAGAGAGCAGCGACCAGAGGTCTAGAACGTCTCGTCTTTGCTCTGTAATTCGACAACCATCTGCTTGAGTAATACAGTGGAGATAATCGACATGGGGAGAACTCTTTTTTTCTTTTTCTTTTTCTTTTTTGGTTGGCACTCATGTAAATCTGAGGATCCAAGATGAAGACTTAAACTCTTAATTCTCGTATATTTTGTTGTATAGTACTGTTTACGTCTGTATAGTAATGTTTATGTCTCCTTTTTTAATATGTATATTGGTCTTTTTATTCTGGAAATATTTTTTTTTCTGAAGGGGAAAACGGTAGACATAGCAGATACAGAACGGTTGTTGGGCCTACGTTTGAAACAGGCCATTTTCATAAATGGGCCTAGCCCAGTATTACCAGGCCCAGCTATATTTCTATTTGGAGTCGAGCACAGCAGAGAGCTCACTCGAGGAAGAAAGAGGGGAGATAAGGCGGCTCCCGGGCAGCTTCGTCTTATCCGTGGAGGAAGAACCTTGGCCCGACACCATGCTCCCAATGGCCGTCCACCCCGCCACCACGCCAGGCCTCGCCATGCGGGCGCGCCTCTCCACACCCAGACCTTCCACCTCACTTACCGCCGCCTCTTCCTCCCCCTGCTCTCGCATCAGCGGTTTCAAGAGCAGGAGGCTGCCCCTTCGCTCGCTCCGCAGCGTCGCCGCCGCCGCCGCGGCCGACGCCGTCGATGCAGCGGAAGAAGAGGTGCAACTAGGCGGGGGCGGGGACGTGTTTTACGAGGAGGAAGCGGAGGAGGTAATGGTCTCTCAAACCCACCAGGATTCGAGGATTAATCGCCTCACATGTCTGTTATAACTTGCCAGTAGTTCTGCAGTAAAAAAGTCGTGTTTCATTGGTCTCTCTAAGTGCGCAAGAGTAGCAGTAAAATTAAAATGCAAATGAATTGGACCCTGATTATTGATTCATCAATTCTGATCTTGAATTGGTTAGGTTCAACGTTCAGCATACACCAATTGCCCTTGACTAGCTTACTGTTTACACTGAATCTGATATACATGGACATATCAAGGGCAGTTACCCTTGGCTAATTTGGTATCAGTGGAGCCACATCTATAGAAGGGCAATTCCGGTTAATTGGGCTTGTGGCCTTGTGGGTCTATATTCTGGCTGCTTCTGACTATTATGTATGCTTGTGCTGAAGAAATGTAAGCCTTTTTAAATGAGGTTGATTTTCTGCCATAGCTTTTGCTTACATGGAAGAAGAGCTGAAAATACGCTGAATGTAATGAGTGACTGTAGTTTGGTACCAGAGTGGTATATATGTACAATGTCTGGCCTTTGTTTTCAGTGTCGAAAGATAATTGTTTACTGATACTAAAGCGATATGTGGTTTTACCTAAATTACCCTTTAGAAAGCTAATAAGTGGGTTTTGGTGCAGAGAT
Organism: Digitaria exilis; assembly: GCA_015342445.1. NCBI lineage: Eukaryota > Viridiplantae > Streptophyta > Magnoliopsida > Poales > Poaceae > Digitaria > Digitaria exilis. Next base: position 2,219,460 of record JACEFO010001734.1, read on the forward strand.
ACCAATGGTAGCATCATCATCGAACTAACAGAAGGGGCCCAACTACTTTGACATTTTTTATCTACTTTATCTTTGTGATGTGAACAATGTTAAAACGAAACTGATATAAATTGAATCTTGCATGGCAGTATAAGGTGACAGTGCCCGAAAAACAGGACCCTATGCTGGTATTGAAGTTCATCTGGATGGAGAAGAACATCGGCATAGCACTCGACCAATTGGTTCCTGGGCATGGCAGCATCCCGTTAAGCCCATACTACTTTTGGCCACGGAAAGATGCATGGGAGGAGCTGAGAGCTAAGCTGGAGGAGAAAGAGTGGATCTCGCAGAAGCAGATGATCATTCTTCTCAACCAGGCCACCGACATCATCAACCTGTGGCAGCAGGGTGGCGGGAGCCTGTCAACATGAGTCCCTCTCCTCCCTGTTCCTCCACCACCCTTACCGGCTTTGTTTTATGTTGGTTTTGATACATGCCCTCTCTGTTGTGAATGTTAAAGTAAGTACACGTGCCTTGTAGATTGGTTCAATCTGTGCGCAGAAATGGTTTTGTTCATGGAAATGATTGTATGATTGATCGTTGTTAGGTGAAAAGATTGGTCAGATTGACTACCTAATGGTCAGCACATGTTAATTACCATCAGAGTCAGTTTTTTTTTCCTCCAATGCAAGCAAGCCACGTAATGAACTATACAATGTGCAAAATAAAATTTGAGTTTTTCTGTTATGTGTCTCAGTCATCTTTTACATTGTGAGCAAGGAATCGACTTTCTTTGTAGTTTGGTTACGGTCCCTTTTTTTGTGGGCTGATAGGAGCAGAGAGGGAAAAAAAACCTGTGTTCTTTTGTAAGCATCACACTTTCTCTTGATGTGAAGACTTTAATCATGGATCACTTTCGTTTCTCAAAAAATAAAATAAATAAAAAAGAATCGCGGATCACTTTCGGCCTTTTTTGTCGGGAAGGCCTGCAGAGACATTGGAATGTCAGCCTCTCCTGCAGCCGCCAGTGGGCTTCAAATCCTTACCCTGGGTCGGCCAGCCGCAGCCCAGCCCCTAAGCTTTGGGGGCCCAGGAGCGGCCGCCCCGCTTCAACCAACCCCCCCCCCCCCCCCCCCCCCCTTTTTTTTTTTTGAGAGAGAGATGCTTGCTTGGTTCTCTGGTGGTGGTGGTGCGCTCGACAGTTCGTCAGGTCCGACGTGGGAGGCATCCGGAACACTGGACGCCAGGACGTGGGAGACGCAGCCGCGTCACGCGCCGCTGCCGCTGGCTTGCCCCTCCCCCTCGCCGGCTAGCCGTCTCAAACGCGGCGAAAGGATCGGACAGCGCACGGCGCACCTTATCATCTCGGCCACATGGACGGGCCGCACCTCCCAGGTGTACTACGCAAAAAATAAAGTAAAAATAAAAGCGTGCAGTGCAGCAGCTAGTCGCCTTTTTCTATCTTCAGATGGCGTACTTGTGACCTGTCCAGTACTGCTAGTGGCACCGGTATCTGCAGCCGATTGGCCAATTGGTCGGGGAAAGAAACATTTCTTAATTCGTCAAGTAGTACGTCACCTTTAACCTGCACTCCGACGAGACAGTTCCTCGCGCCCCACTCACTTTCCTTGAAACCAGTGGCTGCCAGTTGCAACTTGCCCGGCGGCGTAGAGCGGCGTGATCGCCCTGGGAAAAGGGCGAATCTGCCGCATATGGCAATGTCCCCGCACGGCCGCGATCTCGTCGCCTTGCCGTTTTTCGCCCATCCGATGATTGACACTTGTGGCTGCGGCTGGATTAAAACAATTCCGCGAGCTCGAGAGCGACGCTTTGCTTGCTTTGCTTTGACGGCGATCAGGTGGTCTGGTAGGCAGCAAGTCGCCTCCTATTTTTAGGTGCCTTGTCCTTTTGTGTCTGTTGCCTGGCTGAGTCAGACGGCATCGCCGCATGGGTGCCCACATGCCATGGGCTCCACCGGGGAAATTGGATCGCGAAAAACCTAGTCTGGCTCGAGCTGCCATGTTTAGGGTGTGTTTAGATTGTAGGAAAAAACACTCTAGCATGAGAAAAACACTGTAGCATTCGCTGGGAAACGTGTTTTGTGAGGGAGGAATAGTGAAAAGTTGAAATGAATAGTGAAAAGTTGGAATGAATAGTGAATAGTTGGAAATCTGAACATGGCCTTAGTAGCGCTTAAAAGGCCGCTGTACGGATCCACGCCGCCACCAGTTTGAGAGCTTTTTTTGTAACCACCGGGTGCTGGTTGGTTTATGGTGTGTTTAGATTGTGAAAGATTCCTAAAAATGCATTGTTCACCTTAAAAAACACTGTAGATGAATAGTGTTCTGTGAGTAGGAGGGATGTGATAAATAGAGAAAAGTTGAGATGAATAGTGGATTTTTGGGAAAAGTAGGTGAATCTAAACGGGGCCTTAGTTTGGGCATCCGTGCGTTCGAGGGATATCACACTTTGTTCAGTTGTTGCAACTTACAAAGCAGGTGGATGTGTATAGTTCTGAGGTTAAGTTCTGGTTTTGATCCTCCTAACTCGTTATAAGCTACAGTAGTTGCGGAGACGGCGTATGTAGCTTTTCGTAGGTTTTTAGTGGTTAGGGTACATGAGAACTGAACTATTAGTTAGCTTTCTATTAGGTCTAGTAATATGCAAGATGCTAAGAAACATAGAGATGTATCTCAAATATCAGGATGGGACCCGAAGTCTGTGAAGTTCTCAAAAGGTGAATTAAGCGTATAACAAACTATCCAGGTCCATGAATATTGTGATAGACTGTTAATGGAAGAATACGTTGCATTCATTACTACAAATGTTAATGACGATTTCACCAATTATGTTGAAACAAATATACTATAAAATGAAAAAAGAGATGCAACGACACATTTATGCGTGTTCCTGGGCTCGCTTGAGCACCTGACTCGAACTGCGTATATCCAAAACTTGGCCCAACACGAATATGGTTGGCGGCGTTCCCTGGGCTTTCAGCCCAGCCTCATTCCACTTGAACGAAACAAAAGGTGTTGCCATATATTTAGAAAGTTTAATTGTTTGTTTCATCTTCATATAAGTCTCAACCACACACATATTGACAACAAATATATAGTACCAACTAAAGTGACTAGACTACGATAGAGTGTCACTATTTTTAAGATACAAAATCGCATGTGCAACATTGGTTTATTTGTGCCTCCTCATTTTAGGTTTGAAATCTGAGTTGAGAATGGTGAATGACATGCCATCCAACTTCCAATACAGACAACTCAAGCAAGATGTTTGACGTCACTCCTGCAACTGCAAGACAAAGACTTGAATCAACCTTAGTACCTCTAAGACATGGCACCCCTACCCTAGCCGCCTTTTCTTATGATGTCTCAAAAGCTCTTGAAGTCGGATTGTCGGTCAACCCACTCACTTTCCAAGCCATTGAAATCTGAGTTAACAATGGTGAATGACATGTTATCCAACTAAGTCATGTATGTAAATGGAGCCCTTGATATGAATTATAACTTGACTATGCTAATTTGATTCGGCCTTTACAGCCCAACACAACCTACACAATATGTAAATGAACATCGTTAATTAAGACAAACATGCAAATTATTTTCTACATCAATAGACATTACTAGAACATTGACCACTTTCTAGCTTAGAGTTATGTAATTCAACTCTCTTTTGTCTACAGTAGAACTTAATTTTTATCCATTGGTATGGTATACCAGCTATTGGAATTTGAAACTTGAAATAACTTTATGGACACATATAAAAGAATATGTTTCTTATTATCTAGATGGGTTGTATAAATATTCATTACTCATTTTTTTTAGAAATAAATTTTATGGGTAATTATATCAGCAACTAAGGCATATTCGTCTCAATTTATTACATTTCATAATTGATATTTTTAATAGACCGCTTATGAACATAAAGAAGGTCCAAGATGCATTAGCAACAATATGGCTTGTGGCCCTTATTAGTCAAATGAGCATCATATCATTTACATAACAATAACATTGGAACGATATAACAATATGAACAACAAGCCTATAAAGGTAGTACATGATAGGGAAACAATATACAAAATCTTCCTTTCTAAGAATGAAAAGGAATCCCCTGTAGTGATAGGCTGATAGAAGTAGAAATACAGATGTCCATAAATGCAAAATCCACATAAAAGTACCCGACAACTCGAATCTCCAACACATGATCGACTAAATGTACACCAATATTTATCTTATCCTTCCTTACCGCATCTGATGAGAGGCACATGCATAGCAGTTATCCTTCGAGAGACTTCCCTTCAACGACACCTCGTTGGTTATGTGTGGTTGAGCAGTGGTTCAGAGTCCTAGGCTTATCTCCACCTACAAAGTGTGCAACTCTATTCGCTGGACGGAGTTATTATAGTTTGAGAGTCCGACAATAATATATATATATATTTAAAGTGTTAATCATATCGTGATAAGATATTTAAGTTGCAAATTGTTCCTACTTGCCTGCAACCTTAGTCTCTCGAGCACCAGCTAGGACCCAAAGAAAATTGGAATTCAAACATAGGAAAACAAAAGGTAACCATGGTTGTGCTTTGTACCTGTATGTGTAGCCTAACTGAATCAACCGATGCATGCTTTAGCTGGACAAGATCTTGCTTTTACCCTGTGGCAGGTAGGGGCTGATTGACACTTGGAAACCATGAGACTTTACCTTGCTCAAAAGTTAACGGCTCCCAAAAAAGCCAGATCGTACTTGGATGATCCGCTGGCTGCAGTATGCAGCTGCTGCCACACATAGGGAAATATGCTCCTATGCTCGTTTCCTACGCCGCAACGTGGGATCACTGTTTGGCAGCATGGTCCTCACATGATGGCCTGATGGCTTGCAGCCATTTCATGCGCCAATAGAAAACCAAGGGTTTCTTCGATTTACGAGCGGATGCATAAAAGTTAATGACTACCAGTACTGTTACTTGGTCCGTCCTAAAAACAATGCAACTATGGATTGCGTGTCCGATAAATAGATCATGTTGTCCAAATTTTTACGATATTATATGCATATTTAGGACTCTAAATAAATTTATTATGAAAGTATATTTTGTAAGTAATCTAATGGTATTTATTTGATGTCATAAGTATTAATTTTTTTTTATCTATAATTAGTTAACCAATCATCCTTAAACATGGTATTGTCCTAGAATCATATTCTTTTCGGGACGGAGAGAGTAATGTTTAGCTGTTGGGGTAGATGCAGGCACAGTGATCCACTGTCTGCTATGCGAGCAAGTGCTGCGTCAGGATGGTTAACTTTTTTTTTGGCGAATAGTCAGGATGGTTAACTGGTGTTGGTAGTCCAACCGAAAGAGCCCATAGGCACTATAATTAGTCTGTCAATTACTGAAGATCTATACTTACAATAGAAGTAGTAGTGTAGTACTATGCTACATCATTTGACAATTTCCACTTAAAAAAAAGAGCTGTAATCATGTAAAACTATGTGTACAAATAAAAGTGTACATGGTCAAACGTGTCTAAAGCGATCAATGATAACAAGGCAACAACTGGAAATACTTTTATTAAATTGCGGGTTGATATGACCCATTCGCATCGATTTCTGGTGTTGTGGGCCCCATATTGCATCGGATGCGTGGTTGATTTAGCCTATCCGTTCTTGAACTTATCGAATCATGCTAGAGCGATCATTCTGTGGATGCGTACCTCATAAACTTGAATGCTAAATAATCATATATGGTGTGTTACTGTTGGTACTTTTATTAGAAAGACCATTATATGTTTTGATAAACTCATACTTTAACATGTATAAGCAATATAGGAAGAAAATAATATGCATTGCATGCCTCTTTCTATCAGGAGAGATTTTTGTCTATCAAGGCGCCATGCCACGTCATCGATCCGCACATCAGCGGCTGTCGACCAACCAACACTGAGCACACAGATTGTGTTTCCTCAAGCACAATCTACCATTCTTCTTAGCCCATCGTATTGCTCCCTTCATTGAGCAAACAACCGTCTAGCCAGATCCAAACCATCCCACTAGTACTAGTTGCTTGCCTCCAAACTATCTTGCACACTTCGATACATGTCACTTTCCCTAAAGTTTGCACCTTAAAACCATGCGTGTTGAGGGCTATGACGAATCATTCATAGCGACTCTACACGTGTAGTCGTGAATGTTACACTATAGCAATTGGTATGGAATGCTCCAATTCAGTGAAGCGGTTTATACTAGCTAGTTTTGGTCTGTTATAACATGTAACTTGATTACTTGAGGCTCTCACTTTTTATTACTCTACCAAGCAACAAATTGAAATATGTTGTCTCGTTTATATTCTACTACCGACCAAAACCTTTGGTTCATCGAAGCTACGGGGCAGCAACTAATCGACCCTCAGGTTTGTGAAGGATCGATGAGCACAAAGCTCTCATACAGCATGCACACGTGAGCCGTGAGCGTGCCACTTGAGCGAGACCTGTGCGTGAAGCACTATTATTCATACCAGCACAAAGCTCTCACACAGTTCTAGGGGGTAACCAAGAGTGCTAATTAAGAGGATCACATGGCAGATACTGTTTAGCACTAGATTCTTTTTATAGGGCAAGAATTAGAGTGTCCTAAAGGGTCGAAGTAGGTTTATTTATTTGTTGGAGAAAGTTAATAACCACTTTGTATCCTTTTATTTGGAGTCGTGTTTAGAAAATTGCATTCGGCTTTCGTGGAATTTTGTCTTCCTGAAGTGGTTGCTTCATGCCATCATTTAGGCTTTTCTATGAGATTCTTTACGTTGTTTTGGGGCTGCTACGGCTACTGCTGTACTGCATACAATCAGGGTATATCGTATAGTCTTTAAAACATACATTCCATGGGAAAATGTAGTACATGAATATAGCATCAATCAAAACTAAAAATTTGTATCATGGATATCACTACTCTTTGCATGGTTTTCTACCACATATAGAAGTAATATTTTAGCCTCCTTGAAAACTTTACTTGATAGGATTGGATGAGGACCACCTAAAGACAAAGCAAACTGGAGCAAATCAGGAAGCAAACCTCTAAGCTGCTGCTGCCAAAATTGGTACGGCGGTATGAAAAGGTTGTCGGAGAACGCGTCCTGAGAAGGCTTTTATGAGACTTCTTTTCTCTGTTATTCTCTAAAACCACATGGCAGAAAAGAACACCAAAATTATCGAACATTCTTAAGTGGCTAATAGAGTCCATTCACGCCACTATACCCTCTTTCCATGACTCGTTATTCAAAACTATACCAGAAAAAGAAGTGCTATTATATAAGAAATGCATGTTTCCCTTCTTAAATGATATAAAGAAAGCAAGAGAAGTACTCTCACTGTGCATTTATTACTCGCAATCTGTCGCTCACTCACATTCGGTTGTCTGATCAGGTACTCTCATTCACTTAGAGAGAAGAGAGTGAGAGCATGTACAATAACTTGTCGAATCGACAAACACGTAAGCGTCCAGGATGAGCTGGAGAAGAGACGTAAGCGTCCAGGGTGAGCTGGAGAAGAGAGTGTAGGAGAGAGAGAGCAGCTTGTCGCTGAGTCCGTCGACGATCGCAACACGCGCTCCAAGATGCTAAATGCTGCATGCAGTAAATATATGGAAAGGTTTACCATGCATGTGGGGCCAAAAGAAACAGATGGCAGCACCGTACAAGTCACCGGAGAAAAAGCTAAGAGAGAGAAACGAGATTTGTTGAAAGTAAGTGAGATTAAATGAGTAAAATATTATCTTGTAGACCAGCAAAATCTCATGTTGTACAGCTTGTCGATTGTGGCTAGTCTATTAGACAAGTGCTTGTCTCTATTACTAAACATGCTCTGATATGAACGGCCGGGGTAGGTAGTGTTACAACTTACAAATGGTCAATTTATTGCGCTCTCCACTGCACTGGCTAGTCGTGAACTCTCATCTGGTTGATGTGATGAAGACCCATGGCGTCGTTATGTTACCTTGGCTCATGTGGTTAGTAATGGTAGGAACCAATTGCAATATAATACGTACAGTGTGATCAGCGCCATAATAATTTTCATATATGTATGTACGTCTTAGTTTAGCGTACCTATTACTACTATTTAGGTTGTGTTTATGATATTGTTGAAGATGTTTCTTCTGCTGTTATAGATGCTCAGGTATACATGACCCTCAATGTCTGTTCAGAATGGAGAGATATAATATCAGAAAGTCTGACCTCACCAAGACACGATAATATAATTTAAGCCATCCTGATGTACCACCTTGCTACACTTCAAAATCAACAGAAAACAATCGTTGGCATGGATGATGCGCCATATATTGATAACACACACACACATCACCCATACATGCATGTTTCAAATATATACCATAACAGTGAACATCATTGTACAAACTCAGATAAGTGTGTGGCCTGGAAAACAATAAATGGTTGTACGAATTACCTGGATTAATATCAAGTTATAGGCCTCTTCATCGGCTGCTCTCACTACTACAAATAGGATTTTAGGAGACACTATCGTTTTATTTTCAGAGGCGGACACAAAATCTATGCGCCTCCATTAATCCTAGGCATTAACGGAGGCGGACACTTTTTATTTTAGGAGACGTTTGTATCTGACCTCTTCGAAAAATGAATTTTCAGATACGGACATTTTAAAATAACCGCCTCGAAAAATCATCTATTTTCGGATGCGGTTGTCTTAAGGTGTCCGCCTCCATAAATCCATTTTCAGAGACGGATGTCTTATAATGTCCGCCTCCTAAAACCCAAAAGCCCAAAGAGCCCAGCTCGGCCCGATAACGTGCATACCATATATATATCATCCCTAGGATTAGGCTTCCTCATTTTTTCCCTTTCTCTTTCCTTCTCCCTCTCCCTCAGCCGCCAGCGCCTCCTCACCACCAGCGCCTCTCCTCCGACGCCACCTCTGACGCGCGAGCACCCCTCCTCCACCTCCGATGCTCGGCGCCTCCTCCACCTCCGACACTCGGTGCATGGGCGAGCACACCTCCTCCACCTCCGACACTCGGTGCATGGGCGAGCGCACCTCCTCCACCTTTGACGCGGGGCATGAGGGCGAGCGCACCTCCTCCTCCTTCAATGCGCAGCGCGAGGGCCGAGCGCAAGGTGGCAGCCATGGCGGCGAGGAGAGGGGTGCACGGCGCAGAGCAAGAGCTCGTCAAGGTGGCGCCTCAGCGGGAGCTCGAGCTCACTAAGGCAGAGCAAGCAGCGCGAGCCCAAGCGCCACGTGAGCTCGCCAAGGCGGGCAACGACGCGGAGCAGGCGGATCTGGAGTCACGGCGGCGGATCTGGGGCAGAGCGGCCTGGATCTGGCGGAGCGGCGGCGGGCGGCGGTGGTGCACCCTGGATGGGCTCGGCGGGCCTGTCTATGGTTTTTGATTTTTTTTATTTTTTTCTGGATTAACGGAGGTGGTCATACAACCGCTTCTATTAATGTCTATTAACAGAAGCCCCAGTTCGGAGGCGGACACAAAAACTGCCTCCGAAAATGGTTTTTGACCGCCTCTGAAAATCTTATCTGTAGTAGTGTCTACAAGTGTAAGATTAAGATTTCTCTCTTTAATTATCAAATTTGAAAGAAATATCCGACCCATTTTTCAATTGTTAGATTTGTTGTCCTGATATCATGTTAGCACAATCTATTTACAATTTATCAATCCCATATGTTGGAAAGTATGATCAGTTCATCCCTGGTGGCTGGTGCTCGTGGCCAGCTGTATATATATATTGGCTGCTGGTTAGATAGAAGTTCTGTTTTTTTCCACATGATAGTAAGGTGCAACGTCTGAGAATGATGCTGCCTGTTTTCCTTATCTATGCGTTTGTAAGTGTACAAGCGCGATGGAGAGTGGCATATGAAAATTTCAGGAGCTCATTTTGTGGCTGTAGATATTCCATCCCGATCGATCGATACCTCTTTTTTGCGCGACTATATGATGCAAGCAAGCGCCCTCTGAGTGCGCATTTCGTCACACTTATACTACAAATGCTAAAGGTATTAGTGGGGAAAACAAGGATTTGAGGAGGTTGCAACTTAAGACACGTGTAGATGCCGAGGTGACGTTTAGGCGCAGCATAAGATATGGTACAATTTGGCAATGCGCGTCTCTACTTTAACTTTCTGTGCGCGCAACCAATTTCAGGCACCCTCCCTTTCTTTCCAGAAGCTACCAAGCGTCCAAGCCCCCATGGTTAACCACCATTACTTTAGCATTTCCAATAAATTAACCCATCCTGGCGACCCAGCCAATGGGGAGGGAAATCGCTCCTGCTTGATTTCCTTGCTAAATAAAGGAAGGAAAGCAACTAAAGGAAAGCCCAACTTGCAAAGCCACCAGCAAAAGACTAATCTCTCTCTCGTCTTCTTGTTCCTCTACCTCCCCCTCCAATAATTCGCCTATCTGGGAAACCAGCTGAGAGCGCTCTCCATCCAGAGCTCAGGCAGGCCGGGTTCCTGCCTCTCTCTTTTTCTCTCTCGTTACAAGCTGTGAGTGCCTGCGCGTAAGATCGGGCAGAGCTTGAGGATGGGGCGGGGAAAGATAGTGATCCGCCGGATCGACAACTCCACGAGCCGGCAGGTGACGTTCTCCAAACGGAGGAACGGGATCTTCAAGAAGGCAAGAGAGCTCGCCATCCTCTGCGACGCGGAGGTCGGACTGGTCATCTTCTCCAGCACCGCCCGTCTCTACGAATACGCCAGCACCAGGTTATAACTGATTCCATGGAACTATGGCAGTATCTTTCAGTTTGCATGTGTTTCGGCCTTCAATTTATGCTTCCTTTATTTTGATTTCAACTCCAGCGGTGTGTGTTTTTTGCTCGTGAAATTTCGTTCTTGCTTGAGAGAACTATTTGAGTCGAATGGAGTTACTCTATATATATATAGTCTGTAGTTATCTCATATGAATATTTGCAGCTGCCGCTGCCCACCATGGCTAGTGGCCAGGAGCCATGTCCATGGTTTGACGAGAATAATTTGACGGTGGTTTATGGACCTTTAACTTCAGATTCAAAATAGTTATCAGATTTTGCATTCTCATCTTTTCATATTCAATATATTCGATTTGATATGTTGATTTTTCAAGGATATCACTAAAATCCCTCAAACTCTCCACCTTTGGAGTTTGCTTGAAGTCAACTAGTATTCTAGCCGTCATAGTTATGTTGGGGTTCGCTCGGCCCAGATCTTAGATTTGGAAGAGGTGCCGTTCTTTGGTGGCGCTATGCATATAGAGATTGGGGTAGGGGTTGATTGATGAGTTAGATGGTGCCTAGAGGTGTTAGATCTAACAATATGATCGTTAATAAAAAAACATAAATATGGCGAGAAGACAAATGATATGGTAGTCGGTTGCTATACCGATAGAAGAGCTAATTCTGTCATCTACCATAATTGGAAACACTAGAGGAGTTGGTCGTGAGCCCTCATGATTATTCCTACTAGATTCATGGCAGCAGAGTAGATTCTTGAAAAGTAGGCTATGGCACCGACATGAGAGAGAGAGAGAGAGAGAGAGGAGGGGGAGGCATACAGTCCGAGACAGATTGGAAGTATATGTTCAGGTAGTGACAAGAAGATCTATTAGATCCAGATTTACTTGATAAAGATTTATGTTTTAGGAGTAACTATTTACAAACATACTTTTTGTGTATTCAATTATGTGATTTTCCACTCAATATGCTACCTAGATAGATACCAAAATATGGGTACAGCTTATTAGGTATCCATAATACGACTCATATTTTCTATGGTTAACTTTATGTAAGAAAATTATGTTGTGTCAGTTCAGTTTGTCTGCCTACAGTATAGATCAGAGCCATTTTTTCATATAATTACAAACAGGAATATTATTGGTGTTGTGTTGTATTTGTGCAGCATGAAGTCGGTAATTGATCGATACAGCAGAGCAAAAGAGGAGCAACAGCTCGTGGCAAACCCCAACACAGAGCTTAAGGTATGTCTTTATATAAATGAGCTTAAGTTAATCAGCTAAATTTGGATCAATTGCATCACATGGTTTTACAACAGCGCTAGATTGGTTTTCTACTGACTTTTCTCTGTCCCTTAGACGATATGAATCATTTTAATTGTTTTAGTATAGAATATACCATCATTCTCGCTAGTAAATGGTGATGAGACCCTTTGTCCATTATTGCATGTAAATACCTAATCCATAAGGATGTCAGGTAGTGCAAACATATCAATTTCTTGCAGATATAGGGCTGGATATCACATAAATGACAAACAAAAAGGCATAATCACCTTTTCGTTACTGATAATGGTCACTGCACAACAATACCATAAAAAAATAAAATTTATTGCTTACATTGGCACAAAAGTATGAAAAATAAAGGTTCTCTGCGTATATTAAGCAATTTCAAATAAGTTTAGTTTAGCATTGATTATAATCATGAGATAACCATCTTTATAATCTATACCAGAGGCATGTTACCCTCAAAGTCATATACTCCTATATAAACAGCCCACAAGACTAAGAACTGTAGTATCCTACAATTACATGCAATCTATCATACCTTAATGGTACCACAATGGCTGCCACTACCCTCACGTTTCCCATGAGGAGATCAGTCTCCATAGGGGCAGCGCCCACATAAAATGTGCAATCAATCATCTGATTTGTCATGCGTGTCGTAGTCCAGTAGTAAAGGGACATACCTCTAACATGGCCGATCCGATCTTGTCGGGTCGCCTCCCACCACGAGCGCCATCTAAGGATGGGCACAAAACCCAAACCCAATCCCATATTGTCGAAGCCAAAATATTGGTTGCTAAGCCTAAGAACCAAAACAATTTTGGGTAGTTCGGGTTTAAAACCATGATACCCAAATAGCTCGAAAAACTTGATTTGTTAGCCCAACAAGTACACAACAACCCCATGGCCCCCTTGACCTTCTCATCCCTAATGCCCCACATCAGCTGTATCTTAAGCTCCCCTCTACCCCACGTGCCACTTAACGCCCTAGCCCTGCTTTGCCTGTCCGGCACAGTCGATGATGATAGTTTGCATCTCCAACATTCGTCCTTAATCCTACAAGTTGTCAGAAAACCAATCTACATGTCCCTGAACATCGAGGTGGTAAGAACCAGGTTTGTTTGAGGCTCGTGCTCATTGCAGCACAACATCGTTGAGATGTCAACCTGTCTAAATTAGAAGCAAGCTCCAATAATAGAATTTTCTATTTGTGCATAGTTTGTAATGCTCTACTCATCGAATTTTCATGTCTTATCATCTTCGATGGATGTTTCATCTCTAATTTTGTTGTTTTGTTTGCTTTGGAACTTATCAATTGAAAGGGTGTTTAATCTTTCATGTTAAAAAGGCAGTTTTGATTGGATTCCTTTGAAATTTCTTATCACTTCAATCACTACAAATCATAAATGCTTTGAGGCCATTCTATAGAGTATACTTAGGTAATTCGGGAATACCCGAACCCAACATGTTGGGTACCGAACCATCGGGTATTTCTTTATTTGACAAAATTCGGGTTGCAGTTCCTAAAATCCAAATTTCAAAAAATCAGAATGAGTCGAACCAAATTTTTTGGGTTACCCAAATGCCCACCCCTAATGCCATCGTCCTCGTTGTCTTTTACCTCACATATGGTCTTGCACAACCTACCCACTCCTCCGGCACCGGCATTACCACTACCATTGAGAGCAATTTATCTACACATGAGCGTGAGTGCTCAACTGAGGAGGACCGTGGGATGACAAGCAACCATGCAATCAGGAGCATCGGACGGCCACATCCTAGGCCTCTCTTGTCATTTCTCTCATTTGCACTATCATCAGGCCCCACAATTCCTCCCTCTGTGTGGTCTCCATCATGGGGAGAGGCTCATGAGGCCACCACACTGCTAAAGATGTGACACTGCTTGGAGCTTGCCAAGCGGGGCCACCTCATTGAGCTTACCCATAGGGCAAGCCTCTTCGGTCTGCCTCACTCTTTGTTTCAGTTCATTGTCAACGTGAAGGGATGAGTCTATGTGTATTTCCACAATCTTGTTGACAATAACACCGGTGTTGCTAAAGGAAGATTATTTACTCTTATTAGTTGTAATGTCTATGGTCTACCATCACCATCCAACGGGCTCCTCGCCTGCTGAAGTTGTCGGTAAGGATGTACTGATTTTGTGTATTTTTGCACATATGTTGACGTTTTCGACCTGCGACCTCTTGCACTACTTCAACCACGTCCACCTCGATATCGACTACCTCAGCAAAAAGGATTATCATTTGGTTGACAAGCCTCGTCGGCTTCCACTCTAGTCACAATATACGAGATGCATAGACCATCAGTACTAGGGGGGGGATGTTCTCATCAACTTCTCTAGTGCCATTGTCTAGCTAAGGTGTTTCCACTGTGAATGCAGTGGAATATTAGAGTATATTAGGCACAACTTTAGATATGGTTGACTTACAATTGATCGTAATCCAGGGATAACATGTCTTATCTTTACGGGAGGTTCCTGGCCCCTCAAGCCATGTGTTCTATGTAAATAACTATGGGGCTCAAGCAATACACCACATGATTATGCTGCCAATCTATCCATCTTATATAGGAAATGAGGCATGTCATACGGAGTCAATCCTGCACGTATAGCTTGATTCTACAAGATCGTCTCATTTGGATGTGTCTTGCAATTAATTAGGTACACTTTGGACAAGATGGCACATTTAGCTATTGTTTGTTTTAGCTTTTAGATTGTAGCAAACTTGTATTGTAAGAATTTAGCATGCTTGTGAACTGCTATGATTTGAGGTGAGAACTCCACACTAGTGCAAAATTCCTCGTCCACGTGGGCCCTAACCCTCTCATCCACGCACAGTAAACTAGTCTTACAAACATGATCCAGAAAGGCTGAATATCCATGCCAGTATTGAACTGGCAAAACCTCTATTGTCACTACATGCTCAGACTGAGTGTTGACATAGATAATATTGTATCTCTATTGGTCCTAAATTTGGACACTAGGAATATTAGCATATCCTTACGCAGTTAATGACTGACCTATACATTAGTGTATCCCTACACATGCTAATTATGGGAAAGCATTGACACTATTGCCTTGAAAAAACATAACAAACAATTATTGATAATATTCAAATAAAATACATGATTTAGTGGCTAGGTCTACGTCATGGCAGCTTGCTGAGGGAAATACTCTAGGAGTCTCATGCATGTGGTGAGCTTTTGAGGATATTGGCTCTTAAAATGCAGTGTATCTAATACCCAACCAAATATGTCCTTTAGCAGTAGTATTTATTGTTGTTGGCCCATGTGGCCGATGTTATAGTTATATTGTGATGGCTTAGTACCAGCCTAGAAGTTTAGGGGTAAAGGACAAGATTATAACATTTGTCTCTCCAAATATAGAACTTCCAGGTCACCCGGACTTTTACATGAAGCGAGTACAAAAATATAAGAGATGTCACATGGTGACCGGAACACCCTTGGAGTTGAGCCTCTTTAGCATCTTCTCTATTTTCTTGACGAGTTGCTTGGATTCTTCATCAAGAGAGCTTTCACTTTCTTGATCATCATTTTCTTTGTTCTCATCACTTGAGCTTGGGCTTGATTCATACTTATGAGCTTTCTTCTTTTGCTTCGAAGATTTTTACTTATTCTCATCATCCTTCTCCTCTTTCTCTTTGCTTGCTTGATGTATCAATTGCTTCTTTGCTTGATGATATAATTGGTTGACTCGAGGTAGAAGGTTGTTTGGCTATCTTGTAAGATAGCTCATATGTGGTGATCTTGCCCAAAATCTTGCTTGAATTGGCATTCTTGAACTTTTCATGCATGTAGAGATAAGTGACAATCGTTGCATATTTCTCTTTGGGAAGAAAATTGATAATATTTCTTGAGATGTCTTCATTTGTCACCTTGGTCAAACCTAAAGCATTTAGCTCATTGACAATAATATTTAGTCGAGAATTCATGTCATTAGCTAATCATTAGGCAACATCTCAAAGTTATCAAATTTGCGTCTAATCAAGTCATATTTTTGGTGAATAACATCAATGGTACCATCATGAAGTTCTTTAAGCTTGGTCCAATTTTTTTGGCATATTTTTTATCAGACTTGATTAAACACCTCAAAGCTTAGAGATTCAAGAAGTGAATTTCGTGTAATAGCCTTGAGTTGCAATTCCTTCTCATTGGCCTTGGTGGGGTTTTCGGGCCGAGTGAAGAGGTTTCATTCCATGGTTTGT
Organism: Digitaria exilis; assembly: GCA_015342445.1. Taxonomy (NCBI): domain Eukaryota; kingdom Viridiplantae; phylum Streptophyta; class Magnoliopsida; order Poales; family Poaceae; genus Digitaria; species Digitaria exilis. The sequence continues at coordinate 2,235,722 of JACEFO010001734.1, forward strand.
CACTCTCCAAACACCTAGTCATTTTGCCACTAAAAAACTTAGCATAGAAATATGTCAATAGAGGTAGTTAGTACCATCAAAGTGCAGACCTACCGATATCACTCCTACCATCTTCGGATGTCACTTTGCTCGTTTAGCGGTGAAGCTAAAGGTCTAAATACGAGCCTCCGGCTCTGATATCATTTAAAGGGACCATGACACCCTAAGAGGGGGGTGAATTAGGTGTTCTAAAAGTAAGGCTCCAATTGCACATACGAAAACCTATTTCTATTTTTATCTAAATATGCTCTTGATTTTCTCTATAATTACTATCTCTACTACTTAAAAGTTTTGCACCATAGGTTCAATCATATACTAGCATGGCAAGTCCAGGAAAAGAAAATGTGGAAAGTAGGTGCAATATGAAATGTGGAAGGTAAAGGAGTAGAGAATAGCAAACTCCCACACGACGACTTTTACCGAGGTATCGGAAAGCTCGCAAGTTTTCCACTAGTCCTCGTTGTTGGAGCCACTTTCAAGGGAATACCCGCACAAGGGCATAAATTCCCCGGTCGAGTAACTCGGTGGGTGGTCACGAGACTTCCTTATACGTAAGTGGGTCTACGCTCGCCCCTCACCGGATGATTCTTGCCGCCTTCACTTGGTAGAGCTTCGGCCAACTAGCCAGGGGCCTCTCCTCCCTCTCACAATCACTGGCAGCCATTTCACAAACACAGTTGGAGGGTCTCACAAGACTACAAACATCGGATTACAACACTTCGTGCGTGCAAGCAGTGGATAGAGCAAGAGGTATGCAAACCTCACTAAACTATAAGCTAAATATCTAAGAGATGTGATAATAGGACTAAACTAGCACTAACACTTCTGCCACTTTCCTTGATCTTCTCATTAGCACTTTGGTGGATTGAGCACTTGAAAATATGTGGAACACTTGCCTCTATCTTTCCTGAGCTCAAGCACACTTTAAATGACCGTGGGATGGGGTATTTATAGCCCCAACCAATGAAACTAGACGCTTCTGGGGTACCACCGACTATTTTGATGCCCCCCTGTATGTCACCATCGAAATAGTCAGACGCACATAGAGAGGCCTTCAAACTGCCCAAAAAATGGATTCAACACCGACTAATTCAATGGTTCCACCGACTATTAACATGCTTTATCATTGCCACCCACTAATTCGATGGTACCACCGACTATTTTGATGGTGCACCACCGACTATTACTCTACCTTGTTCGCCTCACTGTCTTGAGCATTGTTTTAATCGTTTTTACATCGTTTCTACGTCGATTTTCGTCCTTTTTTTGACACTTTTGTAATAGATTAGGGAACATTTCTGACATAGATTAGGGAACATTTCTGACCATTTGTATGGCTTCAAAAACATCCTTGAAACCTACTAAAATATCACCTTTCAAATCATGTTAGTCCCAATGGCTATGTTGACAATCGATCACCAAAATCACAAACAATGCCTAGGCTCATTTTCCTTACAACAGGGCTCCTTGAGAGTTTGCAAAGATATAGGAATCTCTATGTCATGGCTAATGAAAGCTTGTCAATGATATTATCTTTACTAGCCTCCCTCGAGAGAGCATGTATAACGGTCCTTATTCTTGAGCACACTAGCCCCCCGCTTCGGTTGCCAAGTTGACATACATTTCTCTTGGTACCATAGATAGATAGGATTGCCACTTGGAACAAACCAATGCTTGCACCGACAAGGTTGTAAAAAGCGTAGTGATCCTATAAGATACTTAAGTTGCAAAAACGGTTACATTTAAAATGTAAGTTTGTTAGGGTATCGACATCTTTGGTACAATAACTTTGTATAATAATATAAAAAATAGTATTTCAAATACAAAAAAGTGTAGAATGGAACCTTTAATGAAGAACCTACACTATTATAGAAAAAATGGTTCGCAAACATGTAAAATAATAGAAACAATGCTTCCCATATGTCTACCAAAAACACTTTGGATATATTGACCTAAAATAACAATATTTTGGAATTAAATTACATATGATTGAAAAGGTAAAGAAAAAGCATCTGAAATATGTTGACAACATGCCACTATGATGGAAAAAAAACATAAGGTTATTTGCTCAAGGTATCTGGTCCTTGATCCTAAGGCTAATGGTCCTAAACCCTCATAAACACAAAACAGAAATGTGTGACACAATAGATATACATGTGGTCTAACTCGAACATTTTTTAAACTTGAGATTTTTTATTACTATGTATAGTAGGCACAAGAATTGATGTCATGTGCCTAGTCGCTTGTAGACACCTCACCTTATCAACATTCTTCTCCATCGACCGATTGATGTTATGTCTCGACAAGGGCAAAATGGCACAATCAGTTAAGGTGTTCTTGGTTGGTTTTAGAAAAGTTGTGCAATGTTCTCTAGAAGCCCGTTTGGTTGTACAATTGTGGCTTTTAGAAACACTTATGAGAAGTGTGGGTGTAGAGTCCTGACGGACTAAACAACCCTGGCGGCCCATCCTGTGGGCCGGCCCACGTACAAGACTTGACGCACAAGACAAGGATTAGTCCTAGTCGGTTTGGATAGACTGTATCAGGGAATTAGAGATTAACTTGTAAAAGTCTCCTAGTCCGATACGGTCCCCATGTAACCCTGCCCTCCGGACTATATAAGGGGAGGCAGGGACCCCCTTCAAAACATCTCATCAATACAAGATACACCATACAGGACGTAGGGTATTACGCTCCGGCGACCCGAACCTGTCTAAATCGTCTCTTGTCACCTTCGGCTCTAGATTCTCGACGACTTCTCCCTAAACCCTTCTCTCGGGGCACCCCCTCGAGAACGTTGTCAGCATAACTCGCTAAAGAGTCGATGGCCTCGTTCAGCGCCTCCATCGTCACCAAGTTCGAGGCAGGCGCCTCCTTCGTCGTTGACTCCTGGCTTTGCATCGCAAACCAGGAAGGCGAGCTCCAACACCAACTGCGCGACGTGGTGGCTGCACCAGCTTTGCCACGTGCGCAAACCAATCCGCGAGGATCTCGGAAAACTTCAAATTCCGACACGATCTCTGGATCGTATCCTACTTGGAGGAGTACATGGCGCCCGAAGCAGATTCAAGCCCGGGCCGACCACGTTAACTCGACCCCTGTCAAGCGGCAAGATCAAGCCACGCGTCCACGACTCCCTGGCGGACTCCGGATCACCTCCGACTTCCGCCAGGGTTCAACGATCAGGACCATGACAACAACCCCGCGGGCATCCAGGAACTCTGGTTCCGATTCCCGCGGGACAAAGACTTCGCCACGTGGATCGCGCGCGCCTCAGTTTCCCTTCGGGCTAACGAACTCAGCCGCGATCTACCAGAAGCATCTGACGAGGAAGTTTCAACAACCTCGCCGGCCCACCTCGGATCTTGTCATGACCTCAACTCCCTCGGGGGTTATCGTTCATTGGTCTGACATGGATCCCGAGCTGGCTCTCCACGAAGCAAACGTACCCTCCACGGTACGGGACATTCTACCTCTGCTTCCCTTCCAAGAAGGCAGAGAACTCCCTGTTACCACGAGTAACAGAAAAACTGGGCCTAACAACCCCGGTCGCCAGACCTGTGTCATCCTCAATGATCACAGCGACGATGAAGTTTTCTCCGACGACGCTCCAACCGAGGAAGGAGAGACCGATGCGGACCGAGAACTCCGTGTCGAGCGCAACCGCAACCGTGCCCTCCGACGTCGCTTCATTCAGAAGAAAAACCTCAATGCCGAGTTCGACAAGGAAGGCATCTTCAACTCCCCTGTGGCCAACATCATGTTCGGGGTCAGCGTCTTCGAGGGGTTCCAAACTACCCCTGAGATCGACCTCACCAAAGCCCGCCTAGAAGCCGCAGCGGTCATGGTTGATCGCTTGGACGGAGGCCGCTCCGCCTCCAAAAGCAAGAGTTCTTCACGCCACCAAGCACCGTCAGCTAGGCGTCAGAGCAGCCACTACGGCAGCTTCGCCGGAAGAACAAAGGACATGGCCAGGCCTCGTGAAGAACCCCGCCGTCCTCGCGAGGAACCCCCCAGGTCCAACCGCCGCGAAGAACCCCGTCCGGCTCGCACAGGTCGTTGAATCTTCTGAAGATGACCTTCCTCATTGCGTTCAACAACAATGGCGACACTGACGATGTTAGTGGTTGCTGAAATATAGAGCAAGAGATCTTCGCCCGGGAGCGGTGCAGTGAGCACAGGTGGTGTATTCAGGAACAGCTTGAGCTTGTCGAAGGCGACTTGAGCTTCCTGTGTCCACTGGAATCTGTCTTACTTCTTGAGTAGCTTAAAGAACTCAGTCCCGCGTTCTCCAAGTTTGGAGATAAAGCGGTTGAGTGCAGCCATGCAGCCCGTATCGCCAAGTGGGCTATTGAGCTCGGAACATACAACATAGAGTTCTGTTCTCGCATGGCCATGAAGTCTCAGGTCCTTACTGATTTCATATCAGAATGGACCGAGCACAATCTTCCAGTCGTCACCACCAAGCCTGAGCATTGGATCATGTACTTCGACGGTTCACTCAAGCTGGAAGGTGGAGGCGCTGGAGTTCTGTTGATTTCACCTCGAGGAGATCAACTAAAGTATGTTCTGCAGATTCGGTTTGCCGTCACCAACAATGCTGCAGAATACAAAGCACTTCTTCACGGATTGAAGATGGCCATTACCCTCAGTATCAAGCGTCTGCTGGTGTATGGGGATTCAATGTTGGTCATCAAACAAGTCAACAAGGACTGGAATCGAAACCATAAAGACATGGATGCGTACTGTGAAGAAGTTCGCAAGTTGGAAAAACACTTTCTCGGCATCGAATTTCATCATGTCGAGCGAGATTACAATGTCGCTGCGGATGTCCTATCAAAGCTGGGTTCTTCCAGAGCAGAGGTGCCTAGTGGGGTGTTCGTTAATGAACTCTCCAAGCCATCAATTTATGCAGCGGCAACTTCTGACAATATAACCTCAGCCTCTGAGGTTATGCTCATTGACGACACTTGGTGCGCTCCAATTATAGACTACATCTTGCATGATAGACTCCCTGCCGAGAAGGCAGAAGCTCAGCAAATTGCCCGTCGTAGCAAGTCCTATATTATAATTGGAGATACATTGTACCGACGTGGCGCACGCTCTGGCGCATTGATGAAATGCGTCTCACAGCAAGAAGGAGTCAACATCTTGGAGGAAATCCACGCAGGTGAATGTGGCAATCATGCAGCTTCCCGCACTATCGTGGGCAAAGCCTTCCGTGCCGGGTTCTACTGGCCTACAGCTCTACACGACACTGAGGAAATTGTTCGTCACTGCAAGGGTTGTCAATATTTCGCTCATCACTCACATCAGCCTGCGCACAAGATCAAATTGATACCTCCGTCATGGCCGTTCGCATGCTGGGGGCTTGATATGATTGGGAAACTACCCAGGGCGCCGGGTGGATTTGAATACTGTTTCGTCGCCATTGACAAATTCTCAAAGTGGATAGAAGTCTTTCCGGTTGTCAAACCAACCTCTGAGAAAGCAGTCCAATTCCTCCAAGAGCTGATTCTTCGCTTTGGGATACCACACCAAATCATCACGGATTTGGGTACTATCTTTACAGGCAACAAGTTCTGGGACTATTGTGAAGATCGCAGCATCGAGGTTTCCTATGCCTCTGTTGCTCATCCTCGTGCCAACGGACAAGTTGAACGAGTCAATGGCATGCTCCTCGATGGACTTAAAGCACGCATGGAACGAACCCTGAAGAAAGCAGAAGGCCGGTGGATGAAAGAACTCTTTCCAGTTGTCTGGGGCCTATGATCTCAACCCAGTAAAGCTACAGGGCAATCTCCCTTCTTCCTGGTGTATGGATCAGAGGCCGTTCTACCTGTTGACGTCATGCACGGTGCTCCTCGCATTGAGGAATTTCAAGAAGCCATAGCGGACGAACAACGGATGCTGGAGGTTGATACGGCTGAAGAAGTACGACTGGCAGCCTTATTACACAACGCTGCCTATCTTCAGGGTATTCGTCGATTTCATGACAAGAATGTGAAGACAACATCATTCCAAATTGGAGACTTGGTGTTACGACGAATCCAGAATACAGTCGGTCATTCCAAGCTTACTTCACCTTGGGATGGTCCATTCATTGTTTCCAAGGTCCTCAAGCCAGGCACCTACAGACTTCAAACAGAAGATGGTGTGGATTTACCAAATCCTTGGAACATAGAACACCTACGCAAATTCTACGCGTAGCTCCTTCACTACAGCAGTGCTTCGGCATCGCAAGAACCAATTGCCTCGGCATCTAGAGTTCTTCCGTAAACATTGCTCCGGCAATACATGAACTAGTTGCTTCGGCATCATATGTTCTTTTGTACCGTTGTTTCGGCAACGAAATATATTTCAATAAAACTCCCTTTACTGGGTTGTTTATTTTGTCTTCGTGACATCATTAAAAACTTCCGTGTTCTTTCTAGACTCGGACAGTTTCCTCTTCATGCATTCGGAGCCCATAAATGAGGTCTATCCGGGTTTCTTCGGGGCCAAGAACGGATCTGTTCCTCCACTTTCATTAATTTACGATAATTTCCAGCCTAAAGCTGTCGCTCCGTGGGTCTTACTGGGTTCTTGCTTCGGCAAATCACATACAGTTTGTTCCCAAGTACCCTCCTGGGGTACACTTTAAAAGATAGCTTCTGCTATAAGAAATCTCCCTGGGTTCCTTCGGGTCCTTAACATGGCTGCTTTTCGACAGTTAAAATCTACGCAATGTACATTTTGACTAAGTCCTGGTCATTGACACAGAGACAACCCAGGAATTCTTAGAAATTCTTGGTTTTTTCTTCAAAGCATGGAAATATTATATTTCATTGCATAATACTTATATTACAATCATATTTGTTCCATTTACAATCTAAGGCTCTGAGCAATTGCTTCAGCAACTGGCTCGGCCTCTTGCTTCAGGTCCCTGAAGGCGGCTTCAGTACAATTCGGCTCTGCGCCTTCTACAAGTTTGCCTATATCTACTTCAGGGTACCTAGATCTAATTACAGCAAGGACATGCACAAGATAGGCTTTTGATGATCTCTTGATGTAAGCCTTCAACTGTCGTGGCATGGCCTTCAGGCGTTCCAGGAAAGACTGCGGCGATGAAGGGTCTTCGGGGACTAAGGCTTTCACCACCGGGTTCGCTGCTTTCTCCAGCAGTGATATCCGGTTCAAGGCTTCGGCCAGGTCGTCGTCTGACTTCTTCATCAGCCGCAAGGATTCTTCGAGTTCTGACATCCTCCTGGTTGCCTGCTCAAGCTTCTCGTCCAGCGCCTTCTTGTCCGCAAGAATCTTCTGCGCTTGGACGAGTTCTCTGGATAGCTGATTTTACTCTTCACGAGCTTCTTCAAGATCCTTGGCAAGCTTCTTTTGCTGCTCAATGATTCGAATCAACTGCGCGTCAGCATCCTTGCATTGTTGGACTGCTACTCTGAGTTCTTCTTTGATACCATCGTGTTCGGCAGAGAGAGTCTTCAACGCTTCTTCGTGACGGTTGGCCAAGTTGGACCAATCCGTCATCTTGCTCTGGGTTGTTTTCAACTGCTGTTGCACCCCTGCTCACACAAGACAATGGCAGAGTTGTTATTCTACAAAGGCAAAGGATATTTCGTTACAAGACTCTGGTAGCGACAGAGTACCTTTGAGCTCTGCTTTCGCTGCCGAAAGTTTCTTCTTCATGTCCTCCTTCTCCGCGACCAACTCCTTGGTTCGCAGATGTAAGGTTCGGATCATGTCAGGCGTCTTCCGCCTCCTGGAGTTTGCAGTCTTCGCGTTCACGCTCCAGCTCCTTTTGGAGACGGTCCGCCTTGGCGTGCATCAAGGAGATGTTGTGGATATACTCTGTTTTCTTCCTTGATGCCTCGCCGACGGCCTGCAAAACAATTATCATGAGATATATACCTACGGCACTACAAGAACAGGGTTGTTTCACAGACCTTGAAGTAGGCTACCGCTCTCTCGGCGTGGTACAATTCCCTGTCAATATGTCCCTCATCCTCCTCCGCGTCCAAGATATACTCGAAGCCTTGCGGATTTGGATTGAGCATTGGATCGTAGCTCCCGATGCGGAAGCTACTGATCTCTTCTTCACCTCCAGTACCCCTGGGTACTCTGGGGATTTCTTCAATAATTTGCTCTTGGGTTGATGCTTCAGCTTGTTTACCCCATGAGCACTTTGCCTCTGCCCTGATCTGGGTTGTCTCCGTGACGCTCGGGGGCTCCGCGGAGTTCTGGTCACGGCGTTCTAATTCAGATTCTTCAATCACTGCCTGTGTGACCAGATGTTCGATGTCTGTCAGTACCTCAGCCACTGTTTCTTCAACTTGTGCTCCTTCTGGTACTGGCAGGCCTGATGGCACGGCCGTTTGAACCACCGGCAGGGTTGTTTCTGGCATCACCCTGGGTTCTTCGGGCACTGTGGCCTCTGGCTCTACGGCTGCATGGTCAACTGGGAGCTCTTCCCTGGTTGTTGCTGGCATTTCTTCAACTCTGGAACAATAACTTTGTTAGTCACAACAGTTTATTACGAAGGTACATTTCGTACTGCTCGACATAATACTTACATGGTGGAAGGCCGCATGGGGATCTGTGGCTCCCCCAAGGTGAATTCTTCTTCAGCTTCCTGGTCCAGCTAGACAGGGTTCTTCAACCACTGGTATTGTCCTTACGAAGGGCGCGGAGACAGGGTTGAAGATGTTGTGGATAATTTCCTCTTCTGACAGAGGATTCTGGGCACCGCCGCCTTGTTGTGGTCGGCTTGTTCCGATCTCACCGATGGATATCCCCACAGAAGATGGCATCTTTGGTTGTGGGGGTATCTTCGCCCTTTCTTCTGGGATAGTCCTGGCTCGGGGCTTGGGCAGAGTACGTGCTCTCTTGTGCACAGGTGCTTGTATCTCTGTTGTTGCTGGCCTCTTGGACCTTTCACCTCCCTTGGAGGTTGCCTCTGCCTTGGCATGGGTTCCTTCTGACGCCTGTTGTTCAACATGAGCAGCTGGCTCGTCAGATTCTTCAGTTGCAGATTGTTTGTGTTGGCGCACTTGATCTCTTACCCCTGGATCCACACAGCGAGCCAATAAATCTGCTTCTTCGGTGTTGGTTGGGTCCAGGGGCGGCAGACTCACATAGAGTGATCGCCGGGCTTCATACTGTGATGATCAAGACATTAGTTTATAATATGTTTTCAACAATAAGGCAATATATTGCTTTCAGATATAGTTCTTACCTCAGGTGTCATGGTGATTGCAGAAATTTCCATTATCTCTGGAAATTGTTCGTCGTTGACCACCAGAAACTTCTTCAAGAGTTGGTTTATCCTCTTATCTGACATACCTCCGGTGGCATTCCTTGAGGGGTCAGATTCTCCAGAGTACAAGTACCCTGGCTTGCAGCGTTGTTTGCACGGTTGGATTCTCCTCAGCAGGAATGAACGATACACCATGGCTCCTGTCAGCCCTTGTGATTTTAGATCTCTGATCATACTAAGCAGCTCAGGGATCTGCATCGCTTGATTAACTCCAATTGTTTCACTCCAGAATGGCTTCATTACTGGAGGATTCCCTGAGCGGGTAGGTAGTTGTGGCTGGTGGTTCCAAGCGTAGAACTACTCCTTCTGCCAGTCCTTCAGGCTCTCCTTAGTTGTATACTCCAAATATACTGGCCTCATGCCCTGACGGAACTGGATGACTACCTTTCCTACTACTTGCAATGGTCCGCTTGAAGTCTTCACTCTGAATAAGTGGCGGAACAAAGCAAAATGTGGATCTATTCCAAGAAATGCTTCGCACAAATGGATATAGATCGACAGATTCAAAATGGAATTGGGGTTCAGATGATACAACTCAATCCCATAAAACTGCAAGACTCGGCGGAAGAAATCGCAAGTTGGAAAACCAAACCCAACTTCGTAAAAAGCTTTCCATACCGTCAGCTCTTCGGTTTCCTCAGTGGGGTACTCGTGCCCATACGCGCACCTCCACCAACTGATTTCTTGGGCCGCTAGGAACCCATCTGCTTCCAGAGTCTTGATATGTTTCTCCTTCAGATTACTGGTTGGCCAGTCACTGATTGGATCTTCAATAATCGGCATGTCTCCTGCGGACGCTGCCTTTTCGGTCGTCATGATCTCCTTCATGGCTTCCGCCTTCCTCTTAGCGCCTTTGCTTCGGCTGGATCCTTCACCACCGGTCATTGGGGTCTTTTGAGACTTGGTGTGGATTGGATCTAGGTTGGGGGAGGATGCGGAAGATTTTGCGCGATCTCTGGATTGCAAGCAGAGAAACTGTCGCAAACCCTAGATCTGTTTCGCAAAAGGCGTGAGGATACAAAGGGACGCGGACGGTTTATATTGGCTTTTCGAAGCGTTACTTCGGTACTTTTCAATTTTGGTCCTTTCTTGATCCTATATTTGAATTCGTTCAAATTTAGGCTCGGAGGCTGTGGACATATTTTCAGGAAATATTTTTCTGAGAATTTTCGGCTTCAATTGATAAATTTATGAGGAGTTCTAAAAGAACTCGGGTTTCTTCGGAAATTGATTCTCTTTTGGTTCGGACTTCGAAAGAGCCTCGAATTTCTTCTTCAAAGATAAACGAGGCTCGGGGGCTGCCCAATTGGGCGCACCTAGTCGGTGCGCACCAATCCGAACTTCGAGAAGACTTATGAGCACATCATTACCTATTGAACAGCATGGTTGCAACTTCCAAGAGCAAAGAACCCTGTGGGTCTCAAAGAACCCTGGCGGATTTCAAAAAAACTCTGGAGGACCTCAAAGAACTCTGTACTTTCAACAAGGCTGTTCTTCAGGAGATAAGGTGCTCGGGGGCTTGTGGGTGTAGAGTCCTGACGGACTAAACAACCCTGACGGCCCATCCTGTGGGCCGGCCCACGTACAAGACTTGACGCACAAGACAAGGATTAGTCCTAGTCGGTTTGGATAGACTGTATCAGGGAATTAGAGATTAACTTGTAAAAGTCTCCTAGTCCTATACGGTCCTCATGTAACCCTGCCCTCCGGACTATATAAGGGGAGGCAGGGACCCCCTTCAAAACATCTCATCAATACAAGATACACCATACAGGACGTAGGGTATTACGCTCCGGCGACCCGAACCTGTCTAAATCGTCTCTTGTCACCTTCGGCTCTAGATTCTCGACGACTTCTCCCTAAACCCTTCTCTCGGGGCACCCCCTCGAGAACGTTGTCAGCATAATTCGCCGACAAGAAGATACATGTCATCCACAGTCCACCCTATTTAGCTCTCTCCTTCACTAACGAGTCAACCCCACTCGTCGCCTCCAAGCACTGCACAAATAGGGATAGTGACAGTGGTCTCCTAGCGATGGTAGTTCACGCCCGCGGCGGTGGAGGCTCGCGCCCGTGGTTGCATAGCTCGCCCGCGACGATGGCTCACACCTGTGGTGGAGCCTGTGGCGGTAGGGAAGCTCAGGACATGGAAGCTCGTGGCAGGGAGGCTCGAGGGCGCTAGCGAGAAGGAGATGGCCGGCCTCGAGGGTGCCAACGGTGGAAGTGAATGAAGAGGAGACAGAGAGGGAGGAGATAGGAGCGACAAGGAAAATAGAATGTGAACCGGTATCCTGGCAACCAATGGTAGGTTGCCAGGTTGGTGAATTTTTTGGCCCAAAAGCAAATAAAAATAATGGAGATACGTTGGGGCTTTGTACAAAAAGACCTGTGGCTTTTGGGCTATTTGGTTGGCTTTTGATTTTTGCAAAAGCAAGTCGAAAAGCCCAACCAAACTCGCCATTAAAGTTAAAACACCAGCCACATACTTCACTCCATATTTTACAAGATCCTCCATAGTTGACTATCCTTGTGTGTGAAAGAAACGGTACAACATTCTATCATGAGATTTAGTTGACTATCCTTGAGGTCAACTAAATAATTACAATTGCATGTCATTCTAGTTCATTTCTCTTCCTAAACTAATTACACATAATATCATTCTTAGTTCGCTGTAATGACCCATCATAAATATATTTTGCATCTTCAGTGGTAAGATAACAATATAGCAACAAAATGTAGAAAAAAAACATGTACAAAAAAAACCATGGACTACATCTTAGATAAATACAGCATACGCCTCTATTGGGAAGATAGCAATATAGCAGCAGAATGTAGGGGAGGGGGTGCGGAAATCATAGACAAGCATCTCGCAGAACCCCATTTAAATAGCTAAAGTTTGAAAATTTTGACTCTGGCGTTCAATGAAATGAAAGTGTTAATGAATAATGAAGTTAAACCAATCTAAACGAGACCGCACTGCCCTCGTGAGACCCATGTGTAACACCTCCCCTAGGATTGCAGCAACGTTTGGAGCTTTAGTGTGGACACAAATGATAAGATAGCATGCATGTGTCAAATTGGGAACCATATGCCCATGTTGGCCCAGCTGAAAGTGAAGCCCAGGTTGGACCACCAAGAACAGTAGTACTCCCGGATTCATCGGGAAAGGAGAAAATGCTGACAGCAGCTCGACTTTGGACTTTGGAGCCGCACCATACTCCATACAGAACTTGTTGGACTCTCTTGCAGTATCTAGCCAAATTATGCTAAAGTTTACTACCCAGATGGGATAGGAATGCCAAACCTTTTGCTACTGATACAGGGAATGAAGCCCTTAAATTTAAGTATACCCTTCCATATTATGCCCTTCCGTGCTCTCCACGTGCAACTGGGTAGAAGCTGGGATGAGTCTTTGCTTAACCAGCCCTGAAGCTTGTCAGAAAGCAGAAGTTGGCGCTGATGCTTCCGGTAGCATCTGATCTACATCCAAACGATCCATACATTAGTTAGAGAAGATAAAAAAGATCAAGCATACAGGATTATGTTCGTTAATAAGTCGTGTATTTCCTCTGTAAAGACATCAATGCTCAAGTTCTCATATAAACAGTCCAATTTCCAGAACAGATGTTACACCTTGATATGGTTGAATTTCTCTTGCAAAAATAGAACAAAGTGCAGTAGGATTTATTCATTGGAAAAAATAGATGGCAAATGTGCAGTTAAAAAAGTGGTGCTAGTAATAGTAAATGCGCATACATAAGGAAAACCTTCTGAAGGTAGCCAGACTGCTCATATGCTAACAGCACCTCCAATTGAAGCCTTCCAAAACTGTGCGATTGCCTTCAACTCTGGAATAAAAAAACATTTGGAAACATGAAACCATCAGACGACAAGTGAGAGAAGATATGAAACACAGAGCAGGAAACACATGTACCTGACCTAAATTCCGACCCTCTGAAGCAATCTTAGAGGATTAGAAGCCAATATATGCTTAGAGTTCAAAAGGATGAGCAATGCATGAACATGAATGATGAATCCTTCTCAGTTTAGATCGAACCTCTGAAGATTATTACATTTAACAAACCCTAGAAAGGGTAAAACATTGGTAATTTCACGCTTAAGCTTGTTTGAGAAAGATAAGCAATCCATGACTTGTTTCTGCTTTGTCCATTCCTAGCACATGTTCCATAACGATTTCACATTCTCTGGGATTATAGCTTCATTGAGTGGAGACATCAACAGTTGTGTGTGAGAAGCGCAGATAACAGCAAATACATGCGTGCAGCATACCAATATATTTCCAGATGAATCAAAAACATGTTTTAGAATTTTTGTACGAAATAGAATATCAACTCAAGTTTACGAGGTTTCCTAATTACCTTAACTGTTTTCAACAATTGTTGTTTCTCATTTGACCCTCATTCTGCCACTCCCCATCTTGTTGTTTTCAATAATTTCTTGATTGAAAGAAATGGCATGTACTGCAGTTATTTCATAATAATAACAATATGCAATTTACTAAGATGATAGATCCACCATGCTAAGCAACTTGTTTATACCAATACCTTTTGGCTTCTCTGAATGTGGCATTACTTAACTGTGCATTTCACATTCAATAGTTCTGGCAAAGGGAGGCAGCAAGCTTGAGACAACAACTGCACAACTTGCAAGAAAATCATCGGTATGGCAAGAACACCCTGCATTTTTACAACACAGGAATTGTCAGTATGTACATCAATACATAGCTTCTCAATCAGAAGAACACACGGATGTTTGCTTCATTCAACGAAGAAAATTCATTTTAATGTCTGTTTCATTCAATGAAGAAAATCCGTTCTGCTGGTTATTTTTTAAAAAAAATAAAGAATTTTAAAAAACACAGAAGAATAAGACCAATAAGTATTCAGCATGCAGAAAAATTTCAGTTGCACGTCAAAATCCAATTAAAAGCTCATTGTCTTGTTCTTAAACACAACCAAATATGCCATGATACAGATCATTCATATGTCCTGGTGGAGTAACCCAAGGACTGCAGGGTTAAAAGAACGCGTCCGGTTCAGAGTGTATGAATTAGTAGATACGAACATTTTAGCAGAGTACCAAGTTTAAGAATGTCATATATGCTATGACCCCATAAGATAATCCATGGTTTACGCAGACATCAGTCTTCACAAACAAGAGAAATATAGAAGGGTGTAAGATTTATGAATTCAGATTTGTAAGTCGCTCTATGTCTAGCAAAAAAAATACCAACATATGAATACCCAGAGGCTGAATCCTTAAAAACTAAACATGATAACTTATTTATTAAATCAAATGAAACTCAACACATAACAATAGTAAATTGATTTGATTGACTGCAGGCAGTTGATGGGACAAAATCTTTCTGGACTGGGTGTTAAGGAACTTCAAAATCTAGAAAATCAGCTAGAAATGAGTCTAAGTAGCATCCGGACAAAAAAGGTAAGCATGAAATCATTTTTTATCATTTACCAGATTGTCTCATCCAAAATATATAATTGAGGTTCCCCTATCATTAATTTCAGGACCAACTCTTGGTTGACGAAATTCACGAACTGAATCGAAAGGTTCCAGAACATTGCACTGTTCCTAGGAAAGACGATTTCTGAGTGAATTTCAGCAAGCTGACTCTGTACTGGCTCATTTGCAGGGAAGTCTCATTCAACAAGACAACATGGAATTATACAAAAAGGTCAACCTAATTCGTCAGGAAAATGTTGAATTATACAAGAAGGTATTTGATAAATCAAGAAAGGCAATTTACCATGACATATGACCCATCAAATGACTGAGTGATTTATTTCTATGCCCACTTGCTCAGCTTTACAAGAAAGAAGCAGCAGGTGAAATCAACCAAGATTCAACAACTCCGTACAACTTTGCAGTTGTTGAGAATACTAATACTCCTATTCATCTTGAGCTTAATACTCCACCGCAAGAAAGTGATATCGAGCAACCTGCACCACCTAAATTAGGGTAACCCTGGTTTTTCCACGCAGGACCTATTAACTCTGTTCTTAGTTCTTTAGTGGCATTTAATTTACGATGACTAACTGAAATGTTGCAGGTTACAACTGAATCCATGAAGACACACAATATGGCACTGCTAATGTCTTCATGTCCTCGAAGGCTGCAACTCAAAGCAATCAGCAATGATTGGTTGTAACAGGTCTAAGCACATAGCAAGACAGATAACTATGAATTTTACAAATGATCGGCAATGGTAGTGTATATCTATCTCAAAAATAAGATGTATTTTATTGAAGAATACAAGATATGGTTTGTTTCATAACTACATCACAGTATCACACATTATGCAAGTTTGTTCGTACAACATGAGCATGTAACAGTTACAAATTTCCATGTGAACTTATTGACTACAAGATATGAAGTGTGTATCTGGAAAATTCAAGTGCTGGTTTCAGTGTCTTGAATTGAAAGACCAGAAATGCATTCCATTTTATCAGTGCAGTCATTCCAGGATAAAGAAGTACCATACAGGGATCAACATAAATAAATGGATGTTCAATAATCATTTTTATAGTTTTCCAAAGGAGAATAACAGCTGGCCATTTAGTCAATTACAAGAAAATAAATGGAGGCAAAGAATTGCCACGTGACAACAGTTCCACTAGATTAAGCTTATACAGTTAGGAAGATATCTGGCCTACTGCTACAACTTGGAAAACTAGGCCTATGACCTTAAAATCACTGGAATTCAACAGCTAGACAATTATAGCACAATACATCTTGGACTTGCAACAGTATCTCTTAAATAACACTTTTTAGAACATGCTTCCATGTCGAACTTGGACTACAGTATTTATATAGGACATATGGAAATGATAGGTCTTAATTTATCTCGACATGTAATTTCAAATGGAAATGACAAGTATGTTTAAGTACATTATATTTTAAAATTCATGACTGAGTTGTGTTTACGGGACTTTGTCAACGTCCAAAAGATTACACTAGGGACTTCAATACTCTTATCACTGCAGCGACCATTTCAAAATTATATAACTCAATCATAATAAAGTAACTCGGTGTCTACTCAATCCACGGTACCCAATAGCATTCTCAAATGTAGACAATTCGGCTATAAATAAGGAGAATGAAGGACTTGAACTGACATTTGGATGTTCGATTAATTTATGATACCATGAATTCAGAGTACCTCCATACAGATCATCTTCATATCATCAAACTGTGGGAACATTGAGTTGACAAGATCATGATACCTTAGGTTCAGCTAAGATAAATTTGTACAGCAACCCATATATATACACAAGGCAATAACACAATTTGTAAGCATGTAACAGGACTAGTGATCAAGTAGCTTACGATTTTTTTCTTGCAAGGTATGCAGTTGCTGCCTCTAGCTTGCCGCCTCCGCTTGCAGCAACTCTGAGAGAGAAAAATGTCAAATTAAAAGGTTCGAGCCTAGTATCAGTAACAGCAGTGGCTGCCAATGCATAGCAGAAATAAATTGCAACATGACGCAACAGAGTGGTTTAAAGTACAAGATAACGATCTTTTACTTAGTAAATATATATTTTACAGTAGAGTCAATCCAGTTTTTTTTCCATTTTCTATACTACGATTGTTTAAAAGTTGCTTTTTAATAGAAAGAAAAATTTAGAAACCTTTTAATAAATATCAGCTATTTACTAGGCCTTATAAGCAATAGGGGACATCTTTAGACCTACTTATTACTTAATATAGTGTCCCTAGAGATATCTATAAACTATATGCATTTGCACTTCTGCAGAAACCTGAAAGTAAAATGAGACAGCTGCTAGGTTTTCGTCACTATCTCTGGTTTCAATTAGCAGCTATTAAAACAAGAGAACAGATATGCAATGTTAAAACAGCAGAGAACATAAAATTCAAAGTCTATCATAAATTCAACTTCATTGAGTCAAAACATAAAAATTAAACACAAAACAAATATAATGGAAGAAATGACAATTGTCCTACATTTAGAATTGACCCCGCCAAACTACTATAAAGCAATATATATTTCATAGTCTATTTGGGTACCCCCTAAATGCTTTGAAGCTAAATCTGCTGAACAATCATTATCCAGGGCCAATAACAGGTACAAATAGAGCCCAATCAGGATTACAGCATACAGGGCATGGACGAACTATACAGTCACATAGAGCATTAGAAAAGCTTAGTCGGATCAAATATAGTCCTAGATGGAGAGTGCAAGAGAAGGAGAAAATATCTCAAAGATAGGTAATTCTGCAATTCAAGTGATGAGCCACTGTGTGCTCAGGGTCACCAGCAATTGACAGAACGTGAAACTGACAGCATAAGCAGAGCCTTTACCTAATTACATTAAGAGTTAGGTAAGATTGACTCGCCACTGACTGGAGAAAAATATAAATTTGGTGTTTTTCCTGTGGCTCTTCTGTCAATTAGAAAATGAAACATGATATAAGATGAATGCTACGACCCTGATGCTGTTAACCCATTTCGTGTGCGCAAAATACAACCAATTTGTAGATAAGACAACAGCCAGAAAACAGAACTACATGCATCGCACTACTGAATATAATATCTTATGCTCCTTGAGGGATCTTCTTTTAAGGCATCTACTAATCCCGTACAAGCATGGATGTACACTTTATTGCACTGATATATTCGGCTCCACAAATCGAGTAGAATGGAAAGGAAATAGTTTGCCTCAAGTTGATGACAAAGAGCCAATCAAACTTGACTTATAGCAGTACCTTATATCAAACTAAGCAATGTACATTAAACATAAGAATCCCAGTTCACCTATTCTCACTCTTCAAGCCTCCACAGGTCATGCTTTTCAGAGTAGAGTGCTAGTCCCGTCAGAGGGAAACTAAGTAATGCAGGTAGGACTGTCAAGAAAACCATTACTCAACATGCTACTTGAGCTCAAAATGAGCCATGCGTCAGTCTACATCATGGCATGGCGACTTTATTATTTCGGATTGGAAGGTACTGTGAGTTTTGACATGATGACTTTCTGAGTTATTTGCTAGAGGCCCAGAGCTCCAGTACATTCTCCTGTCCTTTTAGGTCTTCAACGATTCATAATCACAGCAAAAGCCCCTATGCAGTTTCAGCTTCCCTGACCCACAGGAGTCTATAGACTTAGCAACCAATTCCCAATCACAAGATCACGACTGGCAAAGACCTAAAAACATTTCTTCATGAGTTCTTGCTAGTGCATATCAGTGATGGTTCACTGAACTATCTCTCCAACTTTGGTGCATTAGCTTCCTTTCCCCTAGCCTCTACTGAACCGCAGATACAAGTAGGACCGCTACTACATTAGACTGTAAACCAATTCGTCTCAATATTCTTTTGCTAACATAAAGAGTTAAAAGCCCCTAAGAAAATCTTTTTTTAAAATCATTATTACTTATCGAAGCTTCTTGCTTGGCCACGGTATGAATGCCGCAACTCTGTAGGGTTAAATAACATGTTCTCTAACCATAATTTTTCCCTCCTTCAACTATAACTAGAATAGTTATTGTTTTCCTATTATTTTAGCCCTTGGCATTGTTGTTCTTGCCATCTTGTTTCTTGTCAAACACACAGATAAATTATATTACAGAAGAAAAGGGGTAGAGACACTGAGTGTGCCACAAAACACCCTTGCAACATCTAATTTAGCATACAGAAGGAGCCTCTGACTAAATTTGAACAACGGACACAACTCAGATCAAAAGACCTACTCCCTAGGGTCTAGGGCAGTCAAGAGGAGAAACCTTAAGGCCCATCCGTCTCCAAAAATAGAACTCCTCTTCAGCGAGCAACAGGGCACCTACCATGCTTGGGGCATCACCAATTCACCAGCAAATAGATAAATACACATCGGTTCCAGTGTTTCCAAAGGGTCCAGGCCCCAAGAATGATGAAGGAATTGGTGCCTTTCAGCACCATATCATTAAGTGTTTCACTGGCCCTACACCACCATTACTCAGCTATTATCCTCAGCAAAAGGAGACAGACCCTGCAGGCCACAACACCTCAAAAGGCTGAACCAGAACTGTATTACAAAAAAGTAACTGAATAACTATCTTGCCATCCTTGCAGGTTACAATGTTTCTAAGGAAATGTTTGGTTCAGCGGGCGGTAATGCAAATGAAGATGGAATCGAATTCCAGTGTAATCAGCACAGGCATCACAAGTTACAGGCTTTGTTTGTTTCCTTCGTGGTAACGGCATCAGGGCAGAGCTGCTCACTCATGGGAGGAGGACAGGGTACCGTGAAGCGATTACAGCGATGAATGGGCATTATCAGAGTTGCACGCGCTGGTATCCAATTACACGGTAACTGATTACTGACTACGTCGATCCAAACACATTTTAACGTTATCGGTTCCCTCCGCAATCCAATTACGTTACAAAATGATGAACCAAACGCCTCCTAAGTTTCTCAATCAAGGTTATTCCTTCCTAGATTTGGACATCTATTTGTAAAACTATGCGACTGTGCGCTACCCAAGCCTTAATGAACCGATTCTAAGCTTAAAAGGGCTTCAACCAAGCAGAGACTGAGCTTCAATACCAGGATCATAAGTTTAATTTCGTACCTAGGGTCACTCAACCTCAGCTCACAGCACTACACACAGGTGTGGCAGTGCATGAGTGTACCAAAATCTCTCATCGTCAGACGAAAGATAGCCAGTGTACTATCTCAAGGATGCACATTCATGCATGATTTACTCATGGTTAAATCAGGGGGGAAAGAAAGCTTTGTATGAATAGTATGTGTGTTGTAACTTTTATTATAGCTAGCACCTCCTCTTATTTGTTTTCTTATTAATAGTATAGTGTGGTCATGCACCTGGCAATACAAATTAAATTAACCACCGAACCTGGGTTAACATACAATCATTCTCATCTTAAGCATTGACATGGATGCAAAACAAATATCAAAATGAATGTACGAGTACATTGGTAATCCTCACATTAACCTACTTGTAGCACCTAAAAATATGAAGTTCTTCTCAAGACAAACTTACTAGCAAAATTTTCATAAATCAGATCTACATGATTGCAAACAGGTTATATTTCTTAATAAGTGATTTGGGAACATACTTCCCAGTTCCCACAGAGAACGCCGTGTGGCTAAGAAATAATGGTGTGAACTTACATACTGAGCAATGGGATCAAGCATATATGAATGTTTCTTTACAAATTGTCAGATGTTTTATATTCTTAGTGAAATTAATTTATGTTTTTCACAGTAACCACTATTGGTGGAACATTTTGAATCCTTGAACTGGCATGCGCATGCATGCACATCCGTGAGTATATTGCAAAGCCACCATACAAATATCGTGAAAGGTGCTGGATAAAATGCATTTATTGCCACATGCCCGCACCAGTAAAAGAAAACATGGTAATGTTCTGATTGACAGGTTCCACGTGCATGTGTTCTTTGTTGAATCATGCATGAACCACTGAGAGAGGAATATCAACACACACCATGTCATATTGTTGTAAACAGGTATTGTGCAAGAAGAGCACACAAATGGGTACAGAACACACATGCAAGCATTCACCATGTAGAGAAGGGGAATTGAACTTCAGCAGCATATAGGAACACACTTTACTGTATAGTATAAGCACAATGCATGATGAGCCAATGAGGACATAACCAAGTGCAACCCAGAACAATTAGCAAAGCTCTCACCACTAGGATTCAGTCACATTTCACCATTTGTAAAAGGAAAACATACTTTAGAAAACTATGCATTTACATGGAGTAAGCAGAAACAGGATCCTCTACCATCTCAATTTTGAAGAGATATCCACAACCACTAGAAATTAAGGAATCAAACCAGAAAAGGAGCAACCTAAGCTCCTAAAATCATATGGCAGCCTATAAGGTCTTCCCAACGTGACAACATAATGGATGAACACTGTATTATATGTCTACTTGAGCATATGCCAACGAATAATCTAGCGCCACTTAACTAAAATCTCAACAATCACCAACAAATAATGGACAAGAGTGACATCTCCTGTATTCCTGCAGAAGATCCGCACATACCGGCCAGCAAAATCTCCTACCCATGGTTGAAACCAGCAAGACTCATCATAAACTTTAAAACTCAGCAACTAAATCTGATTCCAGATCACTTCGAGCTACCAAAATCTACTACTGATGCATGCCCGGATAAATCAGTATGCTCGTAATTTTATGTTGCTAGCTAGACAACTAGCTGAACTTGAAACACAGGTGACAAGTACACACGCGCACAATTGACCCAATACCAACAGCTTCTCAACAGTTAACAAGTGCAGAAAAACAAGAAGACCAGAATAGATATCTCACCTGAGACGCCGGCGCGGCGGCGGCGGCGAGCTTGAGCTCGAAACCCTAGGCTACTGGAGTGGGCTAGGGAAGAGGTGCCAAACCCCGAAACAACACAAAACGAAGGGAAGGTGTGCTGGCTAAAGGAATAAGCGACGGCAATCCCGATCTGAGGCAACGGATCGGCCATGCATGGCATGAGCTGTGGAGAGACAGCAAGGGGGGCGGCTCTCGCTGCCACGGGACAGTTAGGCATGCCAGATCGGTAGCATCCAAGCGAAGGGCGATGCGGCGAGCGACAAGGGCCAGGCGGCGAGCGGCGGCGCGAGAGAATCCATCACGGATTTGGGTTCGGCGAGGGCGGAAGGGCCGGCGGGGTGGGTGCTCTTGTAGAGAGAGAGCGGGATGGTGGTCCGGTGGAGGGAGAGGAGAAGGAGCAGGTGGGATTTTGGGGAGTAAAAAATGGGGCGGAGGAGCGGTGCGCCGCCCGGCCACGTCGCCCGTCCGAATTTTCAAAGGGGAAGCGCTGCCGCGATGCTGCGCGCACACCGACAGGTGTACCTCCGCCTCCGCCGATCGGGAGCAGCCGAGGCGAGGCGACATGGCTGCCTTTTGCGGGGTGTCGCCGGAACCGTCCATGTGGGCCTGCGTGCGCCACTGTGCTGTGCCCTGCTCTCTTGTCCAGCGGTCTCTTCAGCCGCCGGGGTGGGGACGTGGAGCTGGGCCCGTCATGGCAGATGGAGGGGTGTAGGCCCCGTTTAGTTTCCCAAATATTAAAAAAAAACACTATTCATCCGACTTTTCACTATTTATTTCATCCCTTCTACTCACATAACACTATTCATCTACAGTGTTTTTTTGGTGAACAGTGTATTTTCGGGAATCTTTCCCCAATCTAAACGCACCCTTAGGCTATCCCCAACCCAAGTGATGTCTATGTGTGCCATGTCATATAGACACTACTCAAGAAACTATGATTTCCAATGCATCACATCTACCAAGAGTTTAAATAATTAATTAGCCACTTCATTCATTTTTTTCTATGTATTCTATTGACCAATCATCTTGCTTCCTCATAAACTATATGGACACTACTCTCTCCCAATGCTAATATTAGTAGTGTCTAGTGCATTGGGTCTCATGCAAGACCCAGTTTCTTCCCATCTCTCCTCTCTCTCTTGTTAAATACATGACACATCACCTAAAAATCTTATGTGGCACTATAATTAATTCTATGGACACCATAAGGTTTGGGGATAGCCTTATCGCGAAATGTGCCAGACTAGACAGGAACAAACAACCAAACAAGGATTTGGGGCATTTTAAACAGGAAAAGTCACAATTCTTTCATTTTTTGATTACTTGAAACAGGTTTGATATTTTGAAACTTTGCCTGCACGATTTGACTCGGTCAAAGTACAAAGCAGAATTTGATCGATTAACTCGAGGTAACATTGGGGTTTTGATAGGGAAATAACCTAATTAGGATCCAGTATTCTTAAAACAAGAGGGCAAGCGAAATCAAGTCAAGATGACGCTCCCAATTTCTTGTGCCAAAAAAAAAAACAGGATCTTATTTCGTTGTACCTAGTGATGTTGCTCATTTCATTCCTCGACATTAGTTGGTTCTGCTCGGCAATATTGCTGGCCCTAGCAAGAAAATCTTTATCCAAGCATGGTTATTCGTTAAGTCTAAAAAAAACATGGTTACTCGTTTAGTTCCTTGAGGAAAAGTGGGTTGCCTAGCAATCTAAATATAGATGAGCCATCTTTTAAAAAAAAATTCGGAGCCAGATGGTGAAAACAATTGAAACACGTGCAAACGGAGCCACTGCATGCATGAGGGTAGAAATCTAAAGTCCAACTAGAGGGGTATATGTAGGCTATATAGTTAAAATCAAACTTCACTAGCAACAGAAAACTGAACTTTGACGGTTTGATCTTCACATTTCAGCACAATTGACAGTGGAGACAACCTTCACTTCCTCCTGCCTTTTTTGTATGAGTCATAATTATTCGTGAATACCAAGCAAAATTCCCAATTCCATGTGGACTGCACAGTAAACACAATATATGATACCATTTAGGTGAAAATGGAAGGTTGTCGAGCTGATCCTCTACCCTCCTAATTATTTTTCCTTGTGCTAAGATTTTCTATTGGCGATTTGAATAGAAGAAGAGCATATTTGGAAAGGAAAAAAGGGCATAGAATGGGTAACCAAACACAATGTTTTTTAGCCTTGTCCAACTGGATTACGCAATACTCTGTATGTCCTTACCCACCAACTTTTCTTAGTAATCAAGACACACCGACCAAATGCCACATGTTATCAATCTTGGTAGTATACATTTTTTCTTAAAAAAAAGAAACTCTAAATATTCATGTCACTTTGCCTCCCTTGAGCATTTTTCATAAACCTTGCTTCTCGGGTCAATGTTTTTTTTTCTTTCAATATGTTATGTTCGTCATAAAAATCCTGACATTGATGAGGAAGATATAAACTGATAGTGGAGATTCCATGCATGGACAGCAAGCCCCATCCCCACCTCCATGTGGATTATTAATATCAGCTTAATAGCATTATCGTGAATTAGAAAAGAAGGTACCATAACATTCTCGTGATTCAAACACACACACAATCTTTATTTTTACACACATCACAACTTTTATATAGTCTTTGGGGTGGGGGGGGGGGGGGATAAGCTAGCATACATCTTAAGAGAGCGACTGCGAACGATTATTACAACACTGTCGAAACAAACACGAAACATGATCGAAGCATAGATATAGAAGCCGGACGCTTGGCAGTTGCTGCAGCTCCTGGTTTCCCATCTGCATCTGCTCCATGCGGACGCCCTTAACGAGACATCCCGGGATACAACACTGTCGAAACAAACACGAAACATGATCGAAGCATAGATATAGAAGCCGGACGCTTGGCAGTTGCTGCAGCTCCTGTTTTCCCATCTGCATCTGCTCCATGCGGACGCCCTTAACGAGACATCCCGGGATACATCTGGGGCGGGGCGGTTGCTGCAGCTCCTGTTTTCCCCATCCGCTCCATATTCCACTCCCATCCTGCATGCGAGAGGAAACAGACGAGAAATGGAGCTCACCATCAACAAGACAAGTAGACAACCCGACGAAAAGCCACATCCCAACCACCGCTACAGGCCAGGCGCCTGCGACGACGACAAGCGTTCGTGTTTGTCGATCGTACGTACGTCGTCGACCTCAGTCCGATGATCGGCATGGATGGTAGCTACTGTAGGACTAGGAACGCACGCGTGTACATACCCTCGGACATGTCGAAGCCGCGGGCCTTGAGCTCGCGGTACTCCTGGCAGAGGGCGCAGGCCTCGCAGCAGAAGTGGACGCAGCAG
The DNA here is from genome assembly GCA_015342445.1 of Digitaria exilis. Taxonomy (NCBI): domain Eukaryota; kingdom Viridiplantae; phylum Streptophyta; class Magnoliopsida; order Poales; family Poaceae; genus Digitaria; species Digitaria exilis. The sequence goes on from JACEFO010001734.1 coordinate 2,260,789, forward strand.
TCGGCGCAGGGCGTCTCCGTGAGCCCGTACTGGTTCCGCAGCTTGGAGCGGTAGCAGCAGGAGTAGAAGCAGGCCATCCCCGTGACGGCCTGCAGCAACAAGTAGAGCGTCCCGCTGGCGCAGCAGGAGGTGGCGCCCTGGTCCACGATGCCGGCGATTCTCCCGAAGGCGACGCACGGGCAGAAGCACGTCAGGCAGCCTGCACGCAGCAGGAGCACACGTACACGTGCGTACGCTCTCGCGCATGAGCGAGATCGCGCGGCCAAGCAAACGAAGAAGCTATATATATAACGACGCATATATATAGATCAGGGTTGAATTAAGTTGGAGGACGAGACTTACAGCCGCCGACGTCGTCAAAGCAGTCGCAGAGGCCGGAGGACCAAGCGCCGGCCGGCGCGTTCCCCTGCACGCCCAAGGCGCCGTTGGCCATGGCGACGCCGCCCCTCAGCTATGTGGGCGCGCTGTGGGTAGAGTGGTTAGCACGCGGCGCCTCGTCTGGGTTGCGCTCTGTGTGCGCGCGCGAATGGGTGGTGGCGGTGGCGGTGTCGAGAGCGGTATTTATAACCACCACGGAGCTTGCGTCGCCTGTGTGGCCGAGCGTCGGGCATGGGCTCAACTCCTACCCGCCGGTCGGCGCTTGCGCGCTAGCTAGGTACTCTCCAGGACCAGCAGTACAGTGTTGATAGATCGAGATGTCGGCATGTCGCTGTGCCTGCTGCCGTCGACCGTGACGACGGCACCGGGTACTATATATTCATGGTCAATGATGACTACGAGCGATCGACGTCGTAGAATCCACCCAGCTCTTCTCGAATTAACACACAGCTTTCACCGGTGCTGGAACACGACATATAGAGACGCCTACGACGACCGGCGGCGTCCCTTTCCTCCAGCTTATCGGACGTGCATGTCGATCTCGATCCAAAGCACAGCGCGTGCTGCGACTACGAGTCTGACTCCACGATATTGGGGAGAAGACCGGGAGAGTCTATAGACTCTTCTATAGTGACATACTGTGTGTGTCTGTGTCGTGGTCCACCTAGCGCACGTTACGTTGGTCGCTGTCCATCGAGGATATCAGGTCAGCAGCCACCTACTGCCTACAGCTACTTCTAGCAAACATCGTACTACTACTGTTCGCCTTTTTGCCTCCGCGCGCGACCCGGCAGAAATTGTGAAAAGTCCACACATTGCTATCTCCGACTACCGTTGCGTACTCGGCCTGCTTGCGCCTCGGCCTCCCCAACGTTCGCCAGGACGAGAGCCAGACGGCAGTGGAAGGACGTTTAGGTATCGAAAGTTTGCAAACTTTATCGTAGCAAAATTTATTATAGCAAAATTAAAGTTTGTGAAATAGATGACGCTCAGTTGTAACGGCAATTGGGTCATGTACTTTTTCTCCAATACACAGGGGGATGCGCATCTTTGTATTGAGGGGAAGAAAACAGTTTATACAACGCGGGCCTTAGCCACGCTACTTAGAGCCACGAAAGTAAGATTACATACAAGAAAACAGCCTGAAAGCTATCCCGATGCATACTTAGACTACTCGGAGAAGAGGCAACCCAGGTGATTTGCGCCCGCAGCGATCCAGTCATCACCCTCCTTAATCCATAGCATGAGGACCATCAGTGTTGATTCGACGCCACGGAATAGTTGGACATTCCATTCTTTCCATAGCTGCCAGGAGATTAAAGCAAAGAGAGAATCAAACTCCTTCTTCTTGGCATGTTGGCATCTGGCTCCGAACCTGCATCCACCATTCAAGTGTTCCAAACCCTGGGCTGATAGACGTGAAGTTGAGTCTATGAAGAACAAACCACCAGACCTGCTGGGAGTTTGTCTTATGCACTCATGTTTGTCTTATGCGACTGCACATGTTATATTTAACATTATTTTAAGTTTGTGTTTATATTTCATATTTGGATATCTCTACTCAAGCATTCCAAACTTAGGTCATTTTTTCAGATGCTTTTTAAACCGCTAGATGTAAAACTAAAACTAGCTAGTAAGTTTTCGTTCTACATCATCAGCATTTTAAGCTCTAGCGTGGTATTAGCAAAGATGTAAGTAACAGCAGGTTTTTGGCATGCATTCTTTACAAGTTTAGCTTGGAACACATGACATATCCAGTGCTATATCTACAAGTTTAGTTGTTAGTCTGAAAAACATTTCTGCACGGTTGTTAGTTTGAAAATTTTCATACAATTTTGTACAACTAAGGTGAGTTTAGATTGGAAGAAAAAACACTGTAGATCCAGAAAAATATTGTAGATCGTGCTGGAAGCGTAAAAATATTGTAGATCGTGCTGGAAGCGTGTTCTGTGAGTGGGGGAGGGGATAAATAAAAAAAAATTAGATAAAATAGTATTTTTTAGAGAAGTTGGGTGCACTAAACTCGCCCTAACCCGGGTATGGCTAGCGGCCGCGCGCCCAACGACGACCCTGGCTAGCGGCCATAGGGGCGCCATGGAAAGGAATTCTCAAGAACGGGCGGTGTCCTCCTCCAGCACGGCCCATTGGGCCAACTCACCGAGACAGAGCGCGGCTCACTGGGCCTGCAAAAGAACGTGGATCGCTCCTCGAGCCTGCTGTCAGCCGGCACGTGGCAGACAAAATAAACGTGGCTTCTGAACTGAACGTGGCGCTCTGAAATTCTGCAGGTGACCCACACGGCCACACGAATTCAAATTCAAAAGTGGCCAAAAAAATGTAAGCACACGCAGACAAATGTGGATAGAACGAGGAGACAGACAAACGGCAACTTGTGTTGCGGATCGTGTGGCGGTGTGGGGATCGTTTTTGTCCCGAGTTTGAAATTCATCCAATCACACGTCTCCACGTCGAAGAAACTAGATTCTGCTTTCTCCATATCACGTGCATACGTGTGCCACACCAGATTTGAGAAACTGGCCAATTGCAATGAACAGTGTCCACGAACGGTACACCAAAAAATGAAGGAGAAACATACGCTTCTGGTCTACAACGAATTCATTTGGTCATTTTCTAACTTCACTAGATCTAGAACAACGCAAAACCAAGACATTACAGTGTGTTGTTCCCTCCCCATTTTCGCCGTAATCCGATCATACATTGTTCAGGGCTCCATTTGATCCGTGGCAACCCCTGTTGGCGACCCTAACCTCCTTGCACACCCTCTCCAGCATGGCCAAGAAGTCCCTGACGATGACGAAGATCCGGAGCGGGCTGGCCTCCTCCTTGCCGACGTCACCATGGTAGTACTCGGTGATGTCCCTGACGTGCGCCAGGACGCGGCGCTCCCCTTCCTCCAGCTCCCGGATCACCTCGTCGGCCTGCGCCACGAAGGGCGCCATGAACGCCACGAAGCACTGGTGGTGGGCCCTCTCGTCCCCGGCCAGCAGGTCCGTCCCCACCAGCGCCTTGATCCGTGACAGGCCGTGCGAGAGGCTCGACACCGAGGTGGTGAGCACGTCGAGGTCCACGGTCGCCGTCTTCCTGACGTTGGTCAGCTCGGCGGCGAGCCCCGTCACGATGTCCGGCGCCGCCTCCGCCGCCGTGCGCGACGCCGGCGCCGGCTTCTGGGACCGGATCATTTCCTGGACCACGAAGTGCAGCAGCGTCGTCTTCCCGTCGGTGCCCTTGACGTCGGCGAGCTTGAGCAGCGTGTCGAGCTTGAACGCCATGGCACCGCCCCTCGCCGTCCCGACGTTCATCCGGTTCCCGGTCTTGAGCACGGCCTCCAGCAGCTTCAGGAACAGCTTGCTCGACATCAGCTCCCGGCACGCGTCCTTTCAGTTTCAGACAACAAGAGACAGTATCAAGAATCAAGAAATAAATAAATCGGTAGAATTACTAGTTTAGGGAGCTCTATTTCACTAACCTCGAGCATGGCGAAGGACTTCCTGATATGGCTGACTTCGTCGGCGAAGGTCTCCCGGTAGAGCATCGCCTCGATGCGCGCGAACGCGCACGGTATCGTGAGCACCACCTTGAGGAGCCTCTCGGCCGCGACCAGGCTGCCGACGTCGCCGTCGTAGCTCTGGAGCTTGTCGACCTCTTCCTTGGTCGGCGCCATCTTGATCAGTGCCTCCAGCTGCTGCACGGACAGGCCGTTCCCTGAACCAATCCAACCAAACCAAACCATGTTAAAAAAAAAACGAGTCAAAGATCCGCGCGTACAGATGCGTCGATTCAGATTTCAGGGGCAGTTGATTACTGCTCACCTTGCAGCAGGGCGGCGTAGATTTGCTCGGTGGTGGCGTTGACGGCCTTCATGAGGATGGTGATGTTCTGCAGCCTCTTGGGGTCCAGGACGTGGTGCCCGAGCGAGGGGCTCCGGCTCTGGACCTCCTCGTGCTTCGCCGAGCACCTTGCCGCGTCGTATCCGAACAACGACTCGATCATCTTCTCGTCCAACCTGCCAGGCATAGACAACGGTTACCATTTCGAATTGATTTCTTTTACGAATTCAAAAAATTTCAAACTTACTCGAACGAGCTGGACCGGATCCTGTCCCACACCATCCGCCGGTTGGGCGCGGCGCGCACCTTATCCCAGTGCAGCGGCTTCAGCTTGGGCAGCGTCGTCGCGCCGTTCTTCCCGACGCCCGCGCTCTGTCTGAACAGACCCGGCGGCGCAGGCGGTGGCGCCGGGAGGGTGGGCCCACTGCTCCCCTGACCATTCTGACGACGTGGCATTAGCATCGGAGGCGGCGGCGGCGGCGGAGGCACGGTCGGACCACCGTGACTTGCCTGAGCGTTCAGTGGAGGCGGCGGTGGCGGCGGTGGGGGGACGGCCGGTCCACCACAACTCGTCTGAACATTCTGCTGCTTTTTTACCGTCAATGGTGGAGGAGGCGGTGGAGGCGGAGGCGGCATTGTTTTGCTACTTGTGGCGTCGGAGCTCACGGCGCAAGCAGCCTCTGTCACGGCTTCTCTGCCGCTCTGAAATCTTAGACACCTGACGGATTGAGAACTTCCATGGCGCTGACGATCGTTGGGAGACTGCGATGTCAGCACGGACACCGCCGACGAGCTCGGGGACTGGCGCGCGCGGCGGCACCGATCCTCGCCGCTGCTCGGCGTGCGCGTGCGGCCCAGCGGCGAGTACGGACTCGCGAGCTTGCTCTTATTATCCTTAGGCGTGGCCGAGGCCGAGGCCGAGGCCGAGGCAGAGCCACCCCGCCGCTTCGACGACCGGACGGATGACACCGGCGACACGCCGTCACCATGGCCGGACTTGCCGAGCTCGGAGTAGGAGAAGTGCGATGACGATTGGAAGCAGCACGACGAGTGCACCGACTCTGTTCCGCCGTCGTCGGAGCAAGCTCCAGCGTCGTCGTCGTCCACCTCGCGCTTGGGGGGCTCCTCGTCGTCGTCCTTTGGCCCGGCGGTCACCATCTCCGGTGTCGCTTTGCCCTCACCGTCGCGGGTGGTGTCGTCGAGGTAGGGTTTGATGGCGTCCAGGTAGAACATGCCCGGAGCCGGCTCGAAGCTCACCTTGTTGGTGGTGCCGGTGCCGGAGGAGTTCATGTCGGCGCCAGCGCCACAGCGCTTCCCCTGAAGCTTGTTCCTGCAAGACAGGAACACCACCAGGACGGCGAGGAGCACCAGCGCCGCACCCGACAGCGCGGCCGCCGCGGCGACGATGACCAGCTGCGTGCTCTTCTTCTTGCTCCCGCTCCCGCGCTCGCCATCCCCTCCCTCGCCGTGCGCCGGGATCTGCGGCCTCGGCGCCGTGACATTCCGTCCCTTGTGGTCGTGGGCGACTGGGAGCCGCGCGTCCTTGTGGAGAAGAGGCAAGTGGGCATGTGCCGGAGCTGGGGCCGGCGAGACTGCTTGGCCATGAGCATGAGCATGAGGCTGCTTCTGCCTCAGGGCGAGAGTGTTAAGACCACGCAGCACTCTGGACTTCACCTCGCCATTGCCAGCTGCTTCCGTTTTCCTCTCACTATTGCCAGCTGCTTCCGTCGTCCTCTCACCATTGCTGGTGATCGTGAAGACAACACCGGCGCAGCACGCGATCAAGAAGAGGCAGAGCAAGAGAGGCCTGGAGGGACTGGACATGGCGGCAGGCATCAAACCATTTCAAAGGGAAGGGACGGGATGGAGATCAGAGGAGGGTGCTGTTTGGTTGGGGCTGGGGAAGCAAGCTGCGAGGGCTGAGAGATACAATCATGAGATAACAAGTACTGGCGCCGGCGGGCAGCCAAACCAGGCACGTATTGGGCAGTAGAGCTAGGCGTCAATGCCACTCCAAGGAATCGCTCTGAGCAATGGCAGGTGCACGCGGCAGTGCAGTGACGGCATTGTTGTTGCATGTACCTGCCTATGTGCTTTTGCGTTACTCTGTCCATGCATCTGCGTCCTGGCACTGTCCTGGATACTATTTCCGACTTTCCGTGCTTCTAATTGCTGATTTTTCATTGTCAGAAAACTCCACGGAACCTTTTATGATGATTTCAGAACAAGATTAGCAGAGATAAGCAATGCTTGAGAGTTCAGAAAACAATCGGCGAACATGCATCCACTTTCCTGAAAATGCTAGCACATTTCTCCAGCAGGTGTTCAGTGCTAAATCAGATCAGATAAACATTTCACCAGCAGGTGAACATGCATCCACTTTCCTGAAAAACAATCGGCAGCTTATCCGATCCTGTACACGATCCTGTTCACTACTTTTTACTTCCTATTCATCCCCCTCACAGAACACGCATCCCTAAAAATTCCTTTTTCACCTTTCCTATTCATCCCCTCACATAACACGCATCCCAGAAAAAAAAGTTCCTTTTCTCCTCTCAACTAAACACGGCCTTGTAAAAAGGACGATTCGGCACAGAATTTCACACCATTTCATATTGTCCTCTACTGTTGTATTTGTTCACCTGTCCCTTTGTATGTTTGTTGTGTGATCTGCAGACTTGTTTTTTACCCCAAGACAAGAGCTGCACCGGTCCCCTGCAGCAGCACTAGAGGTGATGAAAATATGGCCAATTACCACCATCGTAGATCGTACTACTGATCCTAAGACCATCGTCCGTGCCCCGGAAATGATTCAATGCCCCTGGTCTCCGGCATTTGAATTGGTCTCGCTGCGTGTCAGGAGTTGTATTTATATAAACTGTACCATACCCTGGCCCTGTGTGTTGTTGGATTGGTAGCATCTAACAGCACGTGTGGGGTCCTGGATGCGGCTGGAATTGAGTGCCGCCAAATGGCCTCAAGACGTCAGTGCGATTGACATGTGGGTGCCAAGTTCTAGCTCCAATCTCATCTGGATTCATGTTATTGAGAAAGAGGGGGAAAGATAACAAACAAAACCGACCAACAAAATAAGGCGCGACGAGCAGACTCGATGGAGGAATAAAAACATGAACTGGATACGCACAGAAAAACCCCGTTAGGACAGGTTTTATGAGCTAACTAAACCACATCTTTAATTAAGGAGCAGTAGCTAGCAGATGACTGTCATACCCGGTTTTAAGGAGAAAACCGAGTACATCTCATATGTGTGCCAGGATCAAATTTCACACATATGATAGACCGTGAGTGAATAGCAGAAACAGTACTCAAACGAATATTTAATAAACAAAGTATTTATTACACTCACGAATAAGGCACAAAGGCCAAAATAAACTGGTTCACACGATAACTAAGTCGATATCTCCAAAAGCACTCCACAGGCAACTGACTGGTGGAACACACGCCTAGAACTCATCAAGATCGCTGAGGTACTCCGCTCCATTATTACCTTCTGATCCAATATAAGCAAGGGTGAGTACACTTATGATTGGTACTCAACAAGTGGGGGAAATATGCAAGCTATCAAGGATAGGCTGGGTTTGCAGCGGTTAGCATTTTAGTCGGTCAAGTTTTATTGACAAGCAACTATTTACTAAGATACAAGTATATACCACCCCATATTAACAATAAATAAGCATGAAGTAAACATAAACATAACAAAAAACATATGCATGCGATGACTTGATTTCATGTTTCGATAGATTAATCATGTGAGGGTCCAGGCCGTTCATGACCGCGAACACGGCTGTTATAACAGTTTTACACTCTGCAGAGGTTGTACACTTTCACCACAATTCGCGTAAAAGCTCCGAAGAACTTTTGGACCCAACGATGCTGCACCACAAAGGCGCATACCACACTTCCGAGGTGTGATTGCATAGGGACGCTACGAAGCCTTTACAAAGAATTCCTACATGTGTGTTTGTTCCCAGTACTTACGGTTTCAACAGAAGATACCCTCTTCCGATCCCCTCACCAACACATCCACAAACCAATAACAGCCCAACAGGCAGCACAAACACAACATGTAGTTCATCTAATTATTCAGCTAAGACCAGAGCCATATGGTATTGTGGTTGTACGGTAAATCCCGGGTGGTTCTCCATGTTCCGATTAACATGGTGATCTTGTATTATCATGGCAAGATATAAATAATAAGGATATTCATCAATGTTGGATAGAACCCATCATGAACCAAGGTTAAGCAACTAGCATAGCTACCCAACATAAAAGTAAACCCGGTTTATCAAGGCTTAGGTGTAAAAGACTAGTCATCCTTACATAGGACCCATCAAATTAATGCATCGCGAACATAAATATAAACTTTGTTGTCATGCAATGTGTATGGGTTCAAAAGAGTATGCAGAGGGGGAAATCCACTTGCCTTGCTCGAAATACTGCGGTGGTTCCTCCTCGTAGACTTGATCTTGATCTCCCTCGAACGGATCGTTCTCTATACGATTCACACAAGCATTCAATCAATAAAAGCAAAACAATACACCAAACAACTTTTAAAGACGCAAAGACGTGTCTAGAACTATTCTTGATGAAGAGACGATCGCGTGAGCGCAAAGATCACTCAAAACGGATTTAAAACGATCAAGATATGGCTAAAACAAGGTTTAGGGGCTTCTTTGAACTAAATCTAACTCTCCAGGGGCTTAAACAGAAGAAACCAGGGACCTAAAACGTAATTTCATATAAAAACCGAAGGACTTTTCTGAAAAACGACGCGGCAGGACGGCGGGTTCTATTTTTAGAAAGCTCAGGGGCCTAAACAAAAAGAAAAGGACCTAGATCTAATTATTTTTGAACTGGCTTGGACCGTGGGTTGATTTCTAAAAAGATTAGGGGGTTTTCTGCAAAACGACACGGCTGACCCAGCGCTGACCCGTACCGGTTCGGCTGGATCTAATCACAGCCGTCGGATTTTGATCGAACGGCTCTGAGCAAAGGGGCAACTCCGCGGCGGCGCTGGCGACGACGCGCGGCGGCGCTCGGCCGGAACTTCGCCGGAGACGAGCGAATCCGACGCTAGGGAGCTCGGTTTCTCGCCGTGATTGGCTTGGGAGAAAGCTGGGGACGTGGGGATTCTATTTTAGGGGATCTAAAGAAGGATTGGGCGACATTGGAGGCTCACGACGGCGAAGAGCGGCTCGGGAACGACGGCGAGGTCACACGAGCACGAGAGAGCACGAGAAAGAGGGGAAAAAGGCTCTGCACGCTCCTTACCTCTACACCAACCTCGACGACGAGTCGAAAGCGGCGAAGACGGCCTCGAAAGGGCGAATCGCGGCGGCGGCTCTAAACCTAGGGTTCCCGCGGCTAGGGAACTCTGGGTGGCGAGGAAAGCTCGGCTTGGGTTGAGAGGAACGCGAGCTCGGACGGCGGCTTATAAAGGCCGGAAACCAAGGCTTGCGCGAGGGGCAAACTGGCGCGGAAACGGGCGGCGACCGGACTCGGCTTCGAGTCCCGCTCGGCGACGTGAGGAAGAAAGAACTGACACGGTGGGCCCACATGTCAGCGAAACAAAGAGAGAAAGAAGAGAGACGGCTGGGCCGCAGGCGCGCGCGGAAGATGGGCCGCGAACTGAGGTTGGGCCGCGACTGCGCGTGAGGAAAAAGAAAAAGGCCGGGAGAAGAACTGGGCTGGGCTAGAAGAAGAGAGAGGGAAAAGAAAGGTTTTGAAATTTAAGTTTAAACTTTTGCAAACCTTTTTCAAAATTCAAACAACATTCAAAATAAATGCAAATCAGCATGAATGCAACAAAGATTTTATTGACTCTAATTTAAATGTTGTTTAAATATTTATGGGCCAAGATTTGAATTTGTCATTTAATATTTTCCTAAAACAAAAACTAGGAAAATAGTTGCCTATATTGATTTTATTGTGATGATAGAATTAGGGTGTTACAATGACAGAGCGTGCTTGCGCAGACTTAAGCAGGACATAAACAGAGCTACAAACATAGCTATTGTTCAGCTGCAACTGCAACTGAGGGCGAGGGCCACGGGAAGCTCACGTACTGTGAGCAAAGGCTGTGTGTACAAGGGGTTGTTGCTGGGTTATCAAACCGACGTCGGTCTTGCAGCGAGTAAAACCGATGGGGACTGTCCCCCTCGACGATCAATGGTGACAGCAACATCAACAGGCATTTGCTGCATGATTTGGTGGGTTACCGAACCTGCCTTCGGCATTGATGGCATTGAAAGCCTTTGCCTTATGCATGGCAATATCCTATCAGTCTTGATAGTCCCCGACGGTTTGCCGGCTTGATTGGCGCAGCTGAGCATGGAGAGTTTGCTGGACCCTGGAGGCAAGCTCCAAATGGCACGCGGAGAACTTCTGATCTCTCTGGATCCACCTGCCTGTATACCATGTGGGATGAGGCTCTCTACAATTCTACTGCATGTTGGGATGTTCCCATCCCCAGCTTGCTCATGGAAAGAGGCACATTTTTTGCAAGTGTGAGCGACTGCTTACTTATCGGGGTTGTCTTTTCTGAATGAGATGGTTGTAGTACGTTGCTAGGAATCCAATTCGTCTTTCCAACCTGTCCGAGTGTTATAAGAGAAAGAGAGAGAAAAATACAGGTTCAGATTACCCAGTTTCGCTTTCAATAATCCAGGTGCACCGAATGTACAGTCTCCCATGATCACTAGTGGTACCGTCCTCTTTGGAGAAGAGGGAGAAAGCCAAAGCTCCGAGGACAGGTAAACTGTACAGAGCGAGATCATTTCCAAGTAGTGCTGTGACAGCGGTGTCGACTTCGGCGATGGATCGCATTGGCGACAATGATGAGATGAGGATTGAGGATCATATAAAAATTCAACCTTATTTAAGTCTACCCACAAAAATTATCGTAACTAGTACGAGATTTTGTCTTAGGTAGCTTCTCATGAGCCTTTGATCAAAAGCTATGCGCCAGCAAATATGACTGGCCTTCAGCATTTTGACACTTTCTTCAAGTAGAGCTCCTAGCGGCCCAATAAAGCAATCATGTGCTGCATTATGGGCTTTTCACCAAATACATGCAGAGTTCCTATCTACGTGAAAGGTGATAGATAAGCCATTCATTTTTAAAGCCTATTTTGACCCAATAAACAGAGAAAGAAGGAAGCATTAGCACGCATAATATTTAACATCCTTCCTTACGATTCACGGAAAATTCCGTGATTGGGCAGGGTGGTCACGTCGGTTGCTTTTCTCGGCCATCGGTCGGATGAACAACCAAGATCGTGCCATTCTCGGTATTTTTTTAAAAAACCCTTGGGCTTTACAAAAATAGAACCAGTCGTCAACTCCATTCTCTTAGAACATTTTGTGAAGAAGCCCTCATAGTTTTCCAAAATCAACACAAAGTCCACCCCAGCCCGCCAAGCAACATTTTTTTAAAAAAAAACACCCGAGCTCTCTTAAAATCAACCCGCCATCCTTTTCCTCTCTCGAACTTTTTTAAAACCCTTGTCTTTTATTTAAATTACACAACAACCAGTTATATTACTTCCCTATTAGCAACACTATACGTACGATTCGACCACCAAAACACATTCAAACCAAAACATGTCCAACATAAAAATTTTCTTACAATTTTAAAACCTACGATTTCATTATAATATTTTTAAACCCAAAACACTTTCGCCATTTACTCACACAGATATTTATCTACAACACGTCATATCTACGATTACGATACCAGAGCATCCTCAAATTAAAAAGTGTCCAATACAAACAACAATCAAAACGCGAAAACCTAGATCTTCGGTACGTACCAAAATTTAAAATTCAACATGCTTCAATAATTCGTGTCTACAAATGATTACACGAGATCCATTGCACCAGTGATTCAGATACCAAAACATCTCCAAATTAAAAAAATAAAAAATATACTATGGAGAAAACTAAAAAAAAATGAAGTCGCTTTTTCAATACCCCCATCATAGATAACATCAAACCACCAATACGAATTTGAAAATCAACAAATATATTGCAAAATGAACTTAAAAACAACAGACTCAATTCTACAATTTCTCCCATTCTAGCTAACATCCAAACACCTCTAAGTTTTAAAAAAACACTTTAAATACTAAAATCTACAAAATACCAAAATCTACCAAAATTCATACATAGCAAATATATTCAATGCTACTTACTAATTCTCTTGCATAATTTTTTATAATTCAACATAATATACACTTCAAAATAAAAATACCATTTATTTCAAAATCTACAATATTTCTATAGAGCATCATTTATTTTCAGAAAAATTATTTATACGGCTAAATGCAAAGACAAAATAATACAGGTATCTCCACTGGTCATCCGCGGCAACGCCGAGGCCTTTTCTAGTTTACCCTAAACATATTCAACATTCTCTCTAATCTGGTTCAGCGTGTTATGTTGAAATATGTATTTTCAAATAAACCTTCTGCTGGGCACTTCTCCATGCTTCAACAAGCAGATGATGATTGGCGACGCGCGGCATAGGGAGGTGGAGGCGTGCGACACAGGAGGGACTAGGACACGATGCAAGCAGCGGCGGTGGGGAGGGGGGGCACCGACAAGCGGTAGCGGGAGGAGTTGAGGAGATAGAGGAAGGGAGAGAGAAGCTAGGGTTTGGGTTGTGGTCGTTTGCACGAATCTCAAAAACGGAAAGGTGTGGAAGTTTAAATCTACCATAAGATGGATAGGAATTGCAACCAATGCCTTGCCTTGCAAAAAAAAAAACTTTCGACAATTTGATCATTACTCTTGCCAAATTTTGGCAATGCATAAAACCGTACAATATCCCTGGGCATTCAATTTTTGGTCTTAATGACTGCCATTTTTTTTCTGTGGCTCTCTATGATTTATTTTAGCACTAAAAACACGACTATTGGTTTAGCACCCCGACCATCTCAGCGGGGAATCAACCGCTGTTACTAGCTAGCACTGGTTTGCTGTCAGAATTTGCTTACCGACTGAGCGATCAGGAGTTCAGCACCCAGCAGTTTCAACATGCCAGTAACATGGAACACGACCCAGGGCGACGTACCAGCACACCATCCCTGTGCTAATGTGCTCTGCGTGCCCGTTGGCCATTGCTTACTCCGCCTATCGAATCCTCACGCTGCAGCCTTCAGGTCACACCAAACTCTCCCCCTTCCATGCAGGGCTTCACGCAAACCTGCCAAGCCGGCCATGCATGCCCGTTACCAAATAGCAGCAGGTCCCAGCTCATAGCAATAGCCACCACCACCACCACCACCCCCAGGGCCAGGAGGCCAGGAAGAACACACCATTACCGTGCATCGCCGTCGCTCCGACGACGCTATAAACCCACTCCAACCAACCACGAACCACCTCAAAGAACCAATCGAGAACCCTTCTCCTCCTCCTCCAGTTTCCTTCCACAAAGCATCAGCTTACTAGCGAGCAGCAATGGCGGCGGTGCTGTCTCCTGCGACGTTCTGCGTCGCGGTGCTACTGCTCGTCGCCGGCGTCGTCCACGCCGTGCCCGAGTCCGGCTCCGGCGGGAGCACGGCGACCTGCAGCACCGACCTCTTCCGCCTCCTCCCCTGCCTGTCCTTCATCGACGGCAGCGCCCCCGCGCCGGCGGACACCTGCTGCTCCAACCTCGGCAGCATGGTGCACGACGAGCCGCAGTGCCTCTGCCAGGCTATCGCCAACCCCAGCGCGTCCCCGGTCCCCGTCAACATCACCCGCGTCTTCGCGATGCCCCGCCTCTGCCGCCTCGACCTCCCGTCCGCCGCTGGCGCCTGCGCAGGTGATCCCAACTGCCCGTTTCAGCATCGTATCAATTTTGTTACTTCTTGGCAGGGGGATTTTGCAGCACACTGAACTGAAAACGTTGTCTTGGAATGATCTCTCTTATTGCAGTTTCAGGGCTTCTTCCCCATGGACCAGCATCGCCGCCACCGCCGGCGATGGTCGCTCGAAACGCAAGCGCCAACTCCACTGTTCCATCGACCGTCGAGCCGGCGAGTCGGACGCCAGCGAGGACACCAGTTATGATGCCGTCACCGTGGGTTAGCGGCCAGATGCCACGATACAGCAGGGGTTCCAAGGTGACCGTTGATGGCTTCCCCGTTGCACTTGGTTTTGTTACACTGTTGTCAATCTTAGCTTTCTGAAGCATTTGGCCACGCACTGCCTGTAGCGATGGGTGGTATTCCTCAGAACAGTTAGAATCGTGTCGTCGAAGAGCTATGTTGCCTTCTTATGAGTTGTTTAGTAGAGAGATTAGCAGCCTAGGGGAAGTACTATCTGTATTCTGTCCCTCCAGGTTGTTCGGTCAGGAAAAAAAAAAAACCTTTGTTCAGTTGCATTTGTGTCACTGAATGAACTCTTTTGAAAAAGCATCCATGAAAGAAATTCCATTCAGAAAATGCTTCGACTAAGTACAGGATACACTCTAGCTGCCTAGTGCTTACTCAAATGATCACAAAAAAAATTACAAAAGTGCAGGTAGCAGCTACTCCTCTTTCTCTAAGCAGAGGAGGTAGGCAACTAGGCCTACAACGGGGACGAATTTCACAACATTCACAAACTCAACAGTATCTGCCTTCACGTTCTGAATGTTGTCTCCGATCAACCACGGCTGAAAAATAGAGTACAGAAATATGTCCCAGAGGAATGCATAAGCCAGCCGCTCTGAGAAAACATAAGTCTGCACATACTGCCATCGTTCCGCGATGTCCCCAAAACCAGCATCTGCACGACCAAAGAGAGCCCAAACAATGGACAAAATGCAGACCGCCCCGCCGACGGCGCCCACAAGCTGTGCACCTTTAACCATAACCGAACCCAGTTGTGACCTTGCTGCTGGAGGCTGGTCGGTTTCCGGGTCATTCAGTCGGATTGCCATGTAAGGTATCAAGAAAGCTGAAGAGATAACAAAGAAATGTTGTTAGACAACCTGAAATGCTGTATCCAACTATCCAAGGCCTGCAAAGGCGTAGGTACTGAGAATAGGAAGGCATACTGTTTGTGAGGAACATCTGAAAGCCCCACAAGACGTCAAGCGATCCCTTGTACCGGTCCCTCCTAGAATCCGTGAAGAGCAGTGGCGCAAACATCAGTGTCCAAGCGATCACAAAGTTGAACAATCCTTCTGCCATCTGGACAAGCAGGCACAACTTAATGCTCACAATGTGTGCGTGCTTCAGTTACCATCTCGGAAAAAAAGCGTGAACAATCGGTTGCTTACAGGATGAAGCACTGGCGATTCCAGCAGGTGAACGCCAGCTACACTGCCCAGCAAACTCACCAATGGAATCAGGCTCACAACGTTGGTAAATGAACATGTAGTGATACAGCTGCATGAAGATTGTGCTTACCGGAGTTGACAAGAGGAAGTATGAAAAAGAAGTTGAGGGAGAGGCCGATGAGGTCGCTGATGGTAGCCTGCGAGATTGCCCACACCGGGTCACCCTGCATGATGGTGATCAAAGTTACATACCACTCTTTTCTGCACGATTTCATCTCCAGGGACACGATTGCATCGATATGGACAGCGTTCGAGTTTATAAAGTTTGCATTGTTCATATCAATAATCCGCAGATGAAGGCAGATGCAGAACGATTGGGGCATAAAAAAATATACTGAAATGAAATCAAGTGCTCGTGTATGGAGTGTAAGTGTTCACGCTAGTACGGTACGGTACGTTACGGACCGGTGAGTAAGGGAGGAGGAAGAGCCAGAGTATGTAGGCGGCCTCGGCGCCCCATAGCGCCGCCTGGAGCAGCGAGCGCGTGCCGTCGCCATCTTCCGTTGGCGTGGCCACCTCGCCGCGGCCGCCGCCGCGCTTGGCCGCGGGGGGCCGAGCCACCAAGCGCCCCGCCACGGGGCCCCCCTGTGCGCCGCGGTAGTAGCCGCCGGGCAAGACCAGCTGCCGCGCCGCGGCGCTGGCCGGAGAGGCTGGAGGGCCGAGGCGGGCTGCGACGCGATATGGGGAGGCGCAGCAGAGGGCGGGGAGGGGTGGCGCCGCCATGGTCGCGGGGCGCGCGGCCAAGCAGGGATAAGGGCACTTTTTGGCGCGGCTTGGTGGCTGGTGGCCTGGCAAGCCAGCAAGGTATACGCCATCGAGTTGCCACGTGGCCTTTGCCTGTCGCGCCATGGGCCGGTTACTTGGGGCCGTTCAGATCAGGCCATGCTTCCGTGCTTCGTTGGGGTCAAAGGCTCAAAGCTGCCACACCCGCCCTTTGGTTCGTTCAGATCAGAAATCAGACCATCTTGATCGTCATGGTGGTATTTTGAAGCATTTGTTCATCTGAGCAATTTCCATGTCCAAAAATGATAGGCCCATTGCGCACGCATTTCACTAGCGCTAGCGCATTATTCGTTAGATGAGGATGCTAACACTACAGCTTACAGATGTTTGCCATCAGTTTTATTCAAACTTCAGAAGTTCAGAGCACAGGCAAAATCGCGTCGCTGAACGACACGCCGATTCATTTGTGCCATATATTTTTTTTTCTGCCTCTCTTTGACGGTTCAAGCAGCACGAGTCCTTAGGCTACTCGCTGTCTTGCTTTATTACAATCCGTAGAGACATACGTAATGCCTTAGGCGATCTTCAGCTTGCTGCATCGTCCTCTGCGTTTCGGCAGACTGCAGCCACACCCCCAAACTTTTACGCGTTCAGGCGTCAGGGTTCAGGAGTAGAACTGGAACGTTGACGCGTCCTGGATGATGCTCCTTAGCCCGCCGATGGTGGACGCAATCATCAACAGCACTCCGGCGACGATGCAGCCCTGACAAAGAAATGCAGACCAAAACATGTGAGCAGCCAGAACCCAGAAACAGAAACCAATCCAAGTTAGTTTTGTGTGTCCTCCTCATCGGATTTCAGACTTCAGAGTGGCGCAAAAAGAACTGTTATCCTGTTATTGCCTACCCAATTGGCGAACCACGACGCGCTGAACCTCGGCGGCTTCTTGATCTTCAGCCACAGAATGCAGGGGAGCTGCAAGGATCATCGAATAAGTTTGGTCACTCTCACTGCAGGTAATCTAGTAAATTCCAGAACTTTTGGCCTTTGGGGCATCTATGTAAAGGCAGCTTACGAAGTAGGACGTCGGCGTGAACCCAAACCCTCCGAAGAAGCCGAGGAGGTCGCCGAAGAACGGGAAAGTCACCGCGATGAACAGCGTGAATGCTGCAGTGGCGTCCGTCGCCATCCATAATTCAGATTCTAAGGCAGGATGCTATATACAATCGAGGCAAATTAAAGGTTTCAGTCTATCGGTTCTTACCGACGTAAGCCGATCGAGCCACGAGACGGAGGAGCAATCCTTGAGGCACCCTCAATCTCGTGATCAGGACCGTCTCTATGGTTTCGAATATTGGCATCGCATACACCTGTCAATGTTGCCGATTCAGATACGTTAAATTTCTGAGTTTTAAGTTGCAGCTCGACTGCTCCAGTGACATGTACAACAAATCAACAATTGGACAAAGACAAGTTATATATCATGGTCACCTGATAGCTTCCAACGACATGGATGACGACCATCATGTTGGCGGCGGCGACGAGCCAGGACGGCCGCTGCAGCGCCACGAGGACGTTGTCGCCGACGTCGCGGCCGAACGCCCAGTAGCCCACGAGCGCGACGGGGAAGTAGCACGCCGCGGTGACCACGTACGCCGCGACGGTGCCCTTCCACATGGGCGCCCTGGACGGCTTGGTGGGCGTGGACGGGATGGTGGCCTGGATCTCCAGCACCACGCCGTGCCCCGCGTACGCGAACGCCACCTGCCCCAGCGCGCTGAACACCCGGAGCGTCGAGTCCGCCGCCGTGCCGTCCTTGTACGCGTAGCTCACCCCGGCCACCGGCCCGCGCGCCACGCACGCCGCCCACGAGATGGTCGAGTAGCTGCCATGTCACCAAAAAACACGATGATGTGTCATATGTATGTTGAGCGCATGCATGGACACGTGGTTGACTGTGCTCGCTCAGTATATATAGGTATGGTAACCTGAGGGACATGGCGGCGGCGACGAAGGAGACGGCGGTGATGGAGTCGAGATTTGGGAGCTGGGAGAGGAGGAACTGGAAGGAGCCGAAGATGCAGATCCAGTAGGACTGGTGCAGCGGGGCGCAGCGAGGGCAGACGGACTCGGCGAACTTCTGGAGGCACTTGCCGCCCGTGACCATGTACACCATGTCGCAGCCGAGCTGCACGATGAGCTGCTGGGGCACGACGACCCAGGGGCCCAGGCGCGGGCCCAGCGCGTGCGCGCCGAGGTCGCGGAGCCGGTCGAACCGCACGCCGGGGACGCACTCGTGCAGCTGGATCAGCAGCCACAGCGTGTAGAGCGTGATCCCCCACGACGCCAGCAGCGCCACCGTCCCAGGGCCCCTGAACAGAAGAGGGAAAATACGACTCGAGTGAGAGACATCAGCCGTGCATGGCGATCGTGATCGAGATGATCAGGGCGACTCCCAGCTGGGAGATCATTACCATCCTAGGTGAGCCATGGCGTACGGCAGGCTGAGCACGCCGGCGCCGACCATGGCGGTGACGTTGTGGAACGTCACGTACCACCACTTGGCGCGGCGAGGGGTGGCCTCAGCCGCGTCATCAATGACCTGCAGAACACACGCAAAAAAAACCCAACGTTATCTCAATCGTTGATGAACAATTAGGCAATTAGCATACAGGCCATCTATCCGTTAAAACACTCTGAATTCACTGCACGCAGGGCTAAGCCAGCAGTGTTCAAAACACCAAGCAAGTGACACTCCCGGACCTTGGGAAGAACTGAGGACGAAGGGGAGACCATGGCGAGTCGTCGCCGTCAGGTTGCTGCTTCACTGCACGTGCCAGCTGATGGTCCGCGCTGGCCTCGTACTTATAGCAGCAGCTCATTACCGGTAATGGGCATCATGTCTGGCTCATTTTTTTTTCTGGGAAAAATCCGAAAAAGAGTCCAGGAAATTAGGTACCCGCACTGCATGCAGGCATAAAGCCGGTATACTAGATCATTAGCGTTGCCGGTAAGAATGATTAGGTGCCGAAACAAAAAGGAGCGGCCTTGGTTCATCCTCGAATTATGAAAGCTTATCAGTTGGAAAGAAATGTCTCGAATAGATCCCAGGGAATCATTGTCCCGTCAATCCAGTGCACAATCGATCCGCGATTAAAGAGGTGATCGATCTCTAACTGCCAATGGGATTTTTTTCCTTCACATAATGAGCGGGTTTCTAGATGTACATGAGCTGCTTCTGTTGAATAACCTGGACTTGATGCAGTCCGGATACACGGGGTTGCTGGCGAGGACAGCTGAATCTAGTGGCGAGGGCAAAGTGAGATGGTAGTACAATTTTGGGTTAGGTGAAACACCTAAAGAGGAGGCAGGACTGACAGGCACTAATAATTGGCTTCATTAGGAAGCCTCGACGTTTGAATACAAGTATTACAAAGTTTTCATTGGAAGCTCGAAAGTACATGGGTAAGTGTACTGGTGGTTTTTGGAGCCCTGATCAGAAAGGTGAGGCAGAAAGCCAGATGGTAGTGCCATGAGATGATGAGATCGGCAAGAGGCAAGCCCAGGCCTCGGATGAACGAGGTTCCACATGGAGAGAAAGAACCGAGTAATTCTTTACTATTTCTAAAGGATTAAACACAGTGGGCACACACGGGTTAGTCCCATACTTTCATGTGCCAATGCGTCACCCAAACATTAGCAGAAAATAAGATTAGAGTAGAAATCCTTTTACCGCTGAAGATTCTCATAGCACTAGCAGTGTCACCAGAAAAGCTGATGCCTACTACTACACGAATTAAACAAAGAAATTTTACTCTCGTGCTCTTTTCATTCTCTACCGCCTTTAGTAAGAGAAAACGTAGCCACTAACCTTTTAAAAGCGACTAAAATATCTGACGCTGCTCCTGCTCTTTTTTTTTTTTGGGAGGATGACGCTGCTCCTGCTTGTTTTGAGTTTTGACATCGAATTGGTTGACGTGCTGGGCCTGAAAATAAATGGGCCTCGAAGGCGGATCCTCGTCTCTCTTTTCGGAACTCGGCCGAGATAGCAAACTGTCCGTTAGTACTCTTTCCTAATTTGGAGTATTAAGTTCACTAAATTTGTGAACGATGGACATTTTCCAAATTTGGTTGTCTCCTCTTGTCTTACTGGATCAAGATGGGATAAGCATGTAAACTTGTCGATAAGTACTGAGAAGACACATCGAAGCCCTTGGTTTGATTCTGGACAAATTTACCTTTGTTTGGTATAACTGGAGTGGAAGCTTTTCCTCGTTATAAAACTTTTTTTTTTTAGAACCAACGGGGGCCAGTAGCCTCTAAGCTTTGTATTCTATTCCGGAGACAAACATTGTTCGAGCTAGCGCCGTGCTCAAGGGGAGAGAATACAGAGGGAGGGGGAGAGAGAGCGCGCGCCGATGCTTCTAATTTACATCTACTACGGTTTGACACCAAAGTTTGAGAGGTGCAACATCAAGGCGACGGAGGTACGACACGCCCAAAGCTCTGCGTGGCGACGAATGCTCCTGCAAATGTTCGGCACATCCTCATGTGCAGCTCGAAAGATCATGGCGTTGTAGAATTTTCAGATCACCCATAGCACCACCATAGCAGTAGTGTGGGGGACCCGTCCTCCGTCGACGAAGGTGGCACACATCGCCTCCTGCACAACCGGCTCAACCGACACCGGGGTCAGGTCCCGGCGTTCACTCTCTACCAAAGTACCAACCAGGCAACCACGCAAGACGCCGCACGGTCCCATGGGACTTTGTCACTAAACTCAAAGCTTGCAGCCTGCAGCCCTGCATAAATAGGGAAAAACAATTTATGCTGTTTCCAATTCATACTTAACTTCAGTTCTCTCAATTCATATACGCAGAATAGCTATGATATATGTTTCACAGCGGTAATACGAAACTTATTGAAGATACATTCCACACTACGTGCGTAATAGCACACTTGTCAGAGAATTGCCGGGTGAATTAAGTAGATCAATAAATTTGTGGTTTCGCCACACTGTATAATGATTAGTTTAGGTTGGCCAATGGCAAGTAAATAAATACGCATACCGTAGTTGTTATAAAAAAGATTATGCGGAGATGAGGGCAAAATAAAACTCCAATTTAAATTTAACACTGCTCATCTACTTCCTGTAGCAGGAGATCATGCAAAAGAATCTCTCTATTTAGAATTGGCTGTAGTATTATCTTGACAGTCCAACATAGAAGTCTCAAGCAACGGGGAAAAAGCATTAGCCATTGGAATACAAATTCACTAAATATGGCAGTACTAATGATCTGATGGAAGAAGACAACTAGTGGCATATGCGATTCGTGTGCAACGGGAGTAAAAAAAGATGCGCGTGCTACCATTAGCCGTAAATTTCGACCAGAAGTAAAAGTAGGTTCTTTCACGTGAAGTGGAGACTCAGCATCTCATCAGGAGAATGACGCTACGACAGGGACCCGCTAACAATTACTATCTATCAGTGTTACATCAGGCTAGTCTCAATAAGAGTTTCATGTGCATTAAATGACATGACACATCAGTAAAATTGTTTATGTGGCAGGATAATTATGAAGAAAGAGAAGAATGGAGTGTCATCATCATGACACTCACCATGTACAGTTAGGCCAGTCTCAATAGGAGTTTCATCGACACGATTACCTAGAGTGCCACATCATTTAAAAATGTTTGAAACTAGTATGAAACACCCCACTCTTAATGCATAGTTTCATCTATTGTTGTTTCCTATGTTACATGCAAGACACAAGCTGTCTAGGTAACTGTGAATAGAGGGTTTCATCACCATGAAACTCATTTCACCACTCTCTTCGTTAATTCACTGCCACATCACCAAAACTGCCTATGTGGCACTCTATTTATTGCCCATGAAACTCCCACTGAGAGCAAGTTTAATAACTCAGCCCGTTAGCCGGCTGTAAGCGCATGCAAATGAAAAAACAGTGCCGATGGTCCCCACGTCCTTCAATGCTACTTGTGTGCAGCAACCAGTAGAAGCCAGGGATCATCTATTTTATTGGTCGTCCGAGGCACTTGCCGGCTTGAGCCGGCGTCTCGCAGGTCGCCCACTTCTTTCTCTCTCCTACTTTCTCTCTCTGCCATATACGATTCAGCCAGCTCTCAGCCCCTTATAATACTTGCTCTGAGACTAGCCTTACCAAGACATGAAACTTGCATTGAGAGCTGTTTTGTTTTTTCCTAGACACTTAGCCATATACCATGCGATAATTAAATGTTGCAGCTTGCATATAAAATTGTGTCATGAAACTATGCACTGAGAGAGCGGATTTCATCCTATGGTAAATGTGACATAGCAGTCTTGATAACTGTGTGATGAAACTTTCCATTGAGACTGACCTCAAAAACAATTTTCTATCAGCAACTTGGCATTTTTCCGTCACCTTCTCGAGTATTAGAAACGTCAACGCTAGCATTTCTAGCGGTTCTCTAGGAGTCCAGGTGCATGGGAAACCATCCCATCCGTTTGATCTGTATCACATATTCACATATACCATCATTTTCTTTCTCTCGTTGGGTTGTAGGTGTAATTTGGTACTTCGATCGTATGTTTCGTAGCACAAAAAAACTGGAGATAGTGATGAACAAGGCACAGAATTCCGAACCTTTTTTTCTCCACTAAGGGGGTGTTTAGTTGGTGGAGATTGTGGGAGATTTACGACTGTACGGTAGCAATGAATAGTGAGGAAAGAATAAAAAAAATATGATAGATATGATGGGAGAAATAGTAGATATCTTCAATATAAACTACTTAAAAAAATATTTGTGGTAGGCGTCGTCAACGGCCGGTTGTCGCGCGGCCCAGCTGGCAGCCGCCGCCGTGGCTGCGACGCCTCCGCACCGCGCGCCGCGCGGGCCGCACCCTACGCGTCACGCGACGCTCGCGCGGGCCCGGCGGCCTCCTCAGCGCCACGTCGTCTTCTCCCGCTCGCCCCGCTCCGCCGGCGCCACCGCGCCGTCGTCCAGGTTCATCTCGTCCTCTCGTGGCACCCGATCGACCTGCGGATCAAAGCATCACGTGGCCAGCGAGGCGCGGGGGCCCACTGACCAGCGCCTCAACGAGCACTCCGCGCCGTGTGAGAAGAGAAGAGAATCCTTTCCCTTTTGCCTCCCCCCCGGTCCAGCGCGTCCAGGCTGTCGCTGCGTGGGGCCCGCGGCTCCGACGAGCTTATCACCATGGCGTCCTGGGTCCCACCACCACGCCGGCTCGCACGACGCGCGTTCGCGCCTGACATGTGGACCAGGCTGTCCGGTCCCCCACACGTCGTGACGGCCTTGATGATGGGCTCCGCGCGCTCCGCCTGCCCGGTGGGGCCAGGCAACCACATGCGCCGCGCGGGGTTAGGGCTGCCACGGTGGCGCCCACACGCGTCGCGTCGTGGATTGGCCGGAGGGGCTCGGAGGCAGCCCTTTTCTAGACCACCCCGGGGGAGCGCCGCCTCCTAGTCCTCGCACGCCACCAATTCGAACGCCGGAGGCGAGCAAGACGCAAGCAGAGGTACCCCTCTCCCTCCTCTCCCCTCTCCCGGCTCCCATCGTCTGGTTGGATCACCGCTGCTTCGCTCCCTCCTTGTTTCCTGATGTTCCTGTCATGTCTTCGCTGAAATTTCCACCTAAACCTCTCCTTCCCGCACGGATTTGCGGTGCGTTTAGTGCTGGTTTGGCTCCTATTTAGATCGAGTGGGCGAATTCGAGGATTCGTTACCGGTTGTTCTGAAGCGATTAGTTTGTGAAACCTTGAAAGCCTGTATCCAGCTGATTCTGGTGTATGCATGTTGACAGGCGGGTATTTATGGCTTGAATTTGTACTTCCCCTTCTTGTTCGTGATCGTAGTTTCTCAGATCTGGCTCTTTTCACTAGGTTAGACGAGGTGTTATGAGCTTGGGAACATCTAAGTGAACATACAAGCTTTCATAATAATCTAGTATCGAGTTTAGTTTAGGTTTATATGCTGGGAAATTACCCAATTGATGCTGGTGTACTCACTATTACAGTTAGAAATCGGAGTTGATATTTTTTTTTCTTGTTTAAAGCTTGGAATTGTGCTATACGCCAATAATTCAGTGTTTTTGAGGGTTTTGATTTTGAGCCAGGGAATTGGTAGGGGTTGCCTGCCAATTCTTTTCTAGAACCCCACTCTGAATTTGACTAGCTATGGGTACCAATGCCACAGATAAACAAGTGTTGACTCGTATATTCAGGTATCTTAATCGTTGAGGAACAGATTAGCTCACTGCTCATCATAATTCTGCAGATTTGGCACACTGCAAGTTTCAGAAACTGAACAGTAAGATGGCATCAGCAGAGCTTTCCCGTGAGGAGAATGTGTACATGGCCAAGCTCGCCGAACAGGCTGAGAGGTATGAGGAGATGGTTGAGTTCATGGAGAAGGTAGCCAAGACTGTGGACTCGGAGGAGCTTACTGTCGAGGAGCGCAATCTCCTGTCTGTTGCATACAAGAATGTCATTGGAGCCCGTCGTGCCTCATGGCGCATCATCTCCTCCATTGAGCAGAAGGAGGAGGGCCGAGGCAATGAGGACCGTGTAACCCTCATCAAGGACTACCGTGGCAAGATTGAGACTGAGCTCACCAAGATCTGTGATGGCATCCTCAAGCTGCTCGAGTCCCACCTAGTGCCCTCTTCCACTGCTCCTGAGTCCAAGGTCTTCTACCTCAAGATGAAGGGTGATTACTACAGGTAATATGGTGCCCAGTATGACTTTCAGATTCGTCATGGGTTTGCATTTTTGTCTGACTGATTCAGTTGTGATGATTAGATACCTTGCTGAGTTCAAGACAGGGGCTGAGAGAAAGGATGCTGCTGAGAACACCATGGTGGCATACAAGGCTGCCCAGGTGAACATTTTTTTCCGGCTCTTAATCAGTGTCCAATTTTTTCTTGGTGATTAATCATCATAGTTTACTGAAAACATCTGGTTTGCTGTGTTATCAGGATATTGCTTTGGCTGAGCTGGCTCCAACTCACCCTATTAGGCTTGGCCTGGCACTTAACTTCTCAGTTTTCTACTATGAGATTCTCAACTCACCTGATCGCGCCTGCAGTCTTGCAAAGCAGGTTTGTTTTTCTGCATCAGTTGATGTTTTGTTTGTACTTTATCTCTGTGGATGTGCAATGTTATATTTTTATAATATGCTGTAATTATATGTAATGACTTGCCATGAGACCATTGTTATTGAATGGTAAGGAGAAAATGGCCATAGGATAGTTCCACACTATTCATCACCCAAGAGGACCATATGTACTATGTTGCCTTTTTCTCCTGTTTTGCATTTCTAGGACTTCTGCCCATCCCTTTGCTTTAGTTACACCTTTATGATACTTTTCTGGTTTATGAACCTGCATATATTGTATGTTTAAACTTTACTAATATATATACTATTTGCTTTTAGTTTTCATGCCTGCAATCATAAATATGTGCATTTTTTATTCAAGGACTGGTCTGTGCACCTGATAGGGACAGGGAACCGAACATTTTTGTTCCTCGCTATTCTGTCATTGACTTGCATAACAATGGAAATTTCATTGAATTAGTATGTTTGGGAGACAGTTTTTTGGTTGTTTGTCAATTGTTTGAGCTGAGTGTCCCCACGAGGAAAAGGATGTTATTGGTGCACCTAACCTTGTATTTATTATCTGCCTTAAGTTGACCACTACTTTGTATGGCTATTAGTTATCATGAATTTCAAATTGATCTTTACCTGTTATAGAAATTCTTTACATATGCATCAAAGTGACTTTTGGAGAACATATTAATCTTATGTGGTCACTGAAATTGTTCTAAGTTTTGGGTATAGGCAGCCTTAGTTGCTCTTAAAAAAACAGAGTGTTTTTCTTTGCACTAATGTATATATGGGTATTTAGCAATGTTGGTATTCTGTTTTTTATTATTCTGTTTTTTATTGGTATATTCTTGGTCGATCTTTTGTTTCTGAGAGTAGACTTTTCTGTGGCTTCTGATGTTACCGAATTGCAATGTGTGTCCATGTTGAAGTAGCTTAGCTCATACCTTTGGAAGTTTTCTACAAGTCAAAGAATGAGGGTTTTGATTATTTAGAATTTGTTTCTTTACTGAAACAACTGGCATGCGATAGGCATCATCCTGATGTTCCCTTTTTTGCAATTCACAGGCTTTTGATGAGGCCATCTCAGAGCTGGACACCCTGAGCGAGGAGTCCTACAAGGACAGCACTTTGATCATGCAGCTCCTTCGTGACAACTTGACCCTATGGACTTCCGACATCTCGGTAAGCCCCCATTGCCCTAACATAAAGTTTGGCCAACACTCTTTGCTTGTATCCTTCTGAAAATTACCCTGATTCCTGATCAACGTATTTGTTTTCCTTGGCTGCAGGAGGACCCTGCGGAAGAGATCAGGGAGGCGCCCAAGCTCGACTCGAGCGAGGGGCAGTAAAGCCGGTTTTACGTGCCCTAGAAACTAGTAGCTAGTGTTTGCTGCTGTCTAATGACACTGCACAATGTGATCTGGACCCTGGTTTCTTCGGTGCGACGCTTGTAGCCGTGCTATGATTCTTGTCGGGAAAATGTGGGGCTCCTCATATGAGATGTTGCCGGGCAGGGCCACGGTGTGTCCCACTTGTATCAGGTGGGGGCTCTGGGGCCAGGTTTGGTTGGGTTGGGAAGCCCTTTTAAACTGTTACTCTGTATTCTACCTTTTCATCGCTGTTTATTGTGAGTGGTCTGCGTCAATTGCTGGTATCTTTACAGTGGTGATTCGCTATTTGCATTTTTCTTCATACCCGTGTCCTGATAAATGCTTTGTTTTGGTTGTACGATGTGGTGGGAGGATATGCCTTGTTTGGTTAATCGCCATCCCAAGCTGATTGAAGGGGGATTTTGACTTGTAGGTGATTTAATTCCTCATCACCCCCTCCAATTCTCCCATTCTAACCGAACAAGGTTTCGTCATCACCCCCACCAATTCTCCCATTGTAACCGAACAAGGCCTAAGGGGTGGATGCCTTAAGGGTGGATTGAACTAAATTAAGCTAACTTCCCATCTAGTCCCTCCCATTTCATTACAATCCACTACTTCTCAAACAGGCCCTAAGGTGATTTGTAGATTTCTTTACCATCTATGGTAAACCTTTAGATTACAGATCAAGATTTAGCATTCTACCCTAAAAAAATCTAGCAAAAGCAAATCCTCTAAGCCTCAATTATGATTCTTTGTTCAAAAGAGGGATACACAATGATCGCCACGAGTCACTATAGAGGACCGAGCAATCCGACGCACGGGCACTCCAGATATCACGTTGCCGCAGGTCATCATTCTCCTCTCTTTTCTGGGCACTCCATTGCGCGGCCGACAGCTCCTGAGGACTGATGTGACGTTCTGCAACCTTTGGCGGACTGGCATTGCAATGCATTGTTCATGTTCATGTGTAAAAGTGGAATCACGCATTCACGCTATACAACAATCGTCAGTCAAGACTAGAGTGCAACACTAGCATTTGACAACCAGGAAACATGTTTTACATGTCACCATCAGAGTATTATTGGAAACTGAGGTAAACCTTGATACCGAGAGTTCAAGTCAGGCTACAGCTCTGTAACTCAAGAACACACAATACAACGATGACTTTCCACTCCCGAAGCCCATCGCGTGGTGCAATGAAGAAGTTACCGAGACTTGGCTGTTCCACGGTTTTGTGTGCAGATAAATTTACCTCTACTACTCAAACGCGGCACAGGGTGTTGAGGATCATCTAATACAACTTCTGTTCAAAATTACAATTTGCGCTACATCTACACTTGTGTGAGTAAACAGATTCAGGATTTCAGGTCTCATTGTGGATGGTCGAGTGGCTCGACAGCAGTTCTGAAGAGCAGAATGTGGACCTTGTCAACGGAGAAGTACAAGAAACCTCCCAAGGAATGAGTGACATACGAACCGAAGCTTGTGCCGACAATGCAGTGCCAAGCAGGCCCATATGTGGTATCAAAATCCTTTAAAAACAGAGAGAGAGGAAGAATCAGTCTCAGATATCATGAAATATGACAATGGAAGAACACAAGGATGAATGAAATCCTTGACACTCAACATGAAGCCATCAAGCATATCACAGCAAGGCACCAAACTTTGACGAAAAAGAAACTGAACTCTGCTTTTAGTAGGAACATAAACAAAAATGCAGGTCGCAGTGCATGCATGAGCTAAAAAAAATAAGAGAACAAATTGAATTCTACAATACAGTGGTATATCCTGCCACTGAAAAAACTGGCAACTCGACTAAAATATCAATGGCTAATCAGATTTTTGCAGTTCATAAGTTGCTGCTGTTCTTCATTTCATAAATGAGATAAAGGAAGTGGGAAAAATGAATCACGAGAAATTATACTGTGTAATTGAAGTGCAAGCCTCATTAATCTGAGAATGTATCAAAGGAATGCATCAAGGCAGTTTACACTTCCTTGCAACGAAGAATATTTGAATGTTTGTGGAAAAACATTGCCTATTTTTGTAGTAGATTAGTTTAAAAATTTCAAAGCAGGCACAGTTCGGGTAGAAATATAAGAATTTGTTTTCCATTGATGATAGCATTATTGTTTCTACTGATAAGAATTACGGCTAAATTCAAGAATAATATGGAGGAATCGAAGTGGAGCCCTCGAATAGTACTTTATATGCACTAGCAATTAGACATAAAGCAGAAAGGGGGAGGGAAGGGACCAAAAGAACATAAGTAGTGACATCTTTGTTCAATATTGTGGCAGAACAAACAAAATGTTAGCTAGTGTCATGACTCATATGTAGACAATTTAAAAAACAGGTTACGAGCAAGGAGGACATGCCAACATATAAAAGCAGTAGCCAAGTGAAAAGCATGTGCAAATCTAACGTGGTAATTCTAAATGTTTCAATTATACTAATATCAATTCAAGTTTGTTCAACTGACAAGGAGATGGAAGAAGTTAATTGCCATTTGGATCAGATCAAAAGAAGCCATCCATACACAGTTCCATCTCCTCATATCAACTTATCAACTGGAAACCATGATTCCCCTCACAAACTTTTGTTCCTATATATTCACTATTCCTTTAGTCCTATATATTCACTGCTAAGGAATAGTGAATATATAGGAAATGGAAAGCAGTCAAAAAATCATGGAGATGGAGTATCTTTCGGTCATAACAAATGCGAAGAAGCCATTAGATCCTGGAATCAACAGCTGAGATCAAGCTTTGCTCAACCATGAGAAATCAGGAACTTCCCATCCAAAGTTGATCTGAGTTGTGGCCTGTGTGATTCCGTGACCAAATGATCATGAAACAACATATTGCTCCATGTCAGCAAGAAGTCACCTATCCTCACATTTCTCGATTTTCTTCCTATAATGTTATTCAACCACTCTTCCCTTCCGCCTCAAATTCCTTGTTTTTGTGCAACGCTTCCTTGTTTCAAAAAAAACATTATCTCTCCAATTATGATTGGGAGTTGGCAGACATGCCGACATGAAACTAGTAGCCACTTGGCGGCAAATGTATTAACAGCTCCTGCACATCCTCTGAGTACTACATACATAAATAGAGTTATGTTTCAGGTGCATACTGCATAGTGGGCCATCTCTCATAAATGGAAATTTTGATCTATCTGGTCTGGCATCATCTCAGCCTCCCATTCCATTTTGGCGAAACCAGCATTTGCATCAAACTCAATCCCCTACTCCAAAAACATGCCAACTGACCATAAATCCAAAAATAAGCAGCAATCTGTTTTTTGGCAAACGAACAAGAGAAATCTGCCACCATACCTTCTTGAGCGCGAGCGCGAGGCGCTTGCTCTCGAGCCGCGGCATGGCGCCGACGGCCTCCACGGCGATCCGGACGGCGCGTCGCTGCAGCGGCAACGGCATGTCCGCCGCGCGCACGCACACCGCCACCTTCCTCTCCTTCGCCGCCTTCCCCTCCGCCGCCGCCATCTCCTTCGCCGCCTTCCCCTCCACCGCCGTTCTCTCCTTCGTCTTCGCCTCCTCCTTCCCTCCCTTCCCCTCCTCGCCGACGCGCGGCGCCGCCTTCAGCCCCGGCTCCACGTCCGCCTTCGCCTCCGCTGCCTCGGCCTCCGGCTCGGGCTCGGGCGGGTCGCCGAGCCTTGTGCGGCGGACGAGCGCGCTGAGGTAGCGGCTGCGGCGCTCGAGCTCCTCGTAGGCCGGGTCCATGGTGTCCAGAGGTGGCAAGCGGACGGATCCTCACCCGGCGGCAGTGAGCAGGGAGCGAGCACTCAGCAGCGGCGGTGGCAAGGGGACATGGTGACCGCGCGGGGGCGTGGGAGGAGATGGGAGATGCCGAGGTGATCCGTCTCCGAGGGAGAGAGGGGTGAGTGGTGGTCGGCTGGGTTTTTCCTTGGGGTTTGGCCGCCTTCGCTTCGGGGTGGGGTGGGGACGCGACGCGAAGCGAGGCGAGTTTTGTGTTGCTGCTCCAGGAATTCGTGGGAGCAGCTTTTGAGACGAGGCGTGAGTTTTTGCTCCCCCAAACGAGCTTGTTTTTGTTGTTTGGAGCCGCTTGTCAAGCGCGTGGATTTGGATGGAAACGCGTGCGATTTTGATGTTCAAGGAGAGGAGCAGTGCGAGCGAGGGCGCACGCACACCAGGATCTTGGAACACGACGCGCCCTTGTGGTGGGCTGTTGGGCGGTGGCGCCAGGAGGCGTGGCTGGGGCTCCGGCGTGACACGAGATGCCTAGAGCAAGTAGACTCCGCGACTAGCAGTAGCAAGGGGAGAGAGCCAGGGAGAACAGGTGGTCCCCACAGCACCTGACTATCCGTTTGATCCGCCATGGGCGTTTGACAAACTGTCGGGTTGGCGAGGCGCGGGGTGACCACTACCCCCCTGGCCCCTGCCCTGCCCCGCGTCGCGCCGTGGCTCTCCGACGCTCCGCAATGGCCCCCGCGCGCCCTCTTCTTCCGCGGATCCAAGAACGGAAGAACCCCCACCACCAGGCGAGGGAGATGGGCCAAGAAAAAACTGCCGGGGTTTCGACGAGACGGGCCAGTTTCCCCTGCCAGGGAACGTTAGCAGTTCACTTTTCTCGCTCAGCCGCCAAGAAACCAAAAGCGCTGCAGGCTTCAATTTGTTGCCGAGACAAAGGATAGCTTGCAATTGCATCGTTGGTCCTGGAACAACAACGCAGGACGGCCTGCTTGAACAGGATCGTTGTTGCCTGGCCGTTGCCGTGTCTGCAGACATTCAGAAACTTTGATCAGAAAAATAGAGTGAATGGGAATTGACGTGGGCCAGGCTTCCCAGAGAAATAATAGCGCAACCACAGCAGCCACGACCAAATCGAAAAACAGGCATGTGCCATTTCTTGAATATAATTAGTTGGTAGCTGGCAATTGTACCATGACAGGTCTTGCTTGCAACAACACAAAGCATAGACAAATAATGCGTTGGCCCTCCTACCATGACAAAACTCACCAGATAATGGGGTATACAGAATCCACAATGCGAATCCTCAATGCGTGCGAATCCTCAATGCAACACAAAATTATGCAACGGGAGTATAATTCTACTAGAGACTGCAATCTCACCATAACGCCTCAGCAACTATTGGCATTAGGGCACACGTCAAGCCACAGTGATATATAAATTACAATATCAAGAACATAAGGTAGGCTACAAATATGCATCCACGACGACTCATAACACGCAATAGACACAAATGAGAGACTTGTCTGGAGTATCTGACCACTGGTTCCAGATACGCTACAAATCTGGAAACTTAAATGATATACATAGCATACTAGCTAAGTATTACTTCACAGTTGCCATACCCAAGCCTACAACAAAAGAAAGGCAGCAAAAAGGGGGGCTAAAAGCTACCATTAGTCATTAAGATTTCGCTAAAAGTGCACTTGAACCAGGAACTTGTAACTAGGCTCTGGGATAGGCCATGAATAATAAATCCACTGGGCATCAAGTGAAGCACTCTGCACTCATCTAATATTACCATAAATCAGAATCAATTGTGAAGGCACTCATCAAGTGAAGCTAGATCCAACAATGCACAATGACAAACTAGAGTGCTCAAACCCAATAGTGGACCTTTTAAAATGCAAACGAACTCCAGACTTTCCTGATCTTAGCTTCATTTAAAAGGCCCCAGTAAGTTCGAACACACAAATAAACTTATAGCAGCTTCCAAAATGAAGAGAAAAACCCCAAAAGAAATAAAGCACCTAACACAAGAACAGCTCATGAACCTGACAGCAACTTCCAGAAGAGAATACATAGACCCCTAAGATATGAAGTACTTAATACATACAGTTGATGAACCGAAAGACATCCAGACCTATCGATAGAAATGATCAATCCATATAGCACCGACAAGCATTCTAAGTTTATGATGGTTGTTCAAGAGTAAACATGTCAGTGAACATTGAATATTCAATTCAGCAAGACTAACAAATCTGTCTCTAACTCACATTATGAAGCCAAAATCCAACAATATGAAATAACTAGAGATCGCTCAGACCCTATTGCATAAACAGTTAAGACTCCAGACAAACCTGATGCAGCTTCATAATGAAGACCCTGGCATATTCTATCACACTAGGAAACTACAAATTAACATGATAAGTGATAACAGACTCCTAAAAGAAGCGAATAAGCATGTCGGTGAATGAATAAAGTACTACGATAAGAACAGCTTACGAACTAAACCAAACAATAAGCAAATACCTATTCAAGATGACACAGGGCTGTACACAACTAAGACCTAGGTAGGACACTCCAGAACAAACTAATAAAAAAACATCCCACAAGAGTTAGATATGTGAAAATTCACCAACTCAAATTGTGTAGCCAAAATCCAACAATATGCAAGATCTAGAGCTCGCTCTACCCTATTGCTTAGACAGTTAAGACTCCAGAAGAACCTAACGCAGCTTCATATCATGAAGACCCCGGCATATTATATCACACTAGCAAACTCCAAATTAACAGTCTCCTAAAGGAAGAGAATAAGCATGTCGGTGAAGGAATAAAGCACTTCGATAAGAACAGCTTATGAACTGCAAAACACAACTTTATAGGACAATAAGCAAATAATCAACTGATGAGTAATCAGCAAAACCATTTAAATTTTATGGGACCTATTCAAGATTACGCAGGGCTGTACACGACTAAGAGTCTAAGACCTAAGTAGGACACTATAGAGCAAACTAATAAAATAACATCTTACAAGAGTTAACATCTGAAAACTCAATAACGCACTAGTAATTTGAAGATAGGTTGAAGATTAAACCACTTAGAATGATATTAATCAACAAGACATAATGCATATGAATTCTCATATGGCTGCCAAAACTAACAAAATAAGATCTGATAAGAGTTGGACGTCAGAAAGCTCAACAACACACTAGTAATTTGAAGATAGGTTAAGATTAAACCACTTATAGATATTAATCAACAGGACAATGCATACGGATTCTCATATGCCTGCCAAAAGATATTTTAATTCCTGCGGAGTTAGGAAGCAATGGCCAACAGGAGAATGCGTCATGAGGGTAATTAGCATGCAGACTCAACAAGTCAACAATGTGTCACATTAACCAGAAAAACAAGGTCAGATTAGTCAAATTAACCAGACAAATCACAAATGCATTCAGACTGCAGACCCAGATCTTATTTGTAGCACAAGACTAACACATTATGTTCCGAGATAGCTGAAACTTAAGCAAAAGTAGCATATATCATTGTCCACCGAGCCACCATTTTAGTCATGCATAGCATAGCACAAGCAGGCAGATGCTCAAGCATCAAAAGGCTTAATTAAAACATACTAGTGAATCACCGGCCAAATCCGGCAGCATTAAGACCAAGCAGCATTTTGCCGTTGTCACCAGAAGGAATGTATGCCACGTTCGGCGTGCGAGACAGCTCTGCAGCGATCTCCTTGGCCGCCTCGATCCTCCTGAGCTCAATCAGTCCATTTCCAGCCATCGCCGTGGCCTCAGAGATGAGGCGAGCGGACTCACTCTCTCCCTCGGCGCGCACGATGGCCGCACGCCTCTCCTGCTCCGCCTTGGCGACGAGGAACTTGGAGCGCTCGGCCTCCTGCTGCGCGACCTGCTTCTTCTCGACGGCCTGCGAGAACTCGATGCCGTAGGAGAGGTGGGTGATGGCGACGTCGTCGAGGATGATGTTGAACTCGCGGGCGCGGCGGATGAGCGCGTCGCGGACGAGGGCCGAGACGTGGGGGCGCTCGGTGAGTAGCTGGTCGGCGTTGAACTGGGCGACGACGGCCTTGAGCACCTCGTTGCCGATGGAGGGGAGCACCTTGTCGTCGTACTCGAGGCCGAGGGAGGTGAAGATGGTGGGGAGGTGCTCGACGTCGGGGCGGGAGAGGAGGCGGAGCGTGAGGTTGACCATCTGCAGGTCCTTGGTGCCCGAGTTGGAGGAGAAGTTGTGCGGCCGCGTGCGGATGTCGAAGATGTAGGGCTTCTGGAGCCACGGCACGATGAAGTGGGTGCCCTCGCTGACGGTCTGCGGGAGCACGCCGCGGAACCTGTCGAAGATGACGGCGCGCTCGCCGCCGTCGACGGTGAAGAGCGAGGCGGAGAGGATGGAGGCCCCGACGCCGAGCCCCGCCGCCGCCTTCGCGATGTTGGTCAGGAACGACACCGCCGCGGGACCGCCGGCCATGGCGCCTCTCTCGGTGGGGGATGGGGGATTTCGGGGGAAGCGGCGGCGCGGGGGGTAAAACCCTAGCGAAGGGGAAGGATGGGGGCGGCGGATCTGAGTGTGGCTTCTAGTGGGTTTTGCGGTGCCGGGGTTTATTGCGCGGCGTTGGGTCCGCCCATTTCTTGCGAGAAAAGAAGGTCCGAAGCGGCGGTCTGGGTCATGGCAGGTGGGCCCGGAGCCGTTTTTTTGGTTCGGGAAACAAGAAAGAAAGAAAGAAAGAAAACTTGTCTGAGTTTTTCGTGTTGGACATGGACCTGATGATGGACCGTCGAATGGGCCGCTGTGAAACTAAATGGGCCTAGGACCCAACACTGGTTCATACATGGGCTGGCTAGCCGCCAGGTGCACAGTTCTCTGCATTCGTCGTCCATGGGCTCCGTGAGGCCTTAATCGGGGGCTACAGGCCGAGTCACAAACACACCGACGACGCCGCACCGCCGCGCTGCAAATGTGCAGCGGCGAGGCGGTGCTCCGGAGGGGACATCCCTCGCCGGCCGGCACGTGGTGGCACGCACTTCTCCAAGTGCACCCGCTGAGGCTGGACGGGGCCTCCCGGCTCCACCCACGACGGCCGGCGCTGATCTGATGCAGTGATGCCCTGCCCAGTCCCAACCCGGCCGGCGGCGGGGACCCGTCGCACCGGAAAAAAAAAAAAAGCGATCAAACAAAACCCTCGCGCTTGCGTCATCGTTCCGAAGCCGGCATCAGTTACTGCTCCCCACGACGCCCGCCTGTGCCTACCTTGCCGAGGCGAGGAGTTGCCGTGCACACCAGTTCCTTGGACGCGTCGTGCCCTGTTCGTTCATGTGCCCCCTAGCTCGAAACCCTCAGCCTCTGGTACACACGACGCATCGCATCACAACATCGGTCTCAAAAGCTATTCTAACGTCTGTGCGCCCCGGAAAGGCGATCGACGAGGCGAGGATAGCAATAATGCGACGGCGAGCATTATTGCCGGGGAGGGAGAAAGAGAGAGAGAGAGATCGCCCACTGATTGTTGTGGACTCGTAGTGGGGAAGCGACGCGGCGCGATCTATCGAACCGATCGATCGACCCCGGCTTCTTTTTTTTTAAAGCCTGCCTGGCAGCTAACATGACATGGCAGGCATGATCTATCCAGCTCCCCGGCATCCCCTGTTCCTATTTGAGATTTGCTATAATTTTCCATTCGAGGATTCACGGATGGATGGATGCCGGGAGTTCGTGGTCGGCAAGTACGGCCCCAGAAGGATTACATACAACCACGCATCGAGACGCGGTGTTTGCCGTTGGAGCTGCGGGGCAGCTCGTATCCTGGGGACAATTTGATATGCCGCCAACCAACGGCCATGTTCGTGTTGCTTGCTCGGCGATCTCTCCAGTGTCTTGCAGCGTAGAAACGCCAAACCGGCATTGCGTCAGTCAGTTCGTGTGCAGCTGCCGTCGCCCCCCGCCGTTCGACTCGGTCGCGTGTACAAGAACAGGTCCTATGAACTCTGAAGATTGCCTGTCATGAGATGTGAAGACGCCGTCTCGCACTGCAGGGGAGCAACTTCCAGCTTCAGAACTCAGACAGTTACCGGCCGATTCAGAACAGAGAGCGCTCGGTCAATGCGGCATACTATAGTGGGACTCGCACAAAAGCGCCCCTGTGCTTTCGTGGTGCTGGTGTTAGGTGGCGAGACATGACCCGCGCGCACGATCAGCACATGAAATCAGCTGAGGTGATCGCTGGAGACTGGGCCTAAACTTTTCCATTGAAACACCAATCAGGGACTAGAAGTAATTACACATTGTAGTGGCTGGATCAAGGCTGGTCCTATCACCAATTCACGACCATCAGCACACTCACACACGCTGCTAAACGAAAGAATTCAGAAGTATCATCAAGAGATTCATGAAACTTCATCAAAGAATAAGAAAAGCACACTGGAACGATCTACGACAAAGCGCAAGAAGACAGAACAAAAAATATCTCTCCATTTTTTCTTCAGAACCTTCCATGAGTTAACCGAAAGATGACGAGTGACCGGACGGACGGACCTCAGCTCTGACGACGGATCGATCCCGTGGGCCTTAACGGCCGGTCATCAGCCTCGTCCATGGACGCGCTCCTTCCCGACCTCGCCGTCGACGGCGCGCCGGCGGCTAGCTCCTCAATGCGCGCGACGACCTCGGGCATCGCGGGCCGCTGGTCCGGCGCCGTCACGGTGCAGTCCATGGCGAGCCTTAGCATCTCCACCATCTCCTCCTCGGCGCCCGGGTGCCTGAGAAGCTCCGCGTCGAACACCTCGGACGTCCACTCCTCCCTCACCACCGACCGGGCCCACCGCGGGAGGTCCACCCCGCCGCCTCCCTCCTCCTCGCCGCGCAGCGCCGCGTGCGCCGGCGCCTTCCCCGTCAGGAGCTCCAGCAGCAGCACGCCGAAGCTGTACACGTCGGCCTTCTGCGACGACGCCCCCCGGCGCGGGTCCGCCACCGCCTCCGGCGCCCGGTAACCCGCCACCCGCGTCGACGCCGGCGAAGGCCCGACGAGGTGCGCCAGCCCGTGGTCCGCCACGCGCGCGTCCACAGACCGGCTGAGCAGGACGTTGGACGACTTGATGTTGCCGTGAGTCACCATGGATCCCGTCGCGTGGATGTACTCGATCCCCCTCGCCGACGCCAGCGCGATCCGCCTCCTCGACTCCCAGTTCAGCGGCGACCTCCCCGAGCCACGGTTCCCTGCAGTTACCAACCCCATCAGAAAAATCTCGTTCGTTTTGTTCATCAGAAGTTCAGAACAGAGAGGGTTGATTGACATGAACAGAGCTACACGTACCGTGAAGCATGGAGGAGAGGCTGCCCATGGCGACGAACTCGTAGACCATGAGCTTCTCGTCCTTGCTGAAGTAATAGGCCTGGAGGGGCACGACGTTGGGGTGGTCGATGCCGCCGATGGCGGCGACCTTGTCCCGGAACTCGCGCTCGGGCAACGAGGTCTCCTTGAGGCGCTTCACGGCCATGACCGGCCCGGACTCGATGGCGGCCTTGTACGTGGTGCCGTACGTGCCCTTGCCAAGAACCTCGGCGGACGCGCGGAGCAGGTCCTCGAGGTCGTAGGGCCGAGGGATCCTCCCGAAGAAGAAGAGCTTCTTCTTCCCGACGGCCGCGGCGGGCGGCACCGAATGCAGCGGAGGCCGCGCGTCGGAGACACGTGGCGTGTAGCCGTTGGGGCTCATCGCCTCCTTGCTGTGCAGCGCGAGCTCCGCCGCGACGGCGTCGTGGCTCCGGTAGGTTCGTCTCGGCTCGCGCCGCACCGCGCCACACACGAGGAGGAGGACGGCCGCGATGAGCAGGAAGCCGAACGCGCAGCCGATCACAATGCCGGCGATGGCCCCTCCGGCGAGGTGGTGGTGGTGGTGCCCGCGGCTGTCGGAAGACACCGCCGGCGATTCGGGCGATAGCGCCGGAGGCTGCGAGGACGGTGGTTCCGACGAACACGGCGGGAGGGGCTTGCCACACAACGACGGCATGCCGAGGAAAGAGGTCGCCGGCATGCGGCTGAGGCTCTTGGGGACCTCGCCGGAGAGGTTGTTGAAGGAGACGTTGAGCAAGGCGAGCGATGGCGTGCCGACGTCCGGAAGCTCGCCGGTGAGGCGGTTGCCGTCGAGGTAGAGCTGCTGCAGCCGGCCGTTCCGGGCAATGCCCGGCGGTATCCTGCCGGAGAAGCGGTTCCCGGCGAGGTTGAGCTGCGTCAGCGCCGGGAGCGCCGATAGCACCTTCGCCGGGAGCTCGCCGGAGAGGAGGTTGGACTGGAGGTTGAGCACCCGGAGCTCGGCGCAGGAGGCGAGGTCCGGCGGGAGCGTGCCGGAGAGCGCGTTGTACCGGAGCGACAGCACGGCGAGCTTGGTGAGCCCGCCGAGCGCGCCGGCGGGGAGCGCGCCACGGAGCCCGTCGCCGGGGAGGTGGATCTCCGTGACGCGCCCGGCCGTGCAGACGACGCCCGTCCATGAGCAGGTAGGCTTGGAGGGGTTCCACGACACAATGGTCGCTGACCCGAACGGCGCCATGAAGGCACGCAGCGCCGCGGTGTCCGAGGCAAGGTCCGCGGCGGAGGCCCAGGCCGTCGCCATGGCCAGGATCAGCAGCGGCACGGGCACGGCGGCGGCGCGCGGCCGGAGCATGGCTGGCAGCGTGGCGGGTTATTGTTTTTCCCGTGGAGGCGGGCTGATCGATCGATCACAGTTCACACCATGGGGGGAGCAGCAGCAGGTGGAGGGAAAGAGGAGGGAAGAATGGGAACAAGGCGGAGGAATATTGGAAAGAAGCTTTCTTTTCCCACTGCTGCGTTGTCTAGCGAATAGCGGGCAGCTGGCAGGGAGGAGATGAGGGGACGCCGTAACGGTATGTGACGCCCGGTGAGATGTGGACGGCTTCGACACTGTCCCGTGGAACGTTCTACGGCCCTGATCAAGTCTTGGCCCCGAGACCCTGAGGGCAAAAAAAAAAAGATATATACTATACATACATGTAAAAAAATATGTTTCGTCTTGAACTCCTAATTGCTGATTGCCTGATTTGTTTGGTAGCATCAGTTTTCTGGAATGGCATAAATCTACAAGAGACAGCCAGCGCAGATCATGTAGTATCAGATTGGTATTGTAAAGAAAGACGATCATAATTCAGATCGTTTCACACATGGCTGTGCTGCACATTGTGAAATCGAGGACCAGCACAAATCATGTATCTCATGTCATGTGGATGGCACAAAACAGGCCGCATTGCCGCGGCATGCAGAGTTTCTGTTGGCACGGCACGACAAGGTAAACGGGCGCGCGAACGTCAGAGGCCGGCTGCAACGGCATTTGGTGGCCAGTAAATGTCATCATGGTGTAATCGTGGGAAAAGTTTCTGAATAATCGCCGTCTCGCCATTGATGCGTCAGTCGTACTGGATCTGAAGCTAGCAACGTACTGTGAAACCGCCTTTCAGTTAAGCCGTGACGTGCCACGGACGAACCAAGCGACCTTGAACACCGGCCGGGCCGGACAGCCGGATACCGGTGGACCATGCGCTAGACGTATAGTTGAATTCTGTCAACGTCGGTCTGTGGCTGTCAGCTATGCAAAGTGATGCAAAACCTGCAAAGCCCAGGCCTAGTGAAAGTCTGCAGAGACATCCATCCACTAGTGCGAACCCCAGTAGGCTGTAGCCGATGCCGATCCCCTTTGGCACCACGCCGTTTTGCACAAAGCGGCCGTAGCTTTCTGCCCGGCTGGCCTTGGCCTCGACGCGTATGTGATGTGTGCCGATGTGGTGTGCACGCCACGCGCGGCGCTGTGCAGAATCGCATGGCTGGCATATCGCCCGGAGGCCGGTGAGAGTGAGTGCCTGCCCTTTTGTTTGCGTAGCAAGCGAAGGCTCAGCTCTGCGTACGGAAGGTCCATCAATTTTGCGTTCGTTGTCAGCGAACAGATCAAAGAATACCAGCTTACTAATCTGATGATGACGAACGGATGGATAATCTCTGCTTTCGTTAGCGTAGTAGAATGGAGATGGAGTCGTGAACCGACTTTCTTTTTTCTGAACTGGAATCCGCCATCCGACTTTTTCTGTCCGCGACGTGTGTTCTGAGCTGGCTAAACCCTGAACAGCAAGCTTCCTCCGTTTGTGCACATGATTGATGAACGTTCTGTTCTTGTAGGTTGGCGGCAGCATCGGCATTCAGTGCTCATAGCCCCCAGCCGGTCCAGTTAATCAGTTTGGGTTTTGGGATCCAGTAGTAGGGTGCGCCATGATTTTCGGCCATCGGACCCAGGCACGGCAGGTTAGATCGGGATGTTTTGAACGGAGTTGGAAAGGGCCCTTTATCCCGAAACGATTTAATGCTGGATCTTGATCGCTGGATCTGGACGATCGTTGTACTTGAGAAACCGACCGAACTTGGCCACAGTGGAAGAGTTTAGTAGTCAGGCAGGAGTAGCAGCTACGTCAAGGTCTTTCTATAAGTGGCCAAAACATGTTCCGTACCGTATGCACGGCTTCGTACCCACACCTTAATATACATACCGTGTATCGACAATCGACGATAAATTCGACTGCACGGTCCATCAGTTGAGTCCCAGCGCGTTCGGCGCCGCATGCTACTGGTGCTGTGGCCAAGGGCTGCCTGCCGCGGCGCGTTGCGTTGCGTTGCGCGGGCGAACGAGAGGAGAGCCAGCCCGGCTCCGCTCGCGATCGGGAACGAGGAGAGGCCAGCGCGGCGGGTGGGGGCCATCCGTATCGATCGGAACATGAGGTGGTTAGTTTGACGTTTCCAGTTGACCAGTTTCCAGAGGACGGTCGGTCTTGTCGTTTGCGGCGCGACGCGAGGGGGGAGCTTTCGCGCGGTGCCGGCGTGCCGGTCTGAAGAGATGGCACCCAAAGAAGCAGGCCGGGCGGCGACGCGACGGGACGTGTTGGGTGCGGTGAATCGGTCATGTGTGCCCTGAACGAGTTTATCACCGCACCTTCTTCTGCAGAGCTACGGCCTACGGGGGCGTCTCGCGGCTCTGGCCACCGCGGTGGCGGCGGTGGATGCCTCTGTCCCGCGGCCACTTTTGTGACACTTTTCACCGAAGGTTGTTTTTTTTAGGTTGGCTTTCAAAACTCCACCATGACAAATCCATTGTAAAGTCGGAATCTCGTTCAGTTTTTATTTTAATAGCTACTGTGCACGCGTCAGTGTAAGAGCATCTCCAACAGCTTAGCTAAACTTATTTGGTTAGGTAAAAAAGAAAAAAAAATATAAAAAGTGCATCCAACAGACTTAGCATCCCCTTCGCTAATGCTTCCGGCTCGGCTTCCCCGATTTCGCGGTAGCTTTTTTTTGCCTATCGTCTCGATTCGGCATCCTGCTCTCCCACAGCTGGCGCACGTGCAGACGTGTTCCTGTCTTCCAGCTCGCTTGGCTGTGCCGCACCGCAGGGAGGTGCCGTCGAGCCCTGCCAGCCGCCGGGGAGCACGCGACGCAGGAAGGTGGCACCGCCGGCCGCCTGTGCCACTGGGAGATGGAGGAGGCGTGGTGGGACGTAGAGGTGGAGGAGGGCGCTCCCGAGCCCCGCCGCCGGCCGCCGAGAAGAACGCATCGCTGGGGTGTGGAGGAGGGCGCCGCCATCCCTTCGCGCCGCTCCCGTCGCTCGCGCCGGTGCCACGCCATTGCCCTGCTCTCGCCTTGCCGACACCGTCGCACCCTTCCTGGTCATGGGTTGGGCCCCCAGAGGCTTCCGGCATTCCGCCAGAGCACGCCGGCAGCAGTGGCGGAGCTACGTGTAACCTTTGGTGTCAGCTGACACCAACGGCTTAGTGGAAAATTAGGAAGTAAACACTGTTATGCATTGTTGAATAAAGCATCTGACAACGGTGTCCACTGCACTGACACCGGTGGCTCTTAAGGCTGGCTTCGCCCCTGGCCGGCAGAGCTCCTAACCGGCGGCCATGGCTGCCACCGCCAATCCCCATGCCGCTCCACTATGTTCGTCTCTCACCCGCATGCACTGAAGACACCACTATGTTCGCGTTCTCCTCCTCTTCGTGTTGGTGCCGGCCACGCCGACAACTGCCGCCGTACCCGCCGCCGGCGGCTGGTGACCACCGGTTGGCCTTGGGCCTTGGCCTCGACCCCACCTACAGAGAAGGAACGAAAGGAGCTAGGAAAGAGCTGGGTAGAAAAGAAAGAATCAAAAGAGAGGTCCCACATGTAAGGTATATAAAGAGTCTAATTCGGATAGTCTGTTGGATTGTACTACAATATAAACACAAAATTTTAGTTAAATAAATAGCTAATAGAAATATAAAGAGTGAGATTTGCCTAAACTCTTGGAGATGCTCTAATACGACACATATGCCATACATTTATGACCACTTTTTTTTTATTTGGTTTTTTTCCAGTGTGATTTGATAGGCGATGAACACTAAAAATAAAAAGGGGGCAAAGTGATGATCTTATATGTTTGTTGGTCCAACGAAGACACTTTTAGTGTGTGTGTTTTTTTCCTTGCGAAACATACGTTTTTAGCAATTGTGTCATCCAATAGTTCATGGAACCTACTCATAAGATCATAAAGAGGGCCTAAAGCACATGACAATATTTTTTTAGCCAGCGTGGGTGTCGTGGGTTGTCGAATGGCGGCTAGTTTTTGTGTGTGTTCTTTATGTGTTCAAATTCACCCAATACATCAATCGCTAAATCCTTAGCGCTATGAGCAAATTCATGTCTCATGTACTACCGTAGCACACTCAAAATCTGCAAAATTTAAACCGCATGCAATCGGCATTTAAAACTTCGACCACGATAACACCACACATAACTGTTTGTGTTTGACGCATGCAAAAGAACTACATTAATGATCAATTTTTGTATTACATTTGGTTATTTTGCAATGTAATTAGAAAAGCAAGGATGATCACCTAAAAAAAATAACGCGATAATAAAAAACTTTCTGTTAGCCATACAGGACATGTTAGCAAATGTAGATTCCTGTAGTTCACGATAGGCCGAGGAAATAAAAGACATATTTCATGGGCTGATAAAAGGCCTAGAGCCTGAAAAAAAAGGTATAAAAGGCCTAGAGCACAGGCCGAGAGATTTCTTTCAGTAAGCATAGGCGGGCTGCCGGAGCCCGAAGTTCACAATGTATCTAGGTTTCGTTTTTTTTACATTTTTTAATCATGTCACCGCCGGAGCCCGAAGTTCACAATCCTGTTAATTCTAAAAAATGTTAGGCTCAAAAAAAAATCTAAAAAATGTTCCTTTTTTATTCTTTCATTCCGTGCTGAATTTGGCTCTATGGAGCTGCTTCCTCCGTTCCAAAATATTAGTCATTCTAGGTGCCATTTTGAGTATCTAAACTCATGAAATCTTCTATAAACCTAGACATAGTTGTCTAAATTCATAACATCTTCAATGAAGTTAGTAAAATGCCAGGATGACTAATAATTTAGAACGGCGGGAGTATTAGTCATCCTGGGTGCCATTTTAAGTGTCTAAATTCATGACATCTTCTATGAGTCTAGATATATAGTTGTCTAAATCCATAACATTATCAATGAATCTAGTAAATTACCGTGCCATTTTGAGTATCTAAATCCATGGCATCTTCCATGAGCCTAGATATATAGTTATCTAAATTCATAGCATTATCAATGAATCTAATAAAAGGTCAGGATGACAAATAATTTAAAACGGAGGGAGTAGCTTGGAATGGCAAAATATGTTTGAACCTAGGAGATTCTGTAAATAGCCAAACAAGAAACGAAGCTTGTTCTTGCTCGTGACATTCATGGAACTTGCCTGCAACCTCCAAAAACTTGTGAAACTATGTGAAACCGGCATGAAAAATTACAGAAATTGCGCGAGTTTCATATGTTTAGTTCTAGGTAGTTCCATGAAACTTGTTGCTTGGAAATGTCTTCTCTCAACCTCACATCCCGGAGTTTTGGTCTCTTCTTTTTTTTTCACGGCTGGAGTTTGGTCTCTCTGTTTTTTTT
This sequence comes from Digitaria exilis, assembly GCA_015342445.1. Classification (NCBI taxonomy): domain Eukaryota; kingdom Viridiplantae; phylum Streptophyta; class Magnoliopsida; order Poales; family Poaceae; genus Digitaria; species Digitaria exilis. The sequence goes on from JACEFO010001734.1 coordinate 2,305,323, forward strand.
TACGGCTGGAGTTTGGTCTCTCTCTCTCTCTTCAGAAATCGAAAAGTCACAAGCCGTCAATTTCAGGTGACAAAAGTCCATGGAGTACTTTGGCTGGATCTTGCCATGCCTTTGTGCTCGCCCACGTATTCCCGATATACGGCTAGCTATACCATGAGTACCACTGTACCACATCACGTACACGTGGGACCCACGTCATTGTGACCCCATCTGTTGTAGGCACCACAAAGCAACCGGGCCTCTCCTTTTTTATATTTTTTTACTTCAAAAAAAGACGAGGAGACTTGTCGATTTCCCATGACCGATCCTCTTCCCGGGCCCCACACGAACCAGAACCCATACGCCGACAGATGGGCCCACAAGATATAGCAGACCCACACGGCAGCGATACCGCCCACAAGTTATCCGCGGAAATCTCGTTTACTCCTCGAGCTTCCGAACTGAACCCTACGGCTGCTACTCCCATAGCCTCCCAAGCGCTTCGTCTCCAATCCCCCCACGACGCCCTCCCCGAACCCGCGGCAAGTCTCCAAGATTTCCTCCACCTCCCAAGTCCCAACTGATTCCGTCGAAACCGTGGCACGAGCCCCCAAACCTCGCGTATTTGGGGTACAGTATCGCCTGAATCCCGAGCGAATTTCGCCCTAGTCTGCTCACAATGGGCCGCAAGAAGAACGGCGGCTCCGGTGCCGGTTTCTTGAAGCCGCTCGGCGGCGTCTCTCCCGGCCGCATGCCCGGGGCCGGCGGCGTGTACTTCCTCGTCGGCTCCGCGGTCGGCTTCTTGTTGGTGCTCCACCAATCCGAGTCGGAGGAGGCCGCCGCCGAGTGGGCTTCCTTGGCGGCTCGGTTGGCTGCTGAACTGGCCGGCTCGGTCGGCGCCCGCCACCTGCTCGTCGCAATGTCGCTTCTTTTCTTAGCCGCCAGTGTCTGGCGCCTCACCAAGCGCTGCGCCGCCGTGGAGCGGCTCGCCGGCGGCGCGGAGTCTGCGGTGCAGACATTGCGCGTGGGGGGTGTCGTGTGCGCCGTGTGCGGGTCGAAGATTCAGGCCCTCAAGAGAGGCCGCCGTGGCTCCGTCTCCGTGAACGGCTGCCCTGACAAGCCGGTCTCGAGGTCGCTGGATGCTGAATTCGAACAGGAGGCTGACGAGGACGAGGAGGACAATGGAGGTGAGGCCAGCGATTCAGATGAAGGCAATGTGCAGTATCTGAGGAGGAGGCTCAAGGAGGAGAGGCTGCTGAAGGAGGTCGCGCTAGAAGAGCTGGAGAAGGAGAGGCTGGCGGCTGCATCCGCCGCTGATGAGGCCATGGCCAAGATTGCCTGCCTTCACAGTGAAAAAGCGCTGGTGGAGAGGGAGGCGAGACAATTACAGGAGATGGCGAAACAGAAACAAATGTATGACCGACAGGTGATCGAGTCACTCCAATGGGTGATCACGAAATCTGGAATGCAAGGCTGGGAGCCCGAAGTAACCTCCGATCCAGCTGTGTCTGTAACAAGCGAGGAGCCGAGGACGACAGAGCTATGAAGTAGCTAGCTCAAGGTTCTTAGTAGTTGGATGTAACAGTGATGAAGGCCCTTTGCATTGCAGGGGAGGAAGTCTTTGGCTGCTCGAGTTCTTTGTCCTCTGATCAGTTTTCTGCAGCAGTTCAAGGGAGGATGCTCTAGTATGCCATGAGAAATCTGTAATATCGACCTGTATATATACCATCTTCTGCATGCTACTTCGCTACTTACAATATGATAATACTGGTACTAGATCGTTCTATGGTTTTAACTTCCAAATGTCCATCGCTATGTTATCAAGTCTACTAATCTATTGTTCTTGAGACCTCTTGAAAAATATCTTGCAGATTTTGATTTGTGATTTACTGGAACTTGCCTTAACATAAGAATATTGAAACATAAATCAATATACTGTTAAGCCTGAATGGCTGAATGCTTTGTTTCGGCACTAGGATTGTCAAATTGTATCTGTCAGTCAGCTGCCATACCGTGTTTCAGCAAACATAATGAACGGCTGTTGATGTGCTGAAAAACTTGCAGGAAGCTGCCTAGCCAAAGATTTGGTTTCTTTCTTTGTATAAATATATTTTCGATAGGGTTTTTCCTCTTTTCAGTATGATTCCCTATTCGTCTGTCCAGATTCCAGAACTGCATAATTCTACTGCTTGCTTGTGCATGCTGAAGGAAGAAACCTGCAAACACGGCTTGATGCAAGGGAATAGGGATAACTTGCAACATGTCTGCCTAACTGCCAGTCACCGGTCAGCCATTCCGGGGGACTGCTGTTCTTTACTTGCACTGCGTTCATGCAGAAGCTGGGTGCCTTATAATCCAAATCCAGGGTAACAATCGCGAGTTTCTGATAATGCTTGACGGGTTAATTGGGTTGGAGAAGCATGCAGATTGCAGACAGAGGACATGGATATCAATGCCGGCGTCGAGAACAGCCTCACGCGTCGCGTATAGGGCGTCCTCGACGGCGTCGAGGATACTGTACATCAAAAGGCGACGCCACTGAAGCCTGCAATGCATCAAGTACAATCGAGAACCAAGTACTGCGATGCCGGCGTCGACGGAGCAGGAGGATTGTGTTCTGCTCTCCTCGTCAAGGAATCAAGGGTGACAATCGGGGCAGTTGATTCATAAGATTGAGCAAATTCTAACCGTTCAGATCTGCGAGTCAATTTTTGTGTTCATTCTTCAGTTTGTTTTCTACTTGGCGCTCTACCTTCCCACCGATCAGGCGGTCACAATGCGCAGAGCCCTCCGCCACCGTCCCCTCCAGCGCCGGCCGCCGGCCGCTGACCCCACGCCACCACCGGTTTCTCCCCCATGGTACGCCGCGCCGCCGTCGACTCTCCCGGCGCCGCCCCCAGGCGAGGCCGACCCGCTCCTCGTCGCCGCGTCCGAGGTCGCGCTCGCACTCCCCGTCCACCCCGCGCCGCTCCCGGCCGCCGCGCCGGCGCCGCTCCTCCGCCTCCTCCCGGACTTCACCTCCGCGCACTTCCTCTCCCTCCTCCGCCGCAACCCGCTCTCCGTCCCGCCGCTCCCGCTCCTGTCCCTCTTCCGCGTCCTCCTCGTCGCCTCCTCCTCTGAGGGCCTCTTCCGACACACCCCGGAGTCGTTCCTCTCCATGTCCAGCCTCCTCCTCAGCCACCGCCTGCCCCACCTCGCACACCCCCTCCTCCGTCTCCTCGTCTCCCGCCTGGGCCGCGACTCCCCACCACGGCTCCTCCCTCTGCTCGTCTCGGCCACCTCTCCCGGCGACCCGGCACCGCTCGTATCGGAACTCGCCAAAGCTTATGCTGATGAGGGCCTCCTGCCCGACGCCTGCTCCCTCCTCCTCCTCGCGCTCCGCAGCAGCGTCCGCATCCCAGTGACCGCGTGGTCCGGCCTCATGAACCGGCTTCCCACTGTTTCCGAAGCCTACGCCTTCTACCTGCAGCTGCTCGACGCGGGCGTGCCACCGGAGGCCAGGCCGTTCAACGTGCTAATGCGCGACATGGTTAGATCGGGCGAGGTTGCCAGCGCGCGGAACGTGTTCGATGAAATGCTGAGAAGGGGTGTGCGGCCGACAGTAGTGAGCTTCAACACTTTGATGTCAGGGATATGCAAGGCGGCCAATCTGGACAATGCAAACACTTTGCGAGGGCTAATGGCGAAGTCAGGTGTCGCGCCAGATGTGTACACCTATGGTGCTTTAGTGCAGGGGTTATGCAGGGCAGGGAGGATACAAGATGCAGTGGGGATGTTTGAGGAAATGTGTGAGAGAGGTGTGAACCCCAATACTGTCGTGTTCACGACATTGATAGACGCACATTGCAAAGAGGGGAACGTGGCAGCTGGGTTGGAGCTGTACCGTGAGATGGCAGCAAGGGGCGTCCAGGCGGATTTGGTGGTATACAATGCATTGGTGAATGGTCTTTGTCGAGCACGAGATTTGAAAGCCGCCAGTGACATTGTCACAGAGATGAGGAAGACTGGTCTCAAGCCAGATAAAGTGACTTACACCACCCTCATTGATGGCTGCTGCAAGGAGGGGGAGTTGGACAAGGCAATGGAGATGAAGCGGGAGATGTTGGATGAAGGGGTTACATTGGATGAGGTCACATACACTGCTCTCATCTCGGGATTGAGCAAAGCAGGGCGTTCAGTTGAAGCGGAAAGGGTTCTATGCGAGATGATGCAGGTTGGTTTAGAACCGGATAACACGACATACACGATGGTGATTGATGCCTTCTGTAAGAATAGTGACGTGAAGACAGGCTTTAAGCTACTGAAAGAGATGCAGAATAAGGGTCGAAAACCGGGAGTGGTGACATATAATGTTGTAATGAATGGGTTCTGCAGGCTGGGCCAGATGAAGAATGCAGACATGCTTCTGAATGCGATGCTTAATATCGGGGTCTCCCCAGATGATATAACATACAATATCCTTTTGGATGGGCATTGCAAGTATGGCAAAGTTAGAGATGCGGAAGAACTAAAGAGGGCAAAAGGAATGGTTTCAGATTTTGGGGTTTATACTTCACTAGTAAGTGAAGCTGTCAAGAAGCCAACTAATAGTTACCATGACAACAGATAGTTTTGCTGGGTAGTACAGTTAATTTTGCACTTCCCTACCTGTAACAACCTTAGATGTTGAAGATTGGAACTGCAATGTGAATATGATTTGCATGTTCAAAGTGATGAATCATGTGAATGTACCTTGTTGGCACAGATACTCGGCTCTGAAGGTTTCTGTCAGGGAGGGAAAAGCAGAGGTTCTGGCAAATCACGGAGTAATATGTTTCATGATTCTCTGTTCACTAATGTATCTTTGATGGCATGTTCCCCAAAATATGAGATTTCTTAGCAATTGTGCCTGTTGGGTTAAAATTACTTTGACTTTGCAGCATGACAGGGATTACAATTCACAGCTTGGCCAGATATGGGATTATTACAAGTAAGGCATCTCTAAACTATTACATAACCTGTCCAACTGTCTCTGTTTAAACCTACTTGTGGATAAAATCTTTTTTTTTCGGGGGAGCTAAACTTGTGATATTATCACCCATCTTGGATTCTTGACCCACATAGGCGTCTAGTAATTTCAATTGTTTGTCGTCAAGTTCAGTCTTTACTCAACTAGAGCGTGGCACAGAGGCATATTATTTGTAATTAAACAAAACGTACAGTAGATTATCATTATCTTAATCTGCAATTACATAATGTAATGGGATGTCCCAGACGAGAAGAATTACAACTGTGTTTGATTTATTGCAGCCTACTGAAACTTCGGTTACAAAATGGTTGAAGCTTGCGAAAGCTATCTAGCTTGAACAGCCTTTGCCATGCCATATGCTGCAGCTGAAGCAAGCGCTCCAATAATAGCAGTCTGGACAGCGCTGGTGAATGGGCGGTTCCCAGTGAAGCGACCCTTGATGTAGCCAAAGAAAAGAAGCGCCACCAGTGTGACTACAACAGATGTGAGCATGGCATTCTGAGCTGTGGAGATGAACATGTAGGGCAGCAGAGGGACCAATCCACCAATCATGTAAGATAGTGCGATTGTACAGGCACTTTGCAGGGCCCTTTTTGGATCTGGTTTCTCCAATCCCAGCTCAAACCTGAACACAATGCTCTGGTTAGTAGAGAAAAGAAAAAACATTTATCATCCGTTAAGTGCTACTTTAAGTTAATCATCATGTTTCATAGGGTGGTTAAAGAATACTCCAGCAAAGTGGAGTATAACATTGTGTTCTCAAATATGTTTTTCGGCCCAGCAAAGCGGAGTATAACAATATGTTTTTCGTTCTTTTCTCAAATAAATGTTTTTATACTTGCCAATTTTCAAAAATGCGCCAAATGCATTCGAATTCTGTCAAAACACTCCAAGTTAGTCCCATCAGGATTCATGGCATTTGCTTCCAAGTAGAAAAATGAGCGCATATTCAAAAGGTAGAAACAGTGAATGTGATCAATGATTATACCTCATCATGAAGTCTAGCCAAGCTTGAGGGTTCCTCCTGAGCCCATCTACTATAGGGCCATACTCGTGTGGCTCAAGCCCATACTGTGACATGATCTCTCCAATCTCAGCAGCCTCTGGAATGATCAATAAGGATTCAAAAACACCAACGGTCAGGATGCCAGTCATATAAACACAGGAATCTGCCAGCACTGTTTCATGAACTGTTTTTCATGTGGCATCCATGTACCAGTGTCCGGGACGGTGATGATCTCCTCCTGCTCCCTCTTCATCTCCCGCTTGTAATGGTCTGCCTCACTCTGGGCCGCAAGGTACCTACCACATGGCGCGGCCGTGGATCAGAAATTCAGAATCATGCGTTAGTGGACAACTTTTGAGATTGAAAACAATGTGGTGTTTGTCTTGTCCTCGGATAAAAAAGATTAAATCATTGTTCGCCACTTTGCTGGGCCTAAAAGCTGTGATGATAACAAGTAACACAAAGCGTGCTGGGTGCCTGGGTCAGCACGTCGAAGAGAGCCACACACTTGTCTATCACGAGCTAGCTTTTCTCCTAACGATTTCCCTTTTTGTGGGTTTGGATGAGGGCAATTTATTATATGTTTTGGTGCTAAAACACTTAATAAGCACATGCCGACATCTGCTGAACAATGCAAAGCTTTTAGGCTCATGGTCTTTCAATTCAGTGTTCGTATGCTATGGATACAATGCAAGTGTTATACTGTGTAATACACAAAAGATAGCACGTCTCTGATTTCTCAGTCAAAGATGCACGCAAAATTCAAGACGCCTATGGTGAAAAACAACGCCTAACCAAGCATCTAAAGTATTAGTTTGCAACAGAAGAAGCGATCTATCAAACATTACCTGAATATATATTTGCACTCAAGAATTGAATTTTGTCTACATCATAGTTCAGGAATTAAAAAAAAAACTGAAAACCACGTAGAGACTCAAGTAAAAGACAAAACGGAAGGCGCTGGTAACTTCGGATAGATCAGTCGTGAATGAATGAATGGGGAGAAGCAAAGGGAGAGACGCATTCTGAATTCTGATCGTACCCTCCGAGACCCATGGAGATGGCGCCGGCGGCGACCTCGGCGAGGCCGGCGGTGAGGACGAGCGAGGAGGGCGCGCTGGCGCCAGAGAGCCCCGCGGCGAGGGCGAAGGGCACGGTGAGGCCGTCGGACACCCCCATGATGACGTCGCGCACCACTTCCCCCGCCGTGAAGTGACGCTCCCGGTGGCTCGCCCTCTTCTCCAGCATCGGTTGCCCTCGCGAGGCGCCGTCGCCGTCCATCGATCACCCGACGCCGGTAGAGAGGCGAAGCGCGAGGAGGAGGATGGGCTCGGCTCGCTTGCTCGAGTTCGGGTGCGTGCGACTGCTGATTTCTCAATTATTATGAATCTCCGCCTCTGTTTGTATACGAGTCCATGGAAACGTGGACGGCTTCTTTTACTATTTTTTTTTTGTTTCCCCCTGAAGGAGCCCCATGCTGTCATTGGCCCATGGCCAATGCATAGATCCTCTACTAGGAAAAAAAAGGAGATAAATCTTAAGAGTTCTTAATCATCCTTTTTGCTTTCCAATACTCATTTGCATAAGAGTAAATTGCACTCTTATGTACGTGCAAATGTGCCCACTAACTAGTAAAATACTTAACTTAGTGCACTTCCATTTTCTTAATATTGTAATTTAATTTTCTTCAATCATTTAGATTATTCATTTTATTTCTTATAATTGGTTTTTAAGAAGCCCATATCGAACACTGAAAAGCCATTATTTCCAATATGGATCTATGACGTAAAATTATTTTGTTTACTTCGTAAACTTTCGTTGGCAATGCAGACTCATTTCTTCGCTATATTAAATTATTTGCCATTTGTGTATTTTAGTCTTTTGCATTATAGGCACAAGAGTTCAAACAAATCGAACATTAAGTCATTGGGTGTTATAAAGAGGATGAAAAAAAACTTTGTTGTTTGCCAAGGCCTGCTTGCTGAAAATAACCAGATTTATTCATCAAAGAGCACCAGCACTGGTGCTTATTTCATCAGATGAACTTTATTCGAAATCTCAGTCCACATGGTTTACATTGCAACGAACATAACGAATGAAGAGAGGAAAACTGTCTCCTAGTTAATTTTCACTGCCAGCCCTGCAACTGGCACAGCCTACGGAACCACTGGCAGCATATATCTCCCCTACGAACGTTGTTTCTCCAGTTCCTCAATGAATTTGACGAAGTTGAGGATGATTTTCTTGCCCTCGGGAGTAATGATGCTTTCCGGGTGGAATTGGACGCCCTAAAACAGTTAAGCGTTAGCACCCACAAAAGGTATACAGCTCCAGGTAAACATCTTCAGCCTGGCTTAAGGGCCAGCGTAATTGCGTAAGCATCAACTGGCGTGCGTGTGAAGCACTGAAGTAGAAATACCTGGATGTGCTTGTACTTCTTGTGGCGAGCGGCCATGATAAGCCCATCTTCAGTCCATGCGGTGGCCTCCAGAGCATCGTGTGGGAAGGTTTCTTCCTCGATGACCAAGCTGTGGTATCTTGCGGCAGTAAAAGGGCTGTCCATGGAATCAAAGGATGGTGTCAATTTGAAGGCTTATTTGGGAGGAGTAGCACAAACTGAATATAAAAAGTTTAAATTTCTGAGAAAAAATGGTATTTTATCAATACTAAGTGAAATGGCATAATCGTCTCCTTCGATAACTCAAGTAAGAAAACATTTATGTTTTGAAGAAAGGAAACAAAAATTTAGGAACTTCTCATACATGGCTGAATGACTCATCAATATTGAAAGCAGATTGACTGACAAGATGTTTGTTATAACAAGTAAACTCTGTAGAAGCAGTGTTAGTTGCATATCATGTCACATTGTTAAGTAACAAAATAGCAGTTGATGAAAACTAGTAACTGTGGGAATTAGTAACCATGAGTACTATAAGAACCTATTGGAATCAGTAGAAACAATACATAAACAAAATAAAAGATAATTTTGTGGACTCAATGGTTCAGAAATAAAATCATACTTTGGCAAGCCATCGAATAAGGCCTTTCCTAATTCCTCATCATAATGAACTGGAGAGCTTTTTCCATGCATCACTCCAGAAGGAGCACGAATGATCTTTCCTGCATATTCATGTACATAAAGGTTTGAGAGACAAAAGATGAGGCCATAAAAAACTAGTGACCGGGTACAAAGATAAATCTTACCTCCAAATGCCTCCCCGATGCACTGCAGACCCATACAAACTCCAAAAATTGGGATGGTTGGGCCCAATTCAAGAACAGTCTGCAATGATATACCAGAATCTTGTGGTGCACCTAAAGAACAAATTTGAAAGTATTTTGTTATGTTCAGGAGTTTCGACTCTTGTGAATTGTGATATTGAGTAAGACAAACTTACCAGGTCCTGGAGAAATAAGTATGCCTCTTGGGTTCTTCCTACAGTGCAAGAAAAAGGGAGCATGGTAATCAGATTGAGAGTTTCCCTTTTTTTTAAATGCTCTAGAACTATATATACCTTTTTACATCTTCTATGGTCAGTTCATCATTGCGATATACCTCGAAGTTTAATCCAAGCTCTCCCATATACTGCATCATTAAACACAAAATGTCAGCAAAAGCATGTTTGGCTCATAGCCTATATTTTTTCTTTTCTTTCACTCAATTGTCTTTTAATAAAGTGCAAAAATAAAATGTGGATTTATATTTTTAAAAAAAATAAAAGGAGGCCACCTATGAGGGAACAATAGAAATACATGGCATCAGCCTGATGGTCAATAATAATGATGTGACCACAAGAACACAAAGCAGTATGTTATCCTACCTCCAGTATAAACATTTCAGGGTTACAAAACCAAGTTAGTTTTGCCAAGTGAACCTTTTAGTATTAGCAGAGTCAACATTCCAAACTATATCACGAAACATGGTAAGTTACTCAACAAAATACCAAGGAAAATGTCAGAGGATCTGATAGTTATTTGTCACATAAAACATGCTTCTGAACAGAAGTCTGGCACTAACCAATGGACTAGAAATGTGTTAATGACATATACAGCTTCCTATGTAGTCATTTTACCTATTATATATAGTGTTTTTAATTAATGGCTGTCACTGCTGAAGAGTCAGGAAATGCAGAAGCACCACTCTCAAGCTTTTCACTTCAACACAAAAAAAAGGCATCATATCATACATGCCTCTATCCTTCAGCTGCAAAGTTGTTTTACCAAAATATAAAAATTAATTTCGAGAAGTATACCGTTTATAGCTTTATTACAACGGAGTATTCGAATAGGTCACTTTTCAATATTAACCATTGTTTTAAAAGACTCCCTGGCCCACATAAGCATGGGGGGTCATCCTCACACCTAACGCCTAGTCCTATGTCTAACCCTGATTGGGCAAAATAGGACACACTCCATCAGTCACCTAGAGCCTTCATCTTTTGAGATTTAGTAATGTGAAAACGTTCGATGGCAAATTAAGTACCTGTATAAAGCTACTCTAGGCAGTAAAGACTCGAAGATATTCAACAGAAATTGGCACCAAGTCTGACAGCTACTAAATAAATCAAGAATTCATCTTTCAAGTTCAGATCAAGCGATGATCGAATGTTATAACTGTTTTTGTGGAACAGGAAACACGTGATTGCAATCCCCAAGAACAAAGAATGCAGTCAAGATATGGCTTCTGTATCAAAATAAAAGTGCAATTCTTCCTAACAAGCACTATTGATCAAATTACCGATGTATACCTAACAAAACGTTTTTATGGGGCTCTGTCCACGAAAGGAGTGGAAATACTACTTGATATAGTTTGACAGATGGATGCTGCCTTCCAAATATGGATGCCTACTTAGCAGATACAATTCAATAGCAAGGTCGCACTGTATAACAACATCATGGAATACATCCACGCAAAAACAAGAACAAAAAAAAAACATCATGGAATACATTCCTAGCAATCTTGTAACCATGGATTACATCAGTTGATACAAGTAGAATTGGAAAAAAAAATCATTCTGATATACATATACTAATATCAGGCCAATAAAAAAGCACGGGATAATGTTATCACTGACGCAGCAAGGTGACTTAGATACATTCACATTATCCTAAGATCTAACATCATGAACGAAAATCGAAGAAGTAATTCCACTGGGGCATGACATGTCATCTTGCGAATAGTCAAACATTTTTAAAACTAATTAAGCCAAAGGAAAAATGTTCAAAAAATCATCCAGAAATGCATAGAAAACAATTTGCTGCAACAGCGTTTGTTTGAGCAAACAAATGAACAATACCGCACACATGCCACGGGAGAAAATACCATGGCATGTATGCAGAATGAACCACAAATCACAGGACACAGATCACAGGACCAAACAATTGGAAAGAAGGGAACATTTTTGAACGAAGGAAAGAAGGGAACATGCCCCCAAACAGAATAAAACGCCGTATACCTGGCAGAGATTATAGGTGAAGCTGTCGTAGTTATCGATAACGATGATGGGCTGCTTCTCCGTGGCCGCTCGTCCGTCCAGGTCCGCCGCCGGCGCCGCCGCGGCCGGCCCCGCGGCTACTGCCACGGGGGACGCCGCCTTCACACCCCGAGCTGACAGCGCACCACTCGCGAAACCTGCGGGGAAGGAAGCAACCCAACCAATCGGTCAACAATGCGCCGAATCAGGCGACGGCAGGGCCGATCGAGGAGGACGAGAGCGCGAGTGAAACTGGACTAGAGCCGATCCGTACGGGGCGTCGCCGGGACGCGCGCGAAGGCGGGTGCCGGGGAGGAAGGCGCCAGGGAGCGCGCCCGGGCTGCGGCGGTCGCCGCCGAAGGCGCCGCGGCGAGGTGGGAGCAGGCCATTCCCGGCGAGAGCGAGAGGACGGGGAAGCCGAGCCGGGGCGCGAGATGTCACGTGCTGAGGGGAGAGCCTGGCTGCCTGGGGGAGATGTGATTTGTGTGTTTATAAATAGAAACGCGGATTTGATTTGTTTTTGGTTGGGCTGGAACGGGGGGTTTATTTTAACTGATCTGATCCGAATCTGATCTGATCTGGTGCGGCATCCAGTCCAGCAGGCACCGCTCCTCGTGCTATTTCTCTTGACGAATTGAAGATTTTGATAGGTGGCGTGTTAGCACGAACGGCGCAGCGCTTCGCCCGCTCGTTTTTTTTTCCATATGCCCGCGCCGTGTCCGCCGTGGGCCGTGGCGCCGTGCCCGGGCGTGCGTCGGCCGGATCCAATCGCGGGCAAGACCCAGAGCCAAGTCAACGAACAGCCAGCCTAGGGGGCGCCGGTGCCTTGGCGTGATGGCGTCTGCGCGCGGCGCCCCACGAGGAGGAGGACGTCGCCGTCAGCTACTCAGCTCAGCTGCGCCTGCGCGCACCTCTTCCTCGTGGCGGTCCTGGCACGAGGCCGGGCACGGGGATCTCGCGTCCGGGGTTTTGGAAGCGTGCGCATGTGCTGTGCCCCGTGGCAAAGAATCTCAAGCGGGTGTGGTGCCGCGAGGTCGCAATCAGGCATCAGATGATGCTACGAACTCCTCTTCCCTGCGAGGATTTGGGGTGGAGACGCCGGTATTGCTCCACTGCACAGCATTTGTTGCAGGAATGAATGGCGCTGGTAGCTGGCTGGGTAGCAGGCTTTCTCCACAATGCACTATTTGCTGGTTTTTAAATTATTTAACCGATAAGCAGTGTCAAAATAGTACCAAAACGGTACGCTGGGTTTGGTCTTTTTGCTAGCTCTTAGCTAGCTCATAACATTTTCTATTCATTGAACAGTACATCTTTTGATGTGACCGGCTCTTGAACCAGAGCCGGTCACATCACTTTTACACTCTTCAGTGAATATGAGAGGCTAAGAGCTAACAAAGAGTCAAGCCATTTGCAAAGAGTCAACCCACTTCCGTACTGTTTTGACACTGTTCATCGATTAAACAATTTAAGAGCTAGCTAGCAAAGAGTAAATAAACAGTCACCATGGTGGACAAGGCGGTAGAAGAACGGATTTTGCGTCAGTGAAAATGTGGAACAAGTGGTTGCGGTCCAACCTGGTACGTTGTCAGAAGGCTGGTGGGTCAAATTTTGTTTACTTCGATTTTTTTTTTTTTCTAAATTCTTCCGGGCCAATGGATCGATCGGCTGTCCATCGATCTCTAGCCGCCGTTGAATCGTTCGTTCGTTAATTGTTTTTCAACCAATTGTATTAGACGAGAAAAATGTTGTTTAAGAAGCACTCGACATGAGGGTAATTTTTATACCTTTTAGAACAAGGCAATTTCTTAAGCTCGATTGGAGTGTTGTTGCGAGCTACGAAGCCATGTTCTCACATGGAAAACATGTAGCATGCGGACGAACCACTATCTCCAGAAGATGCCCTCAGCAGTCCCACTATCTGACCATGAGAAGAATTTGTGATGCCGCCGTATAAAAGTGACCGAGGGAAAAAAAAATCAGAAAGGGCTTTCACCGTAAAAGGAAATTCGGATGCATGGTTAGTGAGACAAGCTATGCCTCTTAAAAAAATTTCGCTAAGAAATTATTGAGCTCCTACCATAATGTCAGTTGCAATGTTGCATTCATGCTCCACTCATGCTGTACTCGTGATGGTAAAATGGTGAACTATTGGGTTTTCTATAGTTCTACTAGTTATATTTATAAAAGATCACATGTACACATTTAGATGAATAAGAATTGCATTATCCCTTACAATCACATGTCTTTGTGTTTTTGTTTTTACTGTTGTTTCAAGCATCAACGTATTTGTCCTTCACTAGGGTGCAAAAGAAACCACGTCAGGACAGCGCCTCCTGGTCTAGTGCTGACAGTGGGACCCACTAGAAATTAAAAATGCGGCATCTGATTAACGGATCGATTAACGTCGCGATCGATTAACGGAGTGGCTTAACCAAACAGCAAACACGAAACAACGGGACCTGATGACGACGCTGTGAACGGCGCCCAAACCAAACAGCGCCCGAACCAAACGGCGCCCTGGTTCCTCCCGTCCCGTCGCCTGCTTCCCCTTGAGCCGGCGCGCCGCGCCGCCGCCTTCCCTTCCACCTCGCCGCCGTCCCTCCCCTCCACCTCGCAGTCGCCGCCGTCCCTCCCTTCCTCTCTCGCTCTGTCTCTTCTTCCTCCTTTCCTGCTGTCGCGCCGTCGCCTGGCCGAGGGACTCGTGGCCGGCCCATCTCAGATCCGCTGCCTACCTCTCCGATTCTCCCCCCTTCACCGCTCTCTGTTTCTGTTTCTGTCCTCTCTCGATCTCTTCCTCCACCTGCGAAGACTGGATGAGCAGCACTGCAGCGGCCGATCCGTGACGCCTTCACCGTGCCCTTTGCCATCGACGAGCACCCACGAGGTATGCCCGTACCTTCTCTTCCCTTCCTGCTGTGCGAAATGAAGAACCCCAAACCCTAATATAAGATGTATTCGTAATCTTACCTAGTTATACGATTTACATTTTAATGCCGAGTCCGCCCCTGAGTAGCAACGTCTCTACACATTCTGGTACGTACCACGATTGAGTTTCTACAGAGCTTCAATAACCCCATCTTCTGTAGTAAACCAGTATAGGAACAATGGAGAACTTGTGTATTGTCAATGTTCTCGGTAGTGTAGTAGAATAATTGGAATACCTGTTTGCCAATTAATAATGAAAATGTTGGGGGTGGATGATTGTGGAACACAAAACCAAGTCGTGCATTCTGTTTAGATTTATTATTCCATAGAATTCTCTTCATGATTCTGAGCCTATGTATCAAATATGTAGTAGGTTCTGGGAGAGGTGTGAAAAATATTTTGTAAACCTTTCCTTTTCTATATTTTTTTTCACCTTCACCTTGGACTGTAAATGAACAGCATATGAAAAAGGAGCTAACATAGCACTGGTCATGATATAATCCCCTCTTTTCTTTCTGTATCACATAATACTATTAGGTTCACATGTAGATATTAGCTGTCCTTGTACCTACAGAACTGTGTTGACTTATACCAATGAGGAGTGCCATGTAACTGACTCAATCAGTAAATAACATGTACTCCCTCCGTTCCAAACTAAATTTATAGCATAATCAATGAATCTAGTAAAAAGCTAGGATGACTAATAATTTGGAACGAAAGGAGTACCAAGTAGTATGGTTATAATGTGCTTATCATATAGTAGGGTTAAGCGGGAAACATGAGGCATTATTGAATTGTTTTTTTTTTGTCTTATTTCAGTTTTAGGTTCCCTCTTCAGAGCAATATAATTGATGCATTCTGACTTTGCAGGGTTAAATGGCAAATAGAGCAAGATGGGTGATGAAGTATGAAAAGGGCCTTGTTGATTTACTTCATGAGAACAATACTTCACATTATCGTACCCCAACTGGATGGAGAACAGAGGGGTGGAGGAAAATTGTTAGAGATTTCAACGTGAGGTACCCAGAAGCAAAGTTCAGTAAAATGCAAATCCAGGAACATGAGACGCAACTGAAGAAAGATTATAAATTGATAAAATTGATCCTCCAGCGCGACGGTGTTTCATGGGACCAGAGTGCATCCATGATTAGAGCAACAGATGAAATCTGGGATGAGATAATTGAGGTGAGGATTGAATTCTTCTGCTCTATTATATATGCAGTCAAGGTAATTTTTTTTTAAATTTGGTAGGAAATGCCCAGGGCACGGAAGTACCAAAATAAGAGCTTTCCACTACTTGAGTTACTGGAGGTGTTATTTGATGGTAAGCAGCTTATCCTATCCCCAGATGCAAATGCATACGGACGCACTCAAGCCGAATAAAGACTGTTGGAAAAGAATTGATGTGTTACCCATTGCTTTTCTGATTTGTACATGCTACCATGTTAGGCCCTATTCCTGAAGGACAGAATCCACCTCCGAATATGATTGAAAATGTTGACGAGGGAGGAAACAACATGAGCACAACGCCAGACATGTCTGCAAGACCTATTGGAGCGATCAATGCAAATTTTGACGAGACATGGAACAATATCGGGCTACTTCAACGAACTGCGTTAGTGCCACAAGGTATAGATGATCTTAATGTTCTGCATAACCACACTGAGGAGGTACTGGAACGCCAACAGCGTGGAGCAGACGCAAGGCCACAAAGAGCTGACGAACAGGCACAGTCAAGTTCATGCGTAGAGCCACAGAGAGACAGACGCAGGAAGCGCAAGGCTCCAGACAAGGCTACAGACATCCAGCAGATCATCGAGGGCTATCTAAACTTCAAGATGAAGCAAGCTCGCATGAAAGAACAGAAAGCAAAGGAAGCTGATCAGTTCACGATATCGAACTGCATAAAGGCAATGAACACCATGACCGATGTGTCTGATGAGATCAAGGTCCTAGCCTCTGATGTTTTCAAGGACGCTGAGAACCGGGAGATCTTTATCTCCTACGAACCCAGGGTGCGAGCCTTGTGGCTGAAAAGGGAAGTTGGTAGGCTGCTCACTTGATGAGGTCTGGCTAATCCTGGTGTTGGTTCATCTCTAGGTGCAGTGACGTGGCTACTTTTGCTGTTCTAATTTAGTATGTTATTTATGTATCAGCGTAAAGACGATTATGTTACTTGTGTACCAGCTTAAGGTCCATTCTGTTACCTGTGTATCAGCTTAAGGTCGATGCTGGAGTAAGATTCAATGTACGTGTTCCATGTACAGTTTCTTCTTTCAGAAATGAAGTTATTCTTGATCAGTAACATGCTTACAAAACTTTGTTATCTGAGCCACAAGGTCCTTTTCTTCTTATCGAAAAATGTGATTGATTACCCTGAACGATAATCACAACTAGCCAATCTCCTAGTCCTAGTGCACGGTTCAGGTTTCATACGCGGGTACGCCTGACGATAGACTGCACGCCAATCTGAGTGTGGCATAGCTAAAGTTCGCACTTCGAGAGCCCATGCATGAATGAAACGTGAAACCAGAAGCAAAAGAGAACGAACATGATTGGCGAGAATCGGTTGGCAAGCTCTGTACAACCCTCATACAAAGTATTTAAAAGCAGCCTTGAATGTGCTGTCATGATGAACACAACTTTATTTGGCCTTGGAACCTCAAACAGAATGAAACCAACAAAGCTGGAACGCATTAATTAAATAAGCAGAGCCAGATCCATTCCATCATAATATCAACCTAATTCAAGGAAAATCCACAGCAGGTCCAAACTTGACAATACCGTCATGACAAGCTTAAATGTATTGAGAACATACCCAGGACAAATCCCCACAAATGAAATATACTCAGGTTGATGAAAGACCCAAACCATAAGATGACGCACAAGCACTAGCTCTTCAACAGCACATGTTCATAATATTTGTAAGGCTATATTGAAGGATTAGTCGCGACAGCTCCAATCTCTTCTCCAGTAAAAACCAAAAACTCATAACACCACCTGCAAGTCTACTTTTGTAAGCTATTTGTTGCCAAACAAATTCTAGGGCTGCCACAAACACAGGAACACTAGGTTTAGTCACCGATTACAAAAAATATCATAAATAGGTCGAAGCAGGATTAGAAATTTACAATGCATACACGTACTTCAACATGAATTACAAAGTCCAGTGCAAAATTTAATGCCAAATTTATGGAACTCCTCACCAGGTCAAGCTCACATGTAGAAAGCTTAAATTGAATAATACAAGAAATTTAGCATGTAACAGGTTCTCCTTTGGTTGTCATTTGAGGGACGAGGCATTAGGTTCATGCTCACATAGACCTACTTATATGGTTATGAAGTGGAGATAGAAGTATTAGTCATATATACCTATTTACATGGTTTTGAAGTGGAGACACATGATATAAATTTGTGAACTAAAAGACCACGCAAACAGAGCAAGACAGTACATAATGTACCAACTTACAATATGGAGATTCATGTCCCTCCTTGCCAAGAGCAGAATAATAAGAATGCTAATACTGGAAAGTAATGAACCATGATCTGAAAAGTTAGCTATGATCAAATACATTTAAATGCTGCATGATTAGATGCCCATCGTAAAAGCTGTAAAAATACCCACTGGAAACTACACTAAAAAAAATTCAATGAGAAGAAATAGATATATAGATCCATAACAAGGAATAAGTTTTACTAGCAGCTAAACTTCATGCTTACACATTGAACAAACAATAGTTACAGCTCATATACTCGTAGATAAGGACATAATAGTAACCTTATATAGCATATATATTATCTCACAAACTGTAAACAACAAACAGTCCTCCAGCAACACAAGCAACGGGAACATTCTAAAAAACATAGTCTCTTGACAAGTCTATATGGATTCAGCTCCTATTCCAATATTCACATTTCTTTATACCAAAAGCAGACGACACGCAAAAAACTAGCATATCCGACAGTAACATGCAATGAGTGGAGCTACAACATAGAACTAGTATAACCCTGGCATAGTCTAGTATCTTGGACCCATGCTACATGAACGGGATAGCCGCACTGGTGCTACATTTGCCATCTCTCGTCCAGTCCCAACTGCTGTTGCTTTTGGGCCACCACCACCTTCTGGTGCAGATACTGTATTGTATTGCTTCCTGCAACCTGGGCATCGCCCATCTGCCTCAAGAATCCTCTTGTGGCAGAAGAGGCACAGGTGAAACCCACAAGGGCAGGGGAGGAAGCTAGAGTCTGTTGGGTCAAGATCTTCGTAGCATATCGGGCACGACAACGGCAAAGATAGAATACCCTGCTGCGCAGCAGTCATCCCCATCCCAGCCCAGCAGTTACCGATGCTTGCTGGAAAGCTGACCTGCTTGGAGATACTGGGTAAGCTTTGTGGACGAAATATATCATCAGGTGCCCAAGCCCTTGCCTTGCTCCGAATTGGTTCTGGTCTAGCCGCACTGGCAGGTGCTGCATTGGTAGGAGCTGGTGAGGGTGTCGTGGGAACTGAACTTTGGTGGCACTGATGACTGTCTTCATCATAGAGGGCATCAGCAGCTGCTTCCCAATCATCCAAGACTTCACTCTCATCCTCAGGGCAGCCGCCTGTATCATCCTCCTCTGCATCACTCACACTCCTCGAACTGGACCACACGCTGCTGCCACTGCTGAGGCTGGGACCACCACCACTTCCGGAGAACCCCTTCCGCTGAGTGCAGCCACCGCCCTGAGACTTGTCTGACCCAGGGCTGTGCATAGGGGAGTCAAGATCGCTGCCGCCTACCTCTAGGCCAGCAGCTCCAGTCTCCTCCCTGTCCTCCGGATCACTTCCTCTGGACCTCGTATCCGCACGCCGACGAGGGAGTGGAGGGTGCGGGGAAGCAAGGATCGGTGACCCAGCATTTGACCCTGCTCCTGTTGGTGAGGCTGCAACCTTTGCCTCCTTCCCATCCTTGCCTGGACCAATCCAAAACCCAAAAGGAGAAGGGGTCAGATTGTTAACGAATCATCAATAAAAACACTATCCAGCTAGATGACCCCAACTAAACAACGAGAAATTGCATTCTAAGCCAGCCTTTGTGAAAATCCCCCAGACACAAGCCCTTGTGAAAATCCCCCAGCCACAATATCTTGATTATCCTAAGAGAGAAACAATCATAGGTGGTTAAATAAAGTCTTGATCCAGCGCAGGGAGATCTCAACTCCCGCATGCACACCACCCGAAAACCCCACGCCACAACCGGAAATCCCCCAGACAACGGATTAAATACATCGCATAGAACAGGCACGAGAGATCAGACCTTGCCCGGATAGCCACTGCTCGCGGCGCGTCTCGAGCTTGCTCTGCTTCAGCTTCGCCGCCGTCCGGTTCCCCTGCGAGGCGCACCCGAAAAAAAACAGGAACTCAGATCAGATCAGCACGCGGCGCAATCAAATCCAACCCGACGACGAACCCCCCAGTCCCGAATCGAATCACAGAGATCAACCCACCCCCCAAAAAAGCCAGGCCGCCCCTTCCTTACCCTCTTCTTCTTCGCGTCGCGCGCGGCGGCCGCCGATGCGGGCGATGCGGCGTCGCTGTGTCCCATCTCTGCTGGGTCGAACGGGAGGAGGACTGCCTGCCTCGCTGCTGCCGGCCTCGTCGAATCGCGCGCGCGGGGGGAGCGAGGAGGCGGAGGCGGAGAAAACCCTAAAAAGCGATGCGGCGGACGGGGCGGGAGGCGAGAGAGAGAGGGGGAAGGCGAGGACGCGCGGGGGCGGATGGATGGATAGATAACACGAGGGGGGATGCGCAGAGAGTTTAGAAACAAAGAAAGGGGGTCGGAGGAAAGGGAAGCGAAATCTCCTGGGCCTTTTTGGGCGCTCCGCGCTCGCGTTTATTGATCCAGGCCGGGGAAAATTACGAGGCTACCCCTCCGCGGCGCGGCGACGGTTACGGGGTTATGGGATCTGGACCGTCCGATCCGCGCGGGAGGCGAGGGTTTGGCCGGTCGGGGCGCCGCGCTGATCAGGGGCGTTTTCGAGAAGATCTTTTGTTTGGCTCGGGGTGAACCCGGGACGCCTGGTCGTAACGGCGTTTTTGTTTTTTTATTATCGTCATCACACAAGAGGAGGAAAGCACGGTAACGTGCGGGGGCGATTGCGACGTTGCGCGGCGTTACGTCCACCGGCGAGCAGATGGCCGGCGCTGAGGATTTTTGCTTGTGAGGACTGAGGACCTCGGCTCCGAACCTGTGAGGAAGGCGAGGAGAAGCTGCTGGAAGGTTCGGTTCCTGCTCAACCGAGTTTGTTTTGAACTACGGAGTATGACAAATCGGCGGTAGGAATTCTGTCGTCAGATGAAAAGCGAAACCGGATATTTTGGTTCAATGGTTCCGTGGAAAAGGATGGAATTCTGAGCTTAGAAATTAGAATTAGGAGGCAAATGTGACGTCTCGCAAAAAAGAAAGAAAGAAAGAAAGAGAGAGATTCGATGATATGCTTGCTCAGAAATATATTTGGCAAAAGAAAAATCTGAAATACTACAAGGTGCCATTTGTCGAAACAGAATTTGCGAGGCGTAAGGTTTCGTTTATTCTTTTAGGTGCGTTTCATTTATCCTTTCAGGTCTGCACGACGAACGCACCTGCTCAGCCATATGTCGTCAACAGACAACAAAATAATGACAGGTTGGTCAGACCTAAATTCAGTTTACAGCTCCCCTGTGTTGCACCGCTTGCCAAAGATTACGGACCAATCTTTCCCTTCAAAAAAGGATTACTGGCCAACCAGTGCTCCTGACGAATCCAAGAAATTTGATGAACAATACTAAAAAAAAAAACTGCAAATGCAATGTACTGCAACCGACATTTGCTCCAGTCAACGCTGTCAGTACCACGGCTAGTTCTGCAGCAACGTGGCACCAAATGCGTCACAGTGGGCACAATTCTCCGACCCTCTACTCTCAATTCTCCCACCCTACCTCATAATTCTGGTTCGTACCACGCAGGAAGTTTCTGTGCTCCTACGAAACAATAAAGCATTACAGGCCATTATCACCCATATGTTTCTTTTAAAGGATAACCCATTAAATTGATGCAACATAATCAAGTGATGAGAACCAAACCTGCAGGTACAGGAGACCAATCAAGAACGATGTAACCATGTATAAGTCGATCGTCAGGATTGCTCGGAGTGATCACATGCACCTGCCGACGAAAAACTAATGCTTAAGCAACCAGGCAAGATTGTGATACTGCCTTGGGCTCTTTTGTCTCACCTTGCATTTACATGCAGCCAAGTCATGGACTCTGTCTTGTCACGACTCATGAGGATAGTGCAAGTAATCATTTCCCTGATCATTAGAAGACAACATTTGAATTAGCACTTGAAAGAAATGGCGGCCACACCCCAAAAAAAATCACAAGGAGAAAAGTAAATACCAAACTGGACGCTGCCACAACAAGAAGGGTACAATGTATCACAAGAAAAGTAACGGGGAGTTGGATCTGCAGCTGAACCTGGAGAAGTCTTCACTTACACCACAAGAACTGCATGTCTATTCTGCCCATAGTACATATATAATGAAAAAAAAAAGTATGCTAAAACAGAAAAGGGAGATAATTAAAAAAGATCAACTTGCACAATGGGTTACCTTGATATAACCAGCCTGGTGCAAATTAGAATTGTCCATTCTTTTAAAGCTAGCAATTGCAGCAACATAACACAGAAAACTACAATAGTGACACTGACATCATGATCATGGCAAACTTGCAGCAATACAATACTGTCTCGGTACTTTTTTACAGAAAACTGCAATAGTCACACTGACACCATGATCATGGCCAAATAATAGCTACCAGTTGTGCTTCTTCAGTCTCGTCATACAGAAATCTACCATGTACAGATGGCTCAATGGATCAATTCCCGCTTCTATGATACAGATAGCTCAATGGATCAATTTGTGTATTCTCCAAACGTACAGTCACTATTTCTATGGCCTTAACTTTTACTACACTGTAACCATTTATATACACTACTTCCAAGACATGTTGTCATATTTGGCCTTAAATTCCAATGTGTCTTACATACCATTCAAATAACCCATACGCTCAAACCTTTCAAATTTTACCTAAGATTAGCATCACTCAGCATGCTTTCATCAATCAGTAAATTTGGACCGCTGTATATAAGATCACTATCTTTTTTTTTCCTTTTTTGCAAAAAGTAAAGGAAATTTTGAGCCAGGAAAGAGCATAGCTGCAATTTAGTCACCTACAATTATCAACTGCGCTCCAACCTACACCTTTTCCCACTCCATGATTCTTCATCATCTCTCTTAGTTTCTCTATTTCATCCCATTTTTTAACACTACCATAAGAATTAGACGTTAAAATGTAATATCCATCATTTTCTGGGTCAGAAGCAAATGCCTTTTTGGCAATCCTTAAACCCATCTCAAAGTTATCATGCACTTTGCAGGCACTAAGCAAAGTTCCCCATACCCCACCGTCAGGTTCTACTGGCATGGCCAAAACCATATCTTCTGCTTCTTGGAGATGTCCAGATTTCCCTAAGAGATCCACCATGCAGGCATAATGCTTCAGGTTAGGCTCAAGTGAGTATTTTCCCATTTTAGTGAACAGCTCCCTGCCCTCCTCAACAAACCCTGAATGGCAGCAAGCAGATAGAATGGCAAGAAAGGTAACACTATTAGGCTTAATACTTCCTCTCTCCATGTCATCAAATAGTTCTAATGCTAGTTTTGCTTTCCCATGCATCCCATACCCAGATATCATCACATTCCAAGCAACAACATCACGTTCAAACATAGAGTCAAAAATCCTTCTTGCAATTCCAAGTTGCCCACATTTAGCGTACATGTCAATAAGTGCTGTACTGATTGAGACATCAGATTCCCACCCTATTTCTTTCACATAAGAATGTATCTGCTCTCCACGTTCCAGTGCAGCCAAGTTTGCACAAGCTGAAATGACAGTGATCAAGGTTGCTGAGTTGGGTTTCAAGCCTTCAGTGAGCATTTGATCATACAGTGATACTGCAGCATTTGAATGACCCAGGTGAGCATAGCTGGAAATTAGTGCATTCCATGTGACAATATCACCCTTCAGTTTGGCCAGGCCGAATATTTTGCAGGCATGATCGAATTTTCCACACCTTCCATACATGCCAATTAGAACATTTGCAACTGACAAATTATCATCAAGCAAGTGCTTGATTGAATAACAGTGTGCTGATCGACCTAATCTTAGTTCCTCTAGCCGTGAGCAAGAAGAGATTGCGGAAACCAAGCTGTTGGCATCACACAGGAATTCATCCTTATCTCTGAGCTGCATCTCACGATACAGCCCCAAGCATTTAACATCGCATCCAGCTTTGCAGTATCCTACAACCATCAAATTCCATGATTCTGCATTTCGTTGATGCAACGATCTAAAAACTCTGCATGCAATGTCCACCAATTCAAATTTTCCATACATTGAGATCAAAGCATTTCCAGTCAAAACACTACCTTCATAGTTTCTCTTTGTTATAACTGTATGAAATGCCTTCCCTCCATGCACATTCCCACTGTTGCCCAGCCCTGCAAGCAGACAACTAACAAGAACCTCATCCGGCTGCAGACCAGACTCCACCATCTCCTGCAACAACTCCATGGCCTCTGTCATAAGCCCTCTCCGACAGTAAGTTCCAATCAAGCTAGTCCAGGAAACCACGTCTTTCTCTGGTAACTCCAGGAACAAAACAGATGCATCCTCAGTGTTCTGACATTTCGAGTACATTGAGAAAAGCCCAGAATCCACTGACGGGGAATCACCAACCCCAACCTTCACTGCATACCCGTGCAAGCATCTACCAGAATTCAGCTCACCTAGCATCCCACACGCCTCCAAGCCACTCTCCATCGTCCGTGAGTTTGGCCTAGTCCCGCCATCGCCCGCAAGCCTGATCATCTCCATCAGATAGCGCAACCCCTCTGCGCACTCCCCGTTTCGCACGCACCCCGACACCACCGCGGTCCACGCGACCACGTCCCTCTCGGGCATTTCCTCGAACACCTTCGGCGTCTCCGACGATGCCGCACCTGGCGTATACGTACACCAGCGACGACGCGACGGCCACAGAGCCGCCATCGCCGACGAGAAGGCCGCACCTGACGCTGTACGCGTGCACGGAGGCGCCGACGCCGAGCGCGCCCAGCTCGGCGGAGGCGGAGGCGGCGAGCGGCGCGGTGAAGCGTGAGGGCCGCGCTCCCGAGGCAAGCATGCGGCGGTGCGCGACGAGCGCGGCCGCGAAGTCGGAGGCGCAGTGGTGGGCACGGATGAGGGAGTTCCAGAGGAACGCGTCGGGGCACGGGGAAGACGAGAACGCGAGCGCGGCGAGCCCGGGGCGCCCCGCGGAGGAGTAGGCGGAGACGAGTTTGGCGGCGAGGTCGGGGCGGGGGGAGAGGCCCGAGGTGACGGCGAGCGCGTGGACGCGGAGGAGCTCGGGCAGCGGCGGGTGCGAGGGCGAGGGCGACGAGAGGAAGCGGGAGAGGATGGCGAAGGGGGTCGTTGTTTGAGGAGGCGGCATCGGCATCTGATTTCTCGTTCGAAAACGTCATCCCGACGTGCTAGATGATTATACATGGAGCAATGCAGAGTGTGTGCCCTTCAGGCCTTCACAACTAGAGTATGAGTGTTCAGGAACGAGTTGACGCGGGGGCTATAACGGTGAATAATGGTGAATGCAGAATCTGAACACGCAAAGCACGTGTGAAGTGTAAAATAAGTGCCACAAATCTCAAGATTAACCGATTATCCTTTTACCGCGATCTTGCCTAGTGCAAGAGTACTGAACACAACACCAGCGTTGCAAAATATAATAAGAGCGCGGACTAGACAGCCTATGATGAAGTACAATCTGTCCTGAAATCGTTTACAGCAATACAAGCCGCTTTGCCGCAAGGGCTTTTATTGGAAGGAGCACTGTACTGTACATAAGTCTGTCCATCCGCAGGATTGATGCTGCATCTTCAGTGAATAACACGCTCCATTCTCGTTCTCATGGCATGAATCCGTTTACAGCTTTGATGGAGGCTGGTACCATCCCCACGGCTCATCCGAGCAGTACTTAGTGACTTGCTTCACGGTCAGGTAGTTTTCAAGGCCCCTGAAAAAGAACAGAGAACACAATTCAGAGGACGCGGATTGCAGAACCTTTTGTTTGGCAGCGATGACAGCAGATTGTGCCATCTCTCAGTACTGACGACTTCACGTATCGCATATATCAAGTGCATTTTCTATCACAGACGTAGCATTGTGGCACTCACCATTCCCCGAGCTCACGACCAAAACCGCTCCGCTTGTTCCCTCCCCATGGAGCTTGGACCAAGGTTGGTTGCGAGCAATTTATCCAAACAATACCCGAATGAAGAGCCTGCAGATGACAGATTTTACATGTGTTACGGAATGAAATACTTGCATTTCATGACAATTCCGGCATCCTTGCAACTAATCAGGAGCTGAAATCGATCTCCATGTCACACTTCCACTTGAAGTTACCTTTGAAATGCGCTCACACCTGGCTTCATCATTAGAGATCACTGCACCACCCAAGCCATAGCTGAAAATAATAGGTAGAGAAGGAAGATAAAAAGTATAAGCATGAAAGTTTTTTTTCATTTATTTCTCCATATTTCAAAATCAAGCAATAGTGACTCACTGGGTATCATTCGCAAGTTCCACAGCTTCACTCTCTGTCTTGAACTCTTTAACACAGACAACTGGTCCAAAGACTTCCTCACGCCAAATTTGCATTGATGTACTAACATCTGTTATAATTGTAGGTTCGATAAAGAACCCTCTTCTGAGGTGCTGCCAGTTGATCAATGTAGCTTGGATCAATGCCAAGGAGCCAAAAAAATGGATAAATGTAACTAAGGATGCTTACCTGTGGTTGGGCACCACCATACAAAATTGTGGCACCTTCGCTTCTTGCTGTTGAGATGAACTTCTTTATCTTTTCATACTGAAATATGAAATGGAGCAGTTCAGTTGTCTAAATAAGAATCACAATGCTGTTGTTCTTCAGCTAACAACACACAGAGTTGCGAAAGCCATACGCAAGTAGGTCCTGACTAGTGATCATACTCCAGTCTACTGTAAGAAGTATATTTTCTGGTAGGGTAATGTGCAAAGAAGTAAAGCTATTAGGAGTTGCGTAGGGGATTATCACCATTGTCATGATTCTTAAACATTTATTTGATTTGGACATAATCTCTTCGTTTAAGTGTTCATAAATTCAGAGAAGGTACGTATTTGCAACAAAACTCGACAAATTTTATGTACTTGATAAGCATTACCTGCCCTTCACTGACAACAGACCCCAGCCTGCAGCCTTCCTCCAGTGGGTCAGAGACTTTGATATTCTTTGTCCATGCGACCAATCTATCCAAAAATTGCTTTGCTATTTTCTCCTGTGAATTTCCTCATGTCATGTATTAGAAATAGTACTTGATCTCTAAACCAGCTAGAAGAAATACATACATGCAGAAGTAGACGAGAAGTAGCACTGCAGACTTGGCCAGCATTAAAAAAGATCCCAAACATGGCCCATTCAACAGCTGTGATTTAAATTCAGTGAGACCTAGTGCAGCTAATACCGAATTTGCCATAAAATTAGGGGCATAGTAGACCTTTGTCAATGTCAACGTCATCAAAGACAATAAGAGCACTTTTGCCTCCAAGTTCTAATGAAACAGGCTGTTGAAGAAGAAATAGACAATGGATAAGCATCATTCACATGTTGATAGGATATATTTAGGTCTTGTTTGGGAACTAGTGGATTGGAGTGGAATAGGAGGGACTGGAGGGGATATTAAATATATTTATGCTCAATCCACTCCATTCCACTTCAATCCACTCCTTTCCAAACAAGCCCTTAGGGTGTGCCAATTTACTGAGAAAGTGTAGGGAACTAAAAGCATAGAGAACAGCAACAGACCTTAACCATTTGGGCAGCGGCAGTCATTATTCTCTTACCAGTCTCTGTACTTCCAGTAAAAGCAACCTACAAACAGAGCCACAGAAGTTTCATGACTTCAGAACTGATGATAATCATTTCAGATAGCGTTATGTCCATTGGCATGAATAGAGGATACTCATTGAGAAAGTGGTCTGACCTTATCCACATCGGGGTGTGAAGATAATGGAGCACCAGCTTCAGGGCCCAGACCAGTAATTATATTCAACACACCTGGGGGTAGTCCTACTTCAGTGCATATTGCCCCAAGCTCTAAGCAAGTCCTGAATTTAGACCAGATTTTAGTCCTCTCCTCCTAGGATATAACAATTGTATAAGAGACTCGAAAGTTATAAAGCCTTACAGAGAAGCCAACTCCGATGGCTTTAACACAGCTGTACACCCAGCAGCCAAGGAAGGTGCAACCTTCCAAGTAGCCATCAACAGAGGATAGTTCCTTCATTTACAGATGGAAAAACAAAATGAATTGATTATAATCCGAAAAAATAATTACACAAAACACCAACAGAAACAGACACACTTCATGCCAAGGTTCAAATTATGGGGTAGTTGCACTCAAACATCCCTAATTTAGAAGGGCTCAACAATATAGCCTCAAGGCCACGGGAGTTGGATAAGACAAGAAACAGTTCTAAATGTTTATGGCGTCCTAAACATGGAAAATAAAAAATCAACCAGAACCTATTTGTTTGTTGAAAAAAATAGAACCTATTTAATTTATAATTGGTGGCAGCAAGTACAATAGCTTCAAAGACATTAAACTACGATATACAAAAAGAAACCAAGGCAAAAAGATCTTGGTATGATTGACAAATAACAATTACCAATTATTCAATTACTCATATTGAAACATACAAAGGGTACCCTCTTATAGGAATTAGGACTTCAGAATGTCCCCTTCTTATTTATCAAACTCAAACTGTCGACATGTAAGGATAAACAAGACATATTCATTCTTGTACAAACCACAAAACATATCAAAATTTTTTTGATACACTATGGAATCTGCATGAACTCATGGACTGACATGCAATTAAGTGTTTGGAGAACATGCTGAATTAGAGCAGATGTCATACCAAGGAGTGATCATTCCAACAACCCCAATGGGTTCTTTGAGTGTATGCGACTTGAGATTTTCCATAGGTAGAGATATTGGTGAACATTGCTTCCCGTCTAAAGCTTCTGCCAGGTCAGCATAGTACTC
Source organism: Digitaria exilis (assembly GCA_015342445.1). Classification (NCBI taxonomy): domain Eukaryota; kingdom Viridiplantae; phylum Streptophyta; class Magnoliopsida; order Poales; family Poaceae; genus Digitaria; species Digitaria exilis. The sequence continues at coordinate 2,333,948 of JACEFO010001734.1, forward strand.
AAAGCATGCAGCAACATCGTCCTAATATAAAATGTAAAAACATAGATTAAAACATGGATCGTCTTATTTCTTCAGTCACACTGAAGATCATATTGCAAAAAATTAAAGTTACCATATCTCCGTTTGCTTCATCGAGAGGCTTCCCAGAATCAAGTGCCTCCAATAAAGCCAGATCAGATTTCCTATCTTTAATCTGCACCCAGCAACAAACATTTAAAGAAATTTACTGTCAGTTAACCAACCACTTAATAGATGGTTAACAATGGGAAAATTTCCCCATACTAACAGATATTCAGCACTTGGATTCTCTATTGTAAATGCACCGAACAGAATAACTAGCAAACTTTCCACATTAACAAAGAAACAAATCTTACATGACAACAGTAGCATCAAATGCTGGAAAACATCTATGCTATAAGATTATGCAATGTGATACTGAAAGGCAACTGTAGCCAACGTCCGTGCCACGGCATAGCAGGAGTAATACCGTCTATGATTGATGGGAGCCTGCACTGTTTATCTCAAAGTTAAATCATCCACTGGATTGTACCAAAAAAAAGCATCCATTGGAGACCAAAGATAAGGTATTCTTATATAAACCTATTCACTATAAGCGTATATATCCCTTGGCCTTTGCCCCTAGCAGAAGTTCATACACAACAATCAAACTAATCAGCAGGAGTAAAACAATACTATATGACTGGCAAAACAAAGAGTCCTAGACATGTGTCAATTGTTCAGCAGTTATCCATCTCGACTGCGGTATGTTTTCCCCAGACATGATCTATCACCCTAATCTAGCTAAGAGCATCCTTTCAAGTCGCCCTAAGATTGATCTGTTCACACAGCAATGTAACGTTCACGACTCCAACAAACTTGGAATTAAGCAGCTACTGTATTAGAGAGTTGAGACTGTGATGGGACACATGGGTATCACCTTGGTGGCGATCGCCCTGAGGAACTTGGCTCGCACGGCCCCAGGAGCGCGGGACCAGTGCCTGCCGCCGTCGCGCGAGAACGCCTCCCGCGCCGCCGCCACCGCGATCTCGACGTCCTCCGCCGTGGCCGCCGGGATGTCGCCTTCACCGATCACCAACCAACCCAATTCCAATTCAGTACCGTGCTAGCAGGATATAAGTGGCCGGGGAAAGGCGAAAAAGGGGGAACGAACGAACCGATGGTGGCCTCGGTGGCCGGGTTGATGACGGGGAGGCGGCGCCCGAGGGACGGCTCCCTCCAGCCCCCACCGATGAAGAGGCCGCGGCGCGGGATCGTCGGCTGCGCGGCCATGGCGACGCGATGGAGTGGAAGCCGAGGATGGAGCGCCGCCCTGCTGCTTGCTTCCGCCGCTGCGGGCAGAGTGTTTGGTGGTCCAACGGCGAGGGCGAGCAAACCAGCAACGAGCACGAGGACGCCGTGCCGCACTACCTTTTTGATCTGTACTACTCCGCTACGGCGCTAGTGCAAGTCGCGTCACGTCGCAGGGACTAGTGTGTGCGGACGGTACCCATTTTTTTTAATCAAATCGGGGGGATATGGGTGGATGATGATCCAGATTCCCAAGGCTCCCAGCTCGCCGCGCTTTTGGAAATTGCCGTTGATTGATTATTAATAATTGATGCGGTGGGGAAAGGCGATTGGGTGTACCCCGCTTGCCATGTGGGCAGCAGAGGGATTGGCGCACGCGCACGTCGTCCTGTACGGGCTCGGATGCCCCGGCACGACAGTATGACACCCTTGCACACCCTTGGTGGGTGCGCGCGCGCCGCCACTACCAACCAGAGTTCGCCATCCCTCCGCGACTTTTGGGCTTTGGCAGTGGTAGGCTCTTCTTGCTGGCTCCGTCTAAAAAAAACATGTAATTCTAGGTTTTAACACACACGTGCTCTTATAGAAAAAATAAAATAGGTCTCCACCTAAACAATATAGGACCCACGTAAAGACTACGCGGGTCCCACATGAGTCCCACCTTAACAATGCGCGGGCCTCACGTGGGTCCCGCCTGAACAATGCGCGGGTCCGACGTGGGTCCCGCCTGAACAATGTGTGGGTCCCACGTGGGTCCCGCCTTAACAATATGTGGCTCCCCTGTGAGTCCCGCCTAAACAATACGCGGGTCCCACCTGAGTCTCGCCTAAACATTACGTGAGTCCCATCTAAATAGGATGTTGGTCCCATGTGGGTTCCACATAAATAGTACGCGGGTCCAGAACTCATCATCAGCGGGCCCACAACTCATCATTGGTGCTAGAGTAGCATGTTTTCTGGAACAAAAGAATTGCATGTTTTCTGGAACGGAGGGAGTAGCATATTTTAGTTGACGTGGCCATACATCCAGTCTAGTCGTTTTTTGTTCGCCGTGCAGCGCTAGTACTGTTCTACTGAACTACTGCGTGTTTAGTCGAGGGAGATAGGAAGAACTTTTTCTTGGTAAACGTGTTTTCTAAGAGGGGTGAATAGAAAAGTTAAAAAGTATTAGAGTGGAACTTTTTTAGAAACGTGATTTCTGAGAGTGATTAATAGTAAAGTCCAAAACAACTTTTGATCTAAACACGACACAGTAGTAGTGAATGAATTCACACACATTTTGTGCCCGTGAGCGCATGTTCAGCTTTCCTGTGGAAAGTACGATGCGTCACATGTGTGAGTACAACCTCCCCTTTTTAGGTCCCGTTTAGTTACCAAAAGATTTCTAAAAAAACATTATTCATCCACTTTTTCTTATTCATCTCATCCCACCCATCTCACAGAACACTATTCATCTATAGTGTTTTTTCGGTGAACAGTGTATTTTTAGAGAATCTTTTCTCAATCTAAACACACCAACCTAACGTTTTCTGGTATGTGCGCGGTGCAAGTGAGAAAGAAGAGCAATATATAGGAATAATGGGGCTGCTTGGTTGGGTGCCAAAGTATGGGCCGCCAAAATGTGGGCATGCCAAAACATGGGCATGCCAATTTTTTTAGCCAAAACCTTGGTAACTTTACAATACAACTTAGTTAAGTGGGCTATCTTTTGGCCTCCAATCAAATGAGTGCCAAAATTTTATAGACATGCCCTAATTTTAGCTTGGCATGTTTTGGCATCAAACCAAGCATGACCAATAATAGACTGCAGAACATGCCAAAGTTGATTGCTTTTGTTCTTTTGGTCCGCTTCACTCCATCTTCATAAAGTTCTTGTGTTCAATCGGTTTCATGCGGCCTTTGAGCGGGTCAAACTGGCACCGGTAGAAGCTACGCAGAGCAAAACAACAAAAAATGTGAAGCAAAGACATGACAAAACTATATGTATGTTGATAAACAACACTTCCATTCGAGAAACGAACAACGTCATTATGTGCTTTGACTCACCTTCCATCGACGCCTACGACGAGGATGGTGTTGGGTTCCTGGCCGAACCGAGCCATGTACCTGACGCCTTCATCCAAGCGGAGCACTGCCACCTGCCACCTAGCCCTGAAACGTGCGATCATGGCAGCTGAAGCAGATCGATGATGAACATAGATCCATGTTTCAGCAAATGTTAGTAACACTAGCATCAACACTTTACGTTCATCTCCGAAGTTTCTTAAGGGGATAGTAATTTTGTCTAGAAATTACCTCTTGTGTGCGGCGAGACCGGTGTCAGATAATAAGCTGCATCAGATGGCGTTGGTGCTCCCTCGAGGCTGAGACCGTCGCAGTCCGTCGTTGGGCAGGGGGGTATCGCTTCGACTCTGAACATGTCAACTGCGGCATAGTTGCTGGAGACTGCCAACCACTTGTAATCGGGAGAGAACACCATGCTGTATATTTCAGCTCTGGCAGAGCCCCTTATTAGCTGAAGGAAATGAATGTGACCGATAATATTCAATAGTTTTCATATAAACTAAAGCAGTGAGTGACAGAAAAAAGGAGAGTAATTGAAGCAACGGGAGCACTAAAATAGCCGAGTAAAATTTTAGCATGGTCAAATTTCGGGCACCAAATTGGTGGTGGCTATACCCGTTTGATCATCTTTTGCCATAAAAAATGAACTAAACACGCGGGCACCAATGCCAATTTTGACCCCCTCTCATCAAAAGAAATAATTAACGGTAATGCTAGCTTTAGAATGTTGTAACTATCGTTTGAGACATGTTGTAATAGTCAATATCCAATGTTTGAGACATGTTGTAATAGTCAATAGCCAATGTTGTAATGTCGTTTCGCATATTTCATAGTTTCCATAATCAATCCACTTTCTTAACTTTCGCATATTCCTTAATGTTGCACCTATGTATTTTTAATGTTGCATATACTCTTTTTTTTTTCTGTTGCAGAAGTTGTTTTTTAATGTTGCAGGGACGACCCTACAATAGAGACGTTCTCATCGGACGTGCTGAGTGATTAAACAGACTTATTGTAATAGCAGATGAAACAGGTCGATCAATCTAAATCACCTCTTGTACTGTCAAGCCGTCAATGGTGCTGAAGATGCGATGACCCTGCTGATCGGCAGGAGTCTGACGGGCGCGCGGACGAAGGGAGGACGACGTGCGCGGGTCGTCGACGGGTGGGACGACGGGCTGGGCGCAACGATCAAGCACGCGGACGAAGGAAAGAAGGACGCCGGGTGCGAGCGATGATCAGGCGTGAACGAAGGAAAGGAGGACGACGGGTGCGAGATTTTCGCGAACGGAAAAGGATAGAGTCGAGGCGCGTGGGGGAGCGATGCGGACGTGCGATGGCGCGACGAGATGGTTCACGCGGCGACGACTCGCCTTTAGGATCCTTTTAGGAGTAGAGAAATTGCCTCTTGTGTGCGGCGAGACCGGTGTCAGATAATAAGCTGCATCAGATGGCGTTGGTGCAGCCTCGAGGCTCAGACCATCGCAGTCCATCGGTGGGCAGGGGGTTTCGCTTCGACTCTGAACAAGTCAACCGCGGCATAATTGCTGGAGGCTGCCAACCACTTGTAATCGGGAGAGAACACCATGCTGTATATTTCAGCTCTGGCAGAGCCCCGTATTAGCTGAAGGACATGAATGTGACCGATAATATTCATTAGTTTTCAAAAAACTAAAGCAGCGAGTGGCAAAAAAAAAAAGGAGAGTAATTGAAGCAACCGGAGCACTAAAATAGCCAAGTAAATTTTTAGCATGGTCAAATTTCGGGCACCAAATTGGTGGTGGGTATACCAGTTTGATCATCTTTTGCCATAAAAAATGAACTAAACACGCGGGCACCAATGGTCTTTTGATCATCTTTTGATCTAAATCACCTCTTATAGTTAAAGCTGCTAATGGTCGAGTAACCGAACCAAAACCGACTCACACCACAAAAATTTATTACATGATTTGCCAACCGACCCAGTCCAGTTCGCTGTCTACAGCAACCAAACCAAACCGGACCCATCTACATATTGACCCGAATACTGAAACGGTTCCAAATCATACACGCGAAGCAACTGCAACTTCAAAGGCATCCGTTCGAGAACCAGACGGAGACGCTCATCATCATCGCGCTCCCGAAGAAGACCCCCTCACCGCCGCCCGTCCCCATTGCAGCGAGGCCGCCCGTGGCGGCGCCGTTTCCTAGGATTCCACCGTCGCTTTTGGTGCCGGAGGCGAGGCAATCGCCGCCGTCCACGGTGCCAACGGCGGTGCTGGCTCCTGCTGCTTCCCAGAAGCATCCCGTCGAGCGCAGGCCGTCACTGCCGAGGAAGTCGTCGGCTGTAGAGCCGGCGCCGGAGGTGCCCGCGCGGCTGCCCTCCGTCCTGACGTCCAGGCCTCCGGGCTCACCAGGCGGGGCAACCTTGCTGATCTCGTCATCACCAAGCCTGAGCCGCAGCCATCCCGAGGCCGAGCAAGGAGGAGGCGAAGTGAATGGAGAGGGAGAGGATGGGGAAGAAGGAGAGGGGGAGGCGAAGTAGATCGAGAGGGGTGCGAGTGCGAACTGCGAAGTAGATCGAGATTCGAGAGGATGGGGAAGACGGAGGACGATGGTAGACGCCTCGACGGTGCTGGACTCTTAGCCCGGTGGACCAAACTGAACCAATCCATCGTGGAATACAACTGAACCAAACTAGACCACCGCACACCCTAGCCCATTTGCCACCGAATTAGATGAGCCCAACAAGCAAAACTGAACCACTAGGACCGGGCTCAGCCCAAACCGTTAGCACCTTTACTTATAGTGTCAAGCCGTCAATGGTGCTGAAGATGCGCACCACCGTCCCGTGGAGTCAGCTGTGGCGAGCAGCTTCCCGTCGCCGGACAGCTCGAGGCACGCGACGCGGTTGTGCGCATCCACGTCGACTCGTCGGGCGCCATCATTGCTCCCGTGCCAGACCTGCACGTCGCTGGCCATCGTCGGGCTCGGGCAGGCGAGCGCGAAACCACCCTGGGTTGTGCGAAACCACCCAGGGCGCACAACCCGAGAGAGTTCGGCCCGGCCGTGTGCGTGCACCTCCATGATCTGTCTCGCTTCCCACCCGTGCTGCCTGGAACACGAAGAAATCTGATGCAGTGTCACCCTGTCCTCGCCGGCGACGACGACGAGGTCACCGACGTGGCGGATGGCGCGCACGACCGCGCCGTGGGTCGTCGATGGGCTCGCATCCGAGCTCATCATCTGCCCGTGCGGCTCGCTCCAGTACCGGATCGCGTCCCTCCCCGAACGCGATCGCCACGAGCGAGCTGCTTGAGTGCCCGGCCAGATCGGCGGACGTCACCTCGCTGGCGGGACCGGAGCCGCCGTCGAGGGAGGCGAAGCCGCTTCGGCTGAACACGTGCTGTAAAGTAGGGCTGCAGGAGAAGACGCGGATGCCGGAGGACGTGGCCGCGACGAGATGGGTGCCGTCTCTGTTGAACGCGGCGTGCACGAGCGGGTCGTCAGCGACGGAGGAAGACGCCATAATTGTTTGATCGTACGAGAACTCGATGTGCACGAGTGGATGGATCAGGGGCATGAATAGCATACAAATTTCTGCGGATCAGGGTCAGGGTGCACATGCAAAATTCTTATGTGCTGCCGACGCGTACAGCGCCCTAACTGTGTCGAAGTCGATCATAATTTTTCCTTTGATCATGAGTGCCCTGTTTAAGGGGATGGATGTAACAGTTATGTGATAATGAAATCCAACCCTTTTTCTCAAAAAAAAAAGAAGCAAAGATTGCACGTCGTAGTCTGAAAGTTCTTTTTTAAGCAATGCTGCTGCTATCTTGGTGGGCCGTGCACTGTTGGGCTTGGTGGACCGTGTGATTTGTGTAGTTTTTCCATCAAACACGGAAGTTGATTCTCAATTCCCTCAAAAAAAAAAAGGAAGCTGATTCTCAAAAAAAAAAAAAAATCAAACACGGAATGGATGGATGGGATAGGGAAGGGAATACACGCCCACCGGCGATCCGTCTCCGGCTCTGCCTCAGCCGCACCCGCCCAGCGCCCGTATATTCCAAGTCCCAGGCCTCAATCGACCTACCCACCGGCCAACCAGACGTTCGACTCGCCGAGTACACACAGGAGACAGACAGGACGCGACGCAAAGCACGAACCAAACCCTACCCCCTCGGCCGCGATCCCGATCCCCCCACCTCATCGGCGATGAGCTCCTCCTCCAACGGCGGGAAGAAGCCTGCGGCCGGCGGCGGCCGCGGGGGGCCCACCATCCGCACGCTCGCCGACATCGGCCGCGGCCCCACCGGCTTCCCCGGCGCCGGAGGCAGCGGCAGCGACTCCGACGAGCCCCAGGAGTACTACACGGGCGGCGAGAAGAGGTATAATCCCATCCAATCTCGGTCTCTCGGCGGATTGGCTTTACTTGTGGGATTTCCTGGTGATCGTTCGTGCGGGTATCGAAATCACATACCTTAAATTGTATGACCTATCAGGCCTTCTCGTTAGTCTCAGAAAAGGGCTTCCCGGTGTAATCGTTGGATTTGGGTTTAGGGCCTGTTTGTTTCAGCTTATTCCTTATAGACTGTATAATCCATCTAATAATCTATAAGCTGAAACAAACACCAATTGGATTATAAATAGATAGTGACAATTCACAAGCTAGATTGTTATAATTCAATAAGCTCCTCTTCTCTAGTTTATAGTTGGTTGGGAAACAAGCATGCCCTTATTCGGTGTTTATATGTTAGTTTTGCGTGGATTTAATTTTGTTCCCATGCGAGCAGTGCGAGATATAGGGCAACTGTCTGAGGCTCTGAGCAGTTGCTGTCCATCAGTTGCAACTGACCGAAAATTTGTGTCGAGTTTTATGTCCAGTACTGTGTAGTCGGAACTCGGAACTATGCATGATCGGACTACCCTCAGCATGAATTGGGTGTGTGTGTGTGTGCTTGATGATTTTGGATTATAAGATATTTCTTTCCATGGAAATTGACCAGCTGAAAAATGAGAACCACCCACACTTTAAGACTACTAGTTAGCTGCATTACCTTTGCACCCCAGCACGAAGTCAATGCAGATGCTAGATATTGAAAAACATGGAGCTCAAACATGTGGTTCATATCCTGACCAAAATTGAATAGTCAATAATTCACAGACCAGGTTCATCCCTCGAATCATGACGGAAAATTGTTCTGTACATGTATTGATGTGGTAGCAAAGAACATTTCTTTCATGCAAATTCTGTTGCATTTAAACCTTAGGCTGCATTGGAATACCCTATCATTCTGTGACTATTTTGGTTGTGATTTGATGTGAGGAATCATAAACATTAGACGTGGGTGTGACTGCACATAGCCACTGAAGCCTGAAGGGTACCAAGAATTGGTATTGTAGAAATCACATCTGAGAGTGGTTTATTTGGGTCAGTGAAAAAATTATTCTCAAGTTAAATTACAATAGAGGGGACATCCCTAATAATTTCTTTGGGTTGCTTGATTATTTTTACTTGATTATTTCGATTCCAGTATAGCATGATGCGCACGCACGATTATATGAAAGAAAGAAATAAAAGGTAATGTGTCTGGTGTTTAGGGCAGTTTTTTAAGTCTTAAATATGTAGAATATGTTAGCATTTTCTATTGATTTGGTTGGCACTCCTGGAGAGGGGACTTTATATGGGAGGCCAAAAGGAAGGAGAGTTCCTAATAGTAGCACCTGAGCTTCTTATTTTATGAAAAAGCTTTCCCATGGAGTGAAGGCTTTCAAATGGAAAAATAATATTCATAGTTGAAGTCCCATGTAAAAGTTATTTTACTCTTTCCTTGCATGATACGGGCACAAAGACATTTTGACCATTTATGGTGTATTCTGCTTAAGTGCAACTTATTGAGTGCACTTTGTTCCCCCTATGTTTAATGCAAAAACATTGAGAGGAAGATGTCCATAATGTTTAGACCCACAATTGGTCTAAAGATCTCCACAATATTTTAATATGGGTTTTCTTCAAGTTTTTAGGTTGATCTTGTTCTTTCAATTAATTGTTCTTTATATGCATGCAGTGGGATGCTTGTTCAAGATCCGACAAGAAGGAATGATGTGGACGCAATCTTTGAACAAGCCAGGCAGACGGGTGCTGTTCCACCACCCCCTTTTATTGATACCCAGTCTTCTAGCTCAAGGAGCTTTACAGGGACCGGCCGACTGCTTTCAGGGGACACAGCACCATCTGCTGCGCCTACGCCTGCGCATGCGCCTGTGCCTCAGGAACCAGTTCACATACTCCATGTTATAAATTTGTGGAACAATGGTTTCAGTGTAGATGACGGTCCACTGAGAGCATATGATGATCCTGAAAATGCAGATTTCATTGAGGTGATTCCTTCTGCATGATATTTCTGTATAATTTTTTTCTATATCAGCACTCCCTCTGTCCTCAAGTATGATATTGTTTAAGAATGTGTCGTCAAACATCAGAAATTTTGACCATACCAGTGGCACTAGTAGAACAATGGTCAAAGATGTGCATTAGAGACAAACAGGGGCCTTAAACAGGTTATTAAGTTTGAATGCCACCATTAGTCCTTCAACCACTTCCTCGGGCCCAATTTCTGGTTCACTATGTGGAACTCAAACTGTGACTGAAAATATAATCTGGAATCTCAAAACACCCCTAACTCTTTACTCTTTAGAACTCAAGATGAACCTCAGTCTTACCGTGCAATTATATTGTGCCAGAAAAAAAATACATAAACTGGTTTTGCTGCATTGCTGGTTCTCTGTGATTTTCTTTTTCCTGGTACGCATGCCTTGTACTGGTAAGGCATAATGCTGGCCTGCTCCTTTTGTTCTCTTTCTATAAAGATGTGTTGAGCTGTTATTTAAGCTGTTGGTTAAGTATTGTAACATCACAGACTGTTTGTTTTTTCCCCCTTTAGTACAACATGTATAAATGTTAATATGAATAAGATTGCCATACTTGTTCTTCATAGCTGAAAGAATTCATGTCAACCTTACCTTTGTTTTCAGAGCCTTAGGATGTCCCAGTGCCCCCGGGAACTGGAGCCTGCTGATAGAAGCACACCAGTTCATGTGAATGTTGTGAAAAGACTCGAAGATTACCGGGTATAAGTTCCTGTCGTCCATCTATGGCTGAACAAATTCCATTAACAATGTCTCAAGTCCAGTGCATTTATCCTCTCTTGCTTTGTCATGTAGGAACCTATAAGGCCCCGATCAGCCTTCCAGGGTGTTGGAAGAACCCTCGGCGGTGGGCCTTCTGCAGATGATAGTTCAGCACCTGCTCCTGCTGCTCCCACTTCAGCGCCCCCTGCTGCTTCAAGGTCCAGTAGCTTCATTGTGGATGACTCCCAGCCATTTACATCCATACAGCTGAGGCTGGCCGATGGCACTCGCATGGTGGCCCGGTTCAACATGCACCACACTGTGGGTGACATCAGGTCCTTCATCGACGCTTCTCGTCCCGGTGCTTCAAGGCCGTATCAGCTGCAGACTGGCTTCCCACCCAAGCAGCTGACTGACCCGACGCAGACTGTTGAGCAAGCTGGCCTGGCGAACTCTGTTATCATGCAGAAGATGTAATGCGTCACCAAGCTACGAACCCAGATGCATAATGCGTCTTTTGAAAACTTGGTATCGTGGTGTGGTTGGTCAGCGTACCAGACTTACTGGCCTTCGTACCAGACTTACTGGCCTATTGCCATAAGTCGTCAGTGAACTATGTATACATTCCTGTTTACAGCAACTGCTGAAGTTCCACGTTGACGTTTTTTGCGTGTCTGGTTGTTAATCGTTATTGACTTATTACTTGCATCACGACAGCGACAAGGATATGTACAGGAGTTTTGCATCACGATAATGACACTGCTATGTACAAGTGTACAACTGTTTATATCAGTAAACGTCATTGTACGAAGGATAGTGTAGTGTCCGGTCGGTGTCCCGCGTTTTTGTACAAGGCCTACTTTGCCATGCCGCCCAGGCCACGTTTTGGCCCAACGCCCACTTGGCCACGCGGCCCACGCCAATGACAGGGAAAGGTGGGGGTGGAAATTGCAACCGTGGAGTGTGTGAGGTGGCCGGCGGCAGATCGCCATTCCTGCCGCCGCTGAAGTTCCCCCTCTTCCGGGTGCGATCCCTCCCCATGTTTCCTATTCCTCCGCTCTCCCACTTCCGGCGCCCTGTCCTCGCCGCTGCCCCTCAATTCTTCCTCTGCCTCTCCACCGCCGCGGCACCGGCAGCTCGCAAGCCGACCACCTCCGTGGCCGTCCTTTGGGACCTGACCGCGTCGCGTCCCCCCAACACGCTGCCCATCTACGACGCTGCCGTGCGCCTCCACCTCGCCGTCTCCTCCTTCGGCCGCCTGCGCCTCTCCGCGGCCTTCGTCAACCCCTCCCACCGCCTCCCGCCCCTCGCCGCGTCCGCCGCCGCCGCCACGACCCACCTCTGCCGCGTCTGCGGGCGCCGCTTCCGCGCCCGCGACGCCCTGCTGCGCCACTTCGACGCCATCCACGCACGCGAGCACGCCAAGCGCCTCGCCCGCATCGACTCCTCCCGCGGCGACCGCCGGGTGCGCCTCGCCGCCGCACTCTCCCTCAAGCTCTCCAAGTACGAGAAGGCCGCCCGCGAGCTCACCGCTGGCGCGGACGCCGCGGCCTCCCCCGCCGACGAGCTCGGCCGCGCCGGCGTCCTCGTCGAGCTCACACGCAACCCCGCCGCGTCCCTCCGGGAGTGCGCTCAGCAGGTGCTCGACGAAGGGTCCGTGGGGTGCCTGATGCTGGTTTCGGGCAACGACGAGCTCGGCTCCCTGCTGATGACGGCAAGGGAGAGAGGCGTGCGGTCGGTGGTCGTCGGCGGGGAGTCCGGGCTGGCAAGGTGGGCCGACGTCGGGTTCAGCTGGGCAGAGGTCATCGCCGGGAAGGCCAGGACGGCGGCGCCATCAGTGTCCGGGAAGTGGCGGGACAGGGACGTGCTCAAGGGGCTGGAGTGGAAGTACGAGGAGGCCGACGACGAGGAAGAGGTGGTGTTCGAGGACAGCGACGGCGACGGTGTCGAGGAGTTGTCACGAAAGGCGAAGGGGAAGCCGTGGTGGAAGCTGGACTCTGACGGCGAGGACTCAGGCGGTTGCGGTTGAACGATAACTTGTTTGATCGTTTGCGGCTTCCAGTGGAATCCTTCAAAGAAAGCATGGATGGATCATGGACAGTGGACACACCGGTCGTGTCATGAGATCATCATGTGGCGCAGTAAGATTTTGTGTGTAATTGTAGTGGTTGCCTCCGATGATCTTGTAACATGGCAATGGTTGTTCCTCAAAAAACGTGGAAGTGGTGAATCTGTGCGAGAGCTATGCTTTGTAGCTATTGGTGGTACCATTTGAATGATGACCGTCCAACACCAGTTCTAGGTTGGAGGCCGTTCGTCAGACCGACGGTCAAATTCGCTAGGGGTTTACTGTGAGCCTGTGACGAACTGACGATCCTCCTGGCTAGCAGCCTGATAATCTATGACTGAAACAGGATATCAAAACACGATAAAGTATACGCTGGAAAAGGAATTAATTTCGATCACTGAAACTTGTTAACGCTGGATCGACACTGCAGAGTGAAGACACTACACTAGTAATCAATGGCCACAACAATACATAGCGGATCAAACCAAATGTGTTGCCGCTGCCAGACTCCGGCCAGCCCGCTCCAAGAACGCAAGCATTCCCTCGCACTCGGCGACGATGGCCTTGTCGAGCCCGCTCCGGATCACGGGCGCGAAGAAGAGCCACGACCGGGTCCCCGTCACGAATGCCAGCGTGAGCGCCGTCGCCACGGGGCGCGGCGGCCGCCACATTCCGCCTCGCCTCGCCGCGCACCACCACCGCTCGGCCACCGCGCACGCGCCGTGCAGCGCGAAGAACGCCGTCACCTCCCCTGTCCCGGGCTCCAGCGTGATGTAGTAGAACATGACCTCGTGCATGATCCCCGACACGAGGAACGCCGCCAGGACGCCCGCGGCGGCGCTGCCGGAGCGGGCGCGCACGGGGCGGTACACGCAGGGCCGGAGCACCCCCGGGACCATGAGGTTCCACCGGCGTCCCCAGAAGTCGCCGAGGGAGGAGGCGAGGTAGGGGCGGTCGAACTGCGGCTCCAGCTCCGCGCCCAGCAGCGCGCGGGCGAGCGCCGCCGCGGTCGCGAGGAAGAGCTCGAGCATCAGGTACACGTGCGCGCCGTCGAACACCGGCACGGCATACGTCGGCATCCGCGCCCTGTAGCAACGGACGGAGACGAGCGCGGCGAAGAGCGCCGCCTTGGCCGCGTAGGGCAGGAGGAATCCGGAAGAGAGAGAGCGGCGGGACGGCTGGTGGTGGTGCTGGTTCTCGTCCCGGACCTTGATGGGCAGCGCGGCGCAGGCGACGAAGCGCACGAGCGGGAGGGCGGGGTGGAGCGGCGGGTGGCCGGCGGCGAGGAGGAGGAGCTTGAAGCCGCAGAGCCAGACGAGGAAGAAGGCGGAGATGGTGCGGAGGTGGATGGAGGCGAAGGCGAAGGGGAGGACGGGGAGGAGGAGGAGAACCGGGAGGAGCGCCGCGAGGCGGGGGATTCCGGGGCTCAAACGCGCGGTGGCGAATCGCGCGTAGGACAGGGCCCCGGCCGTGGAGGCCGAGACCACGGCGAGGCTTGCTACCTCGGACGCCATGGCTGCCTGCTTGTTTGTCTGCCGAGCACTCGTTCGTTGACTACGGCGGCCACCGGCCGATCGAGATGCGGATGAAGTCGCGTGATGTCGATCGAACTGGCGATCGAAAAAGAATTGAAAATGCAGCATGTGCCACGCAGGGTGGAAGTTTCGGATGCATCTGAAACCGTCGTGTCTTCTGATCTTCTCCACCCTCGTGTCTGTCATGTCATTTCAGTCCATATTGCCTGGATGGACAAGTTTGAACCTGACACTCTGAACATTCCCTTCTGAATGTTTGTTTGATTGGCAATTAAAACTTTTTTTTAAAAAAAAAGTATCGATCGGAATTCTCTGCAGAACAGAACACTGCATTCATAGGCATTGAGCATACTAAACAGGTGGCTGTGGCGGATCATCTCTCAGCTCAGCTATCTGGGTGCTCTTTGCAAACACGTGTCGTCTTTCGTCTCAGTGCTTGGAAGCGCAAACCGCTGTTCAAAAAGAATGCAATTGTGGAAATCGTACCGGGTTAAAGCTTACTCATGTTTTACCAACTTTATATAAAATAATATTAGTAGTTATGTTTCTAAATAACTTAATTATGAAAATATATTTATAACCAATTCAGTGATATTTATTTTGTATCACAATTGTTAGTACCTTTTTATATATATTCAATAAAAGTTGAGGTTCAATCAAAGTTGAGGTTGTCTAACTCCTCAAAAAGTAAGAATTACAGTTTTTTCGGGACTGAGGAAGTAGGCTAGACGCCAATTAGCCAATGAAAATAGTACGAAACTCGTGCGCGGAGTAATTTTTTTCCCCTTGATGAAACATGACTTTTGCTCGTAACAGAAACTAGATTTGGAATGGCCAACGAACCTACGCGATTACTCCCGTGTCATGGCATCTAGCTCGTGCACAGCCCGCACTGTAGCTGAACGTGTTCTGTGAGTGGATGTTCCGTGAGTGGGAGTGATATGATAAATAGAAAAAATTTAGATAAATAATATTTTTTGAATTTTTTTTAAAAGGCCAAACTCCCAGCCAAGCACGCCGGCACGCCGCCACCCGCCACAGTGGGAAGCGGGAGCAGGCGAGCAGCTCGGCAGCTGATCCACTGAGGTCTGGCCGTATGGGCCGCAGGCCCGCAAGGGGTCGGTCTCGGCCCAGTGCGCCTGGGCGGGCCTCTGCTAGACTGCTGGTGCTGGTCACGCTCGCCCCCCGACCGGCAGCGACCGCGTGCACGGGTCAGCGTCGCGCGGCCGGTTATCTCACAAGAGCATGCTACCTATATCAACTCCCGCACCATCCAAAAAATACCCACTATTCAGTAAGCCTTGATCTGTTGCCGCTAATCCTTGCCATGGAAGTCATGAAGGTGAACAAGTTAGGTATATCTAGCTTCTTCAGCTGGTCAGCTGTTCCTCTCAATCTAGGAACCACAACTTCTGAATCTTGTTTCATGATCTTCTGGCTTAGCTTGTCCCAACAACTGGGTATGGAGTAGAATTCATGGAACATGAACCCTCTTGCCCACTCACGATGGTGGCAGTAGGTGAGCAGGTGATCAGCAAGTGCATAGGGCTGCACAGATGTCCAGGCTACCACTGTTGGCTTGTCATCCAGGCACGGCATTGACAAACTTTCAAACAAGCCGGGATCCGTGAGTGAGTGCACCATCACAGGATTTCTAACCTTCGGCATGGCAAAGTAGATGCAGTTGTTGCTGATGGAAGGTTGATTTACGGCTGAGACAGACAGGCACCGGTCATCGCCGAGGAACAGCGCCTGGTCGCCTAGGCTGGCAACTCGAGTTAGCTTGCGACAGCTGAGGTCCACCATGAAGAGAGTGAAGGCGTTGAATTTCTCATTGGAGATCTTGTGCAGGACGGCGACAAGCATGGCTCCCATTGACTCCACAAGGTAGTAGCGGCAACTCTGAGGGAAGCCAAGCTCCTTTGGCACTTCAGTAACCACAGGATCAATGTGTTTATTCAGAGGGTACACTTGCACAAGCTGCCTGCCAGCTCGTGTCACACCGTAGAGCCGGCCATTGAAAGGCAAGGTATTGGTGAACTGGATAAAAGTGTGGATGATGTCCCAGTCCTTGCTGCTTGGCTCCGCGCATATCACGAATTCACGACAGGCATGTTGGGAAACCAGATCACCACGGCAATGGAGCTGCGGCTGGCGACGCAGACCGTGGCGTTGAGCCAGACGAAGGAATCCATCTTAAACGACGCCTGCTTGCTGAGGACAAGGTGGAAGAAGCGGGCCAGGTCGGGCAGCCGGACCATGACGCGTGTGAAAGGGTGGAGGACACGAACGACGACGGTGCCTGTGTCGAGAAGTATGACGAGGCCGTCTGTGAAGCCGACAATCCGCTGGCCATGGAGCTCCCACAGGTGCAACCGGAAAGCCTTGCCGAGGAGGTGTGGAAGAAGGTGATCGCCTCGCCGTCGACCGGGCGGACGCCGGTGCCCTCGCAGAGCGCGACCCAGCCGCGCGGGTGGAAGCGGCGGTCGGCTAGCGTGGGGTCCCACGGGCTCGGGGTGGACGAGCGCCAGTGCGTGCACACGGCGCGGAAGACGATGTACTCGGTCACGTCCTCGTCCAGCAACCGCTCGGCGATGAGCCTGGTGATGTCCGGATGGAGCGATGTCCAGTCCCGCTCCTCAGGCGCCGCCGCCTCCATGCGGCGCTTGCCGCCACCGGCGGCGGCGGCGGGGATAATCGAGTCGAAGGCGGCGGCCTTGCGCTTGCCACTCGATCTCGATGCCCCTTCCATTCACGAGATCAAATCCCAGAAAAAAAAACGGCCCCGGACGTCCGATCCGGGCGCTGACGTCGGACGGTGGTCGGAACCGAAAAAATCCCACCGCAACATTAACTTCGTATTTCATGCAACATCACCTATACCCGTACCTTTCGATTTGAAAAACTCCCACCGCAACATTGGGTCGTGTTGCATGCAACATCGCCGCGGACCTGCTGAAACACTGAGGAGATGCTCTCGCAACAAAGGGAGCCGATGCCTGCAATGCAACGTCAAAGGGGACGCGCCGAGCGGTCAGGCCACCGAGGGAAAATTCCCACCGCAACATCCGTTCGGGGTTTATGAAACATCGTGGCGAGGCTTCCACAACATCACGAGACCGCTGCCGCAACATCACGAAACCGCAACTGCAACATCGTGGATCCACACTTGTCGATTCGGAGGCGACGACGATGGAGAAGAGCGAGCAGGACCAGGTGTTTTCTAGATATTGTATGCACTGGCTTCGTATGTTTCAAAAGCGTTCTATCGATGTTTTGACAGGTCTGCGCCGATGTTCCGGGACTGCCCGATGGGAAAGTTCGCGAGGAAGGATTTTGTTTGATGAGGTAGAAGATGCGAACAATTAGGATGCGCTATGTTGCATGAAACATTGGCAAATGTTGCGGTGGGAATTTGCTCCGTCCTAGCCGCGACCGTCTGACGGGGGTCGCTGGCGTCGGACGCCCGGGTAGGAGCATTGCTCAAAAAAAAGGCGAGACCTTTTTGCCGCAAACAAGCCCTGCATGTGCGCGATTTCCGGCTCGCGAGAGAGGAAGGAGAGAATAGATCGTCTCCCCTTACCTCGCTTTGGCTGCTGATTCCGGTGCCGCCGGAGCCCTGACATATATAGAGCGTTTAGCCAGAAATCCCCGCCGCCATCAAGGTAGATTCGGACTCGGGGTAAATCACGCGTCGAAATGTCGAAAGTCGAAACACAACTGATCGGACTCGAAGAGACCCCGACGACGAGAGGTGGAGGGGGGGGGGGGGTTGGATGGCTCGGTGGTGGAGGTGGCGGTGCCCGCCGACTCTTCTTGGCCGATCCAATCCGTCGAACGGCGGCGTGGTTGGGTGCGAATGTGAAATGGAGCGGACGACGGGGGGTGGGTGACGCTTCGGGTGAAGCGTGGAGAGACAGAGAGATCAAAGGGTGGGTTAGCGTTGTGTTGGGCCAATCCACAAGTTGGTTACGGCCCGTGTCGAGAAGACTTCGTTCGTGCCGGGACATGTGGCCCAGGAATCCTATCTAAAAAAACAAATGTGGCCCAGGAATCTGTACTCTGCTGGACTGCTGGTGGTCACGCACGCTCGCTATAGCGAGATCGATCGAGCTCATCGGCTGACAGCTATAGCGGCGATCGATCGATCGATCGATCGAGCGCGTCGGGTACATACGTACGCACGTACGACAACCGATCAGCTAGAGCTAGCCGTTCCTCTCGGAGCAAGCACCTGAGATAATGACGGGTTAGCGACCGGCCGGCAAGCGTGGCACCGGTGCAATTAAGCACAGATAGCTGGCTGGCCTGGCCAGTCGTTGGCCGGCTGGAGCTAGCAGACGTACAGGATCCACGTCACTTGGTGCAGGACGAAGATTGAAGCGAGGTCCCCGGCGGCCGGCCGGGAAGCGATGAATTCCTTTCTTCATTTATGGATCTACCCCCCGGGTACCGTGACCCCCGGTGCGGATCTCGGCTGGTCACGCCCGCGAACTTCCATGATGGCGCGAGGTCCATAGGTCGCGTTCGTAGCAGTAAATGCTCATCTTTGTGCACACAACAGCTGGAACATGCCTGCCTGATGCATCACAGATTCACAGCATACTCGGTAAAAATTCGTATATAAACTATCACATTCGATCCATCATTTTTTGAAAGAACGAGGGCGATCCAGAGGTAACGGCCTTTATAGGAGAAAGAACTAAACAAAGATCACTAGCTCATGGCTAAAGATATCAACGAATAATTGACTTGACTTCACAATGTCTATTGGCTAGCTGGCTGCATGATCATCATGCATTGTAATTCCGTGGTTCATAGCAGGATGGATATAGAGGATTACAAACATGCATATAGAATTTGTTTCGGGTTTTCCCCCCCTGATAACGGTAGTATCTTGCATGTAAGTTAAGCGTATACTACACTTGTACTCTAGCATTGACAGATATAGTCATATAGAATTATGTCAGTGGCTCGTACATATGGAAGTAACTAGCTACTGTATATATCTAGAAAACAATGCATGCATAGCTGTACTGCCAACTGCTAATAGATTTCAATATGTGAGTTCATCAACAAAATGCAAAATACAAGTGGAAGGCTAACCAGCCAACGGATCAAAACGGTTACATTAGACACAGTTCTCCAGCTTAATTCCAACTTTGCTACGGTGCAACCAAAATGTTTTAATTGCACGTGTAGAATATGCCATAGACCTAGCAACAAACTTTGACATTATTCGTCCATGTACAAAACATGGTCTTTATAGATCATAGCATCTAGATGGAGACAAAATGAAACTTGACATTAGTTGTCTAACCTAATTCACAATTTATATTCCCAATTAGTTAAGGATAGATATAATTGTCCAAACAAACTTTGTGTCTAGACCCAAGAATGCAAAGCAATCTGAAGTTAAAGATATTGACCATGCTTATCCATGAAGTAATATATTTGAACCATTAAATATATTTACATCCTATGCTCAAGGTAAAATCACATTGCTTAGCAAAAAAAATATTATATTAAGAAGAATGACAACTAAGTTGATTCCCCACTGTTTTTTTCATGTAGCAATAAATAAGTGACAGCCTAGTAACGTTTTTCACTATAAAATTAAAACACTCGCCATTATTTAATTTTAATACCAGATGTATATATGTTAGCCCAAATATTCAACTATAAAGCCTTGTAGAGAGAACAATCTTTTCAGAAAATATTGGTGGACAAGTATCTGAGAGAGTGCATGCATGAGTGGATAGTAAAGAAATGACGAATGATCAACTTAATGTTATAGCTATTTCCTTCCCTGTTATAGCGCGTGGACTTCAATCCTCACATTGGGAGTTGTTGCAATGCCATTGCATTGGAAAAGAAAGTGCATGTGAAGCTAGAACCTAGAAGGACTGCCTCGGCTAACTTGCCAATACGTTATCATGAGTATGCAAGTTATGGCTTTGGCACTAGCTGCACCCAAGAATTGGGACAGTCAAACGATCTTTTATGGCAGGCTTGGTCTTAGCATGCTCGTGATTGTGAATATGTATTGCATAGAGTAGCATGTAATGAATAGTTTTTTTTTTACAGAAAAGATAGCACAAAGCAAGGTAAAGCTAAACGTACAACTTCTCATTAGAATAGCTTTTGTAACAAGAAGAGATCTAGGGAAGAGTTGTATGGATCGAAGCTAGAAGATTCACATATATTTCATGCTGTTCATCCTCCTATGTGATCTTATCTCTCAGACAAACAGCTGGGATATACAGTCACGGCCAGATCAATAATCAAGAA
Organism: Digitaria exilis; assembly: GCA_015342445.1. Lineage (NCBI taxonomy): Eukaryota > Viridiplantae > Streptophyta > Magnoliopsida > Poales > Poaceae > Digitaria > Digitaria exilis. The sequence continues at coordinate 2,354,324 of JACEFO010001734.1, forward strand.
ACACACATGCATCAAACTAATAACTGAAATCCCAAGTCCAACTATAAAGCGCTCAAAGAAGAGAAATCCACATAAGTAATGAAATATATTACATGAATAATAGAACTCAAATATAAAGATTGAAATAAATGAATCCAGGTAAACTAGAATCTTTAATCTGTTTGCAGAAACCATATATAGAAAGACAGAATAGGATAGGAACATGTAGGAATAACATAAGGGACGGTATAGCATAGCATGACATACTCTTGCACAAGTACATAGATCCTAGCTAGAAAATAAAGAAGACGGATTATTTCGGACCAAGACGCTTGATTCCCCAAAGCCATGGCGCAGTGCACAAAAGAAGCTGAAGCAAAGAGGAGATAGCTAGTATCCTGGAAGAACAAGACGAAGAAGGGAGAGGCAGGACAACTGCACCGATCTGATGATGGCTCATTGACTCACATATGAGAGGAGTACCGGAGCAGATCGATCAACCAAGCCATCATCATGCACCATGCATAATCCCCCTCTCGCTTTCTGTCACCTCCACCCCATCTCTATCCTCCTCCGCCGCCGGCCCCCTCGCACACCGCCGCCCTTCTCTCTCTGCGCTCCCGCTTTTCTCATCGACTATAGCTTCTCCGGCCTCTTCCTCTTGGAAGTGGGTGGAGGCGACTCTTGAGGTGGTGCGGTGTGGCAATCATGGCGGCTGAGGGCCCGAGGGGCTTGGGGCAGCATGATTGCATCTTGGAAGTAGGGGGAGGAGAGGCTGCTGCTGTGGCTCCTCGCATCACATGGTGTGGCATGATGGAGGCACACATATCTCCCTTGGTTTATTGCGCTCGATCGGCGGACTTGTTTTGATCTTCTTTCTAGGGGAGTCTCTTCCCCCTTCCTCCTAATGTGATGGTGATGGCAGTGGATTGTGATGGAGTTTGGCTAATCTCCAAGGCTAGCTAGGGCATTTCTAAGGCCAGCCTGCTTTGGCCTGGACCCTTGGGGATAGTAAAAAGCAAAACAGCAGTGAGAAACCTATAGAGTATTGGTACTAAGATGCCTTTTTATTTTATCTAAAAAAACTAGGATATATTATAAATCCTAGTAGAAACTAGAATCCTAATAAGAGCTCTAAAGGTCGAGTTCTTCGTCATGTAATTTGAAACTTGGGAGAAGAAAATCATATTTACTCTTATATTTTTTTGATAGTGCAAAGATTGTAAATTTAGTCTCTATTAGTTGAATCAGAAAACAGTTTGTTTTCTAGGAAAAACGTTAAGTGACGCCCAATGTCTTTATCTTTTATAAATTTGTGATCTTGATTAAAGTTGATATGAGACATTTGTAATCTGAAGTTATTTTAACTTTCTAGTATATATATTGTCTACAAAATAGGAATATGTTTTACATTAAGAAGCAGACTTAAGCCCATAAGATCGTCAACGAGCTACACGCATGTTTCAATTCAACTTGCTGAGGTATATGAATTAGTACGAGCTATAACTTGAAGCGACAAGATCAAAAGCACTGACATGATCATTTTCATAAAAAAGTACAAAAGTCAAAAAGAAAACAAAACAGCAAAGTTAACTGGTTGCTTTTTGTTTGAGAATAAACTACACTGGTGGTAGCACAGAGAGAAGGGGTAGGTGAGGTTTCTGTTTGGTTGGTGGTTGGTCCGGCTTCTCTACAGTAGCGTGTTTATTTTTCCAACCCGGGCTTCCAACCAGCTTTTAGTTTTGTCACGAAATAGTGAATGGCTTCACGCCACAATATCTCCGTACCTGAAAATATGTGAAGTTTGAATCGGCAAAAGGCCAAAAACCCCTCCCAAATGGGCCCTAGATATATATCCTTGAAGAAAATCATTACTCTATTACATTGGAAACCTCATTAATTTTATTTAAAAAAACATGTTGCATCTAGTACTCCTTCAATTTGAAAATAATTAAACCTTATTTATGCATATGCTATTCTTGCAGAAACTTGAGCTCAGTGCTTCAAAGGAGAGAAAATATTATCTTTCCAAGCAAGCTGATGCAGCTGCATCATTGGTTTCTATGGGGGGGGGATGCTCTCCCAATCCATCCCACATGCATGTAATGTAAAGCAGCAGATTACACGTCACATGTGACATGGCTTGCGCTTGCTGTGCGGCCCTTCCAGATTGCAGGCCGGGCAGGCGGCACTGCCAGCGCTGTATGTTGTGCATGGATGCTACCGCCTTTTGGTGATGGGGAATCAATGAATCATGGGAAAGGTACGCAATGCATGCACTGTGTGCACTGACTGGAACGTCGATCATGGACTCATGGTCCGGGCACCGATCTGTCGTCTGTCGCGAACGTCCACTGAACGTGCCACGGCGCAGAGATCTCGCCAAGATATTCGAGATATGAGTACCGTCCCTTCAAAAGATTTGGAACTCAAAACTGCTGTGATCAACAGCTGCTACCCTAGCTAGGCTGCACTACCGCGAGAGAATGCAGTCGCATTGTGCAGAACTTGCTTTTCGGAAAGCAGCCGGTGAAAAAGCAGATTCTACCTGCAGTTCATCCTTTGTTTCTGTTCATTCGCATAGCTTTTCGTTAAGCCGTCAAGAAAATAAAAAGATGAGCCAAACTGAATTGTAGGGTGTGCAAGTAGGGTGTTGACAAAGGCTATTGCACTACAATGTTTTTTTTTTTTAAATCTTTCCCAGCACATGAATTTCCAAATGCGACCACAAGATCGATCGAATTTACCAAAATAAATAAACGGCGCATGATTTGTCCGAGCCCCTTCTCTTCTCCGATCGATCCGAAGCACGATCAAGCAAGTGTGGAGGCGCTCAGGCAGCAGCGCAAAATTGATTCGGTCCCCAGCTGGCCTCCCTGCAGCTGCGGCGCTGCAAATCCATGGAGCCGAGCCATCGGTGTCCCCCGAAGCGAAAGCAAGCGATGCGCTGCATGAGCTCGTGGCCCGGTCACCACCTGTAATTCTTCTGGGGGATGTCCCGAGAGCATTCACTTTCATGTGTGTGTGCCCGGCTGATGACGGATTGTCTCGTGCTAGCTATTATGATGTCCCGTATGTTGAGTGGCATGATAAGCCGGCAAAGAGGGAGAAGAGATCTCGTAAAGGAATAATTGGTGGGCGCGCACGGCACACGAGCATCCGATGCAGCTGCTGGTACTGGTAGCTAGCTCCTCTCCCGTAGACTGTGTCCTGGCAGTGCCATCTGGACTGGGCCACTGTCCAGAGGACTGCTGATGCCCTGGTCTGGACAAATCGAACTTGATTGTGTACAGAAACTATGCAGAAAAATACTTGTCCTCTTCATCTATGGAGGAAGAAATGTTTCGGTTCTCAGTCTAGCAAAGTACGACGTGGTAGATTGACCCGTTTATCATGGTTTCACCTACTAGATGGATACTGCGAAGACCATCTTGTTCAGAGATGGTAGATCATGCATCTGTTTGATTATGGGAGCATGATGTGCTGATGAGCAACATGGCAGTACGTGTAGGGTTCGTTAGGAGGCCTCATTCACGTCAGCCGCGTCATGTAGGGCATGATTCCTTGGAGCCAACTAGTAGTAGATGAAAACCAAACAAAGCAATATATGCAGATGCAGCGGGTACTCCCAGGGTGCAGTCTTTTTAGAAGCTTTACCTTTCTTTTTGTGCGCCCCCGGTTTGCATGTCCCAGGCAGGCAAAAGCGATTTCGATCCATGTACAACAACTTGCATGCGTCCGCACCAGGCTAGACGCCAAAAGGCGACCCTTTGTCCGCTTGCAGCGGCAAAGCGGCAGCGTCAGGTTTTTGGGGGCAGAAAAACAAGCCGAAAGCCGTGCCCCTCGTCTTTCTTCTTCTTTTCATTCAGAGCAGCAAGATACGGCTTTATACATGGCGTAGTGCACCAGGAACTAGTATATTCATTCACGATGCAGCTCCTTGTTGCGTAGTACGACAGATTTTGCTGTAAAATACCGAGACCGTAGCTCAGTTCAGGGTAGCTGTGCAAGCCTGCGACAAAGTGAGAGCTCAACCCCAAACAAAGCCTTCACAAAAAGAAGCGCAGGATTTCAGCGAACGGTGTAGCAAAACTTGCCAGTCGGGTCTACAACGGCAGGCGACAGAGAGCTCAAAGCCTCAAACACAGTTCTATAGCCTTGGTGTCGGCAGCGCCGAAACAAAATCCACAGGTCACATAGCAGCCACCACAGTGTCTCTTGCCCGCCAGCGGTCTGCAGGCTGCGAAGGCCATGCCAGGGCAAATGGATTGTAGATGGATGGATGGATGGACGGACGATGCGACCAAAGGTGACTCCCCAAAGGCGACACGATCACCCTTGCAGTTGCTGAGTTGCAGGTCTTTTGTCAATTCCAGCAGACGGCACTACCTTTTGCCGGGTGTTAACCGCTCGACGAGTTTCGGAGCAGTCCATTACAGCAAGAAATTTACTCAGGCCGTTCCGGAGTAAGATCTACAGACAAGAAGATATACGGCGTTACAGGCTTACAGCTAAGACATTGCCGTGCATGTCGTTCAAGAAAAACGGAGAGAATGAAAGATGCCCAGTCGGCAATCGCCAACAATTGCGACGGCGACAAGCAAATGCATCGACAGCATGGGCACGCACAACTATGTCAGTTTGCAGCATGGTTCCACACCTTGCTCGGCTTCAGTTCTTCGGTGCAAACATGCCCTCTGTATGTGTATGGTCCATTTATCCACTGGCAATAATTGTACGATTCTTCCATAACACATTATCTGTAGGGGCTAGGGAGGTTACGGGTCCAGCTATCCTGACTCACCAGGGAGCAATCCACACTCTAACCGGATCGCCTCCAGGAGCTGAGGCGATATTACCTCCTTTTCTTTATCTGCATGATTTTCCATTGAGCTATTCTGGGCCACTTCTGCTCCCCAACCTCTGTATAAAATCACTTTGTTTGTTTCTCGTGACACTAGAACCGATCCTGTGGCCTCCTGTTTCCATTGGATATCAAAGAACTTCAGATAAATTTGTGCATTCAGGATCTAACTATTCTATGTTACAAGTTACAAACCTCTAGTTCTGTTATCAGCTGCTGGATTGGAGTCCCATCCGCTCTGTTCTTTATGTTCACAATAGCAAGAGGGTGCTTCTTGAAGTGTGTTTTTATTGTTTTCGCAACTCCCGTGATGACATTGTTCCTCCCTAAGACATTATTCATATGCTTAGCGAAGCAGCTTAGTTAATGCAGATAATGACGCGGATAAGACCAAGAAAGTTAGAAACATACCTATTGAAAGTACTGGCTTTTTCCTCATTTTAAGGGCTTGCTTCCTTAGCACAAGTCTTTCTTGATTTGAGAGTGGTGTTGCTCTCGAAGGCAAGAGAGGATCAGATTCCACATCAAATTTTGGTGCATCCACATCTTTTGAATCTCCTCCACTATGACTATCTGGACCGCACGTCACAGTAGAGCTTTGCTGGTTTTGCTGCAGCATCAGTTCATCAACATCAACTGCCAAACTCACATGTCTGTTCTGATCATTGGATGTCTCAATCAGGCATGGACTTGCAGTCACGGAGGAACCGTCTTCATGCTTGTTCAGATAAGCGTTGCTCTATACATACAGTGTGCAGAAGCCACATTACGTCTCCTAAAGAGAGTGTTAATTGAGGACAAAACTACAATGGACAGATTCCATAAGAACTACTGACCTGCATATCATCATCACCCAAAGGAACTTCAGACTTTGTAAAATTTAAGGCTCTATCCATCTCATCTGAAGCGCACTCAATCTCTGGCTCTAAACTCAAGGGAGCAACTTCCGGCACTTCCTTGACCATTTATATGGAAATAAATAAATAATCAGGCATGAATAGAATATACTGGCAATTGAACTACATTTATAATATGTTTACTTCGTTTTTCTGCTGTAGTGTTCCGGAGTTGACACTAGGACCATGATTAACCTTGTGATAGTAGCTGGAGTTCATCTGGTCCCTCAGGTAGTCAATATTCTTTGACAGATTGAGCACATGAACCTTGAGGGACTAAAATGAACAAGAGAAATTATTCAGAATATAAAGGATATCAGCACAAGAGAATCATACAATACAATGCATATAAGACGCACCTTACAGCGTTGGTTTTGCAAGGAACGCTTCAAAGCATCTCTTTTACTCAACAAAGATTTTGGCCGGAGAGTTGATGGCCTCTGGTAGTTCTTTCCTCGATATACTATAATAGCATATCCTTTGCTCACCTTTTCTACTGCCACCAAAATACCACCACTTTCTGCCTCTAGAGTTTGAGCAGCATATTCAACATCTTTAAGGCTGTGTTCTTTACAGATAATCTTGACAAGTTCACGATACTTCCAATGAAGATGCATATTTTCAATAGTTCCATCAAAAACTCCTCTCCTTCCTGCAATTCAATTAAACAAGGTGATTGAAAGACCAAAAGAAGAAAGCGGGGACTAATATAAAACATAGGTGACTGGGAAAGATACTCTGCGGAGAAACTACAAAGATCTTTCCACTGCCCTAGCGGCCTAGCTACATGATCTGAACTTTCCCTAAAGATGGTCTGTGTTACATGCCCATATTTTACGTTGACTAAATGGAACCAGGATGCCAGACATGTTAATAAACCAGTTAATATGCATCTTGTTAGGTGCCTTGGCAGGAATAATACTACTATCCTTGCTACAGGTTGTGTCCCTCTCCCTCCTCCCTATGGCTGTGTTTAGATGGGAGAGTGAATTGCTATTGCTGGTGAAGTGGTAACAGACACATTGCAATGTATAGGGTTGTATGAAAAAAGAAATTTCCCAGGTGATTCACAAGAGATGAAAGAATACTGCGCTTTAAAAAACAGAAACCCACATAGGACTCACCTGTCAGAAATGGGAAAATGATCACAATGAGTTGAAATATTGTTTAGAACCCGCAAACTCATTGTAGTTCTAGATATAAAGATTTAGTATGTCATTTCAATCAGATAATCCAGTTAAAGCTAAGAAATGGGCAACATAATTGTTTGGTATACAAAGACTAGAACAAGTTTCCATTTTATGAAAACATGATTATGTTCAGAACAGAAGTATGCACTGTGCTGTATAGAGAGCAAGGTTGAGGAGAATACCCACCTAGCAGCAGAAATTGTTTCATCTTCAATCCAACTTTCCTCAACATGTATCTCTCCTCTTCTGAGATGACTTCTCTAGTTTCAGCCTTAGAAGGCTGAGATGCGTTTTCTAGTTCTTCAAGAAGTTTTTCAGCCTTCTCTTTCTCTGCTATGGCCTGAAAAATATACATGCATATATATGTTCAGTAAGACATCAGACATAAAAGAAAACAAAATATGATGGCTGAAAGCATACCTGAGATAATCTGGCCTCCACGTTCTGGGCCACAGTATTAAGGGGTTCTGCTGTACTGTCAAAGACAGAAGCTTCCTTTTCATGAATGTGTACAGAGACATCACTTGATACCTTCAGTACAGAAGCATCTGTAGCAGGTGCGCTTTCTTCAGTGTTAGACTTAGGATTGTAGATTGTAGAACTGCCCATCTTTCTGCGATGTTCTATTGCCAGAGAGACAGCTGGGGGGAGGAAATCTTTCCCTCTGTACAAGACAATCGACTCCTTATCCCTTGATAATAGGGTTCCACCTGTCAAGCCCTGAAACATTAAAACACAAAAGTGGGACTTACCATTCTGATTTTGGGAATGGATAATCCAAGTATGCTGAAAAATAATGAAAGCTGGAAGTTCCATGTAGATTTGGATTACACCAGATACTAGCATCTATTTGCCTGATTTCTCATCATATATGGAGGTGATGAACAAATGCAGAAAGAGCAAGGAGGAAGCATAACACACACACAAATGCATGCTACTTTTACCAGAATATGCAGGAGCACAAACAAATGTACTGTATGACTGGCCATTGGGCAATGAATCAGTTAGGACCTACCTACCTTTAATTCTTCAGTGATGAGCTCACTATCAGTGTTGTGTGCATCTCTCTTGATTGCAATCTTTGCTACCTCGCATCTTTCCCATAGCTTGATCATGGATGCAGCTAATCCCTGAAGGTTACTACTTCTTCCTGGAAAGTGAACACCACAAAATTAATACCAAGATCCTTATCAATATTTTCAGAAACAAGAAAAGAGCAAAGTACCAAGCATTACCAAGTGCATAGTGGAAGGGCAAGGGATGAGCTAGTCTCCTAAGGATAGTCATTTCCCTGTCTGTTAGCTTTGGTGGCACACCTGAAGGAAGAAGGCGAAAAGGCCTACGGTATCCTGGCACAATAGCTGGTAACAGATCAGCATCCACTGGAAGGGGGTCATATCCCCACCACCCAGAAAACCTTGGGCCCAACCCTTCCAGTAATTTATCAGCTTCCTCTGCAAGTTTTACCTCACCAGGCAGCTGTAATCGAAACTTATTTGGAGAACCAACACCAGACACTAAGGATGATCGATCTCTAGCACCGACTTTACCAGGACGATCAGTGTGGGTGTTCACGTGCAATCTCACTTGTTGTTCATTTGGAGCTCCAGTTCTAATGTCCAAATTTCCCTCGTATGTATCAAAAACAAGTCGTTTGGTAGATAATATTGGGCGGGTTGAATCTTTCTTTCTGCTAAGGCCATGTTCCAAACATCCTATAGTATGATTCTTTCCCTCTCCTGTACTCCTCTGTTCTGTACATGCTACAACAGGAGTCTCACAACTCTCATGACCGCTATCACACTGGAAACCAGTCTCATCTGCCTCCGCACTGTTACTCAGCGCCACTGATTCTATACCAAGATCTTCATCCTCATCACCCGAGCTGCTCTGCTCTGATGATTCTTCATCCAGAACACCATCCATTCTTTCTTTGTAATGGAAATATGGATACTTATAGTTGATCCCTCTATATAATATTATGATACTCCCAGATCTCCAAATGACTAAGCCTCCGGTTTTCCTCTATCACCAAAAAGAAACAGAGCATGATGAACTGTAGAATACAAGCCGAAATAGTTGGTTCAACTATACACTACTTCTGTCTTATTTGTCATTTATCAAATGGAACTTGAAATGAAATCTACTTCAACTAAGCAATAGTATTCACTTCTGAATACTACACCCTGATCATATGACTTCAAAGTAATCAACCCAGTATTTTAACAAGATATTGTGCTCTTTTCTTCTTACTGACAGCTGCACATCAAGAGTAGTAATCATATATTGAAAACCCAATTACACATTAAATCGGGAAATGAAATTTACAGTGACGTTTGACATAATCAAGCACCATTCTATCAAGCAACACCCTAATCTACTAACCGTGTTACCCAGGAAAACACAATGACAATTGACACGACTGGGAATGCCAATGTTGTAGTTGGACTAAACACTCACAGAAGAACAAAAATCACAGGGGAGCACTCACCTCGAGAATCTCGTGCGTGCGCCTCATGTTCATAGCCCAGACGTCCTCGCACCTGATCTTCACAACCTCGGCATTCCGCCACCGCTCGTGTATCCCGTTCACGATTCCCTCCGTGATGCCCGCCTTCCCGACTTTGAGCCTCTTCCTCACCTTGATCCCGATCCCCTGCAGCCGCCGCAGCTCGTCCCGCGGCAGCGCCAGCTCCGCCGCGGACGGCGGCGCCGAAGCAGCATCCTTCCCGCGCCCCCTCCTCTGCCGCCGCGCGGCGGAGCTGGCTTCGCCATCGCCCGTGGCCCAGCTCGGGTCTAGGGTGCAGCCGACGCGGTGGCGCAGGAGCTGGGCCGGGGTGGGCACGAAAATCTCACCGGGGGAGGAGGGCCCGGCCGCAGTGCTCGCGCCGGGGGACGGGTCCAAGGCGGGGGCCTCTGGGGTTGTCTCGATGTAGCCTAGGCTGCGGAGCTTGTCGGAGATGCGGCGGAGCGCGGACTTGCCCAGGAGCTCCGGCGAGGGGGACGCGGAGGCGGAGGCGTGGACTGGACGGAGGCGGGCGCGGGGTTTGGAGGTGGAAGTGGTGGGGAGGGAGAGAAGAGGGGAAGGGTGCGGGGAGAAGGAGAGGATCATTTGTTTGCGTGGGAATGGTGGGTCGGCGTTGGGAGTGGAGGGAGAAGACGGGTTTAACCGAACAGTGGCCTTGGCGCCTTGGCAGCCTCGATGGAGGATAAGGAAGGCGTCGAGAGGAGGGAGAGACGGAGGAAGGGGATGACCGTTGCCTCGAGATTCGTGTTTCTTGTTCTGAACCCCTGGATCCTCCCGTTGCAAGCCAGCAAGAGTTCGTGTGGGTCCAGCTAGAAAACACACACACACACAAATGGTGTCCACATACAGGAGTTCATGTTTGAGAGCCGTTGGCGTGGTGGTTTTAAAGGCCATCTTCAATAAAAGATCGAAATTGAGACTTCGCCATTGTCGGACTTAACTTTATCGAGCATGATTTATATTCCAATTGCATGTGTTTGAGCAATGTTTGTGGTCAAACTTGTTATAATAGAACAATCTCATTGCCCCGATATCTTTTTAGCTATGGCTAGACAATGCAATATAAGCACGGTATATACTAAATAATAAGTCAAATGTCAATGGCATCGACTTGAAGTCCTATAGCAAGGAGCTTGATTGCAAATTTCACGGTCCTATGAAAAACACCATGCCCCTAAACTTTTGTTTTGCGTCAATGTCCCCCGTATAATTGTTCTCTTGGAGATTTTGCTAAAACCATAAAACGAAGCATTAGAAACATGATTTATATCTTATTAAAAAATAAAAAATATGTTAAAATATTTACCATGGATAAAAAAACAACTTGGCCTCCTTTGAGTCCCTTCATTTTGAGGAATTTGGGTATATTTAGTAACATAGGCTATTTGTGTTGTGATGTGGCATTTCTTAACTTTTACAAAGTATGCATGGGTTGCTTATCTTAAATTTACGCAGTATGAGATGGAGATTGATTCTATAGATTTTCATCCTATGTTTTTAATGTACAATTAATAGCATGCGCCTCAACTTGCTTTTATATAGCTCTATAGCAGAAGCGCAACACATAAGCATATCTTCTATATTCCAAGTACAGCTATATTTAGCTTGATTTATCTACTAAATTATAACCAATATAATGGAATTCAGGGATCTAAACGGGGCCTTACATTAATTAAGCATGTCCATACAGATTCGAGTTCATGTTCTCACGTTTACTTGATAGGAACGAATATTACTATTCTTTCAATGATATATTAATGGTGACTTTGTCGAATTTGCTTATTTTTTTCATAGATGCTCATAGAGATAGCCTTGCATGTATGTTCCGGTATCCATAGTGACATGGCGTATATAAGCATCCTAAATATCTAGTTTGCAAAAAAAAATGTGTTTTATTTTCAAATGTGAGCGCGTTCCAAACATGATTCTTTGATGTCTTCTTCACTTATAAATCAGTCGTGCACATTCTTCACTTTTTTTTTGTCTAAGCCTTCACTCGTTTTATTTGGGGAATAATCCTTTCTTTTTTTTTAAAGAAAATTATCCCATTGCCCTCTTATATTTTCTATAGTTATCACACTTTACTTATTTAAACTTCATTTAGGCTCATACCAAACCAAGTCAACGATATCGAGTAAAAAGCTAACTTCGATCTCAATTCTCAATCATCTCATTCTCACACAAGAAAAACCATTAAGATTCATAAGATCATGACGTGCATCGTATCCTAATCATGTAGCCACGAGCAGTCGAGCACGTCGACAAAACAGTAAAAAAAATCAAAATCTCTATAGAACGAAATCTGCACCAGGGACTCTCGCTTCTCATTTGTCCACGTCGTTGTAAATTCTCAGTCGTTGGATCATCACACAGCTAGAACTGAAGCCGTCCATTTCACTTTTCCACCATCGTTCTTCCAGAGACATCCTCCAGCATGTAGTGTGCCTCCTCGGAGACGCCACCTCCACCTGCTTCAGTCGTCGAGGGCTCGAGGCCAGCGTGGAGGGGCCTTCTACCTTGACATGTTGCTGCTGCTGCTGCCATGGGCTTACCAGCGAAGCATGCCATGATTTCTTCCGCGTCTTATTAAGCCATGGTCCTTAGATTAAAGAAATACTCTTAAATTTTAGCAAATGTCTATGTCATACACGCACATTTGATACTTGGACCTATGCATATCCTTATTTTCTGTACTCGAGAAAGGCAAATGCAAACTTGACGATTAATTCTTCTTTTCATATGAAAATAGTGATCCAATTCAACGGACACGATTGGATATTGTATGACATGTACACGGTATATATACGGGCTAAATGGCTGTGTAGGCGAACAATGGTAGCCATCTACAACTATAAATTGATCAGTTTGATAAACTTTTTTTTTTCTCAGTTTGGCCATAGACATGGAAGGATGATAATGGTGGAAAACGAAAGCGGTGCAATTGGGATTTTTCACATTTATAAATTATAAAGAGTTGCAAAAGAAAATAGCGAAGAATAATTATAAAAACAATTCAATGACAAATTTTATATATTTACCTAACAGCGGAAATGGTTTAAAACGAAATCATAATGTACAAGTTAACTGTTTTAGCAACAACGTAAGATCGAGCACTGTGAACTATAATCACTAATGCATCAGCCTGATATTTTTATGCTGGCTTGAGATGAATATACTGGCGCGATCCAATGGGATCCTAATCATGTAGCCACGACCAGTCGAGCACGTCGACAAAACAGTAAAAAAAAAAATCAAAATGTGTCCGAAAAGCGCAAGACGGCAAGAGGCCCGCACGGCCGCACGCCCTTGCGTGCGCATCACCACCAAAGCGAGGCCCTCCCCCCTCCCGTTCCAAGCGCCGGTAAACTTCCGTCTCCGCGCCCGCCCCAATCTCCATTCCCCCGAAACCCTAGCCGCCCCTTGGTCCCTCCCCGGTAAGCGGCCGCCCTCGCAATCCTAGGTTCCGGGGGGAGTGTGCTCTGCGCGTGGGGGCTGCAGTGGAGATGGCCTCGTCGTCGGGGTCCTCGAGGCACCAGGTCACCATCACCCTCGGCCGCAGCGGTCAGGTGAGCCGCCCCTGTCACCATTGTTCGCTAGGGATTTGCCGTCGTTCAGGATATTCATTAGAAACGAAGCGGGAGAAGAAACAAGGTGGATGATCTGGTGGGGGTCTGTGTAGGTATTGGCTAAACTTAGGTCGAATTAGTGTGCGGGATGTCGGATGTTAATTTTTGGGGATGACATGTGATTTGGCCTTTCGAAATTTTCGATGCCTGATGTTTGATTCAGTTGTTGCCTGCTGAGGGTATAAAAAAACTAGCCCTGTCGACTCAACTCAAAGGGATGCTGGTGCGGTTTTGTGAAGGTGGCTTGATTTGTAGGTGACTGACATCCTCATAGCTTTTAAGTTTGACTATTAGGGCATGTGAGGTGTCACAAGCTATACCGTTATGGCTGTTATAATGCTGTGGATTTCAGCAGAGGAACCTCTGGATATACTGTAGCTGTATTGTTTGCACTCTTCAGTAAGCTCGGAGAGAAATTAGTTGGTATTGGTAATGGATGTGAATCGTGATGGGTGCATTGCTGGAGTGAGATGACAAGGGGCGGGATTTGTCGGATTATGCTTATTCTTTGTGTTGCTATGTGCATATGAGGTAAGTAGCACTTGAAAGATGTCAAAATATTATGACTCGGGGAAAAACAAAAGAAGCTCGTGTGATAGATGTTCTATTGCAAGCTTCTTTTAGGCCCTTTCCAGCAGTGTTTATTTGTACATGTTGGTTATGTTGAAGATTACCAATCTGTTGTTGTATGCACATTCTGCATTCAGTTCTTTTATTCTGTAGTGATGAGGTCTAACCGCGGGTGCACGCGCACACATACCATATCATTTCTTTTCAGTAACATTTAATCATTTTCAGTAAAGCCACTCCCCTTGATGAATTTTGATATTAGCTTCTTCGCCTTTATTTTCTTCACCACAGGTTGTCAAAAGGAGGGCTATATCTGATACTATTAATGATGATGAAGTGCAATTCTCAGGGAAAAAGCGACCTTTGAGGGAGAGATTAGGAAGTAATGTGACTGACTCTGATTTTCATGGAAGCCGGCATAGAAGCAAAAGGTATCTTTGTTGGATATGCTATTTCTATTGTTTTTAAATGCTGCAAATTTCTTAACTACAATGTAATATTCCAAAGGACGCATTGCGCCTCACATTAAGGGCATAATTTGTTCCTTCATGGTACTTCACCACAATTGTGTGTCATGGTGTTAGCTTCACGATGCTAAACTCTCAATCACCCACACTTCCCTAAACACTTATTCTGTATTAGTGTGAACTCCAGTGCATCATGTAGCCTATGTATTTTGATTACCAGTATTACTATATATGATTTTCTTTTGGCAACCTATTGGTCATTGTCTTAAGCAGATGTCATTAGTTTGCTGAAGACTTTGGATACTGTTTTCTCTTTGAGTGTGGCATTTTCTTTATTATCACGTCAAGCTCAAATCCCTAATTGAACTTCTGTTCATATTTTAGCAAATCAGCATATCTATCTTTAATATGGACATGCATGCCCTTGTCAGCCACTAGGCTACCATCCGTTGCATGTTAATCCACTATTTTCCTTATTTTATCTTATCTTATATTTGTAAAGCAGTTGCTTTTGAAAGGCTATAGTGTGTGTCGTCCCATTTGTGTTATTTTTTTGTTACATTCCGTCACTGCAAGCTTTGAGTCACCTCTTCTGTAACTTGTAATTGATTGGTTATCACTGTGGTTGTTCTTTCACTTTGCAGGCAACAGACCGAAAGTAGTAGCCCCCACGAAGATGATGATACAGGTGATACGTGATAATACACATTAACTTCTAGTATTCATTCACTAGGATTTGAATTGAAGATGTCCGACAATACTTACGTTGTTGCATTGACCTGCAAAATATTTGAAGATCGTCAGGTTGGTAAGGATGATCTGAGACTAAAGCTTATGAGGAAAGGCTTGTTACAGAGGGGCAATGGTGGTACAGAACAGAATGGAGTGGATCTCCGTGAAAAGCTTTCCCGAAACCATAAGAATTCGCTGAGATATGATGCAAGAGGTCACGCTCCAGAACCAAGGGCTAGGTATGATATGAGAGAAACCCCCCAAGAGTTAAGGCCAAGGTATTCTTCAAGGGAGGGAGTCCTAGGATCAAGGCCCTCTGCTGTTGTAAGTCGAATTCCTTCTGCAAGAAGTGTGGATGATTTGTTAAAGTTGGAGTCTTCAAGAAAACCTTACACCTCATGGACAGCCGATGGTTTGAGGTACAGATCACCTGAAAGGCTTCCAAGTCTTCGGCGTGATGTGTCTCCACCAAGAGCTTATGATCAGATTAGGTCCATGCCATCCCTTAGAGCTGGTTCCTCAAGACCTCAAAGTCTTATTACAAGAGATGCTCCTGACACATCAAGAAACCAACCATATGCTGGCAAATCCACCATTTCTGTCGATACAGCACAGAGAGCTAATGGAATCGCTCCGTCTAGTGCAGCTCTGCCTACAACCCCTGTTAAGGTTTGTATCTGCACTTCCTCTCATGGATCTGAATTTACTAAGGCTTCTGAGGAAAGGAAGGATTGGATCTTTTGGAGCTATCTTCGTTGCTTTATTTGCATCCAACATTTTCAAATTGTCTCTTAAATCACATCTGCCATCTGGTCTGTAATGCCGCTGGTATTATGAAATTAACATTCAAGTAAAATTATGACATCTGTCAATCCCACTTAATTACCTAAGAAACAAGGGATATTTTCTTGCTAGGATTCTAGGCATGCGGATAGTAAAGAATCCAAAAAATGCATTGATCATTACATGGAATTCTATTAAGATATTATATGAAAGTTGAATTTCTTCCATTCTCATTTGAGAACGCGACTACAAGGAGGTATTTTGTGTTTGGGTAGATCCGTAGAAAAAAAGTATTTTTGAATCCACCTTTTCTTTTGCCTTTTACCCTTAGAAAAAGAACTCATTCTAAATCACTACAAGAACGAAATGCTTGTTATGCCTCCTTGTTGCAAGGTTGGTCCTGGTGGCATATTTGCTCATGTTTGTGGTTATTTGTTACTAGTATCAAGCATTGACAACCTTCTTAGAATTTATAACACCAACAACCTTCTAAAGTTAACATCATTAAAACATGATTATTCATTGCTGTCTCTGATACTGCTTATTGAAAGTTTGAAACTTCTTATGATTACCAAAGAAAAAACACATTTGAAGCGGATTCAGCCTTTTAATTCTTGTTCAGTTTGCCCATGGTTATCAAGGAGTCCAAGTTCCTTATCCAAATTGTGCTAACAGATTTTATATAGTCCCGTGAATTTTATTAGGCTGTGCAACCCTTCACTAATGTTGGTGCTTGTTATGGCATTCCTCTACTCAATTTTACAGACAGAAGTCCAGCAAACAGTTCCTGGATTGTTGGATTCACTGGGACTTGAGAAGTATCTTGTTCTCTTTCAGGCGGAGGAGGTAAAGCTTTGATTACTAAACTACTATCTTCAATCTATTTAACTATTTTTTCTGTGTCGATACGATGCATTTTGATTCAATGTTTATGGGGTCTGTGCCAGATTCAGACATTCTATGTGATTATTACGACTTTATGGGATTATATTCATGCATGCTTAACCAATATGTTTCTAATAACTTATGAAGCAATTGTTTTGACAATAGTACATATTTTTTTGGGGGCATACTATTTACTTTGTTCGCAGGTGGATATGGCTGCATTGAAGCAAATGGGAGAGAGCGACCTCAAAGACATGGGGGTACCAATGGTAGGTGGGAAGTGGTGCTGCCTTTTAGTGTATTTACCATGCTAGTATGATAGCATATTAGCATCTCTGCAAAAAACAAAACAATATGGTCTATTGGTCTTAAGAATGATCTCCCCACCCCCAACAAAAGGATACTTTTATGTTTGCTTAATTTATGAATGCATGTGTAAATATAAAACTTATTAGGATGTCTACTTGCTAAAATGTGTGCAAAGATGTGAGTGTATATGCAATGTTTCAAAACTTCAGAGTTTACATGTTTCCTATTTAGTACTGCTGCAGCGATTGAATTGATCTTAAGACTATGGATAAGAGACTCTAGCTGAAGTTCACTTAACTGGTTCTTCTTTCTGTCAAAAAGTAAAGTAATCCTTTTCTGTTTAGCAAAGTAAATCGATTTTGTTTTGTTTTGTTTTGTAAAGATGGAGCTGCAGAACTCATCTTAAATATATTATTCGACATTACTTCCTCTTGCCATGACATGGATATAATGGGTAGAAAAGGTAGGCAGAAGACTTCAGCTAAACTAGAAGTACCTCGTCTCTTCCCAAACAAGAAGGCTTACATGTGCTATCCAGGGGTGGGGGCCCCCCCCCCCCCTCTCTCCCCCTCTAAACTCAGAAATTTGATTAAGGACTGCTCATTTTTTAGTACTTAGTTGGCATGCTAATCTAGTTTCCTTTGTTATTAGCCCCCTTTCAGTTCATTGCCATTTGCCAAGCCCCGCAACTGGTGGTACCTATTATAACATCTCTGCTAGCAATTTCCTTTTAATCGTCATCCAGTAGGATGAGCTGATGTCTTAAAAAGGTGCAACCTGGGTTTATAGACTCACCATTCCAACCATTGTTCTAAGGCGGTATTGCGTCCTGTGGCACCCAGACGACAAGGATTAACGAACCTTCCTGTGGCACCTTGTCACCTAGGCGTTGCTGTTATAACAATGATTCCAACTACTGTTGGGAAGAGTGGCTGCACTGTCTGCTATAATTTTTTTCCCTGCTGAAAATTGTTACCCATGCTTCTGTTTATTGATCCTGCATAGTGTCTTCCAGAATTTGAAAGGCCTCCCTGTTTGCATTGAACAATGAACATCTTCAAAGTGCATATCAGAAATTAAATGTAGCAATGCAGATGTTTTCTTTCCAATCACCACAAATTTTCATTTGATTTATCTTGTTTTAGAAGCCCTAAACATTGTTCAACTAAGACATATTCTTCAGCTACAAACATTGTTCAACACAAACCACTACTTACAAGGAAATCAATATTTTGTTATATGTGTTTCTAGTTTTATATGTTGGTTTGTTTTTTTCTTGTGTATTTTTGTTCGCGACTCTGAATCATCCAGTTGATTGATTTTAACCTAACCGTAAACACTTATATTCAAACAAGTTCTTGAAAAAGGTTTTCTTGAGTTATTGTAATTATTTTTCCCTGAACCAATTTTTTGTAGTAGTTTATTAGTTGAATATGATTTTGATGAATGTTTTTACTCAGGGCCCGAGGAAGAAGATTCTCCTTGCATTAGGTCCTCAGTCGAAACAACGGCAGAGATGAACAGTATGGTCTGGGGCTTGGAAACATTCGTTGGCAAGTACAAATTATTTGTGTAACGTGAGAATGCCTTGTTGGATTATTGCGGATCTTGTATATCCGCAATTGTTGCCGTAGTTTTACCCTTTTGTTGCTGGTAGATTAAGTTTGTGACGTTGACATGTGTAAAGACTTATCTGTCAGCTGCTAAGAGTAGCAGGCTTGAGACAGGTTGGATAATTACCAGTCTGGAATTAGTGGGGTGTATTAGGTCGGACATGATCACAGTACATCCTTCATGCATGATGGCATTGACGATTGAATGGTCGGCGATCAGTAACTGCAGGTCTGCGCGCACAAAGGGAATTCCATTTAACCTGTACTGTGTCCATTGCCCATTATTGTTGTTATTATTGATGTGCCATGTATCTACTGGGAGTCTGGGACTAGGTTTATACAGATAACTGTGCATGGAGATAGAGCGAGTCGGCTATCTACGTGTGGTTGTGGCGCTAGGCGCTGCGCCCCTGCCCACCGACTCCTGAGGCGGCGAAAGAACTTGGTTTCGTGGCGACTAATCTGTGCTCGTGACTACTTGTGCAAGTTGGAAGCGGAGATGGAGATGGAGGCGGGGAGGAAGGGGCCAAGGAGACGAGGCGGCGAAGAGGCTTCCAATGCGGAGGTTTCGTGGGAGTGGTGCGGAGGTTGTGGGGCGGCAGAAGAGGATGAAGGAAACCTAAGGTGATACGATGATTAGTTTAATTGATTGATACGCACGAGCTTAAGTTGTGGATAGACAAGGAAGCCTCAAAAGCGCCGGGAAAGGAAAAGAGAGGCGGTGGAATGGATAAATAAAAACCTGGGTGCAGTACGAAGAGCTGTACCGGTGGAAGGATTAGGGAGCGAGGAAGATGGAGGAGGCGACGAGGAAGAAGCCAACGAGGCGAGAGCGCCGCATAGAACGGAAGATCAGAGAGGCAAAGAAGGAGGAGCAGCAGCTGGCCAAGTACGAGGAGTGGAAGAAGAGGAACGAGGAGGAAGCGCGTAATAATCGGGATCCAGAGAAGCACAGAGACTTCCACGCCTACCAAGCAAGGAAGTTTGAAAAATTCTGGAACGATGCCTATTCGTCGCACTACGGTCGCTTCGAGGACAACAGTGAGTGACTCGCTAAGTTACCCTCGTTCTCGATCTGCATGTTAACTACTTGCTCATTTAGTTCGGGTTACTTTTATCCAGCGCTCCACATGTAGTATCCTGGACGATTTCACACTCTGTTACTGAACGATATGCAATCCGTGCACAGCATGTTTACTAGAGTACTTACTGCTGCTCGTGCTTGTCGTTGGATTTGTACATCCTCACACATCTGAGATCTCGGACAACTCTATGCAGCATCTATCCCCTGCAAGCGATACACAGTTAATCCCGCGCCATACGGTGGTTGCCAGCGCGATACTCTACAGGTTTTTTCTGTCAAGGTCACAGAACTAACAGGAGGTTTGCAGTGGCCGCTCGACGTGTTTGGTATGGTTGCGCTACGTGACTCATTAGACCAGAACCGCAATATTGTCTTCAAGCGCGAAAGGGGTAACTGTCAAACCCTCACGGCTGAGGTCCGTATTATATTTCTTACTTACCAGTTACAACCATTGCTTCTTTTTATCCTTTCTGTGCATCTTATTTCTTACATACTTTCTGTATCCTACTAGTTATATTACCATGCAAGCATTCAGAGAGTTTATTTCCTACATACTTTTTTCGCTCAATCTAATTTTAACCTTTTGGTTTATGTATATAGGCATACAGCTGTTATTTTACGGTAATTTCTTCTCAGTTGTGGCTAGAAAATTTTCAGGGTTGTTCACATGGCATTGACAAATATATATTGTAAAATAGACACGCTTAATGTGTTTGGAGATGGCATGCATGCTACAAATCATATGATGGCGTTGCACACCTTGCCTCGCTTATGCTATCACTTTGTCTTCCCTATACGGCTATACCGCTGCTTCATTGTTTTGTTCTTCCAATGCGCACGTGCCTCTTCTTTCACTTCGGTTTACTTACTGTTCATTTCATGGTCTTGCATGCAGGACCCATATTTACTACTGACAGGTCCCGTGCGTGGTGTTGTTCGCGGTGGTCCTGTGACCTTTGAGGTTTCGCTGTATGCGAAGGGCACCACCGAATCCGACGACAAAGAATTAAACCTGGTAGCTTCCAGCATGGGCAAATGCTGGAGTCACCTATGGGACTCGTATCTGATGACCCAGTCTTACACTAGCAGGCTAAGCACACTTGACTTCAAGCTCGGCCATACGGCGAGCTCTGTCGAAGCTACAATCACCGTGCAGGCCATCTCTGTGCCAAGGCCAGATGGTTTCCATGGACGGTTCGCGGCCGTTGCTGGCCTCGACGAGGAATTCGTGTTGCTTGATTCTCAAGACGAGAATGTCCCTATTAGCGGCGACGAGATCAGGCTGTCACGGCGTGTTGCCACCGTTGAGTTCTCTGAAATGCTGGAAATTTCTGTCAAGGCTTGGCAAGGCGGCAGAGTTTTTCGGGGTGGGATGCACTTCGCGCCCCGGGAAATGGGAACTGACTTTCAGACGATCGATATCGACTTCTGCAAAATCAAAGTCACTGTCGACTGGTCTCTTTTCCCTTAGCTAGCTGTCGGTGTAGTTTAGTTGATGCCTTGTTGATGGCTGATGCTGCGACTAGAATGTTAACGAAAGTTCTGGACTCGATCATGCCGCTGAAAAGAAAAAAAGTGATTTCGTATGCCTAATAATAATACAGATTTGCCCCTCGTCAAGCGAGTTTTGGACTCTTATGCTGCTGTTTATCATGAAATAGTGATTTCGTAGTGCTTAATAACTATTTCCTCCGTTCCAAATTATTAGTCATCCTGATGTTATAGACAGTGTCTAGGTTCATGGCATCATCTATGAACTAGACATATACTTGTCTAAATTATATGAATATAGTAAAAAGCTAGGATGCAATTTGAAACGGAGGGAGTACTCGCCTTCAATCGACGGTGGGAGTATAGATTTACTCCTCTTCGAACGACATGTTCGCCTGCTGCTGGAGCCTGATCTGATACCGTTTTGGATTCGATTATACCCGTTTATCGGCATAGAACTGGGTGGTTAGCTTGTATGTTCGCCTCCTCCTTATGTCTGGCTAATCATCATCATCGTCATCGTGCAACGACTACTGTAACAGATTGCAGTTGACAGATCGCAGTGTGGATGCAGTACGTGAGAATGCTTTGTGTCCCGGGCAAACCGATTGCCATTTGCCGTTGTCATTTCCACCGACCCGAATGTAGCCGCGGCCGCGTGGCCTTCAGCCCCCGTGTCGAAGAGCAGTGGAATGCTTTGCCGAGCAGGGACTGGCCGGACTTGCTGTTACGGCGGCCGGCAGCAATCGTGGATTCGTGGTGGAGCAACCGGCCAGCCAGGTTGGCCGAATTTAAGGAGGTCGCCCCGGGGACGAACCGCTCGCGAGCACGGTACGAAGCGGTAGCAACCAATGAGTTGTTTCAGTTCCATCTGCTTCTACCAGCTCAACTTCGACATGGAAATGGAGGAGGTGGCTGCCGGTCATCCCTTCACAGCATCTTCAGCCGGGCTCTTAAATTGGAGCCTTATATCTTTTTTAGAGGCCAGCTCATAAAATTTTATGGGCTTGCAACTCCAATGGAGTGACTAAATTTAGAAAGCCTCCATTTCTAGAGGCTTTGGGCCACAATTTGAAGGCCTCTCCAAAATAGGGGCTTATTTAGAGGCCCGGCTAGAGATGATTTCTCTAGTAAAAGACTTAAGGAAAAAGTCCTATTTACCCCCTTCAACTATAGGCAGAGTTCACGTTTCCACCTTGAATTCCAAAACCGGGTAAATCACACCCTCAACTTTTAAAACCGTGTGTTTTACCTCCCTGGTCAGCTTAAAAGAGGTTTTGATGGCGGTTTTTGTATTTTTCTTTTTTATTTATTTTGGCTGAAGCTTTAAAAATTCATAGTAAATCATAAAAAAATCAGAAAATAGAAAATTTATTTTTGTTGGACTCCGCATGAGTATGTAAACATAACAAATATATAATATGGTATACTTTAGTACCAAATTTTAACTATAAATTTAGATCTATTCATTTTTATGATTAATCAGAATAATTTATAACGGTTGTTTCTATGATCCAATTGTGTTGAAATTTTTATGGAGGTCTTATTATTGTATGATTCAACTATAGTAAAACATTTATACTCATTGGATTAGGTATAAATTAGTTATAGAAAGTAAGTTATAGTGACATAAATAAATATATAACTAAGTTATACATGATCAAATGAGTATAATTTTTTTAATACAATTCCATCATAAAATAATTAGGCCACTATAAAAATTTAGCCACAATTGAACATAAAAACTGGAGTTATGAATTATTTATTTTAATTACAGAAATGAATAGATCTAAACCTACAATAAAAATATTATGCTAAAATATATTATATTATATATTTACTGTGTATATATAATCATGTGGAGTCCAACAAAAATGAGTTTTCTATTTTATGAATTTTCTATGATTTACTATGAATTTTTAAACTTCAGCCAAAATAAATTAAAAAGAAAAAACACAAAACCACTATCAAACCCGCTTTTAACCCGACCAGGGAGGTAAAACACACGATTTTAAAAGTTGAGGGTGTGATTTACCCGGTTTTAGAGTTTAAGGTGGAAACGTGAACTCTGTCTATAGTTGAAGGGGGTAAATAGGACTTTTTTCAAGACTTAAACATGGGATAAAGGCCCATTTAAGGCCTAGCTGGAGATGCTCTCACTGAACTTTCTGAAGGCTGTTTGTTTCTGCTTCAGCGTGGCATGAGATAATGCTTTAACTTTGACTGGACCGTTGATTTCTTGCCCTATGCCGAGGAGCGGCCGTTAATCATCTGGAGAAGTGTGGTGACTGATGTGGACGTCTCCCCGGCCTTCGGCGGATCGCTCATGGACGACGACAGGATACAACAAGCCAAAGATGCACGTGAAATCGTGATCAACACAACGCAGATGCTGGTGGCACTGAAAGCGCTACGGTCGGCAAGAGACAAGCGTCGCCGGATCAAGAGATTTCAGTTTCATCGCATGCCAGTCTAGCCTAGAAATTGAAACCCAATATGTATGAAATTCAGAATTAGCGATCGTGGTGGAGCAACCGGCCGGCCAAGTTGGCCGAATTTAAGGAGGTCGTCCCGCTCGCGAGCACGGTACGAAGCGGTAGCAACCAATGGGCAGGTGCTACCTTTCACCTTCATGACTTCATGTGCCGACAGCCGGCCCATCTGCTGCTTGTAGCAGCTCAACTTCGCTATGGCGGCTGTTTGTATGCTGCTTAATTTCGACTGAATCGTTGCTTTCTTGCCATGGGCCGAGGAGTGGTCGTTAAATCGTTAATCAGCTGGAGAAGTGTGGTGCTGGTAGTTGATGTGGACGTCTCTCCAGTCTTTGGCGGATCGCTCATGAAAGCGCAACGCACGTGAAATCGTGATCAGCGCACCGGAGATGCTGGTGGCACTGAAAGCGCAACGATGCGGCAGCAAGACACAACGAGCGAGCAGGCGTCGCTGGATCGGGAGATTTCAGTTTTCATCGCAAGGCAGTCTCGAAATCGAAACCCAGTCTGTATGAAATTCAGAATTAGCCAATCTATTGCCTTCGGTTCATCACCCTGTCAAGAACTCACACGACCCCCCATTTTTCATGTTCAGAATTCAGAGAACAACCAACCCTTCCTTCCCAAATCGAATCCTATCCGATCGAATTCGAACCATAGCGTCCGACTCACCGAATGAGCAAGCAGTCAACAAGTTGGCTATCTCAGTCGAGCGCGTCGCAGCGGCGCCTGACGACGCCCTGTCGCCCGGTCTTGACGCCGACGGCGCCGAGCCTCTGCATCGCGGCGGCGAAGTCCTCGAAGAAGGCGGTGCGGTTGGCGGCGTACCTCTCGGCGAACACCCGTGTCGCTGGGTACTCCCACAGCGCGGCGTCGGAGGCGAGCAGGCCCAGCCCTCGGGGCAGGTTCTTGTAGTAGGCCTCGTCGAACACCCGCGGCGTGACGATGTCGTTGAAGATGGAGACGGTCGGGTCGCTCCGGTACCCCGCGCAGGACCTCTGCAGCGCGCGCGCGAACTCCGGGTTGAGCCGCGGGTCGAACCCGGCGGCGCCGGCGCCGCGGTAGCCGTAGATGCGGTGCGCGAACTCGCCGCAGTGGGAGAAGCCGACGGTGTGGGCGCCGGCGAGCGCCACCATCTCCCTGGGCGTGATGCCCTTGCTCGCGAAGAGCCGCACCATGGCGCGCGCCGACATGTTGGTGCGCGGCAGGTTCCCCTCGACGTCGCGCGCGTCGGAGCGGGCGGAGTCGCGGCGGCCCAGCGCGACGGGGAACCGTGGCCCGCCGAGGATGCCCACGAGGTCCCGTGCCGCGAGGGCAAGGATGTCGGCGCAGGAGACCACGCCGGGGCAGGCCGCCTCAAGCGCCGCCTTGGCGCGGTCCACGGCGTCGAAGGCGTCCCCCGGGAAGGAGAGGTTGATCTCGGCGGCGCGCTCCGGGGCGGCGGCGGAGGAGGAGAAGGAGGAGAGCGGGGAGACGAGGACGGAGGCGTCGCAGCCGTTGACGAAGCAGTCGTGGAAGAAGAGGCGCAGCGTGCCCGCCGCCGTGGACGGGTTCGCGCGCTGCTTGGCGGCGATGACGTCGGACACGATCCGCTCCACCCGCGGGCAGCTGTGGCGGTAGTAGTTGGGCGACAGCCTGGGCGCCGCCGCCGCCGCGCAGGAGGCTGCTGCGAGGAGCGCGAGGGATAGAAGGAGGCTGCGGCGGAGCAGCGCGCCGCCCATGGCGGAATATGGTGGGGCGGAATGAGTAAAGACGGCGGCGGCGGTGAGGTGACGGTGCTCTTGGCTCGATTTGGGAATTGGGAGGGGGAGCGCGGAGGTGGGGAAAGGACGCGAGGTGGTGGACACTGGACAGAGTAGAGAGAGGAGAGGTGGGGGGATTAGTGAGAGTGGGGGTGGAGTGGCGAGCGAATTGATGGCGGGGTTTAAGGAGGAGGGTGCGGTGCGGAGGCGGAAACGCGGTGGTTTGTAAAAGTTCGAGGCGGCAGGAGTGCGGACGACGGACGGATGTTTTGTTTTCTCCAGCGGCGGTAGATAGTTGACCAATTTTTAGTCATATTGAGTCACATCTCTTTTCACGGATACGTTTACCAATGTACTATTTATATCTTCAATTTTTTACCAACTTTCTCATCTAAACAAGGTCACTGTCATATATATGTCATATATAGCTGTTTGGCACTATGATCCACGTTAAGCATCGGGTGAACGTCGCCGATGAAGTTTCAACACAAAGGCCTGAGCTGACGTTGGTATACTGTTGTTTGTAACGCATGCACGACTCTCCTGTGTCCGTGGCAAGTTTACCATTTACCGAACAAACTTTTTCAAGTTAATTGCCGAACAAAATATTATCAGCGTCAGCTCGACGGCATCGACAGACCGACGCCAGGCCAGCACGAAAATCACCTCCGGAGCGGACTGACCTTTTCCGTAGCGCAGAACCGAATTCCCTGTCGCCCCATCCCAACGGCCTCAACCTTTTTGTGGCTATTGAGAGGAGGACCAGGGTGAGGTGGCGAGGGAGGGACCGTGGCAAGGCAGCAATAAAGCGGAGCCGGCTCCAACGCACCAACCGTGTCCTGTGCCCGCTCGTCGCGCTGCGTCTTTTTGGCCCGGCGCCATGGGAATCCGAGCCGGTGGCCACGGTGCACCGCTCTCCTCTCCACTCGCGGGGAGGAGGTGCACTTCACATGCCCCCACTGAAAGCTCGCGCCGTAGCAGCCGGGGCTCCCCGCAGCGATTTTTGTCGCCACGTCGGTCAGCGTCTCACTGTTCACTTCGCCGTTACGATACCTGCGCTGACCTGTGGTTGCGGGTTCCGGCTGCCGCCATGCCGCGTCCGGCGAGACACGCGCGGATAGACGGAGCGACGCGTCTTGCCGTTGCGGACTTGCGGCGCCATGGGCACCCGGTACCGGATGGGCAGGCGCACTTGTTCTGGTTGCTCCAGTGTCCAGAAGCATCCCTCTTCCTTCCGCCCCTGCTATGCTAGCGCACACAGCTGGGTTACCAATATCGTCCGTCAGTGCCTCAGTGCGCGTCGTCTTTCGTTGAGAGAGCCACGGCCCATTGCCTTGCCGCGCTAGATATGGCAATCACAAATTCACGAGAGGACACAGGCTGGATAGCGACGTCGCCTGTATTGGAGTTCAGAGAGGAAAAATCCTTTGCTCCAACGCTGAAGGCATGCCTTCATCACATGATACTATGCTAGTCATAACCGTCGAGATGCCGTATCTGTGCTGAATTTTGACAATGCATGGAGGAGAGAAGAGGGGCAAACAGCGGTCGCGGTCCCTGGAGTGACAGCTAGGGACGATGCCAGCAGCCAGCAGGTGTTGCACTTGCACTGTTGCACATACCGGATACAGCTCACTGCTCGCGCCGATGATGTTGATTGCAGCCGGTCCACGCCACGCACAGCCAGAAGCTGTGAGGACCAGGATAGAGGCCTACGCTACGCATACAGGCAAGGTGATGGCTGCTGAAGACAAACTGACCAAATGCCGAGACCGAACGACCAGCGAACCATAGGGACAACAAATCACACATGTCGAGAATACAGCGATGCATCATCGGTCTTCTGCATAAACTTTTTGATACGGCAAACGAAAAAAAATAACGAGCGCCTGCTCGCTCGCGTTTCTGGGATGGGCTGGGCGGGCCGACGGAACAACAAACCCACAGGCGGTGCGTGACGAACGAGAGAGGGATGAGGCCCCGTGGGCTGTATCGAGAGCTCGACTTGTTGGGCCTTGGATACTTTTCCACTATCTATCAGCATGTGCCGACTCGAATGTTCGCTTGTCATGGACGAACTACACAGAACCTCGAAACGAAACGCAAAGCACATGAATTTGCTTTTAGCTTACAAGTTTATAGACTGCGGTCTGCAAATTATTACTCCCCCCGTCCCATAATATAAGTATTTATCAATTTTTTGTCAATATTTAACCATTCGTTTTTTAAAAAAATTTATAAAACAATTTTTATATACATAAAATATAATGTATATATTTTATGTATACGATAATTGTTTTTATATTTTTTAAAAAAATTAAATAAAACGAATAGTCGAATGTTGGCACGAAAATCGATAAATACTTATATTATGGGATGGAGAAAATATATTCACCAGTTTGGGGGAAAAAGATCGTAGAATTGCAAGGATGTGGCGGGTGGCTTGTTATAAACCGAACCAAGCGGATTGAGCTGGATCTCCAGTGTCGTCACTGCCGTGCTTAAGGATTTAAGCTGGATTTAGGTCGCTTATGGCGTTCCTGCGGTCTCCAGGCCGAACGGGGCAGGGCACGGCAGCGACAAAGCTTGGTGGTGGTTGGTGGCGCTGCACGCCTGCGCCTGCTAACCAGGCGTGACCAGCCCAACCTGATATCATGTGTGCCCCATGGGGCATGGGCCATGATGCCACGGACGCGCGATATGTGCGGCTCGAGCAACACGACAGAGGCGTGCGACGGAGGCTACACGCACAGCCAGAAGGCGAGTACACTGGTACAGCTCAGTCATCGACGGAAAAGAGGACTGTGCAGAAGTTGTTCACCACACCACCTTTCCGTTTGTTTCTCCTCTCTGCAAAGACCCGCGCGCAAGCTTCTCTTAATCTCACTTGACAGCTTGGCACATGCTTCTGCATAAACCATCGTTATCGAATTTTTCGTCCGGGTAAACCCTGCTGTTGCTGTACATGAAGCAACAGTGCTTTTTCGTCCTGGTAAACCCTTTTCGAGCCCCCAACAAGGTTACTGTAGTCACATGTATGTTCTTCCCTGACCAAGACGAACCGTACTAGCACATCATTTTTACGCGGATCAGTCAGACACGAGCAGGAATTAGGAAAAGCTCCCACGTTTTTATCACGCGAAACTACACACTACTACGCTTTGCTACCACAAGTAATAATTGTCACGAATTCACGAGGACAGGCCGGCTTTCGTATTGTATGGTAGCTCGAATTTGCAGCACAATCAACAGGATAAGTAATGCTACCACAGAAAACAGGAAAAACGGTGCACTGATCCAACCCAGAGGGATTATACATCTAGGAGTAAGAAACGCCTCGCTCTCTTTTCTTTACACAGGAAGGAAACGGTCACAAACCATCAGAAAAAAGAACCAAACAAGAAACACCAGAGCACATCCTACAACTAAGCTGATGGAGGATCAGAGTACAAAATACATGGTGCTACTAGTAGTAGCAGTAGTGTGAACCAGCCCAACTCCTCAGGCTGCTCTCGCCCCGCAGGCCGCGCCTCACGGGCACTTGGTCCTGTTGCCGTGCGTGGTCCAGTCCGTGTAGCACTTGCCGCAGGTCTCCTGGTTGCCGGCCGTGCCCGCCGGCACGCAACGGCAGACGCTGCAGCACTTGAGGCACGCCCGGGTGCACCGGTTCTTGCGCGACTGCGCACCGCACCGCACGTCGCACGCGCCTCCGCAGTCTGCCCACGCGAGAGGGGGAGAAGAAAATATTGCAAGAGTTAGAGCGACGCCAAGAACAGCAAGCATCGTGAACGGAGAGGTTTGTTATGATGCCTTGGCGGTGCGTACCTTTGGCCGGGTCGACGATCTGGTGCGGCGGAGGCCCGACGGGAGGAGCCGGCGGGTAGCCGACGCCCGAAGCAGCCTGTTCGAATACGCACCCAGAGAGTTCAGAGCAAAATAGAAGGGGAGGGAGCAAGAACGAACGCGCTAGTGACTTCCATCATCCATGGATGGATGGATCATGGATGGTTACCTTGATGTTGCTGTTGCTGAGAAGGAGGAGAGTTGCCACCAGGGCGACTGCCACGGCAAGCTTGCTGGGAGCCATGGACTAGAGCTGAGCTTTCTTGAGAGCTGCCTGTGGCTTTTTGTGTGGCAAAGCTGGCCAGTGTGGTTGTTATAAATAGACGGGGTGTTGTGTGCTCTGTGCTGTGCTGGCCTGCCGCTGCTGTGGAGGTGATCCATGATGCCGTGACAGGGCGCGGGTCAATGCGCCAGGTTGGCGCCGAGGCAGGGCGCGCCCAGCGCCCCAGCGATCGCCGGAGGGCGCAGGCGCGTAGCTGGTCAGCTGGTGGTCTGCACAGTCTGCACCGCCTCATCATCCAATCGCTCGCTTTGACACGTTAGTGACATTGTCCCGGTCACGGGGCGCCAGCGCCATACCTTTGGCCAGCAACATTGATAAATTTTTGAAGGAACATACCAGTATACCACCTGGCATCTGTACAGTACTCCGTAGGCCGTGCATGGCATCGCTTGGGTGAAACATTTTCAACCATGCTTGTCCAATGTTTTGAGCGAGCGGCTGCGGCGCCTCCCTGTCTCTCCAAGTCTCCACTCTCCGGTCTCCACAGCGCTAGTAGTAAGATGTTTCCTCTTCAAGGAGGAGGATGGTAATGCCACCGTGCCAGCATTCCAGCAGTAGGGTTCACCCCCTGCACCGCCGCCGCGCCGGGACCGCGGGCGTCAGGCATAGGCGTGGCCTAGGGCGGGGTATGGCTGTGTTCACTAAAAGAGAGAGAAAAATACTTTTTTTCTCTGGAAAGCGTGTTATGTGAGTGGGATGAAAAAAAAAGGTGAATTTTTTTAGGAAACGTGTTATGCGATGAGGATGAATAGGAAGTAAAAAAAAAGTATTTTTTCCATCTCAACACAGCCATTGTGCATGCGACGCTGAGCTGCACTCCACGGAACGGCGAGAGCATGTGCGGCCGTGGGTGTGGGATGCCCTGCAGTTGCACTGCCCTGGGCTGCTGCGTCCTGTAGTCCTGGCCTGTGGGCGAGCTGCCCGAGTGCCCGGCCAGGCATGCATGCTCTGCCATAGTGCCGTGGAGTACGAGCTGCCTCCGTCCAAGGCTCCAACGCATGCTCCGGGAGGGGTCACGCACTCACGCGTCGCTAGGCTTTGTCCAGAGGCCAGGAGCAGCCGCGAGCCTCGGGTGCCCCACAGCCCAGACAAGGAAGAGAACAGCTCATGCCAACGAGCCGAGCCGGTGAATCCCCCTGGCCCGTAGAAAGAGGGAATCTTTAGGGGCTGGAGATGGGCAATTGCCAATTGGGCAGACCGGCATAGCGTCAGTCAGGCACCCCCTGTGTCGTCGTTTGTGCTGTGCTGTACCGGCTCCCGTGGACGTTTCGGCATCAGCTGGTGACATTGTCCCCCTCCTCAGCAACGCAGCAGGCCAGCAGCGGCCGTGCGTGGCTCGTATGGACCTGTGTGTGGATGAAAAAGGATCGCGCGCGAGAGAGCAGCAGAGGGAACGAGAGGACGCCCGAGCTGGGCCGGGTTTGATCAATTTGTCTGGCGCTGCCCGTGTCTTGTGATGGGCCTAGATGGCTAGATTGACCTCTGCACATCAAGTTATCCTGCCTGGCCCAGCAAGAAAAGGCCAAACACACTACCACTACAACGCGTCTGCCAAGCAAGCAAGCAAGCAAAAAAAAAAAAAAAACTGCATATTCGCTTCTTCTTTTTCAGATAATATGTATATGGTATTTCAGAGACCTGTTAGTGGCATGTCAGAATGTCAGATTAGTTGATGAAAATAGGACATGCCCAAAAGCAAACTTTTCAATCAGTGAGCCATAATACTTTTCAAATGTCAGTAAAGATAGGTTGGCGATAGCTAACATTCCATACAACTTTGGTGGCAGCATCTCCGTCCAAAAGATTTATGTCAGAGGTAATACTGCAGTTGCTCTCCTTTTAAAGGTTATGAAGACAGAATCTGCAATTTGTTCAATGGCACATGGGTCAGGGATTCAGAGGTCCGGAGTCTACTGTTAGGGTAAAATTATGATGAGTAACTAACACAAACCCTACAAAACATTGCGGTGGAAACTCCAACCTAAGTTTACAGTGACTGACGCTATGCCGGTATGCCCAATTGCTGGTACACCCCGCAATGGCACATAACTTGCCCAACGATACCAGAGTCAAGAAACTGCTGAGTGTATGGAAAGGAAATGGATCATGTAAACTGGAAATGGGAACCACATGGTTGTGACATGGCAAGATTTGAACCCCACCTATTCTTGAATATTGTCCGAGGAAAGACACTGGTGTTTGCTGAAGATTCAATTGGAGCGAACCAGATGGAGACAGTCACTACTTTGTTTACTGTCTCCGGTGAGCATGCCATTTACACCCATGGTGTCATGGATTTGTTGTGGACACAATAGGCTAGCTTATCTTAGTGATGCAAAACATTTATTATCGGCTCTTCTAAATCTTAAGAATTCTTCGTAAATAAATATCTAAATGCGTTATCACAGCAATTCTACTTTATTTACCTTACATTTCTACAAAATTTCATCTACTGTTAGTGTAGAATTATGATGAGTAACTAACACAAACCCTACAAAACATTACAGCAAAAACTCCAACCAAAGTTTACAGTGACACTAAAGATAAATTTTTCACTTGACAATAAACATTGCAGGCGGACCATATTAGAAGTAGAAGCATTAGAAAGAGATATCAAGGGTACAGTTGCTGCAATGCATGACATAAACTTGGATAAACTTGATCCAAGATTAGCTGCAAAATTACATGAGATCAATATTTGAGTCGTATCGAGTTCACGATGGTTCTTTAGGAAAAATTATCTGTATGAAAGTGGGAAGCCATTGGATGCATATACTGCTAGGAGGATAACATTACAAGCTTCGGTGTCACTACAGCTATTCAAAGGGCGCTTAGAATGCCCCTCGATAACTCAAGCAATTGCCGAAAATGTGGATTACAGTTAACATTAGTAAGAAGAACAATACCAGGACAACCATTTTTAGTAATTTCATTTGTGGTTCAATTGGTGAGTTACATGTGGAAGCCAATTCCGTTACTGACCATATGGGCTGTAGCACTGAATTATGACATGTTACAAACACTGAAGTTGCCAACTATTCCTCATGAAATTAGTGCGACTGGACTATAATATTGAATCAACATATGTTACAATCATTGTCTACTCATTTACAGTTCAACACGTGGCAATGGCCAACTAACAAATGGCATTTGATTGCATTACAAGTTATCAACAGTGAAAATGTGTGATAAACAGAACCCATACTTGATACACGAAATCAACCTTATGTGTACCTGTTGGTCCCGTGGCACATTCAGCTTGTCAAAATATTATCATCGAAGTCTTTGGTTGAAGGTTCACTGACAACAGAAGCTTGGGGTAACTCCTTGCTCATCAAGTACTTCCTCTTTTGAAGGCTCAGCCAAACCAAAATACTGTCAGTCTGGACAATATTATATCCAGTTTTCCTGTACATGTTGAATGGAACTTGATCGATCATTCTACAATGAAGATATACACGTCTCTTGGCATTCATCTTGATAACTAGATCCTCGCATGCCTTGAGAAGTTGCTTTCCAATTCCTCTCCTATTATGGGACAACAAGGCAAACTTTAGAAAACACTACAATTGACGTATATAACATAGATGAACAGACTACTCCATATAGCATTGTAGATTGTACCAACAGATTATTTGACTGTTCCTATATAGACAAACAAACTGCATTAATGCCCCGGACGATCTCTTCCAATTGTTAGTGTATACTCAGGAGAGGAGAAGGTTTTTTCCCATTTCATCTAATAAGGGCCTACCATTAATTTGCTATCAGCTCTTGCATCAAACTTATTTAGTTATTTTTCAGAATAGGTAGGCAAAATGGTTTCTCGACCCAGAGCATTATCCATTACCTCCTCAGTGGCGTCTTCACGGTCATGTTACAGATGTACGGGAAATCGAGCGGCGGGGTGGGCGTAGGCGGGGCCCCGGGCGCGCCCACCGCGTCGAACGACACCTCCGCAGTGCACGCCGTCTCGCCTTCATCTTCACCTTCCCCATCTTCCCCGCCCTCGTCGTCTCCCTCATCCCCCGTGGCGTCGCCCGCGTCGGTGGCGGGTCGGTAGAACCCCACGAGCACCGCGGCGTGCGGCGCGAGCCCGCGTCGGTCGTGGAGGTACCGGCGGATGACGAACGCGAGGAGCTGCGCGTACCGCTGGGCCGGGGCCCACCGCACGGTCTCGGAGAAGGAGGAGGCGAGGAGGCGGACGAGCGCCTCGGCCACGGCGTCGTCGTCGGGGCCGCGGGAGAGGGCGCGCACGGTGAGGAGGCCGTGCGGGAAGGCGTGCTCGTAGCGGAAGGACGCGAGCTCGTCGAGCTGCGAGAGCGCGCGCGGCGATAGGAAGACGCCCGGGCCGGGGCTGCCGCCAGGGGAGGGGGTGGCGGCCGGAGGGGCGAGGCGGAGGTGGCGCGGCGAGGGGCAGCGGGAGAAGAGGAGGCGGGGGTGCCTCGAGACGGCGGGACTCAGCGAGAGGAGGGCGGGCGCCGCCGCCATGGCGAACGCGGCTGCCAGTGCGGAGTGGAATGGGGTTGGGGAAGCCGCAAGTCGAGGGCGGATTTTTTTGGATTTTTTTTTTGAAGCGGCTTACGTGGATAAACCTCAGCTACGTGTGACTGAGACTGACACGCGGTCCATGCGCTAGGCTGGCAGTCTGGTGGTGGCGATCAAGAGGTGCAAAACAAAATTTTAAAGGTCTGTTTGGACCGTAGCCGCATTTTACCACGTCTTAAATGTGGCCACGCCGCAGGTGCGGTGATGAAATTAGCCACCGCAACTTCGGCATACTTGGGTGTGGAAAATGAACTACATGCGCATGGGAATTCTTTGGCACGCCTAACCCGCGGCGGCAACCAAACGCAGCTGCTGCACGCCGCAGTTATGGCTGCGGTAAGCTGCGGCGAGTTACGGCTGCGAACCAAACGCGCCCTAAGACTTCTTGAACAAAACATTGAGCACAACCGCCAGCCACCACGCCAGAGCACGAGATGCGCGATGCTGCCGTGCAAGCAGCAGGAACAACCCAACAGTCAGCAGCAGCCTCGTGCCACTGTCTGCTGGACAGAAGCGCGCCCTTGATCTGAACGTTTCCTCTGCACAAGCCATATCGGACGATGATGTTCAGAATATCATATGAGCAGAGCACCCAAGTGTGCCAACAAAATGAATCTGCTCAACAACTTTTTGTGGCTTGGCCGAACTCATTACTCACGCCCTGAACAGATCTCCATTGCAGTTGGCTGGCACCTGTTGCTGTCTAATAAGCCCTGCATTGTGATCGTCAGACCACAATTGTTGCCGCTGCTCCTGCTGTCCTGCAACTAAACAGACGCTTACAGTTTCAACCGAAACCGAGCAATCAAACCGGCGCCAACCGCGAACCAAACCACTCCCATTTTCTCTGTCCGGCCTCCCCATCTAATTTTTCAGACCAAGGAATTCCTACAATTACTCCGATCCAACATGTACAGCCAGTCAGTCCCACAATTCAATTTCTTCTGAAAAAAAAAAGAATTATCACCAGCCACAATTCAACGAGGACACCGCGCGTCCAGCTTACCGTCATCAATCGACAACCGGCGTCTCTGCACGGCGTGGTGGATCTGCACCGACGGGCGCTATAAATTCCAGCGTGAGCAAGGTGGTTGGATCACTACGGGGAATCCTTCAATGGCCCGCCGCAGTAGCAGCCACCAGCGTCTCCTCTGAGAGCAGGTTCAATACTTGTCTATACGACTAGCCGCACCATACAACAATAAACTCTTGCTTGTCTCTACCTATATTGTTCTATCTACTTAATTTGGTTTACTTTAAGCTATCACCAATCTAAAACAGACAGGCTGCCCAAAGCGCATGCCAAACCTAGCCGCATGCATGCTCAGGCGCATTGGAGGGCGTGTTGCGCTGATCGACGGATCCAGCGACAAGCAACCTTCTCTCTTCCTTTTGCTTCTCCAGCTCATCACACATGCTGACCTGTTGGGCGATTCGACGAGCTATTGTACCTGCTCTGAAGAACAGCAATGCCACGGCCACGGCTGGCCTCTCCGGCTCTATATAAAGGCCTAGGCCCTAGCCCGGTCTCGCCATCGCCAGACACCACACGAGCACATCGCCACCTACATACAATTCAGAGTTCGTAGTACAGGATGGGGACCAAGACTGACCTGGTGGTGGAGGTCAAGTCCCCGGCGGACAAGCTGTGGGCGGCGCTGCGTGACTCCACTGAGCTGTTCCCCAAGATCTTCCCCCAGCAGTACCAGAGCATCGAGACCGTCGAGGGCGACGGCAAGTCCGCCGGCACCGTCCGCCTCCTCAAGTACACCGAGGGTACTTACACTGTGCATCTCCTAGCTAGTAGTAACTCTGATGTGTCATTGTGTCTCTGGGCCTGCCGGTGACGGGGATGTGTGTTGATGATGCAGGTGTGCCGATGCTGACGTTCGCCAAGGAGAAGCTGGAGCTGGCGGACGACGAGAACAAGGTGGTGTCGTACAGCGTGGTGGACGGGGAGCTGGTGAACTTCTACAAGAACTTCAGGATCACGCTCAAGGTGTCCCCGGGGAAGGAGGGCGCCGTGGTGAACTGGTCCATGGAGTTCGACAAGGCCAACGAGCAGGTGCCCGACCCGGACGTCATCAAGGAGACCGCCACCAAGACGTTCCACGACCTCGACGACTACCTCCTCAAGAACGCCGCCGAGGCAGCACCGGCCGCACCCGCGGTCGCCGTTTGATTAGCTTTTAGCACGCTACTGGTGCGTTTCGTCGATGGGGGGTGGTGTCCGGGTCCGTGTTGGTGTGTGCTTTGTGTGGTAGCTCTGGCTGGTCGTGTCCTTGAATGAATTGTCTCCGTGTCATGTTGCTCGCTGCAGCAGCGATCGTGTGGGTGTGTCGCAGATCGCTATCTAGTCCGAGTCAATAAAAAGCTCGCCGTGTTCGTTGTGCTCTTGGTTCCATTTCTCTCTGCCTTCGATCTGGATTGTTGTAAGAACTAAGAAGTGATTATACTGGAAGGAAGACGATTGAGTAAAAGGCGAGACGAACTAGGAGGAGGGACCAAGCATTGCGCGCCAAAGAGGAGAACGCCGAACGCTAGCCAGGAACACGCGGTCACCACAAAAACAATGCGCTCCGCAGCGCGCGTGCAGCAGAATAGCACCGCCAGGGCGCGCGCACACTGGCGCCTACGGGCACGCGCAAAGCTAATTGTACAGTCGCGGAGCGGCTCCCGGAGCCGCCGCCGGCACAACCACGCCGCGACGCACGGACACGGAGAGTGAGCGTGCACGATCCACGGCAGATCAAGCACCAGCCACCGGTCCGGGCATGCACACGCGCCGCTGGCCCGGCCGAGGGATGCGCCCGTGCGCACCGGATGTAGGGTCGGGGCCTACTTTTGCTACTCCTCCTGACACCTCGTTCGACAATTTTACTGACGAAGCAATCAATCGAGGTGGACCATGCCAACGTCGATCCTTGTCACCAGTACTTCGTCAGATGAGGAATCCAATGCATATTTTTCACCGCCTGTTCTCAGCAGGAGTGTCACGCATTCACGCTGCACTTTCACCAGGTGAAGGTGCACTGTTTCTCGTTCCTCAACGGAGATCCTTTCGATGGCCAGCACCAACGGAGAACGAACGTGTATCCGTTCGGGGAGATCGGATACAGCGGCAGCGCTGGTACTCGACTCGTGACCCAGCCGTCACGGCAGCGGCAGGAAATGCCGATTTCGGAGGATGTAGCACTCTGCGCTCCGTAGAATACAGCGCCGGCTAGCCGTGCTTAGAGCAAGTATTATAACGAGCGTTGAGTGGGCTAAATCCTACGTGTACACAGGAGAGAGAAAGGACCGGGCGACAGACGAGCGTTGAGTGGGCTAAATCCTACGTGTATACAGGAGAGAGAAAGGACCGGGCGACAGGCGAGACGCCCGCTTAAGCGGGCTGATGTGCGTTCGTGGTGCTCCTATTGGTTGAGGAAGCTCCTGCACATTAAATATTCGTGGGTCCCACTGTCATCACACGTTTCTTGCAGCCGGTGACGGGGGCAACCACTAATCTTGCTCTTACCGTCAGCTGCAGACACTTGCAGTGCTGGCCAGCTAGGCCATGCAAGTATAAGTCCCGCTGTTCTAGGTATCATGCTCAAGTTCCACGGGTTCCATTTCTAATATATTTTCGTGTCTGCTCTAATGTAGATAGCTATGTTCAACAATATATAGCTTTTTTATAAGCGTTTAAAAATGATGTCACAATAAGTTGTTAGGTACCATATATGTGCGTGAATTGTTCATTTATCATCATAAATATCTAGAAGCGTTCAAGTTCCTCGCATTCTCATTTGGATCCTTCGCCTTAGACTGTCCACAGCGGTGCGATGCCGAAAAGCATAAAAGCTTACACGAATTGACGATGCCGAGTCAAAAAAAAACTCTACAGCAGTCAGCACCGATGCTCAGTATGGTCCACTTGTCAGTTCAGTAATCGCCATGCTGATGTTCACACTCAAAGAGAGTTCTTCCAGGCACCGATGCAGCAACATACTCCTACCTCGTTGCTCTATTTTCTGGGCTCAAGCATCGCCCCTACATCAGTTGCCTCGATGCCGCAACCTTCTCTCTTCATTCAGGCATCGACGAGAGCCACCGCGGTGGCTAGTCTTACTGTCACGTACATAAGAATGAAGGACGATAAATATATAATGATAGACCCTTCCTCGAATATGTGGTGGCTATTGTTGCCCATAGGACAATAAATTTGATAAGGTACGAACGCAGATTACTATTAGCTCTTTGATTCTATAAAATAATATTTAGAATCACATGGAAAAAATTACAAATATAATTAAAGAAGTATTGGTTCACATATATATACTCCCTCATATTAAGGAAACAACAAAAATGTCTTATTTGTCCTCAGTTAATTACATTCGTTGTAGGAGCGTGCAGTTCCGTGCACCCCGCCGCGCGTAGGCAATGTTTTCATGTGGGTTTTCTTTGCATGCTCAAAGAGGAACACATCGCACCACATTTGCCGTTCAATCATTTGTATAGCACAAAAAAGAATAGTTTCGGTCAGAATACAACACACGGTCCCTTTGCTGTCAATATAGATTCCAAATACACTCACAATTTATTGGCGCTTTTTTACTGTCATTCCAATTTTAATTACAACAAATCAATCGCTTTTAGCCCTATAAAAGCCAAGTACGCATAATGTTTTAGCATCATATTCTCATACCACACATACACAATCCTACCATGACACAAGGAATAGATCTAAACATTGCGCTTGACGAAGAAGGGGTCCTTTACCTCAACTGTGATGTTGTGGATGAAGATAAACTCCAACAAAAGTATCCAGTCTACAAAGAACATGGCGAAGATACCAGTCCATTTGATCTTAATGTACAGGCCAAAGAGAAGAAAGTTACAGAAGAACCAGGTGCTTCTCTTGCCATTAGGATGTAATGAACTTTAGTATTGTTGAGAAATATATGACCCAAAAACAAAATTCAGAGCAAAACTCTCTCTTGCAGGTCCTTCTTCTTCCCCCAAAGTTACAAAACCCTCTTTTCATCCTGTAACACAGAAAACCCCTGCCGTATCGCCGGAATCCCGGTCCACACTGCCCCCCACCCCTATGTCAACGGCGGCGGCGGCGGCCCCGCCGGGCGCCACGGCCACGGCCACGGCCACGGTGCGGGTATCCAACATCCCTTTCTCGGCCGTCGCCACCGAGCTCCTCGCTTTCTTCGACTCCGCCGTCGTCGCCGGCGCGGCATTCGCCTGCGAGATCGCCGCCTCCCGCCGCGGTTGGCTCAGCCGCGGCCATGGCTCGGTCCAATTCGACTCCGCCGCGGTGGCGGCCCGCGCCGTCGATCTCGCCTCCACCGGGCGCCTCCCTCCCTTCCTCGGCTCCCGCCTCTCCATCTCCGCCGCCCACGTCGACCTCCTGCCCCGCGCGCCCGAATTCACCCTCCGCGCCCACGGTTCGAGCCTCCTTGTAGGGAACCGCGTCGCCGAGCGCGAGTTGGAGGTGGGCCGCGCCTGGGATGACGTGCGCGCCGAGGTCATCCCTGGGAAGCGGCGCGTGGACCTCTACCTGGAACATGATTCCCGGAGGTACAAACTGGAGGTTCTCTTCGAGGACATCAGGGAGTGCTTCGGGTGCAGAGCTGATGGGGTGGCCGCCATATTGCTG
This sequence comes from Digitaria exilis, assembly GCA_015342445.1. NCBI lineage: Eukaryota > Viridiplantae > Streptophyta > Magnoliopsida > Poales > Poaceae > Digitaria > Digitaria exilis. The sequence goes on from JACEFO010001734.1 coordinate 2,393,901, forward strand.
CAGGTGAGCTGCTTATACCTAGCTATTAGATGCAGAAAGTTCCAAAAATTTGATGCTCCCGTATGTGAAAGTGAAGTGTGTCCTGATTATTTGTTTTGATTCAGTGCATGGCATGCTACAGGAAGATATCTGATTGACATACACTGTGATTGTGATCAATGCTTATTTTCACTCAGTATCCAGGAGAATGACCAAGTGATTGTGATGGAATTAGCTTAATATGCATAGAGTTGCAAGTCAGCAAGTGAATCTACAGATATTGGACCTCAAGTTTAGCCTAACATCCTTTTTTTCTTTTGAGGAAGTTAGCCTAACATTGTACCAGACTGAAATTATGAGAGACTCGCGCGGCACAGAAGGGATGATTTTGTAGTCTTCTATGGCCACTATAGTGTATATCGTAGAGCAGTGTTGAAAGCACACATATTCCGGGTTTCCATATGATCCATTCATGACATATTCTAACCATTTTTCATTTTGAATTATTATTCAAAGATGAAAGACTTGAAGTATGCATAATAAATGTAATCCTCATACATGACAATATATTTGTGCAAACATAACCGGGTTTCTGCTGCATGTTATTTCAAGTATTTCTGGGAGCTGATTACATGAGAACTCTTCTCATTTATTTTTTTATTGGAGTTTTTTTTAGAATTTTAGGTAAACTTTACAAGGATTTGTTTATAAGTCCTGTAGACTTTGCAAATGAAATATTCCTTTCGATTTGTATCATTAATATTAAGATGTTCTGGGGAATACATATTATCTGCACTGGTATAGATCTAATTCTTGTCGTATTTCTTAGACTATCAGTTTGTTTCAGATGTAAATATTCTCTGGGGTTCCTTTTAGTGAATTGGAAGCTTGTTTGATAAATAAATATTATGCTTGTTTCAGCTGACTTATGCACCAAGAATCCACACAGCAATTTCTGGGCCTACAATTAAATCAAAGTTCACAGAAGAGCGCTTTCATGCATGCAAGGAGGACGCCAAGTTTGCATGGGTCAGAGCACTAGATTTTACACCTAATAACTGTTTTGGGGAGTGTTCCACTCTTGTCTTGAAACTGAGGGAAGGTGCACCAGTCTCAGATTTTCTGGAAACTTTACCCTTCTCAGGAGAATTAGGGGAATTGACCATTTCTTCAATGGATATGTTTGGTTCCTCCGCCAAGGTGGTTCCTATTGTTGATTGCCCAAGTGGCTTTTCAGTACCTTATGAAATTCTTTTCCGTCTGAACTCTCTTGTTCACATGGGGAAGCTAGTGGCCAGGCATGTTAATGGTGATCTGTTTAAAGCCCTCGAAGATATACCAATTGATACTTTAAGGAGGATATTCGAGAAAATGAACAAATTAAAATCTACCTGCTATGAACCTTTGGAATTCATCAGACACGAGGCTCACAACATGAAGATTAGTAAGAAAACCTTGCTGTCCAAGAAGGGTGAAGGTGAAGGAAAATTGATGAGATGCTACAGAATTCACATCACACCATCAAAAATATACTGCTTGGGGCCTGAGGAAGAAGTTTCAAATTATGTGGTTAAGTACCATTCTGAGTATGCTTCTGACTTTGCTAGAGTTACTTTTGTTGATGAAGATTGGAGCAAGCTTTCTCCCAATGCATTGTCAGCTAGAGTTGAACAAGGTTTTTTTTCTACGCCCTTGAAAACTGGCCTGTATCATCGTGTTCTCTCCATTCTAAAGGAAGGATTTTGCATTGGCCCAAAGAAGTATGAATTTTTGGCCTTCTCAGCTAGTCAACTTCGTGGCAATTCTGTTTGGATGTTTGCTTCAAATAATTCTTTGAGCGCTGAGAGTATAAGAAATTGGATGGGCCACTTCAAAGATATCCGTTCAGTCTCCAAGTGTGCAGCTCGAATGGGTCAGCTGTTCAGCTCCTCCAGGCAGACATGTGAAGTCTCATCATACGATGTAGAAGTAATTCCAGATATTGAAGTCACAACTGATGGCACTAAATATATATTTTCAGATGGCATTGGGAAAATTTCGTCGAGATTTGCCAGGAAAATTGCCAAAATAATTGGATTAGACCCAAATAACCCTCCTTCTGCTTTTCAAATACGGTATGGTGGCTATAAAGGAGTCATTGCTGTTGACCCTACTTCCTTTTTCGATCTTTCTCTGCGGCCTAGCATGAAGAAGTTTGAATCAAAAAGCACTATGCTGAACATTACAAATTGGAGCAAGTCTCAGCCATGCTACGTGAATCGTGAAATTATATCCCTTCTTTCAACGTTGGGTATAAAGGATGAAACATTTTTGTCCATGCAACAAGATGACATGCACGAATCAGATGAAATGCTAACAAACAAAGAAGTTGCTCTGTCTGTCCTAGGGAAAATTAGTGGTGCAGATACCAAAACAGCAGCTGAGATGCTGCTGCAAGGCTATGAACCAAGTTTGGAGCCTTACCTGTTAATGATTCTTAAAGCCCATCGGGCTAATAGGCTGACTGACATAAGAACTAGGTGTAAGATTCATGTCCAGAAAGGCCGTGTTCTTATTGGTTGTTTGGATGAAACAGGAAAACTAGACTATGGCCAAGTTTACATCAGAATTACAAAGAATCGCAAGGAGCAGAAGTACAGTGAGCAGCCATTCTTTTGTAATGATGATGGCAAAACAGCTGTAATTGTTGGAAAAGTTGCAATCTCTAAAAACCCATGTCTCCATCCTGGAGATGTCAGAGTACTTGAAGCCATATATGACCCAGGATTGGATGCTAGGGGCCTTATTGACTGTGTTGTATTTCCTCAGAAGGGGGATAGGTATGTTATTCTGAAGCTGAAAGATGACTATTAGGTTGTTGAGTTCAATTTCTTTGTCCATGGCTGTGAAGCAGCCTGTATCTTTACTGAAACAAGATATTGGTCGTTGCTAGCAATGTTGTCCATATTATGTTGATTTCCAATGCACCAAGAAATAATAAAAAAGCACAATTGTGTTATTGACAATTAGCCATTTAGATTAATGCTGTCAATTTTTTTTTCACTACCCTTACCTGAAATCTTCTAATTAATTAGGCCTCATCCAAATGAATGCTCGGGTGGTGATTTGGATGGCGACCTCTTCTTTATTACTTGGGATGACAAACTGATCCCAGAGAAGGTTGACACACCTATGGACTATGCTGCAACAAGGCCACGCATACTGGACCATTTTGTTACACTTGAGGTACTCTGAATGGCTTCTCTTTTCTTCGCTCGCTTTTTTGGATTATGAATACTGTGATTGATTTTCTGAAGTTTCCTTTGACTAATGTCAGATTTTCATAGCAGCAAATATCACCAAGGTTCAAGTTTTTATATATTGCTGATTTTTTTCCTGAGATGAGATGACGAATTGTGGCATTTTGGCGCCATTGATATAGATGGTGGCATGGTGCTCAGGAACCTTTTCTTGTTTCTAAAATGTGCTTATGTATTTAGGGCATTAACTTCACGAAGCATGCACTTATATGGCAACAGTGAGCATCTAGGACTGGCAGTGAGCTTCCAAATTCTAATCCGGCCAGAAAATGAAAAGCTTTGAAAATTTTGAACCAAGCATATACTGGCCATGCAAGTTTAGCAAATGACCCTATATCGATTCTTTCCATCTTGCATGTTTATTCTCAACTGAGTGAAAATGTCACAAAAAGAACATCTGAAAATGCAGGAAATCCAGAAGCACTTCGTCAGTTACATGATAAATGATGCCCTCGGTGCAATCTCCACTGCCCACTTGATCCACGCAGACCGTAATCCGCTGAAAGCTCGGAGTCCTGAGTGCATCCAGCTGGCCGCTCTGCACTCCATGGCGGTCGACTTTGCCAAGACAGGTGCTCCAGCTGAGATGCCCTGGGTGCTGAGGCCCCGTGAATTCCCCGACTTCATGGAGCGGTGGGAGAAGCCAATGTACGTCTCCGACGCCGTCCTCGGCAAGCTCTACCGTGCAGCCGTGCGCCACGCGGAGAACGCCGAGGCGCTCCTGCCGGGAGCCACGCCGAGCTGCGCGTATGACCCAGACCTCGAGTGCCCCGGGTTCCCCGACTTCCTGGACGCCGCCGAGGAGCACTACGAGGCGTACGCCGAGAAGCTGGGCACCCTGATGACCTACTACTCCGCGGAGCGCGAGGACGAGATCCTGACGGGCAACATCCAGAACAAGCTCGTGTACCTGCGGCGCGACAACAAGCGCTACTTCGAGATGAAGGACCGGATCATCGCCGCCGTCGACGCGCTGCACGCGGAGGTGAGGGGGTGGCTCAGGTCGCGCAGGGACGAGGACGCGTCGAGGCTGGCCTCGGCGTGGTACCACGTGACGTACCACCCGGACCGCCGCGGCGAGAAGCGGTTCTGGAGCTTCCCGTGGATCGCCTGCGACACCCTGCTGGCGATCAAGGCGGCCAGGAGGTGCCGCAAGCGGGTGGAAGACGCCGCCGCCGCCGTGCCGATGGACTGCGATGCCTAGAGGGGAGGTGCCAGTGCGCCAGCGAAGTGAACTCGCGATGTGAGTGGTAAGTTAGGCTGTAACCTTAAGCCAATGACGCACTGCTGCGTGTTGTAAAATAAAATGTCGGGCGCAGGTTGTCGAAGGTCTCAACAGCCCGTACTCTGGGGAATTCGTGATTTGCCATCCCGTTAGATTTCACATTAAGGTTTACCGGCTGGTGTATATAAAATGCTCGCGTTGCTGTTTTACAAGGCTTGCTTCGTCCGTTAAGGTAAGACTTGCTAGTGTAGATTAATTTTTGACGAAATGCTTGTTCTGACGAAACGAAGTAAAGCCGGCCAGGCTTGACCAAAAGACTGCCCAGGCGGCTATGCCAGCATTGTTGTTAATTGCCGGCCATGCTCCACTGTCGTCATCTCGGGCAAGGGTCCTCTAATAGTTGAATGGAATATGCGGAGCATCCAAGCAGCTGTACGTATAAGCTAAACCTTTTACACAATAACACAAGGTTCAGAAGGGCAAGAAACTGTACCCGTTTGCCTGCTGGTTTGGTGAGACGACTGCTTGGCACTCTTTCGGCGTGTCCTGGCCTCCGGGTCCTGGGCAGTGGTCAGTGGGGATTGTGTAGCAGCCAGCAAATTGTAAGCGCCACTCTTTTCAACTTTTTTTTTTCTCGACCGTGCCTTTTTCAGGGAGGCTACTCTTTTTAACTCGTGTCATGCACCTCTAGAACACCTGCAATACATACTTTGTGTCCAGGTCAGAACACCTGACCGTTTACCGTTACGTTGGCGCCTGGCGGTTACAGCTTCAAAACTGCACGATTCATCCCAATTCGTCAATTCCTACCGATCAAGGAGCAACAGCGAGGAAGAGCAGGAATGCGAGACTGTCACGCAAAGCAAACCCCCCAATTAAACCAAACCAGAACCCCCGACCCGTCGTCGCCTGCCTACATACTCCGCTTCCGCTCGACTCGACTCCTCGAGCTACCAAACACCGCCGCGCGCCACGCCTCCGGCGGCCGGCGGCGCCCGATCCACCGACCAAGCCAACCTGTCGGCATCCAGGGGCGCGTGCGCTCCGGCGGGATGCCGGGGCCCGGGGCGCACCTGCTGTACGCGCTGTCGGGCGGGGCGGCGCTGTCGCGGCTCGCCGGGCCGGACCGCCGCTTCGGCCCGCACCACTGCGCCGTCTACGCCGCGAACGCGTTCCTCGGCCCGGACCTCGGCGCCTTCGCAGAGTGGCTCTGCTCCTTCCTCCCCTCCGCCGCCGCGTCGGCCGTGGGGGACCTCGCCATGGCGGCCGTGCACCACCCCTTCTACTACCCGCTCCTCCTCGGCCTGCCGTTCGCCTGGGCCTACGCCTGGCTCTCCCGCCGGCTGCTCCGCGCCGGCGTCCCCGACTCCCCCGACGGGGTGCGTGTGCTAGGATGTTTAATTCCACGTCCGTCTTTTCTCTCTTCTAGCTACCCCGCCTTGGATTTGCTATTTTTGCTTGGCCCTTTTTTGAATCTATACTATTCCGTACGCTTGCGTCTAAATTGGGAGTATAAATGGTATATCGGTATCTATCTCAGGTGTGGTTGAGCAAATGCCGTATTATCTTAATCCTCTGTTCCATAGTCCTGAAGCCT